>OX352202.1:8147354-10617979 GCA_947086425.1 Xanthorhoe spadicearia | reverse complement strand
AACCTAACCTAACCTAACCTAACCTAACCTAACCTAACCTAACCTAACCTAACCTAACCTAACCTAACCTAACCTAACCTAACCTAACCTAACCTAACCTAACCTAACCTAACCTAACCTAACCTAACCTAACCTAACCTAACCTAACCTAACCTAACCTAACCTAACCTAACCTAACCTAACCTAACCTAACCTAACCTAACCTAACCTAACCTAACCTAACCTAACCTAACCTAACCTAACCTAACCTAACCTAACCTAACCTAACCTAACCTAACCTAACCTAACCTAACCTAACCTAACCTAACCTAACCTAACCTAACCTAACCTAACCTAACCTAACCTAACCTAACCTAACCTAACCTAACCTAACCTAACCTAACCTAACCTAACCTAACCTAACCTAACCTAACCTAACCTAACCTAACCTAACCTAACCTAACCTAACCTAACCTAACCTAACCTAACCTAACCTAACCTAACCTAACCTAACCTAACCTAACCTAACCTAACCTAACCTAACCTAACCTAACCTAACCTAACCTAACCTAACCTAACCTAACCTAACCTAACCTAACCTAACCTAACCTAACCTAACCTAACCTAACCTAACCTAACCTAACCTAACCTAACCTAACCTAACCTAACCTAACCTAACCTAACCTAACCTAACCTAACCTAACCTAACCTAACCTAACCTAACCTAACCTAACCTAACCTAACCTAACCTAACCTAACCTAACCTAACCTAACCTAACCTAACCTAACCTAACCTAACCTAACCTAACCTAACCTAACCTAACCTAACCTAACCTAACCTAACCTAACCTAACCTAACCTAACCTAACCTAACCTAACCTAACCTAACCTAACCTAACCTAACCTAACCTAACCTAACCTAACCTAACCTAACCTAACCTAACCTAACCTAACCTAACCTAACCTAACCTAACCTAACCTAACCTAACCTAACCTAACCTAACCTAACCTAACCTAACCTAACCTAACCTAACCTAACCTAACCTAACCTAACCTAACCTAACCTAACCTAACCTAACCTAACCTAACCTAACCTAACCTAACCTAACCTAACCTAACCTAACCTAACCTAACCTAACCTAACCTAACCTAACCTAACCTAACCTAACCTAACCTAACCTAACCTAACCTAACCTAACCTAACCTAACCTAACCTAACCTAACCTAACCTAACCTAACCTAACCTAACCTAACCTAACCTAACCTAACCTAACCTAACCTAACCTAACCTAACCTAACCTAACCTAACCTAACCTAACCTAACCTAACCTAACCTAACCTAACCTAACCTAACCTAACCTAACCTAACCTAACCTAACCTAACCTAACCTAACCTAACCTAACCTAACCTAACCTAACCTAACCTAACCTAACCTAACCTAACCTAACCTAACCTAACCTAACCTAACCTAACCTAACCTAACCTAACCTAACCTAACCTAACTAACCTAACCTAACCTAACCTAACCTAACCTAACCTAACCTAACCTAACCTAACCTAACCTAACCTAACCTAACCTAACCTAACCTAACCTAACCTAACCTAACCTAACCTAACCTAACCTAACCTAACCTAACCTAACCTAACCTAACCTAACCTAACCTAACCTAACCTAACCTAACCTAACCTAACCTAACCTAACCTAACCTAACCTAACCTAACCTAACCTAACCTAACCTAACCTAACCTAACCTAACCTAACCTAACCTAACCTAACCTAACCTAACCTAACCTAACCTAACCTAACCTAACCTAACCTAACCTAACCTAACCTAACCTAACCTAACCTAACCTAACCTAACCTAACCTAACCTAACCTAACCTAACCTAACCTAACCTAACCTAACCTAACCTAACTAATTCTTCTTCTTCTTCTTCTTCTTCTTCTTCTTCTTCTTCTTCTTCTTCTTCTTCTTCTTCTTCTTCTTCTTCTTCTTCTTCTTCTTCTTCTTCTTCTTCTTCTTCTTCTTCTTCTTCTTCTTCTTCTTCTTCTTCTTCTTCTTCTTCTTCTTCTTCTTCTTCTTCTTCTTCTTCTTCTTCTTCTTCTTCTTCTTCTTTCTTCTTTCTTCTTTCTTCTTTCTTCTTCTTCTTCTTCTTCTTCTTCTTTCTTCTTTCTTCTTTCTTCTTTCTTCTTCTTCTTCTTCTTCTTCTCTATTAACTCATTTCTACTATGTATTATAACATTACATTATAAAGAGATGACGCCGCGCATTTTCGTTAGCGCGATCTAGAATTGGGTCATTGTTACCTAGCGCCATCTAGTACCTGGGCGATTTACAAAAAAATTTTGTTCGTTTTGGAAAGTTGATTGTCAAATTCATCTCCGTAGAGTAATGCATTAGGTTATGTTCTATAATGTTATTCTTTTATAAATAAATAAATGTCTAATTGTCTTATCACATTAATTCTCATTAGATCCTACTTGGATAATGAGTGCCTACCTCATTATCACGATCAAGGAATTAGAATCTATGGAAATACAGTGAGCGTGCCGCCGAGAGGGACAAAAATTACTTTGAATCCAGTCTGGTACCTACCTACCTACCTTTTTTTAGTACTTATTACGTTTATGTGCTGAAATGGAACTCATGTACTATGGTAGTTGTATTTTAGTACCTGGTACCTACCTACCTACCTATATTATTTTTATGGTTTTGCAATTGAAGTTTCAATAAAAGGATCCCTATCCTTGGAACTTATATTTTGTTTTGTTTGTTGGAAAGCACTTCTTGTAGGTAGGTACCTACATACATGGAAGTATCCCTCAGAAGTTAAGTTTATTATGAGTAGGTATAATTTGTTGTGAGAAAGTTTTAAGTAGGTAGGTACTTAGTACATTTGTAACTCCCGATTTTCGAAAGCCGTCATATTTTAATGTTTTCAAAATCCCCACTCTAAATCGTTTGAATCTCCTTTCATCGAGATAGGTTATTATTAATTTAGACAGTGACGTCTCATCCGTCATGTCATATCAATGGTATGTCAGTGTCAACGTCAAGTTAGTTTAGTTGATTGATTGACTGATTGCAATCGTTCTTTCTCATTTTTTTTTTGTTCAGTTTTATCGAATGAACTGTCACTGCCAACGTCAATATCGGAACAAGAATATGATCTATAGAAAATCGATGCCGACGTGGAGGCTTTTGTGAATGACCTTGTGCTGTCCGAAGCTAACTAAATTTTGATCGCATAGAAACCTTCTTTTTGAGTATTGCCGTGCGCCCGGCCTCAGTCGCCTAGTGGCGATATTGTATATTTATTAATTAATCATCAACGGAACCTCTGGTAAGATATGCTTTCGGGCTTGATTCCTACTATAACTTTTATGCAACCCGCGGTCCGCCCTTGGGGACTCTCGCGTACCAGCCCTGGTTGTAAAGGCAGGAACGCCACCTTCCCCTTGAGGTTCTCATGGACCCGCCTAATCTGATGCACCCGCTTTTACGTTCGTTTGTCTCTTTTCCAGGAAAGAGGTTCTCCCTTGCCACGTTCTTCTTCGCCACGTTTTTCCTCGGCACGATCTTACGCTTTGCCGCATTCCTGTTTTACCTGGTTTTGACGCTTCTCTTGGACGCATCCGGAGTGCCGCGTAACTGGCCCCGGTACGAAGTTTCCTACATTAGCACGTGTCGCCGGCCTACGCCATAGTAAACGTATAGGTACGTGAGTGTACTGTGTATGAGAAGTCAGGTGAACTAGTGGTGCTCGCGCGAATTTCGGCGATTTCTAACCTAACCCAACTCAACCTAACTATAAACACAACTTGGTGTCCGGAGAGGCCGTTACCCAAGGACAGTTCAATTTAGCTAAGTTCCTCGTCTGGTAGGAGCACGATCAAGGCAGATCACCAACCCTACGCTTGTATTTTCTCTTGTATGTATGTATATTCCTACTCCATTGTGATTACCCCGATATTTTATGTAATTTGTAATAAAAACCAGTTTGTGTGAAGTTTATGTTTATTTTCCCCTATCCTTGTGTGTTCCCTTCCTTCCCCAGGAAAATTATGTTACACATTGTTTAATAAACTGCATGAAATGTTTTTATTTCTCTTGTAGGTACCTACCTACTTTTTATAGTTTTCAAGCTTTGAGTGAGAAAGCTTGTGCCCTCCTTTCTGGCCCCACTCATTATGAATCTTAGTCTAGCTAGGCAAAAGGTTCCTTACTTGTGAGGTCTACACCAGTTAGGTTTGGTACGGTGAGGTTTACACCAGTTAGGTTCGGTACGGTGTGGTTTTTATCAGTTAGGTTAGGTAAGGTGAGGTTTACAACAGTTAGGTTTGGTACGGTGAGGATTTTATTAGTTAGGTTATCCCCGCGTTGCAATCGGGCCTTTGTTCACTGCGCCACAGAGGTTGTTAAATTTCCATACTAGGATGAAAAGTTTAGCAAAACTCGAGCTGGATTGGATTGGATTGGACTATAATCTGAAATGAAAATGTCATCATGGGATTTGACATTGACTGACAGTGAGTGAGACGAACGAGAGAGTGATCGATCACTGCCGGTGTGACATGACATCAATATCCCTTGACGTTGGCAAATATAAAATACCTAAATGACATACGTCATGTCGTTGTCTAATTTACTATAAACCTATCTCGCTGAAAGGAAAGTTTGAATGTTGAAGCGGGATATTCAAAAAGGGTAACATGTAGGTATTATCTATGGTTGACTATGATTACTCATGGTTTAATGAATAGTATAGTATAGTACGAGTAATAGTCTTCATAGTCTATATGATTATTTTTATTTATAGGTAGGTACTGTTTTGTTTTGCAGTTTCAGTTTCATATTAAAAGAATGGAACTTGGAACTCCTTGGAATTGTTCGTTTCTCTTCGGGCTATTTTGCTTAAGCAAAACATGTTCCATCCAACACAGCTATAACTCGCATCGTGGCATTATAAAAGATGTGCCGCAGCCGGCGTATAGCAGTTGCTTAGAAAAAAAAAATTGGCGGGAATCATGCAGCGCATTCCATTATTAAAATTATTTTCTTTCATTTCTAATCATCATTTAGTTGTTGCTACCGAATCTGACAGTGCACCAAGTTATTATAATTTAATAAATTAGAAACAAACAACAAATAACTAACAAATTACGTTTTTGAGCTCCTTTCACAATGGATCTATCAGATATTAATAAAGTGGCAAGTAGAAAAAGAGTAAATACAGAAGCCGAAAAACTGAGAGAAAAAATGACCCGTGAGTCATCAAAAATTATCAAGCTAAGGGTGAGTACTTATATATACTTAATTACCTAACTACAGAAATGATTTTCAAAATCTTCCTCTTGCTAGCTGTTTCGAATCGGTAAAAGAAAAGACGACGCGAATTTCAAAGTTCTTACGTTGTTTGCAGGTCAATCAATGCCAATGGTGGTGATTCAGCATGGCACTGACTAATTAAAATTTAATTATTAATTAAAATAAGATGGATTAACACAAAGAGTACTTTTTATCCCGATATTCCCGCGGGAAAGGGACTCACGCGAGTGAAACCGCGGGCGCAGCTAGTATTTCGAATAAAAATCATCAACACATTTCACACGCTTTCTTGATAGCAATGATATAATTTAATAATAATTTTCTCTTGATAGGTATCTATAACTTCATTTCTTGAATCGAGCTAATAGGAACAAAAATAAACGCACGTGATTAGTCGTCGAAAATAATTGTATTTCTCGTTATTGGCTAGATTGTCAAATCAATAGGCTAGTTGACTCTATTTTTATGTAGCTCTTATATGATAAATAATTGTTCTTTTAGACCAAAAAAAATACTACCATATTTTTTTGGACCTAAGAAACCGCAAAATTTTATTTTAAAAGTTCTACTTTTCAAAAACAGGTGAAAACGCTACCGCCATATTGGTCTATGGATTTATCTGTGCTGTGACGTCATTCGTATCCAAGACAATAATTTTCGTGATTTACGTCTAGGGAACATGCACATTTTGAAAAGTTGGCATTACTGTAAATTGGTTTTAGTTATGTGACATTTGTTTATTTCCGATACTAATGACGTCACCATAATGGCCGTAGCGTTTTCAGCGTTCCAAATAAAAAAAAAAGAAACCGTTTTTTAAATTGAAATTATGCAAGCATCATGGACTTTTATTAACTGAAATTATTATATTTTGGTTTTGCAAGGAAAGTACTTCAGGAAATACTAATTTATTGGGTCAAATTTGATATGAGTCAAGTAGCCTATTGTCAATTGTCAAATCTAGCCAACCCAATGAATTTC
The DNA here is from genome assembly GCA_947086425.1 of Xanthorhoe spadicearia. Classification (NCBI taxonomy): domain Eukaryota; kingdom Metazoa; phylum Arthropoda; class Insecta; order Lepidoptera; family Geometridae; genus Xanthorhoe; species Xanthorhoe spadicearia. Next base: position 10,611,688 of record OX352202.1, on the reverse strand, counting down.
GACGATCAATCACGTGCTATTATTTTTCTTCCTATTAGCTCGATTCAAGAAATGAAGTAGGTATAAGTGTAGGTAATTTATTTTGGACTCTTTATTATTATTCTTCGTCTTCACTATTCATACGATTATATAGGTACCTACCTAGGTTTTAGAGTAGGTAGGTACGGATATACAAAAGACACTAATTTAATCATCATCGACGGTAGATAGGTAGAGTACCTATGCGTTGTTCGTGCAGGTGGCGCAGGACACCGCGTACTGGGAGGTGCAGGAGCGGCTCGCGAGCGTGCGCGGCGAGCACGAGCGGCTGCAGCAGAACATGCTCGACGTGCAGATGCAGCACGAGGCGCTCTCCGCGCGCTACCAGGGCGAGCTGTGCGCGCGGCCCGCCGCCGCCGCGCGCCTGCACGCCTCGCGCGCCCTCGCCGACCTGCTGCACCACCACGCCCAGCGCCTGCGCACCTCCCTCGCCCGCGCCGCCGCCGACCGCGCCGCGCTCGCCGCCTCCTACGCCACCGCCGCGCACCGCGTCCAGCGAGCGCACGCGCGCCACGCCACCGCCGCCGCCGCCGCCACCAGCGCCGTCGCCGCCGCCGAGGACGCCCGTGAGCTCGCACCCTCGCACATCTCCGGATGGATCTTCGAGATGCACGAGGACGAGCCCGGGTAACGTTCACGTTTCAGGGAAGCTGAGCGCGCAGCTGGCGTCGTGCGCGGAGACGGCGCGGGGCCACGCGGAGGAGGCGCTCGGCGCGGTGCGCGACCAGCTGCGCGCCGCCGGCGACACCGCGCGCGACCAGCAGGCGCGCCTCCACGAGCGGGACGAGCGCGCCGCCACCCTTCAAGCCGCGCTCCACGAGGTGCGCCCCCCTCCCCGCTCCCCGCCCCCCGCCCCTCGCCGCCAATACCCGCTCCTCGGCACGTGATGCATGTGACGGTGTCCGCAGGCGGAGCGCACCGTCGTCGAGCTGCGGCGCGAGGCGGAGCGACGGGAGAGGGACTCGGCCGCGGCGATCGAGGGCGCCGCGCGGGACCTCGCCGACCTCCAGCGAGAGTGAGTGCGCGTCGCGTAGTCGCAGCGAGCGGGCGCGACCGACCGATATCACCTTCCGTCGCCTCGGCAGGTGCGAGCGGAGGGACGCCGCGCTGCGGGAGGCGCGGGAGGCGCGCGCCGCGCTGGAGGAGCGCGCGGCCGCCGCCGAGCAGGAGGCGGCGCGTCTGCTGGAGGCCGAGCAGGTGAATCTCGGCGGTCGCAGGTGATGTCGCGAGATAGCGACCGGACCGATGCGCTCGGAGGTGACTCGGGTCTATCTCTCTTTTCAGAATTTGGAGAAGAGTAGCGCCGATCTCCGGCGGGAGCTGGAGTCCGCCGTCTCGACGAACGTCGCGCTGCGGGAGGAGCTCCGGGAGAGAGAGCGCGTGAGCGAGCCCCCGCGGTCGAAGAGACCCCGCGCCGGCTCCCGCTCCCGTCCCTCGAGCCCGGTCCTTCCTGTTGCAGGAGGTGCAGGAGGGCGCGGCGCGGGCGCAGGCGGCGAGGGACGACGCGGAGGCGACGCGGCGCACGCTGCACGCCGAGCGGGCCGCCACCGGGTAAGGGGCGCGGGCGGGGCGAGGCGGGGGGAGCGGGAGGGGGAGGGGAGGCGGCTAGTTACCGACCTCGGTGTGCGGTGCAGGGAGGCGCTGGCGGAGCGCGCGGACACGGTGGCGCGGCTGATGCGCGACGTGGCGGCCGAGGCGGAGGCGCGCGCGCGCACCGACGCCGCGCTGCACGCCGCCGACGAGCGCGCGCGCGCCCTCGCCGCCAACCTGCAGAGGAAGGAGGACGATCTCGCCGCGCAGGCGAGGGCGCTCCTCGACATGAGAAGCGAGAAGGTGAACTCCGTCGATCCGGTCGGTGCGGGGCGCGGGTCGCGCGCGCGCCCCGCACCGATGAGACGACGGTCTGTTGGCGCAGGAGCGGCTGCAGGACATCATCGGCGGCATGCAGAGCACCATCGACAACATCCAGAAGGAGCTGACGCGCGAGGTGGTGGGGCCGGGCGCGAGCGCGGGGCAGGCGGCCGCCGCCGCGTCCGCCGCGCGCCGCGAGCCCCCCGAGCACGACGACAACGCGATGCAGGCGCCGCCCGCGCCGATGCACCAGGTACCGCCCCGCCCCCTCACCTCCCCCCTCCCCCCCTCGGCCCCCCGCCCCCACTCACGCCGCGTGTGGTCCGCAGGTCGCGTGCGACGAGTCCCGCCCGCCGCGGCCGCGCGCTCCGGAGGACCTGCTCTACCACTTCCTCAGCGACAACAGCATGGACGCGGACGCCTTGGATGTGAGTCGATACCGTACGAGTACTTACTTACCTATATAGTAGGAACTTGGATCGTGCAAACAAAGAAGGCTCGTTCTTTCGAAAGCGTTTTTCCCACTAGAGACTACTGAAATCATAAACTGCCACATTTTAGCTGTTTTCAGTTCACCGCCATCCCTTCAACTATCACCACACAAAAAATCACGTCAATTTGTCGCCCCGTTTTGCCGTGAAAGACGGACAAACAGACAGACAGATTGACAGATAGACACACACTTTCCCTTTTATTATATTAGTATGGATTAAAGTTCAATTGTTATATACGCTATCAGTTTTCCAATAAATCTATAATAATCTAGCTAGTCACAAGTGACATTAAAATACCTACTATCGGCGACCGTGACAGGCAAGAACTAAGACAGAATTCTAAAAATGCAGGCTGACGTTTGTCGTTGTTTGTTACCGCAGCCTCGTGAGGTGAACGCGCGGTTCGAGATGTTGTCGCGCGGCGTCGTGCCGCCCCCCACCTCGCTGCGCGCCCTCAAGCGTGGCCCCCCCGCCGGGGGGCAGGGGCAGGGGCAGGGGGAGGGGGGCGTGTCGCTGTCGCAGGTGAAGACGGCGCTGGCGGCGCCGGGGCGCGGGCGCACCTTCTTCCGCAACAAGCGCCTCGACATCAAATCCAGGAAGCTCAAGTAAATGACATCCTGAACCGACTGCCATAGCGCACCACCATTGCATATAACAATACCGATTAGTAAGAATATTGTTAACATTATTACACGTAGGTACGTATATAGAGTACCTATTTAACTGATTACTTAATACTTAAATAAAAACTCATTTGATTCTAGATCACCGCTCTTTTTTATTTATCAAAGTTAGATATCACATTTTATCACTCGACGCTTTCATCTAATCGTTCTAGTCTTCTAGAAAAAGGCGTCCGAATATCAATAAGGTCTCAAAAATAGGTACGCAGGAGTACTTTAATACATTTATATTTAGAGAACACGAATCGAAAAACTGAGATATAGCAGTAGGGCGGGGAGCGTCGACGTGGACGCAGCAGCCGATGACCTGGTGGGGGGGGGCGTCGCGGGGGACAGGCGCGCCAGCACGGCGGCGCCGCGCCGCGTGGGGGAGCGGGGGGGGGCCGCGCTCGGGGGCGGGGGGGCGCTGGCGGGGGCGGCGGGGGGCGGGGGCGTGTCGTCCGCCGCGCTGTAGTCCGCCGCGTTGTCGCCGTACTCGCCCGCCTTGAAGACAACGCGTGTGGGTCGCGCGGGCCGCATCTATAACCCACGCGTCAACGGCCCGTCTCGTCGCATCCGATAGGATGCTAACTCGGGTATCGCACCACGTTGGTACATTACCTACCTACGCTGATGACAGCCTTCATATTATTATTTTAAGATTTTTAAAAGTAAAATTATAGACTTATTTCGGTAGGAAGTACCTCAAAGATCACATCGAATCGTCTTATTTAGTGATTCAAATTTATATATTTTGCTTGTTCCGCATGTTTGTCATCTTTTTATTACCCAACTAGCATTTAAATCCTACAACAGATTATTATAGGTAAAATTAGTCTCAAAAAGCTCTTAGACTGGTTTTTCTCAGGATATATATGCTAGGAATAGCATTACATAAGCACATATACTCTCAAGAGCAAATTTACTTACGCGGTAGACTTGTAGTTTACTACTACACAATGTTATAGGACGATCATAGGACTCTCAATCTTGGAAGTGTCTTGACGAAGTCTTAATAGTCCTAAGGAGTTTATAGTCTTCGAAAGGCATTTTGTAAGATTCCCTGGACTTGGAATATACTTGTCTGAGATCATTACAAGTATTAACAATTCAATTTTAGAATAGCATTGTGCAAGATCCCCAAATCCTATAACATGCCTGTCTGAGATCATTACGTATTATAACAAGTAGCTGCGCCCCGCGGTTTCATCCGCTTTAGTCCCGTTCCCGCGAGAATATCGGGATAAAAAGTTAAGTTAGGTACACATTTTGCGATTAATTTTTATATTACCTATAGATTTAGTTTTAGAATAGCATTGTTCAAGACACCTAAATCCTATAACATGCTTCTCTGAGATCATTGCAAGTATAACAATTTAGTTTTAGAATAGCATTGTGCAAGATATCAAAATCCTGGAACATACTTAGCTGAGATCATTCTAAGTAAAGGTATGAGACGATGTATGATAAAGACGCTTATAAGTTTATTGTGAGAGTAAATAGTCCTACATAGAGCTATGATAATGCTGTGAAAGCTACATTGTCGTTCGTTGGTGTTCACAATTTTTGCCGTTCGGTTAGAGAAAAAATATTATTTCAAAGTACTCACCTGTCGTTGCTAAAAATGGATTTACAAGACTGGAGGCGGTTTAAAAGAAGTGGCGGTTATAGAAGAAGTGTAGATAAAAGACTCTCAGAATCAGTTCCGAAGCGATTGTCTGATTCAGGTTTAGGCAAGGCAGAACCCATTAGTTGTTTGGAGGGTTCCGTGCCGGGTGTTATGAATAAAGTTTTGTATTTGTATTTTTGTATTTGTACCCACTTATGTACCTACTTACTTTTACGAAAAATTAGATTTCAATGCATGTAGGGAAGTAGGTTAGGTACTTACCTATAGATAATTGTGTGTAGGTAAGGTACCTACTACGGCCTACCTTTTTCTAAGTAGTTCTAGTAAGTTTCTAAGTAGTAGGTAAGTATGTATTTAGGTACTTATCTCTTACCTGCAAGTAAATCCTAATTAGGAATCTGAGACAAAAGTAAGTAGGTAGTACCTAGTAAAGTAACCAATGTAAAATTCAGTACTACCTATAGTATGTAGGTACTTATATATTACACTAGCTGCGCCCCGCGGTTTCACCATAGTAAGTCCCGTTCCCGCGGGATTATCGGGATAAAAAGTACCTACCTAGCCTAGTAGAAAATCAACAACTGGCTGTACCTACTTTAGGCCTAGGATTATCCCGTCATCGCATCATAAGAAAAAAAAGTTTAGGTAAGTACCTACCTATCCTCCCTACGGTTTCAGACATAAATCGCGGAACTCTAATTTGATTTAACATGGCGGTGAGTTAATCCTAACCAAGATTAAATCAAGCGTATTTTTACCTACAACAGTCTTGTTAATGATTTGATGGAGAGCAATTTTTAAAACATGGCGAATGTTCAAAATAACAATAAAATAAGTGCTTGATTTTATTTATATTCACTGACTTAATATTCGATTTGTGTAAGCCCGTTAACAAAAACATCCCAACAAAGTACACTTTCACAATAAAAAGAGATTTGCCACCATAATAACGTACATAGGTATTCAAGTATTATTTATTCTAGATATAAGCTTTTTATATTATTTGTGTTATAAAATGTCTAGCAAATAATTAATAAACTTACCTAACACTCGTAAAATTAAACCACACTGCACACACAAAAACGTACCTCACGAAGTACTAAAAAATACCTCACGAAGTACTTTTAGCACATTACAGCACTAGCAGAAGTTCAAAATAGGAGCACTTGTACTAGTCGCAGTCTTCTGCAAGTTAATCAGCGGAGCATTTAGTCCTGCCTAAGTAACTTTCGGACAGTTATTGTACTTATCAGCATCCTATAAGCTCAGTGTGGGAGCGTTTCAAGATTTTGTACTCCTATAACTGCGCCCAAATCCAGCAATAAGGAAGACTACAGGTGTATTGTAGGATAGTCTATAAGTCTGTCGTAGGAGCTATTTTGCTACTTGGGTAGTGATTACCAATGTAGTGCGGCGACATTTTTTATAATTATAAGTAGGTACTCGGACCAAAATTTTTATTTGGTCTGAGGGTACCTACCCTCAGACCAAATAAAAATTTTGGTCTATTTGGGTACTTATAAAATGATAATTGTATGACTAACCGTAAAGTCAGCTCTATTGGGCTCAAACTCGAAGGAATGCCGCGCCGTGGAGGCCCCCGCGCTCGGAGCCGCCGGGGGGTCAGGGGGGGCAGGGGGGGAGGGAGGGGGGGTCCGCGTCGGTGCCATCACCGCCGACGAGGTGGATTCAATATTGACCGCTTCTAAAACTAACAAAACAACTTATTAAATAAAAATCAATATAGGGTACATGACTTAGGTAAGTAGTTAAAATAGACTTGAGCTAAGCGTTTACAATTTGCATAAATCATTTTTTTAATGCCCTTCCATTAATCTGGGGCATCCGTTATTAAAATTTACCAGGAAAATTAATTCCGTTCCCGCTGTCTAATAAGAGATTTTTTAAAATTCTCCATACTGAGTACTTACCTAGTTTTATATAAATTTAAGTATGTTCATATTGTTCATAGTGTATCCAATTTTGAGAACCTAATAAAAAAAATAAAAAAACAAATATTGTTTTTGTTCTAAACAAATATTATTACAATACAATACAAAATATCTTTATTGAGGATACAGGTTACAAAATTTATATATTATTTCCTTAGCTCTACTACCTAGCTTCTTTTTATACAGCCTAAAAAATAACTGGTTGTATGTATCTACGTATCCAATTCAAGAAATAACATTCCATCTTCCTGCAGTCAGAACCCAATTGTATTGTTTATCAATCGAGTGAGAATTTTCGTCGTAATGTACTATTTTAAACCCTATGGTCAGGTAACTTAGCTGCTTTCCGTCCGTGTATGAGAGATGAAAAAAATATCTAGGTTCTTACTATCACCGAAAGTAGTTCGGTTTGGCGAGCCAAACCCTTCATCTAGCTCATGAGGAGCCGCCGGTGGCTCGTCCCCACCGACCCCTCCACCCCCACCGCCCCCTCCACCCCCACCGCCCCCTCCACCCCCACCGCCCCCACCGCCCCCGCCGTCAGCGCCAGGCTCCTCCGTCAGCCAGCGCTCGGTGCAGAGTTGAGCGCACTCGCCATCTCTACGGAACAGTACGTATATTGAGAAGAGGAAAGGATCACCAAAGGAATATTAAATAATAAAGGAATAAAAATATTCTTGGACATTGTAATACTCTGCTGTGCTGTGCGAGGCCGCTGGCTCTGCGCGGCAGGGCAACTATCACTCATAAGTATTTTTTCTTTTCCATAACAGCGACCACAGATACATTTTTTTATTTTTTATTTTTTATTATTGGTTCTCAAAACTGGACTTATTACAAATAATGCACTTATTTCTTAAACATTTGAACATAATTGAGTGAAAGACCTTCTCGATGAGAACACAGCATGCATATGAAAGATTACTTACGATACAAATAAAAATTAAAATGGACTACCTAACTAAATACCTACATCCATTTAAGCTAAAAATAAATACATAATAAATAAAATACCTACTTTATGATTCAAGAGACTTAAGTAGTCTCTTGAGGGAAGAAACTGAAGTATGAAAAATGTGAAAAATACAGCAACTTACTTATTTAGCTTTAATAATTAGGTAAGTACATATTGATTTATTAAGTTTTAATCACAGCAATTAATGCACTGTTTATAGAAACTATTTCAACTGATTTCATAAGACTGTAGGTATAGTATCAAGTTAAACTTGGAGTAGGTAGGTAAGTTTGTCCTCCACACCTTGAGAATGGGGCCCCCCTGGCCTGGCCTATCTGCCATCGTAACGGAAGGTAAAGAAAGTGTATGTGTGTATGTGTGTTAGGTTGGTACCGTCCGCAGGCGCCGCGCGTGTGCGCGCAGTGCAGGAAGCGGCGCCAGCGCGGCACGCTGGCCGCGGCGTGCGGCGCGCCGCATGCCCCCTCCCCCCCCTCGGCACGAGACCCGCTCAGCACGCCGCACAGCTTGCCCTCGCACACCACGCCCGCGCCTCGGTCGCTCTGCAAGAAGTTGCACTTTATGAATATTTATTTAATTTTTTTTGAAGAAGGAATCTTCTAGTCCAGGGGGGAAATAATATGACAAAAATATAATCAGGGAGACTTTTTGGATAGATTTTATAAATACTAACTACTATCTAATTGAATAATCTAATTAAATTGGAATGCACTACCAGACGACGTTGTGACAGCTCCTTCTACCAACGCGTTCAAAAACAGGCTCGACAACTGGCTACGAAATAACAAATCAGTGCTCAAAAAGATTAACGATACATAACTAAAAAGACTATTCCAACACTGTGTGATATAGACATACCAGCAGTAGCTGCTCGTCTATCATCGTTAAATAAATATATAAATAAATAAATAATTCCAGTTTCCCCTGTCATCTTTGGATCTATTGTTGGGAGCACTTTCTAAACATAATTTTAAGCTCAATTCCAGCCATTCTAATTCAAAAACTTGAATAAGCTATGTTTCAGTGTCAATAAGCCCATTGGAGTTGTTAAAAATCACCTCGCAAAGGTCGGGTCCGGCCAGGCACAGCGCCTGCTCGGCGGAGGCGGGGGCGGAGGAGGGGCCGGAGGCGGAGGCGGGGGCGGAGGCGGGGGGCGGCCAGCACTCGCGCGCCTCCCGCCGCGTCAGCTCCACGATGCGCAGGCGCGCGCCACTAGCGCCCCAGGACCTGCGCGCCGCCATCCGGAAACAAGGGAACGGGACACGATCCAATATCATCCAAGGAGCACGATAGATCTCGTGCGTATCGACAAGATCGGATCACACTCACAGCGCTCGCACGAGGAAGCAGGCGGAGGAGGGGGCGCCGGCGCAGTCCTTGCGCGAGGCGGCCAGCAGGATGGGGCTCGCGCCGCCCAGCGCCGTCGCCAGCTCCAGCAGCGCCAGGTCGCGCGCCGCCCCCGCCGCGCCCCACGCCCGCGCGTCCCCGGGGGAGGGGGGGGCGGCCAGCGCCACGCGCAGCACGCGCGCGGCCCGCGGCGCGGGGCCCGGCGCGGCGGCGCGCGCCCACACCTCGCCCTCTCCGCTCGCGCAGCGCGCCGACGTGAGCGCCGTGCGCAGCGACACCAGCGCCGCGCCGCAGCGCCGCCCGTCGCCGTGCTCCACGCCCACCTGCCGCAGAGAGCGCGTCAGCCCTGGCCGCCAGCACTGGCCGTCAGCCCTGGCCGTCAGCCCTGGCCGCCAGCGCTGACCGTCTCGCTCACCGTGAAGGGCGCGGAGTCGCTCTCGTCGTCTGGGTCGAGCGCGGCGCCGACGACGACGGCGAGGGCGGCGGCCGCCAGCACCGCGCCCCGCAGGTATCCCGCGCTGCGTTTCATTTTTGGTCGATATGAGAGCGATCAAGATCCGATCTTCGCCGTAGCGCTCGCGGAGCAATAACGCATCGAATCGATTGGAGTCGGTGACAGAACAAGACACCGAAGATGCTGAATAGTTGTCACAGAAAATCCATAGACTTCGCGTCTATGTTGTGCTGCATGCTTCAGATGGAGGCTGCATGGAACTAATGCTATCTCTATGGCTGTTCTGGCTTTTATAGATTATAGCACAGACAACAGTAATTCGTCCATAAATGATCTTTTGTAAATGACTAGTTGCGCCCCGCGGTTTCACCGCGATTGTCGGGACGGAACGCCACGCGGTTTCACCGCGATTGTTGAGAAAAAATCGTCTTATGTGGTGTGGTGATTGTTGTTGTGAGATATAAGAAAAAAAATACTTAGGTAAAATAAATTACTTAAGTATAAAATAATTAGGCTTCAATTTCGTAATCAAGAGAGAAATTTCCTGCAATTGCTATGTCTCTCTCTACATTCCTGCTCTGAGAATCCAATCCGAGATTTTCATCAAAAAATTGTATGGCATTATAAAATCGGTACCTACCTTAGGAGTTTCAGTCGAAGCAAGTATAGGTGATCTGAAGTTAACCGATTATTCCGTGATAGCACGCATCGATTCACCACTACGAGTCTACGACGGAATAATCGGTGATCATGTAAAAAAAGATACACACGGAGTCAAATTTAGAATCTGATATTTCAAATCATCAGTAAAGTTACCTACACTCCATAAACGAGTCAGAGAAATGAAAACAACCTTGTATAAATGAATACGTTCATATTTTATTGAATTATACATATCTACAGCTAGTCGATTCGGCAACGGTAGGATCAGGCGGGATCGCTCCCGGCGGGTGCGGGTGCGGGGGGTGCGGGGTGCAGCTCGTGCAGCAGCGCGTGCGCGCGCAGGGAGCGTTCGAGCACCGCGTCGCACAGCGCGCCCGCCTCCGAGCACACGCAGCGCGCGCCCGCCACGTACAGCGCCTGCAACCGACCCGCTCGCTGCAGGACACGTACCGTCCCTGGAGACGTACACTACACTGCACGTCACGTGCTCACTCACCTTGTCGTTGGGGTGGTCGTGGAGGGCGGCGAGCAGCAGGCGGTGCGCGCGCGGCGCGGTGCGCTCGGCGCGCGTCTCCGCCTCGAGCCGCACCGCGCACAACGGTGCCCCCCCCGGCCCGCCGCGACCCGCCCGCTCGCACGCGCGCGCCACGCGCTCCCACTCATGCGTCGACACCGCGCCCCCCGGCCCGCCCGCGAGCGCGCGCCCCAGCGCCGGCACCACCTGCGCCAGCGCGCCCACGTGCGTGCGAGACACCTGCCCGCACTCCTCCCATCCGGACCTCGCTGCGGAACGTACACGTCGGGCATCTTATTTATTTATTCATTATCTATTTATACTAACGACCCTTTTTTTTTTTTTTTTTTTTTTTTTTTTTTTGGTACGGGTTGGAAAATCTGCTATCAGACTATCCAACTACGCTGAGGGAGCGTAGCTGGGGAGTGTGGGGTTGTCGAACTTGACGACCCACTAAAAACCAACCCGGTGGCCGGCCTCGATGCATGTCAAGGGGTTCCGGGATCTCCATACGGAACGCACCGGTACCCCTCTCGCATTTTGCCTAAAGCACTGTCCCGGGAATGGCACCCATAGCCACGCCCGGCACCCTCGCGGTGCTTACGACGTCACTCGCCACTGAGTGACATCGCCCTCCCGGAATCCACACGATGGGCAGTCAGAGCCCTCACTCCAACCGCCCGCGGACCCGAAAAGCCCCCTGCTTGGCAGGGGGTACCACTACGCCCCCTCATGGGGCAGGCGGTGCGGGACGACCGTTAGCGCCCCGCCTCCGCCTCCTCCTCCGAGCGGGATCGGCCCTCTCGCGATCCCGCTCGGCAGCCTCTTTCTGGACCATGACGGTCTCGCAGAAAGAGGCAGCGGCTCTTATACTAACGACCCGCCTCGGCTTCGCACGGGTCTAATAATTTTATAATATAAACCTTTAAATATCATATACTCGTATAGGGATATAGGGACAGAGAAAACGACTTTGTTCTATACTAAGTAAGATTCTACGTCCGATCGGAATAGGTGTGTGGTGTGTGTCGGCTCTCTCTGGTGGTTGCGGTCCCAGAGAGAGATCGGATGACGAATCTAACAATCTGCGTAAACTCCACGAAGAACATTTTAATGTACTTTTCGGTTTCGATCAGATTCGGGTCGGACGTAGGACCGATTAGGTCTTCCGATCGAACAGGAAGAATACCGACCTAGCGCCAGCAGCGCGTTGTTAGGGAAGAGATGACGCAGCTGTCGCGCGAGGCGAGGCCGCGCCGCGCCCGCCGCCTCCGCCAGCGCCAGCGCCAGCGACTCCCAGTACTGCACGCTCGCGGCCGACTGCGGACACACACCGTCACACCGATCAATATACTGAGCGAAGTGATCACAGTCGAGTCAGGTGGTGGGGAGTGGGGCGGGTACTCACTCGGTGCACGGTGTCGTAGGGCAGCGCCAGCAGGCGCGCGAGCTCGGCGGCGCGCTCCGCCGGCGACAGCAGCGCGACGCGCGCCGCCGCCCACTCCCCCGGGCCGCAGGTCAGCGCGCGCGCCGCCGCCTCGTCCGCCTCCTCCTCCTCCTCCTCCCCCTCGCCCGCCAGCCGCCGCTCCAGCTCCGAGCATCGCTCCGAACACTGCCACATGACGAATATTAATGACAGGAAGGTCGTCGAGGCACCGCGCCGCAGCTCGGGGAGAGTAGCTCACCTCGTGCAGCGCCGCGCGCAGCTCGTCCGCGGGGGGCGGGGCGGTGGGAGCGGCGGGGGGCGGGCGCGCGTGCACCGCCGCCAGCAGGGCGTGCTGCGCCTCCGGGTCCCCGGGGGGAGCCAACTCGCGCAGCACGCGCGCCGCGTACAGCGCGTGGGGTCGCGGCGCGGTGTCGTGCGGCGCGGCGGCGCGCACCGCGTGCAGCGCGGCGCGTCGCGCGCCCCCCGCGTCCCCCGCGGCGGCCTCGATGCGCGCGAACAGCGCGAAGGCGAGCGGCTCGCCGGGCGCGTGGTGCTTGAGCAGCCGGCGGGCCTGCGCGCGCAGCCGGCGCTCCCCGCCGGGCGGCGCGGCCGACAGCACCGCGTGCAGGTACCGCAGCCGCCAGCACACGAGCGCGAGCTGCCCGCGCGCCGCGCTGCCCGCCCACACCGCCTCCCACAGGGACCACGTCCACGAACCGTACCCTGCATGATAAAATATTTCTATTTTAACCACTCTCAATATATAAATAACATTTGAAAAGGCGGCTTCGTCGGTTATGGTGGGCATCTCGCTACGATAAATCGTTACGATCAGACGGTACAATAAACGGTGCCGACGCATTTGTATCTCCAATGCCTTCAAGTGACGACGTTTTAGCAGTTGTTTGATAAATATTCGCCTTGAAAGAAAAAAATCAGCATCGATAAAAAAGATGAAGAAAAAAACAGGATCGAGGCGAATGGCAATCACGAAGGGAGGCCTATGCCCAGCAGTGGGCTGATAAAAAGGGCTAATGATGATGATGATAATGATGAAAGTAAGTAAGTAGCGTGTATGCCCACCATAACTCCAGTGATTTTAGTAGAGTAAAAACTTTTAAGGTTCTCTATTGCACTTTTGTTCGAAGCAATCTTGAGTATGCCTCACAAGTCTGGAACCCACGATATAATATATATACTGATAGAATTGAAAGAATCCAAACTAAATTTATTAAATATGTCTGTTTTCGTCTCAAAATTCCATATAAGTCGTACGAATATGAAGAACTTTGCAGAAAATTCCACTTTCTACCCCTTTCTAAACGACGTGAAATTGCTGATATATCCTTCCTGTTAAAAATTACTTCTAACAAGTTAGATTGTCCTGAACTACTTAGCTGTTTATCCATTTATGCCCCTGCTATAACTAAACGCCATAATCCCATAATCTATACCCCAATTGTAGGAGCGAATTATAGGCAAAACGCATTTCTGTGGCGGGTTGGTGATCGTTTTAATAAGTTAAACAAATCTATTGATATAGATTTATTTTGTACCAGCATTAACTCGGCCAGGCAGCGTTTGAGCAGCACTTTCTTCTCTGCGGATGCTTAAGCTAGTTGATTGATAGAAATTTGTTACTAGATATGTTTATTTTATAGTATTATCCTACCTAAAATTTTGTGTAACCTACGATAGGCTAAAACTTACATCTGTTTCAAAGCAACATCTTGTTCACATTTACATTATGTTATTTCTATGCGTGAAAACCTTTAATTGGCTCGTTGTGTCTTAATAAGTGTACCTATTTGTTACAAAAGCTGTTGGTTTTCCAATAAATCTATAAATCTATAAATCTAAAATCTATAACGAGCTGACAAAATGTAGGTACCTATTGAGGGTACAAACGTGCGGAGCTCACCGTAGTCGTCGCCGAGGAGGTGCGGCGGGTCCGCGAAGGCGGCGAGGGCGGCGCGCAGGGCCGGCGGGGGCAGGGGGGCGCGGGGCAGGCGGCGCTGGGCGCGGGCCAGCGCGCACAGGGCGGCGGGCAGGGGCTCGGGGGGCTCGTGCGGGCCGGCGGCGCAGGCCCGGCGCGCCGCCTCCGAGGCGGGCAGCAGCGGCACCTGCGCCAGCCGCAGCGCGCACACCCCCAGCAGCAGCGCCGCGCCGCCGCGCACCGCACGCAGCAGCGGCGCCAGCTCGCTCGCCGACGCGCTGCGCTGCGGGTCCACCTCCCCGCCCCCCTCCGCCGCTGACGGCCGCCAGTGCGCGGCCGCTCGCAGCCGCTCCACGCGCACCCACACCGTGCTCAGCGGGAGGCCGCTATCTATCACCTGCGGATCGCACCCACCGTCACGATAACCTCAGAGAGAGAAATCGTAGTTCCAAGTTCCAGAAAGGATGCATCCGACTTCGATCACCTGCTATAATTTTTTTGTTTGAAATGGGATTTTGTTTTCAATTTAATATTCTAACCATGTTTATTATTTTTTGATACAGTGATGGAATGAACTTCACGACTTCCTCTCAGGCTGGCTGCACTCACCGCGTCCTCGGCGACCGCGAGTCGTCGTTCGTCGTCTCGCTCTCGGTCAGGGTCACGCGGCGGCGGGAAGGCGGCGCTCGCCGGCAGGTTGACCGCCACCACCAGCTCCAGCAGCAGCACCAGCCGCTCCCACAGCCCCGCGGCCCGCAGCGCCGCGCCCGCCGCGTACAGCACCAGCGGGTAGGCGCGCGGCACGTGCTGCAGGGCCGACAGCGCCGCGGCCGCCGCGCGCTCCACCTCGGGCGGCGTGCCGGCCGCGCCGCCCAGCGCCCACAGCAGCCGCAGCCACCCCTCCAGCTGCACCTCCTCCCGCTTCTCCTGCGCCAGGTCCTCGGAGACGGCGGCGAGCAGGTCCCGGGGCGGCAGGGAGGCGGCGCGCGCGGCGTGCAGGGCGGCGCGCAGGCGCGGCGTGTCGGCGCCGCTGCGGCGCGCCTCCTCGGCGGCGGCGCGCCACGCGGCGGCGTCCGCCCACTCCTGCTGGAAGTGTATGTACCGCAGCCACAGGTCCTCGTCCCGCGGCCGCTCGGCCAGCAGACGGCGCAGGGCGCGCGCCCGCTCGCCGGCCTGCTCCGCGCTCCGGTCTCCTCCGGAGGGCGTCGCCTGCAGATGGTACCGTCGTCGCTCGCGCCTCCCCTCCGCGCCCGCCGCCGCCCGCGCTCCGTGAGCTCGTCGGTATCTGCGATCCGGACACCCGAGGCCTTCATTTAAGTTAGAAATTTTGCCCATCTGATGATGCTTTCGTATCCTACGCTATGAGACTCAGGCTAGATTTCAAGATTCTCAAAATCAAGCTTACCCATCACATCCGTACATCATCATCATTCCCGTGCACTTAGCTCATGCTAGAGGAGTCAGACCGACATGTTTTTTTCTTTAATTCATCTCTATCATTTATCAACTCCAAATTCACTCCTTTCACATTTATAATTATCCTTTTTGACACATCCATCGACTTCTTCCTCGGAACATCACTGTTATTGTGGAATCCAGACCTATTTACTCGCTCCTCTCAATTAAGCTCTTACAGTAGACGTGACAACACTAGACTCTGCTGCCGTGCTGGTAAAACAACATTACTGCAAAAAAGTGTATTCTGTATGGCTCCCATTATTTTCAATAAAATTCCAAAGGCAATAAGAGAATTAAATACTCAAATGTTTAAAAATAAATTAAATAAATTGTTAATTGAGAAATGTTATTATAAGATTACTGATTTTTTAAATGATAAAACTTTTGACTTAAATTAATATTGACCTACTACTACCTGACTAAATCTTTTATGCATGCATCTGACTAAATTAATATATAAAATAATAGATAATAAATGTAAATAAGTAAACTGTAAGTAAAATCTAAAATTTTGCATGCTGACAGGCAAGGACATGTGTTACGTAAATTAATCCTATATTTAAGATCCTGTATACTTCTCTGTATGATGTGTACCACCATGTACCTGGCAAATAAATGAATTCTATTCTATTCTATTCTATTCTACTGCTTATCAAATAACTATTCAGCGTTATGTAATTTAAACTCATTAGGCTACAAATAAACTTCAACAAATTAATTACTTACTGAATTTGAAACCTTTTTTTAGTTTACTCACATAGGCCTTCCTGGATAATACAAGGTGGTTACACGCAAATTAGCATTGTCTGCCTTCTTATCAATGTAGAAGGGTTCCTCACTGGCCCCGGGGGCAGGGGTCAGGGGGTGAGCGGGGGGAGAGGGGGGCGCGGCGCGGGGAGTCGGCTCCTCCTCAGAGTCACTCGCCAGCAGCGCGGCTTCTTGGACCTCTGGCTCGACCTCCAGTCTCCATTGTCTCTTTAGCCCTTTTGCTTCTTCACATTTTATACTTCCATTTCCATCAGGAGCATACGCAGGAAACAGTGACATTTTTCTAGAAACATTACAGAAATAAGTAGTTAATATGTAAGTGATTGTAGGTGATATAGATGGAGGTACAAACCTAGACTTTTAATTATGTAAACAAGAACCGACCAAAATCGCGACACCGACAACTTTCCAAGTTTAAGATCATACGAACTATACGAATACAAACAAACAAGTACTTCCACTTACAATTATTTACTTTAACTTTGTTTAAAATTATTTTATTTGTCTGTTTATGAAAGGCATTGATTATTTTGTTTGATCAAAAAATAAGATGTAAACAAAACAAATCACGGACGGACCGGAACGGAGAGAGAGATCGGTATCGGTCAGTCCAGTCCCACAGAATATATTTGTAAGGCTGAGTGAGACCACAGATAAACATAATAAATCTGTGGTGAGTGAGACTGAGAGTGAGGGAGGATGATATTTTGCTGTTAGCTAAGCTAAATAAGCAAATACATACAAGGAAACCTGTGTGAATTCCGGGGATACAAATTTAGGTTTTCAACTTTTTCCGTAAGTAAAACAGAGCAGTGGTATATAATTTATTTATTCCAACGAAAATCCGTAGCAGTGGTGCTGGTGCACCCTGTTTTAATAGTCGGGCACTCTCTAACTTTAAAGTATTATGTTCTGTGGTCATGCATGTCAGTGTCACTCAACTCACGTGTCACTCAGCTCTGCCAGCTTGCTTTGCTTGATTGACTTGATTGATTCATGCAATGCAATTATTCATTCATTCAGTCAGCCTCATTTGTATTTGATTTGGCTAAAATTTTGCGTGACGTTGTAGCGAGTGATCAGCGAATTCGGTTCGGTTAGTGTTTTCTTGATTACAGAAAGAATACATTTTAATTTAAATATTTTCTCCACAAACAGCCTCCTATAGTCTTCGCTATTTTAGATCAAGCATCCACAACCACCAGCCAGGAGCTAGTTTTCTAACCTCCAACGTTATAATCAACATCTGTCTATTGAAGGTAATTTTACCGTGGACTTGGATCAATTTTATCGAACTATAAACAAAATATCGGCCTGCAAGTAATATCAAACTCTAACTAGGATTCATGTTATTATTACTGTCCCCACTAGATGATGAATGAATAATTTGCTCATTGTCACTCCAATATGTATAGAATTTTTAAACTCTCACAACTCTCAAAGAAATCATAGATTCGAGAATAACTACAAGGCTATGCATCTTGTTAGCTGATAGACATAAATGGAAGACCCCTAATTATGATTATATTCAACAGAATTCACACTGATAAACCAGCTGCCACCATGTCAAAACCTGCTACCAAAAGCGGAAAGGGCAAGACAAATGAGGAAATTTTTGCAAACTTCCAAGAACTTCGTGCTGAACAGAGATTATTAGCCAATAAATTGTCAGAATTAGGAATGGATTTAAATGAGCATAAGTAAGTGCAGCTTAAGTTTACTGTTAATTATTTAAGTACCTATGTATTATCAACGAAAGCATCGCCTTACCACCTTGGGAATGCTTTTTCTGACTGAGGCGACCAGCAGTTTCCTTTGCTGTGCGACATTCAAACACCAATAGCAACAAAGTATTTCAGGCATCTATCATAAAGTTTTGAGAACAATTACAAAAATAAACAGATGTTTATGTCTCTAATTGATCAAAATTAAAAGACAAAAGTAAAGAGCAGGATCAGTTCTAACATCTTGCAAACAAAATTGTTTCAAAATAAGCAGAGCTTTTGCTGATAGTACCAAAACATTGCACCTCAAATTTAGCTGAGATAGTCTAAATTTTTCAGCTTTATAAAAGTTTATTCCCTTAAAAAAAACAAAGCAAGCTGAATAATAATTTGGTAGGGGTGCTAGTTTGAAAATTACAACCTTAATTAAATAAAGGATGCAAGCCAATATTTTTTTTTTTTTTTTTTTATAAATCATAGCATCACGGCTCACAGCCTGATTTATGACAAAAATATCAACATAATAAAAAGAGTATCTCCAACAATCCACCGAATCACCAACAAGAGTTGCATCACCAGACTTACACCACAACCATTCACGTAGGACAGAAACTTAAAGAGGGCGACGACCTAAGAGCGAGTGATGGAGGTGAGTTCCGTTTCAGGATCGTGATCGAGACGCTGCGGGGGGTGGAGGGGTCGCGCAAGTGTTTCCGCATGGTCGGCGGCGTGCTGCTGGAGCGCACCGTGGCGGAGGTGCTGCCCGCGCTGGAGGCCACCTGCGACCAGCTGCCCCGCGCCATGCGCGCCCTCGAGGACCAGCTGGCGCGCAAGGGCACGGAGATCAACGCCTACATACAGAGCCACGACATCCGCGTGCAGCGGCTGGACCGGCCCGAGGCCGCGCCCGCCCCCCCGCCCGACGCCGACCCCTCCGCCAAGCCCAACGTGCTCGTCGCCAGCGCCTGACCCGCGCCCGCCACGTCGCCGCCACGCCGCCACGCCGCGCGAGACCTGGAGGTGTGAGTGAGAGCTCGGCGCTCGGATAACCGATCGGTCCTTACGATAGACCTTGACTCATGAGTGCTTCGCTAGTTTAACGAGGATTGTTTTCGAGATGTTACTAATTTCTGTCTTATTTTCTTATTGTCTTCGCTTTGCGAAACGTGCTTATTACTGATGATTGAAACGCATAGTTATTAATTAAACATTTAATAATATCGATACAGCGCAGGTGAAGTACACTTGTTGTTGATGATTGGTTACCTCATCTGAAGGCTTCCTCGGAAAACATCCTGGGTGACTCTTGAGCACAGCCTGCTTGTTTACGTACATACTTCATTTGCATAAATGGAATGTTTAAATTTCACCCAGTGCTGCAGTGGTGAGGTAACCAATCTGTTACTCTCTGTACATTGATTGTATATAATATAACATTTAAAAAGTTTAAATATATTTTTATTTCCGGTATTCAAAATCATCTTTTCATAAACAGCACCAAACCTACATTACATTTAAATCACATATTAAAATTAAAAGTTGATCTAAACAACTATATTTCCCACAGTAACCTCTCTATAATAGATACATAAACAAAATATATGTACCTAGTAAAAAGCAGCTGATGACTTCACAAGATAAAAATTATATTTCGTCTTGTGCTAACTGACCTAAAGAAAGAATTTTTATAATTAGTAATAGCAGAGACCGGTAACTAACAACAACTTTACTAGTATCTGCCTTAACCTGAACCTTCATAGGTAATTGTAACAAAATTGCTTACGACTAGTTATACCTGTAAACAGAAGTGTGCGCACTTCGATATTCAATCGAGAGCGGTCTGCGGAAACCTCCACGTGTTTTTTTTTTTTTTTTTTTTTTTTTTAATCTAATTTATATTAGGGATCTTGGTCGATGTTCGCCATGTCGATCCCATGGGTCTCTCCAGTGCACTTATTCAGCGAGTATGTCATGCGTCTGTTGGTAGAGCATGATAGCTGCATCAGACGTCTGAGCAGCTAGCAGGCTCTGGAACAGACCCACGTCAAGCCAGTTAATACTAAACATGTCTGATAGATTCCTTCTCACAGACCTACTCCGGTCACACTCCACTAAAAAGTGATGAACATCTTCTTTAACTAAGCATATGTTGCAGTTAGGACTTTCTACCTTTTTCATCAAATATTTAAAACTATTCAGAGGCATGTGACCCGAGCGAAGTCTGTGGGCAGTTACAATTAATTTCCTGCTCAATTTGCTATCTGCAAACCATGGCACATGAGGTGGCTCACTCTGCATGGTTCTGTACCAAATGCCTTTCTCAAGAGAGGCAATGTCAAAATACTCCTTCCATTTACATTCTACAATTCTTTTATATTTGTGTAGTACCTCTAGATACTCTGGTTTTATATAAACTTCAGGACCATTAGACACCGCCTCTCCAGCCAGTACGTCAGCCACCTCATTACCATGTATTCCAACATGTGATGGTATCCATTGCAATTTCAGAGACACTCCCTCACCAAAAAGTGTTAGTACTTTACTCAAAATCTTGTAAGCTATCGCTGAGCCTCTGCGGCCAGAGGCACAGCGAGCTACATGCTGTAAGGCACTTCTGCTGTCTGTCAGAATAATTGCCTTCTTGTATCCAGCACTTATTATGTGAGAAAGTGCCTCTGATATTGCATACAACTCTACAGACATAATGCAGCTCAATGGATTTAACAATTTAAATTTCTCTTTAAGATTGAGTAAGGGGTCATAGAAGGCCGCACCTCTACCTTGTCCTGATAGAGATCCATCAGTATATATTTTTTGCCAGCCAAGAAACTCATTGTTCAACATTAATAATACATTACATCTCAAAGTGTCAATGTCATATCTATTTTTATTATCTTGTATATTATCAATTTTAGTTTCAACAAAGCTCATATCGATATTAGATACCCACGTACCTAGGTTGAACATATTTAATGTATTACTACTGCTAACTTTTTCAGCTTTAGTGTTACCAAAAATTGTGACAAGTAAAGGCGTTTTGTTCTTACGGAAGTATGCTGACTCTCTTAAATTATACAATTTAGTGAGCAATGTGATTGTTAAATTATTAGACCACGACTGAGCTTTGAGGCAGTACTTAGTAGCTAGATATTCCCTGCGTAGATGAAGCGGAGGCAAGCATAACTCACACTCCATTACATGTATTGGGGTCGTTCTAATAAAGCCTCCAATAATCCGCATCGCTACATTTTGTACCCTGTCCAACTTAAGAAGATGGGTCTTTGCTGCACTATCAAATATGAAACTGGCATAATCCAATCTGCTTCTTACCAACGATATGTACAATCTTCGTAGGTGTCTAGGGTGTACGCCCCAAGAAGCCCCTGCTAGGATTTTCAGCATATTAGTTAGTTTTAAACACTTATTATGAACTTCACCAATGTGTCTATTCCAACGAAGGGACTTGTCAAGCCATACACCCAAGTATCTAGTACCCTCCACGTGTTGAACGACTCAACCATGAGATACACAACACACCATCAGAAACGATCTATAATAGATGCCGAAGCGAGGATAGAGGAGCGGGGAGTCCCCTCGCATGTCAACAGATAGCGGCCGACACCGGCTAGAAGGCCACCGTTTCCGAAGAGCGCTGAAAGCCGCTAGAAGTTCATCAGGTTGGTCGGCGCAAACGTCTCGCCGCCATCGCTCGCGGAGGCCGCGGGCGCGGGGCGGGGCCGGCGGCGGGGGGGGGAGGGGGAGGGGGGTAGGGCTCGCTGCGGCCGCCCTCCTTGCTGACGAGGCGCAGGTCCGTGATGCGCATGTCCTTGTCGACCGCCTTGCACATGTCGTAGAGCGCGAGCGCGGCCACCGCGGCGCCCGTCAGCGCCTCCATCTCCGCGCCCGTGCGCGCCGTCACGCGCACCTCGCACCGCAGCCGCACCGCGCCCGCGCCGTCGCCGCGCGGCAGACGCACGCGCACGCGCGCCATCTCCAGCGGCAGCGGGTGGCACAGCGGCAGCAGGTCCGCGGCGCGCTTGCAGGCCATCGCGCCCGCCACGCGCGCCACGCACACCGCGTCCCCCTTGGGCAGGCGCGCGTCGCGCAGCAGACGCACCAGGCGCGCGCTCGCCTGCAGCCGCACCTCGGCCACCGCGCGCCGCCGCGTCACCGGCTTGTCGCCCACGTCCACCATGCGCGCCGCACCGTGCGCGTCCAGGTGGGAGAAGGGGCCCGACTCCGACTCCGAGTCCGACTCCCACTCGGACTCGTCCCCCTCCTCCCCCGGCCCCCCGCTACGGGGCGCGCGCGTGCCGTAGGCGCGGCGGGCGAGGCGCGCGGGCGGGGCGGGGGCGAGGAGGTGCGTCAGCCGCCGATGAGGATCATGGGCCGGTTCTCCATGCTCGCGAGGTTCTCCATACCTGGGGATCGACCGACAGATCAGCATATTCTGAAACGCGACAGGCGCTCGAGACGGCACGTCCGGGGAGAGCAGCTGGGGCACTCACCGCCACTCACCGGCGTGGCTGGGCTTCTTACGGTGCAGCGCGCGGCGCACCAGCGCGCGCAGCTGGTCCGCGTCGGCGCCGCCGCGCAGCGCGTCCCGCAGCGACACCTCCGCCGCGCCGAACAGACACACCTGCGCACACGCACACACTGTTACACTTACTGCGGTACTGGACCCAGACATTTAACCGTATCCCCAAACTCGCTCGCTCGAACACCGAACATGGACATTAACAATATTGATAGTCACAGCTTTTAGCATAGGTAGTTTAGTTCTCATAAATGATGTCAATTAAAAAGAGAAAAACCAAGATAAAAACCAAAAATAGGGTACGGGTCTCTGTACAGCGAGAGTCCGCAGGTGATGAACAAGAACATCACTGGTTAGTGTGTGAAGTGTACCTTGAGGTTTCCGTCCGCGGTGAGTCTCAGTCGGTTGCAGGTCGCGCAGAACTGCTGCGTCATGGACGAGATGAAGCCCACGCTGCCCGCGTACCCCGGCACGCGCCACACCTGCCAGACCCCGCAACACAATATTCACACTTCTTACATTTTATTGTTCATCCCTAATATCAGTTTTGTATAGGGGATAAAATATAAAAATAATACGTCTCTCTTCGAGCTGAGTGAGTTGAGTCGGTGTCGGTGTAGATACGTACCGTGGCGGTGTCGTTGGGGCGCGGCGGCGCGCGCTGGAGCCGGGGGTGGCGCGCGGTGACAGCTTGGAGCGCGGCGCGGTGCGGCACCAGGCGCCCGTCCTCCCACTTGTTGCCGGAGAACGGCATGAACTCGATGAACCTGACAACTTACTCATTTACCTCAACACTATTATTCATATTTTAATTCAAGCGAAATATCCTTTACCTACTCGAGTGCATAACGAGTCAATATTTAATGTACCGGAAACCGGTTTGCCTTGTTTATCTATGTTCAGAGGTGAACCTAGCCGGTCCCGAACGCTACGGGCGCGTGCTGCGTGTGGCGGGCGAGTGGCGGGCGAGTGGCGAGGCGGGCGCCCCCGCGTACCTACCGGACTTCCACCTTCCGGTCCTTGGTGAACTCCACGAAGTCGCAGATCTCGTCGTCGTTGAAACCTGAGTACAAGCGGAACAGAATGTAGGTACGAGCATCGGACGAGCGGACGAGCGGAGGTACGAGACGGAGGCGCACCCTTCATGAGCACGGTGTTGATCTTGACGGGCACGTCGAGCTGCAGCGCCAGGTCGACGCCGGCCAGCACGCGCGCCAGCCCCTGCAACAAGCGCGCCATCAGCCGCCGCACTCCCCCTCCCTCCCCCTCCCCCTCCCCCCGCTAGACGGGCAGGTAGCGGTACGTACCGGGCGGCGCGCCATGCGCTCGTAGCGGTCTGGGCGCAGAGAGTCCAGCGACACGTTGAGCGCCGCCAGCCCCGCGCGCACCAGCGCCGGCAGCCGCCGCGTCAGCACCAGCCCGTTGCTCGTCATCGACACGCTGCGGATGCCCTCGATCGCGCTCAGCTCCTCTGCGCAAACAACAGGCTCGTCAGCCGGGTAGCGGGGTGCGGGGTGCGGAGTGCGGGGTGCGGGTGTATATACGCACGGATGATGTCGGCGAGGTCCGGGCGCAGGGTGGGCTCTCCGCCGGTGAGCCGCAGCTTGTCGACGCCGGCGGCGGCCAGCGCGTGCACCGCCTGCGCCAGCTCGGAGCGCGTCAGCAGCTCGCTGCGCCGGGACAAGGGCACCCCCTCCGCCGGCATGCAGTACTGACCTGTCGCACACACACACACCTCCACTCATCAATCAAGGGCATTGCATAATATAATAATAGCTACGCTGAGCAGTGTGTCCAATCAAGAGATACTACTACATTATCAATCAGTTCAGAGCTAAAAAGGTTGATAAACCACAAGAAGGTCAACCTAGCTACGATTTCACTTTGCTATACTTACTTCATTAATAATAATTAATTAATGTAGCAACATCCCTAATGGTTGGTTAGGCTAATTACTATTGTTTATTCTGTGATAAGGCTTAGTTTCTTTACAAATTGGTCTATACTTACTTATGTATGTACACATGAAAGCATGCAATTATACCATAGCTACCTACATTATTAAATAGGTAGGTCATAAAGTGAAATAAGTGAAACCGGTTTAGATAGCAACAGTGAATTAGGTATACAGTCAAGACCAATTAAATTGAACACCAATACAGTAATAAATATGTAGTTACTTCAAGTTAAACACAAGTACCTACAAGACAGATGGTCATCAAGGTCAGACAGAAGCAATGTACATGTAAATATATAATGATGTAAGCTATCCACTCAATGTACACAGCAGGCCGGTGGTGCCGCCAGTCAGTACTCACAGGGTTCACTTCTCTGTGGCAACACTTCAGATTCACTTACAATACAATACACCTGTAAGTAAACAGCAAATACTGTTACAGAATAAATATTGAACTTGTATCTAATTAAGCCCACTTGTTTCCATTAGTTCGTGGGTTAAAAATGTATACCTAGATTTCCAGATTATTAAATGAAGGATTGTAGAGAATGGAAATCTGTGATGTTTGTAAGTATACTCCAATGTCCAATGTCCTAGGCTGCAAGTAATAACACCAAACCTGCCAGAACAAATAATATAATACCTCTAGTACTTCTTCCTATTGGAAAACCTATCAGTTAGTTATTTCAATTGGGTAACTATAATTCTGATGCTTATTTAATATAGAAATACTTGGCTGCACTATAACACCCTGGCACCTGGATAATGAGTAGCCAATGTGTAGACTAAAACTTAACAGTAGTTTTCGCATGAAAGGGCAACAAACATCTATAAAATATGATAGTAATATAGAGAAATATCAGATCATCTATTTGAGAGTTTGGAGGAGATGAGAAGTACATCGGCTATTATGAAGAGATAGGTCCTTGAACACAAATCGAGATTGCAAGTAGTGTTGACTCACAGCGCAGGTTGCATCGCTCGGTGAGCGAGATGCGCAGGTAGTTGTGTCGCCGGCCCAGCGAGTCCGTCAGGGCTGGAAATTCACTCTTCACTGCCGCTGTCTCCGGTGCCTTCGCACCCGCAGCTGGGCCCTGAATCAAAATTCAGAAATTAGCACTAGCGTAGTTTGGTAAGTACTTATTCTAAGAAACACTTTTTTTTAGTTTTATCCTACCTCATTGTAAAACCGGCACGATGGAAGATACAATTTTGAAGCAGAATCTGTATGCCCAAACGACGAACTCCATTGTTTAGTAATAAACCAGTTATTTTTTATGAAACGAAATTTCATTGCGAAATTTAAAGAAACAAGTAAATGTAAACACGTTTGTATACAAACAGGTTTGACACACGTCCGGTGTGATGTCTTCTGTCTGTCCGACTAATTTTTGATTTTGACAGCCAGCAGCCAGCATGACAATGTAAGGATGCGGTGCGACCGACCGACTATGAATGATTCTACTCGAAGTCACAAATCATTCGAAATTTTGAACCAATCGAATATTATTAAGTCTTTAATGTGGTGCCGCCCCGTGCCGATGGAGAGTTTAATAGGGTAGAGATCCCTAAGACACAGTTTTATAAAAGCCAAACTAAATAAAACTGTGTCTGTGTAATTCAGGGATACCAGGAAACTAGGTACATAAAAACTCAAAACTGCACATTGACTGAAGTTTTATTCAACCCAAATGACAAGAATCAGCAGTAGTGACGTCTCTCGTAATTTGGATTAAATGAATGTTTTTTTTTATGTTATTTAAATTTTTAAAAAATAATTAAAAAATCGAATGTACATCCCTAACTTCATCTCTCGCTGCTGCCATTGTCATACTGTCAAGTTAATAACTGTCAAAATTTGTTTGTTTTGTTTCTCATTTTTTGAAGTGAAGGTCACAGAGTACATTTGTATGTGAAGATTGTGAAGGTTTGGTCACAGAACACTAATACCCTAGGGTTTGGTTTCTTGCTTTGTCGTCGTGCGTGACTCCCAAAGCAGATAGAAATTAAACTACGTTAAAAGTGTCGCGCCGCGCTAAATAGCTCCAGATAAATAGTATTATTCGCAGAGTACTTTTTAATGTACGAGTAGTAGAATAGTAGTAACAGTTATTTGAAGGGGTGGCTCCGTCTACCTACGGGGCTACTGGCTCGCGCGACTGCGAAATTTGCGAATCTCTGCGAATGGAGTGGAGTGTGGAGTGGGTGGAGAGCTCAGACAAAATACAGAGGTTGAGAGGGAGATAAAATAGGAGGATAGAATTTGTAAAAGTGGAGTGACCATTGTTTACAGTGTCCGAGGAGCTAGCAGTATATATTCTGGAAATCAACTCTCAACCAAAATATTTCATGTTATGTTTTTTATGTAATCTTGACCAAATCTGTGTTTTTGGTGATTTTTAATAGGTTCGTATCTTTTGTAATAAAAGAGAACATCGATCGGTGCTATGATGAAGTTTGAAGAACCAGCTCTTCCCAAGGACTGGGAAGGAACCAAGGAACCAAATGACTCTGTGAGTACATGTCTACTTATTTTAAACTAAGTAAGTACATTATACACCTGTGTACATCAATTCAACCCACCTATCACAGTAATTCAATCAATGTAGGCTATATTAACATGTTAGAATTTATTATCATCAGTACTTACTTTTCCTAACTTGCTTGAAACAGGTAAGTAGGTATTAAATGTGATTTTTACAAGCAGTAAAAAGTGACCCCTTTTAAATCCACACAAATTACTAGACAGTTACAAGCTCGAGTGGCCGCTCAGCCACCACAATATCTAGACCTAAGCCTGCATACTGAAACACATGTAATCTCAGAGCGGAGCGGCGCTGGGCGCGTGCCCCGCGGCGCTGGGCGCGCTGCTGGAGGGCGCGGGCGACGACCCCGAGCGCCGCGTCGCGCGCCTCGGGGGGCAGCTGGCGCGCCTCGACGCGCTCAACGTGGCCGGCATGCTGGCCGCCGCCACCGAGGGGGGCGGGGCGCACCTCGCCCGGCGTCTCGACGACTCCCTCGCGCACGCCGCCGCGCTGCACCAGCGTCTGCGCCGCGCCACCCAGCTGGCGCAGGGCGCGCCCGACGCCGTGCACGCGCGCTCCGGCGCCGCCCGCGCCGACGCCAACGCGCGCGCCTTGCTGCGCGAGCTCGCTCAGATCACAGACTGGCTCGACGCGCCCGCGTTGCGCGACCTGGACGCCCTGCCCGAGGTGAGCCCCGCCCCGCTCCGCCCCCCTCTCTCCCGCCTCGGGCCCGCCTGACTCCGCTCTCGCTCGCAGATCCCGCTGAACACGGAGGAGGGTCGCGCGCGCGCGCTGGGGGCGTGCGACGCGCTGCAGCGCGCGCTGCGCGGCGCGGCGGAGATGCCGGCGGCGCGGCGGCGGCTGGGCGCGGTGCGCGAGCGGCTGCGGCGGCTGGCGCGCGCGAGGGACGCGCTCGCGGCGGCGCTGGCGCGGCACGTCAACAACCTGCTGATCCACCTCGGCAACGAGGCGGGCGCGGCGGGGCCGCCCTCCGCCGCGCCGCGCCACCACGCCGAGCTGCTGCCGCTGGCGCCGCTGATGCGCCGGCTGAAGGAGATGGACGCGCGCTCGTTCGACGCGCTCGCCAAGGTGTACGCGGCGAGCTGGGCGCGCGTGTACGAGCGCAGCGTGCGCGGCGCGTGCGAGGCGGCGCGCGCCCAGCTGGCCGCCGCCCCCGCCGCGGACGACGCCGCCGCCGACCGCCTGCTGGACGCCGTGCTGACGCTCGTCGAGACGCTCTGCGACGCCGAGCAGGACTTCTGCACGCAGTTCTTCCTGCTGGACGTCGACGTTAAGGTGCGGGGCGGGCCGTCCGGAGGGGAGGAGAGGGTGGTGGGGGGGGGCTATGTTCCGTACTACAGGAGGTCGGTCCGCAGACAGGCGCGGAGGGCAGCGACGCGGACGGGGAGGGGGGCGGCGCGGGGGACGCGCGCGGCGGCGCCGAGTCCCGCCGGTACATGCAGGCGCTGTTCCCCGCGCTGGAGCCCGCGCTGCTGGCGCTCACGCAGGCGGTGGAGAAGCACGACCAGTAGTGAGTATACCTAAGTATGCTGTCCAGGCGACACGGTGTCGGGCGCAGCTGACGCGGGGGGTATGTTACAGCGGCGCGTTCGTGGTGGTGGCGTGCGTGGGGCGGCGCGTGGTGGGCGCGGCGGGGGAGGGGGGCGGCGCGGCGCGGTGGGCGCGCGCGGCGCTGGCCGGCGCGGCGGTGGCGGGCAAGCGGCAGGCGGACCGGTGCGTGGCGGAGCGGGTGGCGGCGCTGCCGGAGGCGTGTCGTGCGGCGGCGCGGCGCGCGCGCGCCGGCGTGCTGCCCTGCGTGCGCGACCTGGAGGCGCTGGCGGAGCGGTGCGAGCGCATCTTCGCGGGGGGGCGGCGCGCCGACCTCGAGCGGTGGTACCTCACGCTGGCGGAGGCGCTGCTGGCGGGCATCGCGGCGGCGCCGGGCGGCGGGCGCACGCCGCGCGCCGTGCTGCTGCTCGAGAACTACCACGCGCTGGGCGGCGTGCTGGCGGCGCTGCGCGTGCCGGCGCTGGACGCGGCGCGGCGCGACTGCAAGGCGCGCTACGCGGACGCGCTGCGCGCCTACGTCACCCAGTACTTCGGTCGCCCGCTCGAGAAGCTCACGCTGTTCTTCGAGGTGCGTCCCCCCCCCTCCCCCCTCCCCCCCTCGCCCCCCCCCCCCTGACCTCTGGGTACTGACGTGTGGTGTGTGTTGCAGGGCGTGTCGGAGGCGGTGGCGATGGGCGTGCGCGAGGAGGAGGTGTGCTACCGCGCCGCGTTCAGCAAGCACGAGCTGAAGCGCGTGCTGGCGCTCTACCCGGCGCACGAAGGTACCCCCTGAGGCCTACGTATACGTACGCTCAGCTCTCCTTGTAGTATTGTACCGATGTGGATCGCGTGTGACGTGACGTGTGTGTGTGTATGTTGCAGTTCGCAAGTCCCTGCACCGGCTGTACCGCACGGTGGAGAAGCATCTCAGCGAGGACAGCGGCCTGCTGCAGGTGCGTCACATACCTACTCTCTTATCATCTCTCTCTCGTTGAGCGCGGGACGTACGTCATGTGTGACCCCATACCTCCATACAAATATACCCTATATCGTCATTTTAAATGAAAGGAAGGTAGAAAACGTAACTGATCTTTTGTCGTGAATCTGATGAGGATGAGCAGACTGAGGCTCTTATTCGGAGACTACACTCGAGCGTACATCGTGATTTAAACGATGATCCGACACTCATTAGCATGCTGTAGTATCAAAAAGAATATAAAAAAAATATATAATCAAGTTTTACAAATTTACGAGAATAGAATACGAAGTAGAGGAAGGCCGAGGAAGAAGTGGATGGATTGTGTGAAAGAGGACATGAGTGTGAGAGGAGTGAATTCGGAGTTGGCGAGTGATAGAGATGAATGGAAGAAGAAAACATGTTAGGCCGACCCCACCTAGTGTGGGATAAGGGCAGGGAAATGATGATGTCGCTCTCGGTAACTTGCTTGCTGATATTTTTTTTACATTAAAAATATTTGACCTGTTAGCGAAGATACTAGTTAACTATACAACTCGTAAACTGATGGTTTGGTTAGTGATCAGTGTGCAGTGAGCAGTGATCAGTGATCAGTGTGCAGTGAGCAGTGATCAGTGATCAGTGTGCAGTGAGCACGGTAGTGACGTTCCCCTTGTCCCGGCAGGTGGTGTGGCGCGCCATGCAGGAGGAGTTCATCGCGCAGCACCGCGCGCTGCAGGTCTGCTAGCTCTCTCTCTCTCTCTCTCTCCCTCTTTTACTGAAGTAATTCTGCTCTAAGCTATAGCTTAGGTCGTCGATAGGTATACCTACCGACCGACCTCTTTTTGTCATAATAAACGATGACATTTCTCAGACGTAAATAATTATGGAACTAGTGTAAGTTTTTAATTGAATCTCGGTCGTGGAGACAGCCCCCACGGGAGGTCTACACCCCGGTCCCCGCCCCGCTGAGGGTGAAGTCAGGCTGTGTGTATGTATGTATGTATGTACACTGTACGTACAGGCTCGCATCGCGGCGTGCTACCCGGCGGCGGGGCTGGCGCTGCCGCTCACCACGCAGCACATCCTCGACGCCTTCTCCGACATCGCGAGGGAACACTGACCTTCACCACAGAATACTACATATACATACTATAAACAAAGACGCATTCCCTGTCCCTATATCCCTAAGTATGCGCAATCTTTAAAACTACGCACGGATTATGATGCGGTTTTTTTAATAGGTGATTCACTTATTAATGACTAGCTTTTGCCCGCGGCTTCGCTCGCGTTCGTAGTTTGTTATTTGCAAAGGGTACCTCGGAGGCTAGTGCAAAAGTCGCCTCGTGTCGAGGAGGTTTCTGTTGTTATTTGCTAGCTGCGCCCCGCAGTTTCAACCGCGTAAGCCCCGTTTCCGCGGGAATATCGGGATAAAAAGTAGCCTATGTCCCTCTCCATCCCTTCAACTATCACACCACACAAAAAATCACGTCAATTCGTCGCCCGTATTGCCGTGAAAGACGGACAAACAAACAGACAGACAGACACACGTCGTCTCCGAAGGAGACGGCCGTGGCCGGGCGAGTGCCCCTACAGCCAAACACCGCGGTTGTCTCCGCGGTAGACGGCCGTGGCCAGGCGCTCACCCCTACACCCAAGCACCGCGGTCGTCTCCTGCGGAGACGGCCGTGGCCGGGCGAAAGGACGTAAATCCAACCACCACGGTGGTCTCCGCAAAAGACCGGGCGCGCGCCCCTACTCCCAAGCACCGCGGTCGTCTCCGAAGGAGACGGCCAAAATTTTCAATATCTCCAATGTACAGACATCGATGTGTTACAGTTTTATTAAATTATTATGTATAGATAGATATAGATAGATAGCTGCGCCCCGCGGTTTCACCCGCGTATGTCCCGTTCCCGCGAGAATATCGGGATAAAAAGTAGCCTATGTCACTCTCCATCCCTTCAACTATCACCACACAAAAAATCACGTCAATCAGATATATAGATAGATAGATAGCTGCGCCCCGTGGTTTCACGCGCGTATGTCCCGTTCCCGCGAGAATATCGGGATAAAAAGTAGCCTATGTCACTCTCCATCCCTTCAACTATCACCACACAAAAAATCACGTCAATCCGTCGCCCCGTTTT
The DNA here is from genome assembly GCA_947086425.1 of Xanthorhoe spadicearia. Taxonomy (NCBI): domain Eukaryota; kingdom Metazoa; phylum Arthropoda; class Insecta; order Lepidoptera; family Geometridae; genus Xanthorhoe; species Xanthorhoe spadicearia. The sequence goes on along the minus strand of OX352202.1, from coordinate 10,580,125 downwards.
GCCGTGAAAGACGGACAAACAGACAAACAAACACACTTTCGCTTTTATTATATTAGTAGGGATAGTAGGGATTGATGATGATTTACTTTTTATAGATGAAAAACCGCATCAAAATCCGTTGCGTAGTTTTAAAGATTTTGAATCATCAAGAGGTAGGTTTATCATGTATAATTATAGGACCCGTGCAAAGCCGGGGCGGGTCGCTAGTTGTGCATAATATTATCAATGAATTACAAATGTATTTCAACAAACAGACAAACAAACACACTTTCGCTTTTATTATATTAGTAGGGATAGTAGGGATTGATGATGATTTACTTTTTATAGATGAAAAACCGCATCAAAATCCGTTGCGTAGTTTTAAAGATTTTGAATCATCAAGAGGTAGGTTTATCATGTATAATTATAGGACCCGTGCAAAGCCGGGGCGGGTCGCTAGTTGTGCATAATATTATCAATGAATTACAAATGTATTTTATTAATTGTGCTACATCAAGCTGTATCTAAATTGTAAAAACTGTATTAAGTGAGTATTTATAGATGTTCTATTAGGATATGTGATATCAATAAAAGGCATGTTATTTTCATACTATTTCTTTTATTCCACGTTAGGAAATTGATTTTTCGAAAATAAAAACTATTAAAACTAGCTTAATATAACATCCACCGCTGGATTTGTGATATAAATGATGCAAGTGCAGTAATTTAACATCATTTGTTTTTTGGTACAGTGTAGATGATGGTTGTTGCACTAGCTCAGCGGCGCCGGCGCCTCGCTCACAGCGGGGCTTAGTCGATGGACTTGGGGGGGTAGTAGTTCAGGTACACCAGTCCCGATGTTTTGGCCTAAACAATATAAAACCTTCAATTAGTCAAAATCATTTAATGTACCTTTTCATTAGCAGTCAGGCAATCATTTAAGAATGAATTGAATGACTTAAGTGTCAGATATTTAGGGCTGTGGTCAGAAATTCATTGGACTTTTTAATCACTCCTCCACTTTATCAAATTAACTATGTACTTACCATTCTCTATATGCATAAAGATTTATCAATTTAATAAGGGTTTTATAAATACACATTTATTTTTTGTTTATCTATCTATACTTATATTATTAAGAGGTAAAAGTTTGTTTGAAGGAGGTAATCTCCAAAACTAGTGGACCGATTTCAAAAATTCTTTTACAAGTGTGTAGAATGGACTGTCCGGGAGGTATATTTTATCCCTAGTAGCTTCATTAGTACACCCGTGCGAAGCCGGGACGTGCTAATTTGATATTCATTTTAGTATGCTAAGTGTACTAGGCTATAGGACCATCTGAATATAGGCCTTAGTAAACTTATACCACCGGTAGGTTGTTACAAGAAGTACGTACCACAATAAGAGAGCCGACGGTGAAGGCGACTCCGAAGAGCAGTATGGCGTTGTACCGGCGCTGGTCGGCGTCGTACTTGGCCTGCCAGGAGCCCGCCGGCACCGGCAGGTCGTCCATGGTGGGCGGCTTCACGTGCGACCCCCCACCGTACCGACGCACTGCAACACAATACAACTCCTCATATCACCTCCTGCACCTCACCTTTACCCTTCTGGAGTTGCTTTGGAACAGGCAATAGAATCAACTAGCTTATGGAAGCCATTCTTGAGGTCCTACCGAAATATAATACTTAATTTTTACCATGGACAAATTAAATTAGCTATTTATAATTAATAGGTACTGAAACTTATACTTAAAATTAATTAGCAGAAAATTTAAGTAAGTAAGTACCTACTTTATAAAGTTAGATTCTATTTGGAACATTAGAACCTATGAAAAACATTAATTAAATTTAATTTTAGACTAGTATTGCATATTTTACTGAATACTTTTGATACTACGCTAATAAGGTTATCTTTTATAGATGTTATGTAACTTTCTGTTCTAAGAATTTCAATAAAATAAATGAAAATCAGTAAGCGTAGTTAGGGTCTGACAAGTAACTTTAATTATTTATTAGTACTTTTTAACTAAAACAAAAGAAATTCGTTTGTAAAAGACAAGTTATGTTGTCAATCGATGATCAACTTTTGGTATAAGATGCGAGATACAATAAATATTTAGATCTTACCCTGCGACTGAAGAAGCCTGGAGATAATAGGACGAGAAGCCTGCATCTTTTTAAAGGAAGTTCTAAGATTATTTCTAAAATTTATGTATAGTGTACCACACAACACACAAATCACTCCCTTCCCGTTTCTTCTTGTGCGCGTGTGTCACGGTGTGTCAAACAAATGTCATTTTTTTATAAACTAGACAGATGTCACTATTGCGTGACTTAGATCCAAGTGTCACTGTCAATTTTTGACAGTGACAATCGCGACACTCCCGTAATAAAGTCAGTCGGCCGGCCCCAGCTAATGTCGTTACGGAGGCCATTAGGCGGCCTAAATACTCCGTCACCCACCACCACACCACACAAGACGTTGCTCATAGAGATGATCGAACGAACTGTGAATTAAGGAATTATAAATTACTTAAGTAAGGAATAATACCTAATTAGTTATTTATCTTTTTATAAATTAGAACCTACTTAACTATGTATTTAGTTGTAGTGACCTATCTGTTATGTAGGTAGTGAATTATGTAAGTAGGTATCTACTTGAGAACATACAACTAAGTAGGTAGGTACATCAATTTTAATTTCAAAGCCTTTATTTACTTAGGACTTAGGAGGCATGCTTATCGACGAGTCGACTACATAAATTATGCTGGTACACACGTCAAAATACCACAGAAAAATACACAACATAACATAACATAACGCAGCCAGCCCAGCAAGCAGTACACTATCGACCGCAGTGCGGGCTGCGCGTGAGGGACCGGGGCGCTGCGCGTGCGCACGATTTATCGCGTTCCTTTGTTTACATCGACATCGCGGCGACCGACGAGACGTATCATTGTGTGTCCATTAAAATAGTAGAACCGGTTTGAGAATGGAATGGTTAAAGAGAGTTATGTGCCGGGAGGGCTCCGGACGGGACGGGGAGGAAGAGGAGAGGGCGGCGTGCGCGGGGGGAGCAGGGGGAGCGGGGGCGGGGGCGGGGGGCGCGGCACAGCTGGAGACGGAGCAGGAGCGCCGCGAGCGCTGGCGCAGCATCTACGTCATATACTTCACCATGTTCCAGATGTCGCTGGGATTCAGCATCGTACTCACAGGCGTGTGGCCCTACCTTGATAAGGTAACCGCACCAGGTCGACACTTAAGTTTTAGGCCAAAGCCAAAAAATAATGGAGGTTCAATATGATCTGCTAGGTCCGAGTAGCTAGGGCTCAAATCAATTTGACCGTGAACTACGCGATGCCGGCCGCGGCCGCGAGCGACCGAACTCACTATCTCTCTACAAGGTCGGCCTCTCTGCAGGTGAACTCGGCTCTCGGGGAATACGAATCAACCAATGTTTACATCTCTGAACCAATGGTTAAATAAAGTTTATTAAGTAATACGAGCACTCAAATTGTTTACAAGTATGAACCACCTTTATTTATTAGGCTCTATCTGGCTTGTCAACCCTATTTGAAGGGATTATGTTCGATGGACGGATTGTATGGTATCATTGTGATGTTTCAATTCCTCGCCGTTTGTTATTCGGTGGTCGGTCGACGACCAAATACATAATAAGTAGGCACTTATACTCACGTAAGTACATAGTTTACATAAGGTTACGACGTCATTAATTCAGTGAGTAGGTACATACTCGTACCATGTTATATTATTTCCTGTCTAATTCATAGCAGTCAGTTCAGTTAAATCAAAACATAAAATAAGATTTCCCAGATCTTCTCCTTAATTAAAAATAGGTAAGTAAGCAACAACTATGGTCTATTAGTTCTACGACAGACAACATAGGAATACTTTGTCCATGGCTCTACCATGGACGAATATTTCGTCTAAGATGTCGTATTGCGGAAACCGGGAATCGAAAATAAGGCTCTAGGTACTAACTGTTGTTAGTAGAACCATGGACACATAGTTAACAGTATCTGTCACCAGTCTTTGCCACTAGTTCGAAACTGCGAATGTTGTAGATAGGTACTTCTTTCTTAGAAGATGATGGTAGTCAGGGAGATAATGGTAGTCAGTGCTCAGGACGCGCACGGTAGAGCTCAGGCTCTACCCCAATCTTTACCTAGCGAGGCGCAGGGGTGCAGGCGCGCAGGCCCCTCTTTGTTATATGTATGACACGGGTGCCTTGAACTGTGTGTCTGCGCAACTTAAGTACTATTCATTTTCAGAAGTTAAGGCCCTTGAACCAGTTCTTCTAGGTAAGCAGGTTAAGCGTACCTACTTGCCTTAATGGTGTGCTAATAACAACATCAATAAGTTTGTTAATTACTTAGATAAGTAACTAGGTTTATTCCTATCTAACTAACCTTTATATGGCTTGATATTGTTTTCTTCGCAAAACAAATTCGCACTAAAAAGAAAACCAGAGTATTGTCATAAACGTTGGTACTTACCTAAATAAGTTGGCTGTTATTTCTGATCATTTCTACCTGAAGGTAGTAAGTAGTAACTTCTAATAAACGAACTACCTAATTGAGTGTTGTATTAGATAAATTGTTATCACATCACTCTGTTATCTGGTGTGCGATAAGTGTCGCGATACCGAGTCACTACACTAATGCCAGTAAAAGGTATGCCTAGGCAGGTACCTACTCTATAAGTACAACGTCCGTCATGAACCCAACAATTACCCATCCCAACAAACTGATGAGCCACTTTTTATTCGTCAGGCGAAATAAAAATATGTAAGAATTTATCTTTGTCTCGATACTCTCGATACGAAGCTTTGTCCCTAACTACGAGTAGGTCGCTCGGCGATAGTGATAATAGCGGTCAAAGGATGAAACATTTTATTTTATAGTACGAGTATATAGGTTGCTAAGTACCTACCTACTAAGGTACCTAAGTGCCTACGAGAATATGCTGCGGAAAATATAACGAATGATTCAGCGTCCAATATCCACTATTGTACGTACCTACCTACCTAACCTACATAGGTAAGTGTCGTAATGTTTTCTTTAAAAATCCGTAGCCAATCATGTATTACGAATAGGCAGAATACCATTAATTTACCTACCTACCTAATTCCCTATTAAGTACGTACCTACCTAAATAAGTATTAGTAGGCGATAAGTAGGTAGGTACATCAGTACCGACTTACTTTCATGAATGGCATCCTATCCTAAGCCGTGGCCTGCCTGCACAGTGCACATGGTGGCGGGCGGGCGGCGGGCGGCGGGCGGGCGGCGCTGGTTATAAATAGGTACACGGTGCTGAAGGGCGGCCCGACCCGAGGACGTCATCCAAAGGAATTCCGCTAACCCGCATTCAAAGCCAACACGGAAACTACATAATACCTAATTGTATTTTTCCACAAAATATGTGATGGTTTGAAAAAAACTTTATAAGACAAGATAGTTCTGAATATTTCTCAAAATTATAATTTAAGCCGGATAGATATGAAAAAAAACATTTGGTCGCATTATATAGGTACTTCGAGAATTTATCTGGATTCAACGACCCCTACAAGGAATTTATCAAATCAACATAACGGCTGTTTATAGTATTGTATCGATAGCAGATAATGAAGCCGCCGCGCGCCAGAGCATTTAGAGATAAAGTCATCATCGGAATGATTGATAGGTCTTTTCTTGGCCCCACTCCAAACACGCATAGTAAAACTTGCATTTCTTGCACTCGGTGTGCAAAAAGTACTCCTCAGAGAATAGAAATAGCCTGCTCAAGCAATTTGTTTTCAACAATGAATGGATTTTGTAAAAGCAGACTCTGACGCAAGATTTATTTATCAAGTACCTACTTGATAAACGTGAACTGAACGTGTTAGTTGGTAGAGTTAAATAATTATTATGGTTGATTGTGAATGGTAGAGCCGTAGAGCACGTTAGTTTTTTATTGAATCAGAATCAGAATCAGAATCAGAAATATTTTATTGCAGAACTGTTGTACAAGGGTAGGTCTTACATTTTAGGTACAAGTTTACACAGTTATCCATTTCGGATGTGCAACGTTACAATAGTTTAAAACTAAAATTAACCTAGACAGAGGTAGGTACAAATAGTAGTATACTTAAATAAAATAATATTAACAGTAATTATTTATCAAAATACTCATTTAAATTGTAAAAAACACCTTTTATTAACCAATTCCTAAGCTGATTTTTAAATTTATTACCATTTATTGCGTACACATAAAGAGATAGTAAACCACGTGACGGGTAGCCATGAATGTTTAGTTAGTATCTAGTTAGTGTGCGAGCGATGAGCTTCTGGGAGCTGACTGAGGTGTAGCCGATGTCCGCATGCGATGGAATGCTCGGAAGCATGAATGTCATGGAAGTAAAAACAACTTTCACTTTCGCACGCAGTCGATTCGGGTTTTAGATAAATATCATCGTATGGTGGTTGATGGAATAGTAATGCAGAATAGTAGTACCTACCTCCAAAAATGATTTTAGTACTGGACGTACCAGTCTAGGGTACACCTACTGGCAATGTAAACGTGTCCTAATCCTAATACAATGTGGTTTAGGTTCCTAGAGAAGATTCCCTACTATTTTTTTTTATTTATTTCTGCAAAAATACACAGTACGTTTTTGTAGCCGGGATAATTTAAAGAGTCCTCGGAAGAAAGAAGCGGTTTATAAAGAAAGTTCATTCATCCAATATTAAAAATACTACTTACTTACTACAAGCACACTACAAGACAGGTTTTTCATACGAAATGTTATTTTCAGTGATAATAATGCCCGCAATAAAAATTACCAGTTTCAAAGCCAAAGATGTTTCTAAAATATCATCTTTTGGTGAAGATTCAATCATTCGAAAGAGCTAAGTGTTATGAACTGTGTTTCAGTTGGAGCCAGGCTCGCAGAAGGAGGCACTGGGTCTGGCGGTGGGCGCCAACCCGCTGGGCCAGCTGCTGTTCTCGCCGCTGCTGGGCTACTGGGCCAACCGCGCCGGCGCCGCGCGCGCGCCGCTGCTCGCCTCGCTCGTGCTCTTCGTGCTCGCCAGCCTGCTCTACTCGCAGCTGCATCTCACGCGCCCGCACGCCAAGTACTGGATGGTGCTCGCACGGTTCCTCGTCGGAGTCAGCTCAGGTAATAGACCGCTACTCGATGACTGCTACTTGATCCATAGACCGTTCAGAGCGGAGCGAGTATCTACCTTGTCATGTCGTGTTTCCAGCGAACATAGCGGTGGCGCGGTCGTACCTGTCGGCGGCGACGCTGGTGAGCGAGCGCACGCGCGCCGTGGCGGTGGTGTCGCTGGCGCAGGTGCTGGGCTTCGTGGTGGGGCCCGCGCTGCAGGCGGCCGCGGCGCCGCTGGGCCCGGGCGCGCCCTACGACCGCTCGCAGCTGCTGCGTCTCGACATGTACACGGCCGCCGGGTGGATCAACGCCTTCCTCGGCTCCCTCAACCTGCTGCTCTTCCTGCCGTGCTGCTTTAAGGAGCGCAAGATCGCCGCCAGAGAGGCCATGGTCGCACAGGGGAAGGATTCCGGTGGGTACCTCATTCTACCGATATATTTTTTTGATATTGTTCAGAATAGAGAGGATGTGAGTGTAGATACATAATGGTTAATAATAAAAAAACTATCAAAGTTTCCTTCATTTTTCAGAGAAAGAAGCTTTGAAGGCCATGAAACCGGACCTGATAAGTAGTTGGACGTTGATCGCAGCGTTCTTCGTGCTGGTGTTCAACTTCGTCCTGCTGGAGACGCTGGCCACGTCCCTGACGATGGACCAGTTCGCGTGGAGCAAGCGGCAGGCGCTGGAGTACATGGGCGCGCTGATGAGCGCCGGCGCGCTCGTCGCCTGCGCCACCTTCGCCATGATCGCGCCGCTCACCAAGCTCTTCGAGGAACGGTACGGCGCCATTTTACCTTATTTGTCTGACACGCCAATCAGTAATTTCTTAATCAGGTATACATGTATATTATTCATTGTGTTTTTCAGCGCTCTGCTGCTATGGGGCGGATTCCTGCTGACAGGGATGGCGTCAGTGTTCTGCATCCCGTGGGGCCCGGGCGGGCCCCCGCTGGCCCCGGTGGACGCGACGGAGGCCGGCGGGGGCTGCCCCGCGGCCGCGCAGCCGTGGTGCCTCACCTCGCGCGCGCTCACCATCCCGCAGTTCCTGGTCGGCTACACGCTCGTCTCCATCGGCTACTCGCTCGGCGTCACGCTCATCCAGACCATCTTCTCCAAGGTGCTGGGACCACGTCCACAGGTTAGAATATTATTTTACACATGAATCATTCGTGTCACCGAGTTTCCATAGAATATAAAAATCGGGACTTGTGTGTGTCGCAGGGCGTGTGGATGGGAGTGCTGACCGGCGCGGGGTGCGTGTCGCGGGCGCTGGGGCCCGTGTTCGTGGCGACGGTGTACGCGCGGCGCGGGCCCGACGCCACCTTCGGCGCCACGGCGGGGCTCACCTTCGGCGCGCTGGTGGCGCTGCGCTGCGTGTACTCGCGCCTGCGCCCGCCCCCCCTCGCCGCGCCGCCCCCCCCCTCGCCCACCGCACCCCCCGCCGCCGAGCTGGTGCCCCTCGCGCCTGCAGACACCTGACGCCGCGACTCCGCACGCTGGGACAGTGACAGACAGAAAAAGTGCTCTGTTCATGATGTGCCACTTGAGTGCGTACGTAGGTAGATACAGCTTAGATGTACGAGTACATTATGCTCAATTAAGTGTTCATTGAAGATGATGGCAATATGTTAGCTATTGGAAAACTGACTGAAACTGAATAGGTGAATGATGTGACGATGACTGCTATCATGGTACAGTTTACGTTTCGGCACCTAAGTATTTGTATAATATGTACCTATTGTTACATTTGTATATTCCATATCTCGTGACGGACGAGGAGATGCGCACTGTCATCTTTCGATTTCCTCAACGTTGACGAACATAAGGAGTAGGTTATAATTATAGTCTGCACTATGTTTATTATGTAAGTAATAAAGTACCGACCGACCTACTTGTGGTGCTGCTATAAATCTTAGTTTATCATATAAGTAGATTATGGATGCGAAGATAACGTCAACAGTTCTGTTTTTCCTTAGTTTATAATTTATTTTACATTAAGCACCTACCTACTATCTGTGCTTCTATCAAACCTATAGACTACACTTATCTACACTTACTTGAATTTTCAATAAGGATCAATCAGATACACGTGCCTTCGAAAACAAGTAAGGTACCTGCGGCAAATAAGGGCCACTTAATTTCAATTCAAAATATTTTCAAAATCAGACGGATATGAATGAAAAACAGGACATTTTAAGAATGTTTACTTCATAAGCAATCTGAAAAAGTATGATTTATTTGGTTTTAATAGAAATTTATCATCAATATTGAGGTTTTTCAAAACCCTTCCTTTGGTCCTTATTAGCCGACGGTAGTTTAATATGGGCCACTTAACAAAAACATTCATTTTGTCTTTTATCATTGTAAACTCTAGCTATACTATCTCTCGCAGACTTTTAGATTGATTTTCTAGTGAGTTACGCTTGACGATTTATTTAAATCACGGAAAAAAACAGTGATGGCCCTTATTAAACTAATGAAACGAAAAGTTTGAAAAAAAAGCATTAATTGACTAAATTTGTTCAAAATTATCATATTCTTGAAAAAGTTATTAGTTTCACTACATAAAACTAAAAAAAAATCAAAAATAGCATAATATTTTCTTGAAAATTTTCTTGAATTGGTGGCTCTTATTAAACTTATGAAAGTTTACGTTTTGGAACTTTGCTCTATTATGTTTCCTCCAAGTTTCTAGGAGTCCTGTGAAGTATTATGTACTTATATTGGGCATACTCACTCAAACGCAAGATATACCTAATCTTTTGTGTTGTGTGTGTGTGAATGTGTGAAGAATGTGTGAAGGCCGGTTTCGATCCCACAAGCTTCAGAACTAAAGTCAAAGTAACAAAAAAAAAATATTTTCGTTCTTATTGTTCTTTTTGTTTTTTTTTGTTCTTTTTGTTCTTTTTGTTCATTGTGTTCTTTTTGTTCTTTTTGTTCTTTTTGTTCTTTTTGTTCTTTTTGTTCTTTTTGTTCTTTTTGTTCTTTTTGTTCTTTTTGTTCTTTTTGTTCTTTTTGTTCTTTTTGTTCTTTTTGTTCTTTTTGTTCTTTTTGTTCTTTTTGTTCTTTTTGTTCTTTTTGTTCTTTTTGTTCTTTTTGTTCTTTTTGTTCTTTTTGTTCTTTTTGTTCTTTTTGTTCTTTTTGTTCTTTTTGTTCATCAGTCGTCAGTCGTCAGTCGTCAGTCGTCAGTCGTCAGTCGTTAGTCACCAGTCACCTTGCCCTTTGCATCTTTTTTTGTGTACCAGTATTGCTAATAACCAGTCTTTGTCCTTCATTATTATCAATCGCTTCTAACTGAAATAGCAAAAAAAAGAAAGAAAATACATTCATATTTTAACCTCAGAACACGTATACACAATAAAAACAGATATAATAGAACACGACTTCGAAAGAAGACCTGAAAGCCTTGTAATTGACGGCCCTTACTACCCGCCTTGGGGGTGGCCCTTATTAGCCGCCTGCGTCAAGTTCGACAAAATTCACTGTAAAATCATGAAAAATTTATATTTATATTTAAACTTAACTTAATCAGGAAACATGATAAATTTATGTTATATTAATAACAGCAGATTAAAATAAAAAAGTCTATGGTACTCACAATTAATCAGTTTTCGTGGAGATTTTTTTCTAGTAGAGCGATTTTTACAAACATCGTTTAAATAAATGTGTCTACTGACATGAAGGCGAATAGGAAGGCGATACCACCGCGGATATTAGCCTTCCTAATGGTCCTCTATAATGTAGGCTTGGTTTGAGTCTAATAATAATATTGGAAGTATGTTAAAATAGAAGTGGCCCTTATTACCCGCCGGCCCATATTTGACGCACCTACCCTATAATTTTAAAGACCGAAATCATTAGGTTTTGTTGCTAATAATACTATTAAGATGTGTAAGTATGTAGTACCTGTTTTAAATAGGTAAAATGACTGTTATTATAACGATATAATATAATAGTGAAACAAAAGGCTCATGTGAAGTGGTTAGAGTTCTCTTGAGGGCTGATAATGGGGATATAACTACTATATAGATATTAATTTAACTAAAACATACACTATTTAATTAAACTATCGCGACTTGGAAACATATTTATCCGTGGTCAAGATTAGGTAAATAATATGATTTTAATACGCGAATAAGTCCCGTTAATATTATTTATAAATATAAAACATACATTTCGAAATGATATAAAGCTTCGGAATTCAGATTTGCCTAGAATAATCGGCGTTCTAAGCCCCGTTAACAGCCTGATACCATTGTGTTGTGTGTGATACGGAATCGGAATGCTCCACAATAAGACTGAGTGTACAAAATGTAAGATAATTCAAATATCTAATTGATAAATGTACCTATGTGTGTGTACATATATGGCGTTTACAGGTATAGAGCTAAATAGATTTGTAATCGTAACTAGTTATTAGGAAAAATTAATATTTATTTATTCTAAAATTTTATATTTATCATTTATAGTAATAGTGATAAATCAATTTTTATGGTTATTTTTGTATTGTTTTTTATTTTGAAAGTGAGAATTTCAATAATTAAAATAGAGTTTATAATTATTATATGTGTTGTTTTTTTCATTTTATTGTTAAACTCGAGAAGTACTATAAGCGAGGCAAATATTGTTAGTCACACCAGTGACCAGTGTGACAATCTAGCGTGACTACAAGTCTGCCATTAATACAACTACCTAAGTACAGTACATACATACATAATGTAAAGTGTATATATCACAGCCTTGTGAGACGTTATAAGGTACCTGCGGCAAATAAGGGCCACTTAATTTCAATTCAAAATATTTTCAAAATCAGACGGATATGAATGAAAAACAGGACATTTTAAGAATGTTTACTTCATAAGCAGTCTGAAAAAGTATGATTTATTTGGTTTTAATTGAAATTTATCATCAATATTGAGGTTTTTCAAAACCCTTCCTTTGGTCCTTATTAGCCGACGGTAGTTTAATATGGGCCACTTAACAAAAACATTCATTTTGTCTTTTATCATTGTAAACTCTAGCTATACTATCTCTCGCAGACTTTTAGATTGATTTTCTAGTGAGTTACGCTTGACGATTTATTTAAATCACGGAAAAAAACAGTGATGGCCCTTATTAAACTAATGAAATGAAAAGTTTGAAAAAAAAGCATTAATTGACTAAATTTGTTCAAAATTATCATATTCTTGAAAAAGTTATTAGTTTCACTACATAAAACTCAAAAAAAAAACAAAAATAGCATAATATTTTCTTGAAAATTTTCTTGAATTGGTGGCTCTTATTAAACTTATGAAAGTTTACGTTTTGGAACTTTGCTCTATTATGTTTCCTCCAAGTTTCTAGGAGTCCTGTGAAGTATTATGTACTTATATTGGGCATACTCACTCAAACGCAAGATATACCTAATCTTTTGTGTTGTGTGTGTGTGAATGTGTGAAGGCCGGTTTCGATCCCACAAGCTTCAGAACTAAAGTCAAAGTAACAAAAAAAAAATCTTTTTGTTCTTTTTGTTATTTTTGTTCTTGTTGTTCTTTTTGTTATTTTTGTTCTTTTTGTTCTTTTTGTTCTTTTTGTTCTTTTTGTTCTTTTTGTTCTTTTTGTTCTTTTTGTTCTTTTTGTTCTTTTTGTTCTTTTTGTTCTTTTTGTTCTTTTTGTTCTTTTTGTTCTTTTTGTTCTTTTTGTTCTTTTTGTTCTTTTTGTTCTTTTTGTTCTTTTTGTTCTTTTTGTTCTTTTTGTTCTTTTTGTTCTTTTTGTTCTTTTTGTTCTTTTTGTTCTTTTTGTTCTTTTTGTTCTTTTTGTTCTTTTTGTTATTTTTGTTCTTTTTGTTCTTTTTGTTCTTTTTGTTCTTTTTGTTCTTCTTGTTCTTCTTGTTCTTTTTGTTCTTTTTGTTCTTTTTGTTCTTTTTGTTCTTTTTGTTCTTTTTGTTCTTTTTGTTCTTTTTGTTCTTTTTGTTCTTTTTGTTCTTTTTGTTCTTTTTGTTCTTTTTGTTCTTTTTGTTCTTTTTGTTCTTTTTGTTCTTTTTGTTCTTTTTGTTCTTCTTGTTCTTCTTGTTCTTCGTGTTCTTTTTGTTCTTTTTGTTCATCAGTCGTCAGTCGTCAGTCGTCAGTCGGCCGTCGTCAGTCGTCAGTCGTCAGTCGTCAGTCGTCAGTCGTCAGTCGTCAGTCGTCAGTCGTCAGTCGTCAGTCGTCAGTCGTCAGTCGTCAGTCGTCAGTCGTCAGTCGTCAGTCGTCAGTCGTCAGTCGTCAGTCGTCAGTCGTCAGTCGTTAGTCGTCAGTCGTCAGTCGTCAGTCGTTAGTCACCAGTCACCTTGCCCTTTGCATCTGTTTTTGTGTACCAGTATTGCTAATAACCAGTCTTTGTCCTTCATTATTATCAATCGCTTCTAACTGACATAGCAAAAAAAAGAAAGAAAATACATGCATATTTTAACCTCAGAACACGTATACACAATAAAAACAGATATAATAGAACACGACTTCGAAAGTAGACCTGAAAGCCTTGTAATTGACGGCCCTTACTACCCGCCTTGGGGGTGGCCCTTATTAGCCGCCTGCGTCAAGTTTGACAAAATTCACTGTAAAATCATGAAAAATTTTATATTTATATTTAAACTTAACTTAATCAGGAAACATGATAAATTTATGTTATATTAATAACAGCAGATTAAAAAAAAAAAGTCTATGGTACTCACAATTAATCAGTTTTCGTGGAGATTTTTTTCTAGTAGAGCGATTTTTACAAACATCGTTTAAATAAATGTGTCTACTGACATGAAGGCGAATAGGAAGGCGATACCACCGCGGATATTAGCCTTCCTAATGGTCCTCTATAATGTAGGCTTGGTTTGAGTCTAATAATAATATTGGAAGTATGTTAAAATAGAAGTGGCCCTTATTACCCGCCGGCCCATATTTGACGCACCTACCCTACGAGTATAACTTATTCGTATCTTACACTGTTGCTATTATTTTTATATTGTATGACGCTGCTACAACACAGCTACGTTGCGCCTACGTAAAAATCACGCTGCATCTAAGGTACAGTTACACTATGTTTTCAATATAATATATTACGACTACACTATAGATACGAGTAGTTCTACTTATTTCGTATTTATAAACAATGGGTCTTATTCATAAAAACTTGACAATTTAATACAGGTTTTAAGAACGTTTTTTTCTTGTCACCCTATGTCAACGAAAAGAGATAGCAACAGATTTAATATGCGTTTTAGCTAATACAGGTTTAATACAGGTTTTAGGTCGAATATGCATAATGGGGAATATCTATATTACGACTACGCTATATCTACGATCATGCTACGGAGCGTCTACGAAACAGCTACGCCGCAACTACGCCCTGTCATGTTATTGTAGCTACATTGCATCCAATCACAGTTACACTGATCCCTTAAATTAACAACACCGCAGGCCTTTCATCTTCAAATCAGTAACATTATAGTAGCTCTATTGTTGGCATATCCGTGAAGCGCCCGCGACGCAATTAGCCCCCGACGCAGTCTGTCCTGCGACCCGCTGCGTCCGAATAGTTTCGCAGCGAAACAAAGAACATTTCTGAGCATAGTTAAAGAGTTCGTTGCACTGCTTTATATATAGGGTTGCCATCTCGAAAACTTTGAAACCAGGACAAGACGATTGAAAACCCCGGATTTTAGGGCCCAAACCCCGGACATATTAAACAGGTTTTTTTAAAGTAGCACAATGTGTGTCCGAAAGTGGATCCAGCTTTGGCGTCAAGAAGGGTCATCTAGTCGTAGTATTTTTTGTAGATAAAAGTATGTTGTAAATGGTATTGTTTAAAGCCGGTCCATATTTAGTAACAAACGATGCGAGCGAAGCGAGCAAAATTTTTTTTTGTTTAAAGTAAAAGGAACGTGGCACATGATTTTGTTTAATGCCGGGTCTCATTATATGTATAAACGATGCGAGCGTAGCGAGCAAAAATTTTATTTGGTTAAAACTAAAAGTAACGTGGCACATGATTTTGTTTAAACTCGGTTCTCATATAGGTATAAACGATGCGAGCGAAGCGAGCAAAAATGCTTTTGGTTAAAACCCAAAGTAACGTGGCACGTAATTTGGTTTAAAGCCGAATCTTATTTAGCAATAAACGATGCAAGCAATTTTACTCATTTTTGCAATGAGTAAAAGCTTCGTAGGTAGTTAGGTTGGTTTTCAATTTTGCTCTTAGGGAAATTATAATTTTTTACTTAAAATAGTTGCAATTTACTCAAGAAGATAGCATGAGACTGCTAATTCAGCTCTGAACAAAGCGAGTGAAGCGAAGAATTACAATAATTACAAGGAGGAAATAAAAAGATATATGAGAGCAATTTTCTGCACTCTGAGGTCCTTAACTCCTTAGTATTTTCATCACATCCTTAAACATTTTTTTGGAAGTAGGTACTTACTACTTAGGTACTCAATTTCAGTCAAGTTCAAAACCCGGACTCATACTAAAACCCCGCCCGGACGCTCCCCGGACGCCCTCTAAACTAGGACAAATCCGGGGAAACCCGGACGGATGGCAACCGTATATATAATCAGCGGTGGAGTGCCAGGCACGATCATGTGTCCGCGGAGAGCACTCGTCGCAGCGGAGGCGGTCGCGGCGGGGGCGGTGGGTCGGAGGGGGGGGTGGAGCGCATGCGCTCCGCGTCCCGCACGTCGGCGGGCAGGCGCGCGCGCCGCGTCTCCGGCACCGCCAGCACGCCCAGCGCCGCCGTCACTGAGCAAGCGCCGTACAGGAACGCCTGCACCGTTGCGCTCTGCAAACAACAACAACGCGCTGGCGCTGGCTTAAAAATATAAGGCGAGTGATGATTCAGTACGATAGATGTGAGTGTAGAATGGGATAGGCCTGTGTCCAATAGAGCCGTAGCGACTCATCAAAGTATCAAATGACGTAAAAAAGAAATAATAATAATTAATAGTGACCAGCAGCGGGGTCTGCGGCGCCAGCACGGAGCCGATGCGGCCGAGCAGCGAGCAGGCCGCCAGCGCCGAGCTGCGCGCGCGCGTCGGGAACAGCTCCGCCGTCAGCACGTACAGCGAGTTGAACGCGAACGAGATCGACAGCTTGCCCACGAAGAACATCGCCAGGCCAGTGCTCGAGTGCGCTGCACACAAACAACTCACATCACCAATATATAGCCGACTTCGTGGGTCGATAGCATAAGATTTGTATTGTATGAAAGATGAAAGAGCGCGATAAATGTACATACATATGAAGTAGGGCAGCACGCAGGCGACGCCGCAGATCAAGAAGGCCGCGCAGATGCTGCGCTTGCGGCCGAAGCGCTCGAGCGACATCATGATGAGCAGCGAGGCCACGATCTCCATGGCCATGTTCAGCGCGAAGTTGACGTACTTGTCGCCGGCGAGCCGCACCGCGTTGATGGTGAGGCCGTAGTACACGAAGGCGACGGCGGCCCACGCCCAGCCCATCAGCGCCAGCCGCGCCAGCAGCGCGCGGGACCGCACCACCACGCGCCACGTCTGCTGCGCCCCCCTCGCCTCCTCGCCCCCGCCGGGTCCTCCCGCCGCGCCGCTCGAGCTCTGCTCCAGCTTCTTCAGCACTTCGTCATCCAATGTCACCTGAAATTGTTTCATCGGTTCGTTTATTCAGTGCATGCAGTGCTTTACCAATTGGTTTGTTTTCAAATACTGCAGCACAGGCTACGACAAACGCTCTAAGAGGGGGCGCCAGCTGGCTCTAAAAAAATAAACTAGCATGACAAAGCTAATAATTCTGGCAGTTTATCAACAAGGGTCGTATGTGGCGGCATCGAACCTTGTTCCACCTCGCAGCCTTGCGTATGATGGCGACGGCGTCGTGCGTGCGATGTCGCGCGTGCAGCCAGCGCACGCTCTCGTCCACGAGGAGTGCGTAGAGCGGCAGCAGCAGCGCGGGCGCGTGAACGAGGCGCAGCAGCAGGCGCCAGTGCGGCGCGCGCCACGCCACCCATGCGAACAGCACGCCGCCCAGACCGTACGCCACGCCGGTCGCGCACGCGAACGCCGCGCGCAGCGACCCACTCGCCATCTCGATCACTGTATAACACCACATTTAATGTTAACGCTGTTGCCAAATCATTTATTCAGTAGAACCTCTGGGATCACATTGAAACGTCTTAAGAGCTTGGTGATTCGACTCCCGTTCTTTAACGAGCACCACTATGGAAAAGCAGTACAAAAAACACTAACATTACATCATGGACTGGGTAATAAGGAAGCTAAGACGGCTGTTGTATCTGTTGCTACCACATTTCATTGATCTAAGAGTAAAGAAAAAAACACTGAAAGAAAAAATACTGACTCATAACATAAGCGGCGCTGGCGAATCCGTAGCCGAAGGCCGCCTCTAGGAACTCGAAGGCGAGGTACATCTGGTAGTTGATGGCGAAGGACTTGATGATGCCCAGCACGCCCATGCACGCCGAGAACACGCAGAAGGCAGTGCGCCGCCCGTAGCTGTAACACAAAACGCATCAGACACAACTGCTTCTTTAATAGCCGGATCCATTGATTAGTTAAGTTAAGTAATAATGGCGATGATTTGCGTTCGAGGCTGTTTGGCTTAAGTCTGCTGCACAGCAAGTAGGCAATTATAGGCACCTATATACCTAATAAATTTTGTTTGCTACAAATTCTAAATAATGCTAATAACTCAAAATAATATTCAGTCTGTATTGTCTGTAAAATAGCAAGAAGGTCGTTAAGCGACAACTGCGACAAGGTACAATTATAATTTCAAAATCTTTTAATTACCTATTTCCGAAAATCTCATAATTATGTTAGCAAAGATTAACAATGTTGACATTGCTGTTCATTTTCCAGCTGGAAGCCTTGTAGCAAACTGCCATAAAGTTAGCGTTTGGCGTAGTGATAGAGACATTTTATAGATCTTTAGCAAATACCTTATCTAATTATGTACATACAGTAAGTATGTAGTTAAATATCTACCTATGTACTAATTATCATGCCAAAACATGTACTAGTTGTGATGTTGGGTGTATGGACAATTGTTGTTGTTGCTCTCCATCCGTTCGTATAGGCAGCCTTTGATACTGAACAAAGCACAGTACCTAACGTGGGAGCGGCGCCCCGCCGGTTGCAGGGAGAGGGTCTTTGTATACCTAGTATTACAATAATCATCTATGCTATTGGTACTTAAGTTCGTGGCCAACGTTTGGATAGAGTTTACGACGCCTAAAGGCGGTTACTAAGTTATTGCTTTTAACAGCCGAGAAGAACAATTTAACGTTCCATCCGTCAACACGGAAGCGCACCGCTGTTAATGTCACTTTCTGGTCACTCATCTAAATTGTGACCGCTAAGATCGTTGATCTATCAGAAACTTAGCAAGTTTACAAAGTTTACCAAGAGCGCTGTCGCCCCACGCCAATAATCGCAGTTCAGCAGGAAACTGAATTTGGAATGTTGAACTATAATCTCTGTTATTAAAAGATGAGTTACTTGTCGGAGACGATGCCGGTGAGGACGAGGGCGAAGGGCAGCGCCGCGTTGCGCACGCTCCCCACCAGCGTGCGCAGCCACTCGCGGCATCCCAGGTCGAACTGGAAACATCATCACACTCTATCAACACCGAACCGAGGCTGCCCTTTACAGCCATCACTAAAATAGTCCCTTTAACCACTTAACCAGCGATAACAGCTGGGAACCTCATCAGGAAATAAATTGCTCCATTTGTAATTTTAATTACTTACGACCTTGTTTGTGTAATTAATTAGAGACGAGGACCCTCTATTGTTTGAATTGTAGAAATTAAAGTTCAATGAACTGTGAAACAAATTGTTTAGTCACAGTGTTGTCATTAACACTGAGGAACTGATGCTGATGTCAGACTGCAACTTGATTTGACTGAGAAGCCAGGCCTAAGCTGTGTTCCTGGCTGCTCCATGCTACTGTAACACATAAAGTAGCGTTACAGGTTTGGTGTTTAGATTTGCTATACCTAAATAGCATTGTAATTGATAAATGAGACGCATTCAACAGTTTTTCTACACTATAATAATATTATAAAGAGGAAAACTTTGTTTGTTTGTTTGTTTGTTTGGTTGTAATGAATAGGCTCAAAAACTACTGGACCGATTTTAAAAATTCTTTCACCATTCGAAAGCTACATTATCCACGAGTAACATAGGCTACTTTTTATCCCGATATTCCCGCGGGAACGGGACTTACGCGGGTGAAACCGCGGGGAGCAGCTAGTCTAAAATAATATTGGTCTTCTTGAATGTGTACCTCTGCAAACGTAGTGTCATAGTTCTCGTAGACGATGTGTTCGCAGGCGACGGTGGTGCTAAGGTATTGTCCGGGGTCGCAGGCGTCCAGCGAGGTGTTGTAGGGCGGCGGGGAGGGGGCGGGGCGCTGGCACGAGGCCGCCGTCGCCGGCAGCAGCGCCTGCGCCGCCGCGTTCCAGTATGGCGGCGACTCGCCCTCACACTCCGGCACCACACAGCTGCGGATAATCATGGAGGTATGGGTCGCGCCACGTAAAAAAAAGCTGAAGGGAAAAGCTGCACAGAAGGCGGTTTTAAGGAATCTTAGGTCCAAATTGGTGGATAGGTGACGCGGCGCACTTTACACGATCTATTTAGCGCGTGTTATTGGTTCGTGTGGGTGTGATCCATGCGCAAACATAACCCCCTTCCGTTCTCATCATAATTCTTTTTACGTGGCGCGAGTCGCGACTAACCATATCTAGTCAATTAAGTACTTGGTGGCTACAAACAAACTTCGTCCGAGAAGCAAAGACAAATGACAAGACTGAATTAATTATCATTGAAAACATTCCGATCCATATTGCATTTTATTTAACGGCATTGTTATCGCGAGTTGTAGGTATTGGCAGAAGTATGGGTTTTGGCCAGTTTAAGAGTTTTGCTCACTTTGAGGCGTTATAATTTAATAATTAATGCTTTCAAGTACGTTATTATTGCATAAAGTTATTCAAAATATATTTAATTTGATAAACGAAAAGTAAAAAAAGAAATCAAACACACGTAGACAATTATTTATAAGAAAAAGCAAAAAAAGGGTCCTTTGTGCCCCTTCTGGCCAGTTTAACCCCACTTCTGGCCATACCTCATGTGCCGGTTCTGGCCATCCAAAGTAAAACACAAAATATATTAAAATAATCCATTTTATTGGCATATTGCACAACAATTAAAGCTAAAATTGAAGTGAGTATTAAAATATAAGTTAATTCAAGTCTGTTTGGTAACAAATTGCAGAGAGATTTTGTTTAAGATTATGATACGAACTGCGAACCGCGGTTTCACCCGCGTAAATCCCGTACCCGCGGGAATATCGAGCTAAAGAGTAGCCTGTGTGTTAATCCAGGGTATAACCTATCTACAGACCAAATTTCAATCAAATCGGTCCAGCCGTACATACATACATTGATACATTCTAACAAACTTTCACATTTATAATGTTAGTAGTATAGGAAGGAAGGAAGTAGGACACTAGGATAGGATACATACCTACACCGTGCTCTTTTAACCATCTAAGATTCATATATTTTTCAACATAAGGAACTAATAATAACGTATTTTAATTTGTTTGTTTGTTTGTTTGACGGAGGTAATCTCCGAAACTACTGAACCGATTTAAAAAAATTCTTTCATGGGTGTGTAGAATGGACTGTCCTGGAGGTTATCCTATCCTACTTCCTACTATCCTATCCTATTTCTTACTTTCTACTCCTACTATATAATATTATAAATGTGAAAGTTTGAGAGAATGTATGTATGTTTGTTATTCTTACACGCAAAAACGGCTGGACTGATTTGGTTGAAATTTGGTATGTAGATAGGTGATACCCTGGATTAACACATAGGCTACTTTTTATCCCGATATTCTCGCGGGAACGGGAATTACGCGGGTTACGCGGGTAAAACCACGGGGCGCAACTAGTAGGCTATATTTGGTAAGGGTTTAGTTAAAGGTTGCAGGCTTTGAGAGATAAAAATTATCAAATCTAGTAGGGTTTTGCTTCCTGATTAACAATCTACCACTTTTATTTCTAGGAGATGCTTAGTTTTTAAGAAATTAATTAAAACATTTTTCATTCAAATTCAAAGGAAACGTGAAACGAAACAGGATGAAAATAACTTTACATGAATTTGACAGCTTATTTGTCGCAGTTTGTTATCTATGGTGTAAAATGGCGCGCAAAAACAATGCACGGAATGTAAATTTTTTAAGGTTTAGTTTTTTTATTTTAAGATTAGCGCTAGGTAAGGCAAAAAGTAGGTAAAGATTAATTTTTTTTCATAAATTTTTCATTTAATGAAACCGAAATTGATTACTTACATAATTTATCAATTCATCAAAAGGATCTTTGTTTTTTCATTCCACTTCTCTTCGCCATATACTTTGGGTGTTTTCTATCTATAATAATGTATGTATTTACAAAAAAAATGTATCTATGTATTATATCAGTCATCTGGTTACCATAACACAAGCATTAAGTTACTTATCTTAGGACTAGATGACGCTGTGTAGAATGTCCAAGAATATTTATTATTATTATTATTATAAATATTCCATCATTAAAGATTCAATGATAAACCCTATTGTTGTAATTTTGCTGTGTAAAAAACCTCTTAATGAGACGCCACTGTACCTCAGTTTTATGAGTGGGCTCGCTTCGCTCGCCTTTATAACAACCTAACCTAACCTACTCTTATGGAAGTTAGGGTCTTAGGTCACCAGATTTTATGATTGGAAAATGTTACGTTCCTTTCATCGTTTTTGCGCGCCATTTTACAACATAGATAACAAACTGCGACAAATAAGCTGTCAAATTCAGGTAGAGTTATTTTTATCCTGTTTTGTTTCACGTTTCCTTTGAAATTGAATGAAAAATGTTTTTATTAATTTCTCGAAAACCAATCATCTCTTAGAAATAAAAGTGGTAGATTTGTAATCAGGAAGCAAAACCCTACTAGATTTGATAATTTTTATCTCTCAAAGCCTGTAACCTTTAACTAAACCCAAGCCTGGTGTTTAACCCATTCAAGGCCCAAGCCGTCCGGCTCGTGCTGCAGCTCTGCCGCCGGTCCGGGGCATCCAACGTGTTAAAAAGCGCATGACAAAAATAGATGGCCAGAAGTGGTGAAATGGCAAAATTGTGGTGTCACCTGTGGCCACCTACTCATAACGTTACTTCTTAAAAGTGTAGCAACAAAATAGCTTTACATCTACTTAGATAATATATTTTTCCTATAAAATTAACAAAAACATTAATGATTATAAACAAAGATTTCGAAAATTATAACTGATTACTAACCCGCTCGCCTTAGTGTTTTTGCTAAGATTTTAGTCAAATTCACACCCGGCTACAGAAATTAGCGGGTTTTATGAGAATGAAGTGCGACACATGACAGCTGTCAACAGTAGCAGAATTGCCATGAATTATTATTTTAAAAACCGTAAACAGTAGAAGAATATAATTCTTTATGACTTATTTATAACGATTTAAAGTACCAAAAGGCCAGAAGGGGGTCAATGGCCTAAACCCATACTTCTGCCCTATAGGTGCTTGTTGCACAAATATGCGGATTTTTCTTATTATATATTCCTTAAATCGACTGACAAATAGCAGATATTTTCCTCACCAACATTGTTGAACTGATGTTCCGACCAAAGCATGACCAATGCAAAAATCATTTTATGAAAGAACAAAGAAAAAATCAACTAATCATTTTGTTTCGGGTTGGTAGAAGGAGGTTTTTATTTTGGTTACATTTGTGTTAATTGAAGGCGTAGCGCGTTCAAATCTTTTGCAGGTGGAGACTATACTCCCCCTGCCAAAGATTTGAACGCGGTCGTTGCACTTTTGCAAACTAATTACCTCATGGTTTATTTGCCCTAAATCTACATTAAGTATTAAATTAACTTCAAAACCAGTTAATAGGTACGAAGTTTTCATTTATTTATACCTGATTGTACCTGTTCGTAGTTGTTAACAAGTTGCATTTTAGATGCAAAAATTCTTATTAAATAGAATGCAAGAAGAAAGGTGGTTTATTATAATATATTTCTAAGTAAGGTAGTAGTTTGATCATTGATAGCTGTGATTCTGGTGATGTATCGAGGCAGGCGATAGTCACTGATTAATCTGACTGATAAGATAGCGTAGTGTCGATGTTAAATAGGTACACGGGGATAATTAGACTGACAAACAATATGATATACGGATCGCCAACAGCCTTGCAGCTACTTAATTGTGCTACATTTTGTAATTTAAAAGCCCCTAAGCTCATGTCGGACCAGTATTTGCACAGTTTATGTTTTGAAGAGTGTAGTTGAGCCAGTAACCTTTTAAATTCGACGTCTGAAGATAATTTAAATAATGACTTTGCTTAATAACAATTAAACATAATTAAGGCTTATCGCGAGCACAGAAAGAGTTCACGGTCGATTAAACTACATATATAGACGTGATCAGTAAGATATAACAAGATCTATGTAGATAAAACATTGCTACGACTCCTTCAGATAGCGAAGCTAGATTTAAATTTTGAATTCCTACATCGCACGGATACATACTATATCGCACGTTCTCACCGGAAGGGCACGATGTCGGCGACGAACACGTAGTTGAGGGAGTACATGGCGGCCAGCACGTTGGGGATGCACAGCATGAGCAGCATGTAGCGCTGGTAGAGGCCGAAGGGGCCGAGCTGCTCGAGCGCCGCCTCCAGCGCGTCAGCCGAGCCTCCGCCGCCGCTGCTACCGCCGCTACCGCCGTCCTCCTCCTCGTCCCGGGCGGCGGTGTACCGGCCGGCCACTCCGTGCTCCGCCGCGCGTGCGCCCACCTGATCCGCCATCTCGCATCACACTGCATGTAGGCGATCACTCACCTACACGCAGATATCTGATAGCTCTTACTAGTTCTTGGAGATAAGGCAGTTTGGGAAATACATGTACTCATATAATTTTCAGACGATACTAACTCTACCTTCTTTTATTAATGGTTTGTTAGAGTTAAGTTTATACAGATTAGGCCGATTACGTAGAAGCACAGATAAAATAATATACGTTGAAGACTTCAAGGGATGGTAGGTCGGGTGCAGTTCTTAATTTCATGTTCACTAGTGTACAGACTCCTCGAACGATGCAGGAGGAAAGATGCAAGCGTTTTTTAATTTTAATGAATTAGTAATGAATGACCGTGATGTGTTGGTTGTTCATTCAGTTCCTATAAATTTATCTCCTCCTTACAAGAAACTACTAAGTAGGCACAATGAAATAGTTAGCTAACAAGGAAACTACATAAAAATCATTGTTACTGTCGCCTTGAGAAAATGTAGCAGCAACCTTGCCCACAACACGACATAGCAAAAATGTAAAAACTATTTCAAAGATAGCTTAGTGTCGTACCGTACGTACGTAGTAGGACACCGATGTCGCTGGCAGCCTCGGAGCCGGGAGGTCCCTTCCGGTCAGCCTCCTTACGCCTAATATGGAATGTTACCCAGTTTTACCACTTTGCTTTATTTCCCGTTGAAAGCACAATTTTATTTTCTTGTTCGCAACGCAACTGCACGCATGCGTTTTAATGGATAACTTTTAACCTGTTATATAGGACACCTGGTTAGGAAGAATGTACCTACGTACAGTATTGAGACGAGAGGAAATGAAGTTATTTTTATGCGTGAGAAAAGGACATGCTATATTTAACCGCGACGCCCGAGTCTTCGGACGTTGGCTGAATAGAAAGTAGTTTATCGTTCTAATTTCAGATAATGGAAGAACATTAAATTTTCAAGGCTATCCTATGGGTTCACGCAGGAGGCGTATTTCTGCGCGAGCACGCACGCCGCACGCGCACCGCACGCGGCACGCGGCGTGCGGCGGGGCGGGGCGGGACGGGACGCACTGTTTATTTTTGTGTTTATTCGATACGCTGGCACGTGGCGCTGGAACAAGTTAAATGGCGCGGGCGCTCCCTCAGCGCGAACTGACTCCTATCGCCGGCTGCGAGAGCCGGTTTTGCCGCTGCGCGGATCGCAACCGTCATGACAGCTGTCGGCCGAGCCGGTCGATTACCCATAATATCCTGAGAAGCATGCTGGTAGTGTCATTGTCGCGCCAACTTCGTGGCGGGATAGTCGCATCTCCGTCTGCTCGAGCCTCGCGCGTTCGCAACTCCAAGTGTAGTCTGTCAGTCTCAGTCTCGTGTACCGCCAGTGAAGCAGGCAGCAGGCAGCAGGCAGTATGCCGGGCGAGGACGAGGAGTGGTGCTCGGGCTGGGGCTGGTGGCAGGCGCGGCTGGCGCTGCTGCTGGCGCTGCCCGTGCTGCTCACCGGCGCCTACGGGACCAACTACGTCTTCCTCGCTGCACCCGCTCCCTTTAGGTATAACTACTACCCACTCTCATTATTAATCATTAAACAATCTGGTTAACTGGTCGTCATTAGTCATTATTTAAAATTCATAATATGTTCGCTGATTTCTCTGCCGTTAACTTTGTTTTTTTTTATTTTTTTATTTTGGTAACAAAGAATGGAAGCGTTTTGAATTTGAAAGAATTTCGGAAAATATCTTGTCAGTCATGACTTCATGGGATCAGCTTTCGGTTGCGTCTTCGCTCTTCGTTCTCGCTAAAAAGTTACTGAATCTACATTCGTTAATTATTGTAGGTAAGTACTTGTATAAGTAAGTGAATGAAATTGAAATTGGTCAAGCAGTTGTTGTTTAGTCAATTGTTACATTTTTTTTACAAAACACTTAACTTTGAATTTGGTTTTAATTTTTAGGTCGACAAAGCTAATCAAAAACCTACAGTACACATAGGTGCACATAAAGAACCAGCGGAAATACTAAAATAAGAATTTAGTAACCCAACTAATAAGAATATCTCATGATTATCATCTGAATATCCTCTTCGTATGGTAGTCTAGCTGGACGGGGTCCATTTTAATTTCGAAATCTTAAGATTCACATTAATTAGAACAGAACGTCAATCACATGAATGATGAAAACGATGCCTGCCTGCCCCCACCACAGACACGTGTAAATATTACTACTTACGTTCTTGTTTACAAAAGGCAGCGTAAGTTTGTTTGCTGAGACAGATACCTACTCGTAGATTACAGGTAGTCAGATTGTCTGTTCGACATATACCTACCCAAGTAGGTACCACCATGTCGAGTTCTGCAGGTGGGAGAGACCTACCTACGATTATTTATCAACGAATAACACACGCACACACCTCTTTTAATAATAATAAATTTGGTAGGTATGATAACATGATTGCTTTTAGCAAGATGCATGATTCCAAGAATCTTGTTATTATGTAGGTACTTACCATAAGTAATAATTTAATTTATATCATTTATTTACCTATGTCGATGTGTGAAATGTCCAAGGATCTTTATTTCAATATTAATTTAGAGAAATGGTATTATCATCAACGAAAAGCTTTTTAAAAAAAATATTATGTTTATGCCATTTCCTGACGAGGGTTTTATCTATGTGTTCTATATCACTTACTAGCCGTCCCGCGCGCGATTTCATTCGCGATGACTTTAGAAACAACGGCTAGGTACAATTTGTAAGAAAGCGACGCTTATGTTCCTCAAGGAAACAACTCTTGCAGTTTCAAAGATATCGTGAAGGTCAACATTTTAACCAATTTTGACTCCGCCAAATTGACCTTTAGGGTTAAAATTTTGAAAAACCCTGAAACAGGTTTACCTTTATTTTCAGCTAAGAATCTATACTTGAAATTTTGACGCTCCAACTATCACCATTTTGAAGCTATGAAAAATATGAATTTTAACCTTTCCCTTGACCTTTGACCTTAAAATTTGTCAACAACGGGTGCCCTAGTATTAAAAGGAACCTACATGCAAAGTTTCACCATAATAGCTCTTCTAGCAACAAAGATATAGCAAAAGATCAAAAAATTCCCAACTTTGACCCGGCCAAATTGACCTTTAGGGTTAAAATTTTTAAAAATCCTGAAACAGGTGCTCGTTCATTTTAGGTCAAAAATCAACATTCTAAATTTTGACGTTCCAGCTGTCACCATACAGAAGTTATAAAAAAGTTGACCTCTGACCTCTAATTGACCTTTGATCGAAAAATCCTTTTTAAGCAAGAGTCTCCGTACTATTAAAAACCTACATGCAAAATTTCAGCTTCGTAGCACTTGTGGGTTCAGAGATGCGTTGAAAGGTAAATCATGTTTTTTTTTTAATTTGCATTTATTACTCGAATTTGACCTTTGATTTAAAAATTCATTCATAATAAGTGCTTACGTCTGAAAAGAAACCTACATGCCAAATTTGAACTTTGAAACTCTTCCAACACCAGAGATATCATGAAAGGTTAAAATTTTACCCAACTTTGACTCTGCCTTATTGACCTTTAGGGTTAAAATTTTGAAAAAACCTGAAACAGGTTTACCTTTATTTTAAACTAAAAATCTATACTTGAAATTTTGAGGCTCTAGCTTTCACCATTTTGCAGCTACAAAAAATATGATTTTTGACCTTACCCTTGACTTTTGACCTTGAAATTTGTCCATAGCGGGTGCCCGCATATTAAAAGGAACCTACATGCAAAGTTTCATTATTATAGCTCTTTTGGTTACAGAGATATCGCAAAAGGTCAAAAAATACCCAACTTTGACCCAACCAAATTTACACTTTGGGTAAAAATTTTGAAAAATCCTGAAATAGGTGTTCGTTTATTTTAAGTCAAGAATCTATTCTCAAAATTTTAACAATCTAGCTGTCACCATACAAAAGTTATAATAAAAGTGACCTCTGACCTTGAATTAACCTCTGATCGAAAAATCCGTTCTTAACGCTCATCTACGTCATCACAGAAACCTACATGCAAAATTTCACTTTAATAGCACTTGTAGTTTCAGAGAAACCGTGTCTCTTACGTTTTGACCACTCCTTTATATATATAGATTAATAAAAATGATTAGGTTCCTACATATCTAGGTAAAATAAATGTAGGTAGCAGGCACAAGGAAAAATAACGTGCGCAATAAATGCTTAAATTAATAACTTGAATACCTACGTTTATTTAATACTGAGCAGTCACTGAATTGTAATGCTATCATTTGTTATTGTTTTAAATTCTCTACACCTACATTAAATTGGGTTATTCCACTAATCCCCGTTGGAAATCCCCGTCAACGGGGATTTGTGAACTTTTCGTTCACTAATCCCCGTTGACGGCAAATCTAGCTCGTAACGGGGATTAGTGAACAAAAATAGTTCATAAATCCCCGTTAAGTTAAAATTAAAATTATAGTTTCTAAAAAATAATCAGTTTATTAATCAAAGTAGGTTCTTATGTTAAATAAATATTTGGTAGGTAGGTACCTACCCATTGCAAGGTTTGCCTTGAACATAAACATTTAAGTAGAGTACATTGCTCCTATATCTTGCTAAGTTTTGTAGGGCAAAAAATTGATAAGGATTTTTAAACTAGGTATTTTAAGGTGTAGTGTAGATTAGTGTTGTCGCAAACAAGGCAAGGCTGGCATCCAAGCGGTTGCTGCAACTCCGCGTAGTGCCACAGATAATATAATACATACTGCGGTAGTATCTGCCTGTTGCGTGTCCCGCACGTGTCCCGGACGCGTCATGTGCGCACAATATCATTACTGCGGTAATACATAAAGTCAGCTCGTATAAGCTAGGTTACTAACTTTGGTGACGGACTTTTTTAAAAGTCAGGACCGAAACTTTAACGTGCCCTCCGAAGCAAGGAAGAGCTTGTGCTTAAACGTTCTATCAAGAACGTCTTAGCAAGCTGTGCCTGTGCCGCAAGCGTTTCTCAATTCTCAATTCTCAATTCTTTATTAAACTAAATTATCATTACAGACGGTATCTAATGCGATAATTAGTGAGATCAAAAAACTTAAAATTAACTTAACTAACAGGAACATTACATAACAGACTAAGAAATAATATAAAATACAAGAAACATCAACAAAAAAATTACAAGACATAAAACAAAAATCTATACAATTTTAGAAAAATAACAAATAAATATCTTTTATATAAAACCTCAAGGTAAGAGAGAAATATTTTAAATTTAAAAATTATCTATGTAGGTACCTAGACTTACCATGGGACTAGGGAACTAGGTTCCTCACAGTTGTTCATACAAGTGTTAGAATTGGTGCAGATCCAAACTATGATTAGTCTGTGGATGTGCTGGTAGAATGTCACTTTAGCACTGTAGCCAAATCTGTCATGCATATTTATGAGAGTTTGTGAAAAGATAGATTACAATATGGCGGTAACGATGACAGGTTGAGTCTTGATTAGGTAAATTATTGTAATGAAGCTGTAAATAGAAGAATATACTGTAAAACATGAAGAAAAGTATTTGATTACTACGCCCCTGAAATTGAGCTGTAATAGTTCAGAAGTGGGGATCTACGCAAAGAGATAATAATTTGGTTGGATCTACGTGACGCCGGACGCTTGGCTGATGGTTTGTTGGTTTACAATCCAGGTAAAGTGATATCTTTGTTATATTTTAGTGAGTAAAAGGACGAAAACTAAGTAATAGTGATCCTGTGTGCCACTGTAAGGATATTAACAAGAAAAGTTTTTCGATGACCACATGATTTTTGTTTGAATGTAGAATGATTTTAAGGTTGGCTTGGCACATAGACGGGTTGAGAAAAAAATATTTTGAGCTTGTAAGATTGAAAACTAGATACTCCTTTGATTTTGTGACGGATCTACATGAACCTAAATAAGTATAGATGGTACAGTTACTACCTGATATCCCCATAATCAAATTGTTTTTATGGACAAATCTAAAGTTCTTAAAAAAAGTAAACTGCCTACTGCTTTCTTGACTTAGTTGATGTGACATTGTGAGTTGTTTTGAAATAAAATTATAGCAGAGAAAATTTGAGTTTCAGAACATGAGTGACAGTGAATGCGTTGAAGGGGATCGGCGTAGCCCAGCGAGCGCCACAGCCGCAGTGGCTGCCGCGCCCGAGTGAGCGCCGCCTGCTGCGGCCTAGCGAGCGCCACCTGCCGCGGCCTAGCGAGCGCCTCAGCCGCAGTGGCTGCCGCGCCCCAGTGAGTGCCGCCTGCTGCGGCCTAGCGACCGCCGCCTGCTGCGGCCTAGCGAGCGCCGCCTGCTGTGGCGGCCCAGCGAGCGCCGCCTGCTGCGGCCTAGCGAGCGCCGCCTGCTGCGGCCTAGCGAGCGCCGCCTGGTGCGCCCCAGTGAGCGCCGCCTGCTGCAGCCTAGCGAGCGCCGCCTGCCGCGGCCTAGCGAGCGCCGCCTGGTGCGCCCCAGTGAGCGCCGCCTGCTGCGGCCTAGCGAGCGCCGCCTGCTGCGGCCTAGCGAGCGCCGCCTGCTGCGGCCTAGCGAGCGCCGCCTGGTGCGCCCCAGTGAGCGCCGCCTGCTGCGGCCTAGCGAGTGCCGCCTGCTGCGGCCTAGCGAGCGCCGCCTGCTGCGGCCTAGCGAGCGCCGCCTGGTGCGCCCCAGTGAGCGCCGCCTGCTGCGGCCTAGCGAGCGCCGCCTGGTGCGCCCCAGTGAGCGCCGCCTGCCGCGGCCTAGCGAGCGCCGCCTGCTGCGGCCTAGCGAGCGCCGCCTGCTGCGGCCTAGCGAGCGCCGCCTGCTGCGGCCTAGCGAGCGCCGCCTGGTGCGCCCCAGTGAGCGCCGCCTGCTGCGGCCTAGCGAGCGCCGCCTGCTGCGGCCTAGCGAGCGCCGCCTGCTGCGGCCTAGCGAGCGCCGCCTGGTGCGCCCCAGTGAGCGCCGCCTGCTGCGGCCTAGCGAGCGCCGCCTGCTGCGGCCTAGCGAGCGCCGCCTGCTGCGGCCTAGCGAGCGCCGCCTGGTGCGCCCCAGTGAGCGCCGCCTGCTGCAGCCTAGCGAGCGCCGCCTGCCGCGGCCTAGCGAGCGCCTCAGCCACAGTGGCTGCCGCGCCCCAGTGAGCGCCGCCTGCTGCGGCCTAGCGAGCGCCGCCTGGTGCACCCCAGTGAGCGCCGCCTGCTGCGGCCTAGCGAACACCGCCTGCTGCGGCCTAGTGAGGGCATGATTTGGCATATGACTTTGCCGCCCAATTAGATTTAGGTAGGTGAGGGCATGATTTGGCATATGACTTTGCCGCCCAACTAGATTTAGGTAGGTAAGTGAGGGCATGATTTGGCATATGACTTTGCCGCCCAATTAGATTAGGTAAGTGAGGGCATGATTTGGCATATGACTTTGCCGCCCAATTAGATTAGGTAGGTGAGGGCATGATTTGGCATATGACTTTGCCGCCCAATTAGATTAGGTAGGTGAGGGCATGATTTGGCATATGACTTTGCCGCCCAACTAGATTTAGGTAGGTAAGTGAGGGCATGATTTGGCATATGACTTTGCCGCCCAATTAGATTAGGTAGGTAAGTGAGGGCATGAGTTGGCGTGACTTTGCCGCCCAAACCTGATGATAGGCCCAGTGATTTGATTGTGATAGTGAAGTTATGACTGGCCTTCTGCCTGATAGGCCATTATTAAATATTCATAATGTTAAATTATTTAGCACCCACTGGTTGTAAAATTGGTTTGTAAAAATAACCTAAGAAAGAAAATATGCTCAAAATTACATGAATTCTGATTTTTGTGCTATTATTTAGAAATAGGTATGTACTGATTAAAATAATGACATTATGTGAAGCGTGAATGAAAATGTAACATGTCCACAGACTTAAATCAAGGTTGACTGAACGAAGAGGCTCGTTCTACACATAAGATGGCCGAATGTTAGAATTGGTGCAGATCCAAACTATGATTAGTCTGTGGATGTGCTGGTAGAATGTCACTTTAGCACTGTAGCCAAATCTGTCATGCATATTTATGAGAGTTTGTGAAAAGATAGATTACAATATGGCGGTAACGATGACAGGTTGAGTCTTGATTAGGTAAATTATTGTAATGAAGCTGTAAATAGAAGAATATACTGTAAAACATGAAGAAAAGTATTTGATTACTACGCCCCTGAAATTGAGCTGTAATACAAGTTATTACTAGAGTTGACCAGTTATCATAGAAAAGATCACATTTAACATAAACAAGCATAGCATTGAGATGACGTTGTGCGCGGCATACCGGGGACTGTTGATGAGCTACTGTACGAGACGTTTTAGGCGCCAACAGCGGAACACGCCCAGGGCGAAATCTTATGCGATTCTCCGGTACATATAATCTGCTTACGTCAGCAAGTAATTCGGGGCAGTTGAGGATGCCACGCAGGATTCTACAAATGGTAGTCATTTGTTCGCCTAGTCTTCGCGTTTCGAGTGAGTTGAACCCCAGTGTGCCTAAGAGAAATTTAGTGGGGAACATAAACGGGTAGTACCCGTATGCTTTTTATACAAAAATCGCAGAAAATCGCAATTCTGTCTGCGCCGTGATAATAACAACATCATTAAGCATAGGGTACCTACTGACTGCTACTACGAGTAGCTGAAAGGGTATTTGAAGCCGATTCATGTTAATAAATTTAACTAAACAGTCAGATTTATATAAAAAGAAACGACAATATCGGTATGCATTGGAATAAATAAGTACAATACCTACCTACGTTATCCTATCCATCACTTGAAATAAAGAAAAAATATTACCTACAAAATTGGGATAGCAAAAATGATGATGAACTCTGAAATGTGGGACACGATATCTAACATTTTCGTCTAAACATAGCATATCATCGCGTCTGAAAACGATCGCTTATTATCCGTGTTTGTTTGGGTGGCGATTGCGATGAGCTGCCGATGACAGCTCGCGGAGGTGCAGAGGTGAAGCGATAGCGCGACAGACGCGGCGTTGTCAACTTGTCACATATCGGTGACCGCCTGCCCCCGACCCGAGGTCGCCTCATCTATCTGTCAGCTGTCATCACATCACTAGTGGACGCAACTGGAGATCCAGTTCATACCAGTACTTGGTGCTTGCTACTGAGATAATCCCTGACTTATTATGTCACCTTTCGAGAAAAATACACGAAACGGTGGGATAGATGCATATTGCTTAGGTATTTAATATTTTTATGACTATACCTAGGTACTTCATTTATTGATACGAGCTAATATGAAGAAAAATAAATAGGTACACGTGATTGGTCGTCGAAAACAATTGTTTTTCTCGTGATTGGCTAGATTGTCAAATCAATTGTCAAATCTAGCCATTACGAGAAAAGACAATTATTTTCGATGACCAATCACGGTCGCTTATTTCTTTTCCTATTAGCTCGCTTCAATAAATGAAGTACCTACTGTATAGTAGGTGTTCATTCAGATTTTCCACTAAGCTATGTAAAATAGAACTACGTCATAATGTGATAATAGGTAAAATGTAAAAATATTTTTCATAAATGACAATACATTAGGTATGCTAACGAAGCACTTCGTTCTAAGCTCCGTTCCGTGCATCCGCTTGATTTAAATAATAATATGAACGGTGTATAAATTTGTAACTTTAAATTAATTACGTCATGTTAGTAAAAAATATACTTAAGTACTGCAAATTAATTTTAACTTAACATACTCGTATACCTAATATTAAGTATGTAAAACGTAGTAGGTATCACACATTTTGACTGCAATTTTATGCTAATTTTATAATTACATTATCTTTATCATAAAATATATCTAAAATTATACGTAGGATAATTTAATAATTTTAGCTCATTTTAGCCACACAGGTACTTTAAATAATTCTATGTCAAATGCTAAGAAAGTTGGCTAACAAATTCCGAAACTAAATTAGTATGCATCTAGCCATTCATACGCAACTATGTTAGGTTGGGCTCATATTCTCGCTACATAGGTTCCTGTTCTGTGATAAGTTCGCATTGAAAGCCTGTAGTAGCCTGGGCTATGCTATGGGCAGTTGGCAGTGGTAGTGGGCAGTGGCAGTGGTAGTGGGCAGTGGCAGTGGGCAGCGGGCTCGGCTGGCGCTACACCCAGCCGATTTCTCCACGGAACCGGAAAATGTTGTTCAATCCTACCGGCTTATAAGTCTAAGTAGTACCCTTTAATGCAAAGCTTAAATAAGATTACATATATCTGTACCACAGATTTGGCAAATCTGTGATCTATGCAAACGTTATTTCTTATATGTGCAAGTTGCAATTTTACTACATATCGATACTTATATGCTTTTAAGGAATACGATTTACGGAAGTACCTAATGATATTTTATAAACCGCAGTAATTGAGATGCGAGCACAGCTAATGTGGGAGAAGCTGTTTTTTATCATTCCGAGTCTAAGGAAAACTAGCGATATTTTGGCGAATTAGGAAACTAAATTATGCGCTGACCTCCGAAGCAGGTAAAGTTAATAAATAATGGCCTCAGAGGCAACACAAACACGTGACACGACGCGAAATCATGTGTTCTCGATTCTTTTCTCACACCAACATTGTATGTAGATACGTGTGACACGTGTTAGTAGTAGCATCAAGGATGACCATCAGGGCAATAGTGTTCATTAGCAACATACTCGGGATTCTGCAAGCAGATTAACGCAAATCGTTTTTGAAGATATCTAGGTGGGTTGAGTGACCTCAACACTAGATGCTTGAAATAGACACCAGTACCCAGCACATGACCTGAAACCACATCATCGTTGAAATGTTGCTATGCAGATGAGGTCAATACGGTCACTTGTTCTGGTTTCGCAAGATGTTCTCTTGGCTAGAAGTTAGATGCATTTTATCCGACTTTAGAGGCTTTACCAGAGACTGGCATCACAACGCGCATTCCTATATTTAATTTTATCTTACCTAGTAATGTAAAAAATAAGCGCTCTTGTGAATCATTCATTAGGTAAAATTGCCGTTTTTGTCTGTAAATAAAAACTAATAAACCGACCGAGACGACTGAAGCTCTATGTTTAGACACTGCAGGTGGTAGAGCATCGCGATGGTACAAATATATTTTTACTGGTTTCATAAAAAAGAAAAGTATGGAACGGGTTTTAACTTTTCATACATTTCTTAACTGGTTTACACAATCACTTTTTTCTCGTAGTTTACTAACACAAACTATGCATGTAGAAATAAGACTTAAAAGGTTACTGAAGTAGCAATTCGTTCCAGATGCTTGGTGCCGGAGTGCGAAGACAACTCGACTGGTTGGAGGGCTGCAGCGCCGGCGTGGACGGCGGCGGCGCTGCCCGGCGACGACCGCTGCTCGCGCTGGGCGCCGCTGGACGGCCTCTGCGGACCAGACTCCTTCGACAACACCTCCGCCATTCCCTGTGATGCCTTCGTCTACGGGCCTAGTAGCAGTATTGTGCCAGAGGTAACACAATCACAAACTGTTGTATTTTGGTATTAGGATTATATGTAGTGCTCATCAACTCTATACAAAATTGTCTGTTTTCAGTTCGGGCTGGCGTGCCAGGAGTGGAAGCGCTCGCTGGTGGGCACTATCCACAACGTGGGCATGCTCATCTCGCTGCCCATCATGGGCTTCGTCTCAGACAAGTGCGTCTTTCCATCCATCTCTTTACTTATACGTAACTGCTACGCTACACTTCTCACAAGGATATAAACCGGAATCTACCTATTTTGTTGTTTAAATATTTTGCACTATTAATTGCGTATAAATATTGATGAGCTGGTTTTGATAGTTTTATCACCCATCACATGACAGTATACTTTTTTTTGTAGGAAGGATATTGTAATGTTTGTTGTCATCGCAAACATGAATAAAACATGAAGGTCAACCCGCTCAAACCGGTCCGATTAGGTTTCCTCCTAAATTTCAAATCCTTGTTTTTTTATCTAAGCAAAAGTGCCTAGGTCGGTTTTACTATACGGGTTGACCTTGCGTTTCTACCTTAGATTTTTCTACTTATTGAGTAGATAATATTATATAATAAAATAGCATCGTCGTTCGTCAGGTGGGGACGCCGCTGTGCGCTGATCGTGAGCGCGTGCGGCGCCGGCCTGCTGGGGCTGGGCAAGTCCTTCGCCACCTCCTACTACATGTACGTGGCGGGGGAGCTGGTGGAGACCATGTTCGGCGCCAGCGTCTACCCCGCCGCCTTCGTGCTCAGTAAGAACTCTTTATTTTTCTAAGGTGCGTAACGTGGGAGTCGTAAAACTAGCATGCTGCCGATTCGAGTGTCTTAGAAATGTGCAATGATTTTCAAAGTGTTAACGTTGGTTCGTGTGGGTGTAGTGATCGAATGGCTGGGCGTGGAGCACCGCATCCAGACGAGCCTGGTGCTGGGCATCCCGCTGGCGCTGGGCAGCGCGGGGCTGTCCCTGCTGGACTACCTGACGGGTTACTGGCGGGTGTGGGCGCGCGTGGCGTACCCGCCCTCCTTCCTGCTGCTGCTGTACCCGTGGGTGCTGCCGGAGAGCGTGCGCTGGCTGGTGACGCGCGGCCGCGTGGCGGAGGCCGTGGCCGCCATCAAGCGCGCCGCCGCCTGCAACAACGTGCAGATCTCGGAGCGCACGCTCGACAAGATGGTGCTGCAGCAGAAGCAGCTCCCTGAGGGAGCGCACAAGGAAAAAGAAGAGAGCCTCATTCGGGCTTTGATGATGTAAGTTGCGTTGCTGCGATGTTTCAGCTAGAGTTATTTGTTTTTTTGAGAAAGTCTGCGGTAGGCTTTACATCGTAGACGGCCTTTTAGTAAGCATACTTAGTAAATACTTACTTTAACCGTTATCGTTTAATTAAACGTAATAAATAAAGAAAAATAAAATCGTCTTTATGATATTCTAAAGAAGAGCCACTACTTAGACAACCTTAATAAACAAACGAAGCATAAAATGAAGGTTGTTTTGGTTCATTGTTTAATGATCTCTCCGTATTTTTATCGGTCATCTCTTTTGAGAGCAATTTAGAACTTGTTTTCGACTAAACGATATTTAAAACTTTATATTATTTTCCTTTGCAAAATAAGCCAGCGCCTTATGTATTAAAAACAATACTTACTTCACTTAAAGACTTTACTACCAACTTTTAATCGAAATTGTAGCTCCAAGATTTTGTAACTTAATCGGATCAGCTCGAATTTAATATAATGTCGTGATATCTTCTGCCCATAACAACGTTTATGTTTATGGTCCCAAGGCAACAAGAACCTATCATCTAAATAATAAGGATGATTTTTTTAGAAATCCCCTAAAAGCTCGTTATGTTTAATTTATTGCAAATGACAGCGTTGGTCGCGTGTGCGTGGTGTGCGCAGGTACGGCGCGCTGCGACGCCGGCTGTGCGTGTGCTTCGTGTGGTGGTTCAGCGCCGTGTTCGTGTTCTACGGTCTGGCGGTGAACGCGCACGCGCTGGCGGGCTCGCTGCACGCCAACCTGGCGCTGCTGGCGGCGGCGCAGCTCCCCGCGCTGGCCGCCAACACGCTGCTGCTCGACCGCGTCGGCCGCCGCGCGCTGCTCACCGCCGCGCTGTTGCTCACCGCGCTCTCGCTCATCGCATCCTCCTTCCTCACTAAATGTTAGTACGCTGCACACATGTGCACACAAGCTAGGCGATTCGCTTCAGTTTTACTATAGTTCTGTTTTTTTTGAGTAGTGAAAACTGGAAGATACAGAAACTACTGGAATAACTCAAGGAAACATAGTGGTTACATGCTGATACAAATCAGATATGTATGGGGTAGGTTGCCCATGCTACCATAAGAAGCTTTATTATATTAATCTACTTGTGCGTTCCCTTGTTAGTTAGGCCATTCGCATTCACATTCACTGATGATGATTTAGTCGAAGTATGCGTGGAAGATTGTCCATCACATGAGCTACCAGCTAAGGGGCTGTCTCCACGAGCAAGAGAATCGCGACGAGTCCGAATCCGTAGTACGAGTCCATCACGGCGATAATATCGCCGTGTAGAGACGGCTCCATAGAGAGTGTATAGAAAATGGCGCGATGATAATATTGCCGGGATTCTCTCGCTCGTGGAGACAGCCCCTAACCCCTGTGTGTGTGTCAGCGCACGCGTGGCTGGGCACGGCGTGCTACCTGGCGGGCGTGCTGGGCGCCACGATGTCGCTGAACGCGCTCTACGTGTACACGGCGGAGCTGTTCCCGACGCGCGCGCGGCAGCGCCTGCTGGCCGCCAGCTCCACCTGCGGCCGTCTCGGGGCCATCCTCGCGCCGCTCACGCCGCTACTGGTACCTACTTTACTACTGATACTTATCTGAAAAAGTTTAAAAATGTGAATGAAAGTTAGGATTAGTTAGGATTCGAACCTGCGATGATACAAACGATCGTCCTGCTAGGTACTTATCTGCCTCTATTTTTATAACGGGTTCTTTTAGTTTTATTCTGTTATGATCGATAATTATGATAGATTAGTAAGTTAATTTATACATTTTGTGGTCCTTATTAGTCTACTCTTTTAAAATATGAGCAACATAGAGTGCATCTTGCTATGTCTATTAACCAGTCAAAATTCTCCTCAACTTTATGTTTCCACTTTCTTATTTATAAGAGGACTTTACTTTGATGGGATAAATAAGTTTAATTAGTAAAAATATAATATTACGAAGAGAAAGGGTGACAATGTTTTCAATTCAGGCGCAGTACCGTCCGTGGATCCCGACGGTGATGTTCGGCGCGCTGCCGCTGCTGAGCGCGGCGCTGACGCGGCTGGTGCCGGACACGCTGCACTGCCCGCTGCCCGACTGCTTCGCCGACCTGCAGCCCCCCTCCCCCTCCCCCTCCCCCACCCCCTCCATCTCCTCCGTCTCCTGAGGTGCCTCTCACTCCATTCGGAACCGATCCTAACTGACAAACGTACAACGCCGATACAACAAGACGTGCAGGGGGTGCTCGGACGATGGACTAGAGGCCTTAAGAAGGTCGCGTCGGTTACTGGACAGTGTTTTGAAACAGTGGTTCGTGATAATAAAAGTTAGGTGCGAGCGATGTCGGGTGCAAGGCTAGTTTATATCTAGCATCATAACATAACAACATCAACTTCAGTGTTTGTTAAAGTCAGGAAATTAAATATTTTCAGATGTGGAGACCATTCCCAGCGAATCCAATTTAACAAGTTAATTGATACTTAAGTTTTATTGGTAACTATATATTCTAACACAGTTTCTATGTGTTTACGCTACGATGACCTATCTTTATTTAAAATAATGTTAAGATATTTAGAAGGTATACAGGGTGGTGCCAAATTGGGCATCCTGTAGGTACCTATATCTGTAAATCATGTTATTAAGTATGTTTATTTATCAAAATAGATATGGTATTGCTAATTCCTCGGTAAAAGACCAAGTACAAATATAATATAAGCAGGAAGCATCAGCTTGCATTGTATTGTGGCGGGGCTCAGCTTACCTAGGTTTATAGAAGCTGCCTCCAATCTCGTCAACAAATTTAGAAAAATAATCTAATGCCAACAATATTATATTGGTCTAATCCTTGCTCTGAATTAAATTCAGGTGCTGCATTTTCTACTTTATTCTGATTTGGATTAAAATATTACTTATTTGTCTTGGTTAAGTTTCACAAGCTCAGTATTGTGATAACGTTATGAGATTTGTATGAAATCTAATGTAATTTTACCAATTTTTTTAATGTAATTATCCTATGTTTAAGTTCTCTGAATACTTGGGGAAATAAAATACTTACCCTATAAACCGTCTTTTTTTGGTCGCTTTACAACTCATTGAACCTGCACAGAATGAGCGATGCTTTTGAGACCTCAAAAGCTAGATTGTTACAAACGTCAGAGTCAAAGAAAATTTCTGGATTTTTCCTTCGAAACCCTGGAACCAACTTTAAATTAGGAAGCTTCCTTAAAGAAAATAACACATGATACAAGGGTATTTTCTTTAGGGAATAATAAGGCTTCATCTTACTTAAAAAAATAAATTATAAGTAGGTAACAAAACGAGCTAGACGGGCTCTCTACCTTAGTGTAACATAATTACCAAAACAAGATTGTTTAATTAAAGTCAATAATGACATTCCAGTCATGGAGCCTTGCGAGTAATAGGCAATTGCCAATTGGTCACTTCAATGGCAATGTCAATAATGAGGTAGTAAGTACACCTGTCCGAATTATGCAAGTACACAATGATAAGAGCAATTGACAATTCGCAATCGATTCGATTGATTGACAACGGAGCCGTGACCTAAAATGGCTTTCTAATTGATGGCATTGGGTGGATGGTCGATTGAGGGAACATGGTAGGCCAGCGGGGCGTCGGTCGCTGCCACCGCCGGCGGCGTCAGTAGGTACTGCGGGATCGTCGGCACAATAAGGGAGCTTCGACTGACTCCGAGGCGCACTGTCCGTTCCGCTTCATCCGCCATCAATACGTACCAGTACTTACCCAAACCGATCCCATCCAATTGAATGCAGTCGGTGATCACTAGTCTCCGACGACAACTCGTGCGCTCCGCCCGGTGCCGCTGTGGTCACCGCAAAACGTTTCTGCTACGAGTTATATCGACATAATATAAACATCATATGCAGTCGGAAGCTGGAACGAAACATCAATCACAATTGTATGAAAAACATACAATTTGCATACCTATATCATTGAGCCGTTTCAGTATCGTTTCAATTAGGTAATGTCGCAGCCGCTTACCGCGTGAACTTGTTCAAACATTTAAATAATTACCTTCAAACTGTTTGTATCTAGAACTCTAGGACGTTTCGTGTGGATATAATAGGAGGTGGTGTCGAGAGCGATAGAGTTAGGACGGGTTCAGTGAGGTGTCGAGGAGCTGTAACGAGGAGCGCGAGGTATTGAGAAGCAGGAAGGAGCAGCATCGGCCAGCGAGGATGGGCGGCGGCGGCGGCGAGTGGGCCGCGTGCGGGCTGGACGTGGAGCGAGTGTACAGCGAGCTGGGGCAGACGCAGCGCTTCCATCGCTTCGTGCTGGCGCTGCTGGCGCTGCCCGCCGTGCAGGTCGGCTTGCTGCACACCACATACATCTTCCTCGCTGCCGACGTCAACTACAGGTGAGGACTATACTTTAACTTACTTAACAGTCTAACTAGAAAGACTAGATGTTTCGGTACCTTTGTCGCTGTAGACATATGACTGCCCGCACTGGAATCATCTCTTTTTTCTTTTGTAGTTGATATAGGTACCTAAATAGTATTTAGAAACTGTTCAACTTAACGGTCTTATTTTTTACCTACTTATGTGCTCGTAAACGTCAGACTGCTGCTTATTTATTTATTTATTTACAATGTGATAATGACATGATTGACATGCAAAAGCAAAGCACCTTTTTTTGCCAGGTTGCTAAACATTACTGCAATACTAGTTTTACCTACTCTGATATAATAAAGTTTGTAATTATCGGTGATGTTCAGTTCGGAAGTGTAGCTCAAGAGATAAGTGGACAGGCGAGTGACGGCGCTCAACTAGGCTGGGATAGAATGTTCTATTGTGAAGGTGCGACGTCCACGGGCGGGTTCCCACCGCCTCATCGTCGACGTCGTCCGCGCCTCGTGATACGCTCATCATAATAGACTTGCAAGGAGCCGGAGGCTTCAACACACAGTAGAAACTTTGACACTTGTTAGGTACTCATAAAATTAAATCATCATCAGTCATTCCAACCATGATCTGTACGTGATTTTGTCCATATGATGACCAGAAAGAAAACGCTATGTACTTACCAACACACATTATAATACCTCCTAAATCCAATGTATACAGTATGAATGAGTAACATAACCAAGAGCACCCAAGAGCAAGAACGCGGTCGCAGTTAGTTAACAATATTTTTCATATCATGGTGCCTGTAACAAAACAATTGATGTTTCAACTCTCAAAATATAATCGTGGGAAACCATTTATGTGAAATACCTGCCTTCTCTGTCTTGACAATACATTTATTTATAGACATTATCAAAATAAGTGTTGGGTACCTACTCTTACAGAGTAAGAATCTTACTGGTCATTTGCAAAATATCTGTAGGCAGGTAAATCCAGTGAGTAAAGATTAGTATTTATTACGAGAAACCTGTTCAAGGTAGAGAAGGTTATAATAACTATGGAGTAGTCAAGTGATGAAGGAAAAGAGGAGGCTTGTGCGTGACAGATATGGTATTAGATTATGGAGCGCCGGTAGCACGCACGAAGCCGCGACAGATAGCGCACAGACACATCAAGATAATACTAATTCAGTGCAAGGATTTCCTTACTGTTTAGCTTAATTTAAAAAATATATAAACATTTAGGTATCATAAGATTCGAGGTAGGATAGCTTAGTAAATTTTGTGCGACAACCTTCGCATTATCTTTCCTTACGCTCATCTTTAAAAGACAACTCAAAACTTTGTTCTCAATGAGATATTAAATTGTTGAATGGAACAATTTAGTGGAACATTATGGTCTGGTTGTCCATTGTTTGGCGTCTTATCCGCACTCGGTACGATAACTATAACTACGTAATACCCGAATGTCATGAGACGTGAATGGGAGATACTTCGACTTATGTTCTATGACGTGGGTTCGAATCGAAGTTAGAAGAAAACTTCGTTGCACTCTCATGATATTTTTGTAACAATAGGTCCACACCTACTATAGGTACAACATTTGATTTAATAAATAAAATAAAAAATCTGGTAGAAGCTGGATTCAAAACTTATTGGTCTTCTTGTGGATAAAGTTCTGTGTGGAAGATGTCACAGACGGGCGCTGCGCTGGCGCTGGGCTGGTAACAACGGCATTACCAGTGGTAATGCCGTTGTAAACTCGCTCTGCAATACAAACATTGATCGCCACAACCATTATTGAATTCCGTTCGTTCATAGGGAGCAAAGATTATCTCTTTGAGGTACTCGAACTCAAGGACCTTTGCCAAATGGAATTAATAAGATGATTTTAATTTTTTGATATTGACTGAACAATTTACTCTAACTAACTATTAAAGATGTAAAATAATGTTTTTTATGTTCTAATCTAACTGGTTAACCTCTACGATGTCGCAATTTCAATGCTGTATGCGCGTGCGCTTGTTTGCAGTTCATACGAATATTTAAAGAAATTAGGTGCACCTACTGCAGTAAAACAAAGTATTTTAACAAATTTATTTGTGAAAGTTTTACTGGTTCATCGACTTTCACTTATCGTAGACAAAGTAGTGACAATGACATTATTTACTTTACTTACAAGACGGCAACGAAATTTATAGACTTAATCCGTTTACTATATTACTTTTCTTGCAATGCTTATTTTTACTCACCGGAAGCAGACGTCTCTGCTTGTTTTATAACAATTAAATTCCTAGATTAAATCGTTTGCCTACAGACCTAAAGGTAGATAGATAGGCTCTCGAGTGTATAAACATACTGCAATTTGGTTCCGTCGGTGGCTGCCACTGCCTAGGCCGCGCACGCATCGCCATTCGGCCAGTGGCGGACTAGCGGCCGGCCGTCGCGAGCCTTTACTACTTCGCGCACATACGTCGAAACTCGCATTCTTAATTAAAATAGAGAATGCGCCAGGGTTGGTCCGATCGGTAAAGTATCGGGAAGTACTGAACTGGGAGTGATGTCGAAGGGGACGCGTTGCGAGGTGGACAGCGAGCGGCTGATGCGCGAGCTCGGTCAGTTCAAGCGGTTCCACCTGCAGAACTACGTGCTGCTGGCCATCGCCGCCTTCTCCGCCTCCATCTACGGCATCAACTACGTGTTCCTCGCCGCAGACGTGCCTTACAGGTGAACCTCAACTATCACTAAGGTGATACAAAGATATCTCTACCGACATGAATCACAGGTGTCTCATGAGTTGGGTACATTAACAGAATTGGTCAATGAGATGAATATTATGCTTAAAGAAACGGCGGCTGGTGACCTGGATCTCCATCCTGTGTTAGTTGGTTCCGCTTGATCTTCAATTATATAAGATGGCTGCAATTGCACAATCGCATTGAATGATAAGGAT
The DNA here is from genome assembly GCA_947086425.1 of Xanthorhoe spadicearia. NCBI lineage: Eukaryota > Metazoa > Arthropoda > Insecta > Lepidoptera > Geometridae > Xanthorhoe > Xanthorhoe spadicearia. The sequence continues at coordinate 10,536,037 of OX352202.1, read as the reverse complement.
AAACTTTTGAACATAGTTTAGTTATGTCCCTTAAATGATTATTAAAAGGTTTTTTTGAACTACGAGTACACTCACTCTGAAGATCGTTTTGACTTTGAAAATACCTAAATATGAGTTTACCTTAGTAGGTAATGGTGACAAATAATTATGAGTAAGACATCGTACCTAAACAGTCATTTTTTTTAATTACAATGTACACGTATTACCATTTATTATACAAAAATATTTGCAGTAATTTATTTACTTAGGACAATAAGAATGACAAATTAAGTTTTTTTTTACTTTTTGCTTATCTAGAATTGAAGTAGATATTTATTGTCTGCAATGTGTTTCTATTGGATATCTATTTGTGTTAAATGGTGCAACGTTAATGACATGGTGCGCATGCGCAAGGTAACAGTCGCTACGACACGCCGCCGCCGACGCCGCCGCCGATGGCCAACATTTCATATCCAAACTTGTATTCGTAGAAAGGTTCTATCCCAAGGTTAGAGAGCTGCTGTTTTCGTTTCTAATTTAAGAGGATTTTCCTCATCGTCATGACGCTTTAAGTTTTCGTATGACAATAACCACTGCAAAAAACGGAAAAATCGTTATCAAAATTAGCCAAATCGGTCCTGCCATTCTCGAGGTAGACAAACAGCAAATAAATTGTTGGTACATAAATGGAGGAGAAGAAGTACAATATGAAGGTGAAGGAACTTTAACAGAATAATACGAATAAGTACACTAACTAAATGATTAATTTATTGACACTTAGCAAAGGGACTCGTCCTGTCCCTCTATAACTATGACACTCATAATGTATGCTTCTAACGAGAATAGGTAAGTACTCTTTTTTTTTTTTACTTAAGTAAATAACGTAATAACCTAATGTAACAAAAGTGTTAAGTACTTTTGTGATCGTTAAGTATTTTACTCGGGTATGTAGGGACGTATTTCGTTTGTAAAAAGTTGTAGCTAAGTACGATATTAACTCTATCTTTGAGGACAACCTATTAGGATACATTAACATAGTCCGAGTCTGAGCAGCTACCTACACATCTATATAAGTAGGTTAACTTTCCCCTATATATTTTGTAAGCTCACGTGCGTACGCGCATAATGTTAAAAAATATTAAAATTCAAAATAAAAATGAAAGGACATTCATTGACCAAGTGTCACAAGGCAATTTGGTATTGTTGTTGTACAAATCAGCTGTTGCTTTACTTACTTCAATTTAAAAAGTTGGTTTTAAAATATTGTAATGAAACTGATAAATCCACAGTAGGTAACTCTGAATCTGATCTGACGAGGGTCTGAGATCCGAAGATCCAGAAAGAAGTTATCCCTGAAGGTTTATGAACAAAAATGCATCTGGAGAGAGCAGGAAGGAGGAGCTGCTCTCTTTCTACGACTTAAAGTCGCTTTTCAAAACTTTTTTAATTTTGCTACAAAGAGATAATATAGATAAACAGATTTGGTAATACCAAATCTGTTTTTGTGCCTACACGATTCGTCTTTAGCCTAGCTACAATGACACAAGTTATTGTCTTCAATTTGTCAACGAGATAGGTACAATGCCGCTGATATCGAAACAATCAACAAACGCGGTGTAATATTTGGCTGTAGATAAAACAACATTGCTGTGGGACTGTCAGCGGAATAAAACAACACTTGGGCTCACACGAGACGAGGCACAAAAACAAGAACTAGACAGTAACGTCGTGAGAGACATGTTAAGTTAAATCTTTCTATTTTTATATGAAAATTAAATAATTATTATGATAACGATTGTAAAATAAATCCTTGTTATGATCAATTGTAAGCAAACGATCATTATTGTTATTCAATCCGAAAAACCGCAAACTACAAACTGGCGCAAAAACCATAACATTTACCCACACACTTATGACAGGCCACAGCTAGATCCTTACAATATTTGAACTATGGAAGATCCTGTTTGCTTCAACTAAAATATGTTTTTAAAATCCACGAATTTCATCATATGGTGAAATATACGACGGCTCTCAGTAACGAAAATAACATTAGGCTTCATGTGATGGGTTGGGTCTAGCTAGAGTGAATGCCGCGCCCTGTAGGCTGTTAAAACAATTGTTCCAAACTCAAGTAAGAGCGATTCTTATAAGCAAACGAATAGTAGAGGTAGATTATAACCAGTGTAGATAACTCAAAAAAACTACTTAACCTTCGACAGACTTAAAGCTGAATGTGAAGTGTAGTGCGGGAAATTCCCTTTCCTAACATCAGGTGAAAAAACTGGCCAAATTCGAATCAGATTACTTCCAAGTCCACACAAGGGTTCTGTACTACGTTCTGTGCTACCGTGCAATATTTAACGCGTTTAGTGCTCATGCCGGTCACATTTTCTGGGCACGATTTACTGCTCTTATCTGAAGTTTTATATGGTGTGTGTAGATGCGTGGTGCCAGAATGCGAAGCCGCCAACAGCTCCGTGTTTAAGCCGGCGTGGGCGGCGGCGGCGCTGCCGGCGAGCGGGCGCGCGGCGCACTGCCAGCGTCGGCGGCCCACGGACCACTCCTGCGTGACCTTCAGCGAGGACCTGCATGTCTGCGACCAGTGGCTCTACGCCGCCAACAACACCATTGTCACTGAGGTACAGTTACCACATTATTAACCACACTCATTTCATTAAACTTCGGCCACCAGGATCCTCTAACCTAATGCCCCAGGGGATCTCAGTGAACTCATCAATTCACCACAATCAATAAGACTATGACGTTTCCTATATCATTCCTCCCACTGCTGGGCCTACCTACACCAATTCCTTCCAGCTCTTGCAAATAATGATAGAGAAATGTGGTAGAGTCAATGACTACCTACCCGAAAGTGGTAACCGACGACAGGTAATCAAACAAACGTTGAGTGGGAACTTGAAATATTGTGAGAAACATTTAAACACTACATTTGAGATGACAGCATCCAACATATTTCAGCTGGAACCGATTTACCTAACATGTAATACAGCAAAACGGGAGTGTAGGAGCTTTTGATGCTAGATGCCATCTGCCACGCACAAAGCGCTCAAAATTGAACGTTTTGATTAACTTCACCCAGAACGTTCATTTCCCAGAAAAATACGTTTTAGATAATATCCGCGAATGTTCACGGTCCGCGACCATGTGAATTCAAGTACGTACCTACCTCTAACAAAATAGGTAACCACAATTATTGTTAGGAAAATAAGTACCATCTAAATATGATTTTAATAGTTTTTTCAATGGCTAAGTTCAGTTTCCATCGCAAAGTAAGCAATGCTAATGATGATAATATAATGCCGAGTTCAAAAACGTAGAGAACGCGTTAGTTGACATCAAGGACGATCCATGAAGACAGCAAAAAACCCGTAAAAAATCTCTTTAGATGTAATGTTATTCAATTGCATTTTTAAATTTGCAAGTACTACCTTATGGTACCTAATTTTTTGCTGAGGTCTAGATGAGAGGTATAAAGCATCACGTTTTTGAAATTAACTAATCTTCAGAATTCGCAACTCATTTAAGATGAATGGCAGGAAACGATACTTAGATTATATAACGATGTAGTTAAGTGTGTGGATTTATGAGCTCAGTGGCTGACAATAGCGTCCACGTGTCGGCCGCCAGTCCCCACCGCCACAGCCACTGCCGGCTACAGCTGATAACGCTGATGCACTTACATAATACCTAAGCACATAACACGTACGAATATGTACACCCGAACCTTTATATACCTCCATAAACTAAACTTTGATACTTTCTATAACATTCTGTTTTTAGAAAAAATATCGTGATTTTTGCACCCAGTGTTCTTTTAAAGAGGTAGTTCTACTAAAATAATATTCAAAGTGATCTCTGAACCCGCAGAGCGACGCCCGACAATCAACATGGAAGTACCTCATTAGACACTGACCTAAGATACTGAGTCGGTGACAATGCATCGCTGTCTTGTGTCCCTTATTGATTTAGTGAACTTAACAATGCACCAACCAATACGAATGTATATTTGAAAATAGGTTTGTTTAGCAAAACACTTTGAAAACTAAGAACCTGCTTTTATTTGAAGGCAGTTGTAAATATGTAAAAACTTCAAAAGTATTTTTTTTGAATAGAAAAAGTGTCGTCCTCGCGTCATTGATACGCACCAATTGGTTATTTTGCGCTTCAGTGGCGCCCTTGGCGCTGCCCACCCATGACTGCTTTGTGCTACAGTATTTGTTTGTGATGTCACAATTACCTGAAAACATTCCAATGTGTTACCAATGTACAATGTTAATGCTGAAATAATAAAAAAATTCAGCAAAACAAAAACAAACTCTGAATTTATTTTCTTCATTTCGTTGAAGGAAACAGATCAATACAATTGACTATTTCTATCGCCATAATTGTATTTTCTGAGTATAATCAATTATTATTATGTTGTTTGTATTTTAATTAACCGGGTTTTTTATGTCATCTTTCAGTTCAACTTAGCATGTCAAGAGTGGAAGCGCACCCTAGTGGGCACCATCCACAACATCGGTATGCTGGTGTCACTGCCGATCCTGGGTTACATCTCTGATAGGTAAGATTTAGGAATTTGTAGAAATGTTTATACCAACCAACTGTTTTTTTACATTATGTTGAAGTAGATAAGGACGAAACTAGTGGGTATTAATGTAACCAATGTTTGTTGTTTTCAGATGGGGACGTAAACGGGCCCTGATCCTGAGCTGCACGCTGGTCGGAGCCATCGGCTCGCTGAAAGCCTTCTCCATCTCGTACGAGATGTACGTCATTGTGGAGTTCCTCGAGACGGTCGCCGGGGCCAGCGCTTTTCCTGCCGCTTATATTCTAAGTTAGTTTTCAACATTTTTTGAACTACGCGCCTGATGACTGAACAAACATAATCAAGTTCCATATTACTTTGCTTTTTCATTTGCAACAGGGAATGTAATGTGCTTCATAATTTGATTTCCAGCGATCGAGTTGCTCGGACAAGATAAACGAGTGCTGACCACAGCATTCCTCGGCATCATGCTGGTGATAGGCGGCATCAGCTTCGCGCTCCTCGCTAAGACTTTCCAGTACTGGCGGACCTTCATCCTGGTCGTGTATCCGCCGTCTCTGCTGTTCATTTCATATATTTACCTGCTGCCGGAGAGCATCCGATGGTTGCTGTCGAAAGGCAGAAAAGACGAGGCTGTCGAGATCGTACTGAAAGCAGCGGAGACCAACAAGGTCACTCTGTCCGACGAGATCATGAGGCAGCTGACGGAGGAGAAGCCAAAGATAGTGGACAACAAAGAGGCGGTCGAGGGGGGGCTGTGGATGCAGGTGTTCAGGTCGCCGATCATCATGAAGCGGCTCGCCATCTGCTCGTGGTGGTGGATCACATGCACGTTCGTGTTCTACGGGCTGGCCATTAACTCGGTCTCGCTGGCGGGAGACAAGTACACCAACTACATCCTGGTGGTGAGCGTGGAGGTCATCGCGGTGGTCGCCAACGCGCTCGTGCTGGACCGCATCGGCAGGAAGAAGACCTTGCTGTTCGCGTTCACCACATGCGGCCTGGCTTGTATCCTCATACCATTTATACCTCAAAGTAAGTGCACTACAAGACATTTAGAACCTTGGCTGAAAAATATAAGGTCAAATATTTGAAAATCACTTTAATCGCATTCCCTACAAACGCAGACGACTATTTATTACATTGCTGAAAGTTATTCATATATTTTATTATTTTACATGATAATAATAATGAAGAATACTGCATGCCGGCGCGAATAGGATCCTCACATATCTACATTGTATTCATTTTAAATTATTTTTAATAAGACTGTTTAAATCAATTGGCTTCGGGTATACTCGTAATAGTCACAAAAGACACAAAGTAACGCACGGAAAATAATGTGTTTTTATACATATGTAAATTTTTCATGGCTGTCATACTTGGTATTTTAATGTAGATTTGTTATGAATGTCCGTTATCAACAACTGTCAATGATCTATGAAGTGTTTTGATCATTTCTTGTACAAAATGGTTCAGCTGTTGGTTTATTAAAGTACCCAATACACGGTACTAGATGGTAGGTAAATATTTTATTCCAATGAATTATTAATGTATTGATATTTTCGATTTTGCAGGTGTACCCTGGCTGGGCACGCTGCTGTACCTGGTGGGCAAGGTGGCGATCACGCAGGCGTTCAGCGGCATCTACATGTACACGTCGGAGCTGTTCCCGACGCACGCGCGGCACAGCCTGCTCGGAGCCTGCTCCATGGTCGGCCGCGTCGGCTCCATCGTCGCGCCGCAGATGCCGCTGCTCGTATGTACCTACCATCACCACATCTACATGTACACGTCGGAGCTGTTCCCGACGCACGCGCGGCACAGCCTGCTCGGAGCCTGCTCCATGGTCGGCCGCGTCGGCTCCATCGTCGCGCCGCAGATGCCGCTGCTCGTATGTACCATCACCACATCTTCATACATCGGAGCTCTTTGTCCACAGAGTACATTTGTATATACTGTCTTTGTCGTCCACTCAACTCTCAACTCACTCCTCTCACATTTATATCCTTGTTTCAAACACATATTATGCCCGTTTAGTAAGTGGTGCTTATCTATGTCATAATTTGTCATTTTTCCATACAAATCTGTCAAAAAATAACTTCCTTAAAATAAGGCCATAATTAATTATCGTTTGAGTAGGTATTCGGGCAATAATCCATCACTTTTACTTACACATAGAGGAAAAGAAGATGATTGCTCTGAGCTTTTACAGCTCTCCTACTCATCTCTGACCATACCATGCTAATTAAGCACTCTTAACCTTTTCATTTGATGCCACTTTTAAACCTCCCCTTTTATTTTATTACTTATAAGAACCTACTCCTTAATTATGATTTTTTTAACCTATACTTTCCCACTGCTGGGCAAAGGTCTCCCCCAATCATTATGACACTGTTATTGCAGGCGATCTACGTGGAGTGGCTGCCGTCCGTGCTGTTCGGTGGCGCGGCGCTGGTGGCGGGCGCGCTGATGCTGAGCACGCCGGAGACGCTGCACATGCGCCTGCCCGACACCATCGCCGAGGCCGAGGACCTCAGCCGCGCCCCCCCACCAGACATACAGATGCAAGAGACCAGATACTGAACGCAAACACATAGCCTTTAACTTGAGGTCTCTCTAAGCTCGTAGCTGACCGCGATAAGAATCAAAAAATCTGTAGTTAATTCTAAGATGCAGAAGTATTCTAACTTTATATATTGCAACTAGAAACAAATGCATTATTACGAAGGCTTTCAAGCTGATCAGGGTTCAGAAAGTTTACCCATCGAGAGCTTTTGTAAGACCTTCAGACTGTTCTTTTCAAGAGAGTGCAACAAACTATCACTCTCTTAGAAAGACGAGCTTAAAGAAGTGATTTGCCGTACGATCCCTCAATTTTTTTTGGTCGTTATTATTTTTTAATGATCCTTAAAATAATCTTTCATTATTCAGGTCCAATTCTTAGCGTTGTCGCTGATATTCTTATAAGAAAATTAGTACATTACTGTACATTCGGAGAAATTATAATAGCTCTGAAACTTTCGGTGCTTTTTGTTATAGGACAATATTTTACATTCAAATTAGGCTAGTTTAGTCTAGGAAATTACTATAATCTACTATTACATTATTTATTGATACAATGGATAGTATATTGTACCTGTGGTAAAAATGCTATTATTTTAATATTATTGCTAATAATATAAATAATACTTTTCCTATGAAAGTATCTTCCCTATAATGTTGTGATTTTGTTATAAGTACCTAAATAAACTTTTTAAAGAAAACTTCTTGTATCTTTCGTATATTTCTTGCCATTACCCGCTATCCGCTCGGTATAGGCCCCTTTTTCAGCTTTTGCCAAATTCTTCTGTCCTGATCGTCTCTGATCCTGATTTGGTTCTCTCTACTGTGAAATGTGTAAAATTAGAACTCTGGTGTAGATTATAAGGGACTTAGGTATAATTAGTGTGACTGTTGAATTATTACTATTGATGTTGAGTAAGAATCAAGTCAAGAGTTACATTCGCCACTGACCCAAATAACCGTAGTTTTGATCGTAAACCGCGCGGCGGCGGAATCACTCCCCAATATACCGCGATCATCTGACAAGGGCTGCCAATCTGCAGATTGCCAAGATAACTGGAAACTTCACTCCCCTTTGTAAAATTACAAGTCACACGTTGTAAGTATGTACTTAAGAACTTGCGAAGTGGTCTCGTAGGATATTGAATTGCTATCCCTGAAGAATAACGTACCGCGTTGATTGGACAGTGAAGTTGGAACGAGGAAATACAAAGATACCTTGAGGACAGTGTTGAAAGAAGTATAGAGCTTAGAATAAAAGCAAGTATCGGAAAACCAAAGCGAATGGCAGCCCTGGATCGCTCCCATCGTTCCCCGTGCGGCGCCGGCGCAGTGCGGCGAGCAAGCACCGCGGCGCCGCCCGTCACCCGCCGCCGCTGCGCCCGCGCATCACTCATATCTGCATCAAACTTATCATGCTCCTTAATGGATTACCAAATATTAAACAAAGTGGCTCAATGATTGATGTGCAGGTTAGGGGATAAATATTTAGTGCTGGTTTATAAATATTTAGATTTAAATTATTATGAATAATGTTGAAATATTGGATAGATTAATACAGTGAGTGCGAGTGAGTGTAAAGTGTAGTGTTAATGATGTGTGTGTGAGAGTTTCGGATTACTAGCATCATGTCGCGGAGGGAGGCTCGTGCTGAGAGGGTGGACTACCCTCCACCACCCAGCAAATGTGCTAAAGTAAGTCTACTACTTGATTTAGCCAACAACTTTAAGTTTATGGGTTCACCCTGTGTTAATATAAGATTAACAGATGGTTTAAAGGCTATTTAATGTTATAAAAACCTACAAGTGGTTGTGAAAAGTAAGAGGACCTTACAGGTAGATAAACTACACGTACAACTACAGTGTCTACAGTAAACTACACGATTATGATCGTGAGCTGTTCGATTGTGTTCCTACGTAGCGACTGGTTAGCTTTAAACAATCATGGCACTTTACTCTGCCATTGTATTTATAATAATTTTATTAGCATACTAAATAGAAGGTCCTCCTGCATATTCGCTAGTCTGTAGAAACCTAAGCAACTGTCATAAGAATGGCGGTCAAAAGTATTTCTTAGGTCACATTTCTTCGACGAATGCCCAATTTTTTTTAGAACTACAGAAACAATACATGCAAAACCTAAAAAAAAATTGAGGGATTTGTTGTTGTGTGAACACGTAGATCGTCAAACAAACACAAGCTTTTCCCGTTGTTAATAGTTGTAAGACCACTTATCTAGAGCCCTATTGTCAAGCAAGGTGAATGTGTGATGTGTGTTTGTTAGTTCCTGTACTACACGTGGAAGCTGTGCTCGGTGGTGTTCTCTCACTTCGTGATGATCAGCCTCGTGGTGGCGTACTGCATCCTCGGCGCCGTCACCTTCGAGAAACTAGAGGCGCAGCATGAGAAGGAGGTGACACACACTTATTGATATAATCATAATCATAATCATAATCATAATCATTTATTGTTTGTGAATCATAAAATAATACAGTCAGATGTCAGGACATAATTAGCATAGATTCTGCTACTTGAGCATACAAACATAATAGTATTACAATTTTATTGAATTTTATATTAATAGTAGGTATAGTCAAATTAAAATATGTCAAATGCTAATCAATAAATTTAACTAAAAATAATAATAACATAGTAATTATCGATCGAGTGAGCGAAGCGAACGAAGATCTTAGTGGCAAGTGGGGTAATTTTGCTTTGTATGTTGTGTTCATTTGTTTGTTTGTATGTTCCGGCATAACTGTCGAATCGTTAATCCAATCTTCATGAAACTTGGTAGGTACATAGGTAGTGGTAAGCCGGTAAGCCAGTAACCTAATGAGCTGCATCGGTCAAGGGGTTGTAAATATATTTGGTTCCGAAGGGGATGAAAAAAAATAAAAGTTGTTCAAATACATTGAGTGGGGTGTCTTATGAAAGGGCTTTGTTTATACATTCCAAAATGGTTTTACTTTTTATTCTAAGATGTAAAGTTTTTGAATAACTTCGATAAATGTAAAAAAAACATGACTGCTATATCCTGAGCTCCCATTTCTATAAGTTTTGGTGAAATCGCAGCTCAGAAAATCGTTCTTCTTCTTCTTTATTATTTTGGTTGGTGTTTCTAACTCCTAACTCTTTTTGACGAACCTAACGACGTTTTAATGGAAAAAGAATTCAACTTACTAAATAGTTTCCTTGAACCAATGTTACTGCCACTTCACAACGAACAAAATACCAAAATGTTTTAAGTCGAAACACCCTCGTTAAAACTTATGCTCTTACATATACCATCAAGTATTTTTTATAGAAATATAAGTAAATTAATGCAAAATGATTTTTGACAAATGTTTGAAATAACCGCGGGCAACACATTTGTCATCGAAAGTAGTGCCATGACAGGATCAAACCAACATGACATACTAAATATAAAATAGGTTTAGACTCTAAATTCAAAGAGTTTTTAATCAAAACCTGTATTGTAAATAATGCACACTCAAAATCGCTTTACTATAATCGGCTTTAGGTACTTAGTTCTCATTAGATCCTCAATATTTTTTAGTAGACCTCTGAAGTAAATTCTTTCAAACACAGATAAAAACGAATATACATACACAACCACCGGCGAGCGAGATCTCGTTCGAGGCGAACTACTAGTTTAATAATCTAAAATTGAATTAAAACGAAAATAAAATGTCAACAAGTAAAACTATTTAGGTTTGGTCCGATAAAAATTCGTCAATGTGATAATATGCTTTACCGGCCAAGTAATCATTCAGTCTGCCTTTAAATTGGTTTATGGGCAGCTCACGAATAAACGAAGGCACTTTATTAAAAATTATGGGCGCCATAATGCTCCCTTTTTACAAATTACGGAATAATTTAAAGCTAATAGGATAATGGTAAGCTTAGTTCCAGATATCTAGCCTACTTAGCTTCTCGTAGCATGACGTGGGATAAGAAAGGAGGATGATGAACGTAAAATGTTCCAGGAAACGATTACATAATGATCAAATAAAAGACCATAGGATAGATCTAAATTTGTTCCCTTTATCACAGATTTCATAAGTAATTTACATAAAGTAAAAGCCTTTATCTCACGTGTCATAAAATTCAAAGAAGATTCAATTCTTGAAATCTGGCAAAGATAGCAATGATATTTTACTAAAAAACACAGTAGAACATAAATTTCACAAATTACGATTATTGGGTCATAAATTTAGCATAACGCGAAATGTTTCAGGAAAAGATCACCTTTTAACATAAACAGTTATATCATTCATTATAATTCAGCTCCAAATCCACAGCCATCACAACATGTTCAACATTTAGTTTCAGCCTACAACTCGCATAGTTAGTAGATATTTTCACCAAGAGCTGTAGGATTTATCACGCGATCAGTCTGCTATTCATAGATCCTGTTACCGGAATAAGCGCTATCCAGCTATCAACAGCATCAAAACAAAGTGGAATACAGTCGTAAACTCTGTGGTACGTTGTTAGTTTAGAATCAAAGCCACATTTCAATCTGCCTGATAGATTTTAGCCGCAATGTTCTCTCGCGACACCTTATCATAATCATACAGAAGGTATGAGTAAGCATTCAATAACAACATACAGTTTATGAACACAGACTGTCGACACAGTCCATAAAATTTCATATTATTTAAATTCTTTGCTTTGATTGTTTTCCCCATAGTTTTTTTGATAAGGGAAATTAAATCAATAATTAATTAATAAATAATTATTATTTAATAATTTTTTAATTAATATTATCTTCATTTTCGTGCCCCTGTTCAATGTCACTTGGAGTCATAGGTTCGGCACCATTGGACTAGGCACTTATTTTCCTTTCCCGGTACAGAGACGGAGTTTAAGGTCAGAGGTTGGATGTTCAAAGAATGTTGTATGAGCAGGTGAAGCAGAACATATCCCAGATCCGACGCAACACGACGCACAGCATCTGGAGCATGACGCACGACGCGCTGCTGCTCAACCACACCAACTGGACCCTCGAGGTGGTCGACATGCTCAAGGTACGACCACATAGCGTTTATGCTGACTTCATGCAGGAGATACTCTTTTTGTGTCTCTCAGAAGATGCTCTTATGTGGCAAAAATAGACAAGAAGGCGTTACGCTTAAACCTTCTCGTACGTCTTCGTACGTCATAATTTGTAAGTTCCAAAAGGAGATAATATTACATGCTTCGAAAACCCTAATTTAATCTAAGCTCATCTCGTGCCCGTAGTGAGTAAAGGTCTTCCCCAAAACAAACAGTTATTAGAAAGAAAAATAAAAGCCGCTCTACTTAGCAAGAATAGAGCTTAGTAGAATATTTTTACCAAACTTAAATATTTTTACAAAGTTAACAACTTTGTCAGTTTAATTCATCCATTATTTTGTAAAAAGACAAAACAAATTAAGTAGTTTATTCATATCAGTAAACAAGTTTCTTAGTACTAAGGTTCATTTAAGTGCAGTTTCATTATCCTTCAGTACCTTCAGCAAATTGAGATCTTCCGCGACAATGACGCACTCTGATTGTGATAGGTAAACAAGTACCTATACTTATTGTGATGCACAATGACTCTTACAGATGGGTAGGTCGTTAGAAACATATATCTTAAGACTGATTAGTAACGAAAATGCTATACGAGTGTGCAGAAAATTTGTCACTTCTTACATGATTGAAGTCAAAATATAAAAAGAAACATTGTTGATAAATAATATTGTCAATATGAACAACCGGTCATCGGTAAGCAGATTTTTAAAACCAATCGTTTCAATCATAGCAAAGAGCTAATTATTTAGCTCTTGCCTTCCTTATGGAAGGCACTTCTGTCTAGTGTTGGTTCAGGAATATATTGGTAAGATGTGTGATGGTTTGCAGGACTTCGAGAACGCGATCCTTCTGGAGATGAAGGTCCGAGGCTGGGACGGCAGCGAGAGCGTCGACCACATCCAGTGGACCTTCACCGGCGCGCTCTTCTACTCCATCATCGTCATCACCACTATCGGTGAGTGCGACCGCTACCTGCTATACTCTATTGAGACTTCAGATACTATGGAACACTGAAAGTAAAGTTAGGTCCTAAACTGTACTTACGACAAGAATCTGCTTCAGCTGACAATAAAAAGCAAAGTTGCAAGACGAACATTGACTTGGTTTCACAATATCTCTAATATTGAGAAACAGTGGCCGAACAGTGGACAGAAGTAAATAAAGTGGAATGGAAGATCTGGTTAGGCTAGCACTAGATAAATAAAAAAATTGCAATCAAGGTGACACCTTATTAATGGAGAGGTATCGAAAGACGAAGAAGAAATTGTACTATCGAGTTTGCGATGGGTTGTTTTATCTTTCAAGACAATTTTTGAGATAGACTTTGATAGCACATGTGGAATTATTTTTCAAAAAGGTTAATAAACCTGTTTCGCGTTGAAGGAAATTATGAGATGTCCAGCATTATTGCGCAGACGCCGCCGGCGTCGTCGCCTACTACTTGGAGCCGCGCCAGACTCTATCCGTCATTTTTTATTCCCTGTCCCGCGAGACTTTATTTTTACGATAATTCGCTGGATTCCTGACAGGAAGAGACGCTTGCCTGTCGGCCGGGATATGCACCAAGAAAATATACATTTTTCATTTCGAAATGATGAATGAATCGTTGGCTACTTGCGTTTAATTATTATGATTTACTGGGACATTTGTTCGAGAAAATAAAATAAAAAAATTTATATTTTGATGTTTAATAAAAAATATCGTAACTAGCTAAATATCTAACTACATAATAATTCGCAGAAATTTACGAGATTCGTTTCATATTGTTTCTTTCTTCAGTGGCATTATTTGACAGTGTTATACTCGTACCTCTTAACTTATGCAAATCAGTGAAGTAAGGCAATGGTGACTTGTAGCACAGGTTTTTTCTTTACCTTTTTCGGGCACCGTCTTTCACACACAACATTTCTTTGATTATTAATACAATTTTTTTTTATAATTACCTATTTTATTTCTTTCTGTTTTTTTAATTCATTTTCATGTATAACATTTATTTAATTGTAGGTATAGCGTTGTATGTGAGAGAAATGAATACGTACCTAAATGATTGAGTGAACTACGGATAAAGTTAGGCGAAAAATGTAAGTTTAGAACGAGATTCTGTAAAACTATACAGAAGTAATTGGTACATTCAAAGCTACGGTTTATTGCAGTTAGCACTATCGCGCACATTCGTTAGAACACCATAATATTTACATTAGCAATCACTAGCCGCGCGCCTAACGTAAACACGGCGGCACGGCGGCACGGCTCACTGCTCACAGACAGCCACAGTTATTAGTCACACTCGTTATCAGTCTACTTCTCTATTTACGGAAGAACCCCTGCGGACCGATCAAGCCTGTGGGGCCCCCGGGGCCAACCAGCAGGCCTCTGCCGGGCCCTATCGTGCCGGTCGGCCCACCGGGACCGACAAGAACGCCTCGACCCATCGGTCTCCCATATCCGTTATTGAAGTACCCACCGAATCCTGGCCTCCTCGGCCCGATTATCCCAGTAGGACCTCCGGGACCGACGAGCACTGGACGTCTCCCATACCCGCCCTGAGGGCCGATCAAACCCGTCGGCCCACCTGGTCCTACTAGCACTCCTCTCTGTGCTGACTCATCTGGGTGGATGGGATCTATAGGACCGCCGGGTCCTAAAACTCCTTTATTACCGTTGTTTGGGCCTATAATTTCCGTTGGGCCACCAGGTCCTACTAAAACTCCTGTGTTTTGCTTTCTAGTGTTGTCGGGACCAACTAATAACCCTTTATTCTGGTTCATTGGGCCTATATGTCCTGTAGGGCCATCAGGGCCAACAAGCACTCCTGGGTTCCCAATGTGTCCAGTAGGTCCACCAGGGCCCACGAGCACCCCGGGGTTGGCGTTGCCGATGTGTCCGGTGGGTCCTTGAGGTCCCACTAGGACCCCTCGGTCGCCGGATCCTACGAACTCCGCCTCGTGGCTGTGTCCGGGCCCGAAGAGGCCATTCAGTCCTGTGTTCGGCGGGTGAGGGAACAGTCTGCCGCTGGTCTCTCGTCCTGGTAGTAGCATTGGACGCTCATCATCAATTTCATTGAAGAACTCTGTAAAGTTTGATATTATAATCTAAGGGGTTCATGTCGTCATATAATTTGGGTAACAGCATGTTCCCAGCATAATATATCTTACCTGAATATTGCTGGTTTTCTTTGTTCGGTTTTTTGTAGCAGCATAAGAACTTGCCGGAACCACAGGCTCGCTGAAAATAATGCAACTATTTATAACTTTTCCAACTTTTATTAAAATGAGTTTCCTGAGAGTTTGAGACTCACAGCTGAATCCTGGTGCGGGTTGCAGTCTGGAGTGGAGACACACTTGCAATACTGGAGTGAATCTAACGTTCCATCAAAGTTCTGAGAGCTAAAGACAAAAAGAAAAAACACAATATTAGGGATAATTAAATAAAATTCATTTTCTGAAGTACAGTTATAGTGTCGGATGCACTAAAATCAAAAGCTTGGTGAATTTGCATCGAACAAGCATTGAAAACTGGTAAGTTAGTATGAGTTAGTGGTCAAGTCTGGTGAGTTTTAATGTCTTTGTTAAATTTTGGGATGAAGAATTTAACGTTCTTAGGCATGGAAGCGCTCAACTGACATACTACTCATCCATCTAAACTTAAACCGCTCAGAACGTTTTGCCAAGGAGTGTGTCGGAGTACGAGAGTGGTACAAACTTGCGATGAGGTGTGAAGCCAGGTTGTTGCGGGTAGGCGCTCTGGACGCGCACGGGGTAGCGGCCGGCGCCGGCGGGTCGGTTGTAGAAGCCCTCCGTCTCCTGCGCCTCCTGGAAGGGCGCCTCGTCATGCACGCGCCCGCGTCGGGGCCTGCAACAACATGGTCTTTATCATCCGGCCTGTATTAATAAGAGCACACACCTATGGCGCCAATTATGAGATAAATAAATAGGGAGTCGTTTTCCTATGTGTAATAATTCGTCTCAAAACCAAAATGGAAGATTGAAACTTCCTTTTTGCTTTGATTTGGTGGAAAATTTAAAAGCCTAGTTCCACTTTACTTTTGATTCTTGATTATGTTTCGGAATATCATACTTGCGTCATCAACACCAGAGAGCCTGGTCTTTTTATTGGGTTGATGTATTGAATTCAAAGCCTCATAAAATCAACTACCTAAGTAGTTCGATGTAAATCGAGTCAAGGAAAAGAGCTTCGTCTAACTAAGTCTGCCTCCACTGATCTACTAGGCAAGCAATGACAAAGCTAGAAAGCGAGGTACCTAGGCAATGTGATTACCACGTCCCTTCGAAGGTCAAGTGGTGTGAAAACCACTAATGTTGTAATGTGAAGCATTATACTTTTATTATTGCAAGTACCTACATACCAAAGTAACTACCGTAATTGTATTCAATTCACAGTAAACATATTTAATGAACTACAGTGTTGCAACCTAAGAAGTAGAAGTAAAAGTGGTAGGTATTTTTCAACACAGTGCTGTTACTAGTAAGCATTGCTTACAAAACTTCGAGGACTCTATATTTCAAATAATCAAATATATTTTTTTCGTTAGTTAAATAGTTGTTACATATCATTGGTTAGAACTAGTTACTAAATTAAACAATGTTGTATTTACGACCCAGAGGCTAATTTAGAAACTTTGACCGGAAACGATCAAACACGATCGAACTTTTTGTCGATTATTCTTAGCACGCAAGAGACGTACTTACAACTACTAAAATAAATAGTTAATTAGGATGAATTATACCTACCTATCTATGTTATATTACGGGGGCCATATGAAATGCCAACAACGTCTACACGGATAAGAGCGGGCCAAACATGAGTCTTCAGATTTAAATACGTAGGACTATAGTCTCTACGTAGGTATTTAAGCAAAAGTATTATAGGTATAGCTTTTAAGTATCATGTGGTATCATAAAAGCTTCTTGTAGTCCAAATTAAAAAATTGAGAGAGTTTTTGGAAACGACCAATAAAGCAATCATAATCATAATTATGGTATTACTAGATGATGCAATAAAAGTGCCACCAGACAGCTTCCGATCTATAGAAATAGTTGTTGCAAACATTCCCTTTCAAGTGTCTAGGATGTAGCCATCTAGACTGGTGGGATAATAGTGCATTGTAATGAGAACAATATGCGGTGCGTTCGTAAGGGGGCCAAGGAGCCGAATCCACTCGACTGGAACTTACGTCAGAGGCTTATTACTAGACACTTTCAGTTACAATGCAATTGTAATTCTTAGAGCATCTATTCCTGGACGAAATCAAAGAGAACTCTGTTGATATTACGCTGGCTTCGTACATAAACAATATTTTTAAGACGCTTGTTTACTGCGAAACTCAATAGGATCAAAACAGATGCATGCTTGTGATGTTAATGCTGGAGCTTTCGCAACAGACGCCGAGATAAGCTCTCGCGGCCGCGACGCGCGCCCGGCCCGGGATCCGGGCCAAAGTCAAGGCAAGCACGGCGCATTCGGTAACATTCATCAACTGGTTTTGATGCCAAAAAATACCAAAATTATGCTATATGACGCAGACGTGCTGGTCAAATGGGTGCCTTTTTTGATCCGTAGATCATAAGTTCGTCTTCTGGTCATTGATGAAAAGGCATTTTTTATGGGACCAATCAAATTATCCTTTTTTAAGTTAGTTAAAAATAATAATGGGTTCCTACATTAACACGATCTCTTACGGTAAAGAAAAGCATTGCGGAGATACCTTACCAACTCCGTACGACGGGCCTGCAGCCTTGTTTAGAATATCGCTTTTAACCGATTTACTTGTAGCTTAAAATAAATCGAAAACTATATTACTTGTCTCTGTCGTTGTCGATGAAGCGGACCTTGGTGTCGATCCTGACGGAGGCGGAGGCTGCGCCCTCCGGCCACTGCCACTTCTCCGCGCCCGCGCCGCACAGCGCCGCCAGCGCTACCACATATATGCCTGGAAACATTCAGTTAAACCAAATTAATCCTAAATCCACCATGGGTTTCTTGTTCAAACAATATCTGTAAAAAAAATTTCTTGCAAATTTCTCGCTCTTACGTAGTCTGCACTCGTTGTAGGAATTGTTAGGAACCTGTTGTTAATTCCTACGGTATCCTATATTCAATCAGAAGCCTCTTTCAATTCTGTTTCAACACTAAAGTTCAATGCAATCGGTTCCAATATGTAGTACAACAATACATCATCTTCCGGAGACGACGTCTAACCAAAAAAGAAAATACCAGGACACTAGAGTCTACTGTAATAACTAAACAGTTTACTGATAATTAAAACTGTTCCAACACAGAACAAATCCTTGCAAATTGCTATAAAACTCGAGGAAACAAAGTAAATTCACACACTTGACAATGAACTTACTGCTCAAATATCACGGTCACTTCACCCAAATAACAAAAATATGGGAGAATATTTCAGTAGAACATATTTTGCCGTTTTGGTCTTAAAATGGAAATCGTGATAATACTTTTAGCGTAGCTACGTGATCTTTAAGTGCACGATTGACTCCTTGAAGATGCATTGATGCGTCTCCAGCTCTCTGGTATTATATGTTTGTAATTATATACTTTTGCACGCAATTACCATCTTATGCCATAATCTCTGAGTGTAGCACAAGGGCAATCAGTAGGTCTAGTCGGCAGATTTACCGCACAATAGCGCTCTGAGATTATAATCGGTGTGACATCAAGGCATTGTCTCTCAGCTTAGGGGATGGGTCATTCGTGAGTCAGCCTGACTCACAAGGTTTACAAGTACTCACTTAGGTTTCAAAACATGAGCCTAGTTTAAAGTAACAAGGGTAAGTTAGTAAATATTGTGCTAGAGTAGTTATGTAATGCTAGTCAAGCGCGCATTGAAAGGTGTCGAATTATTGTGCAAAACTGTTTGAGACTGTAATGAGTTAAAAATTATTTCACCAAACATTGCGACAACATTTTCAGAAGTTAGTGATTGAATGAAAGAATTAAAATTTGCTGTTCTCAAAGCCACAATCTTAGCAGAAATTAAAGTCTTAACATAATATGATTACTTAATTGATAATGAAATACCTAATTATGTAAATTAGTACCTACCTAGTTTACTCACCTACATTAGTATTGTGAAATAAATTTAATTGCAAAGGGCTACCAGTACCTACCTACAGAATATTATTGCCGCTAGAGCTCTAGTTGGGAAAACGCAAACATTAGCAATACCGAAGTATCTAACAACCTTCAGCAGGTTTAGTGTACATTGCGCAATAAATAGGCGCGTTCTTTCGTCATGGATACACACGTGCGTCAATGTATGATAATAGAGAAATAACGCCACAAGTTTAGTGCAGTGTCGCCTAGTTTAGGCAGATGCTGTGGGCGGGCGGATGGGGTTGCGAAATACTGTCAAGGCGGCGGAACCTTATTCAGTCACTTGAACTTTATATTAAAATCAAAATATTAATCTACTACTTTAATATTTAATGCTTTTAATTTTAGAAATGTTATCTTGATTTATTTAATCATAAGCTCAAAGCATTTGAAAAGTAGAGTAAGTATTTTAAAAGTAATAATAATATCAAGAAATCAGTTAATTTTAAAGATTTATATGTCGTTAAAATTAACTGTTTTCTTAAAATCTTGAAACAGTTTTTATATTTTAAACAAAACTGAAAATAAGCAAATCAAAAATTACAAACCTAACTTCATTCTGAGATCCAGTTTCACTTTCAATTTATCATCACACTATTTAATTTATGTATATATAAATGACTGTGCGTGTGTGTTGCGCGCCCTGCGCCGAGTGAGTGGTGCGAGCGCGCGCCTGGTGACGACTGCACGCACACCAGGTGGCAGGCTTTATACACAACTTGATTGATAGATAGATTGCTATCTAATTGCCGGGCAATTGATCACCTGAATAGTCTCCGCTGATCGCTGAAAATCCCCAGTGTGGCGTCTGTCGTGTTGCTCTTGACCTGAATATAAGCCAAATTATGAAAACCTCGAGTCGTGCTGACCGATGGGCTTGCAGCTTGATGGGCATATAATCCGTAGATGCCTATCAGGCTAACTCCTGCAAAATAAGGGAAATGCGTCTAATATTTAAGGATGTGGCTCGACTATCGCCTTGGAAATTATATTCCATTTTAAACTAAAAATGGAGGAAAAAATGAGTCGATGCAAAGATGATGATAGTAGGTAAAGCTTAAACGTTACCTCGTCATCATCACAAAGAAACAATTATAGGTACGTAGATAGTAAGTATTATAGCTTAGATTAGAATATTGTTCATGCGACTATTTTCATAAATAAAATAATTACTTACCTATATTATAAAAATAAAATGCCAATGTTATAAAAATATGATCAACGTCAGCAGAGCGTCCTCTGTTGCATTTTGGCCACCATTGGCCGGCTCTCTTAATTTGGCAGTTCGAAGGATTTTTCCTCTGTTACAAATTAATAAAGCTCATACAAATTCCAACAGTCTTATCTTAATTGTGGGTAAAATCATAAACAAAGTGTTTATTTAAGGAAATAAATTACTAACCCCATTATGCATATTATTAAATTGACAAGTTTTTATGAATAAGACCCTAACCCCATTATGCATATTCGACCTAAAACCTGTATTAGCTAAAACGTATATTAAATCTGTCGCTATCTCTTTTCGTTGACATATGAGTGACAAGAAAAAAACGTTCTAAAACGTTTCTAAAACCTGTATTAAATTGTCAAGTTTTTATGAATAAACCCCTAAATAATTATTTTACCTATACTTACTTAAATTAATATAAGAAAACGAAGAAAATTAATGAATCGAGTCAAATCGGTAGTCTTTAAGGAGCCCTAGCACTATGCTACCAAGCCCCTTTATGTATTAAAAATGAAAAGAAAACTTTAGATTTTCTTTGAAAGTGCACTCCTGATATTATTATACCTAGTATAGTATCCAAAACTCGGTTGTCCAATAAAATATGTCGTTGTAACGTGCCTGGGAATACAGTTGTGAGATTGTATTGTGTATTAACGTCTTGTTAATTCTTTAGATATCAAACAATACACCTAATTATTCTTGTAAGGTTCTTGAAACATTTATCAAGTCAAGTGAAAGAAAACCTAGCGTGTGGCAAGCCTGAAGGCCGGCACTCGCGTGGCTCTTCAATAATACTAACTGTCTGCTAATCTGTGGCACCGTCCAGTACTAACTAGCAGATAACCTGTGGCACCGCATAGTACTAACTGCTCCGCAATCTGTGGCGCGGCATCGTGGTCTGCCTTTGGGAAAACACTGAGGTCGTTCACTGGTGAAGTGGTGATGCAAGGGAGACCTTGATAGTACCTTTATATTTATTGCCAATTTAAATAATACACCAAAATATTCACTTGACCATGCACTTTTTGAATTGTTTGAAGTTTTTTTACTTAGGTAGGTACCTAGGTATGTGTTTTAAAAACTAGTTTTTCTTCTGCTGAAAAAAATACGTGATCTTGGGTGCCTACCATTGGATTCAAACTTTTATAACATCCAAAATCTGATTATGAGTTCATTTAGGCATGATTCCAACAATTTAATAGGTAGGTAGATGATTGGCGGTTGTTTTTGGACAAGAGGTCACAAGGAGCTGGCCTTGTCGGTATCCGTTTCAACTAACGACGGAAATCGAACCCATTTTACAAAAAACCCAACCGAATTATGGACAATCATTATTTGTATCTATTTTTTGTATAATTAGATCATGACGTGATACATTCCATCAAGGATAATTTATTTTAATGATGTCCAATCATAATAATTATACTAATAAGCACAGAACTGGTAGAGAAAAAACAACATGCAAAAAGAATCATGCATCGACCGGGAATCGAACCCGGGCCGCCCGCGTGGCAGGCGAGCATTCTACCACTGAACCATCGATGCTTATTAAAATGCTTTGAAAATGTGATTCAGTATTAGTCCATTGAAATGTTACAATTTGAGGGCCGAGTATTGCATTTGTTAGAGGACGCAATTTTATTATTGGGACATGTGTGGGGGGTCAATAGAAGCTTAACCTAAAGTTTGTGGGGTCGACACTCTTGTTTCCCGGCCGCCATCTTGAAAATAGTGGTGAACACGATATCTCAGAAAAATTTGCGTCTTACAAAAAAATTGTCAAGCTATCATTTGTAGTAAATTGTTTTGCCTACAAATATGTTTCTATAACTTTTTGCCCTAAATCAAATATTTAAGAAGTTATAAGCAAAAAAGTGAGAAAATCTTTCTATTTTACTCTATCACTTCACGCAGAAACGGCTGGACCGATTTGGTTGAAATTTGGTATGTAGATAGGTGATATCCTGGATTAACATATAGGCTACTTTTTATCCGGTTTAAGTTGTTGCGCCCCGCGGTTTCATCCGCGTAAGTCCCGTTCCCGCGGGAAAATCGGGATAAAAAGTAGCCTTGATGTTAATCCAGGATATTACCTATTTACATACCAAATTTCAACCAAATCGGTCCAGCCGTTTTTGCATGAAGTGATAGAGCAAAATAGAAAGATTTTCTCACTTTTTTGCTTATAACTTCTTAAATATTTGATTTAGGGCAAAAAGTTATAGAAACATATTTGTAGGCAAAACAATTTACTACAAATGATAGCTTGACAACTTTTTTGTAAGACGCATAGTTTCTGAGATATCGTGTTCACCACTATTTTCAAGATGGCGGCCGGGAAACAAGGGTGGCGACCCCACAAACTTGAGGTTAAGCTTCTATTGACCCCCCACACATGTCCCAATAATAAAATTGCGTCCTCTAACAAATGCAAAGCAAATGTAATATTTCAACGGACTATATTTATTGTTTGTGTTTAAAAGTTTTGTTGACCTATTTACAGGCTATGGTCATATTGCACCGAAGACTCAGACAGGAAAGGTGGTGACTATATTCTACGCTATCCTCGGCATCCCGCTCATGCTGCTGTGTCTCTCCAACATCGGCGACGTCATGGCTTCTTCCTTCAGGTATTTCTTTGTCACCTATCTTTTCTTCCGCCTATATTTACAGAAGTATACAGAACCAGGAAAATACTTCTATTTATAGTAACATTTTATTGTAAACTATCTAAAAATGTTTTATCAAACGCGAGTACATATTGCTAAGTATATTTTCGAGGCGCTTGATAATTTGTTGCTTGTATATAGATTTTTGAATTTTTGGTGCATCATGGTCACTAAACGCGTTAATTTTACTTTTATGAACGTATTGCAGATTCCTGTACTGGCGCGTGTGCTGCTACGTGTGCACGCGCCCGCCGAAGCGCAGGCATCGGCATCACCACCACACCATGAGGTCTTAAACCGAAAATTCAACATAAAAATGTCTAATGTCCAGTAAAGTTCTGACAAGAATGTGACAAAAAAAAATCTTTAGAATTCATCTGTAATGTAGAGCAAGGTTTACGTTCATAGAAAATGTACACACTCTATCTGATTTGTTTTAAGTTGTGTGTGAAGTTTTTCTTTCATACTGTTATTGGAGGTGTTTCTTGCAGGCGTTCAGTCCGGGGAGTCAGCTCACGATCTGTCCGTAAAAGAAAGCCAGTGGAGCGTGCGCATTCTGACACCGATTGCAGGTACCTACGATTACATGTTCTCTATTCTATCAGGTAGAGGGAAAGTCTTCTAATCCTAATTAAGGTCTAATTTTAATAACAAATTTCAAGTAAACTTAGGATTTGGTTGATTTAGTAAACCCCAAGATTAGTATTACATGTAAAGATATAAGCCCTACCTTTTTTGCACTTTCGCAAAGACGCGAATATCTGATGAACCTAGATCATAATGTCGTGTGTTGTGGTAGGTATCGCGACAGCGGGTACAGCAGCGGGCGCACGCGTCGCCCCCGCCCCCCGCCCCTCCACGCCCCCTCAATGCCTCGCACCAGGTCGCAGCCGCCGCAACTCAGGGCACATGGTGAGTTCTCACTTATTTGGCAATGACCTTCCTATGATCTCTCCAGAGACACTTAGATCCAGCTTTGATAAAATCATTATGAAACTGTTTCGATCTGCCGCTTTGTTACCCGATTCAAGAAAAGAAGATTCTTGATACATCTAGAAACACTTTTATTTCGTTGAATAAGCTAAGTTGTCTGTCGACAGGCTCTAGAGATTTTGACCCTGAAGACAGGTCTCCTGCTCGGTTTGACAAGTACAGCATCAGACGCGAGCCGGAACCTTATGAAGATGAAGAAGGTAAATCTCCAGCCCATTGTTATCAAAATAACTGTCAGGTAAACTGTCTCTACCTTACTCGTTTTAAATCTTTCAGAGGACTTTCCCAAGATTTCATTGCCATTACAAGATCTTGAAGCAGCGTTGAAGGATCTGGAAACTCATCAGACAAAGAGACCCTCCAAGCCTGAACAAAGAAGCAAGTCTCTGCCTCGTCCCGCCAAGGCCAAGCCGGAGACGGGACCTCGCCGGGACTACGACGACCGCAGACATTACGAAGACGAACCCAAGGAGTTCTACGAAATGCACGACTTGCATGACATTGACTTTGAAAACTACAGAGAGAAAAAGGCGTTGGAGAGGGAGAGGGAAGATTATGGGTACAGAGACCGAGGGTACGATCCCGAAGACGATGACTTTGAGTTCGATTCGCCGAGGAATGCGCGTTATCGACGAGACTACAGGTGAACTAGCTCTGTTATTTTATTTTGCAGTTAATTTAAAACACAAACTTTTAGGCCTAACTGTCATCTGTGAAAAAGAAACAAGTTATTTTGATTGGTCAAATCAAAACTGATCTAAGTTACGTTTTTAAAGTTTCAGAAGGTTTGTCTCGTTTTTTTATGTTAAGTGCTATTTTATGGATCTGGTACACTTGCGCCAAAAGACTTAAACGCGCACCTTTTTTGTAATATGCTACGTGTCGCAGCTGCGCAGAGAATTTTCGTAGCAAGAAAAAGATTTAAACGCGCACCTCGATTCCTACGAACTTACACGAACACGAATTATAAAATTGGTGTGTTTTAAATCTTTCGATTAAGTTTTAAGGTAGCTGCGTTAAATGTGCCACGGAGCAACGATGGAATTTTTGTAGCAAAAAATGAAGGTTGAGATTGAAAGATGAAGGAACCTTTGTTCGGGTTAAAACCGAACCGAATAAAAGCTTAATCGAAAGATTTACCACACACCAATATATTCGTTGTAGGAATCGAGGTGCGCGTTTAAATATTTTTATTGCTACGAAAATTCTCTGCGCAGCTACGACGTAGCATATTACAAAAAGGTGCGCGTTTAAGTCTTTTGATTGCTACGGAAGCTCGTAGCACCCTCTACGTGTTCTACAGAAAACGTTATGTTGATTTTGAAAAGGTTGGAAATGGTAAAAAGTAGTGTTCGCACGCTGAAAAGATAAAACAAAAAATCATATACAAGATGCCGAAAACGGCATGTCTCTACGACGTCTAGATCCAAAGTTATAGCTACTTTAAAAAAAGTCGCGCAAATGTCCACCCGCTCAAGTGTCGACTCGCTCATGTGGAACTTCGCTCAAATAGGATTTCGCGCAAAAAGGTTATCGCCCAAATGGTCATACGCACAAATGTCTTTCCGCGCAAATGTCTATCGCGCGCAAGTGTTCGTCGCGCAAGTGTTTTTTGCGCAAGTGTCCTGATACCTTATTTTATACTATTTTCTTCTCTCTTGTAGAGCGAACAGAGGTCGTTCCGAGTTCTACGAGCGTGATCGCGAGGAGTATGGCTACGAGGCGCGTCAGCACCGACGCGCCCGCAGCGCCCTGCAGGAGCACGAGTACGAGTGGGAGGGGCGGGGGAGGGGGGCGCGCGGGGGGAGGGGGGAGCGGGACCTGGAGGGGGGCGGGGGCCGCCGGCTGAGGAGGCTCTACACCGTCGATGATAGCAGACCTCCTCATAGATATGTGAGTACCTTACAAAAGGGTGCTTGTTGTAGACTTCATAATTTAGATACGTGAACATTAAAGGCAACTGAAAAATATTGATACTAATTTCGTAATTCTTCTAAAATATTTTTGTATAATTAATCTCTTGCAGACACCATCGCCGGACAGAGAGGAAGACTGGAGTGATGTTGAAGTGATAGCCCCAAGAAGGAGCAGACCACCACCGCAAGGTATGTACCTTACCTACTACATCACACCTCCTCAATGTATTTGTGGGGATAAAACAGTACCTATGTGAATATGAGCTTAAATTATTACCTATCATTTTTTTAGCTTGGGGGTCGCGGCAATCGGAGTTGTATCCAGTGTCTTCAGAACCAACTAGAGAAGAGGTATGTATAATAGGTATACATTTTAGAAGAGCTAAATGCAGACAAATAGGCGCTGCCTTTCACAAGGGGCTTTTGCCCAGTTGTAAGACAGGATGGATTTATTAAAATGACAGGGTTTCAAATTATAATGATTAGACAAAAATGTATAGGTACATAACAAGTTTTAGGCCATTTTTTAAACCTGTCTACCTTTAATGTTGTAGATAAAGCCTTTAATGTTGTAGATAAAGCCGGTGCCGATCTGGTTGTGCGTGTGCCTGGTGGCGTCCTACATTGTGGCGGGCACGTTCCTCTTCAAACGCTGGGAGGACTGGGCCTACCTGGACGCGGCCTACTTCTGCTTCATCACGCTCACCACCATCGGCTTCGGGGACTTCGTGCCGGCGCAGGTTAGTGTTTCTTTGACTAGCCGTAGTAGTTTGGAATTGCGTTATCGGTAATGTAGTATTTTGGTTGTAGCATTCTAATATTTGATTTGATATTAGCTCAGGTACCTACCTACTCATTACCAACACAGTTTTCTAACTGTTTATTAATTTAAACTGAACTAACTTCAAGGGCTCGGGTTCTGAATTCACTAATTCTAAGTAGGTTCCTCTTCTTTATTATTTTTCTGCGCAGAGCTCAGTGACTTCACATTATTGAGAACTGTTTTGGTTTGTTTTTTTCCTTTTCACTTGTTTGTTTGCCTGTTAAAAAATATTTTAAGCAGCGATAAAGTTTGCTCTATTGTTTTTATCAGGGTCAGCGTGTGGACGACGCGGCGGCGGCGGTGCATTCTATCGCGCTGTGCTCTCTGTACCTGCTGTTCGGCATCGCGCTGCTGGCCATGTCCTTCAATCTGGTGCAGGAGGAGGTGCGAGCCAACGTGGCCGCCCTCGCCACCCGCCTCGGCATCATCAAGCCCAGGGACAGACAAGATTCTGATACAGACTACTGATTATACGATTCTAATATTTGTTTATCTGATGAAAATGTTAAGTTACTGTTTATATTATACAAGTAATACTTATATTTGTTATGTTAAAAAAATTGTAAGAAAATAATACTTTAGTAGGTACCTACCTAATTACTTTTTTGTTTTTTTTCCATTATTCACCAACACTAATAAAATAGGTAAGTAGGTACTTAGGTGCCTAAACAGTAGAACCTAGTTATTATAGACGGCAACATCTTTAGTTAGGTAGTTTATTAGTTTAAGTATATTTTGGCATTAGGTACCTACCAACTTATCAAAATCGCCATTATTTTGTAATCTTCGAAATTCAAATTAAAAAACAAAACAAAATTAAAGAACAAAACACTTTTAATAAGTAAGTAAGTAGGTACCTACCTACCTATTTATTTGAATGAAAGGACAAAGAAAGTGCGGCGTTGCCGTTCTTCGCGCGCGCCGTTTCGGGGCGCGCCGGATGGCGGCGCCGCCGTCCGGCGAGGAAGCGGCCCCCGCTCCCCCCGCCTCACCAGCCTCACCCGCTTCGCCCGCCGCGCTCCGGTTCGGCCCAGCATTCCGTTCCGGCCAGTGCGCCTCTAACCGGCTGAACGATCGTACACAGACCGTTTACGTAATCCGACTATTTGAGTAAAATTGCAGTGCAGAGATTGTTATTGTTTTGTAACTTCATTATAGCAATCCAAGTGTTGTTGACAATAAACTAACTATAGGTATCTACATAATAAGTCCTACTACAGATCGGATAATCGGAACTAAAGTGATTCGAGGACAGCAATACCTGATCTCATCCTTATGTCGGATAGCCCAGCAAGGTTAGTGGGTAACTCAGCGAATACCTACAGTCGTAGCTAAGTAGATAGGCTAGAAATTTAAGTAGGTAGGTATAAGTCTACACATACCTACCTACCTAATTAATTATTTTGCTTTTTAACCGACTTCAAAAAAGGAGGCGGTTCTATGTTTCACTGTAGGTAAGTATGTATTTTTCATTTTATTTTTTTGGTTAACATTATTTTATTTTAATAGGCTGTTTCACCGATTCCCTACACCGTCAATTAGAGAACCGATTTTAAAAATTGTTCTACACTCCCGAGGTGTCTCTTCTCTTAAGAAAATATTTGAGGATTTGATGAGAATCTTTTTTGGTAGATTGTACTTTTTTAAGATTATTGATAAGTAGGTGTATGATAACTCTTACTAAATAAGTTTTGAAATTTGGACACCTACACCTTTTGTAATAGCAATCGTCGATGTGTAATTGCAGCACTGGTAAATTGTCGCGCACGGAGGCTCGGGAGTTGATAGCGCTGGTGCGTCAGCGCGCGTGTCTGTGGGACCGCGCCTGCGCCGGCCACCGCAACCGTGCGCTGCGCGACCAGGCCTGGCACGAGGTCTGCCAGGCGCTGCATCCGGACTATGAAGACTTGTCCTCCGCAGAACAACATGAGCTCGGTGAGTGTGAGTGTAGGCTTAGGTATGTAATCTGTGGTATAAGTAGATCTTATACTTAGCTGATTGACATATTGTGACAAAGTGAAAAGAAAAGAAAGTGAATACAAAATTTTAGCTTGTCCACCGAGAAATACAAAAATACAACCATGTTCAACAAAGGTGTTTTCTGTGGCTCCACCACCTTCCAACACAGGCCACATAGCTAGGTACATTTTTTTTATTTTTTATTTTTTTATTAGCCTTTTATTACAGATTACATTTACACCTTAACTATGACATAAACAATTTTCAGCACTATTATCTGATTGCCCTTTCTTGGCAAAGGCCTCCTTTCTTGGCAAAGCTAGGTAGGTACATTATAATCTTTTAAATACTTATTTACATTAATGGTAGGTAGTTCATACCTGTATGACAAAAACTAAAGCATTTTCTTTTCGTTTCAGGCCTCGTGATTATGCGCAGATGGTACAACATTCGCGATGCATACAAAAAAACTTACTCGCTGAAGGGAAACACTACCTCCCGTCCGTACTTATACTCTGACTACCTGACTTTCCTTATTCCCATATTCGAGAACAAAGGCAGATCCAATGACGTCAAGTGCGAGGCTGTCGACGTAGACGAAGAAGACAACGACCCCGAACCAGTAGAATGGTTAAATGTCTTCGACCTGGATCAAGCAGAGGGCACTCCGCCTAAGCGAAGCAAACCCAACGAATACAAACAACCCAAGGAGAAAACTGTAGCAGATGACAGTATCATGTCAGTCCTTGTCAATGTAATAGAGAAGGAAGAGGACGAGGATAGAGCTTTCTTTAGATCTATTACCCCATCTGTGAAGTCCTTGCCTGACGATGTAAAGTTTACGTTCAGAATACGGGTGATGGAGCTACTGGACAGTCTCAAAAAGAGCAACAAACACAAGAAAGACACGAAAACCACTAAGACTTCAGATGAGAGTGACACAGAGTGAAGAAACAGCTACTAAGCTACAAGTTGTGATGTTGTCAGTGAGTCAAGAGTATTTTTAAATAGGTGGTTAAAAGTGGGACCAAATAGCTTTCGTATAAGAATTAAGTCGTTATAGTTTTTCAAGAGTTTAACACGAAGAAAATGTATGTTTAATTGTACAGAAGTCGTTTTTCATTTTTTAAAAATGTTTAAACATTATTTTTAAGTTCTCGCGACCACGGCTGGTGAAATCCGATCGGAATGTCGGGATAATTTAACAATTCGCAACAAATACCCGTTTGCAAATGTTTTATAAATCCCTAAGTATCTCATAACAATTACCTTAGTTAAATTATAAAACTACATTAAGTTAGTTTTCTTTACTTTTTAAGGCACCTACCAAATTTACCCAATAATACAAACAATTTATTGTAGGTATAAGACCCAGGAAGATAAATTTCAATAAACCTATGATAAAATAAATACATAGATAAACAATAATTAAATTCAGATAATTAGGTAGGTACTTATTTCATTTAATAAGTAGAAATCGGAAAAATAAAAAAACTTGCAAATGAGCCGCTTACAGAAGTAGGTGTGTTATCAGATATTTTTTTATGCAAAAACATAGTTATGGCCTTACATTTATTTTCTATCCTCCATTTTGAAATTCACATGGTATTTTCAAGTAAGCGACCAGTCCTTAATATTTTGATCAGAGCGTAATTTATAGTGGATGGGTAGTACCTTAGTAACGATAGTTGTAAAGCAAAAGCCTCGTTTATAGACTCCCTAACTGTATCAAAAATATACGTAACTAAATACCAGCCACAATCTCAAGATAGCTCCTGGCTAATCTAAATTCAATACGTATTCAATAATCGTCCTCTGAGCAAATCGCTAGTGCTGCAAAATGTCGAATCCGGAGAAAGGGGGCGCGGCGGGGGGGAAACGGGAGAAGGTGGACCTGGACCACATCCTGGAGAATGAGGTGGGGCAGTTCGGGCGCTACCAGCTGGTGACGCTGGCGTTGGCTGCGCTGCCCATCATGTTCTCCGCCTTCGCCTCGGGAGAGTACATCTTCACCACGGCCAGGATACCCACTAGGTAAGCTGTAGGTACCTACTCTATTGTTACATTCAAGAAGATAACTTACAGATCTTATATTATAGTTTCTGTATTGGCTGATGGGTAAGGACCAAATTTTTGGCATACATTGCACATCGGATGTAGCACAACGGAGTTTGTAGGCTTAGTGTACATTGTCACTTTTTCATAAAAAAAATTTATTGATTAATTTTATTTACATACCTAAAACTTTACGTCACGATTTTCCTACGATTTATTTATTCTATTAGTTACTTACTTCTTGTTTATAGATGGGGATGTTACTTGTCAAAAAAACAACTGATTTACTTTACTATAACATGTATTATTTATTAAAAACATAATGGTTACAACTAAAATTGGGTGTAATAATTTAATTCAGTATGATTAACAAGCATTGGATTAAAAACTCAGACAGTTAAAATGTTTAAATAAAAACTACCAAACAAGGACCTTCTGACATAAAATAATATTGTGTAACTACCTTAACAACAATTTCGTGTCGTTTGTCGCACACCGGAATAAAAAACTCCACGGCCTGTCAGTTAAAAATTCACACAGCAGAGAATAAACACTTAAATGAATACACATCAAAGTTATTAAATAGTAGATAAAATTTGCTCATAGAATGACTAATCCAAAGTAACAGAAGTTGACAAAAAACACTTTAAAAGTCCTCCGGAAACTCGGGATTTAGTGGTACGCGTGCATTTTCAACACGTTTTTTCAACTGAGTCAAAAACCACTTGGCAGAATTGGCCAAAATTTAGTCACAAGTTAGATGATTGTGTCGCAATTGCAAAACAGTATTATTTGTTATCCAATATTGCCTAGTTCTCGAGTTATGTTGTCGCACAACTGTGTCGCACACAGGAACATAATTAGGTTTTCACTTTTTGTATTGTTATTATTAATAAACTATAATGTTTAACAAGATTTTAATAATAGAAACGTAAAGATAATTTATTACTTAATATAATAAAACTTAAAGTCAATGAGAAAGTGTTTTATTTTTTAAATAAAATCCAAATAACCAAGAGAAGTAAAAAAGGGACAAAACGCATTTTGTATGAAAAACGAAAATAAATTTGGTATCATAATTTACTTAAAATTAATTTTACAGAAATCTAGTGAATTAAATCTGAATTTAGAATAAGCAAAATACGCCAAAATAGTTAAGCTTTAGTAACAAAGTTTCAAAACTTACCTAAGTTCACAATTATTTTTATATTACGACTTCAAAGTGAGGGACAATTTTTCAATCGCACGTGTATGCCAAAAATTTGGTCCTTACCCTGATACTGTTATGATAAGTATATCTACAGTTTTTAATTTCAATAGTAGTATCCTACATAGGTAATTAGGTATTTTGATATTTTTTCATTTATCACGTTACAAAAAAACATATTAGGGTAACACTAAATAATCGATTTTACCAACCGATCAACCAATTGCATTGCAAATTAATGTTAGCCATCTTCAAGGGCGATGAAGATCCTCATTGAATATAGAATAGAAATAATGCTGAAATTTGTTGCAGATCTTGATAGTTCTGAAGAGTTGTGAGTGGTTTCTTTCAGGTGCAAGATCGCCCAGTGCGACGGCGCCGGCGCAAGCCCCGAGTACGCGCCGTCGTGGGTGCTGAACGCTATCCCTGGCACCAGCGTCGACTCCTTCGAGAACTGCGACCAGTTCGTCAACAGCACGCTGCAGCAGCCCGTGGACAACGGAACCTGTCCCGCCGACCTCTTCCTGCGGGACCTCACCACTCCCTGCGACGAATATGTCTATGAGAACACGTACAGTGTTGTCTATGATGTGAGTGATTTCTCTTCTACCTCTAGCCCGGTCATTATTAGCCCAAAAATAAGGATCTCTTGGTGCTACTCAAACTAGGCGAGCACTGGAGGAGAATGCCTCATAATTTTAGCTTGGAACGGCATTGAGACTTTTATTAATGAAATGCCCAATGTCTATTTTGACTGGACCACCAGTTAATGTTGATAAAGCTCAGTGTATTAAGGTGTTTGCAGCACAGCAGCATCGAAGATAGTTTTCAAGTGGCAACTTTCTCAGCAATCACAATTAGATCTTTGATGATTGATTTTTTATTTATTGCGGCAAGCCTCACGTGCGCAGATATTTCATCCTGGATATTATCTTGTACTTATAGATAACATAAATACCTACAAGTATTTAATTAATTTATCTATATTGGTAATAATAATCCCCGATAACTGGGCGAATGCCGTCACCACCTGGCAGCCTGAAGGGACACGTGGTCGCGGTCGGCCGAGGAAGCGCTGGAGAGACGATCTCGACTCTTTTGAGAGAGACTGGAACGAAGTCTCCAAGGACAGAGATGGTTGGAGAAAATTGGGGGAGACCTTTGCCCAGCAGTGGGACAGTATAGGTTAGAAAAAAAAAAAAACTATATTGGTGGATCTTAAATAGCTGATACGAATAATCAGAAAATATCTATGGTAATGTTTATTATTTTTGTCAAACGTGTGCAGATAATGAGAATATTTACGTAGGTAAATTTTACTACTGCCTTAGCAACTACGAGTTTGTATGTAATGTTTCTGATGTTTGCAATGATGGCGAAGTTCATACTCCAAAATGTCACATGTAGGTACCTACGTCGTATTATAATTGCCCTGGTGATAAAACTGGTAATTTCTGTTCTTTAAAAGACCGTCCAAAATATACATAGCTTGATTTATCATGTTCCAGTTCGGCATGGCTTGCGATGAGTGGAAGCGTTCTCAAATTGGTTCAATAAGAACAATCGGTACTCTGCTAGTGCTGCCCATCACCGGCTACATCTCGGACCGCTGGGGGCGGCGCGTGGCGCTCA
Organism: Xanthorhoe spadicearia; assembly: GCA_947086425.1. Classification (NCBI taxonomy): domain Eukaryota; kingdom Metazoa; phylum Arthropoda; class Insecta; order Lepidoptera; family Geometridae; genus Xanthorhoe; species Xanthorhoe spadicearia. The sequence goes on along the minus strand of OX352202.1, from coordinate 10,502,247 downwards.
CCATCAACGCGTTCAACACCGGCTGGATAGGGCTGGTGCGCTCCTTCGTCAACTCCTACGAGTGGTTCCTGGCGCTTGAAGTGCTGGAATCATCAGTTGGTGCTGGCGCTTACTCCTCTTGCTATATTCTAGGTAAGCAGTTGTAATTATGGAATAATATCATATGCACTTTTTATTTTTAAACTCAATTGACTCACCAAGTGAAAAAATTTATTGAAATCCTTTTCTGACTTCTAGTGACCGAGCTGGTGGGACCTAAATACAGAGTGGTAGCAGGAGCAACCATCTCCACACTCTTCGCACTCGGACAAGTGTTCCTAGGATTGATTGCTTGGGCAGTGCCTACGTGGAGAACGCTCACTCAGGTGCTGTACGCGCCACAACTTCTGGTCATCACCTACTTCTGGATCCTCTCGGAATCTGTGCGCTGGCTAATGAGCAAGGGGCGCTATGAGGAGTCAGAGCAAATTCTTATGAAGGTTGCGAAAGCTAACAGAAAAGAACTGTCTCAAGAGTCATTGCAAGCCTTGCGAGACACTGCAGAAGCTGAGAAAAATATAATCAAACCCAAAGAACCATGGCTGGTGGTTTTAGTGCTCAGATCTAAGATACTGCTATCACGATGTTGCGTATCTCCCATTTGGTGGATAACCAATACTCTTATTTACTACGGCATGGGAATCAACGCTGTGAACATGTCCGGCAACAGATACTTGAACTACGTGGCGGTAGCAGCGATCGAGATCCCCGGCTACTGGACCGCAATCCTCCTCCTCGACAGGATCGGGAGGAAGCCCGTCTTGATCATTGCGTATTGGCTTTGCGCTTGTTGTCAGTTTGCATTCGCCTTCCTACCTGGAGGTAATTTTTATTATTATAATTTTTAATTCGTTATTAATTCATACTCGTATACTCGTACTTGCCGACAGTGCTCTTGATAAATCTTTTCCATTCGAAGTATTCCGATTTGACGATGTAAACAACGTTTTTTCTGTAACACGTAACAACATTTCGCAGACATGCCTGGTTTGTCGTTGTTCCTGTACCTGTTCGGCAAGTACTGCATCGCGGTGGTGATGACGTCAGTGTACGTGTATACCGCGGAGCTGTACCCCACCAAGTACAGACACAACCTGTTCGCCTTCTCCTCCATGGTGGGACGACTTGGCTCCATCACCGCGCCGCTCACTCCAGCTCTTGTAAGTGCCTCATACGCTGTGTGGCGACCATTTTTGTCATTTCTTTTGTATGATTTATTTTTATGTGTCTGCATTTACTATGTTTGTGGAGACAAAATAAAGATTTTCTATGTATTATTATATTGATTATGAAGCATCAATTACCGTACTTAAGCTAATACTGCGTTGTGTCTCAAATGGATACACCATAGAATTGAACTCTACCAAGCCAGTACCCAAGTACTCCTAATATGATTGGCTTCACCACATCTCGGTTGCATTGCAATGAAATCGCTTTCTGCACTTCAGGCGTGTTTTGGATTCCTATATGAGAAAAATCACGTGTATCTACGTGCAATTACGTGTAGGTATGACTTGATAAGTGATAGGTTTAGAATTTCTTTTGTCGTCTTTTGTGTTACATTCTGTTGCTATTCGCGGAGACCTTTAAGTGGCCTCTTAGTAGTCTATGTTAGTTTCCTATTATATTACTTTGTGCCGGTCTGCCTAAAATAAATAATAAAAATTATCATTAATTACCTACGTAGTTCTTTCTTGTTTTAATGTTCTTCTAATGAGCAATATGTTTTTGTGCAGGCTCAAGAGGTGTGGGAGCCGTTCCCGTCAGTGCTGTTCGGTTCGTTCGCGCTACTCTCAGGGATGCTCATCTTCACGACGCCGGAGACGCTCGGCACCAAGCTGCCCGACACCATAGAGGATGCAGAGAACTTGGGCAACAAGCGGAAAACACACAAATGATCTCAATAAATGTATTTTTAAGAATTATTTTCATTATTGTGGTGAATTTAGAACGATAGATAGAATAAAGAACTGGATCATGTTTTATAAACATTTAATAGAATGATATTCGTTCGAGACTATAATAGTTCTTAGTTTCGTTTTTTACAAATATTGATTAGAAGTAGGTATGTTTTCATAACGGAAACAAGAGTAGGCACAAGGTTTTGCTAATGTTTTTTCTTCGCCTGATCAATTATTATTATAGAAATGGAGCTTATTGAGCGAATTTTTTTAAACCAGCTGTGTACCTAAACTAGTGTGTTATGACTACAGGATAAATGGGTAGAAATCTAACATTCACACAAATCTGTTAAAAAAATATATTTCGAAGCTAAGAGGTAGATGCTAAGAGGTTATCCTGCTGCCGATTCCCTCGGCCTCCTTCATTGTGTCAGGCAGCTTGGTGCCCAGGGTCTCTGGAGTGAGAAACAGCGTCATTCCCGACACGACGGCAAATCCGCCGAACAGCACGAACGGCATCTCTTCAAATGTGGCAGCCCCCTGTTAAATACGATAGAGCAACTGTTGACAAAATCACTGCAAATAATTTTGCTTTTAACTTTGAACAATTAGAAAACAGGATCACTACACCAAGTCTATACTTGAGGATACTGGTGTAGTGACCAATTGCTTCGAATTATATTTGGCCTGCAGATCAAACATGTGCAACACGACAAAAACTTCATGTCGTCGTCGAGTGTATAATGACAGTAAAACCGGCATTTAAGGTTCTCATGTTATGTGAATGAACTTACGATAGCTGGAGTGAGCGGCGCGGTGATGGAACCGATCCTGCCGATCATGGAGGAGAAGGCGAACAGGTTGTGGCGGTACTTGGTGGGGTACAGCTCCGCGGTGTACACGTAGATGGCCGTCGTCACCGCAGAGATGGCGCACTTGCCGATCAGGTAAACGGCCAACGACAACCCGTAGATATCTACAAATATATCAGAGTATACATTTATAAAACGGGAACGGGGGTCAGAATTAAACTTTTATTTACTTATTAAATAATTATCTTTACCAGTAGGTATGAAGATGTATGCAATCTGGCATGCAGCACATATCCAGAAACCGCCCATGAGTACCGGCTTTCTGCCTACTTTATTTAACAAAAACACAGATATCCAAAACCCTGGTATCTCCACCGCTGACACGGCTATGTAGTTCACGTATGGGTTGCCGGACATGTTGACTGCATTGATAGAAAGCCCGTAGTAGACCAACGTCATCGTGATCCACCATATCGGAAGAATACAGCACCTCAGTAGAATGGGTTTATGCTTAAAGACCAGCACTATCAACCAAGGTTCGTCCGCTCTTTCAATTTCTTCAAGTACTTTTCTTTTCTTTTCTTCCTCAGCCGTCAGTCGCAATAGATGTAACGACTTTTCGGAGAGTTGTTTTCCGTTAACTCTAGCAACTTTCTTCAAAAGAGCTTCTGACTCTTCGTAGCGACCCTTGCTCATGTACCATCGCACCGACTCGGAGATGAGCCAGAAGTAGCCAATGGTGAAGAGCTGCGGGATGTACAGGGCCAGGGTGAGCGGCCTCCAGTCGGGCACGGCCCACGCTATCAGCCCCATAAACACTTGTCCGATGGCGAAGCATGAGGACATAGTTCCACCCGCGATCACGCGGTATTTAGGACCCACTAATTCCAAAACTGTAATCGTAAAAAGGTAATTAGTACCTACCTATCGTTTTGTGCTTAAGATGTCGATTGCTACGAGTAGGTATGTATAGGCACAGATGTATAGGTACCGATTCTTGCGTACGACTTGGTTCGTGATGTGGTTTTTTAATCCGTTTACAATAACAGTCGTGATGATCGATTGACTAATTTACATCCCTACATCATGATTTATTCACATAATTTTTCCATCGTTATTTTTATTTAAACAGTGCTTGTAATATTCTGTGAAGTAAGTAGGTAGTAAGTACTTAGGTAGTTAAATTTACAAGCTGGAGGATATGGGCAGTTTTATTGTATTTGTTAGAAGCTTTCCAATGTTATCAATATGTAAGCACAAGTAGATGTTCGTAATCTCCTTCTAGATACTAAGCATAAAAACTTGACAATTTAATATAGGTTTTAAGTACGTTTTAGAACGTTTTTTCCTTGTCACTCATATGTCAACGAAAAGAGATAGCAACAGATTTAATATGCGTTTTAGCTAATACAGGTTTTAGGTCGAATATGCATAAGGGGGTAATTCTTTATATTTTACGCATACTATGATAAAACTTACCTAAAATATAAATGCAAGAGAAGACACCCGAGCCAAACACAGCTTCGACGACCTCTGAGAGCATGAATCCAGCGTAAGTGTTGGCCCAGTAGCGGGTGACGCCGAGCCAGCCGGTGTTGAACGCGTTGAAGGCGAGCGCGGTGCGGCGCCCCCAGCGGTCCGACACGAACCCGGTCAGCGGCAGCGCCACAAACGTGCCGAAAGAACGGACGAATCCGATCAAGCTGCGCCGCCACTCGTCACACGCCAGGTCAAACTACAAACACGATGTCTACTTTAAACGAAATTAAACTACCGCTCCTGAAGGAAGCATTTTCAGATTTTCGGGTAGGCATTCAGAATCGAGGCTTAGTCTATTATGCCCTTAGAGCATTAAATGCTCTAAGATTATGCTTAATGGTAGCCGAACGTGCATTTAGCTCATCATGAATATCAACTTCACTTTTACCATAGGTACCTAATGGACCTACATAGTAAAGTCACAACATGATTGAATGAAATTCATATCGAAAAACAAATTGTTTCAAGAAATTCGTTAAAGAGAAGGCATAATGACACTTACATCATATACCACTGTTTGAGTGTTCTCATAAACATAAGCTTCACAAGGCACAATAGTACTAGAGTCGAACAGTGTGGCGGGGCAGGCATCAGAGTAGGTCGGCGCGGAGCTGATGTTGCCGAACCGATGGCAGTTGTCGAAGGAGTCCCCGTCGGCCGGCACTGCGCTGGCGAGCCATGACGGAACAAACACAGCTTCAGATGCCTCCTCACATTCTGGTATCAAACACCTGCATACATCCAAATAAACTGTTACGTTATCCTTAACAGAGAATAATATCTTGTATAGATCGTTGAGACGAACCTTGTGTTGATCCTGGCCGTGGTGAAGACATATTCGGCATGAAATGCTGCAAATATAACTCCGATGCCGGCGAGTGCTAGCGTCCGCAGCTGGAAGCACCCGAACTGTCCGATCTCGTTGATCAAGATACTGTCAAGATCCACTTTGGAGCCACCTTCTTCCATCACTAATTTAGGTTTCTGATTTTAATATCACAAGTTCCAACAATTGAGTTTACACTGCATATGAAATTTGGTCTGGTAGTAGGTAGATTAGGTACTTACAATGTTTTCTGATAAAATATTTTTATTGAAGTGCAATTCATAAACAAGCGGCTTTACATGTACGATAATATTAAAGGAGAAAGATAGCACGGCCTTCAGACGATTCATTATCTCGTGCATGTCGATATTTAGGAGAGGCTGCTACACCTAGATGATAAATATCCAAATTAGGACATTATAATTATCATCATGGATAAATCAAAGAATGCAATTATTTAATAATTTTATTTTACCAACATACAAATTAAAAATGTGAAAATTGTGAAATATTTTTATGCATTGAATATTAATTTATTTTAGATGACACCGTTTTTAAAATACAGGGTTTTATCGTGTTATTTTATAAGTGATCGCAAAAGTTTAAGAAAGACATCCATTAAACCGCCACCGACCAATGAAGTTACAGAGACCTTTCGCTGTAAGTTAATTGGTCGAATGAGTTCATAAAGTAATGCCAATACAGCATGGAGGTACTAAAATGTACCAATATAATGGTTAAAGTTTATGCGTGTCGTTTCCTGCGGCTCATATCCTCAGCCTGCTGCATGGTGTCAGGCAGCGTGCAGCCGCGCGTCTCCGGCGTGAGCTGCACCAGCGCGCCCGACACCAGCGCCAGCAAGCCGAACAACACAAACGGGAGCTCCTTGAACGTCGCAACACCCTAAAACATAAGAAAAGACAGAAATAGAAATATAGTTTATTTGTTAACTTAATCTATTAGGACAAGGAGTTCAAAACGACAATTAGGTATATACGACCAGGAGTTCTAAAATCATCCTGCTCTGCACTCTGATAACTGATATCTCTGGAAAACTGTCGTATTTGTATATTATGGGATTATGACAAGAAGCCTTAAAGTAATGTGTTGACGTAGACTCGATTTGAAACTTACCATAGCAGGTGTGAGGGGAGCAGTTATGGAACCGATTCTGCCAATCATGGAGGAGAAGGCGAATAGGTTGTGTCGGTACCTGGTGGGGTACAGCTCTGTGGTGTACACGTAGATAGCTGTCACTACAACGGCGATACTACATTTGCCTATCAAGTACACCGTCAGGGATAGGCCGTAGTTACCGCTGGGCATAAAGACGTAAGCTGCTTGGCAAGCAGCGCACATCCAGAATGCTCCTGAGAGCACCGGCTTCCTTCCAACTCTACTCAGTAAAAACACGGATAGCCAAAACCCTGGTATTTCCACTGCAGCTACAGCAACGTAGTTTATGTATTTGTTACCAGAAATGTTCACAGAGTTGATGGAAAGGCCATAGTAAACCAATGTGGTTGTTATCCACCAGACAGGCGACACCATGCATCTGATTAAAATTGTCTTATGCCTGAATACTAGAATGGGAAGCCATGGTTCTTGGGCTCTTTCAGCTTTCTCTAAAGCTTTCTGCTTTTTGTCTTCATCAGCTGAGATTCGCAGCGATTGTAAAGACATTTCAGATAACTCTCTTTTATTTATACGAGCTGCATCTTTTAGAAGTTTTTCTGCTTCTTCGTATTTACCCTTGCTTAGGTACCAGCGGATCGATTCGGCAAGGATCCAGAAATAGGTAATCGTGATAAGTTGAGGAATATAAATGGCTAGCATGAATTGTCTCCAATGAGGAACAGCCCAGGCTACAAGCCCTAAGGAAACCTGTCCTAGGGCAAAGCATGATGTTAAGATTCCACCAGCTATTACCCGGTATTTTGAACCGACTATCTCCAATACTGAAAATAAAAAAATGTATTTATACCTACCAACTCATTAGTATTTTTAAACAAGACTGTATCTAACAACATTTAACTTAACCTTAGAGATAGGTACCTAATTAGGATGCTGTCAAACTCTTTTAATTAAACTTAGATCTTTTAGATAATTATTTAAACATACCTACCCAAAATATAGGAACAAGAGAAAACCCCGGCACCAAATACTGATTCGATAATTTCCAAAGCCATAAAGGATGCGTAGCTGTTGGCCCAGTACCGGATGAGGCCGATCCACGCCGAGTTGAAGGTGTTGAGGGCGAGCGCGGTGCTGCGTCCCCAGCGGTCAGATATGAACCCGGTCAGAGGGAGCGCGAAGAACGTGCCGAGAGTCCGCGAGAAGCCGATGAAGCTGCGACGCCACTCGTCACAGGCCAGCTCGAACTGCAAACAGTTGCATCTTCTAAAGCCGTATGCCAATTCGGAACATGTGCTACTTACATAGTGCAGTTAATTTGGCCGTATTTGAATAAACTCAACTTACATCGTAAACCACTGTTTGTGTATTTTCATACACATACTCTTCACAAGGTCGGGTCGTATTTCGATCAAATAGTTCAGCCGGGCAGGTGTCGTTAAAAGTCACATCGTTCGTTATGTTATGGACGGAGAACCGGTTGCAGCTGTCAAAACCGTTGCCGCTGGAAGGCAGTGCATCGACAAGCCACGAAGCAGCGAACTCAGTATTGGACGCATTTTCACATTGAGGAACCAAACACCTGCAACAGTAATCGTCAATCATATATGACAGAACTTATCTTTCCGGACAGCCGAACAAGTATCTTTACTTATTCGATATAAGTTCCTATAAGTTCTGAGTACTAAAGAAGCAGGTTAACTGATGTAGTACCGACCTGGTGTTAATCCTAGCTGTGGTGAACACATACTCTCCGTTGGAGGCGGAGAACAGCGCGGCGATAGCTGCCAGGGCCAGCACCCTCAGCTGGAACCACCCGAACTGACCAACCTCATTGATCAGAATTGTGTCCAAATCAACATGGCCTTTATTACTATCTGTTTTTTTATTTCCTTCTGTTATGTCCGCGTTTCCACGATTCTCTTCCATTTTCAATTTGTTTTCATTACTTTCTTTCACCTCAGTCACTCCATTATTATCACTTTGAAGAGGTATGTCATTTAATTCAACATTATTATATTTATCAACGATCCCATCTCGAGACATTCTTTATGAATTTTACTGTGTACCTATCTACACTGTTTCAAACACATTAAATAAATTACCTCTTCCTTACATATTATTATGTGTATTTAGACTGCGGTTTCAGTTAGACACCGACAAGAGCTTAGTGAGATAAATATAAGACAACTAACAAACGAACGGTCCAGTTTTTTTTGCAGTTTATACAATAAGATAAAGATAAGAAACGTGCACCCAAATACCTACATTGCGAATGTTTTAAAATAAAGGTTATCTATGTATTTGATATTCTTACTCAACACAACTGTTATGTAACAAAACATTTCCTACATAGAAATGATATTTTTTATGAGAACCTCTACAACAGACAGACGTAGGTCTTCAGAGTTTCGTAGTCAACAATGTTATAGTTTCGTTATGATATCGTCATTGATAGAGAGTGAGCATGGACGTAATATTATGAGAGTGAGAAAGTATTGACACTAGAAAATTTACATTTGTCATGAGATTCATAAATCATTACGCGCGCCTTGACTTTAAGATACAAATCCTAGAAATAAACTCACGAAACAATACTCACTTACACTTTATTACCACTAAAAAAAATGTCTGACTCGCATTGCTTCCAGTTTTACTATATAAGTACAAATTCATCGCGATTTTATCACCGTATTAATACGGTATCTTGCGAACATATCACAGAAATACACTGTCTTTGCTGAAATATCAATATTTTCAAGATGTTGAGCTGTCCCGTCTCCTGCGAGCCCTGCGGCTCATATCCTCTGCCTGCTGCATGGTGTCTGGCAGCGTGCGGCCGAGCGTCTCCGGCGTGAGCTGCACCAGCGCGCCTGACACCAGCGCGAGCACGCCGAACAACACGTAAGGCAGCTCGTTAAACGTCGCAGCACTCGCAGCACCCTGGAATATGACGAATTAAAAATGGATAATTTAATCGAGAAAATATCATCTTACTGAGGTCTTTATACTTAGGTTGCTTAAAAACTCCGTCATCAGTGTTGGCCATTTACACAAACAAATGAACTGATAGTTTCGAGTAACGATCATATTATGGTAGGTAGTTGTAACAAAGTAATCCAGCTAGTTTCAAGATCTCAATTTGACAAACTTAGTAAATTCACTTGTGCTCTTATCTCTTCTTTTCAGGTTATGACAGAGAGCCAAGAGTCTACCTTGATACTCAAATAAAAATTAATAATACAGTAATAAGAACTTGGCTTGAAAACTTACCATAGCTGGTGTGAGAGGAGCGAGTATGGAACCAATTCTGCCAATCACAGACAGGAAGACGAACAGGCTGGGTCGGTACCTGGATGGGTACAACTCGTAGGCGTATATATCGACAGCTGACAATAAAATGGTGATGCTGCATTTGCCTATCAAATACGTCGTCAGGGACCGACCGTAGCTGTCGCTTGGCATAAATACGTAGGCCAATTGGCAAACAGCGCACACCCAGAAAGATCTCGCCAATATCGTTTTCCTTCCAACATTAATACTCAACAGAAACAAGGATAGCCAGAACCCTGGTATTTCCACTGCAGCCACCGCCATGTAGTTTACGTATTTATTGCCATCATAAATGTTAACAGAGTTGATGGAAAGGCCATGGTAAACAAACGTGGTCGTTATCAACCAGATAGGCGACACCATGCATCTGATTAAAATCGTCTTATGTCTGAATACTAGAATCGGAAGCCATGGTTCATGGACTTTTTCAGCTTTCTCTTTAGCCTTCTGTTTTTTATCTTCTTCTGTTGAGATTCGTAACGATCGTAAAGATATTTCAGACAGTTCTCTTTTATTGCTACGAGCGACTTTTTTTAGGAGTGCTTCTGCTTCTTCGTATTTGCCCTTGCTTAGGTACCAGCGGACCGACTCTTCTATGATCCAAAAATAGCTAAGTGTGATTAGTTGAGGAATGTAGATAGCCAGCGTAAATTGTCTCCAATCAGGAACAGCCCAGGCTATGAGCCCTAAGGAAACTTGTCCCAGGGCAAAGAATGATGTTAGAATTCCACCAGCTATGAACCGGTACTTTGGACCGACTATCTCCATTACTAAAAGAAAAAGATGAACTAAATTGTTACAGCTATTAAACACTAATTTATGTGAGTAAAATTTTGCGATAAATATTTTAACATACCCAAAACATAAGAGCAATAGAAAACCCCTGCACCGAACATAGATTCAATAGCCTCTAGAGTTATAAAGGATGTATAGGTGTTGGTCCAGTACCGGCACAGACCGAGCCACGCCGAGTTGAAGGCGTTGAGGGCGAGCGCGGTGCGGCGCCCCCAGCGGTCCGACACGAACCTGGTGTCGGACCAGCGCCAACAACCCTCCCAGAGCTCGAGAGAAGCCGATGAAGCTACGATGCCACTCTTTACAGGCCAGATTGAACTGCAAACAATTGCTTATTCACGTACTACAGTGTGATAGCGTACGAAGGTACGTACAATTTTTGTTGTGTTTTTTGCAATTTGTTGGTTCGCACAGTAAGCTAATTATTGTATTTTCATATTATAAAAATAGGCATCTTCGAGACAATTTTACTAAGAATTTTTGTCTCATACCTAAGTTAAAAATAAAGACATTTTTTGATTAGGACGCAAATGACAAAAAAACCGCAAGCTTGTGCATCTAGGCACCGATGGACACGTGTCAGTTAATAAATAAATAAAATAAATAAATATCCTTGGACATTCCACACAGCGTCATCTAGCCCCAAGCTAAGCAACTTAATGCTTGTGTTATGGTAAACAGATGACTGATATAATACTTAAATACATTTTTTTTTGTAAATACATACATATTATAGATAGAAAACACCCAGACACGGAACAAATATCTGCAGAACATACAAACATTTGTCCCGTAGCGGGGATCGAACCCGCGACCTCGGCGTCTCATCCGGGCGTTCACCCAACTGCGCCACAGAGGTCGTCGAGTTATTCTCATGGTTTCGTTAGCTGCCATTTCACTAAAGAATGATTAAATAAATTTTGTTCGATACATATCGAACACTTTAGCTTAGCTAGCAATTTTGGCGAAGTAGGTCGCACGAGGCAGCGCATCGAGCGGTTTACTTCGACAGTGCATTTTCAGACAGCAATCAGTTCGCACTCATTCCCATCATTTAGCATTTACGGTAAATTAGTTCGCAGAAATAAACTCTATCTATCGTAAAACTATCTATCAATCAGCATCCTAATAACCTAGGTAACGGTACGGTCTTGTACATGGTCCTTCGAAGCTCGGTTTCGAAGACTTCGCGTTTAGTGAACAATCATCAAGTGAAGTGCTTCGGATCCACCAGCAACCCTGGTTCGCAATATCCTCTAGTTCAAAAGTGAGCTTGAAGGGGATTAGCAGCAGCAACGTACCGAAAGCTATTCGGTACACACAGCAACAGCAACAGCACGGCCGTGGGAAGCAACCCACGTCTGGTCAGCATCAGCAGCAGCGAGCAATCGTTCGCATCATCAGCGTTTCTCTGCAGTGGAGTGATCCACGCGAGGACAGCATCAGCATAGCACAGCGCACTGTGGATTATTCAGTGCGGCGCCGGGAAGCTACCCGCGCCAGATCAGCATCAGCGAGTCAGCGTCTCGCGCCAGCAGCATCAGTCCAGCATCAGCATCAGCATCAGCCGTAGGCCAAGCGGCTTACAAGTAAGAGCGTTCCAATTAATAAATTTAGTTTCAATCTTTAAACTAAATCGTTAAGAAAAATGGATATGCTCTACGCAAATCAAACTGAGATAGGAGAGCAGATAGGAAAAATCCTCATTAATTACAAGAAGGAAGGTAGGGAGCGTAAGACTATTGACTCTTGTCAAAGAAAATTAGATCTGTTAGATTCGTATTGGAGAGAGTATGACAATAATCACCAAAAACTTCTTTCGTTCGAAAAGACGAACCATAAATATTTTGTTAATTCTGAGTTTGAGCGTGTAAAAGATACTTACTTAGCAGCGAAGAAAACGATTAATGAGGGTTATGATGAGCTTTTATTAAGAGGTAAGCAGCCAGGAGTCTCGCAGCAAAGAGAGATTCCTCAGCCAGAAGCAGGTCCGTCGAGCGACGAAACACCGCCGCGGACTAGAGCATCAGCAACTCCCGCTGTACAGGCGAGAGGAACAAACAGCAAGCTTGACGATATGCTACGTAAGCAGTCGGTCAATTTTAAAGCCTTCGTTCGTACAGTAGACAGCATCGATATCGAGTCGTTTCGTGATAAATGGGAGTTCGAAGACGCCCTGCGAGTCTTACAAACTCGCTGGACGGTAGCAGATAATTTGCACTGGGAAATTATTTCGGAGATAGAAGAAGACGAAGCTTACGAGTATAATTTCAATAAACATGAGCGGACATACAACACCATTAGAAAAGAAATTAACTCCAAAATGTGGTCAACATCGTATCGCGAAAAAACCACACCACAAATGGACATCCCAGTGTTCACAGGTACCTTTCACCAGTGGGTATCATTTAAAGATCTGTTTAACGAAGCTATCCATAACAATCCATCAATGTCAAACGCTCAAAAGATGCAGTTTCTGAAGAGTAAAGTGAAGGGAGAAGCAGAGCGTTTGATCCAACATCTGCCGATTTCCACAGATAATTACAAAATCTGTTGGGAAATTTTAAATCATAGATTCGACAATAAGAAGCAAATCTTTACTTCCCATGTAAGCACCTTTTTCAATCTGCCAAATATTCAGCAGCAGTCGTTTACAGCAATTAAACGACTTCATGACGTCACGTTAGAGAGTCTCTACGCGATTAAGAACCTAGGCGTAGATATTAGCACTTGGGACCCACTTCTAGTTTACATCTTATCGCAAAAGCTGGATAGTGAGTCTTATTCCGAGTACATAGAGTCGTTGAAGAATTCACGGGAGCTACCGGTACTTCAAGATCTTTTGAACTTCTTAGAAAACAAGTTCACTACTCTGGAATCGTCTAGGAGGCGTCAAGACGTAACATCTAAACTTCAGCAACAAAATCAATCGACATCATTTCATCAAAATCGAAAAAATCATTTAAACTCAAATAGCGACTGGAAAATTACCACAAAGTATGAAATGACGAAACCAATGCACGTGTCAGCAGCGTCAGCAAATAGTTGCCCGCACTGCTTCGGAGCACATAGCCTTATTTATTGCAAAAGATTCCTCGAATTATCAAATGAAGTAAAGTTGAAAATCGTAAAACAATTAAATTTCTGCGTAAATTGCATTTACGACCACAATGGAATAAAATGCTATTCGACAAAAAGATGTCACAAGTGCTCCGAAAATCATCATACTATTTTGCATGATTATTTTGCAGCGCAGCATAATAAGTCGAACGAGGTTTTGCAATATAGAAACAACAACAATCGGGAACAAAACGTTAGCACGGAGTCCGGAGTCGTCTTTGCAGCATCGCAGCAAAATGGTTCAGAAATTTTACTGGAGACAGCTTTAGTGAAAGTAACAGCAGCAGATGGCACTCAGCATGTGATGAGAGCACTGATCGATCAGGGCTCGCAGGTATCTGTAATCAGCGAACGAGCAGCACAACAACTAGGTTTAAAGCGTGATCAATGTAAAGGCGTTATTTTCGGAGTAGGTGAGCAGGAAAATAAATGCAAGGGAAAGCTAAACATCACTTGTCAATCGACTTACACCGATTACAAGTTCACTGTTGATGTTTTAATTATGAACAATGTTATCAAGAACTTACCGAACAAAACATTCAGTAAACCATCTTGGCCGCACATAGCTCACATCTTTTTAGCGGATCCGGATTATAATATCAGTCGTCCTGTTGATCTTTTACTCGGGGCCGACGTGTACAGCATCATCATCCTAGAAGGACTAATCCGTGGTCAGGTTCAATCAGAGCCTTTAGCTCAGCATACACATTTGGGATGGTTGCTATGCGGTAGTGTCAAGACGTCTTATCAATGCAACGTCATCCTAAATAACATTGAAGATATACAACAAGTTGGAAAAGTGGAAGACTTCAGCGAGCAAACCGAGTTATCAGTGGAAGATCAGGACTGTCAAGAGTTTTACAAAGCCACTACTAGACGTTTAGAAAATGGTCGTTATGGAGTGCGATTACCAATGAAGCAGCAAACGGAAGAGAAAGTAGAATCGTCAAAGCAAATAGCTATAGCAAAATTTAAAAATTTAGAGCATAAGTTTAAAAAGCAGGACTATTTAGCGAAGCAATACAAGCAATTTATTAGCGAGTATGAGGAACTGAAGCATATTAAATCAACACCGTTTTTAGCGCTCATAACACTTCGTCAGCTAGAAGAAGATGAGCACCAAAACTACTCCAGCGCAGCAAAAAGCATCAGAGAGCAATTTTACATGGACGACTGGGTGGCAGGGTCACACAGCATCCAAGAGGGAAAGAGAAACATTGAAGAAGTTAAAGCATATCAGAGAAAGCAAAGCAGCGGAGGATTTACTCTGAGAAAGGGGTCCTCGAATAATAAGATATTATTAGAATATGTAAAACAATCAGAAAGTAAACAGCAAGCATTGTTTACAGTTGAAGCAGAAAACTCAGCGAAAACCTCGGGTTTACAATGGAACTCGACTGAGTACGAATTCACTTTTCAAAGCGACTTAACAAGCTCGGATCGGAAGGAAGAGTGGATTTTATTAAAACAAGATCTAAAGTCCATCAGACCATGTACAAGACCGTACCGTTACCTAGGTTATTAGGATGCTGATTGATAGATAGTTTTACGATAGATAGAGTTTATTTCTGCGAACTAATTTACCGTAAATGCTAAATGATGGGAATGAGTGCGAACTGATTGCTGTCTGAAAATGCACTGTCGAAGTAAACCGCTCGATGCGCTGCCTCGTGCGACCTACTTCGCCAAAATTGCTAGCTAAGCTAAAGTGTTCGATATGTATCGAACATGCTCCCGAGGGGAGAGAATGGGATGATATGAGGTGCTACAATAATAGGGGTTAGTAGTTACATAGATGAACCAGTATTTTGCTTAATATGCTAAATGAATGTTAAAACAATGTAATCATTATGAATTAATCGCTGCGTACAACTATTTAGTCCCTAACTATGGTGAAAATCGATTCATTTTTGCTTATGATAGGCGACGTCGAATTGTCTTTTTTAGTACGTAAACTGGACCATCGTTTGATCATATGTACGCTGTCTCTCTGCTCGGGCAAAGGTTGTTCCCGCGCACTCACACTTAGCTCTGGCTCGCACCCAGGCAAGTTACGCGCACTTACACTCACACTCGCGCTGCTGCTCGCTGGCGCCTCCCGCGGCTGGGCGGGCGCGGGCGAGCTGACGGCTCGTCTGCCTCGCCTCCACAGGAACCACAGGAACGCTACGATGGCTGCTGCTAGTAGCCCATACGATACGGCGTACTGATGTACATCATGTGTAGTCAGGGTCACATCTTGCTGGGCTGCTTCCTTCATTGCGGTGATTTGCTTATCGAGGTGTTTCAATGAGATATTTAGCAGAGCATTATCTTCATTTGTCTCGAAATGAGGGAGCGTATTATTGACTAGGGGATGACGTAAAGGAGCTATTTTGGTTGATAAAATGCTTGGATTGAGAGTGAGCGTATTTTGTTGCTGATAAGAATAAAGAGTTAGGTCACGGCCTTTTGCAATGCATTGTTTAGAGAGTTGAATGAGCCCGGCCTTGCTGACTCGGTCGGATCGGATTTCCTCGTCACATATGATTGTCAAAGAGTATGAATCACAAATGAAATAAAAATAAACAGATGGGTCATGTAACTGTACCCATCTATTTTTGCAACTTAGTTTTGATAAATCACAGGTGTCCGTTTGATTGGTTTCACAGAACTTTTCTTCCGAATCCAAGTGATTGATAGGGCCTTGTAGGTGACAGATATATGTTTCTTCTTGGTATTCGCAGTTCTGAAGGTCGTTAGTGTTCGCTGTTAGATAAGAATCTCTTCGCAAGTTGATTGCTACATACTCTGTAATTGGCTTGATGCTGATCATGCTGCTTCCGATTTGAAGAGGTACCGGTATCAAGTGGTACAGTTGAAAGCTATCTCTGCTAATTAATGGTAATGTCATTTCAAAAATAAAATATTCCTTACTCATTCTTGCTTTGATCTTCATTAACTTGTAAATTTGGTACAGGTTGGAATTAATGCTATCGATCGGTAAAATTAACTCTTTAGATATTTGACCAGAGACGATTTGTAGTTCTTCGCTAAGTTGTTTAGGAGTCAAAAGATGAAGATTAATTTTCCCGTGATAAATATCTGTAACAGTGTCGATCAGTGTATCTTGGATACGCTTTAAATTCTGTACCATGTTTGTGGTAGCCATTGCTGCTAACGTGAATTCTTGTAGAATAGACACGCCTTCATATTCTTTCTGCAATTGTTTTGTGGTTTGATCTAAGTAGTTTAAATGCTTGTTAATTAATTTATGCTGGGTCTCAATTGCCTGTTCTGTACGCTTTAATATGTTATATTCTGCTTCTACAATTGACGTCTGGTTTCTCCAGAGCTGCGTCAGGTGTTTCTGGTTCAAGTTTACAAGTTCAATGTCACGTTGATACTTTTCTGCGAAGCTTTCATCGAGTACCCCGAACAATGTATTTGCTACGGAGCCCACGGCATTGATAAGGCCGCGTCGGGTTCTGGACCGAGCGTCATAATTCTGATGTAGTAACAGCTGATTATAATATTGTAACTCGCTGTAGTCATGCTGAATTTGCAGTAAGATCATGTGACAGTGACTCGGTTCTTTGACCTTTTCACATGTTTGTTCTAGGTACTTTGTAAATGCATTTACAGCTGTATCTCCTTGCCAATAGGGTTGCATATCGTAATATGCAACGATTTTCCATTGATCCAAAGCAAAAATGAATCGATTTTCACCATAGTTAGGGACTAAATAGTTGTACGCAGCGATTAATTCATAATGATTACATTGTTTTAACATTCATTTAGCATATTAAGCAAAATACTGGTTCATCTATGTAACTACTAACCCCTATTATTGTAGCACCTCATATCATCCCATTCTCTCCCCTCGGGAGCATGTTCGATACATATCGAACACTTTAGCTTAGCTAGCAATTTTGGCGAAGTAGGTCGCACGAGGCAGCGCATCGAGCGGTTTACTTCGACAGTGCATTTTCAGACAGCAATCAGTTCGCACTCATTCCCATCATTTAGCATTTACGGTAAATTAGTTCGCAGAAATAAACTCTATCTATCGTAAAACTATCTATCAATCAGCATCCTAATAACCTAGGTAACGGTACGGTCTTGTACAAATTTACTTACAGAGTAAACCACTGATTCTGAACTGGTAAATACATGTATTTTACAAGGCCACGTTGTATTTCGGTCAAATAGTTCAGCCGGGCAGGAGTCGTTGGAGGTCGCGCCAAACGTCATGTTCATGTTGCGGACGGCGAATCGCCTGCAGTTGTCGAAACCATCGAAGGTGTAAGGCACTGCATTGACCAGCCACATAGGATAGAACATAGTGGAGGACAAATTTTCACATTGAGGGACGAAACACCTGAAAAATATTAATCAGCTATCATTTTACCGGACAGTTGACCAAGTTAAGAGCTGTCAATGAAATAGACTGACGTGTGTACACACCTGGTGGTGATCCTAGCTGTGGTGAACACATACTCTCCGTTGGAGGCGGAGAACAGCGCGGCGAGAGCTGCCAGGGCCAGCACCCTCAGCTGGAACCACCCGAACTGACCAACCTCATTGATCAGGATCGTGTCCAAAGTGTCACAATCAACTTGATCTTCATTTTGTTGTTTTATTACATCTCTGTTATTTCCTTTTGTCACCTCACTCACAATAGTTTTATCTTGTTCTGTTGTATTATTTAATTGAATATAATTGTACTCGTAAATAACAACACTCACGTCTCGAGACATTCTTTATGAGTTTAATATGTTTTTTCATAGTGTTTGCAGTATTATTATCATGGTTTTGTGAGTTAACAAAATGACCGGTCTACTATGTTTTGCAATTAACACTAAGTTATAAAGATAAGAACTGTGCTCCCGAATACCTACAGTGAATAAAATAATAATAAAGTATAGTGAATGTTTTATTATTATCTACACGATACGTATAGGGTAGTCTAAATTGTATCCGATTTTTGAACTATTTATGAAGAAATCTTGATATGATAATAAAACTCACCCGCAATATGTTGTTTATCAAGATTGCATTGACAACTTGCGCTTTACCAAATAATATACCTACCACTGTTATGTTAAATTGATGACTTCACAGTCTTTTTTTCACTTTCTTAAACTTTCGATTTCTCCTATATCTAGCCTATTGTCTTAAAGTCGTGTATAACTCTAACCTCAAATGATGTAGGTAAATAAACACTTCCAAAACACAATCGTAAGAGCGCGTGGACCGTCCCGCCCCGCCCCGCCACCCGCCGTGATCTAATATGGGAATTCCAGTGGCACACGTCATTGGATAAAAATAACAGACCTTGAAAGATCGTTCAAGGATAATTCTTTAGACAGAAAAAATAAGAAACACTTAAAAAATGTAATAACTGGTGATTTTTTTAAATATTTCTTTTACTTTTACTTTTGTAAGGAAGAAGGCGGAACTATTTGTTTTTTATTTTAATTTATAAGTGTGCGTGAGAAAGCTTTTTAAAAAGCTTTCTTACTGTTCCAGAGAGAAAAAATCGTGTCATTTTTTTTAATCAAAATTAAAGTATAATTATTTTCAAGTGTTATCTTTATTCGTGCGTCACGCAATTCAAGCTAGAATCTAGTACCGACGGCTGACAATTTGTTTAATATTCTGGAACAAAAGATACACTATTTAGTGTCTGAACAGAAGCTTAGCTATGAGTCGTGCTTTCCCAATGAGTCAGAGGTGCTACGCTTTTCAAGTTTTTGACGCGGAGTTTCTCAGCTTTGTTCAGTTCTGATAATTTAACTGAATTTAACAATAGTCTGACGCTTTTGACTGACACAATGGAATCTTCAAAGAATTGTATGTCTGGTTGCGGTTTCAGAAATGATGCGTCTATGATTCTTACGTTGTGAGTACCTAGTGACTTTACCTCTGAACTTCGACAGTTTTTTATTTTAATAGTTCCTATATTTCGGAACAACTTATTTCGATGGATCAAATAATGATCCGACAGCACAAATGTCCGAAAAGCATTACCTACTTCGACAGATTACTTTACCTACTGTAAATTGACATGTACTTGTCAAGGAGTATCATTTTAGCTAAACTGATAATTTTTTTGACAGCGTTATCTGTTTCCAATAAAATGTTTTGTTTTGACTTGTGATTGTGGAGGAACAAATGCTACCAACTGCAGTATATACCGCAGCATTCATTGTTTGTTTGTTTTTAGGTTTATCTTTATAAACCCACCATTTTAAACGACTTCAAAAAATATTATTGAACTTAAAATATAAAATACGTACAATTATGGTTTACAAAATAAAACTAGACTCCACACTGTGTTACCCTAATTTCATCTCTAAATGCGTAAAAACACCACAAATCATTTTGTTCATAGACGATTAAAAGCGATCACAGTAGTCTTATAAAAATATCATTTATTAAAATATTCTATGTTACGAGTATGTTTAGTAATAACTAGTAGGCGGTTTCATCTCTTCCTCCCGATATTCTGTGCCTCCTCCATGGTGTCCGGCAGCGTGGTGCCCAGCGTCTCCGGCGTCAGCAGGATCAGCGCGCCCGACAGCAGCGCGAACGAACCGAACAGCACGAACGGCAGCTCGTCAAACGTTGCAGCACCCTGGACAACAAATATTAAGATCCCTTATGTAATTTGGATGAGTTGGAGATACTTATAGATCGTTTACAACGGTTCTTCACACTCTTATGACATTCACAATACAATCTCTCATTATTGATCATTGGTGGCTTTTAAAAGGCCATGATTGTGCAGAGAGAAAATGGAATAGAACGTTGTAGGTAGGTACCAACTATTCATGTGGATTGTGGATTTTTATAATCAAACGTTGTCTTCAATAAATTGATATAAACTCACGAATGCCGGTGTAAGCGGCGCCACAATGGCCCCGATCCTGCCCATCATGGAGGAGAAGGCGAACAAGCTGTGTCTGTACTTGGTGGGGTACAGCTCCGCGGTGTACACGTACACTGACGTCATCACCATGGCGATGCTGAACTTGCCGATCAGGTACACCGTCAGAGCGGCTGCGTATGAATCTACCAAAAAATATGTTACGTTACTAATACCTCTTACTTTTATTCATGCCTTACTTTGTTTGACTGGCTTCTCACTAAAGCTTGACTATTTAGATTGATAAGGGATCGTTTTAAAAAAAAGCTAGGCCCACACCACCAGGTTCTTGATTCTTTCCCTGGTGTAGGGAGTTGCATTGGAACAGGCAATAGAGTCACCTAGCATATAATTATAAGATTGTACATTTTTTAAGTGATTCTTGAGGTCCTACAAAATAAACACATTTTTGTGTCTTTTCTCAAGCAGAACAAGTCAAAATAAAGGAACCTTTTCAGATCATACTTACAATTAGGCAAGAAGATGTAAGCAACTTGGCAACCTGCACAGATCCAGAAGGCACCAATCAACACAGGCCGTCTCCCGATCTTGCCCATCAGGTAAACTGCCGTCCAGTAGCCGGGGATCTCCACGGCCGACACTGCGATGTAGTTGACGTATCTGTTGCCCGACATGTTGACCGAGTTGATGGACATGCCGTAGTACACGAAGGTGGTCGTGATCCACCACACAGGGGACACCACGCACCGCAGCAGGATCTTCTTGTGCCGGAACACCTGCACGATCAGCCACGGTTCGTTCGCCCTTTCTATCTTTTCAATTTCCTTTTTTCTGTTTTCTTCTTCCGCTGTCTGTCTTAAAGCTACTAAAGATTTGGGAGATAGCACTCTTCCGTTAGTTGCAGCGATTCTCATGAGCAGCGCTTCGGATTCCTCGTAGCGGCCCTTGCTCATGTACCAGCGCACGGACTCCGTCATGAGCCAGAAGTAAGAGATGGTGATGAGCTGCGGTAAGTAGAGCGTGAGGGTGAGGTTCCTCCAGTTGGGGACCGCCCACGCGAGCAGGCCCAGCGTGATCTGTCCGACGGAGAAGCAGGTGTTCATGGAGGCTCCGGCTGCTACTCGGTACTTCGGCCCCACCACTTCCATCACTGAAAAATACAGAATTGATGCTCATGGTAATGCAAGCCATTTATGAATAGGCTTTGTTTTTAACCGACTTCAAAAGGAGGCTCAATGTTTAACTGTATGTATTTATTTTATGTTTACCGATTTATCCGTCAATATTGGACTGAAACTTATTACCGCTATTTGATTTGAACAGTAGTTTTGTATGTTCTTTAATAAAAACAAAATCATTATCTTTGCAAGGAGGTTGTATTCCATAATTACGAGTATGTAAGGCTGTCGCCGTCAGCGTCAAATTAAAGTTTAACGGTTTCCATTCATGTTTCCTTTCACCGTATCTCGTGTTAATGATATAAAACATTTTATTGATGCAAGTATTGGCGTTATCTCTATAATCGTTTGTACGTAATACATATTAGGCTGTAATAAACAAATTTAATAATAAATATCCTTGGACATTTTACGCGACGTCATCATCTAGTTCAAGGCGCTGCAACCGCCTAATTTATTAATAATAAAAAAATTCAAAAAAATTATGATTAAAAAAAATATCGCTTTACCGCTCATTGTGATTCAAAATATCGGTGATATGAAGGACATGTGATGGATTTATATATAGCTAGTTCGCAACTGTCTACCCCTACAGAAAAAGGTGTTATTTTGAATATATTGAATGCACTTACGAAGAATATAAGTAGTAGAAAAACCGCCTGATCCGAAAGTAGCCTCCACGACCTCCGAGATCATGAACCCGATGTAGGTGTCGGCGAAGTATCTGAGGGCGCCGAGCCAGCAGGTGTTGAGCGCGCAGATGGCGAGCGCGGTGCGGCGTCCCCAGCGGTCCGACACGAACCCCGTCAGCGGCAGCGCCAGCAGCGCGCCCACCGTGCGCACGGACCCGATCAGCGAGCGCCGCCACTCGTCACACGCTAGACCATACTGCGATCACAATTATAACATCACTAGGCTGCCATACCCTCTAGCGAGGAGCGAGGATGAGAGGAATGTGTTTGTGAACCGCCGTTCTTTGAACGTAACCAAAGTGTAGAATGACCTAGACTATGGGTTGAAGTGATCTACACTACGATCTTACAAATAGATCAAACAATATTTTTGGATTTTATGTGTGTATTCATCTTGACTCTACTTTGGCTATAGATTCTATTTCAAAATGAAAAAAAATAGCTACGAACAACTACAATAGATTTCTGTAATATTTTTGATGATGAACTTACAGAGTTCTTCATAACTATAACAGTGCAATTTTACTCACATCATAGACGACAGTGTGCGTGTTCTCAAAGACATAGTCGTCGCAGGGCAGCAAGGAGTCCCTGTCGAAGAGGTTGGCGGGGCAGGTCCCGGGCGGCGGGGGCGGCGCGGGCGTCGTGCTGTTCCCGTAGCGCTGGCAGTTGTCTACCGCGCCCGCGCTGCCCGGGACCGCCGCCAGGATCCACGACGGGGAGAACTCCGGCGTCTCCGGGTCACATTGTGGAATCAGGCATCTAGGGAATGGAATTTCGATATTTAAATTTTACACGATTCTGCCTTCTCCGACGTTTATTGTACTCGAGTCGAGAGGCATCTCTCATTATCATAAAAATAATTTACAACTAATAATAAAATAATTCAAACAAACTATTTGGAATATTTCTATTTATTTATTGGCAATATGTTTTAATTTAGTTTTAATCATAAGAGTAGAACAACAACATTGTACCTTTCGATAATATTCTTAAGCTAGAAAGTATGACTCTACTTTTTCAAAAGAAAGAAACAAACAATAACGCAATAAATCTATGAATTAAATTTAATTTTTGATGTTCTGTTAAAGAAATAAGAGAGGTACCTGGTGTTGATTCTGGCAGTAGTGAAGACGTACTCGCTGGCCCCCCACGCCGCGAAGATCACCACAATCACTGCTAGAATAGACACTCTGAACTGGAACTTCCCATACTGTCCTAGCTCTTCCACCAAAATCGTATCTAAATCTATCTTTTTCGGCTCATCCGCTATCGAAGGCAGAGGGTCCTTGCTTGCCGACATGACGTGATACCGCTGATCGGACACTAAATAAAACAGTATTAACCTGATTATTTATAAAGTATTTAGGCACATAATCGATATAAATCTATGATAAATTAAACGATTGTCTAGACTTACCTTTATTACCATAGATACCTTTATAGCCATAGATTATTTATTGATATTAATTTGTCATTCATTGTATATCATCGTGATGTGCTATTCTATTTTAAAGAGTTTCAATTCACAAATAAGTAATTGTCATATCATTTCGATATGTTTGAATGGCGGACCGGAAAGTTTGCTTGTAATCCTGCTGATCCGTTGATTGACCGCGCCATTATCGCGAGTCTTTTGTTTGGCCCCACATGTATGACCATTGTCTTTCTTACGGATATGGCTAAACTGAGAGGATAGTTTAGGTGCTGTGCCAGCCACAGCTATTCGATATTCCATCTCAACAATGTCCCAGGCACTACTGTGGCTGATTCTTTCCCTGGTGTAGGGAGTTGCGTTGTTGCTTATTAAGAATTTACATTTTTAAGTTATCCTTAAGGTCCTACAGAAATAAACGCATGTTTCTTTCTTTCTTTTCTTCACTTGTAGCCATCTTTACTATGTCATTCACCGCACGCTTACCAACGTTTAGCATAAAATGCTTACTTTAAGTTTGTAATTTTTTCAAAAAATGGCTTTTTAGTGGAGATAATTTAAACATAATAAGAGTTATAGTACCTATAACCGTAAAAGTTATAGTAAGTACCTAATAATGTTTCTCATAAAAAAGGGTTGATTTTCATTAAAAGAATAACGAAGCTCCGGTTTAATTGACCTTTCTAATGCTGATTGCTAAATGATAGCAAGTTCATTATAAATTATAATAAATCCCTTATCTATTTATCTAACAGTTTTGTTTTATTATAGAAAATCCAATAATGAGCATAATCCAAAAGATATCGCCTGCGATTAGTCTGCTATGTTTGTATTTTGTTTTAGGGTTCCTTTCTGAAAGAATGACAACGTGTGTGAAAAATTGAAGAGTGAATGAGGCGAAAAAGGTAGGTAAGTATGTCAGGATCGTACGAGTAGCAATTGAAGATTCGTGGTCTTTACGTAGCTACCTGAAAAGTTTGTGTTTGTTTTGCTTTGTAATTTTTTCTGTGTTTTTACTTTTATGATGTTCAGTGGTAAAACAGCTGATGGCAGAAGAAATCTTTCTAGTCGCAACTGTTTGTGTTTGTTTACTTCCGTAGGTTCGGTTGACCTTCAGCTATTGTCTTCAGGAGGCCCTCCGCCGCTTCCTGCAGCAATCCATCATATCTGTATTGCTTGAATGAGAACAACTGCATTTTGAGAACCCCTATCTCTGTGAAATGTTTCTTATATAATTATATATGAGCCGCGTTGCTTGCTGAGACTTTTATGCGTTTGGATAGTTCGAGAAGCTAGTCCCTACATCTTGTTTGTTGCCTGTTTATTTTCAGGTAGTGATGGGACAGGAGTCGAACCTATCAGCTTTAAAACGTATCAATGTGGTCATGACTAAATGTTTTTTTTAATATACTTTGTGTACACACGCACGCCTTTTGATCGAGTAAAACAATTTATTATTACTTACAATTCGTTCTGTTATCTACAACGTGGCCGCTAAATATGTACTGCTAAATATGTACTTACCTAATTGTACTTATCTCTAATAATCTTTTTAGGAATAAAGTCAATCCTAATCGCCAAAGGAATTATTCGGGACCCTGCATCGACTGCAAAGACCATTAGTTTGAAGGTATATAGAGTCGATAAAATGCCGTGTCACCGCCGTGTATGATGTCTTATTAGTTCTGAAGTAAGTTGCTCTAACAACCTGCAGGTAATAGTATATATAATGATGGTAAAACTCCAATGATTGTATACCTTGTTATTTGCATTTAGAGTGAAAATGAGGAAGTTAACTTTGTATTATGCTGAAAGAAAGGACCTTTTTTTTGCTAAGAACTCTTTGAGTTTTAAATATCCTCCAGTAAAACTCTCAATAATGATAGGTGCACTATAACAACAAACTGTAGATTCTTAACTATGGCTTTGGCGGTAAATTTGAATTTATGAAAATTGATTCACGCTTTTCTAACCGGAATTTACCTCCTTGCACCTATGACCTTATTAGTAAATGAATCAATATGTATAATAATTTGTGGCTACGTGTAATAATACAATGGTGATCGGTTCTATATATTGGTTCTATAGTTGTGTTGTGAACTAGTAAACCAGCGAGCAGTGTGCGCCGGTGCGTCGCAGCACACGCTCTGCAACTGTTAAACTCAAGTTAAAAGTGCGTTTGCGCAGTCTCTAACTGAAAATTTTCGTGACAAAAATAATTTCAAGCACATAAATACAATATAAGGTGTGTAAATTGCCTTTTTGTCTCAACATTAAATGGTTTTGTGTATGTTTGAAAGTGAATGTTTTGTTTGAGGCTGAAAGAAAAAGCCGGTTGTCCGTAAACAATTTCAGTAAGTTGAATGAAAATGAGATAATTAATTTAGTTACAGATGCTTTTACATACACATTAAATTAATACTCGTAGCAAGAGGAAAATTAACGTATATTCTACTTTAATAACATAATTGTTTTATATATTTTTATTCATACAAAAAGAGCTTTCAGTTTTTTTTCTATCGTCCCACTGCTCTGCAAAGGTCAGAATATACTTAAATCTAAATATTATTTTATTCATACACTTCACACACTTCACATTTAGATAAAAGTGCTACTCTCTCTCAGGGAGTAAAATAAAGTCTTATCGCCAAAAAAATTATGTCCAAATGCACGAGTGCGTCAATTTATTCTAGGTACTTATTTTACCATCGATTTTTACTTTACTTAAATATTTTTTGTAAGCATTCTCTGTATAATTTTTCTGTACAATTCTTTTTAAAACTGTCGCGATTTATTTCTTCTAAATGGTAAAATCTCCTGATGAATCGAATATTGCCGATATTTAAATGACACTGTTTGTCTGTATATATATATACATATATAGTTATTCCCGTCTCTTGTATAATATTGTCATTTTAATTCGCTATAATAATCAAACATTTTTTTGCCCAATTCTACGAGCCAACATGTTTGCTTCCTAGCTAGTTGCACACATGCTGGTCGTAACAAAGCATGTGATAATGGCGATTACATTATCTTAATAATTAAGAGGGCGGGTCGTGACTTGCGCCTGCGCCGATACAATTCGCATCTAGTCTGCGCTTGTCACGGTGACCTTTGACCTTGTGGATCATCGACTGCTCTACATTGATTATACTGTATTAAACCATTCCCACCAGGGCACGCACCGTGCGGGAGCTGGGCCGAGGGACATGTAGTACAAAATGCTAGGTAGTTCAAACATAAAACAAATAGGCTTGCTTAATTAGGCCACGTTCGTTTGCGTGTGAACAGGCCATAGAGTCACTCTACAATTTTTTATTTTTTAAATATTTTAAATAAGACGTAAGTTTGAAGTACTTATTACTTGAGGACCTACATAAATAAACACATTTTTCTTTCTCTCTCTCTTTCTTTCATGCGCAACTACGAGTAATACCACCTCCAGTACTTACAGCGTTCTTTTCACATGATGCGTGTTATAAATAAATCAAATCAAATCAAATCATTTATTTTGCGAAACAAGGGTTAATAACAAGATGACATTGAGAAAGGTATATACATATATGTACAGCCTTGATCAACTTATCAGCATGCAAGCATAGAAACTTAAGTAGGGATCTATCAGTCAATACAAAATTTAACAAATAAAAGATTAGATTCCAATTTACAATAATAGGTATCATTTTTATTGGGCAAGTATACAAAAATTATATAAATTCTTAAAATTTGTCTGAGGTATTCATTTACACTGTAATAAGCCTTTTGTAGTCAAAATTTCTTTAAATTAAATTTGAAAATGTCAATTTTAATTTGTCAATTAATTTGTCAATTTTTTCAATGTTTAATTTATTTCTATAATGTCAAAAGGTAGATGGTTAAGAGTATAAATACGCGGCGCCAGCAGAACACACTATTTTTTAACATTGCAGTCTTATTTGATGGCCAACAGATTTTCATGTTATGACGCCTATATTATTAAAATACATTATAGGTTTTTCCAATCATGTCAATAGGACAGTTAAGCTGGAAGCACTATACCTACACATAACAGGCGAAAAACAGGTTTTGCATAACTTCGGCGTCAAATATCGGTTTTTTCATTAAAATGTTTCTATGATTTGCACACAGATAAGTTTGTAATGTAAAGAATGATTGCGAGCACAGGAGTTAGTAAGTAGCTAGTCTGGTACAGCACGTAAGTACCAGCTAACAATGATCGTGTTTAGTAAACACGCGATATCGGACGTCGCGCGTCGCCGGCATGTGACACATGTGACACATGCAATGCCACCAAATAAACGATTATATAAACATCCCAGTAATCACACTCCAACATTCTTAATGGTCAGTACAATAGCAAAAGTCAAAAGTCAAAAAGTCAAAAGTCAAAATATTTTATTCAATAAGATCATAAAAAAGACCACTTTGACATGTCACGTTCTTAAAACTAGGGGATTCTATTGCCTGTTCCAACGCGATTCCCTACACCAGCGATCAAACAATACCCATTGCCAAATTATAACATTTTTTGATAATAAATTTCTTTATACGTGAATACGTAAGTGGTAGGTAGATGTGATTTGAAATGAGTCCCAATATAACACCTTCAAGAAACAATATCTTAAAAGCTAAATATACCTATATTATGGCGTCTATGCTAATTTCTAGAGGATTTTGGACATGTACCAAGGATATTTATTTATTTAAATATTGCAAGCACCACCACGACTAGCCAGTCCAACCCTGTCCATCTTGACTTGAAGATCTTGATAAGTCCCGGCCTCGTGCGCCACGATGCTCACGAGGCAGCACTAGCTTGACTAAGTCACCACCAAAACAATATTCTAATAACAAAAAAAATTAGTCATTTAATTTCATTGTTAGCTTTTTAATCATTTCTTAGATTTTTCAAACGACTACCGTGATTCAGTGAGACGAATCGATTCTTCGCGTCTTTGATGTGGAACGGATACATAACAATTTTGTTTCCTTTCAATTTCCATGCGCTGTAGCACTTGTTCTATACGCATATGCTTCCAGAGATACGGCTTAACCTCGGCTATGAAGCCAGTTTTGCCTGCAGGCACTGACAACGGTACACCAGAAGCACAAAAAATAACACAGTTTTAATAACTCACTTATTATCTCCATTCTTATATTCTATCACAATAAGCTCATGAAAACTACAGGGAATAATTGAAAGAAAAATCGATGCTCATGCAATTATTGTTTCTTATTCCCTATTTTGTAAAAATAAGGTATGCAGTCGTTTACAAGCGAATATGTTACTCGTAGGTAGTCTATAGAAAACAACAGTGTTACTTGAGTGCTTAATTATTAAAGAGATATTTATAGTAATTAAAAAGGTGTTGAAATGTTAATATATAATTATTTATTTGTCCCAAATTTTGTTTTTCATTGTTTAGTTAGGCAGGTATTTTAACTAAACACCTGTCTAACTAAACAATAAAAAGAGTTAAAAAAGATCGTAAAACGGTTGAAAATGCACTTATCCTTTTAAAATAATCTATTTATTAGAGGTATTGTTATATTTTTGCGCCACCACTGCCATTATTTAAGTAGCAAACTAAGCTTATCTTTTGAGACAAATTGTAAATCTTACGTTTGACATGCCGCATGTTCAAACCTTTGTTTATTGTTATAATACATAATTATAACTATGTTTGAACATCTCCTTTAAAATATTTAAGTAAGATATTTTAGATTTGAATGTAAAACCTTATTATTATTGTTTTAAGTAAGCTTTGTTGATTTATTATTAATAATATAGTTAAGACTGATTCCTGTGATACCAAACGAATTACGTAGATAGGTATAAGTATTTTTGTAACATTTAAATAGTACTCTTTTTTATGTTTGTGGTAAAATAAATATATTTACGAAAAATCTAATATGTTTTTCACTTAAATTGACCTAGTATTATTTGTCTTTAACTGTACTAAGCCTCCCACCATAGAACATGGTACGAGTCGATGAACGAAAATAATATTTATTTTAAATTCCCAACTCGGACAACCGAGTACGAGATAATTGGGTGTGAGTTGGGAACTAGTCACTCATTCATATTGTCTCGGAATACAGTAGAGTTTGGCGTGACAAGCCGTCCATCTCACTAATAGCCATCGTTCACAAAATATCCCATGGTTTACACAGCATTGTGATGCAAAATGGCTGAATGTGATGTCCCATAACAATGGCGACATTACACAAACTATAAACATTATAATCGTTATTCAGATACTTACTGCATAAAACCTTTAGAAATGAAAAAGATCTTGCAGTCACTGTTTTCTCGGTCATTGTCACACCATAGTCTATGTAGTGTGAACTTTCAATTCCTAGTAGGTACTAGGATTAGGCAAATTCATGTAAGTTACAATTTTATCTAACAAGTTTATAATTTGAATTTGGAATGTTTTATTATAATTTTATTATCGTGACAAGAAAATATAAATTTCATTTTCATCTTCATCGTGACTGGAGCCAGTATAAGTTAGTTAATTTTCTTCCAGTAAAAATTAGGTAAGTTAAAAATTTCCGTAATGCCGTTGCGTTACAAATACCTTGATCACAATATTAATTAAATATTATTGAAAGTTTCGACATTAATTGGAAACAAAAAATATTTAATCTTCGGGATAGGTAAGGTACTACCCTGGATCGAGAGTCAATTTAATTAATATTGCATGCGGAATACGCTGAATACAAACCCATATTACGCAATAAATGACTTTGATTTGATTTAATTTCAATTTTATTTTTATAAAAGCACCTTACATTATCGACCTGTGTGTGTACCAAAATCGTCTGTGCTAACTGCTAATTTACGATTTATTTCTGTTTTTTAGAAAATGGTAGAGTTCTACAAATCCAGAAGAACGAAGTGGTAATTTTGCCTAATTTCCGCAATGACTAAAGTTAAAGTAAGTTAATTTTGTTACCTGACTTATCTGCTGTCTGCTGAAAGATTTAAAATTTTGCTGACACTATCAAAATTAAGCCTCTTTACTCTTAATTTTGATTGTGCTTTAGGTTACCTTTTTGTTACAAAATTATATAAAGTAACTTACTTATGAAATGTAGAAAAAAATATCCAAGCGGTTTCAAAAATATTAAAAAATAATAACATAAGCTAACTTAAAAGATCTGTGAGCTGATTTCATCAAATATGATTTGATTTAAAGATGGCGGAGGATTGTAAAGAAGCTAGTTCAGACAGTCAGTTCAACCTGGAAGGCATCCTCACGGAGCTGGGCAGCTTCGGCAAGTACCAGCTGCTGCTGCTGTTCCTGCTGGCCTTCCGGGACTCCTTCCTTGCGATGTGCAACTACAACTATGTCTTCACCGCCGCTGAGGTCTCTTACAGGTTGGCTTTTTTTATTCTTTACGTTTGAAAATTGAATTTATAAAACGAACTATAGGTAAGTATTTGGTACTAGCATACTTAGATAGGTAGGTTATTTAGTTAGGTAATTAATGGGCGTGACAGTGACGGAGTTTTTCATTAAAATGAAATTACAACTTTAGACATTTGTAGTGCCAGGCACTATTCCTTGGTTCATTTTTACAACAGCTTAGATTTTACAGTGGTCTATAAGATCCTATTGAATCTTTTCTTCATTTTAGGTATGAGATCGACTTCTACTTTAATGTAAACATTTTCTTCAAAATGACAGCCAAAAGTGGTAATAATTTCATGGTTTCCCGCCGCGGAGAAATTCATACGTAATCTTACCTTGAACAGGTGCTGGACCGAGGGCAGTCGGTGCAGTGCAGATGCAAGGATCGTAAATTTGTTTATAGCGATTGCGTATTTTAATGTTTCTCGTGTCGGTCGCTTGCATAAATCTATACATCATAAATATCAAAATTATTTAGTCAAATACAATAGGTTAATAAGTTGTATCGGACAAACTGAGGCATCATTTAGCATGATATATAACTTTCTCGAGTAAATTGATCGATGCTATTTATCAAGTTGGACAAAAAGATGTCAAGTTTACTTGGCGTGTAGAATGAAGTATGTAAGCATTAACATTGTCTCGGCTAGACATTTTCATATCTTGTGTCGGTGAAACGGCTTGTTTGCATGCTAAAAGCAATGGGTGTATTGACTTATCGTCGCTAGCAAGCTACCTACTCGTATACTGCGTGCGCGCCGCCCCCCTTGCTGCTCAGTGCTCACTTTAATTACAGTAATTATTATCTAGAAGAAATTTGTATACAGGAAGTTGTACATTACAGATAGAGAATTACAGAATTTACATGATTGGTGATTGCTGAACTGAAAAAAAATATTGGTGCAACCGTCATACTATCTTTCGCCGCTAGATTTTTTATTTTATTTTATTCTCATCATGTTATTTAGGCCGTATGTTTGGTTAACGCACTCAAAATATATATCAAACTGTATTTAAATTGCAGATGCCATGTGCCCGAATGCGAGGATCGAGTCAACGGCTTCAACACATCGTGGTCGCAGTACGCGATAGCGGACCACGCCAACCAATGCTTTAGAATGGCGCCTCTGGGAGTGCCGCCGCTGAACATCACGGATGAGAACCGGGAGTGGTTCGCAAACGATGCGAACTCTTCATTCGACAAGTGCTCCGCTGAAAACTTTGCGCGGGATGAGACGGTGCCCTGCACGAAGCTAGTTTACGAAGACTACAATAGCATTGTCGCTGAGGTGAGTCACACACCATTCATGAAAGTTGCTACAATAACAATAACATTACTTGGTAGTTGTTTATTGTTTTATCTGTTTTTACAACAATTTCTCGTTAATAACACAAAACATGCTTAACCTAAGTATAGAATTATAAAACGTTTATTTAACTGTAAAACATGTGACAGTATTTGTTTGTAAAATCGTAGTAACAACAAAATTCTGCATATTCTATAACAATTAGAAAATCTTGTGCGTCAACGGTTTTCAGTAGCATTGTCGATGACATGTACATAGAATAATAGAACAATATGTCTGTCCGTTCAAGTTCACGACCGCGGTGCTGACAACGGAACAATCGCTGTCACAGAATGACGTACTCACAATAATAAAAAAACGCCACACAAATTGTATGCACGTTGATAATGGTGTTTTCAGCTCATGTTTGCTTTAACGTGACAGTAGACGGATCACCGGTAATGATACAGTAGTCAAAGTGTTTTGAAACTTATCTACATACTTGCAAGCTCATTTCCTGGCTAGTAATGACTACCTTTGTTACTGGAAAGGTTTTAGTTTCTTACAAAATGTTCCTCATTAATGTTTTTCATAGCTTCCTACTGCTATGCTTGAGTTCGACAACCTACCATATAAATTGTGACTTCTCAGATCATTTCTTAAGGGCCCCTAAGCGATCTTGACCAACTCAAACATTAGATCGTGCTGCGCAGAGTTGTCATTTTTGACGCACACTTCAATAACACTATAATTTTTGTAAAAGTGTGCGTGAGCTCGTGTCTAGAACGAACGGTATGAATGGTTTTGATACTTTATCTTATAAGTAATATATAATTATGTAAGATCTGTGCTTAGAGAATTTAGCCAACGATCCGTGTTAGCCAAGTGGTTTAGTACTTATCTCTATTTTTGATCAGGCATCAATAAGACCCTCGAGATCCTGCCGAAACAAATGTTTTTTTTAATTTCTTTCTTGAGACTCTGTTAAGCATGTAATGTTAACATCTGCACAATGTGAACGAACATAAGTAATAAATATGTATTTGGAGTCCAAATACTCCAAATTTTGGACATACCTAAGTAGGGTAGTTTTGACTACCCCTTAGACATTTGTTAAAAGTTCTGATAAAATTTAGCCATACAGTCGCTCATATTAAATTTCGTTTTGTTAGATTTTGATTTTTTTGTATTTTTACACTTATACGTTTAAGTTGTTTGTTTCATCATCTTTCTTCTGCTCTTATCCCACACTAGGTGGGGTGGGCCCAACATGCTTAATCTTCCATTCATCTCTATCATTCGTAGTTGGCGAAGTTCACTCCTCTCACATTCATATCCTCTTTCACACAATCCATCCAGTTTTCCCTCGGGCTTCTTCTACTTGTATACCCATTATTGTCCATCCACATTTCACACTCACCTCACACTCATAACTTTCTTAGTGATATGACTTTCATCCGTCCTGAGGTCACGTAGACCATACCATACTAATCTGGCATTCCTCACCTTTTCAGTCACAGGTGCCACTTTCAAGCTTCCCCTTACATTTTAATTCCTTATTTTATCCATTCGCGTTACTCCATCAACACATCCATCTAACCCTAGAAAAATAACGTTATTTTTTTGAACTGAAAAGATAAACTTGCGCCGCAGAGGCGCCGCACAATAAAATAACATTTTTATTTAAAAACTGTAAATGAATTCTTATTATTATTATTTAATTGAGTTTTTAGATAATAAGAAGTTAGTTAAAAACAATTTTTATTTTATTTTTTTATTATAAAGAAAAATATGTGCGCTTTTATAAACCCTTAACAATATAAATAGAAATAGAAAATATTTATTTGCTCACAAAGTAGTACAGTTACAGAAAGTTACAATATTTTAAAAAGACAAAAAATTAATAACAAAAAGCTATAGGCTAAAATTAGTAGTTTAGGCATGCAAAATGGTCCTATCTCAGCATAATGCAGTTTATTGCGGGGGCAATACGCCGCGCTGGTGTTCCGATAGAACCGTTTTTGGAAATGCGGACATTGAAATCTTAGTTACAATCCTAAAATCCAACAACAAACACTTATATAAAAGGCAACCTCAATAAAAAGAAAAAAAAAGAAAATATTATTCTATGCAATCCAAAATAAGTAATCAATAAAAACAATAATTTGAAGTGTTTATATTAAAGAAGAATAAAAAATAATTATGGAACAACTATAGTTTTTTTTCTTACAAACTAATAATTGACTATAATATTCAGTCTCAAATTACAAAATACTTCAAATAAAAAAAATTATAGACATTTGTTGCAAACATCTTTTTTGTTCACCACACACAGACTTTTTGCATTTTGTACAGGTCATCATAGACATTCTTTTATTTTTGGTGGTACATAGCCTACAGTAACGGCGAACTTTAGCCGGAGTTTACTCTTCAGCTTCTTAAGAAGCTTCTTCAATAGCCCGTGGCAGGATGTTCTCAATATTTTCTCTCAAACACTTTGATAAAGTAGGGATTCCCAATCTAGATCTCATCCATGGTGTACACAGTTAAATACTTCGTTTTTCCATATAATATTCTCTTCGGTTTAAGGGTTTTCTTGTTTAGATAAAACATTGTGTGTGTAATTACTTTCAAGTGTTGAGGTGTCGTCAGGAGGTGTTGAGGTGTCATCAAGAGATGTAGAGGCGTCATCCGGAGGTGTTGAGGTGTCGTCAGGAGGTGTTGAGGTGTTCAAGCTTTCATCAATGGCATCTTTTATGTACCTATTCGTCGTCAGTATCACATTGAACAAGTATCGTCTTCACTTACGTGATCCTCCATTTCGCTGTCACTGCTATCATCTGGACCTTTCATCTTCTTGACTCAAAAAGGAATATTATTTCTCTTTCGTCCATAATTTCTTCTGCTTCCTATGAAGTAAAGATGTTTCAAAAACAAAAAAAATTACTTATAACAATAACCTAATTGTATACCTACATACTTTGTTTATGTGTAAATAAAGAAAAAGTAACAGAAACGTAATCACACACAAATACATAAAAGTTTCACAGAAGATAAACATGCGCCTCTCGGGCGCAACGTATGGTCATAGCAACCAAACTACGGTACTTACCGAATAGCAGCAGTCGTCCTTCGGCGGTGTTGACTGAGACGACTGAGTTGGGTTGAAAGCACACGCGTGTACACGCGTTGGATGAAACAAAACAGCGCTATATTCGTTTCGCAGGTGCCTCTGGGGCGCACGTTATCTTTCTAGGGTCATACACATTTCAGTAGCATACACTCTCCTATCATCAGTCTACTTCATTGCCCAACATTCTGATCCATAGAACGCGACAGGTTATGGTCTTATAAATTTTCCCTTTAGATTTAAGGGGCATTCGGAGGTCACACGTCCCTGAGGTCTGTCGCCACTTTACCTATCCCACATTCAAAAGTTATGAAATTTCATACAATATGTATGGAGAAAAAAAAGTCAAAATTAAGTAAAAAATAGAACCTCAATTCATTAACATTATTATGCCCTACATGAATCTGAAAACTAAATTTTTCCAAGTCTTATAGTTTCTGAGATACAGTGGTGGGCAAAACGAGGGGGCAGATGGGGGCAAAACTAAAAACTTTTTTTTACTAATGCAAGCCTCCTCAATACAAATCCGTTTGAAAATATTACAAATTCTTTCAAATTTTTTATTTTGCCCTTAAAAAGTTTCGAAATTTCATACAAAATGTATGGAGAATAAAAAAAGTCAAAATTAAAAAAAAAAAAGTACCACGTTTTATCAACTTTGTAATGCCTTACCTGAATCTGAAAACTAAAATTTTCCAAGTCTCCTAGTTTCCGAGATACGCGTGGCGGCAAAATGAGGGAGGCAAATGGGGGCAAATCTGAAAACTTTTTTTTTCATCCCAAAATCTCCTCTATACAAATCCGTTTAAAGCAATCAAAAATGTTACGTAGTTTCCGAGATCCATCAATGGGGCAAAAAAGGGGCAAAACAGGGGCAAAACACAAATATGATTTTTACTCCCCAGGACCTCCTCTATACGAATCTGTAAAAAAATATTTGCAGGTCTTGTAGTTTTTGAGATACACCAGGGGTGGGCAAAAAGGGGGCAAAAAATGGATAAAGTCGGATTTTTCCTTAACTCGCCAAACTACCCTCTATACGAATCTGTTAAAAAAATATTTGCAGGTCTTGTAGTTTTTGAGATACACCAGGGGTGGGCAAAAAGGGGGCAAAAAATGGGTAAAGTCGGATTTTTCCTTAACTCGCCAAACTACCCTCTATACGAATCTGTTAAAAAAATAAACCTTCCCATCCACCATCATAGAAAACAATTTATTACGCCAATGAGTGAGTGAGTGAGTGAGTGGTAATGCAGCATTGCAGTACGTCCCGGCTTCACTAATGAAACTACCGGAATAAAATATAGCCTACTAGCTACGCCCCGCGGTTTCACCCGCGTAAGTCCCGTTCCCGCGGGAATATCGGGATAAAAATGTCCCTGTCACTCTCCATCCCTTCAACTACCACCACACAAAAAATCACGTCAATTCGTCGCCCCGTTTTGCCGTGAAAGACGGACAAACAAACAGACACACAGACAGACACACACACTTTTCCTTTTATTATATTAGTAGGGATAAACATCCCGACAGTCCATTCTACACATCGGTGAAAGAATTTTTCAAATCGGATGACTAGTTAGTCGTGGATTACCTCCGTCAAACAAAAAAACAAACAAACAAATTTTACCTCTTTATAATATATATATATGGTACAAGTATCAATACTAGTGTATCGCGCTTTGAGTTTTCTACGCTATCGATTTTGTTTGACAAGGCGGCGGAAAAAAGTGATACGTCCTCTCGCTAGGAGGACCCGGGATCGACTAATCGGAAGACGATCGCGCGGCCGGATATATAGTGGTTATAAAATAATCCTGTAAATTACTGGGTGCTCGAAATTGATTGAAAAAAAAACTGTACGTTTAGAAATACCTATATTTTCATCAAATGAATAAAACTCTTGTGTTTTTCTTCAAATACTAGTAAAAAATATGTGTTAAAGTGAAACGATTTTGTACTTTTTAAATATTGTTTTCATTACCTTTAGAGGCTATTTTTTTATTGTTTTGAGCTGTAGTGTATTATGAGAATATATTTTCAGGTCCACAAACGCTTAAAATAAAACATTTTCTCACATTACAATAGTGATATCCCTTCTGAAAGACAGCTCTGACGCTCATTTTCGTAAAACGCTATGACGGGATTGACTTCTCCTTCAAAAACTATAATCAAATATTATGTTTTCTCTCTGCAGTGTATTATAATAAAGATTAATCTTTCTAAAACCGTAAAATTCTTTAAATAATCTGATCACATTATTGAGTTAGGGCTCTCGAAATACTGCTCAAATAAGCTAATGACGACTACTCCCTCTTAAATTCAACGAAAGAGCTCTAATTTTTCCGAAAATAAACTTGATCTTTCGTCATGCCGTCACAGTGGGTAACACTTTATCAAGAACGACTAACTGCCAATTTCAATAACCTTTCTATCTCCGATTTCGCTTACTGTCGGTAGATATTTGACACATTTTGTATGGAAGTAATGTCAAATATCTATCCGCAGTAAGCAAAATCGGAGATAGAAAGGTTATTGAAATTGGCAGTTACATGACATTGTAGCACACGCCACGAGCGGTGCTTAAAGTGAGCTGTTATGATGTGTTCCAGTTCGACCTGGGCTGCCAGCCGTGGAAGAGGACCATGATCGGCACCGTGCACAACATGGGCCTCGTCTTCTCATTCATACTGTGCGGCTTCGTCTCCGACAGGTCAGTATATCACTCTTCCATTTATCGACTCAACATCATACATAGTGACAATAGCCGATGCAACGTAACCGAAATATGGGGATGTGTAATAATGCGGTTAATTTCTGTGTCTATGTGGACTAATTATAAAAATATAAATATATTCTTCGCTAGAGCCCCCGTCTCTTTATTCATAGCAATTTTATTTTCAAACACACTTTTAATCTCTGCTACATTATTTCTGAATCAGTTTACCTACTCAATATTATAGTTTATCTTCTTCTCATTAAAGTTAAAATTTTACAGTAAATGAGATTTAAACGCGTAGGTATAATTATTGTCACTTTACAACTATTCACATACGTTCAATGGTGAGGTTGTTCATTGAACTCAACGATACTTAAAAATGTCCGGTCGAAGCACACCATACACTCGTAGAACCAGAAACCTATTTGTAATTACATGTTATTTGACAGCACTTTGTACACCCATTAACTAAATTTGAATGGTAAACGTGTCGTGTAAATAATTACATACGTGAATTGTTGTTAATCTCTGTGTGCAATGCAGTATTTAGCTCGCGACACAAATTGGTACCGCACATGTTAGTACATTGTGTACATAATTAAATGTTTATTTGTGATAGCCTGTATAAAACCAAATTAGCAATCAAAGTAGCTGCTTCATTCTCTACAAAAATAAACTCTATGTGTCTCTATAAGAGTCAGAGTTACCAATCCACAATAAATATAATTATACATAGTTCATAAGCACAATTAGTTTAGCGCTTTCGAAGACATGGTTTGTCACGCACTTAGCAGTTAGATGTCTGTCCAAAAAACAATATCTACTATTTTAGAGCGTTAAACTCTCGTTGTAAATCTTTGTACCTAATGTTTTAATGTTTTTGTAATGTTTTCTTGTACAGAATTTCCCACATCAATGAGCACAGTAAAGGTTTTTTGAGCTTCTGTTTTGAGCTCGTTTTCTTCCTAACTCTCATTATTACACAGCTTATTCTCATGCTCCAGGTACGGTCGCAAGGTGATCATAGTGGGCACGCCGCTGGTGGTGGGCGTGGTGGGGCTGGTGAAGTCCTTCTCCGTCAACTACTGGATGCTGTTGGTGCTGGAGTTCCTCGAGACGGCGCTGGGGTACGGCAACGCCAGCATGGTGCTTTGTAAGTCTACATACATTTCTGATTATTTTAAAAAATGTCGCAGCCCAGGAAAATGATGGTTTTAAGACTTTTCTTATTTTCCTATTATATTAAAACCCCCTTATGCATATTCGACCAGTAAACCTGTATTAGCTAAAACGTATATTAAATCTGTTGCTATCTCTTTTCGTTGACATATGAGTGACAAGAAAAAAACGTTCTTTAAACCTATATTAAATTGTCAAGTTTTTATGAATAAGACCCTAAGTGTTTTTGAAAGTTTAGTAAGTCTTAGTGTGATCACAAAAAAGAGATCAAGAATCAAATTTACACAAAATGACTCTGTTTTAGCTCTATACGATCCCAAAGTGTACGCATCGCGTTCTTTAGGCTTCTCTGGCACGAATTTCGTCTAAATGTGAGTTAATGATGAGGATGTTATTTATTCCAGCTTTAGAGATAGTGACGCAGAAGCGTCGCGTGGCGTACTCATGCCTATGGGACATCCTGTCGAGCCTGGGCAGCGCGTGCTTCGGCCTCGTGGCGTGGCGCGTGCCCTACTGGCGGCATCTCATGCGCGCCATCTACGCGCCACTCCTCGTTGTGCTGCTCTACATCTTCCTTGTTGACGAGGGCGTCAGGTAGGGATACAAACTAATTTCAAGTATTTTGTGAGTTATGCTTCAAGTTAGCTTGAACAACTAGATCATTCAAATGAGATAAAATCTTATTCAATGAAGTGCTCAAGAGAAGTTGTATTGAACAGCTGCTGAAGTGCTGACTCTATTATTAAATCAGCTCAATATCCTACAGAATATAGGTTTGTTAAATTTGTATTTAAAGAAAGAAAAATGTGTTTATTTCTGCAGGACCTCAAGGATCACTTAAAAATGTTCGGTCTTATAAGCTAGGTGACTCTATTGTCTGTTCCAACTCAAAAATTAATACCTATACTCAGTGTAACCGAACCATAATTCCACTATAAAATATTTGAATGTTTTCAACAATTTGAACATCGGAAAGTAGTAAGTTAAGTACTTATGAAAGAGAAAAACTAAAGTCAAAAAACTAGATGTATTCCCTTCAGCGCGGTTATCACTTTGTCAGTTCTTCAAGGAATTTCCCAATGCCATGTTTCCCAGATGGCTGCTGGCGCACAACAAGAAGGACGAGGCTGTGAAGGTGCTGCAGAAGGTAGCCAAGGTGAACAACATCACGCTCTCGAACAGAGCGCGCGCCATGCTCGATAATATGCGGGAGGAGAGGAAGTCGCACGAGGTACCTACGCATATATTGATGATGAAGACATTTAAACTTTAAAACAGGACCTCGGCTCGTAGTCTAGATTAAAGGTCACAGCTAATTAGAGCTACCACGCACCGCCTCATTGCATGGCACCCTTTCCGCACCGCATCGCCTCTTCTCTCAAGAAGAGGCGATGCGGTGCGGAAAGGGTGACGGGTGGCTCTAATGAGCTGTGTGTGACCTTAAAGCTTTCCATGTGTGTTTCACAGGAAGGCTCTCCATCACCAAGCCCAGGCACAGGGGGCTGGGCACATGTTAAGTCCGTGCTGCGCTCGCGCACGATCCTGCTCCGCGTGGCGCTGACCGCCGCCTGCTTCACCTGCTCCACCTTCGTGCTGAACGGCACCATGATCTACTCCACCAACCTCTCCGGGAACAAGTACATCAACTTCTCTGCCATGCACCTTGTCTCCGTGCCCACGCGCATCGTGACCGCGCTGACCCTCACTCGCTTCGGACGGAAGGCGCCGATCTGTGTCGCCTACACGCTCTGTGCTGTCTTCTTTATCACGTCCGCTTTTGTTCCTAAATGTGAGTGCTTATGTGATGTCTTTGGTGAAGGTATAAGTCGCGCCACGTATAAAGAACGATGAGGGAACGGGAGGAGGTATGTTGGCGCACGGGTCACTCGCTCACGAACCAATAGTACGCGCTACATCAATGGTGTGAAGTGCGCCGCGTCACCTCTCCTCCAATCCCACGATTCCTTCAAATCACCGCGTAGTAGGTGAAATAGTTTTACTCCTCAGCGTTCTTTTTACGTGGCGCGACCTAGTCGATGTGAACGCATAATTGTTTTGAGGTTGATGTAAATTTGATGTTCATTTATTGTTATGTTATCCACGCAAGCCTATTGGGACATTTCAGGTAATGCAATTATTTTTTGTACGAAGACTTTAATTGTTACGGAATCCCATGAATCTCGGATAAAATTTAGAGTGCAATTGTAGCAATTTCGTAGCACAGCTACGAAACCGTAGCAAATGTGCTACGAAATCGTAGCACGCGTAGCACTCGCATTTCCAATTACTTTTGATCAAATTGGTAACTGAAAAATCTAACATGGTTGAATCTACAGAGCAGGCAACTTATTTCTCCACATACATTTCTGCCAAGAACATTCACCAATTTAGTGTTTGCAGCGTTCTGGTGGGCGTCTGTCCTGCTGTACCTGTGCGGTAAGATGTGCAGCAGCTACGGCGTGTTCAGTCTGTGGGTGGTGGCCTTCGAGGTCTTCCCCACGAGGTCGCGCAACTCGCTCACCAACGTCGCCAGCACCGTCGGCCGGCTCGGATCCGTGCTGGCGCCGCAGACGCCGCTGCTGGTAACATTGCTCTTCTATCTGCTCTATACTTCATTTCTTGAAGCGAGCTAATAGGAAGAAAAATAAACACGTAATTGGTCGTCGAAAACTATTATCTTTCTCGTGATTGGCTAGCTCTTGACAATTGATTTGACAATTTAGCTAATCACGAGTAAGACAATTATTTTCGACGACCAATCACG
The DNA here is from genome assembly GCA_947086425.1 of Xanthorhoe spadicearia. NCBI lineage: Eukaryota > Metazoa > Arthropoda > Insecta > Lepidoptera > Geometridae > Xanthorhoe > Xanthorhoe spadicearia. The sequence goes on along the minus strand of OX352202.1, from coordinate 10,460,070 downwards.
GGTGTTTATTTTTTTCCTATTAGCTCGTTTCAATAAATGAAGTATAGATTAAGTTTTGGCTATTGCATGGCAATACACTCTAAACGAATTAAATTGTTATTTTGTAAAATAATAATAACAATCAATTCAGCCTTCAAAAATATAGTATAAATAGACACATGATATAACATGTACCTATTATCTAATCTAGAAGTTTGTCTAAGCTTTATAAATATTTATTTAGTCTGTCTGTGTTATTTGAAGCATTTTTGAAAACTATTTGACCTTGTCCTATGGACAACTAAACCCTAATTAAGTATAAATATTTTAGATTCTTATTTTTTTGTTTGTATGTTTATTTAAATGTGTTGATAAAAATAAACCTTTTTGCTTTACTATTCCATTCAAATTCTGTGTGTTCTCTGTACTGTAGGAGCAGTACATGGCAGGTCTGCCGAGCGTGGTGTTCGGTCTGACGGCGCTGGGTCCGGCGACGCTGGCGCTGCTGCTGCCCGAGACGAGCCGCGCGGCGCTGCCCGACGACGTCGCCGCGGCAGAGAACCTGCACCACTCGGTCGTCGACGTCGCGCCCGCGCCACTCAACACTAACACTGTGCCACACATCGCTGACGTGAATAATGATGTGTGACAAAGTTGAGGTTTTTATACCAATGTTCTACGAAGAAAACCAATGTTCTACGAAGAAATGAGAACAGCTTATGAGTGACAAACTTTTAACTCTGTTCCGTGGAACTGAAGTGATCGCAAGTCTCTGACTCGTATAGTTTTTATTTTAGGGTGTAAGCTTAGTAGAAATTTCATAGAGGCCATTTTAGCTAAAGACTTTCTAATTTTCAAGTGTGTGTTGAACTAAATATAATGTAGATCTAAAGTGAAACATAACTAGACTGATCTGAAGTAAGCTTCCTTAACTATTAACACGGTCTTAAATATTAATTATCGTTTGAGTGTTCGGGCACGTATTATTGCAAGTGGTGACTAACTTGTAAGGGACACAGGGAAGTGAAGTGAACTAACCGCAGTTATTTCTGTGATAGTGACAATTTTATTGATAAATTGTAATTAATGAACAGATGATGTGGAATTTTATTGTGTTTCAATTTTGTATTAAAATATATTTTGTTATTTTAAGGAGGCGTTTGTAAAAATGTGCTTTCAAAGGGATATGTACCTATTTATTAGTTAATATAAACAGAATATGTGAATTAAGTAAAGAAGATTGTCTAGAAGAACTGTCCACAGGCAATGACCTAAAGACTGTCATTAGATATTACTCGTAGTTAAATGTCAGTTAGGAATAAATGAATTTGTTTTTATAAAAGAATTAAATCAATCAATCAATCATTTTTATAATTAAGCTATTATTTAATCTTTATTAATTCTGTTTTTTAAAGTTATTTAGGCTTAGTATGCATGGTAAATTAAATAATAATATTTTGTGTATTTTGCAGTTGACCTACTAACATTTTATGAAATGTCACAAGATTGTTCACTTAACTTTTTTCATTTTATAGCTTGCTCAAACTTTTTTATTAAAACTATTTATTTTAATCAACGATTCTAAGATTTTGCAATTCCAATATAGAATAATTGTTATTTGATTATTATCAAGTGTGCCAAGGCGTATTACAATTATCTTCAAGCTAGATCATTTTTAATCTAGAAGATAGAAGAATAAAAAGATTAAAATCTATTTGATTAAATTATCTGTTAGTTAATTTTTGGATATTTTAATCAGTGAAAAATATTATGGGATTATAATTATGGGTTCCATGTGTGGAAGCCGGTAGCTTTCTAAATCATTGTTTGCTCATTCAAGTGGCCAACTCTTGTGACGGAGTTTTTAGGCCGCCTAAATGCCTCCGTGACTTTAAAAACAGTGACGCCTTTGAAACCGTGTCAAGTGTAGGTATGCAAAGCTTTTTCAAAATCTGGGCTATTAGATACTTACCTAATTGAGCGTGTTTCTCAAAATTTTGGAAGAATTTAAACTTTTTCTAGTTAACGTAATTACGAGATTGCACGTAATTATAGAAGTTCAATAAAAAATGTCTCGCAAAAAAGTTTATTTTATTATAAATACAATAAGTCTCATCACGCTTGACCTTACTTCACATAAGCCTTAAATATGAATAATACAATTATATCTATCCTTATCTATGTAGGTATTTGAAGAATTTTATCAAAATATTTATAATTTATATCTTACTTATCATAATCTACATTACAACCTTAATTACAAACATTAAGGTCCTCGGGTATTTTGCCTTTGTGAGCAAGGTCACGTCCACACCGGGTAATATCATGAATGTGACAACGCAAATTGTCTTTAGTTTCGATAGGCTTACGATATGGGAGCCCCTGCGGCTACCATGACAATAGTTTTAATATCCTATCTGTGATTTTGCCGCATCATCATCTAAGGCGTTTGCGTTTCAGACGATAATTATAATCACGAAGTACTTCTTCTTGAGGCTGATTAAGCTAATTTGGGAGCGAACATTACGCTGACAATAATATAATATGCTGGCGTGCCTCATAACTCTTATAATTATGCCTGCCATACCTAGAATAAAATGGGCCGGAAAACAAAAAGTCCTGATAAAGATAGGATATCTGGCTATGATTTGAACTTGGACTGCGGCGTGCCTAGCGCCTCTGCTTCCTCCAGCGTGTCCGGCATCTTGGTGCCGAGCGTCTCCGGCTGCGTCAGCACCAGCAGGCCGGACAGCATGCCCATCGCGCCGAACATCACCGACGGCGTGCCTTGCCAGTACTCCGCCTATGCAAGAACAAGAAAAAATGTATCTTACATTTACAAATATATATTTATTTATTTATTTATTTAAACACTTTATTGCACACTAATTTAAAACTAAATGTACAAATGGCGAGCATAATGCCGAAGGCATTTTCTACCTGCTAACCAAGAACACAAGTAGGAGAAAGTATAGGCGTGCTAATAGACTTAAGATAATTGCATAATAAATACATAGATAGTGTAAATACAATATATGATAATACACATAAAGTAGGTATATATTTAAATATTATAATAAAATAGGTATATATGTATATATATATATATATATAGAGAAGGATAAGAATTACATAATTATAGGTACTTACATAAAATTTAACAGGAATTTGATTGAAACAACCAATCACGAGTCTTCTTCTTAAAATTGTCTCTAGACTCAATCTTTCTTAAATCGCTGGGCAAGTTGTTCCAAAGTCTAGCCGCTTCAATAGAGAAAGACTTGTCACGAAAGGTAGTACTGTGAGCCGGAATTTTAAGAAGAAGAGTATCAGAAGATCGAAGATGTCTGTCATGCAAATCAGATAGGAAACTAAAACGGTTTTTTAGGTAGTCAGGAGTAAATGGATATTTAATTATCGAGAAAAGAAGACAGAGGACTCTCAGCTTCCTACGTGCACGAATAGGAAGCCACTTCAGTTTAGCTCGGTATTCACTGATATGGTCATACTTGCGCAAGCAGAATATGAAACGTATACCAGCATTCAAAAGGCGATCAAGTTTATTAAGAAGATCCTGGTTAAGATCAACAAACGCTACATCTGCATAATCAATTATGGGTATCAAAAGGGAATTTACTAAAGTTATCTTAGTGGATACAGGAAGAAATTTCTTCAAACGAATAACAGAGTGAAGTACAGCATAGAATTTACGTGAAAGCTCCTTAATGTACGGCCTCCAAGAAAGCTTGGAATCTAAAATAAGACCGAGATTTTTTACCGTGGGCGAGAAAGGAATTCTGTGACCGTTGAAATAAAGTTGAGGAAGAGCATCAAAAGAATCCACTTTCGCAAGTTGACAAGACCCACCGATAATGATGGCCTGACATTTGTCAGGGTTAACAGTGATTCCAAACATGGTGGACCAGGACAACAGGCGAGAAAGGTCATCATTAAGAGCCAAGATGGCACTGTGTAAATCTTCAAAGGGAGCAGAACAATACATTTGAAGATCATCGGCGTACATATGAAATTTGCAAGAAAGGTGAGGGCAGAGCAGATTTATAAATAAAGAAAACAAAAGAGGGGACAGAATACCCCCTTGTGGTACACCTGCCTCTATATCACTCCACTCCGAAAAGTCCTCGCAATGACGAGTTTTTTGACGACGATCAATAAGGTAGGAACGAAACCAATCCACCGAAGCCTGGGATAAGCCAAACTTAGGAAGAGCAGCAAGAAGTAGATCGTGGTCAACTGCGTTAAAGGCATTGCTAAAATCAATGAGAACCAATATTGTCAGGTGGGTATTTTCCATGTTTACACGTATATCTTCAGTTACATTTAAAAGTGCAGTGGTAGTACTATGCCCTTTCCTAAAACCAGACTGAAAAGGGTTGAAGAGTGTGTTGGCTGTTAGGAACTCAGTGAGCTGGGCATGTGCTATTGCTTCGATAATTTTGGAAAAGAAGGGAAGGATAGAAATAGGCCGATAATGCTTTAACAAAGAGGGGCTAGAAATTTTGGGTAAGGGGATAACATAGGCTTCGCGCCATAAGTTTGGAAAGAGACACTGAGAGAAGGAATAATTAATTATATGAGTTAAAGTGGGGAGAATATGATTAAGTATCGGTTTGATCATGACACGACCAATATCATCACTACCAACGGCTTTAGATTTAAGTGATGAAAAAATTTTCTGAACCCTATCTTGACTCACTGCAACAAAAGAGAAACAAACATCTGGGGAAGGCATTTTGCTAATCTCGGATATATACTACGAAGTCTACGAATAGGTAAGTGTGTAAGAAGTGCGGAATGTGGTATTTATTTCGAGGGTGACTAGTGCCTTCCGGCCGTTTCCGCAACTATTTTTAGTGACTAGTTGCGAAAACGGAAATATCATTCTTCACCCGCAACTGGTTGTGGCAGAAGAATAAATACTCTCGAGTAGCGCACTAGGTAAAGGGTTGGCGTAGCCTAGGCTGTATCGTATTTTTTTCACAAATAAAAATAAATAAATATCCTTGGACATTCTACACAGCATCATCTAACCCTAAGCTAAGCAACTTAATACTTGTGTTATGGTAACCAGATGACTAATATAATACTTAAATGATACACATACACACGTGCTTTGCCTGTATTTAAAGAATCGCAGATTTAAAAATTCCTTACTTATAAAATCCACTGCCTCTTAATGTTTAGATCGCACACACCATCCAGATGCTAGGTACTCACGAGCACAGGCGTGAGCGGCGCGGTGATGGAGCCGATCCTGCCGATCATGGAGGAGAAGGCGAGCAGGCTGTGTCTGTACTGCGTGGGGTACAGCTCCGAGGTGAACAGGTACAGCGACGTGAACACCACGGAGATGCCGAACTTGCCGAACAGGAACAGCACCAGGCGGAGCACAGTCAGATCTAACAGACAAACGTCATTTCGTCAAAACTTAGTCTTCATAAAATTTTAAGAATACATGAACTTGCAGTAGCATAGGTGTTAAATCAGATGGGACGAAACTTTACGACCGCTGCTTCATTTCTAGAAACTAAGTCGCAAATATTATTATTAACCCTCTGCAACTGAGGTGACTTTTTTGTAAACATTCGACTGACGTGGTGTCTGTCAGACGTCGACTATACTTGCCTTAATTGCCTATATTTTACGATGTATTATACATTTGCATATTTTATAAGTTTTATTGGTTCATTAACTTACAAAATAAATAAATATAAATATTGATGAAACAATACAGTTACCTAGATTAATCACTTTAGTTGAGTTCAATATTTTACACGTTTCGTGACCTGATGGTGCAAAATATTATATAAAAAAAAATGTAATGTTATTATATGTTTAAGCAACCATAATTTGTTTAAACATTAAATGTGAAAGCTACTTAAAAGAAATTAGCAAAATCCTATGATAGGTTTAGCCACAAATTGGTCTCAAAGTCAACCCTAATTTTAGTATCTAAAACATGCAGTTTTCACGTATTTGAGCAGAGCATTGCAAGCAAATAGCATTTTTGGAAGAACAGCAGCTGAATCTTGTTAGCATTTTCAATCTGCTACATAGTCTTCTTGCTGATGGTTCAGGTTGAGGAGGAGGAGGCAATCTTTAGGTACCTAAACCCCTTCTGATTGTCAGTTGAAGGTATCTCGGCAGTCTGTCAATAAAGATGCGCTCTTTCACGCAGGAAAGTACTAACCAACTCTCTTGCTAATGATAGGAAGGAGTATCTTCTTTGCAATTAGGCACGGACAACCTTCGTTCAAGGCATTCACACCAACAAGATCTAAAAATCTGTAAAATATTGTCATTGGCCAACGACGTGTCCTTCGAGTGCTTGATTAGATCGATAACTTTTTGTCGATTTCATAGACTCCGGCTTTGGTATTTTCATACCTACCTAGTTTACACTCATAATCGGTTTATTGTTCGTTTTATCAGTGGTTGGTGCGTGGTATGAAGTATCCAAAATCACAGCTCTATTTTATCTTCAGAACATAGGATACGATTATGCAGTCCTTGGTTAACCCATAAAAAGCGCTTACCAGGTCTCTTGGACAAAAAGGAAGTAAAAGACATAATTTCAGAAGAAATATAACAACAGGTAAATTATAAACTGAGGTGACGAATGCTAGACACTATGGAACTACAGTCGATATTTATGAGGTGACGAATCCTAGACACTATGGAACTACAGTCGATCTTTATGAGGTGACGTCTACCAGAATCAGATCTTATTGCTGTACTTACGTCTGAGGGACACCAAACGCTCGTAGCGCCAAACATGTAGCTTTTTTGACCGCTAAAATATCACTGTCCTATGCCTTGAACCAATATAGGAAGGTACTGAGCGATATAGGGCTACATCATGCGGTATTGCAAAATGGCAACGAATTTATGATTCACGGTGTCTGACAGACTACCACCTCAGTCGCAGAGGGTTAAATAACAATACCAATGCACACCCCTCATTTGAATGATAACTTACTTTGAAATTGAACCAGTTTCACCTTTATTGCGGAGCTGAGGTGATAATACTAACCGTTTTGGGAGAAAAAAAAGTTTACGACATATCTTAATATAGGTAGGTACATACTCGTTATTCCCGGGAATTTGAGCTTGAATGCCCTTTCATACTAAATTGACTGGGCTACTAATGATTGTTTCAAATCAAATAAAAACTGATAGACAATTTTAAAATCAGTTGCTGTTTCTCTATCTGATTTACAATGACAAGTCATAATGACAAGAAATATGATAATTAGCTTGATTATAAATTGCAAAGTGGCAAGGTAGTATGCCTCAAACTAGCACAGCCGCCTATTTTTGTTCAGATTGTCCTACAATATTAAATAATTATCATGAATCTTTTAATTATTTTTTCTAAATTTATCAATCGTAGTTGAAAATACGTACCTACTTACGAAAAATTGTGCTCAAGATGACATACTTTCATTTTTGATATTTCGGTAATAAGATGGTTCGCGAGCTACCTTACAGGTCGCTCCCAGTTAGTTGAGATCCATAGCTCGGATGGCTTAAGCTCCTTTTCATCAAACTTGCCAGTGATTCGTGGAGTACCACAAGGTTCCATACTTGGACCAATACTGTTTGTTCTTTTTTGTGCAGATATTACGTTAAAAATAAAAAATTGTAAATATCACCTTTACGCAGACGACATTCAACTTTATATATCTTCTAAGCCCGCTACGTTAAACGTTGCAGTTGGTCAATTAAATGCGGACTTGAATGATGTGGTTAAATGGTGTAAAACGAATGGATTAATTTTAAACCCTTCTAAATCGAAATTTTTAATTTTGGGGTCTAAGAATCAGATTGATGCCACAGTAACCCTAAATCCTCAAGTAATAGTTAATGGAGTTTCCATAGATCGTGTTACTGAAGCCAAAAATTTGGGCCTGATCATGGATGGCCAATTACGCTTTGAAAATCATGTTTTACAGACAGTTCATAATTGTTTTTATCGTTTGTCAGTTTTGTATCGAATGCGCGAATATCTAAGCATCGATCTACGTATAAAGTTATGTGATTCACTAATTCTCTCGAAACTTAATTATGCTGATAATGTCATTGGTGAGCGTCTACTGGCTCGCACCAAAAAACTCATCCAACGCATTCAAAACTCCTGTGTACGTTTCTGTTTTCCCATCCCGCACCGAGCACATATCTCTCCATATATAAACAATAATAGCCTCTTGAACATGTCATCACGTCGCACTCTCCACTTCGCTACCTTGCTCTTTGGTGTCATTAAGAACCAACGTCCTGCTTATCTCTATGAAAAACTCCACTTTTCAGACCGTCACATAAGAATGGCTATTCGATTAGTTTGTCCCCGCTACAGAACGACTGCCTTTCGTGGTAGCTTTAGATATGCTGCCACAAAATGTTGGAACGATTTACCTCCTCCAATAAGAAACTCTAGTTCTATTTGGTCATTTAAAAAACAATTGAAGATATACCTCCTAGACTCTCAATTAAATAGTTCACAACAGGGAGGCAGGAGTTCTGAGCTTCGTTTTATTTAGTTAATTTTAAGGTACCTACATTTTACTTGCCCATACAATTTTACTACTTTCTCCTATCACAACATTATTTGTTAAGTACCTACTGTAATCTTTCATAGGAATTTATATATTCTTTGTATACATATTTATTTATTTTTGATATTTTATTAACCGTCCATTTTAAGATAATAGTTTTAGTTTTAATTTTAAGTTCGTGATGTGTATCGCACGCGCCGCTGCTGTACCTACACTCTGGCGTCACAGAAAACCAGCGCAGCAGTAGCGTACCTCTCCGGTCCTCTGCTACTGTTGCAAATGCTGAGTGACGACCGTTTTCGTGTCACAATTTGTATTGTTTGTTTGTCTATTTTTTGTATTTAATTTCTAAATGTGTGTTTAATTTTTTGTATTTAATTTCTAAATGTGTGTGACTCGAAATAAACGTTTTTATTATTATTATTATTATTATTATACTCAGATTCTAACTTATTTAGTGTTAACAATTTCATAAAAAACATCGCATTTATACAGGTAAGACGACATAGTTAGGTAAGTATTTTTGTAAGTGATCAAGAACAGTACCTTATTGTTTTTGTATAATACCTACGAAGTCGGTTTTAGCCGGAATCATTTATCTCAAGATAGCCTTCCTATACGTACCTAGATATAGGCTATCTATAATTTATGTTAAATAAGAGATTATCTTTATACTCGTGCGTTGAAAGAACGTGTGACGGATTTATTTATCGGATTAAAATAAAGATAAGTAAATAATCAAATGATACGGATGTATTGATACAATAAATATACTGGTATATAGTGTTAAATAAAATAAGGATTTACGTCATTAATTACTCGTCTACGTACCTACATACACAGCAAACAATGGTTATACCTATTTTAGAAAAGAGTGCGATAATGGTAGATTATTTATTTAAAAGATTAAGAGCTTAGACTACCTCAGACGGTGTCGGAATGCCTCTGCCCCTATATTTTCTTATTCAATAAGCTATCCCGGGAAAATCTTCGTGCCTCTACCTCTCACCGGTGAGAGGTAGACCTGTGGGTCTCCTTTCGTACTTGGCATTTGCCTCGACTACTCATCTAAATGCATTTTTAAAATGTAGCACCGGACCTGGGCACATTGTACTAACTAGGCATGTTTATAGTTTCAACATTTTCATAAGAATTAGATACATGTACAGTTTTTGTTTTTCAAAAAACATTTCTGAGACAAAAACTGCATTGATAGCATACCTACGTCCAAAACTTGTATCTTACAAAATAGTGTAATCAATAAAATAAATAATTTATATTATTGATTGGCATCACATGACGTCTCAGATTCGTTACGAATCTGTATATCTAATTATGGCATGTAATTTGAATCGGATTATTAAAATCTGGATTTTTGAAGTATTGGTTGGATTTAAAAATGATAAAACGTATTCTACGACAATCAAATTACTAAGTTACTTAAGCTTCGCTTGCGTGGCAGCAACATTATTATTAACCTATTAAATTATTGTGTCTTTGATTATTATATTTCTATGATAATAGCGCGATTAAAAAAGTCCCTAATAAGCTAAAAAATAATAATTTAGAGCCAGGTCAGTAACACTTAAGAACTCACCTTCAGGAACGAAAGCAAAGGCAATGTTGCACCCTGCGCTCAAGAAGTACCCAATCGACAAAGTCGCCTTCCTCCCAATCCGGTCGAGGATGAGCACCGCGGTGAAGAAGCCGGGGATCTCGATAGCGCACGTGAGGATGTAGTTCAGGTACATGGTGTCCGAGAGGGAGGTCGAGTTGATGGACAGGCCGTAGTACACGAAGGTTGTGGTGATCCACCAGATAGGGGTGGTCAACACGCGTCGTAAGAGCACCTTGGACTTGAAGATAGCTGAGATCACCCCGGGGCCATCCTGGAAAAAGTTATACAATGCTTATTGTTTTGCTTCCATTAAACTCTTCATGGTTTTACGTAACGTAAGGAGAGCTGAGAACTAAAAAACTTACATTTGGTGGCGCCGGTGGCGGATGCATCAGAGATTCCAAAGACTTATCACTAATTTGTTTCTTGTTGATTCTCGCCACCTTCTCGAGGACAGTTTTGGCTTCGCTATATTTCCTCTTGGACAGCAGCCACCTGACGCTCTCTGAGAGAATCCAGTAGTAGATGACGATAAGGAAGCAAGGGATGTGGAGGGACATGATCATGTATCGCCAGGGCTGGACCAGCCAGGCCACGCCGCCGAGGATCACCTGCCCCACCGCGAACAGGGAAGAGCAGGTCGCGCTTGTTATCACTCGATACTTGGGTCCCACTAACTCGGCAGCTGAAACAAACCTCTATTGTATTTGTTTGTTGAAAAGCCTATATCATAAAAAATAATATAAGTTCGTGCAATGTGCAATTAGTCGACGTCGATCACTTGTTTCTACCACACTAAAACTACCGAACGGTGACGACTAACCCATTCTGCAATTCAACTGATCTGGTTACATAACGTTAGCGGCAAGAAGCGGCGGGCGTTTGGCAAGAAGCATAAATTGAGGAGGTTAAACTTACCAAAAATATAAGCAGAACTGAAGGTACCAGCTCCCAGTGTGGTTTGCAGAATTTGCAACGCCAAGTACATGGGATAGTTGACGGAGAAGGCGCGGATGAGGCCGATCAGCGCCAGGTTGCAGACGCTGGTGACAAGCGCCACGCGCCGCCCCCAGCGGTCCGACACGAAACCGATCATCGGCAGAACCAGTAGCGTGCCCACACTGCTCAGCGTGCCAGCCAGCGCGCGCAGCCATTCTTGGCAGCCCAGGTCAAACTAAGAAAATACGATTTACTTTCATATTTTGGAACTGATACAGGACAATGTGTAGTAGGCGTGGATGCACCGTTGTTTCTTATGTGCCAGTTTTATTCACCAGAAAGTTATATAAAGAAAAAGAAAATAAATAAAAAATAAAATAAATAAAAATATACCTAATGAGTAAAAGTAGGAATATCCAGCAATTTAAGAATAAATCAGAGTATAATTAATTTGCGATAGAATTAATGAGTGTCCTTCGGTCCGACTTGTTGATCATGCTAAAACGTTATCTATTATAGTATAGGTATCTGTCAATACATGTATACATACATCATATACCACGGAGTTGGTTCTGGAGTACACGAACCCGTCGCATTCCTGCGTGTTGTTGACGAAGATGTTGGCGGGGCAAGAGTCCAGGGTTCCGGTCAACGAGCCCTCGGGAGAGTACCGCTCGCAGCTGGAGAAGCTTGAACCACTTGTTGGAATAGCGTTGGCCAGCCATGATGGTTCAAATGTGTGGTCTTTGGTGGTTTCGCCGCACTCTGGGATCCGGCATCTGTGGTTAAATTAGTAGCAATACGTCACAAAGGAGTACAACAACAACAAACACGTAGGCTAATTGTGTCAAATCATTATTGTTTTGTGCAAAAGTAATAATGTTATCAATATTAAAATGTATTGTTTTACCTACTTCAAACAGTTCTAAGCAAGTTTATTAGGATGCCAGTAACCCCTGTACTTGACAATGTTATTGTTCGTTTTTCATAGTTCTTCGAAAAAGTTAGACGTGATCAACATTGAACTGTCTCTGATCCACTGAACATCTAATAAGAATGGAACAGCCATCAACAAGACACCTAATGCAATGCCATGTGTTACAAACATGACTTACCTGATGTTAAAAATAATAATAAATAAAGACTATTGCGATTGGTTTACGAACCTGTGTGGAATAGCTGCAGCTGAGAATATGTACTCGCTCATGAAAGCAGATGCAATAATAGGGAAGGCAACCAGGCAAATATTGTAGAGTTGGAAGCGGCCGAACTGGCCCAGCTCGTTGATCAGCACGTCGTCCAGGTCGAGCGCCTTCGGGGGCGGTATGCTGCCCTTCCGGCCAACGGTGCTGGCCTTCCTACTAGCACCATCGCTGGCCCTGCTGCCCTTCCTGCTGGGGCCGTTGCCCTGGTCGGGCATGCTGCCCTCGTCGGCCTCTGCGATGCTGACCTTTCTGCTCTCGGACATGACTACCAGAGCGAGCGTGGCGCGCCGCGGAGACCGGCAGAATGAGCCCCCGACTTATCACAATCAAAAGGCTGGTTGTGATAAATTATTGTTGTATTTTTATAGATAAGGTTAATTATTTTCATTAGTAAGACAATTTTTACGAATGTTGCCACGTAAACTCATTAAGCTAAATAAGCCTAAAAGTTGGTGAAGAGGCCAATCTAGTGGCGTAGTTTTTAGGCCTTCAAAAGGTCTATGACTTATCAACTATTTATTGATCCTTTCAAAACACGAATTACCTACCTATATAAATCTGCCGTTTTACTATGGAATGGCTTCAAACAGTTCCACACATTAATACCTAATTAAACCCTGCCAGCACTTGTAAATACTCGAAAAAATCCCCAGTTTATGAGCTCTTTATCATGTACCTAACTCACCTTCAGTACCTTCAGAAGCTTATCTCAGTAGGTACCTACGAGGCTGATGTGTATCTTGCTAATCCGACTACTGCAGGAGAACACAGATAGGTACGGATTAACTGCGTCTGTAGGTACTATTTTATGGGGCTACTGGAGTGCCCCCGCCAATTCGAGTACCTATATTTTAACTCAAGTTAATACTAATATATAATTGGTATCTGCAATCAAATGTCAACAATAAACTTCAATTTTGTAGACACTAACTACGGCTTGCTATTAGGTAAGTAGGTACAGTCAGCAGCATAAAGATATTATGTAACAGGGTAGTCAAAATTATATTCGAGTCACAAATTCAATTTTATATGGGTTGTCAGAATAGTCATATTATTGTAACCATCAAAATGGTCAATAATATCTTAGCAACAGTTGGCAATTTTATATAACGCAACAAGATGTCCAATATTATGTTCGCGTATGAACTATTCATTGGTATCTACGCACCAAACTTTCCAAAAATATCTTCGCATGAAAGAAAAATGAACTCTAATGTCTCAAGTCACAGTCTTTTATTCGTTTCCATAAAAGTCTTGATACCTTCAAGAAATCTTATGATTATGACAAATTTAATCTATGAGACAGACTTAAAAGATCAGTTAGGTATTTAAAAATATTTTTGTAGGATCCTAAATATGTAGCATGCTATGTACCGCAATAGAAAGGAAATTAAGAAAAAAATATAATTAGGTATTATGTTATAAAATTTATATTAAAAAACTAAACACATCATTAAAACCGAACAAAAATGCTTATTCATGAATAAAACTAAATAAAATCAATATCTTGTGTATCCTCCTTCTGCATTGATAACATCTAAAAGGCGTTGTCTCATTGACCGGACAGCATTGTAACAAAAATGGTCACCTCGCAGGGATTCCCATATTTGTGTGACATGCGCACGCAATGTTTCTGAAGTTCGAGCTTGAGTGTGATCCCACAGTTGAACCATCTTACCCCACACATTCTCAATAATGTTTAAGTCCGGACTCTTGGGAGGTAATCTTATTAGAATTAAATCGTCGTTGCCAGCGATATACTCGTTCACGACCCTGGAATTATGTATGGAGCAACCGTCATGAATGAATGTAATCGGTTCTTCATCATCATAAACATTTCTTGCTGTAGGAAAGAACGATTCTTCTAAAATCTCTTTATATCCCCGTCCATTTAAGCGGCCCCCTATCTCTACTATTTCACCGGGTCCGGCCGCAGACACCCATCCCCAGAACCCTACGCTGATGCGGCCACTTCTGTTATTGGGCCGAACGTTTGCCTCATCGTATCTAGTATTGTTGACTCGCCACAAAGATACACGTCCGTGAGCCGAAGACGTAAAAACTTTCTCATCAAGGAATGCTACTTGGTTGAAATTATGATTTAAATATTGAAGAGCGAATTGTAGCCTCAGTTGTTTATGCCTCGGCGTTAGGCCAGGTTTTTTTGCAGGCACCCGATGTTTCAGACCAGCTTCGTAGAGTCGGCGTCTTATGGTGCTTTGCGACACCTCATTTGCGACTGCTAACTCCGACGTTTTAATAAAGCGGTCTTGGCGCGCTGTGCCAACAATGGCAGAGTCTTGGACCATGCTGGTTTTCCTTGGTCGTCCGAAAGAGACGTGTTTGACCACGTCTCCCTCTTGACGCCATCTTTCAATCCAAAGTCTTACAGTATTTGTCTAAAAAATAAAAAAGTTATCGTTAAGAAATATCAATCTCGCCATTTCCTGCTCAGATGGTCCGTGGAGATGATGGATACTTACACTTATGCCAAGTTCATCCGATATATCAGTATTGCTTACGCCTTCCTTATGTAAATTTATAATCTGATGCTTATTTAGTTCAGTTATTCGGTATGTAGCCATTATTAAACTGTATATATGTATAGGTATTCGATATATTTCTAATTACATTTAATGTAAGTAATCAATACGATAAATCGAATGTCAGAATTGACTTGAACTACGTACACTCGTAGTTTGTAATCTATGATAATGAACTCCAAGGAGGTAAATGATAATCTATCTCGAGTTCTATCAATGACTATTTCTAATCTAAAGAGTTTCTATTACTATACCTATCTAATTTTAAAGTTTTTTCATATATACGTTGTAAGTGCGATAGTTTGTTTGTCATTATGGTTTTCGGTAATATTAAATTTTCTCTACGTTTTTCTGATCTGCGCGAACGAAATCGAGGATGTAAGTATGCACTTGAATAAATAAATTTATTGATTCCTCTTTTCGTAATTCGTAACTGACATGAAAGGAAATTTACGCCGTAACGAGAGAAGTTTTTAATTTTAATTTACTAGTAATTAATTTAATATCATTCTTATATAGTTTATCGGATTTTTATTTCATCTCTCTATTTAAAGCTTAATAATTACTCTATAATATTATTCTAGGCATGCAATATTATTTAAATCAGTTTCTTTAAGACAGCAAGTAAAACCGCGGGACTCGCTAAAACTTTGTACCAAAAATCTGTCTTCTTGCAATTTTAATAAATTTACTAAGTTTTAAACAAAAGACAAGTCAATGACGTTATGCACGAAATGAAAGAGATAAATAGAGATGGTTTATTACACACGTAAAAAAGGAATGGACGATGATACTTTTGAATAAATAACGAATAAAAGACTGTGACTTGAGACATTAGAGTTCATTTTTCTTTCATGCGAAGATATTTTTGGAAAGTTTGGTGCGTAGATACCATTGAATAGTTCATACGCGAACATAATATTGGACATCTTGTTGCGTTATATAAAATTGCCAACTGTTGCTAAGATATTATTGACCATTTTGATGGTTACAATAATATGACTATTCTGACAACCCATATAAAATTGAATTTGTGACTCGAATATAATTTTGACTACCCTGTTACATAATATCTTTATGCTGCTGACTGTACCTACCTACTATTCCTCCTGAGTTGGCAATTAACCCAATTGGATTAATTCTTAGTGATGAGTTCTTTGATCAAATATTTGATACCTAGGTATTCAAAACAATCGTTAAATAAAAAAATATGTAGTAGGTAAACATCTTTATAAAAATGTCAGAGGTACTTTTAAAATAACATCTTAAAATTATTAAATTAACTCTAGATTTTACAGGTTATCGTTATGTTTAATTAATACTACAACTACCGCTAGAAATAAATAACACTAATTTACTTTCACATAATAGGTAGGTATTTCATTCTGTTATTTCTCTATTCTGTAAACTTACTTTATCATTGCTATTTGCAGTATTTTAAAGAATACTCCCAAGATGGTTCATTCAAAATTATGATGTTCTGATGAGGATCTTCAGAATTATTATTAAGAACAGACATGCATTACTAGCGTTCATTAAAAATTGCATAATGCTAATTCCAGGATGCTCTCATGCTTGTTAGAAGATCTGATAATTGTGTCATGTAGCAGCTAGCACTGCCATGCGATACTGCTAACCTAGCAGTATCTCATGGCGGACTTAGCTCTTCGACTTTCGAAATCAATTCATAGAATACTGTTTCTGAGCCTGGTTCGTTTATCAATACTTGTGCCTCTTCTAACTCCGAATTACATCATATTCATCTTCGGTATTCCATTTGGGTCCCCCGGGAGCTCTTTAGAAAAGTGGATCGTCCGCCTGCTCGATGACATAGTGAAAACAGCAGGTCTTAGGTACATGGGTCAGACTGGCATGCGATGGGTTGACACAAGCGAAAAGAGGCCTATGCTTCACAGTGGGATGAGACTGCACGTGATGATTTCATTTGTTGACGCTAATGCTATTTCATCCAGGTGCTTCTTTATCTCTCATGGTCTAGTCGAGGATGATGTCTGTATGTTTGGTCCGCGGCGGCGTTACATTGATGTTCTCCGCCTGGTGCACGGTGTCTGGCAGACGGATGCGCAGCGTCTCCGGCGTCAGCAGCATCAGGCAGCCGGACAGTGCCGCCATCACGCCGAACACCAGGTACGGGAGAGACTCCCAGTACTCCATCTGTGGGTAAAGAAACGAAAACTTTTAAAAGTACCCTAAACCCGCACTTAAGAATGTGAGATGTGCTAGAATCGTAGCAAGTAGAGATCCATGATCTCTGCCTACATCTATGGCGTGATTTTATGCATGTAAATATAGTGAGTCCGTATGTTTTAATGCAAAATTAATGGATAGGTCAGATTAGATAAGTACCACATAAAATAAAATGCGTGCCGTGTAAGATAAATTAATAAATCTTTTTGTTATGGATAGAACGTCTAAATTATGATAACTAAATCTCAAAGATACTAAGCATTTTATAAAAGTTATTATAATCGAATACTTAACTCTTACTCTCTACTCATGACGAAAATTATACGACGAACGTAGCTTTTACTTATCAATCAGTTAAGCTACCCTGCTACTACTAACACGCACGAGACAGCCCGGTAAACTATCTACCTGAAACAACTTTTAATAATCCCCGTAAATAATGCCTCTCGGTACTTTTACCCAGACGTTTCATCTGACAAAGCACAGAATGCAATATTTTGCGACTACTGTTGAAATATGGTTCAAATTGTACAAAGCTGTGTCTAAGCAACTAGCTTTAGCAAGGTCTGATGCCGGTACCAACAGCGGCGTCTGCGGCGCAGACATGGAGCCGACGCGGCCCACCATGGAGCAGATGTTCATCAGCGAGTGCCGGCAGTTCGTGGGGAACAGCTCGAGCGTGTAGATGTAGATGGAGCCGAAGATCATACTGATGGACAGCTTCCCGATATTGGACAGCACGATCACAACCGTGCCTGTTGTGGATATTAAAATTTATAAATGTAGATTCTGTTGGCTAATATACCTAAAACAAGGTTTTGCTTGCTTTACTAAATTTAGGATTGCCCCAGCCGATGTATTTGCTTTGCCTCTGTCCTGTCATTGGTCTCGGTCTCTAACTTCATACGGTACAGTGTATTTGCGAATGTCTCAAAAACTTAAAAGTAGATGTAAGTATGGTACATACGAGTAGCGGCGTCTGCGGCGCGAGCAGGGAGCCGATGCGGCCGCACATGGAGCAGAAGCCGAGCAGGCTGTGCCGCACCATCGTCGGCATCAGCTCCGACGTGTAGATGTAGATGCTGCTGAACGCCATGCTGATTGTCAGCTTGCCCACCATGTTCAGTGTCACTTGCAGCCACTGCAGACCTGTGGGAGGCTACGGCTACAAACTAGCTACACAATCTAGTGATGACTTTAGACGCCTTAGTAAATAATGATCATGCTACTCTATAAAAGAGTTATAGATGAAAAAGATGGGTCTTTATAGTTATCAAAATAGCTAAATTATATTCTAAAATGGGGATCAGAATGTTGAACTTACTGTTAGGAACAAACGGCAGTGTAATTAGCGCGATCCCACAAATAAAGAACGCGGTGATGATGGAACTCTTCCTGCCGAACCTGTCGAGCGTCAGCACGCTGATGGCGTACCCCGGGATCTCCACCAGCGACGTCAGGATGTAGTTCACGTAGCTGTTCCCCGCCAGCGACACCGAGTTGATGGACAGCCCGTAGTAGATGAAGGTCAGGGTGATCCACCACACGGAGCAGATGGCCAGTCGTGAGATCAACGTCTTCGACCTTACCACTTGCATGAATAACGACGGCTCCTTCGATTCTTCCACTCCACTCGGTTTTACCGAGTCTTGATTAGGTTTACTCTCCTCTTCTTCTGTTAGTAGTTTCACTGTTTTAGGTGACAGTTTTTTTTTATTAATTTTAGCTGCCTTGAAAATAATTCTGGCAGCTTCCTTCTTTTTGCCCTTGCTGAGCAGCCATCGAACGCTCTCTTCTAGAGCGAAGTAGTAGAATCCGAAGAGGATGGAGGGTGCGTAGATGATGAGCGTGAGGGACCGCCAGTAGGGCACGACCCAGGCGACCAGCGCCATGGTCACCTGCCCGAGCGCAAACGTGCAGGATATGATGTTGCCGCCGAGGACACGACGGTTCACGCCCACCATCTCAAGTGCTGGAAACAGAAAAACAATTTACCTTGAGCAGACTTCACTGATAGCATATTAAGTATCCAGCAAAAGTAGGTAAACGTTTCTAAAATCTAGAGTCCAGTTCTATAAATATGTGACATTCTATATTCTTTAAACGGCATTTACCTAAAATGAAGCCAGTGCTGTAGACGCCGGCACCAAGCGTGGCCTCCAGGAACTCGAGGATGACGTACAGCAGGTAGCTGTTGGAGAAGGCGCGGATGACGCCCACCACGCCCGACAACACGGCCGTCAGGATGAACGCCGTGCGACGCCCGTACCTGCATCAATCAATGCCTTTAGTTTAGCACGCCTGGAAAAGACTGCACTAAGCAGGAAGTTGTAAATCCACAAGCACTGACATAATAGAAGTAAATGTTATACAAAGTTACGATACTACAAACTTACGTGTCAGAGATGTAGGCGGTGAGAGCGAGTGCCACGAACACGCCTGCGTTGTGGATGGTGCCCACCAGCGTGCGTTTCCAATCCTGACACGCCAGATCGAACTGGAACATCACACAAACCATCGTAGAACCATCTGATTTTAAACTACGTTTAGTTCAAAAGATATTAAGAATGTCTGATTATCATGGGGACTTTAATGAAAAAAGTTCACTTTTGCATCGCAGCACTACTTATTAGGCAAACTTAACCTGACTTTGGAATTTGAGTGTTGTGATTTATCACAACTTTCTTTCTGCTCTAATATTGAAATTTTCCTGATTACAATAGCTGGGCGCTCATAGCGAGTGGTTCGTATACAGTAAAAGTTTTTTCTAGTGTTGAATTACCTCAGAAACAATAGTATTGTTATGTTCATAGACCCAGGAGGAGCAGGCTTGGGTCTCGTTGAGGTGGAAGCTAGCGGGCTCGCAGGAGTCCCCGATGGGGGCGTGTCGGGCGCAGCGCCCATCCTCCGGCAGCGCCCACGAGCCCCAGCCGTTCGTTTCGAACTGGGGGGGCGAAGTCTCGCATTCTGGTACTGCGCATCTGAAACGTTGTAGAATAAAACTTACATAAGTAATATTTAATTGGTATTGCTGCTTCCAAGTTTTAAGTATAGGTACCTGGCATACCTAGTATTTAGGTATTCAGGTAGAAATAGAATTAGTAAACTAGGTATTTTAGTATTTTAAAACAAAATAGATAATATTACAAAGTTTATCATGCGCTTAAATGACGTCAGATCATAAATTTGTTTTTATTGAAAACAATGTGCTATGTGAGCACATGATACATTGTAAAACTGATGTAAGTGCCAGTTTGCTTCCACGTTTTCACAATGCAATAAAGTTAACAGACCACATTACATTTGGTAAGACCCAGTTATGTTATGTATCGCCAATCTTGTGGCGAACTATAAAGAGATTGGTGTTGTTGCTCCACAGGAAGTGTCTCGTTGTTACCGCTCCACGATACGAATTACATTAAATTACCTATAAGGATTACACCTACTTTTAAATCCGGTTATTATGTCAAGACCTTGTTTTGTAGACGGCTATTTTACCATGGTTAATGATGAGTTATACCTACACACACAAGTTACCTGCAGGGATATTCAAAATAACAAAGGAACTCTGAGGAAGACTGAGTAACGTGATTAGAAAGAGGCAATTAAACAACATAACAGTGGGTAGAACTTGCTGAAAAAAATATAGTTTACATTTAAAAGTCGCAGACGCAGGACTAATTTTTGCAGATTATGCCAACATTTATTTTGTCCGCAGCGAGGACCCACTACGCCACAAAACTAAAGTCAAGAAAAAATATTACAAAACTTGAAATCAACTCTTAATTAAATAGAACATGAATAAAAACCAGAAATATACCTACGACAATTGGACAATCTACCATACCAGCCACGCAACTCCTTATAACAGTTACCCAATTCTTTAACAAGCTAAGTACCTATAACTGGTTTCCCCAGCGGAGAATATGTACTGTGAGTTGTGCACCGCGCTGATGACGATAGTGATGAGGACCAGGGAGTACACGTACACCTGGTAGCGGCCGCAGTGGCCCAGCTCGTCCAATATCAAATCTAGATCAACCACTTCACGGTCCTTCATCGTGACATCTTTATGTGTATATAAGTAATTCTACTGAATCACACACTATTCTTGTGTTGTAAAGAACTTTTGAGCTAAAATATCAATAGGTACAAAACACATTTGACATTTATTTGATTGATAGTGTTGAAGTGTGGTTGAAGTTGAAAGAATGGATTAAATGGTATAAAAACCCTCGTCATGTTCTTCATGGTAGCTATGCCTACGGATTTTCCTATAGGTTTAGGTTCGTGGCGATGCCTGATGTAATAAAAAAAGTTTACCTACTCTTAACTCAAACTGTTTATGATTTTACATTCTGCATTTGTCTTTCGGCTTCCTCTACGAGAACAGAATCATGAGGTAAAAGTAGACCATTATTTAACACTAGCTGCGCCTCGCGGTTTCACTCGGGTTTCCGCGGGAATATTGGGATAAAAAGTAGCCTATATTATTCCAGGTCTTTAGCTACCTATATTCCAAGTATCATAGCAATCGTGTTCGTAGTTTTCTCGTGAAAGAGGAACAAACATACATCCATACTCACAAACTTTCGCCTCTTTCAGGTGTAACGCAACCCTATCATGCTAATATTGATCTCGTCTGGTCTGGATACAGACACTTGAAACAAGTGTTACACACTCATTTCACGTGTACTCGTAGAATATTAATACTATCTACTACGATAGTTTCCCAAAATGAACGCGTGCACAGATAATGATTGCGTAGCACGTTCTAGTCACGAGAGGCAGGTATTAGTTATAAGCAACCCAAGTGAAATGAGATGAGCAGACGCACTTGATAGATAGTAAGTATATAAGTAATATGTGCGAATTTTTTAATTCGAAAGTAATATTATTTAAATGTGAACTAGATTTGTCCGCATTTTGCGAGTACCTATTCCTAAACTCTTATTTCCGCCACATTCCGGTCAAATCTAGTGACATTACTACCGTTCAAAATAATACTTACATTGATTTGTAATTTATCCAATGAAAACTAAGTTTCTCAAACACGGTAATAAAAGTGCTGTTATAAATCATTCAACTATAGGTATCTTATTCTATGATGAACTCCATAAAACCGCTTTAGTTATTAGAAATGATACAATATAAATCATTATGTAATTTCACAGCTGGATAAGATAGTGAATAAAATTAATAATATGCATCACATAAACCATTCGTCCATGCTAGCATCTAATTAGACAGCTAAAACAATATCCGAAATCTCTACTAAGATAGATTTCCTGGAACAGTAAGCAATGCCCACTAGGTACTACGCCGTAGAAGGTCTACGCCACAGTAGCACCTGTCTATTATTATACTATTTACTAATATTATAAAGAGGTAAAATTTGTTTGTTTGTTTGACGGAGGTAATCTCCGAAACTACTCAGCCGATTTTAAAATTTCTTTCACCGATGTGTAGACTGGACTGTTGGGAAGGTTATAGGCTAAATTTTATCCCGGTAGTTTCATTAGTACACCCGTGCGAAGCCGGGACGAGCTGCTAGTGTCTTATATTTTATTGGAAATCGGTTAGGAGTAGGTAAATAAAATAATAAAATTAATAAATTTATATATCCTTGGACATTCGGTACTTGGGACTTTAGTACGGTATGAGTAGGTATACTTACCTACGTCTTTAGATATTTTATCATCTAAGTTCTTAGACTTGAGACTTTAGCTGATAAGTTGTTCGATAATGGATTAATCAAATTTATTCAGCAAGACAGATTACATTGCGTGCAAATACTAGATTGGCAGTAGGTACTCTGTAATTTTCCCTAGCCTTGTCCTACGTCATTCTAATCGAACTAATTCATTAAAAATCTCTTATTTGTAGCCTAACCTAAATGGCTGGCCTAAAATGGACAGTTTATAAATATCGTACTTTGCATCGCAAAATAAATAAATAACTTGACACTACTTAGTTGCATTTCAAAAATTATCCACGTGCCAATAAATAGAGATAATAGAATACCTTGCAAGCCACATTATAAACGTTACTAAAGTGGAGGTTAGGTTTATATATTTTTTTTAAATAGATAGGTAGGTAAAATACAGTTAAGTATTTACAAAAATGCCTTAGCAGTTGCATTAAGGTCATTGGGAAGGTATGAAGTATTTACAGGTCATTGGGAAGGTGTTATAATTTACATACCTACCTTTATTTTAAAGTCCAGTTTGTTTTTGTCTTCTGTTTTCTTTTATAAACATAGTTCTTCAAGGTAATTTCAGAAAAGGTATTTTTTTGTAATATCAATTATAATTATATAATATATACCTTTCTTTACTGGGAAAGAAATCTACGAAGTCCTAAAAACTATGAAATACGATAGGAGCCCAGGAAAGGATGGTGTTACGACAGAGGCGCTAAAAATCGGCTCACCAACACTTCTCCCCCACATTACAAATTTATTTAACTGTATCCTAGACACCGGCCTATTACCAAACCAATTTTGTCACTCAGACATAATTCTCCTTTACAAAAAAGGCGAAAAAACTAACATCTCCAACTACCGACCTATTAGTTTAGTATCCCATTTGTACAAGGCGTTTATTAAAGCTGTACAGAATAGGATTGCGGGCAAGCTTGACCAACACCAACCTCCGGAACAAGCGGGCTTTCGTCCCGGATATTCAACTTCAGACCATCTACATACCCTTAACCAGATTATTGAAAAGTTTACCGAATTCCACAAACCTCTCTACATAGCTTTTGTAGACTACGCAAAAGCGTTCGATAGTATCAAACATTCCGCAATATTTAAGGCTTTAGAAAACCAGAACATTGAAGAAACATACATTAAAATTCTTAAATTAATTTACAATAAAAGTACAGCTAACATTAAACTTAACACAACCGGTCCAACATTTGATATACAGAAAGGGGTAAAACAGGGCGACCCACTCTCTCCCATTTTGTTCACAGCTGTACTCCAAGAAGTCTTCAAGACTCTCTCCGCAACTTGGACAACCAAAGGCATTGACGTCGATGGCAAACGCCTAACTAACTTGCGCTTTGCGGACGACATTGTCCTTTTTGCCACAACAGCAAACGAAATGCAGGAGATGCTCCAGGAACTGAGCATGGCGAGTCTTGAGGTTGGACTTCTGATGAACCGTTCGAAGACCAAACTCATGTCAAACAGCACGAGACGTAGGGTCGTGGTAGATGGGCAGGATATACAATATGTTGACGAGTACATTTACTTGGGCCAGTTAGCGAGCTTCGAAAACAGGCAAGACAAAGAGATCGGTCGTAGGATCGAGAATGCCTGGAAGAGCTACTGGTCCATGAAGGCGCACATGAAGGGCGACCTTCCTTTGACACTGAAGCGCAAACTCGTCGACATGTGTATCCTGCCCGTCCTAACCTACGGTGCTCAGACATGGTCTTTGACCGAAAGTCAGAAGTCCAAACTCAAAATTTGTCAGAGGGCGATGGAGCGCAGCATTCTCGGATTCAAACGGATCGACCGAGTACGCAACACCATGCTGCGCTCACTTACCGGCATCGTAGATGTCGGTAACAAAACTGCCAGGCTCAAATGGGACTGGGCGGGCCACGTAAGCCGGATGCAAATAGATAGGTGGGCCCACATATCAACGTCGTGGGTTCCAGATGGAAGGCGGCGTCGGGGTCGGCCGAGAAAGCGTTGGCGGGACGATCTCGTCACCTTCGACGAGGAATGGTGGGACTCCGCCAGGGATCGGGATGGTTGGAGAAGTTTGGGGGAGACCTTTGCCCAGCAGTGGGACGAAATAGGTTAATTAAAAAAAAAAAAAAAAAAAAATCAATTATAGGTAGGTACCTATTTTAAACGTAATAAGAACTTTGTATGGATATTCAGACGTAGGTTTGGATATTTGTTGCTCTGTCACGCAAAAACTACTGATGTGATTTATCTGAAACTTTGTAAAAGAGATACCGAGTTTAAAGCTATAGCTAATAGGCAACTTTTAACCGGGTTGATACCGGTAGGTACCACACGAGCATATTATAATAGTAGGAAGTACATAGGTATTTGTTTAACATGTTTATTTAGTATCTATTTCTTTTGTTAGGACAGGTAGTTGTTTTTAACGTAGTATTTACCTAAGGCTTTGTTGCGTGTGCGTGCACATTGGTTACAATTTTTTTAAACTAAGCACAGATAAAATAATAGGTACTAGTAGTATTAGGTATTAGTAAACGAACGAATTAGAAAATGAATTTACAAAATATCAATATGACTTCTACAGAACGAATCTGAAAGTTTATAAATGATTGTTTCAATCACTACTCAACTATTCGATCAATATTGATAAAACGTAGAAGAGGTGTAGAATATAATAACACATTCCTTAGCTAGTCACTTCTTTTGTATCTGAAGACTATAATGGAAAACAAAAAGGGATTACAAAAGCGCGACAATTTAAGGTAAAAATTAAGACTCACCTATAAGGAATCGCTTTAGCATTGAAGATGTATTGACTGGCGTAAATCGCAGTAAACAAAATCGGCAGAACGATGAAGCAGTAGGTAATCCTCTGGTACTTCCCGAACTGGCCCAGCTCCGCCAGGATGGGGTCCAGGTCCAGGATCTCCTCCTTGCGAGGCATGATGCACTGCTTCCGGAGATCAGACGACAGGCTCTAAGCGAGGCTCGCCAGCGTCTGACGCTGCGTTGTCAACACGCACGCTTCACTCACGTTTGCAATGAGTCCGGAGACGGACTGTCGTCGATGAGACGCATTGCTCGGTTCATTGAGACTACTATAGACGGACAACGACTCAACGTTACTAGAACAAGCGATTGTTTTACAATTATTTCAGACCTAGGTAGGTACCTCCCACTTTACATTTTTATTCATTGTTTTATGTTTATCGGGCTGAAGGTAGGCACCTAAAGTACCTACCTGCCTACTGTGTCTACCTTTCGTTTACTTTAAAAAAGAGGTAGGTAAGTATGAGTTGCTCGCCCTGACACTCACATACTTTTGCATTGAGTTATTTATAGATGGACTCTGTTATTTATTTTTGGTAAAAAGAAAAGTATGTGAACCTTAAGTAGGTAATCTGTGATGTTAACTGAAGGTTTATTTTATGATCTAAATTGTCGCGCTTTGTCCTAATTACCCAGTACCTACCTACCTCCATGAAGAGGCAGTCAGTGTCCAGCCGTTCAGCAATGAGCTTCAGAAAGCTGTTGGAGGTGTCACTCACCTGCTGCATCAGATACGCAGGTTTTTTGCGCATTGTCTCCGACGGTTTCATAGTTTAACGGGTTCACGGAGACTCTCCGTGAACCCGTTAAACTATGAAATCAATTAAGCTACTTATTTAATAATCAGCTACATTGCTGGTACATTCCTTTCATGTATATTCTATTCGTTTCCGTAACACCACTACCACCATTCTTACCTCACGTGTAATTGTGCGTCAGTAAACATTCCCGACGCACAGCAGAAGTGCGAAAGCTTCATCAGCACCCCAAATTCAATTGTTCTGGATACGCAGGGCATCCCAACCCTTTTTTGTGATTGATACAAAGGCTGCACGTGTAAAATGACTGGCAGTACCTACCTATGCTTTAATAATCGCAGCTTTCACTTACTTAGTTCAGCGTTCGGACCTTCTTCGGGCCAGCATATTTGCTCTGATGGACAATGCCCTGCGTTCCCTCTCCATGTCCATAACAGATATCGCTAAAGCATGTCACTCGCTTTAGTTGATTTCCGTTGAGACAGGCGGGATGTTATTGTTTTTTTAGTGCTTGATTTAAAACCTTATACTCACTTATAAAAAGTAGAACTTTTGTCTACGGTATTAGTAGGTATACCTAGTAAGTAAACAAAAAGGGTTCAGAAAAGCGCGTGCGACAAGAAGTTTAGTTAAGAAATAAGACTCACCTGTAAGGAATCGCTTTAGCATTGAAGATGTATTGACTGATGTAAACAGCACTGAACAAAATCGGCAGCAGGATGAAGCAGTAAGTGATCCTCTGGTACTTCCCGAACTGGCCCAGCTCCGCCAGGATGGGGTCCAGGTCCAGGATCTCCTCCTTGCGAGGCATGATGCACTGCTTCCGGAGATCAGACGACAGGCTCTAAGCAAAGCTTGCCAGCGTCTGACGCCCGCGTTGTCAACACTCTTGCAATCAGTCCGGAGACGGACTGTCGTCGGTGAGACGCGTCGATCGGCTCATTGAGATTGAGACTACTTTAATCATGGTTTTATCGGACTGAAAGAAGGCAGTCTAGATAACTAAAAAATAAGTATGTAGGATGTAGGTAGGTACCCACTGTTTTTATCTTTTGTTTATTTAAAAAATAGAGGTAGGTAAGTAAGTAGGTTTGGGTTGTTCACCGACACTCACAGACTCTTGCATTGAGTTATTTATAGATTGACTCTGGGCTTTTTTTTAAAAAAGTACCTACCTACCTAAATGTATGAAGGATAAGTTGAACTAGATGATGAATAAAACATTCTTATACAACGAATTTAACATCCTAGACAAGGTTACCTACATTTATTTACAGATCAACCAGGAAAAAGGAAAATGTACCTACTTATACAAACTTAGCTAAAAGATAAGACACAAGGTAGGTACCATACCGATTTACCTTCTTCAAAAGGTTGTTGCCATCCATGGCTTACGTCCGACATTATTCACGGGTTGGCCATGCGCATTGCAGAAACCTGTTGCAGTTGAGGTCGTGCCGATGTCATCTTCCAAGACCTTTTCCGCAAAACCAGATGCTAGAATTTTAAATACCTAAAGGTACCTAGGTACTTCATTTCTTGAAGCGAGCTAACAGGAAGATAAAATAAACTCACGTGATTGGTCGTCGAAAATAATTGTCGTTTCTCGTAATGGCTGCACCTATTTGACAATTGACAATTGATTTTACAATCCAGCCCATCACGAGAAAAACTATTATTGTCGACGACCAATCACGTGTGTTTATTTCTCTTCCTATTAGCTCGATTCAATAAATGAAGATAGGTAGATCGACTTCTTGACCTACACCTTGTCCTTGTTCTCATCTATTCGAAATAGGTTCAGTAAGTAGAATTATTACGTAAATCAAGAAGGTAATTGGCCAGGTAAAACCTAGGTACCTATATTCACAAAAAAAACTAGACCTATTCAGTTTTCTTGCTAGAAAATATCAAATCGTTGTAGGTACCTACCTAGTCTAGTACGAGATAAGTAGATACCATAGAGGAAAAACTATAAGCAACAGGTAAAGTAAGTAGGTATAGGTAAATATGATTCTTGTTTTAAATTCAATCCGCGGAAAAAATATCTACAAAAAATACATTGTAGTTAGTCAAGATAGAAACAGTCATTCATGATGAGACTGTAAGTACCTATATCTAAAGGAAAAAGTAAAATACCTATTAAGTACCTACGTACCTACCTATGAGTGGGCAACTGCCGGCCACGGCGGCGATGCGGTTTTGCTGTGGCGTACAATAGGACAATAATTCCTACATTAGTCTTATCTGATCATTGAAATGAAACTTACCAATAAGCTATAAGTAAGTAGGTACCTACCTAACAGTATTTGTAACACTACGGCCTGATAGCTAGGACATCCCAATTATTTTCAGGCTGCGCCAATAATCAAAAGCTGTTTGATATGTAAATGTAAAGGTCATAATCGCTTGAAGTTATCCTTAGTTCCATTAAAACCAATTGCATTTAGGGCCTATTTATGTAAGTATAAAATATCTGTTGACTGGTTCAGTGCACCTTGGCCGCCAAGGCCGCCGCAATTTTGAGATATCTCGAGTACCTAGCACTCATCCACGTGTCCAGATAGGTACCTACAGATTACACCACAGATAGATACCACTCTTATTTGAACACTCGATTGTAAGGACAGCCGTGTAATATCACAAACCAAAATATTTGACGTAGGTACCTACGCCTCAACTTTCAATACGAAGGTCGTGGCCGTGGGTGCGAAAACGGCCGCGAATAAGGAAAATATTTTGAAGTTAGGGTCAATGGGCTTGCTTGCTACTTGGCAGTACAGTAGGTAGGTATGGAAAGTTAAGTTTTGTAAAATATGGGCATGAACCAACCAATAAGCGTCGGTAGGTTCGACTACATATCTTTTTTTTGTATTTCTTCTTTACTCTGTGCTGTTGTGTCAATAAAGCTTTTATCTATCTATCTTCAAATGATCTGAAATAGGTAAGTACCTGAAGATCTGAAAGAATAGTCTACCGCACTTCGAGATTACAATCAACATACTGAAATCAGTAAAAAGATAAATTACTGTAGTAGAGCTCTTTTGAATGATTTCAGTGCAATGTTGATCTAATGATTCAAGAAATACATTCAAGGTGCTTATCATGCAAATCTATACCTATCTTGAGAGCAGTATTTAATGCAAAAAAATATTTAGGTATTAATTCAAAAATCTAGTTATTCAAAACATCTTTGCATCTGTTTAAAAATTCAAAAACCAAGGTCATACAAGCCTGTTTTTGGGCTCCCACACAAAACCGCGACGTCGCGTCGCATTGTCAAAATCTGCGATATCGCGCGAATTCGCACGATGGCATCGCAAGAATTTGCGATCTGCTTCGCATCGCACATTCCTACATCGCCCTACTAAACGGCTTGTCGCACAAATTCGCGCGACGTCGCATCGCAGAAACTTGCGATGCGAATTTCTGCGATGCGAGCTCGCATCGCATCGCATCGCGGATTTGTGTGGGAGCACTGTTAGATTTATGAGTCTTCATCATTTTGTACCTCGTTATAATACCTACAATATTTTACAGCTATTGGATTATTAATAGAGCATAATATAGGTCAAAATACCCATATTTATTTCCCTACCCCGAAGCCTAAAATTTAAATAAAACAAATAAATTATGTAACATAATAATTATTTATATCCTTAAAAGTTTTATATACAATCAACATCGACTGCAGAAACAACAACTACATTAAAGTACACAAGAGCACAACAGGTCCTTAAACGATTTACACATACAGGGTGTCCCATTAACAATACGCCTTCCTGACACCTCACAGAAGACACTGTGAGCCTACTGTATAATAACAGGAAAATATATTATTTGTGGGTCACACGGTACACTCAATATTATAATATTCAAGTGTAGTATACCTTTATTGATACAATAGGTACAGTAGCGTCAACAAGTGATAGTTACACAGCCGTTCTATGGCCTGTACTCCAGAACTAAACTCAGACTAGTCTTTTGAAGTAGAACTGGAATTCAGACTTGAAACTTCTTTCACCAAAATTCTACCGTCTCTTTCTGCCCTTTCACATCAGTGTTGACCAAAAAAAGTGTCAAACAAAATATCATTACAAAAAACTTGGGTTCCTGGTTTACTTCGGAATCCTAAACAGTGTTCACTTTCTAGAGCAGCAAGGATATTAGTATTTTGGTGAAACAATGGGTAGCAAACAAATACCAGTTTTCATCCCTAAGGGTGATTTCTCAGGGGAGAAAACTGGAACAGGTCAGAATAATGTCCTTCGTCACCAAGTCCTGGTGAGAAGCGGGTAGCAACATCTCCCAACGCTGCGGTAAAGCTGGCGGTCACAGCACGACTTGGTGAGGAAGGCATCGGCTGTCATTTACAAAAGTACCTACCTACTAAACTACTCCGCCCAAGAAATATCTAACCGGACAGATGCGACCTAAAATCCGTCTAAAAATGATATTGGTCGCACAATTTATTTTGAAAGTGAGGTGAATATTAGGCACGAAGTCATTGTGAAATAAAGATCACTAAAGATTTGTGTAATTTTATTTTATTCCGTGGACTCCCATTTAAACTGGAAGTTGTGAAAATGTACATTGGACAAATGGCTAAAGTGGGACTGTATCCATGGAATAAAATTTAATGGCGTTATTTTTACGAAGCTGTTATAAATTATGGGTCTTATTCATAAAAACTTGACAATTTAATACACGTTTAAAGAAAGTTTTTTTCTTGTCACCCATAATGTCAACGAAAAGAGATTGCAACAGATATATGCGTTTTAGCTAATACAGGTTTACTGGTCGAATATGCATAAGGGGGTTAATGTATATACTTTGTTATGAACACCAATCAGGTTTCAATTATTTAATTACCAACAAGTCGTGTTGTTAGACGCTTAATGACCTACTATTAAGTTAACAATGGACATGAACAGTAAAGCTAGGTGCACATTGTTACTCCATATTTCTGTTCTATATTATGCTGATATTTTCTTATATTTCCAATGGTATACGAGCGATTTCTAGGCTAAGCTAGCAGATGTAAACATAGCCTTATACCCGACCTGCGATTAAATGAGTGTAGCATTTGTTTTAACCTTGAATGACAAGGATAGTTTTTCAAGGCATCTTTACTATTTTCCAACTTTGCATACTCGTGACCTACTTACATATTATTAGTGATTTCGATAAGAGGTTGAACGGAGGAATTTTATCACAAAGTTTCGTGCAATCTTGGAATATAAATATTGTTAAGATAAAAATCTATCACACAAGATAAATCAAAATAGGTAACTATAATATTCTTAAAGATATATTCAGTTTTCTTGCATATTTCTTTACTTATTTGTAAGTTGCAGTTTTTAAGGAAGTGATCAGACAAGATTCAAATATAACACGTAGGTATTTAGCAAAAATTTTTATTTTTTATAGTAAATTCGTAAAATTTTAGATTTGATTCGGGCAAAACTTAAGTAACATTATTATGTACTTAGATAGATAAGTAAGTAACTAAATATGCAAAGAAACTCCCACGTGACACTAAGTATTAAACTATATAATATTTATACATTAGAAACATTGATATAAATTATTTCGGCAAACGACCGCAATCGAAATATTTATTTTTAATATTATTCTATTATTCGTTTTATTTCAGGAATGGATACGGATATTTCAATAAAATTATAAAAATATTGTTTCATTTACATTTTTTCAATGTACGTTCTATTTAGGAATATTTATTTATTTATCTACAATGTAACCAGTTATACTGCACTAACAGCCATAGGCTTATGAAGACGAGTGCGCATGTCTACTCAATCTTGGATTAAATAATGTATCTGTGGATTTATCCATAGATATTTATTATTTCATGCACTCTCTCAGCCATGCCCTCTAACTAGCCCTCCTACTTGAGGAAAATGTTACACTCCGTAGCAAGTTGCAAGTCATTCTATTTTTCTCGAGTAATACATCAAAAAGACCAACAAAAACGATGAACTTCACAGATTCGTCTGGTATAAGAGACAGTCGTCATATTTTAGATGCACAACACAAACATTTACAAGGTTACAATATAATAGCAACTTGCTACAAACAAAATGTGAATAGTGTAGGTATATGTACATAGTAGGTACCTCCCCCTTTACAAGACCCAGAACCCAATCCTGTCCCTCCTATAACTATGATTCAATCACCAAATTAGCATAATAGTTTTCAGAATCAAAACGAACTACAAAAAACTAGCAGTAGGTACTATGATACAGTGCGCGCCACATAAGAGGCCGTCCTTGCGAAACTAGCGCCACTGCCTTATTTATATGATTACTTCGTTGAACAAAGGAATTTAGAAGAAAATGCCTGGTCAGTTTGTAGTACACGTCCTAAGCTTTTTTAAGATATCTGTAACTAGCTGCGCCCCGCGGTTTCGCAAGTCCCGTTCCCGCGGGAATATCGGGATAGGCTACTGCCTATGAGTGACATAGGCTACTTTTTATCCCGATATTCCCGCGGGATCCATCCCATCAACTATTACTAGTTAAAAAATCACGTCTATTCGTCTCTCCGTTTTGCCGTGAAAGATGGACAAACAGACAGACAGACAGACACACACACTTTGCCTTTTATAATATTTGTATGGATGGATACGTTTTATTTAGTTAGTTGTGCAAGGTATTGTGGCTAAGACATAACGCGCACAGAAGTGGCGCGCACTGTACATAATGTAGCTATGATGGACGGGAGCCGTAATACATTCAGTTAGCACGTATATTTACCATTTACTTCCACAACCAATTTAACTACTTATCTTGTTTATTTTTTTCTGTATTGATATTTATTTTAATATTGCAAGAAATTCCGACTGTACGGCGTCTTGTTAGCTATACATTAAAATTTTTAAAATGATATACTATGGTAAATTTGTCTATTGTCCGACTAAACTTAGATTAAATGATGTTGATGATAATGAGCGCGCCCTTGGTGGCTGAATGCGAACTGATAATTTTGTTGTAAAATAAATTGAAGTAAAAGCTAATAGTAGGTCGCACGCGCGACGCCTTTCTGCTGACCTAGGAAGATGCACGGTGACTTGTACCGTACACAGACTATATTATTATTCCGACTACTAAATTAGATACCTACGGCGATTTTTAGACATAAAACTCAACATGGACACATTCGAATAACACACAAGTGGATTTATCTTACAAATCGCAGCTTCGTGTATCTTGTTATGACGAGATAGTATGATCACAGAGACGGTGCAGCGAGCACCGCGTCAGTGTGGCGGCGTGCTGTACCTAACGTGGTCTCTTGTATGTTATAGGTCGGCGGTGTGCTCACAGAGGGGCGCGGCGGGCGCGGGATGCAGCGCTATCTCGGCGGGCCGTGGTCACGTGACTACTCTTGTATCTAGGTCGGGAGTAGGTTCAGAGCGAGAGCGATGTAGCGGGCGCGGCGGTGAGGTCACGTGACGGAGCTCTACACAGCCTCTTGTAGTGGTATGTTATAGGTAGTTAGCGTGTTCACAGGAAGAGGGGCGCGGCGGGCGCGGCGGGCTGCAGCGCGAGCGCGGCGGCGGCGGCGTCGGCGGCGGCGGCGTGGTCGTGTCTGGCGGCGAGGACCAGCGCCAGCCGCCGCCACGTGTCCGCGTGTCGGGGCTCCAGCGTGTTCACAGAGACAGCGGGGCGGCGGGCGCGGCGGGCTGCAGCGCGAGCGCGGCGGCGGCGGCGTCGGCGGCGGCGGCGTGGTCGTGTCTGGCGGCGAGGACCAGCGCCAGCCGCCGCCACGTGTCCGCATGTCGGGGCTCCAGCGTG
This sequence comes from Xanthorhoe spadicearia, assembly GCA_947086425.1. Classification (NCBI taxonomy): domain Eukaryota; kingdom Metazoa; phylum Arthropoda; class Insecta; order Lepidoptera; family Geometridae; genus Xanthorhoe; species Xanthorhoe spadicearia. Next base: position 10,425,894 of record OX352202.1, on the reverse strand, counting down.
TTCACAGAGACAGCGGGGCGGCGGGCGCGGCGGGCTGCAGCGCGAGCGCGGCGGCGGCGGCGTCGGCGGCGGCGGCGTGGTCGTGTCTGGCGGCGAGGACCAGCGCCAGCCGCCGCCACGTGTCCGCATGTCGGGGCTCCAGCGCCGCCGCCTCGCGCAGCGCCCGCTCCGCCAGGCCCAGCCAGCCCAGCGAGTAGTACGCCGCACCTGGATTTAGGACTCATTTTAGTGTTCGAGATGAGGTATCTGTACTTATGTAATCTGTGATATAGGTCATTGAGACTGATTTTATTTTTAAGCCGTGTCCCCAGTAGACAAACTGTTAGCGGCCGACTGAGTTTGCGCCGCATCGACGCCCTTCCATACATTTGAAATGAAGTGTCCACAGATTGCGCTCACTGTACGCAGTTTGTAGCGTTACGCGCACCGTCTATCTCAGTGAGCGGTCGAATCCCACCAAAACCGGTTCCAGTCGGATATGGTTGTTCCCCAGGCGTAGCAACTCAGTTGGAAGAAAGCTATCGCATGTTTCGACGTTTTTGCATCGCACCTAACTAATCTCAACGCAACACATCCAAGATATTCGCAACGCATTTTACAAAGCGAGAATACGCTGGCCGGCCGCCTTTGTTTCGAGACAAACACGCGGTGACTGCTCTTCCAACAAATGTCGTGTATATAAACAAACAATAGGTATACGGAGAAGGTAGAATAGAAAATAATGTCCTCACCTAGTTGCACCATACTGTCGAGATGTGTGGGATGTATGGCGAGTGCGTTCTGGAAGCATTGCCGCGCCTCCTCCCACTCCGCGCCCGCCGCGTGGACCAACCCGCGCTGGAATTATCAAACAAATAATCTTTAGTTCATATTACCACGCTTAGGCATTTCATTAAAAATTAAAACCCAAACGTTTACGGCTGCGACGGGATTCGAACCTGCAAGATACAAGCACGGGAAGACGATTGCTTGAAATAACTTCTATGTTTGTCGTAACAAAACTGACGTAATGTTCATGGCTTTTTTTGTGAAGAACGTACCTAATCATTAAAATTAAATCAAACATCAACTTACGGTTAACAAAGAAAAACAAAGACAGAAGAATTATTCAACACTGTATGTAAACACTCACCGTATATAATACAAGATGGCTGAAAGGCGTCAGCGCGGCTGCTTCCGACACACAGCCCGCTGCCGCGCTTATTCGTTCTAACCTGGAACGAAAACAATTGTATCAATAAAAATACTGCCACATTTAGAATACACGAACAGAATTCCCACTCATGCTCGGTTTCTGAGGTCGTCAATTAAACTATCAATAGTTATTGATTCAATAAAGATAAATTGAGTTTAAACTTCGGTTAACTGTCCAATTGCGTTTCGAACCAATCGCGCCATCGAATAGATAAACTGCCGCTAAAAGAGACTCTGAAACCGGTCATCAGTCAGTTTCACGAACAGCTTGACTCGGCGTGTCCCTAGAAATTTCAGAGGCACGTGCGTCAAACGGCTGCGGTCGGCAACGTAACGCAGCAGTTCGACGCACGTACTCTTCTCGCGAAAACACCGTTGACGGTCTGTCGGCGAGTTTGGCCGCGGGTCAAAGAGCACGGTGGACACTCACCGCAGACAGGCCCTGGCCAGCAGCAGCCAGGCGTGCGCTCGGTGCGCGCACAGCGGCGCGCGCCCGCGCACGGTGGACAGCGAGGATGCACGCTCTATGTCCACACTCACCGCAGACAGGCCCTGGCCAGCAGCAGCCAGGCGTGCGCTCGGTGCGCGCACAGCGGCGCGCGCCCGCGCACGGTGGACAGCGAGGATGCACGCTCTATGTCCACACTCACCGCAGACAGGCCCTGGCCAGCAGCAGCCAGGCGTGCGCTCGGTGCGCGCACAGCGGCGCGCGCCCGCGCACGGTGGACAGCGAGGATGCACGCTCTATGTCCACACTCACCGCAGACAGGCCCTGGCCAGCAGCAGCCAGGCGTGCGCTCGGTGCGCGCACAGCGGCGCGCGCCCGCGCACGGTGGACAGCGAGGATGCACGCTCTATGTCCACACTCACCGCAGACAGGCCCTGGCCAGCAGCAGCCAGGCGTGCGCTCGGTGCGCGCACAGCGGCGCGCGCCCGCGCACGGTGGACAGCGAGGATGCACGCTCTATGTCCACACTCACCGCAGACAGGCCCTGGCCAGCAGCAGCCAGGCGTGCACTCGGTGCGCGCACAGCGGCGCGCGCCCGCGCACGGTGGACAGCGAGGATGCACGCTCTATGTCCACACTCACCGCAGACAGGCCCTGGCCAGCAGCAGCCAGGCGTGCGCTCGGTGCGCGCACAGCGGCGCGCGCCCGCGCACGGTGGACAGCGAGGATGCGCCCTCCGACAGCGCGCGCTCGATGCGGTACACGCCGGCTGACTCCGCGCGGATCGACGCTATAAACAATAACACACACTCAATTCAATATGTGCAGAGAACGAAGACGCTCGTGGCATTATGACGTCACCGCGAGCAAGAACGAGGTGACGCGCGGGGCACTGTGACGTCACCGCAAACAAGAATATCTTTAAAGCTAGGTGACTCTATTGCCTGTATGATTTGATAAAAGCTGTTCATTTACCTGCGTCCCTGGTACTGTGCGTGTCGTCGTGTTGTGAGTCTGACAGCGCATCTAGTTCCAAGTAGCCGTTGTTCTCCGCCTCCGCTTCCGCTTCCGCGCTGTTTAGTAGCGATAGGAGTTCCTTGCCCGTCGCTAGTGCCGCCTGGAATTAAAGGTCAAAGTCAAAAAACAAATCAACAGGAGGGGTGTATTTGATGCCGGGTCACTCGCTCACGAACCAATAGCACGCGCTACATCAAGTAGTGTGCGCGCGCGAGGGCGGCGGCGGCGCGGGCGCGGGGGGCGCGCGCGCCTGCGCATGCGCACGTAGTATAGTGTACTGACCTCCCCCCCCTCCCATGCTATCTGCAAGGTAGCGAGCGCGGCGAGCGGCCACTCGGCGGTGGGGTAGTGTGCGCGCGCGAGGGCGGCGGCGGCGCGGGCGCGGGGGGCGCGCGCGCCTGCGCATGCGCACGTAGTATAGTGTACTGACCTCCCCCCCCTCCCATGCTATCTGCAAGGTAGCGAGCGCGGCGAGCGGCCACTCGGCGGTGGGGTAGTGTGCGCGCGCGAGGGCGGCGGCGGCGCGGGCGCGGGGGGCGCGCGCGCCTGCGCATGCGCACGTAGTATAGTGTACTGACCTCCCCCCCCTCCCATGCTATCTGCAAGGTAGCGAGCGCGGCGAGCGGCCACTCGGCGGTGGGGTAGTGTGCGCGCGCGAGGGCGGCGGCGGCGCGGGCGCGGGGGGCGCGCGCGCCTGCGCATGCGCACGTAGTATAGTGTACTGACCTCCCCCCCCTCCCATGCTATCTGCAAGGTAGCGAGCGCGGCGAGCGGCCACTCGGCGGTGGGGTAGTGTGCGCGCGCGAGGGCGGCGGCGGCGCGGGCGCGGGGGGCGCGCGCGCCTGCGCATGCGCACGTAGTATAGTGTACTGACCTCCCCCCCCTCCCATGCTATCTGCAAGGTAGCGAGCGCGGCGAGCGGCCACTCGGCGGTGGGGTAGTGTGCGCGCGCGAGGGCGGCGGCGGCGCGGGCGCGGGGGGCGCGCGCGCCTGCGCATGCGCACGTAGTATAGTGTACTGACCTCCCCCCCCTCCCATGCTATCTGCAAGGTAGCGAGCGCGGCGAGCGGCCACTCGGCGGTGGGGTAGTGTGCGCGCGCGAGGGCGGCGGCGGCGCGGGCGCGGGGGGCGCGCGCGCCTGCGCATGCGCACGTAGTATAGTGTACTGACCTCCCCCCCCTCCCATGCTATCTGCAAGGTAGCGAGCGCGGCGAGCGGCCACTCGGCGGTGGGGTAGTGTGCGCGCGCGAGGGCGGCGGCGGCGCGGGCGCGGGGGGCGCGCGCGCCTGCGCATGCGCACGTAGTATAGTGTACTGACCTCCCCCCCCTCCCATGCTATCTGCAAGGTAGCGAGCGCGGCGAGCGGCCACTCGGCGGTGGGGTAGTGTGCGCGCGCGAGGGCGGCGGCGGCGCGGGCGCGGGGGGCGCGCGCGCCTGCGCATGCGCACGTAGTATAGTGTACTGACCTCCCCCCCCTCCCATGCTATCTGCAAGGTAGCGAGCGCGGCGAGCGGCCACTCGGCGGTGGGGTAGTGTGCGCGCGCGAGGGCGGCGGCGGCGCGGGCGCGGGGGGCGCGCGCGCCTGCGCATGCGCACGTAGTATAGTGTACTGACCTCCCCCCCCTCCCATGCTATCTGCAAGGTAGCGAGCGCGGCGAGCGGCCACTCGGCGGTGGGGTAGTGTGCGCGCGCGAGGGCGGCGGCGGCGCGGGCGCGGGGGGCGCGCGCGCCTGCGCATGCGCACGACCACAGCGTGGTGGCCAGCCGGAGTGCGCCGCTGCACTCCCAGCGGAGGGACAGGCAGGCGCGGGTCGCTTCCTGACATACAACATAACACCTTACTAATATACAACGAAATACTACCTCCTTTTTTTTTGAAGTAGGTTAAATATATATAATAGAACTAGCTACACCGTCTAAAGTGCGTTACAGCTTACATGGTCATGTTTAGACTACTCGTACTCACCATGGCCTCGTTGAGCAAGCCGACATGCATATACTGCAGCGCCAGGTAGTAGAACGAGAGATGATCGTTGTCATCTAACTGCACGGAGCGAATTAGGTGCTTCAGTGCCGTCTCGTTAGCTGCGTCCTTGTCCAGGCGGGAGTTCGTTTTCTAGAACAAAAATAATACATCATCTGGATGATTGAGGCGGTACTTTACGGTAAGTAGGCAATCTTAGACAACCAACTCTACTTTTTTACGATGACGAACGCCGACTGCACGCGCGAAAAAGGATGTCACGTCACGCTCCGCCTGAACCGAGCGTACAGGCGATAAAGAGGCACAATTGGCCTAAGCCACAATATTTAGAGTTTATACAGTCGTAGTACGTCTTATTATAGAGTCACCCAGCTTTTTAAGTGACAGCTGCATTTTTAAGGTCCTACAAAAATAAACATATTTTTCTTTATGTGACGTTATAACCTAAAATTATAGTCGGTAGTTATCGGCCCATAAAGTTGTAATTATAATACTAACCTGCGCCTTCATTTGGTACCCTATGCCGGTGTAGAGGGCGCACCGCGCCAGCATCCACCCCTCGTCCTCTTCTTCTATCGCGAGCGCCTCCTCCGCCATCTCTATGCCTTCTTCTATCTGTGCCAACAGAAATTGAGTTAGCAATCTAGATGCTGTTGGGATTTAAGTTGAGTGAGACCAGCCGCATAAGGTCAACTGAGGCATAGCAAAGGATAGGGTAAGAGCCTTTGCTCCTTTCCTATGCCTCAGTTGACCTTTTGCGGCTGGTCTCACTTTTACTCTTAATACTATGTGGGAGAGACCAGAGGGTCTAACATGTGCAACACGAAAAATCATCTCGTCGTCGACAAAACATTTTCTCTTGCTCTAACATAGTACGTTAGAGCAGTCTGTCATTATCGAGATATTTCATTTGTCGTGTTGAAGGAGAGGCTAGCTGTGTGTGAGGGAGACGGCTAGCTGTGTGAGAGCTCACCCAGCCCATGTGGTAGCAGGTGTTGGCGCCGACCAATCGCAGTGGGGCGTCGCGCGGGGCGAGGGGGGTGGCGCGTCGCATCACTCCATTTGCTCGAACACCGGCGTTCCATGCGCTCGTTCCTGTAAATTAGAGTAAGTGCTTATGAGCAAGTGGCCAATTTTAACTACATTCTTACTCTATTTCAAAATTAGTTATTATCTTTAAACGGTAAAGGAAAACATGTTATAGATAATTTTGAAATAAAGAATTTAAATCGTGAGAAATCCCGTGGCTAGTCAGCCCCACACGTATCGACGCCTGTATCGTGCATAAATCATCTAGTAAATACTGTTTTGTTTGAATAAAAGTTAGCTCGTGCGTTCACAGCCAAAATGTGCGTTTCACTATAGGTTATGGGCCCAGACATGTTAACAAACAATGCAGCTGGAATTAGTCTGACGTAAATGCGTGATAGAGAAGAGGCCTTTACCCAGCAGTGCGTGTTACCGGCTGTGTAGATAGATAGTTGATAATGCAGTGGTTGTCTCACCCGGCTTGAGATGGTCGTGCGCGGGCGCAGCGGGCGCGGCGGCCGCCGTGCACAGCGCTCGCTGGCGCCACACGTGCGTGCAACCGAAACTGAACTTCATGGCGCGCTCCAGGGACTAAAGGGGAATTAAAACATCAATTAATTATTGGTTTTGGCATAGACCAGAGGTCTTCAAAAGTGAGGAGATAAACAAAATAGTTCAATGACGTTCAGCTATTTAGTAGCATTATAAATATGTTTAGCTCAGTTCAGACGCTTCAGACGTTCTAGCTTGTTGCGCAGCGTGTGCTGGCGCGCCCCCTCTCACAGTACCTCCATCAGCGGCGGCAGCAGCGCCCAGCGCGCGCCCGCCACGGCCAGCAGGTCCGCGACGGCGACCGCGTTGCGCAGCGTGTGCTGGCGCGCCCCCCCTCACTGTACCTCCAGCAGCGGCGGCAGCAGCGCCCAGCGCGCGCCCGCCACGGCCAGCAGGTCCGCGACGGCGACCGCGTTGCGCAGCGTGTGCTGGCGCGCCCCCCCTCACTGTACCTCCAGCAGCGGCGGCAGCAGCGCCCAGCGCGCGCCCGCCACGGCCAGCAGGTCCGCGACGGCGACCGCGTTGCGCAGCGTGTGCTGGCGCGCCCCCTCTCACTGTACCTCCAGCAGCGGCGGCAGCAGCGTCCAGCGCGCGCCCGCCACGGCCAGCAGGTCCGCGACGGCGACCGCGTTGCGCAGCGTGTGCTGGCGCGCCCCCTCTCACTGTACCTCCAGCAGCGGCGGCAGCAGCGCCCAGCGCGCGCCCGCCACGGCCAGCAGGTCCGCGACGGCGACCGCGTTGCGCAGCGTGTGCTGGCGCGCCCCCTCTCACTGTACCTCCAGCAGCGGCGGCAGCAGCGCCCAGCGCGCGCCCGCCACGGCCAGCAGGTCCGCGACGGCGACCGCGTTGCGCAGCGTGTGCTGGCGCGCCCCCTCTCACTGTACCTCCAGCAGCGGCGGCAGCAGCGCCCAGCGCGCGCCCGCCACGGCCAGCAGGTCCGCGACGGCGACCGCGTTGCGCAGCGTGTGCTGGCGCGCCGCCTCGAACTCTGCACTCTGCGACAGCACCGCGTCCCGCACCGCCATCGCCTCGCCCACCAGCAGCACCAGCAACACCTCCTCGTACTCGTTGCGCGGCACGAACTGAACAACACACACAATATCATCATATAGTACGAGTAGAACAAGGCACATCCATCATCTTCATCTATAGCCGCCTCTACCCAACTCACTGCTGGGTGTAGACAAGCCATACTCTGCTAACACTACATGACTCGATATTGTGCTATCGCGACTTGTCGTCAGTCAGGCTGCGCAATGGCACTAATTCAAGAAAATCACTTACTGTCAGATATTTCTGACAGGTGATTTAGTTACTGTCAGCCTATATTTTGCCGTCACAATTTTTCTTAACAAGGTCATAGATCATACTCTGATGTGCCCATCGGGCACACGCTATCAATAATATGACACGAGTATTATTGCTCAAACTGATTACGAATTTTTTTTTATTTTATTTATTTATAAGAAAACCAATAAGTATAAAAAACAGAAAGCCAACTACAGGTTTTCACGAGTAAAACTAAGTGACTTAAAACATGTGTTACCTGATTGATAGCTGCATATTTTTTAGGTTTCCACGGTCCATCAGCCACATGATCTTCCCTCCGCCTCGTGAGGGTCCCGGGTGCGGGGGGCGCGGGGGGCGCGGGGGGCGGCGGGGGGGGCACCCTCTCCGGGGCTCGGTACACCTGACAGACATCTACTTTATCACAATGTTACACTGTTCTAACTTAACACAAACGAGATCAAAAAAATTACAATAGGACTGCTGACAAAAAAATCAGGTAAGAACCGATCTCTCTCTAGCCTCAAAGGTTTGCTGGAAGAGAACTCTCATTAGGGTTAGGCTCGCCTTTGTCTTTACAATTCATATTTTACTGTATCTGTTTATTTGAGTACAATAAAGAATAAAGAATGCTTTACATCTCTTATCTTATTTTTGTAAATGAAATGAAATATGTTCACGACTGTTTCCCACGGATCAGTAGAAATTTATTTCAGATCTTTATGTAATTTTTAAATCGTCTTCAAGATATCTTATGCTCGAATTTCTATAACTGACGTACAGACATATATATATATATATATAGTTGTAGGTCCATCACCATAGCAACTTTGTTTTTACAACACAAAATATATGAAACTTTTAGACAGATGACAACGTTGCAATGGCGAAAGTCCTACAACTATCCGTAAGTTTGTTATAGGAGCCGGGGGCACTGGTTCCTCATCTCGAACATTGAAATCACTCCTTTTTTTCTTCGGGCTATTTTTTGGTGTTTTATTTTTTGCATTTTGCATAGTATTCAAGTCCTTATTAACATAAGAATAGAGTATAATATTGACCTGTCCCGTGACTCCGCGCATGAGTACCTCAGCCAGTTGCCTGGCCAGCGTCAGCCGCAGCGCCTGCGTCGACGGCGCCTCCACCGCTGATAGCATCTCACGATACCTGGAGGAAATTACAAGACCTTTTTCTAATATTAAAGTCATTTCTAGAGCTAATTTTTTAATTCTTGTCTCTGGTACCTACTTAGGAACTTATATATTGTATTATGTATTGTGTTGTAGTTTGTAAGTACTTTAATATTGTACGTCCAGGGGGCAAACTGTTTGTACTCTGTAAAAACAAACCTACCATCCCTGTAACTATTTATTTAACAGTTTTACAATAAAAGAATATTCTATTCTATTCTATTCTGTGTAAGCGTAATATTCGTCATTCTATTCCACTGTTTTTAATTATGTTTATATTTTCAAAATTTCTGCGCCTCGCGGTGTTTCTGTTCGCTTGGGAATACCGGGATCAAAAGCAGCCTCAGCGTTCAGCCTTTTTTATCTAATACTAGTGTGAAGTAGTACCGACACATCATCATTAGCGACACCAATAATTATTAAATAATTAATTGCTTAACTGTCGCCTTGCCGCTCCGACGCTTGTGCAAAATTAATAGATAATAGTGTTTGTATAAACACAGAATCATAACAGATACCTAATCTCGAACATTAAAATGACTCCTTTTCGTCGGGCTATTTTTGTGTTTGATCTTTGCGGCACCACCAAGCGGCATGAGGTATCAGTACTTATGTAATCTCATCATCATTCATCATCATTTCCCTGCCCTTATCCCACACTAGGTGGGGTCGGCCCAACTGTCTTCTTCTTCCATTCATCTCTATCACTCGTCAACTCCGTATTCACTCCTCTCAAATTCATGTCCTCTTTCACACAATCCATCCACTTCTTCCTCGGCCTTCCTCTACTTGTATGTCCATCCACACTCATAATTCTAATATTAATAATTAATATAAATTGTAATCTGTGGTATGCGGCACCTGTCTATAGCACTATGCAGCCTGCCCGCCCGCATGTGCAGCAGCGGCACCCTCTGCAGCGCCCCCTCCAGCGTGGGCCCCGCGCGCGCCCCGCCGCCCCCTCGCTGTAAGTACAGCAGCGTCAACGAGGACGCTAGCTCGAAGCTGCGTATCTACAAACAAACGTACAATCAATTACATTTCAAACTATGTTTGATTAACTATAGGCCTAACATGCAACGGACGATAAATGAAATATCTCAGACATTGTCGTCAAACTGCTTTAGCAACGGACGATAAATGAAATATCTCAGACATTGTCGTCAAATTGCTTTAAAATCATAGAGAGAGTAAGAACTCATAAAAATAATACACATAAAATTGTGGTCTAAATCTATATCTACACTTTGCTTGGTCCTATTTTTTGGGACACCTGTATACTTAAATCACATTTTTGTGTTTAAAAGAGACAAAGTCATATCTTTTATCCTTCATCGCGTGCCGGTTTTTTGTCAGTCCGGAATATAGTGCTTCGAATCTTGTACTAAGAAACTATGGATTTACAGAATTATTTCTCCCTCGACGACGGCTCGATTTTTATCCCTATTCAATCGACTCAGTGAACAGAGTATACTAGAGCAGGAGAGAAAGATTTGTGATGTTACCGTCTCAGCCTCCCGCTCGGCCTGCTTGTAGCGACTGGTAGAGCTGGGCACCGCATTCTGCTCGAGACACAACCCTTTTATCGCGTACGACTCCGCCACGATACGTAAACTCCGTCTGGGGACACCATAAACCAAAATATTGTACCGTCGTTTTTCCTAGAATGGGAACCGAATTGATACGTTAAAGAGTTTCGCTTGTGTCCTTTTTGCTGAATATAGGCACCGGCCTTAAACAAAACCAGCTAATTATCCCATTAAGTACAACCAGTCTTGCAGTACATTTCAAAACTAGGTTCATCTGATAATGACATCATGTTGATAAATGCTGTGAATCAATACAACAATGACTCAGGCCGTTCTCAAGGAAAACAACAGTTGCGCCAACTTTATAACTTTGCATTGTTGTCTTTCATCTGTTTTATAGCTGTTTGGTTAATTATTGAGAAACATTATAGTACTGACTTGTTAATCAAAAGTAGCTGTGCAGAGTTTAGTATGCTATGACACTTTATTGATCTATATAAAGTTGGTATATATGTATAGGTAGATTCTCATAGTTTTCATAACCTCACTTTTGTGACAGCTCCCTAGCTGAATAAACGATATTACGATACCTATCGAGAAATGTGTTTTCATGTGAAACCCGGACATAATAGTGGCGACGTTTAGAAAAAACTGTTAAAATGAGTGCTAAAGCAGTGAAATTTGATCAATTCAACCCACAAACGGACAATTGGGAGATATATCTCGACCGTTTAAAGTTTTGTTTCGAGGCAAATGGCGTCATGGACGATGCATCGAAACGTGCGAATTTCTTTTCAGTTTGTGGTGCGCGAGTGTTTGAGACTGTACTTGCGTTAATTACGCCGAGAAAAGCTTTCGAGGTGACTTTTGTGGAAATAGAAACAATTCTAACTAAACATTTTAGCCCAAAACCGAATGAGATTTCGGTTTCGTTCAAGTTTTACAAGTGCGATCAAAAAAGAGACGAATCTGCCGCGGACTACATCGCTAACCTTAGAAAACTGAGTTCGTGGTGTAACTTTACTGATTTAGAGCGAATGCTACGTGATAGACTTGTGTGTGGTATGCGAGACGCTAAATTGCAATACGAACTTTTGAAGAAAGACAATTTACGCTATCAGGATGTGGTGGACGCGATGTTTACATATGAAAGTGCGGGCAAGGACGCGCGCATGATGCAGGACGCCGCCGGCACTTCGGCGACGCCGCCGAGCGCCGGCGCTGCCCCTGCGACGTCGGGCGTTGAGCCGATGGACATCAATGCGGTTCAATCTAAGTTCTACGCTCGATTGTGCTATCGCTGCGGCGATCGACATGCCGGACAATGCCATTTTGTGAACACGGTTTGTCGGTTTTGTAAAAAGAAAGGACACATTGAAAAGGTTTGCATTACAAAAAAGAAAAATGCTAACCGAAACATCAATTTCACTGACGAAGAATACACCTACTCTTTGAATGGAGTTTATTGTGTACAAAGCAACAGTCGCGTACCGCCGTACGAAGTGGAGGTGTCGTTGGCTGATACGCCAGTTCGCATGCAAGTGGACACCGGCGCAAGTTTTTCGATCGTCAACGAAGACACATGGCGCTCCGTGCGCGCAGGCCTATCTCACGTCGCGCTACTGCCTGCGCGGGTGACGCTACGCACCTGGACGGAGACGCCGGTTCAGCTCCTAGGGCAGGCCACCCTGCCTGTTCGGTACAAAAGCTCTAACCACGAGTTGAATTTCTTCGTTGCTAAAGGAAACGGACCCAACCTGCTGGGCCGTGATTGGTTAGCTCCACTCGACATAACAATGAACAATATAAATCTCATATCGAACACGACTGACCTCGAGATGGTGAGAGTGATTGAGAAACATGAAGAAGTATTCAAGGATGGACTAGGTACCTACCGTGGTCATCCAGTGGCGATACATGTGAAGGAAGGTGCGACACCAAGATTTCTTAAAGCTCGACCGGTACCATATGCCATTAAAGAGAGAGTTGAAAAAGAAATTGATAGACTGGAAAGCGAAGGGGTTCTACGCCCTATTTCTTATTCTGACTGGGCAACACCCGTTGTACCTATTATAAAAAAGTCTGGTGATGTCAGATTGTGCGGTGACTATCGCAGCACAGTCAATGAAGCGACTGAATCGGATACTTATCCGATGCCAACAGCAAATGAAGTGTTTGCTACTGTAGCTGGAGGAAGATTTTTTACAACATTGGATTTAGAACGAGCCTATACACAAGTAGTGGTAAACGAAGAGACATCCAGATTATTGACTTTGAACACATGCAAAGGATTGTACACCGTTCACAGATTAGCATTTGGAGTTAAAGCATGTCCGGGGATTTTTCAACGGTTGATGAGTTCCTTACTGGCGGGCATTGGTGGAGTTTCTGTGCTAATCGATGACATCATTGTGTGCGGTCGTACGATGACTGAAATGCAGGAGAGACTTGATGCAGTTCTGGAGAGAGTAAAAAGAGCAGGACTTCGTCTGAACAAAGGCAAGTGTAAATTCGCTAAAACTCAAGTCGAATTCCTAGGATTCATCATCGATGCTGAGGGTATACATCCAGCACCTAGTAAAGTGGAATCCATTGTTAACACTCCTGAACCAAAAAACAAACGAGAACTGCAGGCATTTCTGGGTCTGTATAATTTTTATGAGAGATTTGTACCAAACAAGGCAACTCTACTGGAACCACTACATAGACTTTTAGAGACAAGTCAGACATGGAAATGGACTGAAAAGGAACAGAACGCGTTTGAAATGGCCAAACGTTTAATTACTTTCGACTTGACGTTGGTACACTATGACCTTAAAAAAATACTTGTACTTACATGCGATAGCTCAGAGTATGGAGTCGGGGCAGTATTATCACACGAGATCGGAAATGACCAGGAACGCCCCATAGCCATGGCTTCAAGGACACTACATACCCATGAACGGAGATACTCACAACTTGACAAAGAGGCAGCAGCTATTATGTTTGGCATCACGAAATTTCATAATTACCTTACAGGAAGACATTTTCGAATTGTGACAGATCATAAACCACTTCTTGGAATATTTGACCCAAAGAAGCCTATGCCTAACATGCTGTCTCCAAGATTAACGAGGATTGCTATTGCATTGACATCACACAGCTATGACATATTTTACAAACCTGGAGCGATACTTGGGAATGCGGATAGTCTAAGCCGCTGGCCACAGCCGGTGCCGGATCAGACAGAGACACAGATCGGAGAAATTTTGTTAATGGCAGAGACACCCGAGGATTTTCCGTATGATGTTGAACACATCGCTTTAGAGACAAAGCGAGACAAAGTACTATCACAAGTGAAGTATCACGTACAGCGCGGTTGGCCCGCCAAGGTACCTGATAATGAACTACGCCCATATTGGCTAAATCGATTGGAATTATCACTTCAAGACGACTGTATACTACTAGGATATCGTGTAGTAGTACCAAAGACACTGCGCCAAGCAGTATTGAAAATGTTACACAGGACACATACAGGAATTGTACAAACCAAGGCATTGGCCAGAAGCTATGTATGGTGGCCAGGACTCAATGACGAGATTGAGACGTTAGTGAATGGATGCACTAAATGCCTTGAACACCGACACATGCCACCTAAAACCAGACATGAATGGATAACACCAACAAGACCATGGTCAAGAATCCATATTGATTTCGCTGGACCGTTCCATAATAAATACTTTTTGATAATTGTTGATGCTCACTCCCGATGGCCTGAGTTATTTATGGTCAACAATACTACATCGGCCACAGTCATACGACTTTTAAGAACAGTATTTGCTACACATGGACTTTGTGAAGTTCTGGTATCAGACAATGGCACTTCATTTGTGTCTAATGAAATGAAACAATTTTTACAAGCAAACAATATTCGACATATCACAACAGCACCCTATCACCCTTCCACCAACGGGTTAGCTGAAAGAATGGTTCAAACCATTAAAGATAAGTTGCGAAAAATGGAGGACTTAGCATGGGACATCAGAATACCAAATCTTTTATTGGGCCTTCGTTCGACGCCATGCACTACAACCAATAAAACACCAGCAGAGCTGTTGATGAATAGACGTCTAAGGACCTTGTTGGATACAATACACCCAGACAACCTGAAATATAAAAGAACAGAGAACCAGATTAAGGACAACAATGATAAAAAAACTAGAGAGACTGATGTTGGTCAAAATGTAATGTACCGAAATTATAGCAACACAGGTTCTAGATGGTTACCAGGCCGCGTTATTAACAAAAGCGGTCCATCAAGCTACAGAATTGAGACTGACGATGGCATGGTTGTCAATCGACACGTAGATCAATTGTTTAAAACTGCTACAGGACCAAGGGAGGAGGAAGAACAGGGAGGAAGAGAAGAAACAACTGAAAATACAAACACGACTCCCGTAGAAACTATGGAAGATATATTTGGTGATAATGATGAGGCAATGAGAGAGACACAAGAACCTGAAGAAATCCTTGAGATTCCAGATGCTGATCAATGGGCTGATATGCTTGGGATACCAACATCGAATACTCCCCATGATACAGCAGGAAAGATGAAGAATAAGTTCAATGAACATTATAAAACTCCTTATCAAAGACCTCATTGCTCCAAGGATAGCCAGCTATATTTGTACTAGCTAATTTTGATAATGATTATATTGGTTTGTTAGAATCAGAAAGTTATATGTTAAAGTATAATTTTAATGAATACTAACTAGAGTTATTTTGAGTTTATTGTTTATGCATTGTATACAGTTACTGAGAGGGGAGGTATGTTATATATAGCTGTGCAGAGTTTAGTATGCTATGACACTTTATTGATCTATATAAAGTTGGTATATATGTATAGGTAGATTCTCATAGTTTTCATAACCTCACTTTTGTGACAGCTCCCTAGCTGAATAAACGATATTACGATACCTATCGAGAAATGTGTTTTCATGTGAAACCCGGACATAATATGACTCTTTGGTGATAAAGTTCACATTACAATGAGAAGAAAAACCAAATTTTTTTTTCAAATTAAACTTGTTTAGCTCTTTACTATTTTGTTTTTGTTTCAGATCAATGGTTTTATATGATAATAATTTTGCTTATCCATCATAATAATTTTTTATTTTAATGCTGTATTTCTAATTTAAAATACAGATTATACTCACACAGGTAACTCTTTTTCAGTCAAAGTACTCAACTCTGCCAGTTTATAATGTTTTAATGCATCATCATACATTCCACAAGCATAGTTTAGTTTCCCTAGCAGCAGATAAGCGTCCAACGCCACCCCTGCCTTGACCCCGGCCTCATCGGTGGCCAGGGTGAGGTAGCCTCGAGCCTCCGAGAGCTCCCTCTGTGCTCGCTCTATATTGTCCTTGATTGGCGGCCATTCCTCCAAGTGGGCCTCTAACTTGCCTTCCCCGATTAGGAAGTGAGCAAGACTTTCTGAAAGGAGATGAATATATCAATTAATAATGCCTGTAATTGAAATTGGGTCAGGTGAGTAACTTTTATTAAGTTTTACATAATGATTAAAATTCCACTGTAATTACCAAGTGATTTATGTAACTGAAGTGAATGTATATACCTACTATGTGTAGATATGTAATCATGTGTTGCAAAAGGTCACACATGCCCAGCTACTCCCTAATTTAATTTGCCAGTGACCTGAAAACCCTATTATAGGATTCATTGACAACCCTGACATAAACGTAGAATATATTTTATATTGCTAAGTATAATACAGAATGATTTCATAGAGGTTTATTGAAAAACATCAACAGACCTGTCTTCTGTATGAGCCCTAACAAAACAGGCAAGTCTTATAGCTTTAGTATTTCTTCATGAACGGAAGAGTGATAAGAGAAGGTATGGCTTACCGTGCTGTGGTGATCGAGACTTCAGCTGCTGTGCCAACTCCACAGCCTTCTTCCAGTTAGACTCCTCCCGACTCTTCTCGATCTCAGTCTCATACACTCGCACAGCATTCTTACTTCGGGATGTCATTTTAGTTGGCACGGGAAATTACTTAATCATGTCACACCATCGATTTTTATTTACAATTCACTCACATTGCAAAATTTCGATAAAATCGCCAAATCTCAGGATGTTTCAGCGTTCTGAAGTGAAGGCCAAATTTGACAATTGACATGACAGAATGATGAATGACAACATTGCGATACTTTACAAAGACAGTTAGGAACATTATTTCATTTCAAGTTTTCAAAGTTATTATAGTTTTAATTTTCAATTTTTAAAATTGGACATTAATATTTTATTAAAATATTGAGAGTTTTTTATTGTGTTAGCTTACAATAAATATAACTATCTCTGTAAATACACCAGTTTCAAAATAACTCCGCAGTTAGACGCTAGATGACGCTACTGGTACTTTAATTTCCTCCTATACAACGTGCACTATCTTACCTAATAATCCCCTAACATTAAGGCACATTATTTAGATGAGATAAGTGAAAATACTTTAGAAAAATAATATCGATCTACAGGTTATTAATCGGGAATTGTATCCCCCTAACTAACCTCACGATCGCTACCTCGCCTACCACTACCAAGATGGCGCCACTTCCAAGTAATTTAAGCTCAAGTAGGTACTTACGTTAAATATTGGATTGAACAATGGTCACTGCATGCACTGCCCACTGTATCACACCAGTGACAAATAGGTTATTATTTTTACTAGGTATTTATCGTAGACACTTTACTTGTGTCTGCTAGGTACTACTACTGGTACCTACCTCATCTCGAACACTGAGATCACTCCTTTTTTTCTTCGGTCTATTTAATGGTGTTAGATTTTTGCGGCGTCACCTAGCGTAGCGGCCTAAACGGTCTTGCCTGCAATCAAAAATAAGTAACTCCATACCATCTATCTACTATATCAATGAGAACTATTTTATTTTAGTGAGCAACAGGCCATAATAACTATATTTATCGTAAGATTCGGCGTGAGCCGGCGACGTCGCGGATTATCGCGGGCTGACACGAGCGCCCGAGGCCACAACCTTGCGCTCAGCATTTACGCTTCGTTTCACGTAACTACCCCGCATTAGACAGGATTACCGATGCCATTGGCAAACAGCTAAGCGCTCTAGACAGGGAATGCTGACATCAACTACATATTTCAGGGTTAGAACTTACTGTTTCTTTTTCTTGGCCCAAGTCACTAGTTCTTGGTCATCCCTTGATACTTACCTACTAACATAGGTTCTATCGGTTTCGGTGTGACATGATGACAATCATCATCTGTAGGTGTCTGGTAGGAACCTACCTAATTTAAAACTTTATAATAGTGTAAGTGTGTAGGTAGGTATCTATCTACCATTTTCTTTTCCGGCTTTGTGATGTATTGTTTGCTGGGCGTTCGGGGCTATAAGCGCATTAGGTAGTTACAAATTGAAAAAAAATATGCTTTTCTTTATTCAAAAAACTTATTTTGTGACATCACCTACTTATCTATGATAACAACTCCAGGTATCTAGGTATCTTTTTTACCTACACTAGGTATGTAACTTGTTTTAGTTACTGTAGGTAGGTACTTAACTTGCTTATTATTAACTTATTTTGAAATTTCGTTAACAAGTTTTCAGTTAAATGTAGGTAAATAATAAAGTAGCTTGCGTGTCAATCCCTCGAGCCATCAATATTGTGAAGCGACAGCTAACTAAGCAGACGGGTTCCACGCTGGTGCCAACTCAGGTTAACGATTGCGATAGCATCGGAACATTTTGTTAGCGAGCTACAGTGGGTTACTTGCGCAATATAGCTAACAAACGGTATAAGTACCTAGAATCCCAGATACTTAGAATAAATTAACCGTAACAACTTATTGTACAATACTTCACATTCCCAAATTGACACAGGGCCAGAATAAATGTCTGAAACAACGGGAGACCTAACATCTATCAGTGTGATGTCTTTGGTTGTATCAAGATGATGATGATGATAATGATACATCTGTCAGTGAACTGCCTATTTTTCTAGCGGTTAGCATCAAAGGCGTTCAATGAGCCAGCATCAAAATGATTTATCTATATATTGGACTTTGAATGCTTAGTGTAGTGTAGGGAGTTGTTTTGGAACAGGCAATAGAGTCACCTAGCTTTTAAGACTGTTGTACTATTATGAGCGATCCTTGAGGTCCTACGAAATAAACATTTTTTTCTTTCTTTCTTTCTTTCAGAATGTAAAGTATTCCTACTGTTATAAAACTTAGTGTAGCTTGAGTGTTGTGGTTGGTTCTGTAAGCGTGGACGTTATTTAGCTAGCTAGTCTAGCATGGGCAAATTGCTTGACATGCAATTATTCATTTTAAAATTGGTACAAGAAATCGATGTCAAAACAACTGCAGGTTTTATTACAAAATTGTTTAAATTATTTATCTACCATGATCTTATATCTATGCGGATTAATTTGAAACCAAGTCTCGAATCCTCTTTTTACATAAGTGTTTTGGCTCCTGAACTTCAGTACTGAGAGGGTCTGAATTACATCAATAAAACAAACCCTTGAACTTAGGTAGCTAAATATATTAATATCAAAACTCTAATGCCACTATACAATCAAAACGTAATGATAGCGCGATGTAATTTGTATAGTGGCGCCATCTATTAATAATAAATCAGAACTAAACATAAATTCTCCTAAACATACCGCCCACGAAGGACATAGTGATGTCCTTAACCACTTAAGGTACCTGCGGCAAATAAGGGCCACTTAATTTCAATTCAAAATATTTTCAAAATCAGACGGATATGAATGAAAAACAGGACATTTTAAGAATGTTTACTTCATAAGCAGTCTGAAAAAGTATGATTTATTTGGTTTTAATTGAAATTTATCATCAATATTGAGGTTTTTCAAAACCCTTCCTTTGGTCCTTATTAGCCGACGGTAGTTTAATATGGGCCACTTAACAAAAACATTCATTTTGTCTTTTATCATTGTAAACTCTAGCTATACTATCTCTCGCAGACTTTTAGATTGATTTTCTAGTGAGTTACGCTTGACGATTTATTTAAATCACGGAAAAAAACAGTGATGGCCCTTATTAAACTAATGAAACGAAAAGTTTGAAAAAAAAGCATTAATTGACTAAATTTGTTCAAAATTATCATATTCTTGAAAAAGTTATTAGTTTCACTACATAAAACTCAAAAAAAAATCAAAAATAGCATAATATTTTCTTGAAAATTTTTTTGAATTGGTGGCTCTTATTAAACTTATGAAAGTTTACGTTATGGAACTTTGCTCTATTATGTTTCCTCCAAGTTTCTAGGAGTCCTGTGAAGTATTATGTACTTATATTGGGCATACTCACTCAAACGCAAGATATACCTAATCTTTTGTGTTGTGAATGTGTGAAGTATGTGTGAAGGCCGGTTTCGATCCCACAAGCTTCAGAACTAAAGTCAAAGTAACAAAAAAAAAATTCTTTTCGTTCTTTTTGTTCTTTTTGTTCTTTTTGTTCTTTTTGTTCTTTTTGTTCTTTTTGTTCATTTTGTTCTTTTTGTTCTTTTTGTTCTTTTTGTTCTTTTTGTTCTTTTTGTTCTTTTTGTTCTTTTTGTTCTTTTTGTTCTTTTTGTTCTTTTTGTTCTTTTTGTTCTTTTTGTTCTTTTTGTTCTTTTTGGTCTTTTTGGTCTTTTTGTTCTTTTTGTTCTTTTTGTTCTTTTTGTTCTTTTTGTTCTTTTTGTTCTTTTTGTTCTTTTTGTTCTTTTTGTTCTTTTTGTTCTTTTTGTTCTTTTTGTTCTTTTTGTTCTTTTTGTTCTTTTTGTTCTTTTTGTTCTTCTTGTTCTTCTTGTTCTTTTTGTTCTTTTTGTTCATCAGTCGTCAGTCGTCAGTCGTCAGTCGTCAGTCGTCAGTCGTCAGTCCTCAGTCGTCAGTCGTCAGTCGTCAGTCGTCAGTCGTCAGTCGTCAGTCATCAGTCGTCAGTCGTCAGTCGTCAGTCGTTAGTCACCAGTCACCTTGCCCTTTGCATCTGTTTTTGTGTACCAGTATTGCTAATAACCAGTCTTTGTCCTTCATTATTATCAATCGCTTCTAACTGAAATAGCAAAAAAAAGAAAGAAAATACATTCATATTTTAACCTCAGAACATGTATACACAATAAAAACAGATATAATAGAACACGACTTCGAAAGAAGACCTGAAAGCCTTGTAATTGACGGCCCTTACTACCCGCCTTGGGGGTGGCCCTTATTAGCCGCCTGCGTCAAGTTCGACAAAATTCACTGTAAAATCATGAAAAAATTATATTTATATTTAAACTTAACTTAATCAGGAAACATGATAAATTTATGTTATATTAATAACAGCAGATTAAAAAAAAAAAGTCTATGGTACTCACAATTAATCAGTTTTCGTGGAGATTTTTTTCTAGTAGAGCGATTTTTACAAACATCGTTTAAATAAATGTGTCTACTGACATGAAGGCGAATAGGAAGGCGATACCACCGCGGATATTAGCCTTCCTAATGGTCCTCTATAATGTAGGCTTGGTTTGAGTCTAATAATAATATTGGAAGTATGTTAAAATAGAAGTGGCCCTTATTACCCGCCGGCCCATATTTGACGCACCTACCCTATAACACTTTACATAAACATAACATAAGATCTTAAAATTATAACGCTCTAGTCTAATTATAAATTAAACTCTACAAAACACAAACATAACTTAAACTCTTGACAAATACAATTTGTAGAAGACGATCTTGTAAATAAGTCCGAAAGGTGACATCACTTTCTACTTCTTTCTCATCTTGTACTGTTTGTGTCCTATTTTGTCCTGATTCTGTTCTAATCTGTCCTTATTCTCGTACCTATTTATCTGTTCTATATAACTGTCTTCTTCCTTTCTCGAGTTAATTGTCATAAGTCATATGCAACAGAGTGTGGTGCCTGCTCTTACATACACGACAATTCGTAGGCTTTCTACATTGGTAGACAAAATGATTGCCGCCCAAACAATTGAAACATATTTTATTATTCGCCACAAACTCTTGTCTATCTCTGATGTCTAGCACTGCGAACTTCTTGCAGAAGCTAAGTTTGTGGTGTTCTGAGCAGTACTCACAAGCCATTGGGGTAGTTCTGTTGTTAGAAGTTGTTGCTATGAATGACCGTGTGATCTGACAATGAGGGTTACTTTCTTGAACTGAATCTCTTTTACTAGCATCTACTATCTCTAACGCACGACAACGGCTTTCGAGAAACTCCTGAAATTGTTTGTACGTAGGTAATTCATCCACATTGTCATGCTTGGCTAGATTTGATACCGTCAGCTCCCATTGTTTACGCGTTTCTTGATCTAATTTGGAAGTTACAAGATGTAGTACGATCATGTCCCATGTGCTCACCTCGATTTCAAGAGAACTTAAAGCACTAACACAAGCATTCGTCGTATCTAACAATGTTTTCAGAGCCGAAGCAGACTCAACATTTATTTGTCGTTGACTGAACAACTTGTTCAAAATTGAATTTGTGAGAAACCTTTTATTATTGTATCTTTGTTCTAAAAGTTCCCAGCAACGATCATAGTTTGAGTCGGCTATCGGTGTGTGCCGAATTAACTGCTCAGCTTCACCAGCAAGATGCGCTTTCAAATAGTGTAGTTTTTGCACGTTGTCGAGCGAAGTACTTGTATGAACTAAAGAAAGGAATAGATCACGGAATGTGGTCCATTCTTCGTACTTGCCCGTGAACACCGGAATAGATATTTTTGGCAGTTTCACTGATGAAGATGAGCTTGATGTGTCTTTAACATTTACTGGATTCTCTATGACAAGTTTATTTAATGTTTCTTTAAAGTTTGCCCTAGCCTGAGTGTAATTTTCTTCTGTTGCTTCGTATACTTCGTCTACTATGTACACTGACTCGTCTAGATCTCTCGAATCATAGTTCTCATACAACTTAGCGTTATTGTCTCTAAACTGTAACCAATCTCGTTCTAAGTTCTCTATTTTGGTCTCAATATAGGTGACAGTCAGTCTATCATTATGACATTTACTAAAATTAATTAATACTCTTTCAATAGATCTACTTAGGTTTTTCTGAAAGTTCAGTAGAGATTCCATTTTGAAGTTTCTATGTAATATTCGAAAATAATAAAAAATATCAATATCAAAGTCTAATACTATCTAAACGTAAATCTTAAAGTCCTTAAATTCACTTGAATAGTCAGTTCTCGAACACAAAATAACAATATAAAAGTACTCACAGTTTGTCACCACACAATCACCTCTATGTTGTCCTCTCCGAGGGTGCTCCTGGCGCTCCAACTCGGAGGCGCTGGCCAGGGATCACCCGTCAACCAACGCTGATGTATGTTGCGGCAGAGAGGACTCTCTCTCAGCTGCCTTGAACTCGTCTTCTGTGACGCTGGGCGGAGGGTAGTACTATCCCAACCGCTTCGCGTTGAACTACTCGTCTGTGGTGGCGCAGGGCGGATGAGTAGTACTATCCCACCCGACTGCTCCGACCGGACTCCTCTTTTTCTGTGACGCTCTGGGAGAGGATGCCCTCCTCCCGGCGCTGGTCTTCAGGTCTTCAAGGTTGGGTTGGTTCCAACCGCCCACTTTGAACTGGTTGCACTGCCGCTGCTGAACTTAAATAAGAGATGCGAGGGCGTAGTTTAACCGCTCGCACTCCTCGCCGTACTTTATCCGTTGCGATCCACAACGAGTACAGCGGCACTTTTCACAAAAAAAAACAATCTGGCTGACAAAGGACCAATGTTTTGGCTCCTGAACTTCAGTACTGAGAGGGTCTGAATTACATCAATAAAACAAACCCTTGAACTTAGGTAGCTAAATATATTAATATCAAAACTCTAATGCCACTATACAATCAAAACGTAATGATAGCGCGATGTAATTTGTATAGTGGCGCCATCTATTAATAATAAATCAGAACTAAACATAAATTCTCCTAAACAATAAGTATTAGATATTTTTTAGATTATGTACTTAAAATAAATTATTACTTAGGTAAAGAAATTCATGTAAAACTATTTAATCATCACAGGAAACGCTGAGCCCATCGCAATCAAATCTCTTAATCCTGTAAGCAGGAAATGAACGGCAGCTCCAATCGTGGGCCTCAAATTTTTACACGCCCCGTGCAATTTCCGGTTCAATCTCGTAGCATCCGGCGCCCGATGCACCGAGGGAGGGGCATGAATGACGCACCTGTGCGGCGCAGTGCGGGTCAATGTCGGGCCAACATCCACCCCTCCCCCTCACCCCCCTCATCCGAGCCTTCCCCCTCACCTCCCCTCGGCTCCAAAGCGCAGGCTCCACTCGCTGCCTTCACATAAATCCGCTTACCTTTATTGCTACGCAGCGCTGATGGGGTATGCACGTTTTCAATCACAACTGAGCTGTTAAAGGGCCAGTTTTATTGAAATTGACAAAGCATTTATAAACATGTGGGTAATCCCTGAGGATGGTTAAAAATCTAATCATGAATAAACTGAGATTGTGAATTCAATTACTTGCCGGCACTTGAGCGAAAATAACATAAATATTTTATGCTAGGCCCTTCTCCTAGACCAAAATATCTAATATTATTTTTGGTCGAGCTGAAGGGCACCGTATAAAATTAGGTAGGTACTCTGGTATCTACTCTTAGTTGCCGGCACGCTCGATGTACTCTCAAAATTCTTATTCATTTATTAATAAGTTGTCATCTATTAATGTCTTTCATTTACTCTTTAAGTACATAAGAGAAAATCTAAAAAAACCCAATGCTCAAAACTCCTCGGATCAAACACGGAAGAAAGTGAGAAACACTCGCCTTGGTATTGATCGCAAGACTGGGCCTCCATGCAACCTGTGTCATTTACATTATTTAATTACAACATGCAAGTAGAGCCTCTAATAACAGGGACTGATAGGTATACTACTACGCGTCATAGTCTAGGAGTGGAAACATTTAACGTTGACGCCTATGTACTACAAGGTAAAGATAACAAATGTATATAATACAACCTGTTTATTAATATAATATTTAGAATTAGTACACAGGTTGTTTGGAGGTAGAGTCCTTCGATCAATCGAGTCACCCATAAGTTATCCTTATTTATTTTAATAGTCAATTTAAAAATACTACTAAGCTTGTAACAGAAAGGTAAATAATTCCGAGATCCACTTATCCTAAATTCCTAACCGATCGATACACAATTAACTATAAAATGTATGTGAACAGGCCTAGTAGATATTTGAGGTTAGTATATAGCATGGTGTAAGCTGTGGGACGCTCGCTGTAAGTTCAGCTGCAACCAAGGCCTGCGCCGCGCCGCTCAATACTGCGCAACTACGCACTACTACAACTCTAGAAAATTTTCTGCTAACTCTATTTTAAAGGTAAATAATGGTTCTGTAACACAACTTTTGACATATAAAACTGTAAATCAATCATACAAAAGAACTACTTAATAATACAACGAATCTTTGGTACGATAAATATATTATGAGATCCGAGATTATGAATTATATTACGTTAAGCTTCAGCTCTTCTGGGAACCAAAATACCTATAAGTAGTTATAAAGCTCAGTGCCGCAAGAGCAAAGCACACGACCCAGGCAAGCTCCAGATTATGTGCTTATTAACAACAAACAAGCAGCACCACAAAGGCCCGTCTTGTGTTTGAGTTTCACTCCAAACATTACAGCCTTCTATTTACTCGGGCCTAATGCTATTTTTTACTGTGAAACTGGTGCCGACATTTGACGGTAGCAGGCATTTCTATTGAATTGTGTAAATGAGCATATCTATACTTCATTTCTTGAATCGAGCTAATAGGAACAAAAATAAACGCACGTGATTGGTCGTCCAAAATAATTGTAGGTATTTCTCGTAATTGGCTAGATTGTCAAACCAATTGTCAATTGTCAAATCTAGCCAATCCAATGAATTTCGACGAGCAATCACGTGAGATTATTTTTCTTCCTATTAGTTCGCTTCAAGAAATGAAGTATAGGGCATAATACTTTCTACTCCCCCAGTCACTCTCGATGACCTTTAATGTCATTATAGCGTCCCCATGCAGAGCAAAGAAAGGCCTAAACTTCCATTGTGGACCGAAGACATTTTATTTCTAAAAATTCGTAATGCATCCCATCTACCGCTGACAATATTGTAGAGTACACCAGGTTTAACATATCTACCCTCCAACCGGTGAAAGCTATAAAGCTTTTAAAAGAAAAACAAACTTTTAAAAGGCCTTCAAGCTGAAGGTTCTCAGGAGTCATTGGAGTAGATATATTGTTTATCATACTTTCGCTCGATTATAGGACAAATGAGACGTGTATCTGCCACGCGATGGTGATTTGCATATCGTGTAGCATGTTGTTGACGCTTAAATAATGTTGGTATTTTTGTTTTGCTGTGCTCTTATTTAGCACTAAACAGAAATAGGTTGATATTCTTATGGTTTCAAGATGTTAAGTGTTGTGTAAATTCGATTGTTGTCGTAGGATTTTAGGCACTTTAAAAACGATGACTAGATTTGGGAATTTACCTATTCATACACAACTTTACCTACTTACGTAGAGTGTTTGATTCTTAGATTTGAATAAGCTCCGAAAGATGAAGCTATGAGTAAGTTACTTCAATAAAAGGATATGAAGAAGAAACATCTATTTGTAATTATATCTGCATTAACGAGTTCACTGCGCATGACGCACGTACTCTAGTAGCGAATACTTGGCCTCAGCCCTGCCCTGTTCTCAGCACTCTTTGAGCTGGACCGGACATGGGTTAAGTATACTATATATGTTATTATATTTAATTATTCACAGTTTATTTAAATTCACCACAATTCCATTAGGTACTCTATTCATAAACAAACAAATATAGTGCAGCAGCGTCATGATATATCGTTGTTTTATTTAAGAATCCTTCGTTCATCCTCTATTACTTTACAAAATCTGGGTAACTAATGGCTCGAGCTATGATTTATCACCGTCATGTACCTACTCTGAGGCTGATGGAAGGGAACACAAAACATTCAGGTTTATTCAAATGGATGACGTGATAATTGTTTGT
Organism: Xanthorhoe spadicearia; assembly: GCA_947086425.1. NCBI lineage: Eukaryota > Metazoa > Arthropoda > Insecta > Lepidoptera > Geometridae > Xanthorhoe > Xanthorhoe spadicearia. The sequence goes on along the minus strand of OX352202.1, from coordinate 10,399,571 downwards.
TCTTTTGAATATATAAAATTCTATCAGCATTATTTATGCTCGGTACGTGTTTGCCGCTGTGGGCCGGTTTTAATTTTTGTATATTGTTTAATTTTATTACCCGTACAAGGTAAAACATTTACCTACTTTCAACTCAGTCGTGTTATGAACTTAAATAGGTCAAATATACGCCTGTAAGTAACATTGATTTTTATCAATTAAATGAGAAATTACTTAATTAGGACAGAAACAAAACTTATAGAAACATTCTAGCTCGCTAGCGACATTCTAGCTCGCTAGCGACATTCTAGCTCTCGTGCCTAACTCGACCCTGAGTAGATAACTCTTATTAACTGAACACTCCATTGTCTTTTACAGCCCTTTTTACGTTTACGTTTTACGGCGCACGGTCCATTCTATAGAACGAATTACCTACTATAGAGTCACGTATCATACAGGCTGTAAACAGTTTACTGTTATACCGATATTCACATGATATTTGATGCGATACCGTTAACCATTGTGCCACCATCTCGTGAAATATCGTATTTTATCTTAAACTTTTAGATTCCCGCACTCGAGAACATACAGGAAGGAACCAATAGCAAGAAGTGTTGACTCTAGTTACTAGACCACTAGACTGACACTAGACTGTACCCAGTTACATTTGGTTTTATACCAGCCGTATAAGTACGAGCCATAAAATGCAAGTGTATTGGCTCTATCGCTCGTTTACGGGCGTCGTTAATGGCGGGATGATAGCTGCGACCGACGCGGCCTCGCTCGGCCCCCGGGGCTGCAACATTAAATTACTTCGAAGAGCTCCGGGCAAAGTTATTATGACCCTGGGTCAAGCGCAACAATGTCTCTATACGCGTAGAGTTGATTTTCAGTTGTAAGTTTGCAGCAGATTGATAAAGAACATCAACAACATATTTTTTCAGTGAGTCCTAAGATGAGGGATGATAGGCGGAAATTGAAGAAATATATGTTACGCAAACAGGAAGTTAATGATTTTTATCAAAATAAAATGCTACGTGTACTGGTTCTTAGCAATATTTAACAAACTCACCGAGGACTAATTATAGAATTTACGAAAGTGCCTCAACAGACGCATTTCCAAAATAAAATAAATAACCAAACCATTTCAAACACGAAGTTCAGCCATTATTAAGGCAATTTAAATATGACAAGTGGATAATTAAATTGAGTGCGGGAGGGAGCGGCGGCGGCGGCGGCGCACAAAGGAACCTTGCCAGCCTTTGAGAACGCCTACGGCGGCATTTTTCACATATTTTGTAAGTACACTATGCCTGCTCTAACTCGAAGCTAATATATTTTCATTTCACTTTTTGTAATAAAGACGAAAGATGGAGAGACATAACATTATCCACGCGGTCGATCTCACTTTCGTTGCGGAGAGCCGGACATAATGTTGCAGTATTTTTTAATTAGTCGAATATTAGCCACGCAGGTGTGGTGCCTATTGTAGCGATGTACGAGTATACACGCAGAAATTAAAATCGAATAACATTTTTTGTTTACGGAACTATTCAGTCCTAAAGTATTAATAACTTATCCAGCACCAAAACATGTGCTAAGAATTTATTCGTCTGATATTCTCATAATAAACCTTTCGGCTAATTTGTTATACCAACAATTCTCCTAAACAATACCGTTCATCTAGTTTGGTCTGAATGTCCAAGATGCAGATATTCCTTTGTGCGGCGCTGGGGGGCGGCGGCGACCGCGCCCGAGCCGAGGTCACGCTTTGACCCATTTCGCATTACACGTAAACCCTCCCCCTGCCCGCTTGCTTATTAACACTTTCTGAAGAAACGGATGCATTTACTTAAAAAGCTGGCTTCATCAAGCACCTATTCTCAAAGAGTTGAATAGGTAATTAGCCTTGTTACGGTCTCACGTTGGTTTGTCGGAACGACTGACCTGAGAGAACTATGGCTATAGCTTCACACTGGCTTGCAGTGCTGGACTATAATTTAGATGGCGTTTGCCGGGCGGGCCCTAGGCACGGCCTCGCAGGCCTGTCTAGCGAAGAATAGATAGAAGAATATGAAGGTTTTCGTTTCTTTCCGACAGATAGAGGAGATTAAATACAAAATATGCATGTACTTTACACTATCGGTACACTAATTGCGTAGTTTCAACATTCATATTCATCTTCATTATAGTAGGTACTTCAGAAATAATAAAAACAACTCTTATCATAACTTTCTAAAAGCTTGGCTAGCTAAACCATCCTCTCAGCTAAATCGGTCATTATCCACATGAAATTGATGATTATTACGTGTGAAATATAAAAGCTGCGGTTTCCTCACGATATTTTCCTTCACAATAGAGTGCGTGTTAATGCGCATATTCATTTTCCTTCCAAAAACTTTATTAATGCTTGGCACGCTTTGCTCTCTTGTATTCCGTTTTCGTATTTAAAGTTTTATCTTACCTCATCATCATTATCCACAGCCCGACTTTATCCACTGCTGGGCATAGGCCTCCCTTAGTTTGTGCCATCCACTACCTACTTATCTTACCTACTTTAAAATAACTTGCTGCGGTTTTTGCTGCCCCACAGTTACAACATACACTTGCTGTACGAAGATTTGCTGAGTAACACCTGTAAAATGCGTTACAGCACAGGTTACATACTTATGTAATCTGTGGTTACAGCGATCGAAATGCTAGTTTCCAGTGAATTTCGTACTAGTGTCGTTTTAAGTGCTGGTTAATAAACATGTTTAAGACTTTACAAAAAAAATGTTTAAAAATCATCTGCCAGTGTTAAAGACCGGATAATCTCGGTTGGTTTAAGTCCTGTTTGCCACGTGACCGCGCTCGGGGGTCGCCATTGTTGTGTTGTGATAGCGACTCAAACGGAAAGTTGTAAATAAATTGCTGCATTATGAACATTTGGGGTATCGCTCAAAGGCTCCGCTTTTCGAACTTTGTTGTGAAATTAGTTGTTTTCTTTGTTCAGTGGATGAAAATCAACTTTTTGATAACAATAACTGTTTAGAAACCATAAATTACTCTGCTGGTTGGAAATTAAAATAATGTTAATAAGATTCCATAAATATTTATCAAGTACTTAACTCTAGGTAACTTTACTTTATACTAAAGAGTCGTTATCATTACTTATTACTTTTTGGGGGTGTTTTCATGGTTTTTTCTTCAATTTTATCTCATGGTATACGCCATTTCAGTAATTCTGAAAGTGCGAAATATTCAAATGATGAAGAGATTCTCTTGATGCCATCAAAGCTACCTGTTTGGCCATTAGCCACAGGCTCAACTAATGTACAAACATTCGTAAATATTAATTGAAAAATGCATTAATATCATTTCAGAAATTCATCATTCATCATCACAAATTATCAACTCATTTTCGGCTTTTACGACTATTTTACAAGAAGTATTCAGACTATAACAACTCACGTTTAAGTAATCTTAATTACACTAATTATATTCGGTTTATTAAAGCGCTTGATTGCCTTTTTAATTAGCAGGTAATTATGCAAAATCAAAAAACAATTAACCGAGGCAATTATAAGAAGTACATCCTTAACCTAAACTTAGAACTGTTCGACATTATAGTGTGGTATTCACAAAACTATGAACAATTAACTGGGAAACAGAAGCGTCTAATTAGTGCGCTTGTTAGCGGAACAATGCCGCTAATTTAGCACCACACGGTACACTTGAACATGGAGCAACGTAAACTACCTCCGGCTATCCGTGAGTATAGCCGGAGATGATGATAGATAGATATAGATAGATTAACACTTAGTCTTTATTGCACACCACATTTACATTAAAACAAATTACAGACACACATAGTACTTGTTCTTGTAACAGACCATTTACTTGATTAATGTTTAAAAAACTTAAACTTAACAATGACAATTGAGCGTGTCCTCCGAAGCACGGAAGCGCTCATCTGTTATTTCCATTTGGTCACTAATCCAAATTGTGACCACTCAGCACGTTAAAAACAACGATCAAGAACGTCTATTGAGGTAGTCAGAGGTATATCTTACCACACGTATTGGAATTCACACGTCAGTTTTTCAAAATACATTCTATTTTTCAGACGATCTAATATGGTACAAGTGATCCTAAACGACAATTAGCTCCAGTAGAATCATACGAACTGTTAGTTTAAAATGTTTGAAAGAAAACAAAAAAGCAAAATGATTACATTACTGAAACGGATATCACTGGAATTATTGTAACGGATGGCATTGCCAATATTTTATACCATCGTTTTTTTTTTTTTCCTGATAATGTTCATTTAAATAATTTATTTCCACCTGTCACGGGTATCACGTAGCGATACGTTCTTCGCACTCAGGTAAGCCCACACAAACCAACAATGTATTACTTTGTACGTTGTAAATGTTGTAATTATACTTTTGGCTAAAGACTTGATCATGCTACGCACGTGCTACGCCGTAGCACTGTTGTAGCTACCAACGGAGTTACGATCACACATACAAAAACCACGTAGACTTTCTCGTAGCACCCTATGGAAAAGAGAAGTGATTTTACGACACCGGGCAGAGAATACAGATGACAAAACGTATTCAGTAAAGTCACAGCATTGTCTTCAACGACGCAATGTTAGCAGTGTGCACTCTAATTATATTGGGGAGAAAAGGACAGATAAATTACAATTGTCTCTTTTAACTCTCGTGTATAAAAACATTATCAAATACAAAATAATATAAAAACAGTATATTTTTATAATCAATTCCAAAATTAAATCTCAATTCGCTCACAATCTTGAAGCACACCAATGTAATACAGTTTTAAAAGATTCTTCCAAGTGATCGTCACATACTTGCGAGGAGTTAATACGACAGGAGTTTTTCCCTGGCGGAGCACGTCGCCAGCCGGCAGTCGGCACGTTACGATAATTGAACGGCGGAGGCGCGCCGAATGAAAACTAAACAGCCCCGGGCGCTCAGCGAATTCAATAACTGAAAATACTTCCAGAAATATTGAAAGAAATTACTGATAAAATATTCATTGCAGAATGTTAGATAAAAGGCGTTTTAGCTCAGTTTTCAGGCCCTTATTAGACTTATAACTCCGTCACTGAATTTGACCTCAAGCTTAACTTTTGTAAGGTTACAATATAGAAAAGAACTATTTTCTCAAACCTGTGGTTTACATAAGACAAGAATGATGACGTTCAACGAAGGTAATTTAAAAGGATATTGTCCTTCGTCAAACTGACGCATGAAATATTTTCTTAATATTATATGATGGGCCGTATTGCAAAGCCTACACAAATATTTATATTAATATCACCATCACTTTAGCCATGCTAAGAATAGGAAAAAATATTTCGTCCTCCAAACATGTCAAGTTATCACACTTTCAAAAATGTATACATTCAATTTCAAACAAAAGCAACTTAGAATTTTATATACTGCTAAGAATACTCGGTGTTGGATCGCATATAACAGAAGTGTTCGTGACCTACTTTCGTTCGCAATGTTTAATGCACGTCGAGCGAAACAAGCCTGTTTTAATGCATAACAAATGTTGCATCCTTTGAGGGGCGATACAGGAACCGATTGAAATATTCGAGGGCTGGCGGAGAGCTCTTCTATATTCATGTTAAGTTGTATTGTGACGTCACGTGGAGCACCTGCTTATACGTGTGAGGAAGTTGTTAACTTTTTGTGAAGGTTTTTTTTGACCACCAGAAGGCTTAAGTCTGACCCGGGACATTTCTACGATCCCGTGTCTGGGCGGGAAAATGACAAGATATCACGAGATAAGTATACCCGAAAAAAGAAATAAGTAAAATCTATAGTAGTTTTTACAGAACAGTCAATCAAATGCAAAAATTATGCACCGCGAAATTTGCATAAAGCAAAAACACCCATGCAGATTATACTTTCCTACTTATAAAGTCACCGAGGACCATCTCGGATAAACAATTATAATGATGATGATGTACTTCGAGTTAGTTTGACATCGGACAACTTTAGAGCTAATAAAGCCCTAAAGGAATGAAGGAAGTTCGCCTCCAAGGTAAGTAAACTTTCCCACGAAACTCGAGCTTTCATTTAATAACGAACGTCTTTCACAAAGTATTTTCTTTATCAAAAGAATTTGTATTTTCTCTGAAATTCGTGTTAACCCTCCAACTTGGTATATTAGGCCCCGGCGACTATCTACGGGTCCATATAGCCCACGCAAATCTTACAGATCGCGCCCCCAGCACCACTCATGTTGCGAAAGGTTTATAGCTGCTCCGCAGATATCCGGTTCAAGTTACTGGAACAGTTCGACTGCAAACAGGAGACTATTTCGTGAAATACTGTTCTAGATTATTTATTTCAAGTATACCTATAAAACTGTATCTACCGTATGCACCGGAACGTGGAATGAATAACAATAGTACTTCTTTATCGTCTCAAATAATAAATGAAAAAGCGTTGAAACCTAGTTTGTAAAAGAAACAGAGAACTAAATTTCAAGTTAAATAAAGGTCTAAAGGTTTAAGTAAATGAGAGTGGAACACAACCCAATGATTGTTATTTCCCACTGGTTTTAGAGTGTTGCCGCGACATGGGGCGGCAGGCGGCAGGCGGCGGGCGGCAGGCAGGCGGCAGGCAGGCGGCAGGCAGGCGGCAGGCAGGCGGCAGGCAGGCGGCAGGCAGGCGGCACGCTCGCCTTGTTTACAGCGGGCCAAGGGTTTAGTGCGGCAGCGGCACACTCGCAATAGCGCGATATGGAATCTGATATGAGGGAGAAATCGCGTGTTTGCGACACATTCCAACCTTTCAAGTATTCTTTTGTTTTATAAAGGAAAGTGTAGCGTAGGATTTTGGGAAATAGCTTTAATATTTCATGAGATATTCCTTTTTCTGTTTCTATGGTAAAAACGTTTTCTTATCTTTCCACAGACTGCGTTGCTGTATTTGCTAGCCAATGGTATTTATAAACATTCTACAAGTTAAATCCTAGAAGGCTACGTACAAATAGTAAAAACATGTAGATGTCTTTATTCTGTACCCATAACAGAGCAATTTGAACGACCCAGGTAGGGTCACTTAGATTATTAATCCATTAGTGGTGGAAGCAAATTGCCTGTCAGTGGGTAATGATAACAAGTCGTTGAATACAGAAACAAAGAGAATCAGTTATTGGATAACCGAAGGTGTCAGGTGAATAAGGTCATTATGCTGATCACGGAGAGTTTGAAATTGCGCATTTTTCGGTCGTATTTTGTGCAGGCTCAGTGATATTTACATTCAGCCTACTTTGTCTGGCATTTCCTTATAATTCCCGAATATCGAGCCCGTCTCTTGGCGCGGCTCCAACCCTCTTCGCATACATACACTATTGTCTTGATACATGCATACCTACACCATGAATATCAAACTTTTTGTACATCTATAAGGTCTCTTCTCTGCTGCGTTACATTCATATAAAAAAAACTGGTTATTTTATGTGAATACTTGTACCACCTTGTACGTGTCCTGACTGCAGAAAATGTTGATATATTATACTTTTTACTTTAAGGCCCATTCTCATAGCTTGAACACCGATAATACGGTCAGACTAGTGGCAACCCACCCCCATCCTCACTCTCATGCCCTCCCCCTCCCTCTTGCTCTTAGAGACTTCGACAGTATTATTCCACATCATCAAGCTGAAGCAGCGAGGGTATCCACGAGGAACTAATTAAAGTTAAAGTGTAGCTGGGCAAGCCAAGTTGCAAGGGTTAGCTTCATTATGTGGTTAGTGACGTGAGCGTCGAAACATAAAACAACTTTAAAAACTTCTACTCTCCTAAATACAGTAAACAGAATTAACTTAGAATTAATGCCTATTGTTACTACTAAGCTTGTACTAAGTCGTAGCTGTAGAGTGTGTGATCCCAAACAAATAAATTGTAGGATTAGTTGTGAGGAGCACCTGCGCGCTCACTGCTGTCCATAACTAGGTTTCAATGGAAACCAATTTACACGGCTTTGGCGGGCGATTGTTTGCCCTTGAGCCTTGAGCGCTATCCACTCAAACAGACTATAATTTACATGCAGCATTTCATTTGTAAATCAAGAGAAGTGAGGTAAGTTTTTAATTACTGTTTCCAGTCGATGTAAAAGCCTGTATTAAATTATAAATGAAATCCTAAAACAACAGTAATGTTCGCATTTCAGAGCTGTTCAAGCCTCCCTGGGTAAGGTGGGCTGTATCGCCTCACGTAAAACAGTGCCTAGTCCGCGTCGTCGTCGGTCGTCGTAAACGTACAACGTTTTGGAGGCATCCTCGATAAGGACATCATTCCGCAGTCCGCATTGTTATTCATCGCCCGACCTCCTTTCTGACGTATTAAGAGCATGCAATGCCGCATCTTCCCTCTCGCTCACGCCCGAAACATCTCCGTCGATGTACATGAAACAGATGATGTGGTGCGTGAGTTTTGCGCTATGAGCTCGTGTTCGTCCTTCCCTCCCTCTCTGTCTCCTGCGGGGGGCGCGCCGGGTGGGAGCGAGAAAGAGGATTAGCGCAACAGTTGTCGCACGTATATCGACCGCGTCCCTGCCACGTGCCTCCTCGCCCCGCTCCCACCACTATTTTCCGAACTTTTTCCCTTGTTGAACATACATGGGCGGCAAACCTTTACCATTGAATACTTTATATAAACTGAGCAAGCAATGAACGGCGCTTTTAAAGTACCTACTGGTGCTGTAGAGACAGTCGTCCTAGTAATTGCTTCATTCCTTTCTTCGTGCCTGTTTGCATGCGAATAGCTAGTGAACGCTCGTACTAACAACGTACCTATGTCGTAAACTCATGTGGTTAGGTTGCATCAATAAAACACATAATATTAATGCGAATTGTGGCCATGCAGTCAGTATGCTATAACTGAATATATAATTTAAATTAATATTACCTACGTTGGTAGGAAGCATGTAGGTAATATAATTTAACCCTAATTCTAATGCAGAGTTAACGTATAACTTAGTAGTTAAAGGGTTAATGCAGATGGGTACGGATACGGAGTACCAGCACAAAATCAAAATGTTGAATTCTATGAATCTAACAACGATTACACAAACATACATACCTGTGCTGTGCGTAGTTTTACATCGTTATTTACTGCTGCAATGTAATTAACTTCTGAGTAACTAACGCAATTAGAATATTCACAAAATATTTCAGTTTTCCATCATTAACATTTTAAAATAGCTTTACTAAGTTATCTTACTTATTCAAAGTATGTTGAGAATTTAAACCAAGTGGCCATCTATATAATAGATCTTATTTATGTTGTTTGCATAAGTGTACTCGTATGTGATAGAATATACAAAGCTTTGTTTGTGAGCTGTCATGTTGTACGAGTAGTTGCGTGTCGCTGGTCTCCGAGGAGTGCTCGTCACCAGTCTCTGAATATTTGGCGAGTGAGGTCCATTCGAGTGACTCATTCCAGCGGAACGTAATCAAATACTGTAAATTCAATATATTATTATGTTAAATATACAAATGTGACTGACTACAAATAATTTACATATGTTTTTCTTTCAATTGCCAAACCTAATTATTTAATGAAATTGATCACAGATAACATCTGTGGTATTGGTAGATATAAGCCCTAAACAGCATACACTTTAGACTTTGCTGTCTTTTATACGAGTATTATGCCATATTCTAAAATTTACGGAAAATCTGTGACATACGAGTACACCTAGTACCAAGGCACTTACTATTAAATAAACATAAAACTTCAAATTAAACTTCTTATTGGAGTCGTTTAAAACGATCGAGTTTCCGTAAAAATATTTGATATTGTCCCAAAGTCAATGGATACTTAATCGGGTGTTACAAAAGAGCCAACAAATAACAATAAATCGATCACACGTTATCTGGAAGGCATTTACAGCGGCGATTAGGCGCTCCCGCGAGACAGCCTTTGTACCGCTCGGACCAGGAGATTAATGGAGCTCAGCCTGATAACGAAATAATGCCTCAAATTTCATTGTTAATCTTGTATTTACCTACAGAAAACATGAAATAGCCCAGTATTATTATCCCTTCCTTTTCCTTTTCCCATTTGAAAAATGGAAGTACAAATTGACAATGAAATGCTGCAGCGTCTAGATACCCTTTACAAATGGCCGTATTCCGACGATATTCGAGGATATTTTGTAAAGGCGTCCCTCGGGGCAGCAGCGCCGGGTACGGACTGATGGCCTAATGGGACGATCGACTCCGGCTGTATCAGGAATTGACTCACAATGGCGGCCTGTTGGGAATCCGTTTGAACCTCTTTTGAGACTACATAGTTTGCACTATTTGATGTTTTGACTGATACTGCTTTACTTTGAGTCTATTATTAGTAGTATTGTAACACAGGGTAAGCTATGTTTATCTCTGATGTTTTTGTTTTCATTCTATAAAGTAATAACGTCTGAAATAGCTGTAGCGTTTTTAAGGCGTTCTTGCAGACTATCTATTCGAATAAATTATACAAGATAGAAATTGTTGTTCTCTATTTTAATAAAAAAGTTAAATGTGACACGTGTCACGACTCTAATTGCTCTATCTGTGTCTTCTCTGAAAGAAGAGTAAGTACAATAAAGTAGTATTTATTGAACTGGCATTTGGATGATCTACCAATGCAAAATACTAGAAAACTTGCTACTCTTTCAAAAGCACTTTATTCTTACAAAGCCAGAACTTTTGCAATTTTTATAAAGAGAAGACCAGATCAAAAAGTATTTACCGCTAGTAGTACCCTGATAGGCTACAAAGTAAGATTTATCGTCTAGTAACCTCGTTACTGTGATTAAGCGCCAGCCACGAAATTATTTAATGCATAGAACCGAGCCAGCGAGCTCTAACCAAGTCATGAGTTTGTAATTTAATTGCGAGAGCAGACACATCTGTTATTATTAAACGTACATAATGCTTGAAAAGTGTTTGTTCATACAAATGTGAATTTTAATGAACCGTGAACTAAAGTCACCTTGGTTTGTAAGCCGTGGATTATCTAGTTTGCAAAATAAACGTAAATCGTAGGCAAAATTTTCTAACATGCCGTGATACAAAATCATAAAATATGAAGTTTTATTAAAATTAGCATTTGGTGTGAAACAACAAATAATACATCAAAGTTACTCATGACTCTAAATGCTGAACATTCTGGTTTTTGGTTCTTATTTGTGTGATTATTTAACATGAATATATTCGAATGTAGTTTTCGCAAAATGAAATAGCAAAAATGGTTTGAATACAGTATAAACACATCAAACGAAACCCTCTCAATGATGTGCAGCCTCACAGAATCTTTTTCCAAAAGATCTGAAAGAACCTTGGCGACATAGTTACATAGTCGTAACATTTATCTCGTTTTATTTTACTTATATTTGTTAAGTGTTATTACAAGAAACATTTTAAATCCATCCATCCATCCATACTTAATATTATAAAAGGGAAAGTGTGTGTGTCTGTCTGTCTATCTGTTTGTCCGTCTTTCGCGGCAAAACGGAGCGACGAATTGACGTAATTTTTTAAGTGGTGAAAGTTGAAGGGCTGGAGGCATAGGCATATAGGCTACTTTTTATCCCGATATTCCCGCGGGAACGGGACTTACGCGGGTGAAACCGCGGGGCGCAGCTAGTAATAATATATACTTGACATAGCACAATGAAGAACAGTAAAGTAGTGCAGCACAGTAAACAGCGCAGCCCTACAGCGGGTGGTTGACACTGGTAATTTGCAATCCATTTCCAATTAGGGCCAGCCGTTAGCTAATGACAGGCTTCCCCACTCACATACATGTTGCTTTTACTGTGTTTGCACATGTAAGTGTGTGTGTATTTTAATTTGCTTACTATGTGACTACGTTTACGTTCTAATTAGTAGAGTCCCTCGAGACTTGAGTAATGGAAGGTTTTGATGATTTTGGAGTTGAAAATGTGGAATTGGGAAACTAATATTTGCTGTGGAATAGAATGTAAATTTACAAGTAATATTGTATTGAATAGTACAAAGGTTTGAGTTTAATAAGGCAGTAAGTATATCGATTAATATCGTTTGAGTTTAAGACGCAATTTAAATTCAAGGTGTGTTTGCTTGTCGGCCTACAAGCTACTCGAATATTATTCAAGACGGCAACTAAGTACTAGGTAATTTCTAAGCTATTTGAATACGAGCTTTACTGTTCAAAGTCACAAACTTTAAATATTCAAGTACAAACTCGTAAATCATGCCAAAAACGCAATCCTAGTTTTGCCATAAAATTCAATATTCCATTTGAGCTGACAAAGCGCACGATTTGTATGAGTTTTATGATTCGCGAAAATAGTCCACGATTAGCGCGTCGCGTGCCCGCGATGTGCCGCCTTATGCGCGCAGACACGACAACTGCTTCGCAAAACAAATTACAAACAACAAACTATTTAAAGGACACGACTTTCTAAACCTGATTTTGGTGTGCGGCCAAAATCAGCGTGCTACGAATCGACCTCGTTTCGTAGCACGCTCGTAGCACTTCCGTAGGTCGTAGCACACTATCAAATTTAGGTAGCTCATAAAAAAAGATTAATTCACCAGCGAATAAGATATCAACCAAGCTTTGGTCAATAAAATACTCAAATTTTCGCTTAGATTAATCTTCAAAGTCGCAGCCGACAATTTACCATATTTGAAGTCGTGATATCGAATGATCGATTTAAATCTGAGCAGGAAGCAGATATTTCGCCCCTACACGCAATCGCAATGCAGTGGGTGAAGGACTCTCGTAGTTTACATTTGTACCTTCTGAGGTACCTTCGTGACATCTATGCTTGTGTGAAATTATACAAACTGGCGTGTGCATGAGCGGCAAATTAACAGGGAACATGTGCATGCACCACCGAACATGCGATGTGCATATTATCGTGATTATAGTTAAGTTTCATGGTAAATCGAATGTGACAGCTATCAGGGTGCAATATAAGCAAACAAATCAGCTCTACAGGTTGGAGACATATATAGAACTAGCTGCGCCCCGCGGTTTCACTCGCGTAAGTCCCGTTCCCGCGGGAATATCGAGATAAAAAGTAGCCTGTGTTAATCCAGGGTATCACCTATCTACATACCAAATTTCGACCAAATCGGTCCAGCAGTTTTTGCGTGAAAGAATAACAAACATACATACATTCTCACAAACTTTTACATTTATAATATTAGTAGGAAGTAGGATAGTAGGAAGTAGGATAGGATGGGAATAAGATCGACTAGAGTAAGATGATTGTATAAACGACAAGTACTTTTATTAGCAACTACATATTTTTGTGCTTTGTTATTTGTCAAAAAAGTTCTGAGTTTTCTTTCTTTGTTCTTTGCGTGCAGTCAGCAATAAAAATTAATGAGTATGACATCAATCATAGATTTTAATCAAAATTTAAGGTCACGTCACGTTAGAGACATGCCCTAAATATAAAAAAATGACTGTATTTGAAATGAATATAAATGTCACATAGTATTATGAAAACTTGTTTAACTCCTAACATACATTGTTACTTAAAAATTAAATTTACTGGAGGTGTTTTTTACTACAAGTATACATATAAGTATGAATATAAGTAAGAATAAAAAAGCATTAATTTAATAAGGAACAAATAAAAACAGACGGAAACAAAAAATTCCTACACTTGTAAGAATTTATGTAATCATTTAATTATCTCGTCGTTTCACTCAATGCTTTTGCCCCTTGTTATTTCCTTGTAGACTACAATACCACGTGTAAGGCTTGTCTGAGTATCAAAGGCTAGATTACGCTGATCAAAGGCTCCGTCCAGCATCCGTCTCAGAAGACGCAGCGTACTTGCCAGTTACACGCTCACTAATTCCCTCTGCCAGCTCAGACAGTACAGGCATTTGAGCTTCGCTTACACCGCTCTAGTTAAACAGTCAGATAGTTGTAATCATTTTAGCTCCTATATTAGTCACTAGTAAGTAATTATATTTACTATAATAGAATAGAATAATAGTAGAGTTATAAAATATAATAGTGCCACATGAACCAAAATCAAAATAATGGTTATTTAAAAGTTGTCTAGAAAAATTTAAAAATCTTAATACAAGTTACGACTTTGTCAGGATTCGAACCTGCGATGATACAAGCGATCGTCCTATACGCTGCCAGTTACAAACCCAGCTACCGAAGCCTGACTTGGGGTTAAAACTATCATTAAGATTCGTTAGTCCACTCCAGCTTTTAGTAGGAGGTTTTAGTTACCAGCTACTTGCCTGGAACACTGGAGCATAGTAAACGAGCCTCTGTCGTGATGTATGACACGTCGCGCGGGACGGAGACGATTTGTCTTCGCGCTGGCGACGCCGGGACAATGACTTGCTGTCTCTATATCGTAAGACTACTGCTGCATATAATGTTGTTCATTACAAAACTTGAACCTTGTAAGGAACAACATTATCATCATCATCTCCTGCTCTTATCCCACTATGTGGGGTCGGCACAACATGTATTCTTCTTCCACTTCCCTCTATCAGACGTCATCTCAGCACTCACACCTTTTTTACTCATTAAATTAATGATTTGTAACTGCATTATCTTGGTACTATTTTTATTTTTGAAACGGTCTTTGCATTCGATTGAAATGTCGTTCAAAAATAACAACTGAGCAATTATGGATAACTAGCTGCGCCCCACGGTTTCACCCGCGTAAGTCCCGTTTTCACGGGAATATCGGGATAAATAGTAGCCTATGTGTTAATCCAGGGTATCAGGGTACCTATCTACATACCAAACAACCAAATCGGTTCAGCCGTTTTTGCGTGAAAGAATAACAAACATACATACATTCTCACAAACTTTCACATTTATAACATTAGTAGATAGTAGATAGTAGAAGTAGATAGAATAAGTAGTAGTAGCATAGAATAGGATAGGAAAAACGAAATAAAGATTTTATTTAAGACTTTTTACGTTATCAAAACAAAATCCTAAACCGTGGTTAGATCGTACAACAAAAACAAATTCAAGTAGAACTATGTGACAACAAAAACAAGGATTCACATTCGGCCGCCGTAGCTCCCTGCGGCTCGTAGACGTGCTACGACTTGCTACGTTGTAGCTCGTAGACGTGCTACGAGTATCTACTACTGGAGTTATTTTAAACTAGAAAACTTAATAGTAATCATTTAATGAAAGTAAGACCGTCATAGGGAAAAAATAAAACGTATGATATAAAGAATTAATAACGTAGTTAATTATATTATCTTGTGATTAAAAAAAAAACTAGTCTTAGACTGGATTGTTTTCACAAAATCACACGACTCTTTTACAATAGCAGAATGATTTTCCTTGTACTAAATGACAAAACAACGAAATCTACAGCGTCTATTAGACATTATAAACTGTGGCAACACCACATTCACCGATACCACAGATTTTCACTACATCTCTATTATAGTTGGCTATTGAAAAATATTTTTAAAGATTATTTCCGAGTCCATGTGTGGATGCTCCAGGACCAACTCGCTAGGGATGGAGCCATTATTGTTTTAGATAAATCTGACCTATTATAGTGTTGTACTTTATTTAGTTTGGCGAGCGCCCGAAGAATGTCGATAGAGCAAACAAAGTCGTGCTATTACGTTTCTACTTAATGCCAAGAATTATTCTAGAATGCCAAGAATAAAGATATTTTATAATCGTCAACCCCTTTAGATATATAGATGTGAATTAAGATCTTTAGTAGAAAATTAACAAAAAAAAACTTATTATCAAAAAATCAAAATCAAAAATCAAAAATCAGAAATCAAGCATTACCTTCCAGATAACAGCCTCTCACATAGCAGGCCAAATTATTAATGGATATTAAGACCACTAATACCACCATTTGTAAAGTCTTTTTGAAAGAAATAAATAAATAAATAACATGGTTTCCAAATAAGAACAGGATATTACATCTCTAGAGTCTACAATACGCCCAATTCTGAATATCGATTTTATTCATAGTCTTCCCAAGAGACACATCGGGGTTCTATACTGAACAAAAACACAGGGCCACGTATCATTATAATATGTAACTGTTTTTAACAATAGAGCCATTAGAAAATAGGTCTTTGACGCCCTAAATGCCGTATTTGGGTAAAACTATGACATTGTTTTTTTCCATTAACTTTGTTCTCAAATACGAGTAATTAAAATATTTTTTTATGTAATGTTCTATTTATAATTTTATAAGCAGATAAATCACGACACTAGTATAAGAATCATTCAAATAGGATGAAGAAAACGCCAGTGTGGTGAGAGGATTAACCTTATTTTACCGCAGTATTTCAAGGATATGGAAGTCAGAAGGCGGTAACCACCTCGTAAACACGGCATCCTCGCCAACCTCTGAACTATAAAAGCTTGTTTCTTGTTTATGCGAGGGTGATGCTTCACGGTAAGTACCTCCCCACCACCACCCACGGCAAGATGCCATTTCATCATCATCATCCGCAGCCTGATCTCTCCCACTGCTGGGAATAGGCCTCCCTTTACCCGACTTTTACCCGACTTCAAAAAACTATAACTATGGATGTATTTTGTCTGAAATAAATGATTATTATTATTATTATTATTATAAAAAAGGAGAGGAATCACCACCGTCATTTATAGATCGATTTTACTTTATAAAGTTTTTGTTTGCAATTCAAATGTGTCCCACATAATTTTAGGATCTTACGAGACACTACGGAGTGATCAAATTGCTTAATTTACATTTTGGTATCACACCATTGAAGTCGATTGATATGATAATCGTAATCTCTTTATCTTAGTAAGTTAAGAATTTAAGCAAGCTTAGTCAAAACTTCTTCAAATCAGAATGAAAAAACAATGTGAACATGAAAAATACTCCTTGTTGCGCTAAACTCCAATAATACAGGGCTCGCCGCAGCGCGTCCCTCAAATATCTCCAACTGACATTTACAGCCCCCGTCAGTACATACTTACAACGAGATTTAACTTCCCAATAGGAAATTTATTGTTACCACCGGAGTAAGGTCAGTACAGTCGGCAGAAAAGGTTGAAGTTGGTAGAGTTTGCAAAAAAAAAGTTTTTGTAACATAGTAGGTTTACTGTTCTTTAGACTACTGTTCTGTTTTTTGTTGTGTGTTAAAACAATTCATGTATTTGAACGATTCTTGCGGTCATGTTTCAGTTAGCTTACTGCTTAAAGTGAGTCAGTCAGCCCACTATGATTCTAAGGGGGACAGCGCCTAGACACATGGATGACATCATTCAGTCCACAGAAACAGTTAACGCTCTCAAACGCGCTTGTCCTCACTTCAGGGGTTCTTTAAGTGCAGTTGTTTGCGCTCAAAAGTGTTGTAGTACTCGAGGCTGTGGAGAAACATTGAAAAACTATTTAGCTATAACTATGTTTAAATATTCAAGTGCATAAAGAACAAAATAAACTACATTTTTTCCCGTTGATCAGTTTTTTTTTTTAGTACTAGTAGTACGACGTAACTTCATTTTACGTGATGGATAAGACCTTTCAGGAAAACGTTCATGTGTCAAACAAAGCTATACAAACGGGGTTTTTTGGCGGGAATTTGAGAAGTCATGTTGTCCTTTTGTTTTATTTTCTAAATCTTGTATTTTAACGAATGTTAATGTGTAATAATGGTGGATTATTAACTGTTGAGTGTTCGTGAACGTACATACGTGAAGGCAAATGAAACAAAACAGGATATAATTTCATTTCGAGTTCTCTCAAAAAGTCAAACGCGGCAAACAGATTTTAATACCATAAGTTACGCACATGAGCTTATGGTATGCATCACGTGTCATTTCAACTGCCCTATGACACATGTCACCGTGACAGACAAATCATAGCTACACACGAGTTGAGTTGTGGTAATGTTATACATAAGGTTCCATTCGGGTGTCGGACGCGCGTGATAAACGCGAGCCGCGCGGCGCCACCCGCGTACAGCGTAGTTACAGCGAGCGGCCGCGTCGTGAGGCCTGACCTTACAGCTAGCGTGGATGGAATTAACCAATTCAAAGAAAGAAAGAAAGAAAAATCATGTAGTTTGTTAGGACCTCAAGGATAGCATTGACAAAGTTTTATAAGCTAGGTGATTTTATTGCCTGTGCCGTTATCTGCCTCAAGGACCCGGTGCTTTTAGCTGAAATACACTACGGGACAGCTTATACTCAGAGCACGATGGTATGCTTCTTACACACTGAATAGGGTAATTTTTTTATAAATACAATGTCATTTCTAAATGTCGGTTTGGCATTAACAGTCTAAAAAGACAAATTGTTAAAAAATGAATGCTTATGTACTTATACAAATGAATGAATGGTAAATTCCATCTTATTCAGAGATTATTTGGAGTATGAGTCCGGTAGCAGTATGGCGCCGCCCCGAGGAGCGACCGCCCGCCGAGGTGCCAAGGATAAAATATGGCGGTCGGGAAATTGCGAACGCTTTATTTGCAACATAAAAACTGTTTTCATTTTATTTTTACTGCTCGACCAATGCTCAGTAAGTAATTGATTGCGGGTTGAATTTTAATGCCGGTTTTTTATTTAAGCCTTGGTAATGAACGTACAAAGTTTAATCCTTTATCTTGTAAAAGAAAAGCAATTGCAAACAAAATTATTATTTTAGATAATTGAGGGTAGACGGCCAGTGCCAGTAAATACGTTCAGTGATTTTGAAACAGTTTACTTTACTATAACTGATTAATAGTTCACATTAGATCAATAAAACAAGCCAGCAATGGTACCAAAACATGCATAGATGCAAGCTTCGGTACCATTGCTGGCTTGTTTCACAAAACACTGGCTTTAGCAAAAACACTCGTAGATCTACGAGTGTGTTTTTGCTACGGCGTAGACTTGCTACAACTTGTCTACGCAGTAACCTATTCAAATAATTGTAGCCAAAATATTTATAAGGGGTTTGGTGGCTACCACATTGTAAAACATATATTTACAGGTATTTATCGCAATTACCTTAATTTAACTTTATCCCGACGTTTCAACTGGATTGCACCAGCCGTGGTCGCGGGCAGACTCTGCCCGCGACCACGGCTGGTTAAATTAAGGTAATTGCGATAAATACCTATAAATATATGTTTCATCATGTGTTCTGATCGCGAAAGTTTAAAAAATACAATTACCACATTGTAACCAGAATATTTATAAAAGGTTTTGTTGCTACCACGTGAAACTATTAAAATACACCATTTATGGGGCGTGACTGTTCTTTATGGTGAGAGCTTTTGCAAACAAGTCGCATTATCGTGGGGGCACATCCGTAACGACTCACTCCGGGCGCCGCCGACTAATGCGGCGAGTTAGCTCACACAGACTGGGAGTGAGGAACAAAAGTATCCAATAACAAATAAAACAGTAGTAGCTACTTCATTATTACCGTATTATTGTACCTAATACATCCATGGTTGTAGGTAGGTACAATAATAAAACATCATACAACATATTCATTTCATACTAATTTCATGACATTCAAGATTACGAAAGTGCTTATGATCTTTAGTTTCTGTGAATTTTGACCAAATGTAGAAAATAATTTTCCAAAAACTAAACACTTGCGTCGTTATCTAGATGTTACACTAAACTAAACTCTGATCACCTGTTTTTGTCACCTCTTTTAGTTGTTTTAAATCTATTCTTATGTAACATTTGCGTATCTTTTATAGGGAGTTGCGTTGGAACAGGCAATAGAGTCACTTGGCTTACAAGACTGTACATTTTTAAGTGATCCTTGAGGTCCTGCAGAAATAAACCGATTTTTCTTTCTTTTCTATTTCTTTCATAAGTTACATACATTATTTTTGCAATTTTGTTTACTATCGTTTATTTTTAGCATTTCTTTTAAACTGTTATTATATTAGTTTAGTTCAGTCACTAATTATCTAGTCCTCATTGTGTCCCTGGCAGGTCCCGGAGCGTCGGCGTCGGACAGCGACCGCGAGTGATTGCGCCGCGGACCGTGTGGGATGTCTGCTGACGACCTGCGGGGTCTGCTGACGACCTGCGAGATCTGCTGACGAGTTGTAGACAAACATGTACAATCTATTATTTCTTACATACTATGAGAAACAGACTAATGTGTGGGATGTTCCAGGATATTTATTTATTTATTATCGAATGTGTTCATTAGCAATCATTTGGCGTATTCTCTATTCTAATACTAAAGAAAGATTAATGCGATTTCATATGCTCTTAAAAACACTTATAAAAATGTATTAAATAAAAAAGTGCTTTTAGCAATATACTTACTTGAGTTAAATATTAAATGTACTCATCCTTCATGTTGAAACCACGTATAATATATGTAATGATAGAGTCCGTTTTAAAAATATCAAGAATTTACTGATGGCCGTTTGTTGTAAAAACCTAAAAATACTGAAAACACTGCATAGTCTTGGAGTAACAAAATCTGAACACGCTAACCAACTTCAATGTGCTCCTCCGAAACGTTAACGTGAAACGTTAATTTGCAGAGTAGGTACGTTTACGTTACTAGTATGAAAGTGTATTCCCGGGGCGACTTGGCCGACCTAATCCCGGCATCCCGGGCTCGTGTACTGATCCCGCCGTCGGGCTTACTCGCCTACATTTGATATCGACTGCTATTGCCTTCTACTGTACCCTATGTATTGGGTATCAAACAATTTAGCTATGAAACGAATTTTAACATTCTCGACACGAGTTGGATTTTTAAATCACATCTATATTAAAATTTGTATGCTAGGTTTGTTAAATGTATATTTAATCATGTTACCGACGAATTTTACATATTCATAATTTAAACGCCTCACGAACTTTAAGTAAACTCGAAAATCAACTTTGTAGTAAGTTTGTATCAAGTGAGTGAGTATTTAACAACCCTGCAGGCATCGTCGTGAGCCGGTTCACTATTGATCCTACAAGTCGGAAGCGAGTCACGTTCCGAGACATTATTCAATTGTTTCTAGACAATAATTTAACCATTTTCAATGCAAAGTTATATCTCAGATTTGAGCTAACAAAGCTAGCAAATGTACAAACATAATGTAACCTAGCTTTGTTCGTGTTTGTTCAATATATCCAGCGAGCAGAATTAATAAAGGTAAAGCGAAACAATATTTCAGCAGCGCGCGAGATAATAAGGCAAAACGCTCAGTATTCAAGGTTCGTTAGTCCGCGGGGTGCGGGGGGGTGCGGGGAGGGGTTCGGGAGGAGGGGGTGTTCCTAGGGGGAGGGGGAGCCATCATCTGCATAGACGAAGGACAGATGAGATTAGGACAGTTCGACGACCACCCGCGGCTTCTTCGTGGCTTCAAGTCAGAATGTATTTTCTTTTCTGGAATAAATATATTGAGTTTTCTGCACAGTTGTAAAGCACCCCAGAGTACTGTTTCACCGACTCTGTGAAACAGAGTTGAAAGATATTGTGGGTACTGGACAAAAGTTTTAGAAAAGGCGAGCTAGGATTAGGTACTACATATATATTTATTTATGTTGTAGATTATAGACTGCATTGAGACTGAATTAAACAATTTGTTATTATTTTACATAATAAAATCATTTTCGTTAATATCATGTTATATAGTCTCCAAAATTACTCATACATTCTGATTCAGAAATTCAAGAGTCGCGGAATATTTTAACGTAACGGCTGTTTTTGATTAGAATCAACTAAGCACACGCTGCAGTTTTCACTCAACATTACTACGTGTTTCAATTACGTCCAATTTCACCTAATCGTTCTATTTATAGCAATGGGATTGACTCCCTAACCTTTCCAATATTAGACGCTGTCAATTACCGAAGGGATCCAACTTCAGATGTGTAATATAACCACTTCCTACAACCTTTTCTATTTATACCTTAGAAAGGATTCGTAAATTTTATTGTTTTGACCTCTGAATAAATAGAAATAATAATTATGTTGTGAAATAGCAAGAAATTAGTTCGTAGTGTAATTATTTAAGTAATTGTAAAATTACATATGAAATTATGACTTTCTTTATGTTACAATATTATACCTAGTAACGTAATAAGGCCGGCTGGTCTTAGAATAATGCGACCAAAGTTGTGGTTAAAGAAATTTATTCTCAAAAAGACTACAAAAGTCACTTACATGAGAAAAAAGTTTCTTATCTTTGAATGATAAATGATAAATGAATTTTATTGCTGTTAACTAGGTGGTAATGAAAACATTGGTCTTAGGTCTAACTTAGGTGCTAGGTATCTCTAGTTTGCCTGTTAGGCTTACAGCATTAACATGCAGAAATAAAATCTATAAAATCTAAATTAATTAAAAGTCTCAAACGAGCAAGCAAATTTTTAATCTAACAAATGTCAAAATAAAAAAAACAAATTAAAAATGTCTAAAAATCAAATTAAAAATGTCAAGAATCAAATTAAAAATGTCAAAAATCAAATTAAAAATGTCAAAAATCAAATTAAAAATGTAAATATTAAATTAAGATGTAAAATGAATACTAAAATTTGTCATTTAAAAATTCATCAATTGAATAATATTCTTTTTCCTCCAATAACTTATTTAATTTATTTTTAAATGCATTCATTCTTTGTATTTAAAACTAAGAAAATAAATATAAAAGTAAGCAATTTATAAATTATAGAGATTCTGTAGCATCAGCAAGCTTCAGATAGCGATCGATGCACTCCACATCCGGGTCAAGGGTGAGGAGGGCCCTTCGCCTGAGAGCCGTATTTTGGGATCTATTATCTAGCTGGCTTTGAGGCAGTATCAAGAGCCAATCTGCGATCTATACACACTGGATATTGCTGCTTCTATCTATTATCATCTTTTTTAATCACTATTTTCTCACGGGTATTAATAGGTAATACTACTAAGGAATTTATTCTTCTGAAAAGAATCTCCTAACTTTTGCTTATAAGGAGATTCCTTACCTTGTTAACTAATATTTATAAGTTACTGAATTAAAAAAAATTCATATTGATTTGATTTGAATAGTTTCTATACATGATTGTCATAAGCCTGTAGAAGTTCATCGCTGGACATAATCCTTTTTAATTGCACACAACCAAGCCCAAATTATCTCCAGCTTCTCTTTAAAAATAAACGTTTTGTAAAATACTAATAATTTAAATGAAAACTCCATGATATTAAATACTGCGAAGCACGCATTGAGTTTTTACAGATTCAGTTAAGCGGCTTACCATCCGCGCAAACTGACGCCATTTTATTTATTCCCTCTGTAACTCGGCTGCGTGCACCTGATACAACAAGCAAAATACCTATAAAGTTACACAGTTGAACAAAATATAAAAATATCAATTTGAATTTTTTTATATTTGCTAAAGCCTTCAATACCTACTACCGCCACATTCAGTAAGATGGTTCTGATTTAAAGTTCTAGTAATACAAAAAATCGTATCAATGCTTCTTATTCTGGAATTTAGAGATGATACAGAGAATCGATACGAATTGTTTAAATATAATTGATGCACCATGCATACAAACAAACCTACTATTTAGACCACCATACCCACCACACAGACCACCACATTCATGTTCCTTGAGGTATTCCTTTTTCCTTATGACGCAGGAAAGCAGAGTAGTAGCTGTTTGCGGCAACAATACGGCACAGTGCACCGAGGTCATCCAGAGCGATCGGCTCTGCATTGCGTTCTGCCGTATACGGCCGGAGCGACCTTGGAGGGAGTCCCGCCGTATCTGCACATTATCGACTCGCCTTTTCATACTTTCAGACATATTATTACCTATTCGACAAGGCTAAAACGAAACTAATTGTGTGAGAAATATGAGAGAGACTTTCACTAAAGTTATTACTTAATTTGCAATGTGTCCAATTAAACTCAGGCCTTTGCAAGTTCTTTACAGTAACAAATGCTTTAGTTGGCACGACACCGCAACGTTCCATCGGATTGCATAGCGGTGAACCGCGCAGAATGACGGTTTGTCCACGCGAAGCATTTTTTGACCAGTTTCAAGGACAATGGCAAGAAATACATTTTTAAGTTGTAACATTGTACACACAATTCGCGCGTCATGCGGCGCCCCGTGAGGTACGGGCCTCTCCGCGCTGAACAAAATCAACTTCAACGCCAACCGCGGCGGTACGCTGTGCGGCGTCCTTAACACCATAATGTAATTAAACAAATGAAAAATACTGTGGAGTGTCTAAATTCTAAAGTAGACATAAAATTTGGTAAAATCACAGATAAAATAATACTATGTACAGATGGTCCATCTAGAACATTAATTTCACTCCGGTTTTTCTTCGGGCTATTTTTTTGGTCTTGCCTACAATCAAAAATAAGTAACTCCATCTAGTGCTAATATTTTTGATTGCAGGCAAGACCTAATCACTGCTAGGGGCGCCGCAAAATCAAACACAAAAAAATAGCCCGAAGAAAAACCGGAGTGAAATTGATGTTCTAGATGGTGTATCTGTACATAGTATTATTTTATCTGTGGTTAAATGTAGTTTGTTCTTCCGAAATGGGAAATAATACCCAAACTTAATATCTTGAGTAGAGCCGGCGTCCGTCGCCGCGGGCGAATGCTTTTGAAGAATGTAATTTAGCTTCGTATTATCTCTCCGGGGAAATATCCTCATGTGCCTTCCCTATTCCCGGGGATTTAATAAATTCCAGAATGCCTCCTTAGTAATTTGAGGCAATCGATACGAGACCAATAAATACGATCGTGTGTCTGTATGTCTGGCGACTGATTTACGGTGCGGCTTGGGACTTCATTTGCGGTGTACGTGAGAGCCTGAATATTATTTTAATAGATTTAAAAATTATAAATACTTTTATAGATAAAAACAACGATATTTTAAAATACCGCGCATAATGGTACAAATGCTATCAAATAAAGATAGATATGTTTGCTCAAATAAGAAACTTTATATAATTTAATGAAATAGTTATCGCCGCAGCACGTTTCAACATATTGCAACCGCAATATAACTTTATTTATTTTTAATGTGGTCTGTTTTACGAGTATAGTCACGTGCATCGCCTAGTGCGGCATAAAACTTTGTCAATAAAACTCGTCGCCTATCTGACCCATACCACGCAACAGAAATATTTATTTTTTTAACAGTAGATTCACTTTATCTATTTATTCAATTAAAATATGTATTCACAAAATAATACACTACCGGCTGGTCTCAATAGCAAAAAATAACAGAAAGATTCACTACTTCTATCTTAATTTTTAAAGACACTTTATAAGAGCTTTGGCTTGGCTTTCTGAAATAAAGAAATAAATAATTATTAATCCCATTATTTCATCCCATTATTAGTAGGTTTTTAAAAGTCGTTATGCCACGACGACGAGTAAACTGCCTAAAAATTCCATGATTAGAGTTGGCCACTTGTTCATAGGACTCTACTGTTTGCACTGCAATCGTTTCTGTGCCTGTCGACGTCGCAAACAGACTCCGATTACGTTATTTTTCTCTTTTTACACTGTTTTTACAGGCTCTTTTTTATCAAATACTTCGAATACTTGGGCTCTAACAACATTTCAAGTTCTCGTTTATCACAAACATTGTTACACAACAAATTCTTTACAAAATGTTTAGAGTTTGCAGGAAAATTCTTAATATTGATTTTAATACTTTTTTATAAAATTCTACTCTTCCTTTTCTTTAAAAACACTGTGTGGAGATTAAAATAAATAAAGGTCACATTTATATATTTTTATGCCATTGAACATTATTCATATAGACATTTTCAGTAAATTATGTTATTTATTGTTTAAAAAAAATGCAATATTCTTTATGAATACTACCTACGCAGTATACAAAAAGTTCTGTACATGAAAACAAATTTAATTTTGTGCAAATAGGAAAATTATGTACAAGCTATTCTCAAAAGAAACTAAATTTCTAGAATGAGTTTTCAAGCAAGCCCTTGAAGAGAAGAAAGCTTACTATTATAATGGGTCCATGTAGATAAACAATAGGATCTTCGTTAATAAGATCTTTCCTATATTTCGCTTAGAAACAGTTCTCTAAGAACAGAAACTTCCAAGAGCGGAGTTAGGATAGCATGAATATTAAAGTGAATAATAAATAACGTTTATTCAAAAAGCTTCTTCGCAATTAATTACAAGTTTAAGTACAAAGAGCTCTCAGCGGTAGCTCTATGGGCTTTAGCCTGTGACTTCGATTCCCTCTGAAATTTAATAATGTTTATGAAAAGAAACATATTTGTACTGAGATTTAAACAACACTATTTACGAGATAACATAATTTCCCTTATTATAACTGCGTATAATATTATTCAATAATTTGTTTACAATCTACAGACAGCTGTCGTAGATCACTTATAATAATATGAGTTATGCTACGTTCTGAACGGCGATATACGTTAAACCATTCGTCACCAGAGTTGATCAAATATGAACTTTTTTATTATTTATATTCATATCCTCTTATTTATTTTCTACTCGCATATATCTGTAATTGGCTTTCTTATTGTATACTTATCTGTTATCTGTAATGAAGCTGTTGATTTTCCAATAATACACAAATAAATGATTCAAGACACATCTACAGCAATTTTATCTAGCCAGTGTTTTATTACTACACTTAACAAAGAGAGGATCGAATATTAAGCCGCACAATCAAATCAAACCAACCCTAATGTTGAAAGGGCTTCATAAAGACGGTAAGATATTTTCTGCTGCCCCTTTAAGGTGAAGGTCACGATATATTCGGATCACGTCAAATGAGCGGTCTCGCAGGCCTATTGGCAGGGCGACGACTTCGCTGACATGTCTGCCGAATTCGTGGACGAGGGTTGACCTGACATACTGTTTTATGAGGTCATTATTTATAATTATAAGTACTAGCATCACCTGTGTTGGAAACACTAGAGGTATTTTTTAGGAGATAAAAATAGTCATTTTACCTATTACTGATTGGGGCCTACTATTATAAGTATTGTCAAACTACTAATTATAGTTGTAATAGTAGACACGGGGCATAATATTATGACTATTATCAGTCCATATCTATTTAAATCGTTTTATAATAATTTTGTGAAGGGTAAAAAATTTACTGTTAAACCGACCGAGAAAAGTGAAATAACTGATTCTCTGTGCCTCACACCACCCGGTTGAGATTGCGGCAGCAAAATGGCGGTGCCTAAGCTTGTAGTCATATCTTTACTAGGAAAAACATACCTATAAATAACACCAAATAGCCACATTTATAGTCCCGACTCACACTAGGACTTCTTTGATATTATCAGAGAAAGACAAGATCTATAATCGTATCCTACTAATATTGTAAATGCGAAAGTTTGTAACTATGGATGATTGTGTTATCTGCGTTAGTCTCTCACACTCACTCAATCTGCCGTCAGGACTTATTTTATTATTTAAACACACTATACCGAACTTACGCGACCAAAGTTCGTCATAATTACGCCTGCAGAACAATTCGAATAACTGACACATTATGCCGAAAATTAAGTTGCGTAACTTAACTTCGGTCGGGCGCATCAGCTGCAATTGGTTTAGTTCAAGGCATGCATTGTGCAAATGTATTTCGGCGCGTAAGTTCGACAATTATGATGTGTCTTAACAGACAGTATATTACCTGGCGATCTTCTACCGCGTACTTTTGGGATATATGTTTTGAAACTTACGCCCGAATACTGAAACGCTAAATGGTATCTATGACATAATTTGACATTTGTCTATGCAAATCTGTCAAAAATTAACTTCCTTAATTCCTTAAGAGTTAAGTTCGAATGGACCCCGAATACGACTTTAAATATTTAATTATCGTTTGAGTATTCGGGCATTGAGTTCGCAGAATCATAGCTCAGTCAGCTACCCGTAGCTAACGTTGCGGTGTAGTTGGTGTGAATGGTTGGGTACAGTTTATGGCTTAGATGGAGTTATTGCGCTCCGCAGACCTCGCTATGAATATTTATGGTCCACAGTGCCGCCGCTCGCTCGGTTACAACCAACTATGTTTGCAAATATACATAAATCTAGTTGGATGTGTTTTAAAACATATTCAATGAATAATTCTGTCTGTATCTAAAACAGAGAGAGAGGTCAAAATAAATTGAAATATATAACTAATATAATCTTTACGTCTGAACTTTAAACAAAATAGGTCAAAACTAATACCTGGAAGGACTTCAGATCATAAATATTTTTTGTTACTGATTTATTATACGGTTTCCTAAAATTTCCTACATATTGACAATAACTGTTGTCAAATGTTTGTATGTTCTGCAGATATTTGGATTTATTCCGGTCTGTATTTCCGTGTGTATCCAAGTATTATATCAGTCAACTGGTTACCATAACACAAGCATTAACTTAGCTTGGGACTAGATGACGCTGTGTGGAATGTCCCCTGATATTTTTTTTTAACTTTATTGAGGGAGATTATTACATTACATCAATTAACTCTTGATATCTATCTGAATTCTGAAGTTAAGTTAAAGAATAACGCGTAAACGTAATAATATTATTGGAAACCAGAAGTGAAAATCTTTAAAAAAATAGAAGAACAACTTTATTAACACAAATAGTCAAATCATCAAAACTAAATTATCTTTATAAGCGAACAATTTGAGATGGTCAGGATAGACAACGGAAGCAAAGGAAACACCAGTTTACACCATTAAACCAAAATAAGCACTGACATAGGCTACACGATTACAAAATACAAGAAAACGACCTAACAACACAAATTCCCTAGGAAGCCGAGACATCCGTCTCGTTCGAAAGCCAAGCACAAAGTGAGTGAGCGCCGCCGTGCGCTCGCCTTTTATGTAGGTGCCGTCTGTCGATTAGTCATCAACAAGGGACTCGGCTAACACGGCCTCTCCTGACAGAGGGTCGTCCTCGACCCGGGAACGCGGTGTGGTGCCACTGGAAGCGGCGACAGCTGCCGATGGCGAACTCGCCTCCGGATCGCGCCTAACACAGGTATGGAGGAACCTGTGCCAGAAACTTGTTCATCTTCGTCTTCATCTGAAAACGAAAGCTTTTTAAGATAGGCTGCCAGTTTACACCCAGTGTTCCATACTCTTCTTACACACGATCTGGCAGTCAATTCATACATCGTCTTACAACAATAAATTCATCCACAAAGTCATACCATCTCTCTTAACACTATTGAGACGTCTCTCAGATACTTATTTAGGAACAAGGCTGATGCTTGTTCCACTGAATCCACGTTGTACAGCGCGCTCGCCGCTGGAGGAGCTGCGCGCTCGCCTGCGGGCGGAGCCGGTGCTCGCCGCTGGCGCAGCCGGTGCTCGCCTGCGGGCGCAGCCGATGCTCGCCGCTGGCGCAGCCGGTGCTCGCCTGCGGGCGCAGCCGGTGCTCGCCGCTGGAGGAGCTGCGCGCTCGCCTGCGGGCGGAGCCGGTGCTCGCCGCTGGCGCAGCCGGTGCTCGCCTGCGGGCGCAGCCGGTGCTCGCCTGCGGGCGCAGCCGATGCTCGCCGCTGGCGCAGCCGGTGCTCGCCGCTGGCGCAGCCGGTGCTCGCCTGCGGGCGCAGCCGATGCTCGCCGCTGGCGCAGCCGGTGCTCGCCTGCGGGCGCAGCCGATGCTCGCCTGCGGGCGCAGCCGGTGCTCGCCGCTGGCGCAGCCGGTGCTCGCCTGCGGGCGCAGCCGATGCTCGCCGCTGGCGCAGCCGGTGCTCGCCTGCGGGCGCAGCCGATGCTCACCGCTGGCGCAGCCGGTGCTCGCCTGCGGGCGCAGCCGATGCTCGCCGCGTGCGCAGCCGGTGCTCGCCTGCGGGCGCAGCCGATGCTCGCCGCTGGCGCAGCCGGTGCTCGCCGCTGGCGCAGCCGGTGCTCGCCGCTGGCGCAGCCGGTGCTCGCCTGCTGGCGCAGCCGGTGCTCGCCTGCTGGCGGAGCCGGTGCTCGCCGCTGGCGGAGCCGGTGCTCGCCTGCTGGCGGAGCCGGTGCTCGCCTGCTGGCGGAGCCGGTGCTCGCCGCTGGCGGAGCCGGTGCTCGCCGCGGGCGGAGCCGGTGCTCGCCTGCTGGCGGAGCCGGTGCTCGCAGCGGGCGGAGCCGGTGCTCGCCTGCTGGCGGGACCTGCTGGCGAGACTGCGTGATCGCCTGCTGGCGGGACTGCGTGCTTGATCGCATCCTTCACCGGCAAGGCTACATCGATCATTGGATCATTCTCTGAAAAATAAACAGAGCTAAGATCATCTAGCCAACAGTCCGTAATGTTACAATCTGAAGTCTCGTCATCAAAAAGGCAAAGCAACAGCCAATAGACCTATTTTGTAGTCATGAAAGCAAGCGTGCACTCAAGCTTTCACAACCACTAGTCTTTAAACTAAACCAACATTACTTAAGCGACTTCAGTCCGTAACGTAAATACAAATACAAAAAGAATAACAATGTATTGCAACTATTTGGATTTCGAATTCCAGTAATCGCAACAAAGCGATGGAATACTAAATACTCAGCTATACACACACAGTAAAGTAAAAATAAGTAAAACTTAGAACATGCCAAATAATAAACACTGTGAACGCACGTTACACAGCGACTGATCGGCTTGCAAGACCGACCAGCTTCCATGGCCATTAGAACACCGTCACAACGGACCGGGTTCAGTGCCTCAAGGGCCAACAGTACCTCAAGGGCCAACAGTACCTCAAGGGCCAACAGTGCCTCAGGGGCCAACCATGCCTCAGGGGCCAACCATGCCTCAGGGGCCACACGTGCGCGGACGACCAGCCGTCCACAGGATCGCACGTTCACAGGACCGCTCGTCCACAGGACCGCTCGTCCACAGGACCGCTCGTCCAGAGCGCGTCCAGAGCGCGTCCACAGGATCAAGAACCCTGTACAAAAAGCAAACGCACGCGCGATTAAAGGTCCACACAGTTATCGGTATCGGTACCAAGGGTCTCACCGCTCGACATGTATCGAAAGACACGTCCACCGATCTGTCCGACTCATCTCAATCCATCCATTACACACGTCACCATCAATAACCATAACCAGCCTATGCCTAACCCTACCTAGACCTACCCAAGTGTGAGTGAAGTGTAAGTAGTAAAGAAAGAAAGAAAACGAGTTGAATAAGAACGTAGTGGTGGCTATTGACAGGTACGCAAGCAATGTCAGACCAAGACAAGTACGGATCGAACGCTGAGAGGACTGCTTGTCCACCGGACCGCTTGTCCACCGGACCGCTCGTCCACCGGACCGCTCGTCCACCGGACCGCTCGTCCACAGGACCGGTCGCACAGGAGCAAGCGCCCTGCACAGAAAAAAACGCACACAAGATCAAAGGTCCAACAAGGCTATCAGAGCTTGGTAGAGAAATGACCTTGACCTGAATGTCTGTCAGTATTAGGGATGTCTAGTATGAAACATCTGACTGAGTTTTGGTGATTCAGAGCGAGCTTTAATCATACCTGAGCTCGGCCGTACCTGACCTTGTTCAATTAGTCAGTCCAGATACTCAACTTCCGTATCTAAGAAAGTGCAACAAAATCTGAAGGCATAAGACGTATACCTCGATCACAAACAACGCAACGTTTTAGTAGGTATCAAAAGACTCACAGTTACTCCGTGGTGGTACCGCACGTACCTGGCAGCTAGGTACCTCAACGTCATGCGCGATGCTGCGCGACCTCCGATCGCGAGAGCGCCGGTGCGGCGATCCATCTCGCGTGTGGCTGCGCGACCGCCGGCCACAGGACCTCCTGTCCCGCGAGCGATCACTCCGCAACCCGAACGAGCGCAGTCGGTGACGTGACCGAGAGCGGCTCGAACTCGTTCTGCACAACACACAATAACGGTGCGCAAGCACCCTGGTTAAATAAACACGTACAAAATAACAAATAAAAAGTTATGGAAGTACCCATTGATGTTCGTACCACGAACAGAACTCACAACCCCAAACAAGACGCTATCCATGTCAACGTTACGAGGACAAAGTGAAAACTAAACCAAACTTTCCCGAAGTCACTCCTCGACCCGTTGCCTGAGACACAACCACTCAACTACGACTTTGCGTCACCAAAGAAACATATCGAATATTAGACGTCAGACAACGACGATTGCGACTCCCACTACTTGAACGGTCTCTCCTTTGTACATTTTCACGATCTCTAGTCCTCGACGAACGTCCAGACATTTTTATCAAAATGAGGGTAGTTACGATTTTTGTTAATCGCACGAACACAAAATCTCGAAAATAACACAAAATCACGAAAATAACACAAAATCACGAAGATAACACAACGCCGGAACAAAACTATTGTCAAGATGATGGATGGCAATGCCTGAAGCACGCTATGATTCGACCTTGACCTACATTGCGAACTAGATCTACCCCTAGAACGAATTCTGGAGAACGGGTGTTACTACGTGAATCATCACTCCTGTCGCGACGACGAAACCTATGTAGGTCATCAGACAACTCGAACAAAGGAAATTGGTGTTTACTTCGATTTTATTGAAGTACCCTCCAAAGATTGAGAAAGATTGAAATGATTAAGTGGGTGTGGACAAGAATCCCACCTTCTGATATTGGAAACCAGAAGTGAAAATCTTTAAAAAAATAGAAGAACAACTTTATTAACACAAATAGTCAAATCATCAAAACTAAATTATCTTTATAAGCGAACAATTTGAGATGGTCAGGATAGACAACGGAAGCAAAGGAAACACCAGTTTACACCATTAAACCAAAATAAGCACTGACATAGGCTACACGATTACAAAATACAAGAAAACGACCTAACAACACAAATTCCCTAGGAAGCCGAGACATCCGTCTCGTTCGAAAGCCAAGCACAAAGTGAGTGAGCGCCGCCGTGCGCTCGCCTTTTATGTAGGTGCCGTCTGTCGATTAGTCATCAACAAGGGACTCGGCTAACAATATTATAGTCATTTATAAAACAAATCAGTGAACGCCGAGCGCCGACGCGAGGCTCCTCATTACAGCACCTTTGAGCTCAAATATCACTCAACATCGAATATACTGACACGACAAGATTAAAGATAGACAGAGCAATTTAAACATGAAATAGCTGTATACTCAGCTCTGGCACAAAATTTTACGATCAAAGTATAGTTAATGCCTTCCATAAAAATGTTATATCATACTAAAAACATAAAGAAATTCTACGTAAGATTAGTATTTTCATGATAAAAAGAAAAATAAAATGTCTATATGCCTTTTTGTAGCAGCTAGGATTGTTCCCGGCGTACCGTCTTTCACTTAGAGTAAAGTACACCCACTTTCATTACGTATTTAGCCGCCTTCAGTGGTGAGCACTGAGCAGGTACTCGCTAAGTACCTCCTCCTCTGAATATTTCATGGCGGAGGCTTTGCATTACGGAGCCGAACCTTTCTGGATTAGCTTTAGGATAATCTGGTTGTGTAGTACTGAACATTGTGCTACTGAATCTAGCTCTAACATACATAGCTACGCCGTAGCTGCTCTACGAAAATATTGATATTAGCTGTAATCTTTCGACATTAAAAGTCATTGGTAACAGGATAAAAGAGTCGGAATTACCAAATACCCTTTGACCCCAAAATGTTATTACAAGAAGAAAATGCGCATGCAATTCCAGTAACTGGAATTGCATTTATCTATTCCATTACACAGAAAAGTTATATTAATTTAAATGAAAATGGCTGGCCGCGGTCGCGTGGCCCCCATTTCCATGGGAAGTTAAATTGCGTCGGAAAATTAAATAGTTGGCGCTCCACTGGGCATAGGAAGTTGCTCCACTAATGTTTGTTCCCACACTCGTTATAACTACGAATACCCAAAGCTAGTGTTTTGTCTTACTGTAATATTTCACTTTTTGGAAGTAATTTATGTTTTGGAAGACATTTTACGAAGATTTTGCTTTGATTCCATATTTTCTCTACCAAATAATAAAATCAGGTCTGTATTATTTATTCTCGTACTTTGGTGGTGGTTTCAAACGAATATAGGTTGGAAATCACAGTGAATGTGATTTCCAACCTATATTTGTTTGAAACCACACGAGCTCGAACAAATCATGTGAAACATAACTAAAATTCGTACATCTATCTCCATTAACGTACATTAATTATCTCGAATATGTATTCATTCGTACATAATAAAGACTTGCGTACATTAAATCGAAGGCGTATTTTCGCTCAAAACTTAATACGTCCTTGATTACTCTCTGATCTATTTACATCGAGCTAATGCGATGAAAGCCAGCGACGAGGGGACACATCGCGCCGCCTGCGAATAATCCGACACAGACTTGTTTCTGTATCAAAATGTAATTTAATGATTATTTTGAGACACACTCAATCTGTAATCCCTGTAATCCTAACAATGTCAAAGAGCTACGAGTACTTTGTTTACTGTATCTTCTGATGTTTAGACAATTTGTGGCATAAACATTCACCCTATAAAGTTTGTATTGTGTTAACATGAACAATTCATCTAAATATTTAAAAGGCTAACAGCTGTAAACTAGTTGCATAATGGATTCACAACCAATTTTTTAGTTTGAACTGAAAAATCGTGGGAGCTACCTTATTTTGATCCGAAGGTAAAATGAGTTAGATAGATGAAAATATTTTTTAGCAAGGAAATTTATTTATGGTAATGTAAAACTGGTGCCATCATAAAAAATAAAAATGATTTTATACATTATATTTAAAATATAGTTATTACATCCAAATCTTTGATTTGAAATATAATCCGAGTATCAAATGTCCGTTTGTCGATTGAGATAAATAAGATGTAACTTAAATTCATCAAGTTCAGTGAAGCTAAGACAAAACAATAATGGATGCCTTTTACGGAACCCACGGTTGATACCAGAAAGCCATATTCCCACCAGGGTCTCGTGCTTCATACTAATGTAACTGTAATTGGATGAAAGCTCAAAGGGCGAAGTTCGCCTCGTGTTAATTAATAATTCATCCGCCGACGATAATGAAATCGATTGCTTGAGCGACTTCGGGACAGGTTAATACATTCCCGGCCTTACTCTGCCCGCTGGCACAACTTTCCGAACTAACTTTTCAATCAGCTCGAAACTACTTTGCTGCTTTATCTTCATAGATCAAAGATTATTATGTTGTGGTGAAGCCTTATGTTTATATAAGTTAGTTTTATTACATATACCTATTAATGTTGATTAAATATTTAAAGACGTAGAGTTTATTTTAAAAGAAAATAATTTCCAAAAATTATACACATAATATGTAAAACCGCATTTATCGTCCGAGATTCGAAATCTGGAGTTGAAGCTATCAAGTTATAAAAAAATCAATCAATCTTACTTACGCTGTAAAATAAAAACATTTATGCTCTGGTTCGCTGCCACTCAGCCAACAATTTAATAAGCATTGCTAAATAAAGCGTGCACCTATTCACGTTTAATTCAATTTGTTTTCTATTATTAAAAGCAATTTATGCCTGGAAAAGTAGAGTATACCTCTAAAATTACACAAAATGTATACTTCATGCTCAAAATAGGTGATACTCCACATTGATTACAGTAATTGACGCGAAGGAAAGGTCTATCTTGATAAAACAAGACTGGAAACAGTGTGGAAATAATCTAATAATGGGCGAGCGGGGAAACAATTTGGCGACGAGCAGCGGACGAGGCCGACCGGCGATGTGGCAAGCTCGCCTGTCTGCGGTCGATCACACTTTTACTTGATTATTGTATTGATCGCACAGCTCTAAACGATGAAGGAAAACATCGTGAGAAAAGATTTTTAATATGCAGCATGGGCTTGCAACCTCACGTATGGAATGTTATCTCACAAAATAAGACAATATTATCCTACATATACTTTGTATCCTATACTCAGTTTTTTGAGATGTGCAGATGTTTGTTTCGAGTCTGTTTGTTTTATCTATTTGTAATTTACATGTGTATTGTTAATTAATGGTGTCCCAACGGGGCTCTTGTTGCGGCCAAACCTAGCTTAAGACCTAATGTACCAACTTGAGACAATGAATAAACGAATATGAATAATAATAATAATAGTATTTACAAACAAACATTAAGGAATCTGCTACACCAATAATTTAGCTTAATTTATCTGAAATTGTATCGACATTAAACATGTAGTTGGCCCAGCCGCAGTCAATTCCTGCTTTAGGCATGCACAGCTATAAATATTGTGTGTATGTATATAGGGTAGCTGGCACCCGAGCCCCGTGCTCTTGCCAAGAAGCCTTCGTCTAAGCGTGGGTCTTTGTCCATGGTACTGCGCTGGTATCATCATTGCCGCAGTATTGGGGGATATTTTACTGGAAATTATGTTCACTTTGGTATTCATATTCTACTCATGAGCCATCGCATCATAGCGTCATAGCTAACGAGGATTCAGCTAGTACTCTTCAACAACAAGTTTTATGAACCTAAAATTAGAAGAGTATAGCAGTTTCAATAGTTTTTTAACTGAAAAATGATATTTCATTGGCAATTGAATGATGTCCTAGGTGCTACATGTATGTAGTAGTACAGAAGAAAAACCTTTTTTTTTTCCATTGCACTCTGTTTAAGGAGTTTTGACAGCCGACTCATAGGTTTTCTACCAGTACCTGATCTGAGGTTTTCTATAACACAAACAGCAGCCAATCTGTCTTTATTTATTGACATAAGAATAAAAGAAGAAAACTTTCAAACATGATAATTAGGGTTAGTAGTCATCGGGTAGTTTCAGTTTGTGGTTAATCAATAATGAGCTTTATAATGAATTGAACGGGAATTACTCACGTAAATCGACAATATTTTTACGTGAGTAATTCCCGTTCAATTCATTATAATGTCTAGTACAACTCACGATAGTTTTGAAAGTGAAATAATGAGCGTAGTAATTGTACTCTCTTTGAACTTAAGTACAAAGAAATAATAACTTGGTTAAAAAGTGTTCTACTTATGAGCAGTCTCTGTTAACGTCAAAATGTCAACGAATTCGCTTATATGTTAAGTTTTGGAGGACAAGCCAAGCGCGAGTCTTCCAGCTGGGCGCGACGCGGGGCCAGGCGTAGCAGAGCCTACCTTAAGTACAAGGCTTCGGGTAACGAACCCCGCTATTTGGATCAAGTGCTCATCAGCAATAGATATCCATCCATATCCACACTTGAGTAAAAATTTAGGTTATAACACTCTAAGTTTTAGTAATAAATTCGGAATAAAACTTTGGTAAAATGGAAGCCTTGCCAAGCACTTGAACTATCCTCTTACCCCCGGTTCCTATAACAAACTAACGGATGTCCGTAGGACTTTCTCCATAGCAACGTTGTTATCTGTCAAAAAGTTTCATACATTTTATGTTGAAATAACAACGTTGCTATGGTGATGGACCTACGAACATCCGTTAGTTTGTTATAGGAACCGGGGGTTAAACTTGTCAACCTTATCGATGGGCAGATGTGGTTAACGCATGTGGTTCAAAGTAGATATCCTCAGAATGATTTCCTTAACTGTATAAGTAACTTATAATAATGCGTGAGTAATTTTTCTGGAACAGTATATATGTACTTGAAAATCATTATAAGTACAACCCGGGCGCAATAACTTGACACCTGACTCAAATGACGTTTGTCTACAGTACTGAGTGCAAAAAAGAAACGTAAACATATGCATACATGTAGCGCCCCCAGTGCTCGTTTTTTTATTTTTCTGGTCAGGCTTTATTTTATTTTAACTAAAATAACAGTTTCCATTATAATTTGAATTCCAATGGAATTCCGCCGTATGGCGAGGTTTGAAATAAAAACCCTAACCTAACTAAAAACCAAAGTGATTTATAATTTAATTACCTACTGAGATAAAACATCTGTATACTAGTAACGAATGCAGTATTTATTGCTTAGTTACGAATTGGAGCAGTAATAAACTATTTAGAGTCTATTTTGGGATTAATTTCCAATATTGTTAATCAAATGTAATTTTTTATTCAAGTTCATACTAGTACCTACCTATACAATAAGTAAGTAAAACAATAAATTTCTTACGGAAATAAAACAAAAAAGAATGTTATATTAATTTATTATTTTTTTAGAACGACCGGATAGCGTAGCGAGCAGACGTGTTACTACTATTCTAGTAAATTAATTTAATCACTGCCAAAGCATCCTAAGCTATAGCTCTAAAAACATACAGTGCAAATTAGTGTGATACACTAAGTTATAAGTGCAAGCGCGTGCGGTGGTCGGACCCGTGGAGGAAAGGAGACGGACGGCGCTTT
This sequence comes from Xanthorhoe spadicearia, assembly GCA_947086425.1. Taxonomy (NCBI): domain Eukaryota; kingdom Metazoa; phylum Arthropoda; class Insecta; order Lepidoptera; family Geometridae; genus Xanthorhoe; species Xanthorhoe spadicearia. The sequence goes on along the minus strand of OX352202.1, from coordinate 10,361,328 downwards.
CGGCAGCTTTCGGAAACACTCGGCCGTAACTACCTTCGCAACGCGTCTAAGGCGGTGTGCATTGGGAAGCAGAGCGATAAGCGGAGCGGACTTCTTCAACAAACTGTCAATAACTACTTATATTTTGTCTACCAACATGAGCAACGTACGTAAAAACCTAACACAGAACAAACTGATATTGGCGGGTGGAACTAGCAACTCGCAACCTGATCTGTCAAAAATTGATACCATGGAAACCATCATAAGCAATGTTCCTCTACGAAAAAGAAAATCACCTGACAATGAATTTATTCACCAATTTTCTGAATTTAAGAGAGAAATACTAGGTATCCTCACAGAATCAAGCCGATGTCAAGTAGAGAATATAAGTGCCATAAGTGAGAATATATCACTAATAAAGGAACAACTACGTGATATAAAAACTACAACAGATCACCTCTTGGAGGAAAACCGCAACGTAAAGGCACAATTGTCCTCCCTTACTGATACAGTCAAATTAAACGAAGAAAAAATCGCATCCCTAGAAAGCGAAGTCGTACAACTTAAAACTAAACAGCCTCAAACAATCATACCGACAGTACTACCAGATTCCTATGACACATTATTCGCTGAGCTACAGGAGCGTGGAGAAAGAAACAAGAACGTTGTAATAGTTGGAATCCCTGAGAAAAAATCAGACAATATACAGGAGCGTAATGACATAGACAGAGTCGAAGCAGAAAAATCTTAAAAAAAATTGTCCCAGACTGTCCACAAGCAAAAAAGTTTTTAAGACTTGGCAAGTTTGACATCAATAAATCACGACCCTTGAAAGTCTGTTTCGACTCCCAAGAAATAGCTAAGTCAATACTGCGCAACAGAGTAAATTTAGAGTCAGACACAGTAAGAGTCTTTTCGGATCAAACGCCGCAGCAACAGAAAACTATGACAAACCTAAGAAATGAACTACAACAACGACAAGAGAATGGAGAAACAGATCTAACATTATAGTACATCAAGGGAGCACCAAAAATTATAAAAAACAATCAAAAAACTAGAAAAGGAAAGAACTAATGATAAATCACATACTGTTTACATACAAAACCACAAGCAACTACAACAATATTAAAACTACTATAAAGGCGCTAACGTACTAGATATCTACGTACTTACTCACAATAAAATAATCCCTATCTGCGATGACCTACCTACACTATGAAAAACAAAACAAAAATATATATATTTTGCTAAACCAAATGTCTCGTTCATCACTATGGCATAGGCCATAATAAACATTAAATAGTACAATGTAGTGACAATATGCAAAATGCAGGTACCCATTGTTATGATGCTTACTACGATCGCCTCTTATCTATGCACTACCCTACTATTACGATTTATTTTATTTTTAATTTGTTAAGAACATAATATTGTGTGATTATTTCTAAATACCTACCTACTTAGCTATTATTTGTTACCTAGTATATTACCTATTCATGTTTAAGCTTACCCGTAATGCTACGCTAAACGGCATACATTTTTTATTTATAAGCTTTGTATTTCTCTATAAGCGAATTTGTAAAATTCTTGTGAGAAATAAATATCTAAACACACACATTATAATTATGAGGAATCGTAACTTAATTCTTCTTCACCAGACATATCGCTGACATTTTCCTCTTCCTCGCTTTCACTCTCTGAAGAACTCTCTTCTCCTCCAAGAGATATAATCAACTCCCTCTCTTGGTGTTCTTGTAATCGATCTTTCACCCAGTATTCTTTCTCCAGTCTTTGGACATGGTTGACTTCCTTTTTCCAGTCTTTAACTGAAATTGACTGTATCGACTCTCTAGTCAACTTTTCAATTAGTCTTTCAGACTGATCTATATTTTTGTCTGCTACCCTTTGTTTAACTAAATTCCAGATGTATTCGATTGGGTTTAGATCACAGTGGTAGGGTGGCAGACGTACAACTTCGTGGCCATGCTCCCTCAACAGTTCGTCTACCACATATTTTTTTTCTGGCTTATTAATTCGAATGATGTGGTATAGCTCTGGCTTCGTCATCTTTTGATCAAAACTAATATTGTTATCAGTAAGCCAGCTTTGCATCTCACTTTTAAGTGATGACTGGCAAGGTATTTTTTTTGATTGCGTCGAGTGGTATGGCGCGTTATCAATAACAACTATACCGTTTGGAGGCAAGTTTGGCAACAACTTTTCGTTCAGCCACTTAACAAAATTTTTTGTGTCCATCTCGTCGTGGTAATCGCCTGTCTTGCTCTTGCATTTGTATAGTAACTCTGCCCCAGGGATAAAACCATTTTTGCCACCCGCATGGACGAGAATCCAACGCTGGCCGGGATTGGTATTTTTTATTACACTAGCGTCGCTACTATTCTGCCAGCGTTTTCTCACTGTATAATGAGAATGTATCCAGGTCTCATCTAGATACGTCACCGGTTTTTTGTCCGATCCAAGGTCGTGATTTTCTTTCATTCGCCGCAGGTAGCGAGCCCTCCAGGCAGCGATATCTGGCTTTTGTATCAAGACCAATCGGGCATTTTTACATTTCTTAAATTTGTATCCTAATTGGTTCTTTAATATAAGCCGCAAAGTAGTCCTCTCACCTGTAAAAAAAGAGAACGTTTTATAATTTAAGTTCATTTACCTACTCGTCGTATAACTAAAAATATTCTATTACCAAAATTTTAGACCAGTACCATAATCTTATCATAGAAAAACTGTACTTGGATATTCAAACATTTTGCTTTGCGATTGTGGTCTTTATACCGAGGCAGACATGGATCAATTTCCTATGAAAGTATTTTCCAGCTCTGTCTGTGCCGGACCGGATAGCCTAGCAAATACTTTCATACTTGCAAGTTTTTCCTGCCTCGTACCAGGGCGCCGTACTTTGAAACAAAGCCCTGGTTTGCATACCTGGTATGGTCAATACGTTTCATCTATTTCCGAGAACTAGAGATAACCGAGTTAAACCGAATCAGCCGTATAGAAAACAAATTTAAGACCTTGACACATAGTTGTTGGATAAAAAAATAATTTATTAAAAAGACACTCACCTGGAAAATTCAAATCCGCTTTTGCAGCAGCCAATATTTTCTTCAGCGTAGGGACTTCTTTTTTTACAGTGTAGAAACTGTTGATTAAGTTTCTCAGAGCGACTAAGTCGAAATTGTCAAGATTTATTTTTTTGCTTGATCTTCTCTTCTTGCCAGGTGTTGACGGTCTAATTGATGGTCCGGGTAATTGGGTAGACGTCGAAGTACTCGGCACCGGTGTAATTGATGGTGCCACTGGTTTTACTTGCTTTTTTATTCTTAATAATGTGCTTTTAGATATACCAGTAGCAGCGCAAGTTCTATTTATCGGTTGGTCCACCGGAATCATAACCTTTTTGTTCACTTTTTGATGCTCACTACGTTCATGAGCACTTTTGGTAGGGTCCACAGGAATCACAAATTTGCTAACTTCCTTCTCACGTTCAAAAAAAGCCAACACCTTGAGTATTAAGGCCCTTTCTTTGCTGTGTATGGTTTTTCCCATTGTGTATTTTAAAACACAACAATAACAAGAAAACGTCCAAACGTAACAATAATAACAAAAATCCAATAACAATAAACAAATAACAGGTCCAAACGTAACGATAACAAAAACTTAACAAAAATAATTATAACAGCAAACGAATGACTCCGAAACTCAGAAAGATTACGTGCAACGGTAACAGTGATGCTAACGCTACTGAAGGACGAAAGCGGGGCCTCGCGCGGGGTAGCGGGAGGGGAGTCGAGTTTCGAGCCAGGTGTCTTGTTGCGCCCGGGTTTGTATCTACTTAATATTTGGTTTTTTTAATGTTTATACAGGTTTTCAATACACGACCATCTAATGATGGTTGAGATACCATCGTACAGCTAACAAGCCTTACGAAAATAAATGTAGTGTTGGTCTTCAATTTTAAAAACATTCATCATCTCCCTGCCCTTATCCCACTAGCTGGGGTCGGCACAACACGTTTCTTTCTTCCATTTCCCTCTATCGCTCGTCATCTCAGTACTCACTCCTTTCACACACATATCTGCACACACACAGTCCATCCATCTTTTCTTAAAAAACTTTATAATAAGTTAACTTCTGGTTGAGTTTGTTGTATTTTATTTTTAACATTTCATTTTCAGCATTTGCCTTACATACCTAACCCAGACGATAAATTTCCGTAAAGCTTTCCAAAGAACGTTAAGACGTTAAAATTCTAAACAAACATTAGCGGCCTCCACACGTAAAGTTCGGACCGCGGGAAACAGCACACGCCGTTCCATCCCTCGCTCCGAAACGTACATGTAAATGCGCGGGGTTGACTGTTCGATCTGGCATGTCGACGCGAGCGCATGTCTCACAGTTTGGAGCACGCATTACGTGTGAACGCAAAAAAAACATGTCGGTTTGGAGCGTGGAAGCTCTTACTACTCTGAACTGAGCAAAAAACTTTTAAAACGTAAAACGTTCCACGCGCCAGTCCAAACTGCGGTCGAAACTCTTGAAAATCACTTTACACGCACAGTTCGGATCGTTTGCCTAAATTATGTAAGATTCGCCGGCGTTCCAATCTGGGGACACATTTTTTATTATAATTAGCACGACAGTTTGATCCGCCGTCCAAACTGCACAGATCCATCCGCGGTTTGGAACGCAGTCCCAGATGCGCGGTCCGAACTTTACGTGTGGAGGCCGCTATTTTCTAACTAATGACTACTATTCGTTTTAACTCTACAGTATTTCTCTAAGTAAAATGCTGCAACGAAACTCATGGAGGAATGTCTGTTTACCGCAGAGCTCACTCCAAAAAACGTTTATCATGGTGACACTTGCCTTTAAGATATTGATGGCCGCCCTCGGGTTCATTGACCCGCCTCCACATTCCGAAATGTCAACGACCGATTGCGAATTCCTTATCTGTGGCGGCGCAAGAGGAATTTTATCATTTCGGCTATTGCGGCTCTGTTTCAGCTATTTTATTGAACGCGGGCATTTAAGAAAAAGTTTATAAGACTGAGGTTTTTTTTTCTTTTTTTCAAGGAACTTTGCGTAAGACTCAGGTTATTGAAAGAACTATATTTTCGTGAGTCACATATCGCTCACACATTGATCCTTAGCCTTAGCCCTAATTAAAATTATTAAAATTATATTAACAAAACACATCAATAAAAATAATAATAACAATAAAGTAGTAATATAATGACTGAAGATAGCGCACCGCGTCTGAACAAACTACGAGTATGTGTGTTCAAAATTACCGGCATTATAATACCATAGACGAAAAAGTCGTCTAGATAATACTATTATGTAAAGCACTAATAAAAGTACCTAAACCACTTACTAAAATCGATAGTATACCAGTGAAAGTTTAATCCCAGTAGGTACCGGTAAGTAAACCGAGTAAAGTGCTAAATGCTTTTAATATCGGAGTTGAAACCGTCTCATCCGGTTCAGTCCGGCTCTGGGGATGAAGGCCGCTCCCTAATCCGTATTTACCTAGAGAAATCTTACCCAGGAACATAATCTTCGGAAGGTCGGAGTGCAAATGAAAAGTTTATTATCCAAAAAGCTGAGCCGAAAGGGGATCTTGCTGCTGTATTCGAGCTTTTATAGCGTTATTTGATAAAAGAAAGTAAACGTTAATTTAATAAAGTAAAGGCATCGTAGTGGAAACACATTTTTTGCGAAGTGTATTAGAAGCTGTGAAACTCTCTACAGTATTTTATGCTCTTATCAAAACTCACATTGTATTAGTATCTTACCTCCTTATCTCACTGAAATAGCTCTGTCACTGTTTAACATCGTAAATTTAACTTGAAATTTTGTCTAGACTTTGAGTTTTCTACCGGTAAAAATTTTGTAGTTATTGATTGCGATTGTCTTTGTTTTCATTCGTTAATCTACACTAATATTATAAAGAGGAAAACTTTGTTTGTTTGTTTGTTTGTTTGTTTGTTTGGTTGTAATGAATAGGCTCAAAAACTACTGGACCGATTTTAAAAATTCTTTCACCATTCGAAAGCTACATTTTCCACGAGTAACATAGGCTACTTTTTATCCCAATATTCCCGCGGGAACGGGACTTACGCGGGTGAAACCGCGGGGAGCAGCTAGTTACTAATATACCTACCATTGTTACCAGTTGGCTTGAATCCTTAGAACTATCATTAAGGGTTACAAAATTACAAATATGATAATATAACTTGTTTATTATCATCTATTTATTTATCAAAAGAATGATGAGACGATGTTAAGTCAATTTGAAATAAAGAAAATACTGTAATGTCCTATACCAATTACAGCAAGAAGTTATATGTAGGTCATTGTGAATGTTCCGCACACACACTGCAGGCTCTAAGCTGTAGTGCGCAGGCGCGGGGCGCGGCGAAGGCTGCGCGCGGGGCAACGGGGGGGGGGCAGGAAGGCGATAATAAAATAAGGAGCCCCGCTGCGGTTGCCCCCGCGCCCCACCTCACAAAGCCCCCCCACCCCGGCCCGGAGTCAGATAGCCAGCAATCATCGGGGTATCACATGAGATGCTTTATGCAACTAGGTAGGTGATAGAACTTTAAACAGATTAGTGAAACTGTGTTTAACAAGGGGGTGACTTGGTTGTAACTTTATATTCAGTCCTTTGGTCAAAAAATAGTAGTTACTCAAAAAGTTTTTGGGGGAGTTCAAAATTGATTAATTTAAGCCAGATAAGATGAAATTGCGCCTAAACTAAAAGTGGTAGGAGCTAAGACGAACAACATTACTCTCGCCAGTAGTAAAGATAGTGTTGTCCGACAAAACACAGCCGGCCAAGTAAATATAGATGTTCATAGTATACGTACTATACTATGATAGGACTTAAACTTGATTGTGTTATTCAGAGCCGTACAATATTTTCTGTCTGTCGTCATAAAGTGAAGTCTGTTGGCGTAGAGAATACATACAAGTGCTTAGAAAATGAAACAACTACCTAGTTTTGTTAGCAAGTATTTTTCTCTTGATTTTAATGGTTGCTTGAACCTACCTCTAGATTCAAGCAACCATAGACAGAACCTTCTAGAGTCTAGAAGGTTCTGTCATTTATTTTGTAACTTTAAATTCTTTTTACAAATCCATGTTTTTAATATTTTTCAAACTGAAGCGTCAATTTTCCAAATTGATTGTTTCCCAAATTATCAGTTACTCATTTCTGGCGATTAGATGCCTATATATTTCTACAGACACCGTCATTTTAGGGGGTATATTTACAATCCATCCATTATTCCAATAGGCACAGTGTACCTATCATGAAGGCGTATCAGGCCAATAGTAACATCAGACAACGACTAAATATAAAATAATATTTATAAATTTACTAAATTTAACTCCGTATAAAATCTGACACTAAGTGAATCCCTATTTCAATATCAAAGGGAGTTGGCTTCCATTTTACGGAGAAAAACGTATTTGCATGAAATAAAAGTGATTGAAAGTTGCCAAGTTTTAATAAGCTCTCTCGTGTAAAAATACTGGGTTCCAGTTTACCTTACTTTGCAGGCAGTGATGTGAACTCACTGTTGCTGATAGCTTTAAAACGTTCATTAAATTCAATTGTTTTTTTATGTTATATGACTATACTTCATTTCTTGAAACGAGCTAATAGGATGAAAAATAAACACACGTGATTGGTTGTCAATAATAATTGACTTTCTTGTGATTTGCTAGATTGTCAAATCAATTGTCAGTTGTCAAATCTAGCCATCACGAGAATAAACAATTATTTTCGACGACCAATCACGTGCGCTTATTTTCCTTCCTATTAGCTCGTTTCAAGAAATGCAGTATAGGTACCTACTTCGTAAGTATATAAAAGTAGCATTTAATAAATTGGTGCACAATAATACACTCTACATAATTATAAGCATTCAGTATAATGCAGTGTTTATGTTGATATTTATGTAAAAAGAACGCTGGCTGTCTAGCTTCGCATTACACAAATTATGTGCTCAAGTGTACCCGTGCGCAAACAAACCCTTCCCACATCCCATCATCGTTATTTTTACGTGGCGCGACTTATACCTACTTCATCTATCTGTTAGTGAAACTACACGTTTTTGTTACACAATACGCGATTAAGTCCCGATAATAGTTATAAATAGGTAAACAGTTGTAGGTACTGGTGTTTGAATATTAAATAGAGTCGATTGAGTCGCATGCGGAAGTCCGCAACGCAACCCATCACTATCTGAAACTGGTCCCGAAACACATTCCAGTTTAATACTGAGTCTCGTTTATAAACCAGCTGAATTGTATTTAACTTTTTTTATCCGTTTTGTTTGCAACTTTTGGGACAATTGCTTTCAGGGGCGTTTTATTCTAAATTTCAAAATATCCATACAAATTGGGCTTACTCAACTCATCATCATCATCATATCCACAGCCCGACTTTACCCACTGCTGGGCATAGGCCTCCCTTAGTTTGTGCCATCCACTACGATCCTGCGCCAGTCGCATCCAATTCAACTCATAATAACTAAAATAGATACGAATTTTTATTTTCACATCGTTCGTAATAACAACAAAAATATAAAAGCGAGTAGGTACTGAAAGATAAACTGAATTTGAGAGCGGGAAGGATGGAATAATATTTGTCTAGTACACGCTGCGTTCGGAGTTCGGAGCAGTACTTCGGTACAAAAATATTGAACTATTGTTACTTTGAACTTTATTATTTTATAGCTATTTTGGAAAAAATCAATATTTACACATTTAAACCTACAATCACTAAGATACTAACAAACTATAATGACTTTTCAAAATTTAATTTTGAATAGAATTTTGCCAGGAATACCTGGATATATCCAGTTTTTCAAGTAAAATCAGAATCAGAATCAGAATCAGAAATATTTTTATTGCAAAAACTGTTGTACAATGGTAGGTCTTACATATTAGGTACAAGTTTAAACAGTTATCCATTTCGGATGTAAAAAGTAAGTATTAATCAATACGGACTACTGGCGGTGACTCATTCATTAGGTCATTTCCATTACTGATTAAAAACGCCATTTTCTAAAGCTATTAACTAATCTACTCTAATGAAATGAACAAAATGATTTATATTCAGTTCAGGGTAAGAGGTAAAGGCATAGCCACATTCTGAAAAAAAAACAGGTAGTCAAAAACGTCTTTATTATCATAAGTACATAGAGTTACAGATACGTAATTGCGTGTGTGTGTGTTTATCACCTTGCTTTTCCTAAATGTCTGAAACGAATGAACGAGTGTTTATCGATCATTTTCATTCATCAAAATCTTCAACAAATTAAGCATTAACAATAAAGTTATAAAGCTCATTTTGGATCATCATTTCAGTCGAATGATCATTGGTAATTATGAAGTGCCTATTAACGTTGGTAATCTGTTTGACCGCGGCTTTATGTTTCCTCATTAGCATGCAAACGGAGACCAGCGTAAGCGGACCCCCGACCTCTCGACTATGAATAGTTACAATACAAATTAATGGCCAATTCAGTTAATTAGCACGTGATTGAGGTCATTTCTGAGTTTCTATTGTAACACTTCGATTGATAAAGCCTGTTGAATAATAACTTATTTTGTGGGAACACGAACATGATTTTTTTCCATTCAATGAAACTGAACGGCAATCGCGAAGGGAGGCCTATGCCCAGCAGTGGGTTAAAAATGAATGGCTGATGATGATGATGATGATGAAACTGAACATCATGATATGATGTAAGTAATATTATTACAACATTTCTCTTGACAACCTTATTCAATTATGGAACCTAAATGTTATACACATCCGACTAACTCACACTGACTCCATCCATAATCATTATGAAACGTGCTTAAATAAATAAACAAACAAAAAATACGTTTATTTGAAAAATCAAGCAACATTCATAGCTTTTTCTATAAAAATACGATGTGAATTAAAACTACCACTTCTCTTTTAAATTAGAAAAGAGGCACTTATTGTGTAAAATGAGTATGAAAGGATCGTAGCAGTTCGTAGCATTCGTAGCTTGTCGTAGCACTCGTAGCTTGTCGTAGTAAACGACGCGTGTCTACAATCGCACTTCATGCAAATACGCTCTTTCACATCAACTCTTTTGTTAACTGTAGGGTTGCCAAAACTGGTTATTTTTCTAAATTTGAGTTATTAATTGGCAGTCTTTCTTGTTCAATCACCTCGTGTAGTATGCCAATCATACGCAAAATTTAAGTTATTTATATATGTGGATTGTGGATACAATGATAGACCAGTGTTTTTTTGTTTGATTATTAACGATATAAATAGGAGCAGATAAACTTGGCTTATATCACGATCGTATTTACTCAAACAATACCTTGAGACTTGAGACTGATTCTACTAGTTATTGTCAAGGAAATAAAGGCTTAATTATACTCGGGCTGGCAGCCCTAGCAATTTTCCTGTAAAGTAAAAGCCTTATGCTAAAACTTTGTATTTTTCTTGGTGCTCCAAATGCATACCGTTTTAATAAGTCATTTATTATTCAAAATGGCAATCACGCGGGAAAACGCAGACGAGTGGCGCCACAGTACCTACCTAACTTCGACTAACCGCTTATAGCGAGGAAAAAATATTCACTTACATCACATTTTTTTTTAATAACGTATCCTTTTTTGCATTAGTAATATTAAAGTATTTAACCAATTGAATGTAGGCAAGCTATGACCATCCATATTTGTAAAACTAGCAGATGCGTCATCTAACATAGCATAAAATAAGTGATGTGTAGGCATAGGCTTTAAGATGATGTTAAAACTTTTGTTTCAATTCTGGATTGTACATTAAAGTATAGTTTCTGATAACCCACAATATAAATATATACGTATATACGCTATTAGTAGGTATTATGTGTGTGTTATAAATAATATACCTACGATTAAATTTTCTATGGTTTCTCTATTGCATTATTCAAGTGTACGAGTAATTAACAGTGGAAACAACGTTGTTTTGAAAACAATCTGATTAAATTGTACAGTGAAATGCAAATAAGTTTGTATTATCAAGAAGCAGGTTGCATTCTTTAACTCGATCTGCATAATCAGAGTAATAGCGCAAGCTTTCTTGTTTTTGCAGCGATGCATTTGCATTTATGTAATCTTACCGCACTATGAATGAGTAGTTTGAAAAGCTTAGTACATTCAACTTGTTACTGACGGTTTTCACCTTTTTGACCAATATATGCTGTTTAACGTACTGGGCACAAGTAATCCCCAATATCATAGCAGCCATGGCTGTTGAAATTTTCCAACACGCTCTCGAAAGCATTGAGATTGTCTTTCTTTCAAAGAAACGTATCGGCAGTCCTCGCATTCCATAATTTCAATTGTTTAGTACAATAATTAAAATCTCTTTTTAATATCATGGGCTCTTTTAAACTATTATTTGTTCGTCACTCCTTATTATTGAACACAAACAAAACTTTTGTAAAGGTTTTGAAAACAGTTTTAGAATCAACGTATGGTTTAAAACATTCATAATTTCAGATCATATACTTAATTCTCATCACATCTAAGCCCTTATTCAGAATAGATGGTGTGGCCTGTGCCAAATGTGATGGTTGGCAAGCCTGCCAAGTGCCACCCCTGACGCCGACCAGGCCTATCGCCCAAATGCCAGCCAATTTTTAATAATGGACACATTTGGCATCCGAGAATACGGATCCGTTAATTTAGTGCAGACAGCAGAATTTACACTAAATTTTAAGGTGATGTTTGAAATGAGACTTTCCCTGAATAATGACATGCAATTTTTTTATTAACTACCTAAAAGCTAATTTTCTTACTTTACATGTTCTACATCGAAGTACTAGAAATAATGAATAACCTAACCTACCTTCTTCAAAATAAATAACGCTGAAATGTCCAAGAATAAAAAATCAATCAAATTTAAGATAATCTTTGAGATATATTGGCAGATGACCCGGTTGTGGCCACTTTAAGGGTTTTGTTAACTTTGAGGCTCTCATATCCTAGATATTATGCAATTACAATTACAAAGTATTAAGGCAGTAACTCAAATCACAAAATAGGAGACAGATTTCTGCACCTACTCGTAAACACAGCCAAGACCCTTTTAAGTTCATGTCGAAACCGTCACAGTTAAAACTTTCATTTTCCTCATAAGTATACATAAGCTGAGGTAATTTAACGTCATAAATTTAAATTAATAGGCTCTGCCGCTCCTTTGTAACTATTTCTACAATGCCGACGTACAATAGGGTTGAACAAATTGTTTGTCGCTGCTTCGAGGGTCGCTTTTTGTCCTATTTGTGTGACAAAATAGACATGAATAGAGAATTTAGCATTAGAGCCTGACCAAGCTAAGTAAAACATATTTCTGAGTCACACAACTCGTAATACAAGATTTGATCTCAATTGTATCGTGAATTCGTGACGCAGACATGTTCTGTCAGCTTTTTATGCATTCAAAATCCTTATATGGCGACATGTTTGCAACGCCCGTCATCATGTTCGCCCTATGATAGCTGTATTTGATAAACGTATAAAAATATTTTTGGACGTACCTCTGACTACCTCTTTAGACATTTTCAAAGGTTCTTGAATTCATAAAAGTTTCGGCTCGGGTTTAGTTAATGGTGGCAGGCTTTGAAAGATAAAAATTATCAGATCTATAATATCCGGCCAACATACAGAATCCGGCCAATTCAGTGTTATTTTGTACAGCGTACTAAACGTGGATATTGTTGAAAATTCGACCTTGTTCCCATGTCTCTATCCACCAATCGCGTGTCTTGTTTCATGTCACTTTATGAGGATAAGTGAGTCAATGGAAGTAATGTCTGTTTTTTGTTTGTTCCAATTATTCTGAGCTGGGTATAGGACGTTTAAATAGGGATGTCTTTTGTTCGTATATTTTCACAAACACGTAACGTTTCACATTTAATTAACATTGTTATAAATTTATAATATAGCAGACAACATCAACCCTGTTACATTTCTACAATCGATTTAGAATAAAATTATCAGTTGAAGACGAAAAGACACACGATTATAGTCAGCGCTATTATAGCGCTGATACCAATAGAAAAATAACGTTTGTTTGTACTATAATAATAATAATAATAATAATAATAATAATAATGTCTCCATCACTTTAACATCAAAAATGTCAAATGGCCTCTGTGTGTTGGCTTCGGCCCCATGCATGCCTACCAAAGGTCCGGGACTCCATAGTCCCGTGAGGTGAAACCTTGACAAACATAATAATAATAACGTTTATTTTTCTCACACAAAATGGTAGGTACAACAGCATTATTTATGTTAATGGAAAGACGTTTTGTGTGAGACTGGTGCCTGCGATAGGTTTGTAGAAAACCTGTGTTACAGGTCGCCAGGTGCTCTCACTCCACGGTTTGTCATTAAAATTATTATGGTTCTTGGTGAAGGTAGGCCTTATAGAATGCTGGGTGAAGTGATGACACAACCAAATAGTTAAACCGAGATAAATAAAGCGTAAAAAGTATTTAAAAACAAAAACAAGACAAAGGAGTAAAGATAGGATTACGTAGAAATAAAATTACAATTTTAAACCCTAAACCATTACCAAGATTACTTAAGGACCTAGGCCTATGTTAAGGTAGGTACCTATAGTAAAAAAAAAATAATAAAAAAAAAAATAATAATAAAAAAACAAAAGAGGTAAGTAGTATAAAAGAAACAGAGACGTCGAGGATTCAAGCTTTTACATAAGTGTGTGATTGGATGTGTGTGAGTATGAATGTGTGTGTGTACCTATAATGTAAGTGTGTGGTAAGTAAGGGTGAGTAAGTGTGTGTAGATGTGTAGGTAAATTACGTGTATGTAGTATTTTAAATCTACTTTTATTAAGGCTACTTCATTGTAGACAAGATTTTTTCAGTTTCCTCATAGGTTAGCGATCTGAGCCAATTGGTGACAATTTTTTTACATTTGGTGCGTGGTAGCGGGTAGATGGTTAGGAGGTTATTGGCCATGTTGTAGATATAGGGACCCAGAAAGCGAATAAAGTTATGTGAGAGGCTGGTGCGACAAGTAAGAAGTTGGACAACTTTCCCTTTTCTTCTTTTATCCTTTACCAGATCCGGATTGTAGGTTAGTTGAGAATGGGTAGAAAGGACCACTTGAAGCACGAATAGCTTCCTGACCGATAGGAAATTCCAAAAATTATATAGTTCGTTGGTGGGGTAACGAAATGGGAGCCCTGCACTCACCTTCAAGATGGCTCTTTGGGCTCTTTCAAGGACTAAAAGATGAGTCTTTGCTGCACCTCCCCAAGAGGTTATGCAATAGCCTAGAATCGCTTGGCATAGGGCTAAGTAGAGCATTCTTATAGTGGAACGATCGGCCACATTCCTTAACGCTTTAAAAATATAGATAAGCTTACGCGTTCTAGCCGCCAGAGTGTTGATGTGGTTTTTGAAGGTTAAGGTTTGGTCAATAGTTACACCTAGGTATTTAATGCTGTCAGCCCTTTTCAATACTGGGCAGGTGCAGTTAGGTGTTGGTGGGGAGCAGTTGTGAGCAATGATAGATAGGTTAGTAGAGGGCAAAAGGTTGGCCCGGAAAGAAAAGGGAATGTAGTTAGTTTTGCTGGCGTTAAGGGTTAGCACGTTAAGTTTGAGCCAAGAACAGACTCTTGTAACGCCGATTTGAGCGTATGAGAAAACCTCATCCCACGTCTTACCACTAATGAATAGGGCTGTATCGTCAGCAAAAGTAATGATGCGTCCATTGGCAATTTGCAAGTTGCATAATCCGTTTATGTAAATAAGAAACAGCGAAGGGCCCAAGATGCTACCCTGGGGGACACACTATGCTATGGCTACAGGCTGAAAAACCAGTAGACTCGAGGCAAACAAACTTTTGTTTTTAAAGACTGTAAATGCCTGAACCTGGTATATGGTGTAAAATGTATTCATGTTCTAGTTGTATATTAGGACATACTTTAACTGTCTAAATGTGAATAAATTTGATCCTTATATAATTTTTCGTGGCCTATGAGCCTGAGTACAAAGCGAGTTTCACATCTAACCCTCCATTCCGTAGCTGCTGCTACGTCGTAGCAAGTGAGTAGTGAAACTTCATTCGTTAACAGTTGCACAGTCGCAAGTTTTTAATGATCTTCTTACTTCGTTCAAAGTTAAGAGCTAGGATTACTGTGTCTAGAGTTCGAGATAAACACAAGTATAGTTGTAGTTTATTAAGTTTTAAAAAAACTCTTGCTGGAAGGGTGCTTCTATAGCATAGACGAATTTAGGACAGACAGACGTATAAATATATTCTTATTGTAGGTTTTTTCGTTTTCTTTGACATTTATTATATTTCATTTCGTTTTTAAATTTCATCTGTGTAATTAGGTTAAGTAATTGAAACACAATGTTAATATTGTTTATGAAATAAATAAATAAAATTTTGAACTCTGTTGGCCTATGAGTACCTAAATAGTGCTTCGACTTTCAATACAAAAGTTCGAACTATTCCCAGACATGAATCTCGGTAAAGAAAAACATCGTTAGAAAATGCTAACTTCGATAAAATGTAAGCGTCAAGTGATTGATTGATGGATATCCTTTTTTAACATTTATTACTAAAAGATTGATGTAGTTTGTAGGTATGTCCTGTGTGGCTAGCACTAAAGAGAATTTTCAGGCCGCTTGAAGCCTTCACTACTTCTGCCGGGACCAACTATTTGCGATTGAGGAAAATTGAGGAAAGAAACATGATGTGCTGACTCCACTCAGTAGGATAAGGGCAGTGAGATGATGATGATTATAATCACGACTCTTTCCCCTTTGGGAGCTAGAGATCACGCACATCCACTAGCCATCCTGACACACCTTTGCTTCTTTCAAAGGCAATAGAGTCACCTAGCATATAAGACTGTAGGTACATTTATAAGTGATCATTGAGGTCCTACAGAAATAAACATTATCACGCTGCTAGAAAGCTAACTGGTTTCCTCACGATGTTTTTCTTCACCGGTAGGTATCTTATTGTTTCGCACATAAATTTGCTTGTATTTTTGCATCAATACATAGTAAATTGTTCACGTGAATAAACACCATTTGTTCCGTGTTGGTAATCGCTGTGATCCATTACCTGATGAGTGCGGCGCGCCTTAATTACAATAACTACGTGCAACTAACAAGCCAGCAAAAAATACACGACGAATGCTAAGGCTATTAGCCCATGGCGCCGTGGTAGTCGGCGATGCGGACATTCAATATATTTATTCATAGGTATATAAGTACATAAATGATTATCTATCTAGGTATCAATATGGCTAAACGCGTAGATAGGTAGGTACACCGGCCAACCGCGCGGTCGAGCGGCGCTCTCGCCGCCATGCGCCCGCGCCACAGCGAGAACATTTATAACGGCCGGTTCCTATAACTAACCAACTTACGCTGTCTAAAAGTTTGTGTTGGAACTTGGACCTACGTATATCCGTACGTTAGTTAAAGAATTCAGCCATAAATCGATTCACCTATTTAAGCTCTGAGGTAAAAAAAAACAAACGAATAAAGAACCTATCTACTGCATATTTGTCGCATTTATGTCGGTTTTTAATGGATATTGTTGTTTAAAAAAATGAAATGTGAGAGAATGAATGCGTAAACTGCCTTACCGCACGGGGCACCGACCTTTGCGACGACGCGGACGGTCTGCTGTGGTGCCTGTGGTACCGTATGCTAATATAGGTACTTAATTCTAATACTAAGGACGTAGGTAAAGGTCTAAAGTCTAATTAGCAAAGCTGAGAAATCTCTGCAGAAAACATTTAGGACTGGGGAGGGCAGAGTAGAAATCGTATCGTATTTCAGTTCACAAATAATTCAGTAGATGGCGATGCAAACACGAACTCATTCGTCCGACATCCGAAGTTCGACCGAACCTACCCGATTGGTGATTGATCCAGGATTGATTTATTTGTCAAGTCTGACTTTGACAGTTTTAAAAAACCCTACTATGTCAAACTGACATTTAAATAAACAAACAAAACTAGTGATGCGAATCAATGATAGTAAATCACATCATTCATTAAAATATCGATTTTTGTATTATTTTAATTCAATTTCTAATATTTGAAAATTGTTGACATTGTTTTGACTTTATGATATAAATTGTTACTGATAAATTTATGTTTCTATTTGTAGATGTTTTAATTCTTTCTTTACAAAACTGAGATTCAACGGTTGGTTATATTAGTTACCTACGTAGTAGGAATAAAATTCAAAATTTAACTTTTAAGCTGGCTAGGTACTTTAAATGGACATAGGTTGATAGATAGAACTAAAGCAACGTCTTATTCAAGTTTAACATTCTGCAGAAAAGTTGACCTAACCTGAGTCAAGGTAGTCATTGTAGACGCTGTTAGGCTCAGTAGGTGTGTCAGCTTACGACCGACGTGCCCAGGGACCTCGCGCTTGGCGGCGGCGCGGGCGTCAAGGTGCGCGGGCTGCGTACCTACCCGCTAGCGTGACGCGGCGGGCCACCGCGGCGGCCGGCGCGGGCAGCGTGTGGTGCGTTGGCAGGCACTGCGGCGCGCCCCCGCTTGTGACCGCGAACTAGGGCATGGCTATGGTGACAGAGGGTTCAGTCGCCGATGCCATCTCGAGACGCTGCCGCCGCCGTCCACCACTCGCCGCTCGCAGTCGCCGCCGGCTCCCGCACTTCCCGCAGTGACGCATTGCAGGTGCGCGACGTACAATCGGCGCGCGCCGAACGTAGCTTCTCGACACCACCGCACCCGCCCGATATAAAACCGACTATCCTTTGCAGATCAAATTTAATCCTGTGTTGTGCGTCCCGAGACATGGACTTGGACTTTCGTGGACTTTGTTTGTGAACGAACAGCATCCAGTTTGGTGATAAACATCCTTCCAAGAATCGAAATACGGATATGAAAACGCGACTAATCGAATAGTCGATTCGGAACGTTTCGCGCCGGGCTCGAAGCGAATCGGTGTCGCGAGCTTCTCGGCGCGGCCGTTCGCGCGAGTGGGGGCGGCAGTATCGTGTCAACCGTCGTTCCGTGCGGTCGCTTTTGCGGCGTAGACTGTGATTTTTTAGTGTAGCTCCAGAAAATAATCCAAGTTAATCTACAATGGTGAGTGTTATTTCTGCTGAATTGTGTTAAAAGTGCATTCCGTGGATCCTTCCGGACTGATCCCTGGGTATATTTTGGAGATTTGGTGCATTGGTGTTTTAGTGATGACGGCCTCCATTTATATTATTGTGATGGCCGTTTTTTACCGCAATGCGGAATCGTATAGCTGATCCCGGCTAAATGTCGAATAGGAAAGCAAGCTAAGATAAATAGAGGGAAGTTTTGAATTCGAGTTTCATAAACATCATGAGAACCAACCGTCAAATGGGTCGGAAAACGTCGGTCGCCATAGTTTCGTAGGAGGTGCCGGTGAAATGACGTTAGCTTGCTCAAAGCCGGTCGGTCGATGACGCTACGGAATGGAGCTTTGTATCCTCACTCAAAACAAGTGGTTCAATGTACCTAGACGCAATTTGTGAATGTGTTCGCGCTCTTCTCACAGCATCGATCGGCCGGCTCAACTGTCAAACGCCCGTTGACTCATCGTCAACGCTTTGCGATATTTTTCATACGCAGTTCGTTTATTAGATCGTGTTAGCCGGAGCCGGACAATGGTACGTAATGTTTGTGTCGCGAGGTCGCTTCCCGGCCGCGGCCGACGCACCTGGCGAGCACAGCTGACTCCGATCCGTCTTCCCCGAGCCTCCTATCGAATCATTTTATTACGCTTGAGTTGTTCTAACCGTTTTTTGAAGGTAAACCAGTCTTGTAATGTGAATCTTATTCTTATTTGGAAGCTGGTGAGTCAGAAGAATGTTAGTGAGTGATGTATCCGTGCGATGTCGCCGGCTATGGTTAACACGCTCATTATGCAGGAAAATGCAAAGTGAACAACCTCAATGATGTTATTACAAGTGCTGTAATGTCTTGCACACCTATGTAAAGGTGTATATGCTCACCTTGTGAGGTAAAATAGTTCAAAGTCGAATGGATATTAGTCTTGAGCATAAGGATTTGTTATTTGCATGAATTTTTCTCCATGTAATAGAAGTATTCTGTCATTGCAGAGATCTGAATGATAGAAATCCATTATAAAGTTTGTACTTGGTGGTTTGCAACTCTTAGTTTAGCTGTGTTATCAGCAGCCTGTGATTAACTTGGTTCTTAGTTCCCACTGCAATTCCATTGTGTAAGATAACTCAATACCTACTGAGACAGTTCATAACAATGCCTCTCAACTTGTAATTGCCTTGACTTTGTCAATGATAACATCCTGCATTTTACTCTATAATCTTACGGTGACTTTGATATAATAGGTTATAAATGTACCTGTTCAGGAAACTTATTTCTTATCAATACTTATTACAATTTCTCGTTATACTGTGACCTTCTCAATTCTGATAATATCAAGTTATGAAATACTTATGTGCTTGATAGTATTGTCTCCCAACTTCTGAAAACCATAGGAATAGATACACGGGTCAGTTATATTCCATTTCTTGATCTTTACCTTTAAATTCCTCTCTTCAAATATAATGAAATATTATCACAACTCTATGCCCAAGGAGTGGTAGACATTTTTTTTCAGATAATTAATTATTTAAAGATGCTATATAAAGGTAGTCAGAGGTTTGATCATATTTTAGACTTAAAACAAATTGCAAAAGTTAACATTTGATAATGTGACAGGTTGCAAGCCTATTGATGCTGTAAGAAAGTGAACTGGTTTCTGCACAATTTTTCTTACTGCTAACATCTCCTGTTCACATAAATTTGTTAAAAATTCTCTAAAAAATATAAATATCAGATAATGGGTAGATATTGTAGTTAATAGTGATAATCAATAGTATGGATCTATCAGATAGTGTCGCTCTGTCTGGCATGAATATAGATCTGTCTTACATATAAGCATGATTAATTAGTTTGCAATAAGTCAAAATTAATAAATATGGCCTGGTCGAAGGTTGGTTTTCCCAATGATAAACCTTGTAATTTTTAATGTTTTCACACATTAAAACAGATCCTGATTTGGGTTTTTATTGAAAACCAGCAGCTTGTCCTGCCTTGATAGATTTATGTATTTTAAAATGAAACGAAAGAGAGAGACAATTTGATCATGAGTTTATTCACAAGATACTGTAAACATAAGTATTATTTTAAATCTTTAGATCCTTTAAAGATATCTAACTAGCGATAGACAGGAGAATCTCCAAAGAGATGTAACATCTTAAAAAAAACTAAAAAATGTTTAAAGATCTGAAAGAACATTGTTCACTACTATCAGTTCACACACATATTTAATTTAATATCAATTTAGTTAATATCATTTGAAAATAGTAGGTAGGTACAATAATTTAGCAGTACTAGGTATAGGATTTTCCCCATACCTACACAAAAACTTTGCATTGTCACTTTTCATAATTATAGTCTAACTAAACTATGTATTTAGATAGGCACCTACCTACTTATTAGCTTGCTTATGACATAGGTAATTGGGCAATCAAATTTAATTAAATATTATCTGCATTCTGCAGTACCCACCTTGCACTTATCAAAATTGAGTTATATTGAAGTTCAATAAACTTTAATGTTTTTACTACCACTTCAATATACTGCCCAATTCTATGCGTAAGGTGATTCAATTATTAGGATTTCAATATAACTAAGCATTGTGCTGTTTACCGTAAATAGATTGGCATAATTTTCAATGTACAGCGCAGATAGGTATGTCGATAAGCGATAAGTACTGCGGCATTCTGTATCAGCGCGAGGCCCGCAGTGTGACGTGGTGGAAGGCCGACTGTAATTACACATAATCTGGTGTATCTTATCGCTCGCTGATAAGCCGGCAGCGCCGCGCGCCTTCCAACTCTTCAGTCGACGGAGCCCAAAGACAATGGTCGTCATGGCTGTACGTACACACTAGCTACACATTCCTCTCAACTCCAATGAGCCCGATAAATGTTTATTACCACCAAAGTACCATGTTTAGGCCATAAAATTAAGCACTTCCTCACAAAATGATTTAGAACTCTTTGATGTTAACATTTAAAACCTTTTCTAGGCGGATCAACTAACAGAAGAACAAATCGCGGAATTCAAGGAGGCGTTTTCACTGTTCGACAAGGACGGCGATGGCACCATCACGACCAAAGAGTTGGGCACCGTGATGAGATCCTTAGGACAGAACCCCACAGAAGCCGAGCTTCAAGACATGATCAACGAAGTTGACGCAGACGGTGAGTACATACACTTAGCATTCATAACCAGTGAACAGAATTTACAATTTCGATTAATAATACCTGCTTTCAAGAAAAACAAAATTCCTGAACTAAACTGAAACAACATTAGGTAAAACACTTGGAATTGTAACCGAATACCCACATAGTTTCCTCTAACGGTCACGCTGCGCCCGCGCCGGCCTACGGAATGTTTGTCCGCAACCGCATTAGCTAAAACGGGAAATATTACCACTAAATTATACACTGGCCTCCAAAAAAATCGACCCACCTACGTTTTTTCGCAGAAAAGTGTCCCATGGGCTTTTACTGCAATCGTTAGAAATTTTTTATGTTGATAATGAAAAAATGTAATTATGGGGTTGTAAAAAACCTAAAAATCTCGCGTGGTACGGGATATTTTACATAAAAATGTGATAAGATAATGAAACTATAACATTTGACAAAATGAACGATTTTACTGTAAATGGCAAAATTTATGTTTTTTGACATTTAAAAACATTTTCGCTTCACCTAAGTATGGGATGTTTCCTCCTCTTGCTTTAATGACTGCTGCCATACGCCTATTCAGCGAACTGATCAGCTTTTTGATGTCTTCTTGGGGTATCTGTTCCCATTCTTCCGTTAAGGCGGCTTCCAGCCAGGGCTTGGAATACCGGTATTTCTAAATACCGGTTCGACTGACCTTGACGTGGTACCGGTACTTCTTTGGTATCGATACAAATTATACCGGTACTTCTTGAGAACCGGTATAATTGGACTTAGTATGGTATCGGTACTTTCATTGGTACCGGTACTTAAGTATCGGTATTTTCTATAAGTATCGGTAAAATTACCGAAATTATGCACGAAAAGTACCGGTACTTTTCAACATATTTATTTTGTGCAAGCGAGAGAGAAAGCTGATTAGAAAAGACAGCCGAGCCGGCTGACTGCGCAGCGGTAGTCATTGTATACTTGCTTGTGGAGTGCGCTGTGACTACTATTCAACTATCGGTGGTTTGCGTTGTCTTGATTACATTGCTGCGCCCTAAGCAACCATGCAAAACTGCTGCCTGCGTGAGCCGTCATTGTATACTTGCTTGTAGAGTGACGTATTTCAACAATGAAAGTATTGGCGCCAAGCCGCAATAATCAAACTCCAAAAAATAACCCGAAGAAAAAAAGGAGTGATTTCAATGTTCAATGAGGCACCGCTGCTTAGGTACCTACACACAAACAATTCAATCTACTATATAGGCACTCAAGTAAGGGTAGGTAGGTACCCAGGTAGAAAGTTTGTTGAGAATGTGCATAGATACCTACTTCAAAAAGCATCTGTTTTTTGTCTACCTACCTAAGTACCTACAATAAAAATATCAATCAATAGGTAGGTAGGTAGGTATGTGCCTAATATGAACGTATAAATTTGTTAAACTTGGTTAGGTACCTATTATGACGTATGAACAGAAGCAATTTAGGTACCTAGGTAGGTACTTATTTTTGACTGCATTGGTAGGTGTAGGTACCTACTTTTTAAATAGTTAAAAAGTAGGTAGCATATCATCACATAGAAGGATTGGTTTTTAGCTTGCTTTAATGTGCGGGAGATGCTGGATTGTAAGTAGGTACTTTAAACAAAGAAACCTAGGTACCAAAACAGTTGATTTTGATGATAAATTAGATAAGTAGGTAGGAAAGTGCTTGTTCAATGTTCGAGGTGAGGTGAGGCACACTCTGTGGTACACTATACCTAAGTACCTACCATTACAATATCAATCAATAGGTATTGAATGTGTTAAGGTAGATAGGTATCTGTTGTTGACTGTATTCAAAATAAACCACAATCTCAAAGAAAGAAAGAAACCTACCAGAAAGTTAGGTGCAGGTAAATGGGACAGTTGGAAGTACCTACCTAGGTAGGTATAAGTAGAAGACAAGACCGTGGCCCGTGTCGCCAAGTGTCACAAAAAAAATCTCTACTAATTTTGTGTAGGTAATATTTATTTCTCTAGAAAGTAAAAATAGCTTTCTACTGACGTTGGGTCAGGCAGGGCTGCGCCTTAAAACACTGTGCTCTGTAAATATTCCGTCCGAGCGCGAAATATGCACAAATTGGCAAGCACGCGCGCCCGCCCCCCGGTCGGTACCTACGCTATGACCGGAGAGCTGGCAACGTCGCGAGAACCGCTTAGAATACCGGTACTTTTAGGCAAATTACCGGTACTTCAAAAGTATCGATACTCGAATTTAACGAAATGAAAGTACCGTTACTACCGTAAAAGTACCGGTATTATTGGTACCGGTAGCAAGCCCTGCTTCCAGCTGATCTAACGTCTCTGGAACGGGATTTCGGGCTCTAACTTTCCTTTTTATCTGGTCCCTGAGATGTTCGATTGGATTTAGGTCCGGACTATTGGCTGGCCACTGCATAACTGGTATGCCAACCTCCCTAAGATATCTGGTTACAATTCTGGCGACGTGTGGTCTTGCGTTATCATGCATGAGCTGGTCATTTTCGCCAATTTATCCCGCGTATGGCTTTACATGAGGTTCCAGAATATCCGTTATGTAATTTTCAGCATTAACCGCACGATTCCGAAAGAAAACCAGCTCCGTACGTCCGGTTAAAGAGATGCCTCCCCAAAACATTGTAGAGCCTCCTCCAAACCGGACTGTTTCTCTTATGCAGCACTGAGCATAACGTTCTCCTGGTCTTCTTATAACGTTACGACGTCCGTCAGAGCCTACAAGCGTTATTCGGCTCTCATCACTGAACAGAACTGTCACCCATTGACCAAGATTCCATTGGATGTGTTGCGAGCAAATTTTAACCTTGCTTGCCGATGAGATGCAGTGAGTTTTGGTCCCGTGGCAGACTTGTGTGGTTTCAGGTTTTGCTCCCGAAGTCTTCTTCTCACCGTACACTCACTTACAACCACTCCACGAGTGTCCCTCAGCCTGCCCTGAACATCAACAGCAGAAAGATGCCGATTTCTCAAGGAAGTTAAGGCAATAAAACGGTCATCCGTCGTGTTTGTGACACGTCCTCTTCCAGATCCTGGTCTCCGGCGGCACTCTGCCGTCCCTAAGTATCGTTTATAAACTCGACGCACTGCTGCTGGACTCAAATTTAATCATCTTGCCACATTTCGCTGACTTAGCCCTTCAGGAACGAGAGCTACCACTTGAGCGGCTTCTGCTTCAGTTGTATCCATATTTTATGGTTAAAAGCAACGAATATGATTGCTCTAACAAAGGATTCAAAGATTAAATCAATACGATGCACGGTGAACGACAAAAGTTCGAAATAAACTAACCTTGCACTCTATGCAAAAGTCATTAATCTTTTATCAGTGCTTTTAAAATGTTACAAATACACACAATAGCACTTGTATTCGTCTAAAGCAATGTCAAGTGGGTCCTCAGATGTTTATTTATAAAGCATAATGCAAAACATACCCATTATGTTAACGCATACTTAAGATAACAACTTTGTTACTCAAAATTAGCGGGTGGGTCGATTTTTTTGGCGGCCAGTGTATTACCTACTATTTGCCGTGTCGCTTATCTCTTCAACTAAATACGTGTAGTGTACGTGCAGGATCTTAACATTCATACGACCACCTTATCTAAACAAAAATTAAGATTTCTTAGGTAATTCGATATTTTGAGTCTTTAGATAACATACTTACCTACATCTACGTTTAGTGGAATACTATCGCCATTTAATAGCAGATAAAAACACGGTATAATCGGCTGATAAGCGCTTATTTAATTCACATCTGACATAACAGGATATTGAGCAAAAATGACATTCCAATGGCTACAATATCAAGCATGGAATTAATTACGTTACATTTGTTGTAATTGAAAATGTTCGATCAAGTTGTGGGTTGAAATGAATCGCATGGTCAATGTCTTCAAACACATAACTCTCCTACATACCTAGAACAGCATTTAACTCTCTAAAGAAAACATTAATAAATTATAGTGCAAATATTAGGAATGGTTGTTTATTTATTTGACTGTTCAGATTAAATTATATTTTCCTGTAGCGGCGTAGTTTCGGGGCAAAGAATTCGCCAATTAGCATTCGTAGGTACCTTCTACTTACGCATATGCTGTAGGTAACTTCTACTTACGCATATGCTGATAAAAACTTGTTTACGCTCTTATCACAGAAGCGTAAACTAAACTTTTCAGTGTATATTTGCGAATGTACGTATCTAATATTTGTCCCATTGTATTAAAAAATATGAATGCTTTGTCGTTGATATGGATCACTACACTGTAACCTGCGACTTGGTTGGAGATCACACGAATCAAATCAATAAACTTCCAACAAGATTGCCTGCACGTAATAATCTTATTACAAGCAAAGACTGCTTTAATGTATTTAAGTCAATGCAATTGAAACAAATTCCCCATTAACAACAATGTACTTTAAAACCGTGCTTAAAACGACCGCGAACACTCCACCTTCATTCCTATGCCCCGACATGCGCATCAAGGCAAACAATATGAATCAGTAGTGTCTGTAGTTTTGAGGATT
The DNA here is from genome assembly GCA_947086425.1 of Xanthorhoe spadicearia. NCBI lineage: Eukaryota > Metazoa > Arthropoda > Insecta > Lepidoptera > Geometridae > Xanthorhoe > Xanthorhoe spadicearia. The sequence continues at coordinate 10,335,446 of OX352202.1, read as the reverse complement.
AAGGACTTATGTGATGTAGATTTTAAACTACCTAAGGTCATAGTTATAATACTTTTTTTAATGGGTAATGCAAAGAAAAATAAAAAATGTTTCACACACACTTTTGTGTGTTTGTTTATCTAGCATTAGGTACAGTCTGCAGATAAACTGTTTCATGTCGCGATAACCGCGAAGTTTGTTTTGGTTCGTCAACAATAAAACAACTGTAGTTTCAATATTAGCACAGGCAGGCGAACGTCACGCCGCCGCGTGTTCCCTCGTCTTCCATGCCTGATAAAATAATGTTCATTAGTTGCCTTGAAATTAATTTTAAACAAAGAAACAGCTAAAGCAACCAATCACTGCGTACGTATTTGAATAGAAGTATGACCATTTAAGATTCACGGATGATTTTATGTTATTTCAAAAACAAAGTATTTTTGTTTTTAAAAAACAACATTTTAAATGAATTAAGGAAACAAAAAAGGGATAAAATCCTGTACATTTGTTAAAATTATGAGACAAAACAAAAATTATATTGTCGAAAACAAAACGACTGGAGTCACACCCGTTTTTAAGATATCGTATCAATCACACTTTAAAGTGGGCGTTGACACGTTTGAGGTGATGAAGAGTGTAATATGCCCGCGTGTTTACAACCAGCGAGGGGGTGACCCTGACATTACTCTTCTTGTTATCAATACTCTACTCTACTCAATAAATAAACTAATTGATCTAAATGTGAGATCAATTGCATTTCTTTCAACGCATTATAAATAGCGATAAAGACTGGAATGCCTGAATGATCAATGGATATGCAACGCGCACTAGGAATGTTAGTTATGCTTGAACTGACCCCCTTTGCTAGTTTTTATTTAGCATTGCTACCTACTGTGATTGCTCAATTTACTGTAAGATAACTTCAAGAAGTTGATAGATGTGACCGTGTTAAAAATTACACTCGTGAGCTTATTATCTACGGTGGACTGTAAATACAAAAGAACTAGAAAATTCCTTGGGCGAGTATGCATTGAACCGGGCGTGAGACTAGAACTTATTAGCATGACAAAATTACGTGCATCAGAAACAATACCCTGTTTGCGACGTTGCATCGCACAATAACTGCAATTGTTCATCTCCTGTCCCATTACCTAGTGGTACACTACTTTGACAAAGTTATAAGATAGAAAATGCGGATATAAGGCATTTTGAAGCTGTGTAACAATAGTTGCCGAACTTTTCAAAAGAACGGTATAAACTATAGATAAACAATCAGATACATAACCTTCGCTCATCTGCAGTTTCTTATAACGCGCTGTTATGTCATTTACAACATGCACTACTCAAAAGTTGAGTAAGTACATAAATGAAAAAGAAGTAGGCATAATGTCTTAAAATCAATTTTACCTAAAAAGTTTCAGGAAACTAGCTATTTCTTAGAACTCAAATACCTACAAACATTGATAAAAATAACGCGTCGCCTATTTTAATTACAAATTTAAACACAAAGTATTATCTGATAAATTGCTGGCGAATTTTACGTGCGCGACACGATCGTAAAACTGAGTCGCGTAATTTAGGGACTGCGTTATATCCCTATCTCGTAGTAAAATGAGAGATGACTTTGATGCGAGCTCTGGCTTGTTTGCGGCTGGTTGACCTCATGTTTATGACAAGCACGGTACTCCATATGCAGATAACAATACATCGGCAGTAGGCACATCCTGCCATTACGACAATGGCGAATGAGCGCCGCAATTTAATTCGCCACACGAAGAGCGTCAAACGAATTGCATTTTCCTGTAAATAATCCTTGTTATACCGTTACACTGGGCTGTAACATAAAAAGTTAATTAAAAATGATACTTGCTGTATTTACATAATAATGTAAATACTTATTACATGAAAGGAAAGATTTGTTAGATGAATGCGGTCTCGAGTGCTCGGCTAAATTAAACCGCCTGAAACGGTATAGTAAACCCAAATTGGCTCTACATGTTCGCCCAAGGGTGTGTCGTGATATCACAGTACTTCAAACCGCAAACTAGTACCAGACTAGATCATATTCTTAGTTGTGTAATTTACAGATCTCTTTACGATTGTGTCTAGGAAATATTAAATAAATAATCCTGGGCCATGTACACTCATTCAATACACACATCAAGTCATTAAGTTCAAATTAATGGTACATAGCTGTCGCTGTAGTATCAGGGTTTCAATGATCTCGATAAATGGCTATATTTCTGACATGTTTCTCCTACTGAATACATATAACACTTGTATAATGCTGAGTGGAGACCTAATTTGTATGATTCGTAACGTAACACACCAAGATGGTCTTTATATAATGCGTAGCGGTACTTTTTTTATTTTAAACTTAATACGAAAGAGTTGTTATAATTACAATACATACCAGACCAATAAATATTGTTTTGGGCAAACTTCCATCGGTAATGAACGTCGTGTATACGCTCCCTAATAATTATTTTAATGCTCATCTCATCCATTACTAATACGAATTGTTTACAACTACAACCGATCTCATGGACACTGGCTTGACTTGCGACAGTTATATTATTGCAGAATCGAATTACCTTTTTCCTGTACTTTAAATATAAATAATGCGCCTCAAAAATGGCAACAGTATTTAAATTTATAATTAGGTTTTATCAGACTCATTCAACCAATTACTTTGACAAGACAACACCTTGGACTTGACTTTACTGCGACGATAAAGCGTATATTGTAAGCCCGTAAATACACAACTTAAAACACTCCGTTAAAATAAAATTATTACAAAATATTATCGTTAAAATAGCTCTTTTATCTCAAAAATAACTAAAGCCTTGTACATGACCCGTCACTGTTCTTCGATTGTGAAATATTTTTATATGAAAAAGAAAATAAAGAATCTGCCATCTCTTACTCCGCATTGTAATCGAGTTGGCGGAGATGTGACAAACCGAGGTCAGTTTCAACTTTTTTTTTCACACCTTGGGTACGCGAAATGAGTAGGTGTTGGCATCGACTCTAGTGACCGAATTCGCAAAGACACATGCAACCAGGTTTCATTGACCCCTGCTGCGGCGCGCTCGCTAGTGTAGCTGAAGATTTTATGTCTTCTCGACAGACGAACAGTTGGCAATGCTGCTGCGTTTATACGGCAAACACAGAAAATGCACTCTCAACACGTCTGAAATTGAATGATTTCTTGCTTTTTATATTTATTCAACATGGTGGATTAGAGACTAGGAAGTTGACGCGAACTCTTAAGCAATTATTAATAGTGTAAGAGAGGCAGTAAATTTCAGTGTTACAGTTGTCTAGTTGGCATCAGTTTTACTGGTGATGTCACGGACTCGCGATAAGAAGTCGTTCACTCGTCAGAGAGAGATAGACGCCGGCGGACGCCTCTAATGTTGGGAGTTATTTCGGGAACAATACTTCAGAGTATTAAACTCGAATTTACTTCACGATACATCGACAGCTGACCGAACATATCACGCGCGTGTACTCTCAATGACCTGCGATCATAAAAATTTTAGATTCGCTACTTTATCGCTGAAATACACGTCAGATATTTCTGTGCGCGCTACAACATCAAATGTTTAGGTTTCATCGAACCAGCTGATAATGTTACAATTTTGATGTTTATTCTCAATGTAATGTATGGTAGTAAAATACAGAGCTAAGAATGGATTGGTATCGCGTGAGTGTAGGCTATATGTCAGCTGACACCATTTTGGGGCGAATGGGAAATGGGGAAATGGGGTCGCCACGATCAATACAGAAACGTATAGGGGAGCCCGGAGCCGGCGCAGTGGCTAAGCTTTTCAAGAAGTTGTTTAGATAAAGGTAAACTTCCCGAAACATTCAAGTTTTCCTTTGAAGTTTTCCTCGTCGATAATAACGAACGCGAAACCAATAACATGAGTGCCAAGGAAGATTAGGTTCAAAGAAGATTAAACATGCAAACCCAGGTGGGTTCTGCTTCCATACGTAAGCCATGGACGAAGCATTAGCGTGAAGGCGAACAACCAATTAGCTTGATTGTACCGTAGACGCGAACCATCTCCCGCTTCTATTGACCCTATTGAACCGTTAGCGCCGCACGACGACTTCAATACCTAATTGATTTTGCCGTCGCTTTGATTGAAAAGCTGTGGACAGTCTGTTTTCTTGAGATTCCCGTTGTCTAAAACATATTCAGAAAACTGATTCATTATTTATAATAGGCGTCCAACTGCGTCGCGCTTCCAATCAATCAAACCGAGCTGAACGTCAGTCCACGCCATGTGTAGCCCCACATTATACTAATCGCACTCGATTTGCTATACTTAGGAATCTGTGACACCTACACTAATAAAGCAACTAACGGTATGATTTATGCCTAGAATAATGCTGGTCGTTAAATGGATCAGCGCGTGCGCTTGTTTAGCCCTCATGATCCGGGTTCACAATAAAAATAGGCCAGGTACCAGCCATGGCAACACTGCGTCAATCGTGTAAAAAGCTCGCGACCAGCTTGTCTCATTGTTGTGTTCTATTTTCGTTTGCCATTTCTTTGATGTGGATTTATCGCAAGTTCTTTAATTAGATGATTTCACTTTTATCTTCGGAAAACAAATTTCGATTGGCACTTAAATTGACAACCAATCCGTTTATGACTGCGAATTCTAAATGACCTTCGCGTCATTGCAATTATCATCACATGACATTGAGTAGGTACAGTCACGACCTTCATAATACTATAAAGATTTTCTTCCGTTTTGATCAAAATAAACGTCTATGTACATTACTCTGCCGATGATGTCACCACGTTATGAGGAAGTAATTATGGAACAATGGCGGTTCAGTATTTCGGGTTTAATACTTATGACACATCTATGCGAAATATGGCCTCATACGAAATTCCATCCTAAAAACTGGAATTAGTTCTACTGGAGGCAGTATAAATGAACTGCGCGAGGAAAGTGCTTCAACAGATTTATGAGGCAATATGTCCATGGCTGACCTTTCTTGTCGCATTATTAGGTAGTTCGCGCAACTATGCTGTCGGTTATTGTTCATTTCACGTGTCCAGTCATGAAGCATTCAATTTTGTTTTCCTGCTAGTTTTATATTTTTAGCCAGCCAATTAGCTCCTGCTTATTGTTCACTATTAGTATTTGCCTTCCTTATCTGAAGTAAGCGCTGAACGTTTACCGCGTTGTTGCTCTCGTTTAATTTAAATATTGTGTTTTCGGCTTAGTTTGGTCATGATTTTACCTGATTCCGATAACAAAGCAAATATGGCTTTCGGTGTTAAGCTAATTTGCTATGTAACTGTGATACTGAGTGCATACATCTACGGTAAGGTCCATTGTTAAAACAAGCATGTTTTAGTTGACTGGTTAGTAAAACCACAAATTGACTACGACAGCGATGGCGACGTATCTGTCATGGATGCTTATAACCGCATACGTCGTTAATCATCATTATCAATGAGCCGTCGGAAATATCTCAACAATATTTCTTAAGCATATGTACTCGATTACGACAGTGCTCAACTAATTGTTTAGTCATCACATCACAATTTGAGAGCTAGTAATAGCTAGTGACTGCGAAACCGATACTCTAAAAAACAAAAGTGGGGTACAAGTATCATGATACACAAATGAAAAATAGTCACGTTCACATTCGAGTGGTTGGTGCCGCGCCAAGATATCGATCTGCAGTCTACGCCGGCTCCTGCTGGCTGCACGTCCCCCGCGGCTCTGCCGTCTTGCTGCCCGTCTGACCTTCCCACTCCCTGAAACAAGGTCTCATATCGTCCCTCCAGGTCACGTCTGAACAATTCTATCAACGTTCTCGTCTAATTTGCCAAGCTGGGCGGAAACGTGCCGACAGTATAACGCAATTGCGCAAATATCAAATAAATTAAATTCCGTAGTAAACTTTGGTGAATGTTGTTAGATGTTGTCTAGATACTTGAGAGCGATAAACAGTGTTGACAAGTCACATAACCACTCGAGAGACGTCTGGATCGCAGCTAGATAGCAAATGAATTTGCATATTTAGCTGGCCATCCGCCAGCTAGTTTGTCGCGGTTCCCGCGCTGCCATGTTGCTTTAACGCCTGCACATGGGTTTAACTTGGCTACATATTTACACTTAATTGTTACAAGTTTTCGTATTTCAATATCTTAAGTTATCTGTGGTGATTTTTATCAAAGCAAATATCTTGTTGAATCATATACCAGAAACATTAGATGACGTAAAGTGCGATCGCTTCTGAGATTTTATGAATGCGCATCATAACGCGAGCATCAACCCTTGTGAGTCGGGGGCTATTCTGCTTGCTGTACGACCAGGAACTTGTTCTCTTCCACGTTAATATTATTCTTAGCTTATTCAACACTGATTTATTAGCATGGATACCACAAATCTTATCACAGTTTACTAAGTCGAATATAGCTATGTACCTAACACAACCTGCTAAATGCTTACTAAAGATCAACAATCGATTTCTTCAATGTGTCACTGTCACTTATTGAGCAAAAAAACTTGCTACATTCATTTATTCAGTCTACTACATAAACTGACTTATCGGTAATTTATCTTCAAGTAATCACGTATCCTATAAGGATTGCCTCGACGGTATCGGCGAGCCGGCGGTGATGACGACATGTTGAGTCACGTGTCCTTGTCGACTTTGCGGGGCTTCGCCTGACATCTACTCACAGAGCATTATGTTAGCTACGCCTGAATTAACCTGAAAAGCATTATTTCGAACAGGCTGTGCGCGCATCTATTTTAAAATGTCACGTTTCTAAAGCCTGACCGTTTTCCGAGCTTTGAAATGGAATAAAATATGGCTTCAACGTCCACTTGAATCCTAGTTTGAACAGCACGATTTGTTGGATAAGGATTAAATACGAGTAGATAACAGAGTGTGTTTACCGCAGTAGTCCTAGGCTGAATTTACCTTGGTTGCGAAATATTCATGAGCATGTTTACTCTACGCACAATGATAATCTAGACCTGTACTATCTGTCCAGTACACTGTAGGCACCGAGCGATGTTATCGTTGAATAATGTATTTTTCCGTTTCATGAGAGGACAATGTGGTAGTTGAGTTCATCTCCGGATATAGCCATGATAATTTAGTATTTTTGCACAGCGTAGCGTAGGCGTTTATGTTTGTGGGCTTTGCACCAAAATCGACAATGGCTCAATCAAGCTCTACCCGAATTCTGATGTTTACTCGAATGGCGGCCGATTGGTCGGTTTGATTGCATCGCAACGAGATTGGTTGTGGTTCTGATTGACTTCCTATTGTTGTTTGGGAAGCTATCGAAAGCGCGGCAATCACTGTGCAATAAGGGAGTCTCTTGTCTATCCGTGTGGTAGCACTACTTCCCTAGTATGACCAAGCACACGATTTGCCTAGTTGTAAAATGATTTGACTGTGACTCATGTTTGTACAAACAGATGACTCAAGTTGCTATTTAATTTGTGAGAAGCATCTTAAGCAGTTTAATTACCTGCTCTTAACACATTGTAATTTAGCGCAAAATGCCTCGGTTTTATTTAAATCCCACATGTTATGTTTGCTAGTGTATACTTTATAGGTACCAATATATGCCTACGTATAAAACAAAGTGTATGCAATAACTACCGAACGCCTTTGATTAATGGTGTGAATCGATGCAAAGATAACAAACATGCACACACGGCCAACGCTGTAGACCGGCGCAGATTGGATTCAAGGAAGGCTTTATCCCACAAAAAATAACTACATTTGACTCTAGTTTCTCATGTACATACACATAACACATTATTTGGATTATAGTTCATCTATTCTACGTCATAAAATTACTCGCATTCAGTCCGGCTGTCTCATCATGAGTTAGAATGCAAATCTACCTTGTTCTAACTGCTAGGATAAATAAAAATACTTAACAGTGGACTAATCTCATAGAAAGATAAATGAATAAGCGACAAGCGTCGACTGTTAGCTGTTCCATGACTTTACAACCCGCGTATTGATTATAGTGGCCCAGGTGCTCCGGAGCCAGTGAGAACAACAAGTGCGACGCATTCTCCAAAGCTCAACGGTATTTAAATAGACCGCGAACCACCTCGGAAAGGTTAAACATAAAATTAGACGGGCCAAACTTAACCCAAACTTATTTTTGCATCATCTCGATTGAGCTGTTTCCTTTAACAACAGCTGGTGCCAGGATTGTTCGTACACTCATTTACTTACTATTGGATTTAACACTGATAAATGACAACATGGAATGGGGGGAGGCCTTTGCCCAGCAGTGGGACATTGAGGGCTGTTAATAATAATAAAAAATGACAACATTATATTCTGGTTTTCTGGTAACCTAAATACTCTTGCTCTATTGTAAATTATGAGAATGAGTTTAGCTCACAGTTTAAGACTATTTCGGTGGCCATTAATTTGAACCTGTATTCGTGCGGAAAAACTTTATTAGCATTGTTTGGTTTTCATAACGTACTGTACTATTGTTTTTAATTTTACGGGCGGCATTTAAATTTAATGCAAAATGGGAAATAAAGCATAATTTCACATTTTATGTCCGCGTCTGACGCCATTCAAAAGTGGCCTACACCTAAGGCATTTTCAGGTTGTGCAAAAATTGTTGTGCAGCACAGCACTACACTCAAACTATTCAATATAATAACTTAAATGACCGTTCACTAAACCCTCATCATCAGCAAATGCATTAGGTGAAAGCTCTCCACGGAAGCTTCTGTCGGTGATGACGCTGCGGAATAATTCTTGTCCAGTCAAACGACTTCCGCAGCATAAAGTGACATCTTTATAGCTCACTGGTACACTTGTCGAGTCTGCTTTCCATTTGATTCGAAATTTACGCTCTCTTGTATTTGGCTCAAAAAGAAAGACATAATTTTTATCGGATAATTTTATGTTCATCTTGACTGCTAATATCACGTTACGCTACTCCAAAAACAACCTCTTCTAAGTATCATTATGTTCTTGGAAACGACAGTTTCTTCTGAGATCAAAACAGGTTTACACCATCATGCAAGCAAGTACAATGCTGGCACATGAACGTATTCTGTATTGAAACAGTACAGCATTAATACGTTAGTTTACCAATTTACTGTCCATAAAATTGTGCTCCGACACTCTGATACGCCACGGCTGATGGAAAAATCGGTTTTGTTTAATTTATTGACATTTTCATTAGTCACATCTGGATGTAATTATTGCCTTTGAACGTAAAATGTGTTTATTGTGCGTGAGCTTGATTGAGTAACTCCAACCGCAGCTCTGCTATTTTAATTAGCTGTCTCAAATCGCACAAATAGAACTATATTTTTTTTTATTTCTGCTTTACTTTTATAATAAATCGATAGTCCTGCCTATTTGAATCACACACAAAGCAATGTTGCCCGCGGTTCCGGCCGAAGGACTGTATTTGTCGGTCAACTCGTACGTGAATAGCATACCATAGCTAAAGTAATGATAACATTTTATTTCAATTCTATTATCTTAGTGTGATATTGTTTTAGATGACGAACAATCATAAATTGGTTTGTTCATGTTCGACATAACAAGCGAAATCATCGCCAACCTTATTTTATGACATGTGGTTTCGGATAGCTTCATTCAACATCAGCCGTGATCACGGGCTTGTTCAATGAATTTCCGTGTTATTCACAAACTGATGTCATCGTCTTTGCTAATAAAGTATTAACACGATAATTTAACTATAGATCATAAATTACATATAACAAGCAAATATAACTTTATGAACGTAGCATAAGTTCAATAAACTGAAGGTCTACTATGCAAATCGAAATTTTGGTATCAAAGCAGGACAGTTTATGTTGGTGAAAACAGATCTGAAGTCAGAAGATATAACATAATCTGACCTGCGATGATTCTCACGATTCATCGTTTTCGGTTTGCATATTAAAATTGAATCGCAACGTATCTAATTCCTCATTATTTGCATTCCAGGCAACGGCACGATAGACTTCCCCGAGTTCCTCACCATGATGGCGCGCAAGATGAAGGACACTGACAGCGAGGAGGAGATCCGCGAGGCGTTCCGCGTCTTCGACAAGGACGGCAACGGGTTCATCTCCGCGGCCGAGCTGCGCCACGTCATGACCAACCTCGGGGAGAAGCTCACGGACGAGGAGGTCGACGAGATGATCCGCGAGGCGGACATTGACGGCGACGGACAAGTCAATTACGAGGGTCAGTATCACAAATAAATTATTATTATTACTTTGGATTACGATTTACGTCGACTCGGCTCTAGGAACCGGGGGTTTATCCAAGGAGCACGGGCCTAAGCCAAGTGCACCTCAGGGGTTAAGGGTGAGAGATCAGATGATGAAAATATTATTATAGTATCAGTACCTTTAGCAACATTCTCTCTCCTACTCACCTTATATGAGGTGATTCTTTGAAAGAAAGAAAGAATTATGTTTATCTCGTAGGACCTCAAGGATCACTTCAAAATGTACAGTCTTATAAGCTAGGTCTATTAGGAATCTATTGCCCGTTCCAACACAACTCCCTACACCAGGGAAAGAATCGGGCAGAACCTGGTGGTGTGGGCCTAAGCGATCCCTTAATAGTGAACCCAGTGAAGTGAACTTGAGGTTCTTGTATGGATCAATAGTTCCTTGTATTTTCAGTTAATTCCACAGGGTTATTATTGATTAAAAGCGAATAGAGCAGAGGGTATTTAGTATTACCTTATGTTTTTCCTATTCGCAGCGTAGCAAATACCACCCTCTGAATGCCAATGATATTGACAGACGAATACAATAATTTACATGTAGTTAGTACTTGTTTACGTGTTCTCACTAAGGTTAGTCGCAAGGTCCGTCCTTTAATTTGTAATCAACTCGTGTAGACAGTATTTCTTCGTAAATGTCTCTTATTTTTATGTCCGTGTATGTTGTTCTGTGTGTACACTTCATAAAATGTTTAATTAGTCAATCGATAACTTACTATTCAACTCCATTCACAGTAGAAAACAATGCTAGTAAAATAATCAGTCGATGTAGTTCGAGTAATGAATGACGACGCTGACTAGGGCCGGTCACCGCCGAGAGGTGTAAAGCGTATAGTGCGCTACGGTAAAGCTAACACTTGGCGCCCGCGTGCATGGATCCCGTGTTATGTTTCGTGCTGGGAGGGAGTCGGGTGCGCGATGTGAACCTCCCCCGCCCTCCGCCGAGCCTCCCCCGAACGCACCCTCACCTATCGCGAGCGACATTCATGCCTTTAATATCATAATAATTCAGACGATATCGATCACGAGCAAAGCTACTGCACGATGTAAAACGAAGCTTATTATAGAAATGAGCGCACGATCGGTTCACCGTGTTAGCAATTAGCCGGCGAGCTGTGCCGGGCTCGGCACTGGCTCGGCTCGGCTCCGGCTCCGCGCCCGTGTGTTGCATCATCCGACGAGCGTTCTCTCTCTTGCAGACTTCCATGCACTCGCCCAAATCATATTCTGCCGCGGCGACGGCAGCCGTTAGCGCTCGGTCCGCCCGCGCCGGCACTCTCGTGGTAGCGCTAATAGTACCCTAACTGACCATAAGACAAGACTCTACCGTAAAGCTGTGATCTCGAAACGATTTCCCCCAGTAGTGTGTAGAGTGCCAGCGTGTGGCGCTGACAGACGCGGCGCTCCCCACCATAGGTATACCCAGTGTTGCTCTGAATGGTTTGCTGCTCGTTATTAACTGTTCCTCTCTTGGATTGTTAGCTGCTCCCTGCCTCTCCCGGCCCCACCCCTCACACCTCTCGTTGGGATCTCACCTCTTGACTCTATGTGCGTGTTTCTGTCACCCTACTCACTCCGGTGGATCGCCTGCAGTTTTGTGCCGAGAATGGCCACAGAAGTGCACGCGATCGTTCCGCGGGGCCCCAAGCTCCGTACTTACTTGCATGTATCCGTTTAGCAGTTGTCCCTGAGAAATACCACCTGGAGATTCCCTCCGTGCTTGTTTGTACTCACGCTGCGTCCGCTTGGCACCCATCGAATCTAACGAACGAGCAGCAACCAACGTTTGCCGGTTAATTATATCGAGCGATACCTTACTTTCTCGTCATACGGCTTAGCGCACATACTTTCGGAATATCTCACGGTCTCTTTGTTCATTTCGGACTTGCATAACACATTTGATCGGATCATATCCAGAGGGTGGTATTTCACATAATCCCCTTGTAGTGGCATGACAAGGTTCTCTTCGGTTCGTTATCGTTGTGAGTGCGCGCGTCGAATACATGGCTCGCTCGGCCGCGACGCCTGCAGGCATGTGTTCGGTGCCCATTTAGATATCTATATTATTGTTTTAATTCAACTATTCGTACACTGTCTACTAGCGGTTACATCTTTATTAGTGCATCATTCGATCTCGGTTATTTTCGTGTGTTCTTTTGTTGTGTTAACATTTTATCTTAGACATGTAATGCAAGGGTTATGTGAACATTGTCTCGTAAACCGTGAACGACCGCGGAGCTCTCGACTGATGCGTGTCTGTTTCTGTTTCAGAATTCGTCACCATGATGACGTCGAAGTGAGCCGCCGGCTAGTGTGTGTGTAAAAAGCAGAGAATTTAAATATACATTTTGTTTCATGACACACAATATTACCATCGTATTGGACCTGCATTTCTCTAGTGTTTGCGATAAATTAACTATTGTCATCGTTTGAGTTGGATGATGCGCGCAGCGCGGCGGCCGCGTCGTCCGAGTCGGCCGCCGCGCTGCGCGCGCTCTTTATTTAGATTTTAAAGTATTCCGTTAATTTTACTATGTAAGAAAAATTAAACTGTAGCGGTACAAGGGGAAACGAATAGGTGTGCGTCGCAATGTGATGGTATAGTCTCGGGTTCGTGTCGGCTCATATAATATAATATCTGCGGACTGCGGGCGCCGCGCGAGTCGTCGCCCGCGGTGCGTCGAACCGCACCGGTACATTTTAATGTAAATTTTTTTCAAGTATGAGATATTTATAAAGTACGTGAGAATAAAATTTTAAAAAATCCAAAAAAAAGTATTGTATTCCTGCGGTGTGCGCCTCGTTCGCGCACAGACGATAGTTCCGATCGACTCCGTGTACATTATCGTAATAAATGTTTAAATTTAACTAACTCAGTAAACGAATAAATTAGATTTATCGGTACTGCATTAATGTATCTGTAAATGACTCCTAAATATTATATTTCTATTGTTGGTAAACTAATTCTATCGAAATGGAAAGTAATCCGCTCTGTTATTCTCTGACATTTAATTCATTCTGTTTAAATTTTACAAAAGACATACTGAAAATAAATGTTTCTTCATTTTTAGGTCAATAAGCATCGGTGTTTCATTTCGCCCCGTTTGTGTTGTTTTGAGTTTGTTTGCCCCCCCCCTCGCCCCCCCCCCCTAACCGCACGCACCCGCGCGCCCCCTTTACCGACTGATTTAGTTGTTATTCTTATTTTATTATTATGTAATGCTAATTTAATTTGTAACGTGTCAGATCATGTAATTATAATTTATTTTTTAATAAAATAAATCAATCCGTAGCAATTGTGGATTGAAATTGATTGTATATTTTCTTGGTTCATTGTTTGAGCATTGTGCGAGCTTACCATCGACGTGAGCTATTAAACTCATGCACTCGAATCCTGCCTTTGTTTCTGTTTCTAAGTTAAATTGTTCTATCTGTTAGTATGTTTAAGTTCTTATCGAAATGGCTATTGATAAAACCAGTTTCATAAAATAAATTAGTTTACTTCACCTACCTACGAACTACAAATTAGTAACAGTGCTCACGATAACGTTAATCAACTTATGTTTTTACATAAATAGACTCTTGACTCATTGCTACGCAAGGTAATTACTGATTACATTATTATTTGGAATAAAAAATCAGGTGTCTTGTTAAGATTATATTGTTGAGAACTATAATTAGCATGTTTTATATGATTTATCAGTCTTCAAATATAAATATCTAAAAACATTAAAAAAATCTTTCAACAAGAACATTATTGAGTCTAAAGTATAGTACAATGTACACTCAGTTGAAGATAGATCATGGCATCTATACAAATGGAATACTGATGAGGATATCTGGGACACGTTCCATTCCAATCGGGCTACTAACATAACATTACAATCGTAATACAATTTAAGAAGTTAGGCACAACAGCAGACAAATCACAATGAACAGTGTAACATACACATAACAGAACAGGAACGAAACTTATCAAGCTGAGGTCGGGATCAGCCGTCAGTGGCAATTAGAGGCAGCTTTGAGCGGTGTAAGTAAGATAAGAGGAGAGAGTTAGAAACTATACTCAGCGACACAATTTAACTGCCCACCTATTTTAGGTAGCAAATTTTGATTTTATCGCAATTGTGTAAGTTAGGAACATAATTAATAAGATATTTTGGTATAAAAAACATTAAAAACTACCCCCACAACATTATTTTTTCGTATGCAGCTATAAGTAGGACAAATTTGGAACTAGAAACCAAGGGGTTAGCTCTGCCGCTGTTTAATTGGAGATAGGTATCGGCGCGGCAGTGGTCTCAGGCGCTGAGTGTATGTCCAGTGGTCTCTGTCTGCTTCCCGCAGTCTCTGGCTATATTCTGCAGCAACGTGGTGAGCGTGCGCGCCGGGCGGCCGGTCATGCGGCGCGCGGCGAGGTACGGCGGCGCGCCGTGCGCCAGCTTACCTACACCTGTGATGTCCAGGTGCATCCACTGACAACACACGAAGTGCTGGAACAACGGACACATAATTAAACGTCTGGATAGAGAGCAGGAGCCGTACCATGACGTCTAAGCGATTCAGTTTAGGTTCTGACTATCAAAACTTTACGTCAAAAGTGGTTTGTAGTTGGACCTAAACTGAATCGCGATAAACGGTCATGGTAAGCCCGCTGTGCGCGCTGTGAACTGGCTGTGTTAATGTTCTTCTTTCGTGTGAGCAAGTGGCCAACTCTGGTGACGGATTTTTTAGGCCGCCTAAAAGCCTCCGTCATGGCTTACCGACTTTAAAAGCCGGCACCGACAATTTAACGTGCCCTCCGAAGCACGGAAGCGCTCAGTTGATAATGCCACTTGCGGTCAATATCTTGTTTGCTTACTGCTGGTAGATATTTGACATGACTTTCATACAAGATGTGTGAAATATGTAGGTACTGAAAATTAGCAAAACCAGAAATAGGTCGGTTATTGAGAATGGCCGAAGTCTTTAAATATCAACGTTCAGTTACCTTTAGAAAAGCTGCTCCAAGACAAGGAGAACCAGATCCTGAGCCCTTATTTCTCAAATCCACGGAAACGTCGTCTGAAACAAAATAACATTTATATCGATTGGCTTGATAATATTCTACCTCGTTTACATCTATACGAGTGTCCGGTCTTTTGTTGAGGTACCTACCTAGACATTAATTGACTGAATGATCGCTCTTTACAACAATCATACTCAATCGCGACGTAAAACAATCGAACTTAGGTTGCGTCATGTCCTGTAAAAAGAACGCTGAGGGGAAAAGCTGCGCAGCTGTCGAGTTGCCACACGTCACTCGGGGACTGCCGCGGTAAAGTTATTTGCATGCCACCTAGAGGCGAGTTGCTGAACTAAAGAGACGTTTTTTTTTTAAAGTACTAGTATAGTGTCGACACTCACTGGTGACCTGCTTGGTGTAGTAGTCCCACAGCGGCAGCCTCCAGGGGCGGTCGCCCGCGGCGGCGCCGGCCGCCTGCAGCGCCGCCCACCCGCCCGCGCACGACGTGAAGCAACCGAACTACTAGTATAGTGTCGACACTCACTGGTGACCTGCTTGGTGTAGTAGTCCCACAGCGGCAGCCTCCAGGGGCGGTCGCCCGCGGCGGCGCCGGCCGCCTGCAGCGCCGCCCACCCGCCCGCGCACGACGTGAAGCAACCGAACTACTAGTATAGTGTCGACACTCACTGGTGACCTGCTTGGTGTAGTAGTCCCACAGCGGCAGCCTCCAGGGGCGGTCGCCCGCGGCGGCGCCGGCCGCCTGCAGCGCCGCCCACCCGCCCGCGCACGACGTGAAGCAACCGAACTACTAGTATAGTGTCGACACTCACTGGTGACCTGCTTGGTGTAGTAGTCCCACAGCGGCAGCCTCCAGGGGCGGTCGCCCGCGGCGGCGCCGGCCGCCTGCAGCGCCGCCCACCCGCCCGCGCACGACGTGAAGCAACCGAACTACTAGTATAGTGTCGACACTCACTGGTGACCTGCTTGGTGTAGTAGTCCCACAGCGGCAGCCTCCAGGGGCGGTCGCCCGCGGCGGCGCCGGCCGCCTGCAGCGCCGCCCACCCGCCCGCGCACGACGTGAAGCAACCGAACTACTAGTATAGTGTCGACACTCACTGGTGACCTGCTTGGTGTAGTAGTCCCACAGCGGCAGCCTCCAGGGGCGGTCGCCCGCGGCGGCGCCGGCCGCCTGCAGCGCCGCCCACCCGCCCGCGCACGACGTGAAGCAACCGAACTACTAGTATAGTGTCGACACTCACTGGTGACCTGCTTGGTGTAGTAGTCCCACAGCGGCAGCCTCCAGGGGCGGTCGCCCGCGGCGGCGCCGGCCGCCTGCAGCGCCGCCCACCCGCCCGCGCACGACGTGAAGCAACCGAACTACTAGTATAGTGTCGACACTCACTGGTGACCTGCTTGGTGTAGTAGTCCCACAGCGGCAGCCTCCAGGGGCGGTCGCCCGCGGCGGCGCCGGCCGCCTGCAGCGCCGCCCACCCGCCCGCGCACGACGTGAAGCAACCGAACTACTAGTATAGTGTCGACACTCACTGGTGACCTGCTTGGTGTAGTAGTCCCACAGCGGCAGCCTCCAGGGGCGGTCGCCCGCGGCGGCGCCGGCCGCCTGCAGCGCCGCCCACCCGCCCGCGCACGACGTGAAGCAACCGAATGCACCGCCGCCAGTCGCTAGCGCCACGCCATCTGTACACAGTACCTACACTTACAATATGGCCGACGTAACTAGCCGAGTTACGGTTCAAACTGCGTGAGCGATCGACGCGAACGCAACGCGGCGTAGCGCAAACAACAAAAAGCACAGACCTATTGAAGTCTACGTAACCGAACGCACGCTGGGTGCGGCGCGACGCCTCGCGCTCGCGTCCGCCCGCTCACGCAAAAATGCTGCGCGAAATGGTCAAAAAACAAATGACAATCTTCGCCTCGAATCTCGCGGGCGCAGGGGGTCGGCAATAGAGTGGGGCTGTCAATACAGACCCGTGCTGCTCTTTATGAGTGCCGGTTCTTTTAATTTTACGCATAAGATCCTAACCCTCCCGCGCTGCCAGTTACCAGCTAAGAAGTGTACATATCAGAAAAATTTAAATCTTAATAAAAGTCACGACTCCAATTGAGCGTACATAATTATCATTCTATACATCGGTATTCTTTAGGTGCTGGGCAAGCCTATACCATCTCAACAATGTCCCAGGCACTACAGTGTCCCGTTAAGTGTAGGCAAAGATTGCCTCCTGACGCTGTATAAAATCATCTACTATAGATGCAAAGGCCTGAGTTTTTTTATACATCGGTGAAAGGTGAAATAATGTTTATTATCGGATGAACTAACGTGTAAGTGTGGCGACATCTATGACAAGCTCTGGTTTGTACGTGGTCTGTCCGTACACGAGCGCGTCGGCCAACATCAGCCGACCCTCCAGGTCCGTGTCTTCCACCTGCACAATATTACAACATTAACATACAATTAAACATAATATGTTAAGACCGCAGGTCGGACTTGGGTTAGATTGGCGCGGGACAGGGGCGAGTGGCGGAAGCGAAGAGAGGCCTATGCCCAGCAGTGGGATGAGAAGGGCTGATGATGATGATGATGATGATGATGAAACATATAATATGGATCGTACACAAAGGAGTTCCAATCAAAACTTCATGCGTTGCTCTGTAAACAAATATTTTTATTGTAATATGGTACACTAAGCACAGTCCTAAGCAATTACTTATTTAAAAGTAGCCTAAACTGAACAGTCCTATGGGGAATGTAGTGAAAGTGAATGAAGAAATAGGACTCCGTCTACCTCCATGGGAAAAAGGCGGGATGATAGCAATAAGAGTAAGTTTCTCATGAGTCATGAGCAAGTGGATAACTCTGGTGACGGATGTTTTATTATGTCTTCTAATTAAGAAAGCTTAAAAAGGCATGGGCTACACCGTGGATGATTTCGATTACCGTTACAATAATAGACATTCGATTACCATAGCAAAAATATACATTCGATTACCATTACAATAATAGACATTCGATTACCATAATAATATACATTCGATTATCATAATAATAGACATTCGATTACCATAATAATATACATTCGATTACCATAACAATAGTAGACACTCGATTACCATTACAATAATACAGACATTCGACGGTATTACCAAAATAGACATTCCATTAAGCGCCTTGACGACGTCTCCGACCTTCATGCACTGTCCGCTGATCATGTTCTCACAGCACGGGATCACCGCGGAGATGTTCAGCGGAACCTAAAGGGACCGACCTTTGAGTTTACTGTCCACACTCGGGGGCTAGGTAGCCTACCTCGGGCAGAAAGTTTCAAGGAAACAACTTGCAACTTGCTGCGTCGGTTCGATCGAGCGAAAACCTGTTTCAGGGTAGGTACTATAATATTTTCCATGGATGGACCCATTTTGGAAATCCTTTTTTGTTATAGTATACAGGAGTACCTATATAAGGTGGTCATATTGGAGGATCTGATGGGGAGTTTCGGATTTATGAACAGAAATGCGCCTAGAGAGTGCAGTAAATAACTCAAAAAATTTTAAATGAAAGTTGGTTTTCATTTATTGCTGTAAATATTTTTTCTGATAAAAACCTTCATAAGCACAACTTAGATATGGTAAATAGTAAAGTAGGCATATATTACGGTACCTTGAGTTCCGCGCAAGCCTTCAACGTGGCCAGCACGACGGCTGCGCCCGCCATACTGCCGCGGTTCTCTGTCATACTCGCGCACGACTTGAGGCACAGACCGCCGCTGGAATGTGGACTTACAACGTTAGCCTCGAGATGTTGAGTAGAAGTAGATAAAGAAATATCATCGGGCATTCACACGGGCGAGCGAAGCTGGCGAAACGAGGTCTCGTGATTGGCTAGATTGTCAAATCAATTGACAATTGTCAAATATAGCCAATCCGAAAATAGACAATTATTTTTGACGACCAATCATGTGCGTTTATTTTTCTTGCTATTAGCTCGCTTCAAGAAATGTAGTATAAACGGATATTTTGTTATGCTCAGGATACACGACGACACCAGACACTAAGACACTCAGTGTATACATCGACTGTCTGCGTGTGTCCACCGCCGCGACACTGAGTTGCAAATCAATTTGTTTGCAATCGACACTAGTGTCGACATTTGTGTCGAGTGTCAGTGTCGTCGTGTATCCTGAGCATTAGCTTCGCTCACGTCGCTGACGTAGCTTAGCTCGTCAGTTGGCGGTGTAAACCAAAGTATTAAAAGAGGTGAAACGATGTCCGCTCTGCCCGCTCCGTCCGTCAGCTGGCGGTGTGGTCAGGAGGTCTAGTGAAAAACGAAATTTCGGCATCCAATTGCAGGTCAGCTTAAGTTGGTGGCAACTGAATTCGGAAGATTAACCAACATAAGCTGACCTGCGAAAATTGGCACGATGCATCGTTTTCGATTTGTGTAGTAGAGGATTTTTGAGTCCTTTATGGTGTTAAATGTACTCGTTCTATATATACCTGTCGAAGGTGACCCCCTTGGCTGCCAGCAACACGGGCGGCTGCGCGCCCCCCTCACCCCCCGCGCCCCCCGCCCCGCCGCGGTACACGCACTCTATGAACATGGGCTCCGAGCACGAACCGCGAGCTACTGCCAGGAACGCCTGCAAATACACACAATATAACATAACTATACGTACGTATTGTACCTACGAGCCAGCTCACACAAAATGTACATTCCGCTTTTTCTTGTATAAAATACATTTCTACATTAAGCATATGACGCATTGCCCTAGTTACAATAATAAACATAATTTGTGATGTACGTATGTATACCGTAAGAGCGAGGCCCCATTAGTGCGTTGCGCTGCGTTGCGTCGTAAAAAATATATGGAAACCGTCGCAGCGTCCGTCGTCGCTGCGACGGTTTCCATATATTTTTTCGACGCAACGCAGCGCAACGCACTAATGGGGCCTCGCTCTAAACCGTATATTCATTCATTTCATTCCGTTCCTTTCATTCATTCGTTTTTGAATTAACTTAGTTTTGTCATAACTGGTCAAGACGTTAAAGAGGTTTATGTTTATCATCACCATTATATTGCACCTAATAATTACCTGCATATTGCGCGCTTCGATCCATTCGCGACCGTGCGCTTCCACAGTGATTCCCAACGGGCACAGAACGTCTATGGCCGCCTGAAATATAACAGAATGGTGCTTTAGAAAATAAGTGGCAAATGATTTTTTTATTAAACTGTCTTCAATTTCGGAAGGCAATAAGTATTATATAAGATAGCAATTTTCTGCACTCTTAAAGACTCCTTACGTAATAAGGCAATAGAGTCACCTAGCTTATAAGACTGTACATTTTTAAGTAATCTTTGAGTACCTGCAGAAATAAACACAATTTTCTTTCTTTCTTCCTTTTTTTTAAAAGAAATCCGCCGAGAATGCATTCTCGGCCAAGCTATCACTACAAAACGTGCGTCAACGCAAGTTTTACAGCGGGGATAATTTCACTGCATTATCTCTGTTGTCCTAAACTCGTGGTATTACCTGAGCCAGGTCAACGGGCGTCATCACATTAGCGGGCGTGTCTGTGAGCTCGCGCGCCCAGTTCTGCGCGACGCCGCGGATGCAGCCCCCACGCCACGCCTCGGAGATGACGCCCAGCGGGGACAATGTCACCGGCTGCATTATATCTGTTGTTCTGTACTCCTGGTATTACCTGAGCCAGGTCAACGGGCGTCATCACATTAGCGGGCGTGTCTGTGAGCTCGCGCGCCCAGTTCTGCGCGACGCCGCGGACGCAGCCCCCACGCCACGCCTCGGAGATAACGCCCAGCGGGGACAATGTCACCGGCTGCATTATATCCGTTGTTCTGTACTCGTGGTATTACCTGAGCCAGGTCAACGGGCGTCATCACATTAGCGGGCGTGTCTGTGAGCTCGCGCGCCCAGTTCTGCGCGACGCCGCGGACGCAGCCTCCACGCCACGCCTCGGAAACAACGCCCAGCGGGGACAATGTCACCGGCTGCATTATATCCGTTGTTCTGTACTCCTGGTATCTGATTCACAAGAAAATATATTTAAATTCTATGGATTTGTTGGAGATTTGAGTAGATGCATTTCTGCTCAACTCTTATCTCAATAAAAAAAAATATGGGGGGGGTGTGTGTTTGTTGGCCGCTAGGCGCTGCAAAAATCAAACACAAAAAAAAAGCCCGACGAAAAAAGTAGTCATTTCAATGTTCGAGATGAGGTCTGTAGGTATATGTACTTATGTAATCTGTAGTTATATTAAGATCTCTTTACAATAAAAAAAGACGGATGGCACTCGAGGACTGCCGCGGTAAAGCTATTGCATGCCACCTAGAGGTGAGTTGCTGAACTAAACAGACAAGCGTTAGGTTATTTCCGGTACGGAATTTCTGGATTCGGTCTCCACGCTCAGGCCCGCGATAGAAGCTATGCGATAGCTTAAAAATGAAGCAAGTACGTAAATGAATTATAATGAATAATGTATTACATCCAAGCGGCCAGGTTGGCTGCCTCAGCGGCGGCGGCGTCCTGTCCCCCCGTGTCTACAGAGATCCGCTCCACGCACCGCTCCTGCAAGGCACGCACGCCCGCGCCGACCGCCCAGCGGACGTTCTCCTATTAAACATATATTAACATTACGACGACCTCTCTGGCCTAGTGGGCGAAGGCCCGGCTGAGACGCGGAGGTTGCGGGTTCGATACCCGCTACGGGACAACATGTTTGTATGTTCTGCAGATATCTGTTCCGTGTCTGGAATCATCTGGTTACCATAACACAAGCATTAAATTGCTTAGCTTGAGACTAGATGACGCTGTGTAAAATGTCCTAAAAGGATATTGTTAGCGGTTAACAAACAAAGCCCAATGAACCGGAATCGGAATGTTATGAAACGGTCGGTCGGAGTACATGCGTATTAGTAGGTACCTACACTTGCGGAGTAAGCTTCTTTTATCCACTTATTCCGGAAAGCGCATCACTAAACGGCCGACTGTCGGTGAGTCGGTGTCGGGTCGGTCGGGATGCACCGATTTTATATCTCACCGACTTTTTGTAGGTCGTGGGCGTTGCACTATTGTTGTCAGTCAGTACGTTCACTGGTACCTCATCTCGAACATTGATTTCACTCCGTTTTTCTTTGGACAATTTTTAGGTGTTTGATTTATACAGCGTTACGTAGCGGCGTTTAGGCATTCGACTGCATGCTATTTACAACTAGATGGAGTTACCTATTTTTGATTGCAGACAAGACCTAAGCGCCGCTCGGAACGCCGCAAAAATCAAACACCAATAAATAGCCCGAAGAAAAACGGAGTGAAATAAATGTACGAGATGAGGTACCAGTGGTACGTTCTATTTTTAGGCCGATTTTTCCACCAAAAATACGGCCGTGGGCAGGCCTTAAGCATACATAGGGATAGAGAATATACCTACCTGTGTAAGATCGAGTGCCTCCAGTGCATCATACCCCGGGTCCTTGGGTCCGAGGCAAGCGAGGGCCGCGGCGCTGTACTCGTCCACCTCCGTTATAACGAACGCCTTGCCCAACTTCATCTGACATGACAATCTGAAGAGAAGGTGCATTGTAATAAGCGTTAAAATAAATAAAAAATAAAATAAAAAGAGCATTTATTCCTTACCGTAATTAAATCTAGGTTTGCTTAATTATAAAAATCTAAATATTAAGTTTAGTGCTTATCTATGTTCTAAATCTAGTCTGTATTGTTCGGCTCGTTTATGTGGTAAGGACCGCTTTTAGCGGTGTAAGCCTCCTCCAGAATCTTCCATATTCTTCTATCTTTTGCTGTTCTTGTAATGGGCGTTATGGAATAATAACCCTTTTTTTGCAATGACAAAAGCGGTCGACGCACTCCCGCATAGGTCTCTTAGGCTCATATTCCGAGAATTCACTCAAACTTAAGTCTACGTATAAGCATCGATTTTTGATAGTCACACACATCGGTGAAAGAATTTTTGATATCGGCTCAGTAGTTTCGGAGATTACCTCCGTCAAACAAACAAACCAATTTTACTTACCTCTTTATAATATTAGTATAGATAGATATAGATTAGTATAGATATTTTGGTTTGAAATATTATATAGGTAAGTAATGTAGGTAGGTAACATTATACTTATTATTTCAAACCAAAAAATGCCAAATAACTACGATAAGCAAAACCAACGATAGATAGGTTATTAATATCGGCTATTAGTGAATAGACTATAGTTTTGACTTACTCGTTCAAACGCTGCATAATCTTCCCACCGCACTTTTGATTCAATTCCTCAGCCGCTGGAGTCAACTCAAATGTTTTGCAATCTTTATATACACCGATCACCACCCCACCCTATAACGTTAACATTTTATTAATTATGGACTTTGCAGACTATCATGTACAGCAAATAACTGCAGAACATACATCTCGTGGCGGGGATTGAACCCGCAACCTCTGCGTCTCGGGCAGGCCTTCGCCCAATGCGTCACAGAGGTCGTCATTTTGCTAAATACAATTAAATAAATAAAACTAAATTAGGTACCAACGTTATAAAGCCTGTTTTAGGTAGGAATAGGTTCATGGCTATGTAATCAAAAAAATATGAAATCTTTTTATACAAATAGTAAATAAGCTTACCTTCCCCCCGCTTACTGCCCCTCCCCCGCTGACAGTCACTCCCCCGCTTATTGCAATTCCCTGGCTTACTGCCACTTCCCCGCTTACTGCCACTTCCCCGCTTATTGCCCCTCTTCCGCTTACTGCCCCCCCTGCCCCGCTATTTGCCCCTGCTCCGCTATTTGCCCCTCCCCCACTGACAGCCCCTGGCCCGCTTTTTGCCCCTTCCCCGCCAATTGCCTTTCCTCCGCAGGGCGCATTCTGCCGGCTGCTAAACGATGGTATGTTAACCTACAAGAGAATATAATTCAAATCACGTTTGCTGGTTGCGTGATATTTCATATTTCCAGCACACGTTAATTGAACTGCATTGTTCTATCGCGAGGCGTACCAAACCTTTTCAACCAGGTTTTAGAGAGGCATCGAAATTACTTATTATTAATTAAATCATGATAATTATCTATAGGATTGTAAGGTTAAGCGTAATAATGGACATGTTATAAGGAGGGATGACAGTAATGCTGTATGAATGTGGATGGATACTGGCATATCGCAGGGGTAGGCCAAATAAAAGGTGTATGGTCTATATGTATGGTCTATGTGTATGGATGAGTGTGAAAGGAATGAGTGCTGATGACGAGGGATAGAATAAAATGGATAAAGGAGACATGTTTTGAATGAACAAATGGAAACAATGCTGATCGTGATACCCACCTCTTTGATGTACCCATTCGTCTATTAATTCCTAGTTTTGTTTTTAGATAGTCTCTATCATCATCATCATCTCCCTGCCCTTATCCCACTTGGTATAAGTAGTCTCTATCATGTGCTCGAATTTATTTATTTACTTTGTTAAGTTTATTTACCTGTCCGCAGCTTGCAGCTCCTGCCAACACTGTACCCGCATCCTGGGTAGTGCTGTATGTTCTTTTGACAGCCTATAATGTTTGGATTACTTTGTTACTAGAATACTAATAAAATGACTAATAGCATAGATATCCACAAGTTTTACTTGTTACCAATACCTACAAGTAGTTGCTCTCGCAGACCTAAAAGGTTGACCAGTTTTGAGCTCAATTCGTTTGGCCCGTTGCAAGCATGTTAACTTTTTTAACTGCTACTAGACTAGAGTGGTGTGTCAAATGGTTATCAAACGAATACCTAGCAAGCAATAACAGATCTTAAAGTGGTCAACCTTTTCATTGCGACTGTACCTACCTACTAGATCGGTTCAAAATACTTATAACATTTCTTTAAATTGAAATTGACAAGAATGAAGGAAAATCACGAGCTAGAAAGTTACTTGGTATGTTGATATTGTGGAGGGATTAGTAAGAATTAAATGATTTGACAAGTTCTGTATAGAGTAGAGTTCTGTTAATAAAACACAGCCTATACTTGGCAGTGCTGATGAGGACCTATTAGATAGTTAGATAGAAGGAAGGGTACAATGGTGATGAGAAGGGTTGCCATCTCTAAACAAAACCCCTGATTTTAGGAGCCCAGAACTCATGTCCTTTAAATTAAGACAAATCTAGAAAAACCCAGACAGATGGCAGCGGCTGGGAAGTAATAAGGTAAGGCAGTTTTTTGAAAGTAGGTAGGTACCTTGTTCTCTACTATGGGTTTCTTTTCTCCCTCTTTAGGGACATCTTGACCAGAGCTGTAGGTTCTCCACCAGAAACTTTGGGATTTTGGACCTCGAGGGAATCTAATACTTGAAATTAATTTTGTAAAACTCATTGTAAAAAAATAAACATGACTAATAATGCGAAAAAATTAACCAACTAGATTTAATCTAAAGATATTTCAAAAGTAGAAAATATTAGAAAATAAAATAGTCTTACTTTAAAACAAGTATTTTTTTGTTTAGCATAAAGGAGTTTCCTTACCATGTAGTTTCATTTCAAGGTCCTCTGAAATATTTTGTGTAGGTAGTCAGAGATTAGTCCAAACATATTTTAAAAGTCGGTAGGTACAGCTACCTTTTATTACCAAATATTTTAAAGCTAGTAGTTTTAGGCACATGCCTTATTGTCAAAGATATTCTAGTGTCTCGGCTGACTGTTGTGCCCTTTACATATTTGTCCGAGCACATGCTCAAATTCACTATTGAATCATCCAATAAGTCTTTATCAACCTCTTCAATACAGTGTAGATAGTGACTAAATAGTCCGTCCTGTAAGATTAACAAACTCCTTGGTTCCAAAAGCAATGAAAACACTGGCTGGTATTCCACAATTTTTTCATCTGAAGGTTCTGAGAATCTTAATACAGTGTGCGAGCCAACAGAGACTGTTGTTATTGTAGGATAGAATAAATCTCCATCTAAATGAGGCATTATACCCTGGCCAGCTAAATACTCATTCACAAGAACATGGTTGGGCCGTTTTCCTCCCATGAGATCCAAACTGTGTATTTTTTCCAAGTAGGTTTCAAGCCAAGGAGGAATGGTCTCTGCGATCATGCCTTTATGGTGGGGAATCCCACCCCAGTTCTGTAGCCTTCTGTTTGATAGTTGGGTCCACTTTGGTTTAGGTGCTGCATATATTTTGGACAATATAGACTGTTCTTCTGTTTCAGTTATGAATTCAGTTATGTAATATGCAGTTGGCTCAGCCTGAAAATAAATAAGAATGCAAGTATGTAATTGCTATTATTTTATAAAATCTTGCAATGATACTTACATTTGAATTTAATATGCTGACTTGCAATTTAGCATTATTTCATGCAACTGACTTAAACTCTTCATAAATTATTCATTATTAAAAAGTGAAACCCTGTCATCAGATACCTAGGTAGTTTTCTACAGGAGAGGCCTAATAATAGGCACTAGATAAGCATCTTAGTACCATTTATATGTACCTTGTTTAAAGTTAAGAGATAAAACTCACTCACGGTTCGAACTTTAAATTTTTCCATATCAAAGTGGTTCTTTGGCGTAGACATTGTGTATGCAAGCAACTGTTGTGATATTGTATTGAAAAAAATGAATTGATTATAAGCTTTGATTCGGTGTATTTTCAAATTCCCATGATCATCAAAATCAGCCGGCCGAACAAACAAACAAAGCCCGACCGACGACGGACGACGGACGGCAGACTCGTCTGCCATGCCATCGGCAGACGAGACGAGGGGAGGAGCGACGGACGAGGCGACGGCCGACGATTGACTTGACTCAATTGTCATTCATTGCATTGCCAATGTCAGTGTCAGTCAATAGTACAGTCAGTCAGTTCCAAATTTCCTGCGTTTCGTTTCGATTTTTGATTCGAAATCTTGCTTGCTACTATTATTTTTAGGCACAATCAAATCAAATAAACATTATTTTGCAGTTTCATAGTTCTTTTCTTTTCAAGTTCCTTCTTGTTTTTGAAAACTAACTAAAGTGATTGATACAACAGTTTTTGCAATAAAAATATTTCTGATTCTGATTCTGATTCTGATGTGATTGAGGTGATTGATAATGGTTTTGTTGAGTTTTTGTTTCTCGAATTTTTTTAAAATTGTATATATATGAAGACTGTGATAAATTAGGGTCATAACAAGAGGAATAAGTTAGAGAATAAGAAAAATAGATTCGGAATTTTAATTCCTTCTATCACTATCACCACAACATTCTGTGTTTGTATGTAACTAGGTAGGAATAACAAAACGATACAGTTAGCCTTCTTTTTTTTTTGACTTGACAGTAGCCACAGGCAGGCGTACAGTGGATAGACAGAAGACGAAAATGTTATTTGCTAATAAAGTATTTTTTTTGTAAATATTTGCTAAATGAGCATTTATAGAATGTGAACATAATGGGCGGGTGCATAGGAATAACTAGAAGTGGCAGCGGGCCCATAGAAGAATCCTCGGGGACGGTATCGCGTCCCAATTCCGGTACGTGGGTCATCGCTTTTGGATGTGTGTACGTGCGTGGTCCGAATCTCCAATCAACAGTTTTTGTTCCAGGAGGCTTGCGGAAAAACCAGTCACTGTGCCATGAGACTATCCGATGGAAATCTGACGTACCGCTGACGGAAGGTCAACTGAGGAGTAAACGAGATGAGTTTTGGGACACAGCTCCGGCGTTCGAAGGTCGAAAAGAGATCTGGGACGCTCTGCGGGCGGCGGCCGTCGCGGCCGAGGCCCTGGACTTCCAGCTGGCG
This sequence comes from Xanthorhoe spadicearia, assembly GCA_947086425.1. NCBI lineage: Eukaryota > Metazoa > Arthropoda > Insecta > Lepidoptera > Geometridae > Xanthorhoe > Xanthorhoe spadicearia. Next base: position 10,307,363 of record OX352202.1, on the reverse strand, counting down.
CAGGCCATCCTCGATGGAGCCAGTGTGTCCGTCCCTAACGGCTACCTCACAGAGTGCTATGATGAATGGGGCACTAGGTATCAGGTAAGAAACTATAGTATATTATATATCTGAAATTATAGCAGGGGAAAATAGCCTTTAATTCCTGTTCACACTCAAAGTATTTATGAAACTTAAGTCTATTTTCTGTTTACCTTGTCACTCCTGTCTTGTATCTTTTAATAGTAAACCATTATTGTCGAAAGGCAATGCAAACACTGCATTTTTGTGTACTATGTTGAGGAACAATTGCTTATTCAAAGTCCTTCCTGTGTCAATACTCATGTTTGAATGTTTGTGTAGAATTCTAATTGTCTAATCATTGCTGTCATAATACCAGTTAATAAAGCAATACTGCCACGCTTAGCAACAACAGAGACCTGTCAAAACAGTAGTAGTTAAATATAGTAGTTATTGATAGGTAGAAATAAGCAAATCTTATGAAATAACAATATACCTATGTATAAAAAAAAAAATATGTACATGATGAATGTTTTTTACGGATTTTTATGGAACATTGAAAACGAATAATCTTTAAATGCAGATAGCAAGATCTTGCAACATTGGCAAAGGCTGCATTGCATGGCAAATTATGAATACCTATAGAAACTTGTGCTTATGGTGTGTGCAAAGCAAAGGTCATGATCATCTATAATATAGTCTGACATTCCAGACTAATTAATACATAGGTATTAATATATAGGTGGATAGCCACAGAATAACAAATGCCACCGTACCTACACAAACATTGTTGACCCACCCACATGGTAAGTGGCAATAAAGAAAATTAATTATTATTTTACTAAGTAATTGAATGTAATTTCAGGTTCCAATTTACTGCTTATCACCCCCTATAAATATGGTAAAAGAGGCGAGCGGTCGAGACTCACCGGCCGAGTGGTCGGAACCTGTGGAGGGTGGCGTGGAGATCACGCTGAGACTCCGACTCTCCAGCACCTGCAAGGATGTGGAGTTGTCCGTGTACTCGAAGCATACCGTTGCTCAGTGCAAGAATAAGCTACATGTAAGTTTAATGTTTACTTTATTTATTTGAGCCACCAACATAATATACATCAAATTGTACAAATAAAGTTGAACATGCTAAAAAAAAGTCAAATGTTATTATAATTAAAGGCGGCAGACAGCAAGCTATATATGTACAAGATTGAGCTACTAGCTGATTGAATGATTTGCGTAAAGAAGTCATGTGAAGGAGTATCCTCGTTCTTCAACTTTCACAATCTTTTTATTTATATTTATTTATATTATTTTTATTTATATTTAGAAATATAAGAACATGGGGTATTATTGTGTCCATGTGTTTCTAAATATCCAACTAATACAGTAAGTAAATGTGAATTTGAGTTTGTTTGTTACACTTTCATGCCATAACTAGGTACATAATCAATTATCTTGCAATTTTATGCTGAAACAAAGGATACCTATCACCAAAAAAAGTTCTGTTCCAAGGAATCTTGAGTCATGGGCCAAAGCTTACTATATCCATTAATATCCATTACTACCTATTAATTTTGTGCATGAGGGCTTTACCAACCTGTGGAATGTAAATAGTTGGGTCAATCCTAACAAGTTACTTTTTTTTAAATCCCTCAGCTTTTGACCCGTTTTTCCAATATTCTCATTTTAACTAATTTTATCAAATAAATCAGGCAAAATAATACTTAAGTACCTACATACTTGTTTTCTACAATGATGAAAGATGCTAACAATAATAATATACAATGATCAAATAAGGAGAATTTAAAATTCAATAAAACCAAATTATGTTCTTTAAAATCGGCAATTGACTCATTCAATAATGAAGACCTCAATTGTATATTGACAGCTTGGGTCCCACCACGAAATTAGCATCCTGGCATCATAATTTGAACCTTACAACTTTGTAATAAGGATATGTGTCTGTGAAATATGTTGTGTGACTCATTGGGTAATTTGTGTCACAAAGCTTTTGAACTTACTTTTGATAAGTTGATGATGATAATCATTTGTAAACCAAGTGTGGTAACTTGTAACATGCCATTTGATCTAGTTTTTTACGCAAAAGTGTAATAGTTTATGACCCTGGCTTTACCCACCTTTGTAATCATTAGGTTCTCATGGTTATGGGAATATTGTCACGGCATTTTGTTTGGGCTACCCCTATACATTACATCATTAGAAAGCTAGATAATCAACAATAAATAAATAAATATCATTGGACATTCCACACAGCTGCTATGCAACGAAAAAAAAACCACGACGAATCATTGTTGAATGAATCATTAATCAATTTGCCATACTGAATGAATTAAACTTGATAAACTTTTCTAACCAAAAACAAGTACCATCTTAAAATACTGTCACAATATCGAAAGTTTACCAGGCTTTCAAGTATTACGTTATTCATTACACATAAGCTACGTTCCTGAGTAAATGATTACTTAACTGACACAATGACTTTGGAAGGTCACATGCATTTGATTGTTTGAAGATACTTACATTGTTTGTTAAGTACATTTTACACGCCCCATGTATGAATGCAGCGATTTATGACGACCCTGCAGAGTTGTCAACAATGCACCTTTTGTGAGGCTACTCATGTCTAAGTGGTCTTTCTTGGAGATAACACTAAGTGTTGTGCAATATCCTGATGTGCTATACTGATTTGATGTAGGTATCTACTTTAAAATGAACTCTACACTTATTGCTCATGCTTATCTTATTATAAACGATTTATCTGTGTTTTTTTTTTGCCTGATCTCATAAAATGTCTCAGGCTATACTTCGTCCAAGCTTGGTTAGTGTCCTAACGATGTATAAATCTACTAAAGATGTAAATGTCTGATCTAAAACTACTACATTATGTTTTCTTGGTCCTGGCTTTTAAAGTCATTAAAAGGGGTTTTAGGTGTCCTAAAACACCGTCACTAGAGTTGGCCACAAAGTGGCAGTAGTAGCCACTACAAAGAAGTGAAATTGAGTTGGTCACTTGCTTAAACGAAGTTAGTTTTGAGGTTTAAGAATAAGTAAGGACGTGCGTAAGTAACACAACTACGCTGCAATTCCATCGCAGTAGACGCGTCTCTGCACTCTCTAATCTATGCCCTATGAATACAATGTATATGTTGTATCGCAGGCTCAAGAGAACATAGAGCCGTGGCGGCAGCGCTGGTACTACGGCGGCAAGCTGCTCGGCGACCGTCTCTTGGTGGAGGAGGCTCGCGTCGCGCCCGGGTACATCGTGCAGGTCATCGTCAGCACCGAGCAGGAACCGCCCAGGTAGTCTAACATAGAGCCGTGGCGGCAGCGCTCCTACTACGGCGGCAAGCTGCTCGGCGACCGTCTCTTGGTGGAGGAGGCTCGCGTCGCGCCCGGGTACATCGTGCAGGTCATCGTCAGCACCGAGCAGGAACCGCCCAGGTAGTCTAACATAGAGCCGTGGCGGCAGCGCTGGTACTATGGCGGCAAGCTGCTCGGCGACCGTCTCTTGGTGGAGGAGGCTCGCGTCGCGCCCGGGTACATCGTGCAGGTCATCGTCAGCACCGAGCAGGAACCGCCCAGGTAGTCTAACATAGAGCCGTGGCGGCAGCGCTCCTACTACGGCGGCAAGCTGCTCGGCGACCGTCTCTTGGTGGAGGAGGCTCGCGTCGCGCCCGGGTACATCGTGCAGGTCATCGTCAGCACCGAGCAGGAACCGCCCAGGTAGTCTAACATAGAGCCGTGGCGGCAGCGCTCCTACTACGGCGGCAAGCTGCTCGGCGACCGTCTCTTGGTGGAGGAGGCTCGCGTCGCGCCCGGGTACATCGTGCAGGTCATCGTCAGCACCGAGCAGGAACCGCCCAGGTAGTCTAACATAGAGCCGTGGCGGCAGCGCTGGTACTATGGCGGCAAGCTGCTCGGCGACCGTCTCTTGGTGGAGGAGGCTCGCGTCGCGCCCGGGTACATCGTGCAGGTCATCGTCAGCACCGAGCAGGAACCGCCCAGGTAGTCTAACATAGAGCCGTGGCGGCAGCGCTCCTACTACGGCGGCAAGCTGCTCGGCGACCGTCTCTTGGTGGAGGAGGCTCGCGTCGCGCCCGGGTACATCGTGCAGGTCATCGTCAGCACCGAGCAGGAACCGCCCAGGTAGTCTAACATAGAGCCGTGGCGGCAGCGCTCCTACTACGGCGGCAAGCTGCTCGGCGACCGTCTCTTGGTGGAGGAGGCTCGCGTCGCGCCCGGGTACATCGTGCAGGTCATCGTCAGCACCGAGCAGGAACCGCCCAGGTAGTCTAACATAGAGCCGTGGCGGCAGCGCTGGTACTATGGCGGCAAGCTGCTCGGCGACCGTCTCTTGGTGGAGGAGGCTCGCGTCGCGCCCGGGTACATCGTGCAGGTCATCGTCAGCACCGAGCAGGAACCGCCCAGGTAGTCTAACATAGAGCCGTGGCGGCAGCGCTCCTACTACGGCGGCAAGCTGCTCGGCGACCGTCTCTTGGTGGAGGAGGCTCGCGTCGCGCCCGGGTACATCGTGCAGGTCATCGTCAGCACCGAGCAGGAACCGCCCAGGTAGTCTAACATAGAGCCGTGGCGGCAGCGCTGGTACTATGGCGGCAAGCTGCTCGGCGACCGTCTCTTGGTGGAGGAGGCTCGCGTCGCGCCCGGGTACATCGTGCAGGTCATCGTCAGCACCGAGCAGGAACCGCCCAGGTAGTCTAACATAGAGCCGTGGCGGCAGCGCTCCTACTACGGCGGCAAGCTGCTCGGCGACCGTCTCTTGGTGGAGGAGGCTCGCGTCGCGCCCGGGTACATCGTGCAGGTCATCGTCAGCACCGAGCAGGAACCGCCCAGGTAGTCTAACATAGAGCCGTGGCGGCAGCGCTCCTACTACGGCGGCAAGCTGCTCGGCGACCGTCTCTTGGTGGAGGAGGCTCGCGTCGCGCCCGGGTACATCGTGCAGGTCATCGTCAGCACCGAGCAGGAACCGCCCAGGTAGTCTAACATAGAGCCGTGGCGGCAGCGCTCCTACTACGGCGGCAAGCTGCTCGGCGACCGTCTCTTGGTGGAGGAGGCTCGCGTCGCGCCCGGGTACATCGTGCAGGTCATCGTCAGCACCGAGCAGGAACCGCCCAGGTAGTCTAACATAGAGCCGTGGCGGCAGCGCTCCTACTACGGCGGCAAGCTGCGACCGTCTCTAAATGAAGCATTGCGTCTTATTGGCGCCGCCCCATACAACGATGCAGTATCTTAGGAGAGATTCGCTGAGAGCCAAGTGAGCTAAGTTCAACGTTTCAAGATTAGTAAAAGATCTAAGATTTTTAAACATATAAATAAGCTTTCGAGTTCGTGAGGTCAATGAGTCAATGTGAGTATTCCAGTTTAGTAGTTAAGAGTTATATGTCATACTAATAATGTGCTTTATCTCAATTATTTCAGTTCAAAATCGGCTGAGAGTCTGTTTGCGTGAAACACCAAGGACAAAAACGAAGGCGGACGAAAAATGTGAGCAATTTAACATTTATTCAAAGAAACTATCATCAGAAGTTATTTGCGAAAAGAAGTGCAATTTTTTTACAAGGAAATTAAAATCTGCCATTGTGCTGCCATGTTTTGTGATGCGTGAATTTACTCCATACATTTGTATATAATAGAAATTGTTGCATTAATTTCAAACGATCGCTAGAGGTTTCTTTGCATTTCTAAAATGTTGGATTTTGCCTAAAATATTAAATGTCTGCACATATTTGCTTATCACTGTTCATGTTCTGTTTTATTTCCTTGATTCATTGAATCTGCATTTCAACTCGTTTTACTTCGTTTGAGTTAGTTTCTCGCTTTAGTTGTGGTTTTACCTTAGAGTGATGCGATGACGTTAAATGTGGGCAATCCAACACAAAAAGAACTGCTATTTACATTTATATTTACTGCGAATAATTCTTTGTACATTTTGTACGAACTTTAGCTTAATACTACCCCATAATAAAGGTTGAATAGCCGATACAAAGTATAATCTTGTTTGCTCAGACTGTTATATTCAACCCACTAGTTATTGGCTATACAACATTTATAAAGGGGTCATTGTTTATATTTTATTTTACAGGCGAGGTCTTAAAACTAAAATATTACATAGTTGCTGGTTATGATAAATACATTGACTTACGGTTAAATAATATTACTGTGAAGCTTTCAAAATAATGTCAAAGTGTTTGATTTTGATTACTCGTTTGTGGAAGTCGAACCTTGTAGTCGGTTGATTTCATCATTCGTTATTGAAGGTACCTATTTTGTGATTATGTACTTCTGCAGACCATGTAAAAATGCTTACATAATCTAGGAAATTGCTCAGAAGACTTCTCTTTGTCAACTTTTTGTGTTTGAATAGCTAGCAGATATGTAAAATTTCTGGTTTAAAACATCGACTGTAACGTGGCACCAGTGCAGTGCATTGTTGACGCCCTAAAATCTAAATTATATTGTTAAGGAGACTTATATTGGAATTATAATTTAAATTAGTTATTTAACCGTGTTGATATCGGAGAAATTACCATTCCTGTTCCAGATATGTAAATAGGCACATTATTTTGTACAAATTTATTAAAATGATCCATATCATATTGATTCAATACTCATAATAAATCTATGTGAATATTATAAGTTAAATTATAGATACCTACAGATAGTGTGACAAAAGTTATCAAGGCCTAAATGCTACCATGCAGTGCCATCCATATATGTATGAATAATGTCTTGTCGGGACATTACAATAGGTTAAAACTGGCTAAACCATAATTTAATTTACAAGACAAATTAGGTTAAAATGTAAGGCAATGTTATTATTATTTCAACTACACAACATAATGGTATATCGTTAAATTTAAACGCTACTAACAAACTATACTTCATTTCTTGAAACGAGCTAATAGGAAGAAAAATTAAGGCACGTGATTGGTCGTCGCAAAATAATTGTGTTCTCGTGATTGGCTAGATTGTCAAATGTATTGTCATTTGTCAAATCTAGCCAATCAAGAGAAAGACGACGACCAATCACGTGCGTTTATTTTTCTTCCTATTAGCTCGCTTCAAGAAATGAAGTATAGGTCTATTATTATTTACATTTAAATTGTAGTGTTCTTTTAACTGGAAGAGGCTTATATTATATTATTTAGCAAAACTGAAAAGTTTCTTTTCTGATTTTACTTTAACTGCTAACTATCTTACTTCTGTGATCTCAGTTTTGAAACAATAATCCTACCACATTTTTAACAAATCAATCAATTACTTACAAAATAGATCTACAGAAAATTCACAGAGTTAGGTTAATTCACTGTTGTGGTGCTAAAATACTGCATTTAAAATAGATCTTACCAGTGGTTAATATGGGTACTTTAAATTGACATAAAATTTGTGAAAATGCTTTTGTATAAAATAACAAGTGAGGTACATTTTACTACTAAATAAAACAAATTATTTATTCAGAGATGTATCATTAAACAGATTTAATTAGTAGTAATAGTAAATAACTCGAAAAAATTGATTAATGTACGGGTAGTATCCAAAATCTCTTCAAATATTAAAATTTATATTAAACAAACCCTACTCAAATATTTAGAATTTATTTTGCATTTATTTTTTATTTGTTAGCCCTGATTTACACTTTCAATATTGTGTCAGTTTTCTGTCAGTTTATAAATATTGCTTGTGTAGATCCGAACCGTAGTCTGATATTAGACATTGTGTTACATGAATATGCCTGTATGAATAATGTAGATAGATATGAAATAACAAATTCACGGCGTGTATTTTAAGGCTTTATATCGAGTTGTATATTTTGAATTTAACCAAACCACATTATGCCATAATGATCTGGTTTGTCAAACATCATTTCAAGCAAGTGCAAGCTTTCAGTGACAATACATAACCCCAATAGATATGAAAGGTCTATGATAATATATTCTAAACTGTGTAAATAATAAGTTACTCTTATAATAAACTTTAATTTTGACAAACTGGATTGCAAACAATTTTGACAGACAACTTGTTATATTGTCAAGCAAAATGTCCGTGCTGAATTTGGCTTGACAGTGTAATACTGTCAGTAAAAGTCACTGGCATGTGTATTTATAAATAAAATCTTCAGTTTGTGATTGTTATGACTTATTTATGAATACAGGTGTGAGGGATCCCCGTAGGTCTGTGCCTAAACAATTTTGTACATAAACCAAGTTTTGAGTGTGGAAGCAATATTAGCATTTTAGATTTCAAATAAAATCACTTTGTGAATAACATTTTATTGCGCCTTTTCATTTCTCCCAATTTTTGTTTTATAAATTGCTTGGCTTTACATCATATTATTCAAGAATAATTATTTATCAAAGGGATAATAATTAACTGTCAAATGTTTTATTTATAATAAATAAAGCATTTTAAATGAAAGACGTCATTACTTAACAGAAGTTTATTTAGCGGAAAGTGTTACAGGAACATTAACATAAACAAATGCACAAATCATCATAACCTCACTATCTTATTGAATACATTTGTCAATACTGCAGTCTTTAGCAAACCAAATGAAATATGGCCGCCTTACTTTATTTGAAAACATAAAACTAGTTAAATTAAATCTTATATTTGAATTAAACATAGAATACCTATTATTGTTAAAGTTCATTTAAAAATTATCCCCAAAAATATCAACAACCTTATAACTACTTGAACAGACATTTACAAGACATTCTGAAACAATTATCGGAAGAACAAAATCTTTTTAACTATTTATGTTGCCCTTTATCCATCTAACACGGTCGCGCTACCTTAACGTGTCGCGTTTCAAATGTTTTGTTCTTGCAAAAGTAAACTACACTGAAATAGCATTTCTGTTGAGTTGTAAGCACAAGTATAACTTTCACTTAGGTATATACTTGAGTATCTTGATCTCGTGCGTGAGATATATGGCAAGTGAGAGTAGCGCCAGCGAGCCCGCCTGGTGGCTCGCGGCCAGGCTTGTGGGCACGTAGTGGAGCAGGGTTAGGATACCTAGACCCACCTGCGAACAAATAAATAAATATCCTTAGACATTCCACACACAAACATACCATATACCATAAATTACACTAAATTATAAGGGTAAAAATTTGTAAGAGTTCGTTCGTTCTCAGATATGAGCAAGTAGCCAACTCTAGTGACGGACTTGAAAAATCCATTATACAAAATAAGTACCTATGCACAAACAAGTTAATAGAATTTGATAAAGATAATATTAATAGTCCCCCCTATGCATATTCGACCAGTAAACCTGTATTAGCAAAAACGCATATTAAATCTGTTGCTATCTCTTCGTTGACATATGGTTAACAAGAAAAAAACGTTCTTTAAACCTGTATTAAATTGTCAAGTTTTTAAGAATAAGACCCAAATCTCTATCCCAACACTTACGCTTACTAATAATGCATCAGTCAACAAGTTGCCAACCCGCTCTGAAAAATGTTGATGGAAACACTCAGGTGAAACTTGATTCAACACTTCCAGCCTCGCGAAACTCAATCGTTCTGTTTTCGAAGTGTAGTACGGATAAAATGGGGGACTACTAAGTTTAAGCCCAATCATTACCATCGCGGAGTAGGTATATTAACAACAATGTAAATTTGAAGATGACCGCTCAATCACACGATTTGTAATAAACTGTAGGGTAGGCACCTCTTATCAAAAACATTAGGTACATAACTAACACTGTTATCACTTTATAGTATTACAGGATGCGATAATGACATATTATAATAATAATAATAATAATCGTTTATTTTCAGATGACACAGATCCAATATTATCGCATCCTGTCGACGCTCGCCGAGTGACAAGTAACAACCATAAGGGTGACAAATCAACATCGAGCTGCGCTGCGCTGTACTGCGCTGTGCTATGTTTTGTTTTTTTCAACTCGCTCGTCTTATATTTGAATGAGGATACAAACAAACCATGCTGTGCGACGTCAGTCGTCTCGAGCGAGGCGCGTGCTGTGCCGAGCTGTGCTATGTTTTTGTTTGCCGATTAGTTTGAATACTGAGCCAAACAAAGCGCAGCGCAGCTTGATGTTGATTGTCAAAAAAATGCAGCGTAAGAAACACAGCGCAGTACAGCGCAGCAAAGCTCGATGTTGTCACCTTAGTCAAGTTTCACCAAGTTTGTCACCCTAACACCGACTAGAAACCAGAGCTCCCAGACCACGCTCACCACACATCAAACTATCAAAACACAGCTCAAACGCATGCCTTCCATACAAAACCAACTTAACATGAACCCTCAAACACCAACCAACACATACAACACACAGGTCTACTTACACTGGAAATCTAGTGTCGCCGAACTGGCAATAACCACCTACTAGTTTTTAGACCGCCTAAAGGCCTCCGTCATGGCTTAACGACATTAAAAGCCGGGCCGACATAACGTCCCCTCCGAAGCACGGAAGCGCTCATGCAGTTGTTAATGCCACTTGCGGTCATACAAGTAGTGACCGCTCAGAACGTTGCTTAACTTCGACGATCTATCAAGAACGTCTTAGCAAGCTTCGCCACGAGCCCTTCAACATTACAACATTACAAATCGCGTATTAAAATCATTTTATTTACTTCGACGTTTCGATGACGTTACTGTCACCGTGGTTACGAGTAGACTCAGTCAGTCTCAGTCTACTCGTGACCACGATAACGTCATCGAAACGTGGAGGTAAATAAAATAAAGCTGTATATATCATCTAATCATTTAAGAACGTGACGTGTCTAAGTGGTCTTTAATATGACTCTAATGAATAAATACCTATATTTTGACTATTGACTATTGACTTTTGAGTATTGACCTGCATCCAAGCCATAGCCCCGACCGCGTTCACTGCCCTCCTAGCGGCGGGCGACAGCGGCGCGCGTCGCGACACTATCCACAGTCCCGTCGCCAGCGCCAGCGTAGTGGTACCTGACAAATACATAAATAGTTATATACAAACATATACGTTAACTTAATGAGCATAATTATCTGAGTTTCTTAAGTTAAGGAAACCGCTGTAAACCTTTACTGTTTGCAATAAACGTTATTATTATTACCACAGATTACATAAGTACAGATAGATACCTGAAATCACTCCTTTTCTTCGGCCTATTATTTGGTCGTGGGATCGAATCCGGCCGTGCATCAATGAACTTTTCGTATCGAAAAATTTAAATGCGCTTTAACACGAGCTTTAAACGGTGAAGGAAAACATCGTGAGGAAACCAGTTAGCTTTCTAGCAGCGTCGATGGGCTTGCAACCTGTCACGTACGGAAAGTTAACTTCTGCAAAAAGTGGGCATGTACCGAATATAATATTTGGACATACCTCTGACTACCCCATTAGACATCTTCAAAGGATCTAAAGAATTACATAAAGATCTCTAAGAAATGTCTACCGCTCCCTGGGATACAGTCGTGATCATATTTCTTTTTTTTTTTTTTTCATTTCATATTATTTGGTGTTTGATTTAGCGGCGTTTAGGTCTCAATCAAGCAGTCGGATGCCTAAACACCGCTAGGTGACGCCGCAAAAATCAAACACAGAAAAATAGGTGTTATTACCTAGCACGCGATGGTCGAACTGCACCGTGGTAGGATTCTCAGTAAAGTTCCTTGGCGTGGGGCTGAAGGAGAGGATGTCGCTCGGGATCCAGCGGTCGCCCATCTTCGGGAATGAGTTGTAGACAAGGCCGGCGTCGAGGCCCGCTACGAACGCACCTGGAATAGCAGTGGTCGTGTGGTAAATGTGTTAACGGAACTGTTATAAACTTACTTGGTGATTCAAGACTGGTGTTTTGCAGGTAGTTGTGAAGTTTCTTGCTTGCCACATTTGTAGGTACCCACACATGTTTGCAATTCACTACCACTGTTCTACACAATATGCAATACAACAATATGCAATACACCACAGGAACAATTTAAACTTTCGCGATCTTCATGTGTAAAGTTCTGTCTATGTCTATCTTTAGACATTTTATTTTTTATTTTTCTTTATATTGATTTACACACAATTAACTACAACATTACAGATCGCTTCCAAGTCGTTATAGTTAATAAATAAAAGTACACATCATAAAAAAAACAGAAATCACATAAAAAAGTACCTATAGACATATGTAATTACGGGACTTTATCACATATTTACCTTATTTTTATTATTTTATTTCCCGACGTTTCGAGTGCGTCACAGCTCCCGTGGTAGACTCTAGTCTAACCGTGACCACGTGAGCTGTAACGCACTCGAAACAAAAAATAAATAAAATCCCATAATTTCATTAAAATTATGAAAAACTGTGAGTTTTTATTCGACTCTGTAACCCTTGGCATAACATAGTTAACTTAACATAGTTACTTAGTTAACTTTGTTAACATAGTTATAATAATAAAGTTATAAAAAAAAGTTACTACATGACTATAGCTGCTCTTTTATAACTCACCCGAAACCGCAGTAAAGAAAGCCATAGCCTTCACGGAATGCGCCAGCGCTGTCACCCCCTTAAGTCCCTTCAGTTTCGTCAATACGCCAGACGGGAAGGGTCGCAACACTCTTAAAGCACCGCCCAGCAATCCCGCGTAAAGTATGAACGCGAGGCTGAGGTGTGCTGCCAGACGGTACTGGGACACGCGGGGCACGTCCATTGGACCTTGGAAGCGGTCCTCTAGACCGGACTTTACCATGTACCAGCCCATTAGACCCTGGGTAAAAAGAGATTTGAGGTAAATAATGTGTTGGTGTTTTACTTTTAATTGAAGAATTGGTCACAACATTATACAATACAACAATAAATAACACTAATGCTTGTGTTATGGTAACCAGTTGACTGATATAATAGATACTCAGATATTTTTTTTGTAAATATATACTAATTACCGATAGAAAACACCCAGACGCGGAACAAATATCTGCAGAATATACAAACGTTTGTCCCGTAGCGGGGATCGAACCCGCAACCTCCGCGTCTCAGGCGGGCATTCGCCCCACTGCGCCACAGAGGTCGTCACTATACACTCTCTTTGGAGCAGTCTATCGCCGTGTGATGACTGATGATGATGATTAAATATCCTCACCTGAGCAGCCACAAGTGCACAGTATATCCCAACGCGCACCTTCATCCCCTTATCGAGATACCCTCGTGCCCAGAAGAAAGCGGAATATGTTTACTGTACCAAACGAAATTTCTTATCGCGCGTTGCGAAAGGGGGCTAGACGAAAAAAAATTAAGACCAAAAGTTATAACGATACTTTTTGCTATAGTTGTACGCCGTGCAGTGTGCGCGTGTTTCTCTGTCTGTCTCTCTCTTTTAAAGGAACTTTGTTCCATCCGGATGTCCCTTGACACATCTCAATTTTTTATATTTTTTTTTTAAATGTCTACTTTGGGCATTCATAATTTCATTTCAATATTAAATATCCTCACCTGAGCAGCCACAAGTGCACAGTATATCCCAACGCGCACCTTCATCCCCCTATCGAGAGACCCTCGTGCCCAGAAGAGCGCGGCCGGCAGGAAGGTCGCGGCTGCGATGCAGCGGCCCCAGGTGCGGTGAGCGTACTCCATGAACCAGAGCCATTTGAACTCGGAGAGGGTTATGTTCTGGTTCTTACTGGAACATATATATTGAGACTGAAGTTACTTGATAACTAACGGTGTCAGTAACACTAACTAAACTGTACTATTTTCTTGAAGCGAGCTAATAGGAAAAAAAATTAACTCACGTAATTGGTTGTCAAAAATACTAATTGTCTATTCTCGAATTGGCTAGATTTGAAAATTGACAATTGATTTGACAATCTAGCCAATCACGAGATAGACAATTATTTTCGACGACCAATCACGTGCGTTAATTTTTATTCCTATTAGCTCGCTTCAATAAATAAAGTATAGTGGCATTAAACAGCTGAGTGCTTGCTTCGGAATCCAAGTTTAACTGTATGTACTCACACGAACTTACTTACACACAAGATTGTTTAGATTACCTACTATTTTTTGTAAGAAAAAAATGTACTTAACAAATTCAAATTATAACTAGCAAACTCATCAAAAGAGAAACTCCAGACTAACGCCTTTTTAATAAATAAGTAACTCACTATTTAAACTCCGGGAACTGCTGGTAAGTCTCGAACTCTCTCTGCCACTCCTCCTCGCTGGTCGGCAGCGTCTCCCCGAGGAGTCTCCACGTCACCATCGACAGACCTGACTCCGTCAGTCGCGTCACGCCACCTGATCACGGAAATTTATTAGAGGAAGAAAGAAAGAAAAGAAAGAAAGAATATATAGGTTTTACGGACATTGAACACTTAGGCTCGTATTCAGAGACTTCACTCAAACTTGAGTCTACATTTAAGCATCGATTTCTGACAGTTCTCTATGAAAACTGAGTTAATCACCGCTTGAGACACGATTTACTTTTGAGTATAGTCTCTAAATACGGGCCTTAGATGATAATAAAATCAATTAGTATCTCCAGTGTTCGAGAAGGCGTGGTGAGAGATCGCCAATAGGGGTAGACATTTGCCCAGCGGGACATGACATGTTCATAAAAAAAAGTAACTCCTTAAGTGGGAGCTTTTGTCGGACACAAGACATAAAAGTGTGCATGTTTGTGCTTTGCCAAATAGTAAAGTCGTATTCAGAACCTTCTCTGTGTATTGATTTTCTCTATGGAGAATAAGCTTTGAATCAACGCCTGAGACGTGTCTCTTAAGCTATGAACTCTAAATAGTAGCCTTAAGTTGGGGCAAATGAAACAAATTTTAAATTCCAATAAATATTTATTATATTAGATAAACATCAACATCACAGGAATGATAGATAACAGAAACTTCAGTGTTATTTGGGACCACTTTCATAAAACCTACGAAAATATGTTTAACACAAAACAGTTCTTTTACACAGTGTGAGATAAGTATAAATCTATTTTACTACCTACCTAACATTGATACCAATATGGTTACACTTTTACACTAATATGGTGTTTTGCACTTCACAAGTCCAAAATTAGCACCAAATAATTCAATACCATAAGTCCAACTAAATATCAAGAACAATGAAACTTTCACAGGATTTCTATCTTTAAGACAAATGCCCACAGTCTTATTTACTACCATTAGTGGTCCTAACCACCACATTAACGACATAGTATACAGAGTAAAGCAGCACAACATAACCCGAGACCATACCTAGGACCACAGCTGTGAAGACCATGCCACTGCAGCCCAGGAGCCAGTAGCCCACTACCTTGGGTGTCTTGGGCTTCGGAGCGCTCGTACAGAGGCGGACGAGGAGGCCATTTGACTTTAGTATGCTACTTAACTGTGGAAGAAATTAATGGTTAATAGTAGATTCTAGCGGCCAGTCTCAACTTATCTATCTCTGGTTTTGCTTACTACTATGGTAGAAATTTGACTCATTTTATTTTATTTTATTTAACGATGATAGACGAGCAGCTACTGCTGGTATGTCTATTTCACACAGTGTTGGAATAGGATGGAATAGGATTTTGTATGGAAGTAATGTCAAATATCTACCCGCAGTAAGCTAAACCAAAGATAGATAGTTAATTGAGACTGGCAGTAAAACATGCAGTTACTTTTGGTTTTATTTAATCTGTGTGTACTGGTTTTTGAGGGACCGTCCACTGTGTCTATCATCGTTAAATAAATAAATAAATAAATAAGTATTAATTTACACATAACTCACTCTACTGCTGTTGCTGCATTTTGTTGATGTAACCAGCTGTCGGGAGACGGCATTGCTAATACTGAAGGTACTTCTCGTGGCCGGGACGAGCTTGCTGCGAGCTACCCGCAACGATGAGGTGCATCGGCATAAGTGGGATACACTCCACATTTCTGAAATCATATTAGCAGGTTTTCGTTGTTATTATTGGCTATATGAGTAGTAGTGTGGTGTATTGCATATTGTGTAGAATAGTGACATAGGCCAGTCATCTTAGCTAAAATTAGGTAAGAATCTCGGAATTCGAGATACCCAGCTGGAAAGTCACTAAATAGTTGCTTAATGACACCCTAAAAGTTGTCTCAAAACCTACATATGGTAGCGTGTGCGCAACTATTAAATTTCAAGGTCAAAAAGTCACAAAAATCGGTTTTTAGTAGATATCTCATTTCCTATTGGTTTTTTGATATTTGTATGTTTTCCAATATTGCAGAATACACAATTCTCTACAAATTTTGTATAACAATTTTTTTTATACGGTGAACCGTTTTCGAGATAGAGGGCGGAGAGCGCGCGGCACAAACAGCATCATTTCAGGTCAACCGGTGCCTCCGGTCGAGAGGCCGCGGGCGGAGAGTGCTATAGTATAATCCTATCATACTTCCTACAATGCTTCTTGCTACTAATTATTGTAAATGTAAAAGTTTGTAAGAATGGATGTATGTATGTTATTCTTTCACGCAAAAACGGCTGGACCGAATTGGTTGAAATTTGGTATGTATATAGGTGATACCCTGTATTAACACATAAGATACTTTTTATCCCGATATTCCCGCGGAAACGGGACTTACGCGTGTGAAACCGCGGGGCGCAGCTAGTAATTAATAAAAATTGACAAATATTTATAATCATTGATTTATCGATAGTTCATCAACTAGATTAAAGCCTATACCTATACCTTTATGGCGTATTTTCGACCGGAGGCACCAAGTGATGCTGCGACCGACCGCGCGCTCTCCGCCCTCTGTCTCGAAAACCGTTCACCGTATAAAAGAAATTGTTATACAAATTTTGTAGAGAATTGTGTATTCTACAATATTGAAAAACATACAAATTTTAAAAAACCCATAGGAAATGAGATATCTACCAAAAACCGTTTTTCGTGACCTTTTGACCTTGAAATTTAATAGTTGCGCACACGCTACCATATGTAGGTTTAGAGACAACTTTTAGGGTGTCAATATGCAACTATTTACTGGCTTTCCAGCTGGATATCTCGGATTCCGAGGTGAATTGCTAAAATGACTGGCCTAACAGTGCATTGAGAGTTACATTTGTATGATTGAGTTTTGTGGATTGTGTGAGGGAAGACTTGAGTGCTGAGATAGAGGGAGCAAATACCTAGTCATTTATTTAGGTTATTTCTTGAAGAATGTTGATAACAAATTGATTCTACTAGCACTTACTTGTAGCCCAGAAAATCTACAAAGAAAATTGTTTTATGAATTGGTGTACAAGATCCCTAAAATATTGAGTTTTTAACATTAACATTCAAAGAGGACGATTTTATTTAGATACTAATTTATTTTCTTTCAATTAATTTGAAAATTTCTTGAAAAATGCACATTTTATTGCTTTGATGATGACACTGACACTGACATTAGTGACATAACAGCAATCAAAGATGAACATCTCTAAAATTTAAATGTCAATGTCAGTTATTGTAGAGTTGGGAGTGTGACTAATGAAAAACCGATATTTTACGAAAAATGGGAAATTAACGATATTGTACATAAAAGAGAGTAAACGAAGCCATGATTATTTTAGCTCAGGTGGTTTGACTGCTGAGCGTACCTAGTTATGGAGTCATAGAAAGTTTCTACGACTCCCTCGCTAGGCTCAGTTAAACCACCTCGGATATATAAACAAAGGCTTCGTTTTGTCGCTTGATTCAAAATATATCTGTACCTACTATTATTTCATTGTTATAGGTTTATTAGATACTTACATGATTCCAAAAAAGACACGTGAAATTAAGTGTAAACTTTTTATTTCTAGTACAAGCATCTAAACCATAAAAAAATGGAAATATGAGATCAAAACCAGAATTACATTTAGGCGCCGGGCCCACTGCAAGCGGTCTAGCGTTCCAAGTTCCGAAAAAACCGAAAGTGCGTGCGTCCGCTTTGACAGTCACGTACCATGTACATAAGTAGAACTCCCTAGTAGGTTATAGTGAATGCGCAACGCAGAACTCAGAACTCTGGCCATGACTGCAGACCGCGCGCAGTGGCCGGGGCGCCTTATAAACAGATTTATTACTTATTATACTACACACACCTGATTGGTTAATGTTTTTACGTGCGGCTATGTTATTTAACGGTGCTTATTAACCTTCCATTTCTCTATAATCATTCGATAAAGCTTTTATATTGAAAATGGCATTTTTAAATTCTCCTTCTTCTAGTCCTTCTCCTACGAAATGATGAACAAAGGCTCGCTTGGCGTACATAAGTGAAAATTTCTTGCAAAGTCGCTCCCACGCTTCCCTTATTGCCGAATTATTTGACACCATAACCACTGCCCTCTGAAGAGCTGCCAAGTCACCTCCAGGCACCGTTGTGGGCGGTTGATAGTTAACACCAATCTGAAATTAGTTGTAGAAATTAGGTAGGTACCTACTCACTACTAACCTAATTAATGTTGACATCCGTAAACATAAAGAATTTACTTTTAGGTAGGTAACCTACATCGTTACCAACTGACCTTAAATCCTGTCGGAGACCATGACACAAATCGAATTGTTCTCATACTTTTAATTTGATTGATTGATGTATTGATATCGTTAGGATTCACGTCTCCTCTGAACAAGAGGCAGCAAGACATGTAAAACCCTTTCCGAGGATCGCATTTAACCATCTGGTTAGAAGGTTCGAAGCACGACATCATCAGTTGCTGAGTAGAGTTGGTGTCATGGTAAGCTTTTGATGCAGTGACGAACGGTGCAAATGTGACCAAAGGAAAATGAATTCTTGGATATGGGATCAAGTTTGTTCTGAACTCTACTAATTCCACATTCAAAGCACCTTCAAACCTCATCGCTGCTGTCATGCACGAAACCACCTGTGCAACAAAAATAGATGTCAGCAGTATTTTTACTCGTAGACTCGTAGATCTGTCTCTATGGTACGGTACCTACATTCCTAATCTAAAAAGATCATGTTGATTTAAGTATGTAGGTACCTACCTGTGCAATTAGCCTGTTCAAATTGCTATAGGTTGGACGTGGCACCTCAAGCGATCTTGCAAGAATATCGTACAGCGCTTCATTGTCGAATAAGAAGCAGACATCTTCCGTGTTCATGCAAGCGTGTGATGTCAAGACTGCATTGTATGGTTCCACAATGATGGGTGATATTTTTGGGGAGGGGTAAATTGCATATTCGATCTTTGATAACTTTCCATAGTCTTTCGAAAGCCCTTCAAGTAATAATGCTGTGAACCCAGAGCCAGTGCCTCCACCAAATGAACGGAAAATTATAAATCCTTGAAGGCAGGCACAATCTTCAGCCACCACACGTATTCGATTCAGAGCCAGATCAATCATCTCGCGACCAACACCAAAGTAGCCTCGTGCAAAATTACTTGCTGCATCTTCTTTACCATTTATTAAGGAGTTAGGGTGGAATAGGTGACGATATGCACCTGTCCTTATTTCATCTGAAAGGTAGGTGGTCTATAATCAGCCCTGTATTAGGTACACGTACCTACCTACCATTGCATCTTCAACCGTTCAAGTAAATCAACAAACCAATTGGAGTAGGCTCTAGGTCCACCATGACAACTCTTGGGACAACTTTACCAGCGCCTGTGTGACTGAAGAAGGGTCCACAATTTCCATCACTGTCTGAAAATGCTAGAATACCATCTGGTCGAACTCCATGCTCGAGGCAATAAAGTTCCCAACACGCATTAGCTACTTGGACACCTGCCTGCCCAATGTGAATGTGGATTACTTCCTTCTGCAAAGATGCAAGGAAAGTGGACTTGTTAGTGAAAATGTATTTAGCTTACAAAAATTTTATCTTTTTGTGTAGGTACATGAACTCACTACACCCATTACAATAATTTAAGACACGGGAAATTTTGAATAAAATGTAATTTAAATTAGTTTCTACATTTTTATTTACATTTTTGAATTGTCAAACTTTTCAAAATATTTCAATTTACAACGCTTGCCAAATTGTTTATCATGAAATCTAGTAAGCTTTTCGTTCTAAAATAAACTTGAACAACAAAAAATCGGTCACTAAACCAAAAATCGGTATTTGAAAAATGTAAACAAAATTGATCATCTCTAAAACAGCTGTCACTGCTGTCAGTTTTGACAATGTTGACCTTGTGTTCTTTCTTGCTGAACAGGGTTTTGTTTTGCACCTCTCCCCTCTTTTTTATCTTGAAATGAAAGTGATTTGATTGGTTACATTATTATTTCGCTGTTCTAAAGTGCAAATGATTGGCTTAATTTTTATGAAATATTTCATGTGAACCAAGAAAGAAGACTTGCCTATTTATTTCCTATACTTCATTTCTTGAATCGAGCTAATAGGAACAAAAATAAACGCACGTGATTGGTCGTCAAAAATAATTGTATTTCTCGTAATTGGCTAGATTGTCAAATCAATTGTCAATTGTCAAATCTAGCCAATCCAATGAATTTCGACGACCAATCACGTGAGATTATTTTTCTTCCTATTAGCTCGCTTCAAGAAATGAAGTATAGATGTTTATTTAATTTTGAGGTTGTTGTTTTGTAATGCTATTTTTGATAACATTTAAAGTTACATTACGTAATCCGTAGCTGATAAGTGTTATGATTGATACAAATTAAAAAGAATTCAAACTATTATTAGTCTGTGGATATGTTGGTAGAATGCGGTAAAGCACTGTTGCCTAATATTTGAAGTATATTTATAAGGGTTTTTGAAAAACAGAAAGAGATAGCACTACACTTTTGGAGGCAAAATGGTCAGTTGTATCTGGATTGTAATAAGGCTATTTAATTGAAGAAATTGATGAATATAAGTTAGTAACAAGAGGAACCGGTGTTTCATTCTACAAGTCGAGCAGCTGAAGCGTATTATAGATCAGAAGTGGGATCTACGTGCCGCCGGACGCTAGGCTGACTGATGGTTTTTTATGGTACTTACCTACAACCCAGGTAATGTTAAATTTTCACCTTATATTGAATAGGTAAATGAAAGAAAACTACGTACATAACAGTGATCTGAGGTACATATCACTGTCCAGGATAAACAGTAGCATTCTAGGTAACTAAATAGTACGTAGTCGGTACTTATTGATGAAGTAGCACCCCAGCCCAGCTTGAGCCACTTTGATGACGAGGTTGTTGAATGTTCATGAGTTTTGAGACAGATTACATTATGTAAGGACTTACTTTGAATTTTCCCTAAGGAATTTAAGGCATACCTAACTTGGCTAAAGTTAACATCAGGGGCAGATAGTGCAGTGCAAGTATGAGTTCCTAAGTATTTTCTGCAAAATAAATAAATTAAAACTAAATAAAAGCTAGTAAAAATTAGAAAGTTCAAGTCTTGTGAATATCAGCATGCAATGAAGCAATGAAGGATGCAATGAAGAGTCAATAATATATGGACCGCTCCAACATTCCAATCTGTTGAAACGGCTCTATACATAAGACGCAATCCAAATGCCTTTCCACATGTGACAAGTTTAAGACGACATGATTTCTTGCAACATAGGACTAACATAAAGACAAAACTTTTGAGTAATAGCGTGTTTGTAATGGCCACTGAAATCTACAACAAACTACCGTCCGACATTAGGAAATGTAACGAATTCATGACATTTATAACAAAACTATATATTTATTTGATAGAGAAAACATTTTATACAACTCAAGATTTTCTGGACAACAATGACTAAAAGTTTCTACATATTCTGACATTTTAATAATATTATATAATTTGTACTTCTTGACATGTAAAAATAAATAAGAAATAATTTGTACGCCTAGGGCAGAACACAGTGATACAAGTATTGAACCTATTTTGTAACAACTATATAACCTGTGTTTCACAAAAAAACATTTTGATTGATTGATTAATTGATTGATCCACATGTTAGATTTAAATTAAGAATACCCACATTGATTAAGATAAAATAATTAATAACAGCTTGTAAGCTTGATAAAAAAAAAACTCTTTTCCTTTTGTGACAGTAAACTTATAGAATGAATGGTAAAATTATCTACATGAGAAGTCGAGAGATGAACTTACCCGATACCCTTTTAATCAAATCAGTTATGAATAACTCTAAAGATTCGAGATGATATTAACGATTGCTTTGAGAACATAAGTATGATCCTTTCAGTTTATCAAAAATTATAACAAAATATTTGAGTTTCAGAACATGAGTGACAGCGAATGCGTGGAAATGGATCGTCGTAGTCGTGGGCGCACCCGCTACAGAGACCGTAACTACAGTGGCCGCCGCGGTCGTGCAGCCACAGTAAGCGCCACGGTCGCGCCAGCCGCCGCTGTCGCAGTGAGCGCCAGGATTGCGCCAGCCGCCGCTGTCGCAGTGAGCGCCAGGATTGCGCCAGCCGCCGCTGCCTTAGCGAGCGCCACGGTTGCGCCAGCCGCCGCTGCCTTAGCGAGCGCCACGGTCGCACGAGCCGCCGCTGCCTCAGCGAGCGCCACGGTTGCGCCAGCCGCCGCTGCCTTAGCGAGCGCCACGGTCGCACGAGCCGCCGCTGCCTCAGCGAGCGCCACGGTTGCGCCAGCCGCCGCTGCCTTAGCGAGCGCCACGGTCGCGCGAGCCGCCGCTGCCTCAGCGAGCGCCACGGTTGCGCCAGCCGCCGCTGCCTTAGCGAGCGCCACGGTCGCGCGAGCCGCCGCTGCCTCAGCGAGCGCCACGGTTGCGCCAGCCGCCGCTGCCGCAGTGAGCGCTGCAGCCGCAGTGAGCGCCGCAGCCGCCGCCACAGTGAACGCCACGGCCGCAGCAGGAGTCGCAGCCTCAGAGGCCGCTGCAGTCGCCATGGCGACGAGACGATGTGGCGTAGCAGGTACCGCAGTTGCCTCGCGCAAGCTAAACAAGGTCGAGGGAGCACTGATGCTAATGAGGTACATGCTGAACAACCTTAAATGATAATTGTCACCCCAGAGAATGGAATAGAGAAGGCAAACAGGGAACTTTAGAGTTTATAGAGAATATTCTTAAATTTAATTAAAAGTAAGGCAGGGGATAGAAGCTTTTGGAACTTTAAGTAATGTCATCACCGAGTTGACTCAATATCAAAGTAACAGACAGTTTTTAAATGGCTTGATAAAGTCGATGAATGTTCAGAAATGTATGGTTGGAATGATAAACAAACAGTTCACTATGCCCTGCCTCAATTAACCAGAATTGCAAAAATATGGTACCAGGGCTTACCTTCTATTAAGTATTCCTGGTTGGAGTGTAAAACTTTACTATAGGAATCATTCCTGCATCTGAGAACTATGCTGAGCTACTAACAGAAATGCTTAATAGAAGGGGACACCCTGGAGAATCTTTAGAAAATTGAATTAATTTATTAAACAGATGTAAAATTTTCGGGAAACAAGCAGTTGATTGCCTTCTTCATGGCATTGAGGATCGGGGAGTAAGGCTAGGGGCTCAATCAGTCAAATTTGATAAGCATTAGAATTTTTTCAAGACAGTTATACATGATAATATTGACAGCAAAAAAAAAAAAAGACTTTCAACAAGGAATGAATTGAGAGAAGCCCCTTAGTAATCAGACAGTGAATGGTAGTATAAATAGAATGAGTAATGGAAACTATGCTAGAGATAGAGAACCCATCAAATGCTTTAATTGTAATGAAGTTTAGTTTCAAATGCCCAAAACCGATAGTGAAATGCAGCAAATGTTTCTTTAAGGATCATGAGGTCACAGCTTGCCCCAAAATAAAGCAAATGAATTTCCCTATGAAAAAAAATGTTTTTGAAGTAATTTAACTGAAAATACGAATCCCAAGTATATAGCGAATAAAGTAAATGGTATCACTACACCTTGTCAAGTTGACTTAGGTAGTGAGGCGATATTAGTTCGACTGAGCGATGCTATTAAATTAGAGTTGAGTTGTGAAACTGTGAAGGAACCATACCTAAAGGGATTGGGGCACTTACCTCTAGGCCGCGCCCAAGCTGATATAGAAGTACAGGGAATCTTAGAAAAGAATATAGAAGTTTTCGTTGTTGATGATCACCTTATAAACAAAAGCGTATTACTTGGCCATAGTTTCAAGAGACCTACTATCAAAGTTACAAAAATGCCAACTGATTTGAAATTCGAACGAGCAGATAGTCAATAAAGATACCACTAATTGTTGAAACCGACACTACTGTGAATATTGACGAAATGAAACCCATACAGGTTAAATGTGACAATAACCTTAGTGGAAGTACTTATGTAGGAGAATCAGTGAGAGGACGCGTGGGTTCGAAGTATTATCTCCTACCTGGGGAGTATCACATTCATGATTTAGATTGTTGGTTACTGATCCAAGCGTGGGGATTGAGCCTGTGCGTTTTGCCAAAGGCACACTCATTACTCGAGCACAATTTATAGGAACCAGTAAAAACAGCATTTGTTACACCTGACGGGCAATTTGAACATACCCGCGTTCCCTTCTATTTAAACGCCCCAGCAGTTTTTTAGAGGGCAATCCATAAAGTATTGAACAAAGTTAAATAAGATATGTCTTAATATAAAACTGATTTCGTACAAAACATTTGATGAAGGATTAGAGCGACATGAAAACGTCATCAGTTTACTACGAGGGGCTGATTAACTCTCAAAATGAAAAAATGACATTTTTTGTACTCAGAAAATATACTTTCTTGGTGTTGAAGTAGACAAAGATGGTATAAGACCTGGATCCCAGAAGATTGAAGCCGTGTCAAAGTTTCCTGCCCCACAAAATCAACATGAGATTAGAAGATTTATTAGATTGGCAAGTTTTTCTTTCAGACTGTTTGTAAATGGATTTGCACTCATTGCGAGACCTCTTACAAATCACTTGAAGAAAGAGACACTGGGTGGGAGTGGGGAAAAGCAGAAAACAAATCATTTGAGACCTTAAAGAGTTTACTCATTGAGAGACCAGTATTAGCTTTGTATGACCACAGTGCAGAAACACAATTACACACTGACGCTAGCAAATTTGGTGTAGCTGAAATTTTATTACAGCGGAAGGCATCAGATCCTCGGAGACCAGTTTCTTATTTTAGTCGCCAAACTCAAACCGACGAAATGAGACTGCATTCTTTTGAACTTGAAAACAATCGCTGTCATCAATTAATTGAACAAGACTCTGATACATCTCATTGGAATTAAGTTTATCATTGTAACCGATTGCAGCGCTTTGCGCTCAACATTCACGACGAGAGATCTTATTCCACGAATATCAAGGTGGTGGATACAAGTTTTTGAATTCGACTGCAGATGCCGTGCTGTCGAGAAAATGACTCATGTAGACGCACTTAGACCGGGACCTGAAGTTGATGAAAAGATACACACTTGACATATTGACAGTGAGCACTGAAGACTAGATTTCTACTGTCCAGTCTTCCGACGATGAGGTCAGACGTATTTGTGAAATTCTAGATGAACCTGAAACCCCGAAAATAGCAGCTATCTTAAGGATTATACTATTAAATAAAACGAAGAAGAGTGCGAAAGTATTGAAAACCCTGTTTAAGTAGTTATTTTGGATCATCATTACGCCTAATAACTAATAGAGGTATAAGCTTCACAAGCAAGAAATTTAAAGAATTTATGCAAGGGGAGATGATGATGATGATGCAGTCCATCGGAACTGAACATATTCTCAATTCTGTCGCAACACCTCGTGCTAATGGACAGGTTGAAAGGTACAAACGCATCATACTAGCCTCTAGGCTCAGTGACGCATGGTCGAAACAATGACACATGGGATGAACTTATTTCAAATGTACAATTGGGAATAAATACAACGATGCCTAATGTGACAAAGAAAACACCCACCGAACTGTTGTTTGGTAGAAATGCAAGTTGTCCTGCTCAAGATATTTTAAATGATGTAATAGACGAGGTGGTAGAAGAGAATGCAAATTCTATCAAAGAAATAAGGGTACAAGTGATTGAACTGATATAAAAAAAAAAAAAGGATGAATAACTAACAAAAAAAAAGTAGATTATTAGTACCTACATCTTGTTAGAATTAGTAGAGTGATTGTGACCTGGCCGGGCCAGTCAAAGAAGTTGGAAGCTAAATTCCAAAGTCCGTATAGAATCAAGACAATTTTACCAAATGATAGATTCCTTGTAGAGGATACTCCATTGACTAGAAAGGAAACGAAATATGAAACTGTTGTAGCTATTGATAAAAAAATATTCCCTTGGTTGAGTTGTGATGCCCCTGCTTACTCCTCGAGTGAAGATAGTGAGGGAAATGAAAGCGAATCCTAAATATTAAATGTATTATGAGGAGTCGATTTTGTAAGATTTTGCTAATAGCACTCTTGATTATAAATCTTAAGTGAGTTGATTGATTTTTGATATAAAACCAGTGAGGGCTTGATTGATAATTTTGAAAAGTTGAGTTTACCGCCCATTAGTAATTACATTTAACCTGATAATGAAAAAAAACTCCAGTGAGGACTTGAATGATAAGTTGAACTTACCGTCCATTTGTAATTACATTCATAATTAAGTGAACGCCACTGATGGCGTGAGTGAGGGCCTTGCCGCCCAACATGAATATGATTGACATTATTTCTTATGCAACCGCCACTGATGGCGGGTTTAAGTGAGGGCTTAGTGATATGAATGCATGATGAGATTGCAGCCCATTATTATATTTAGTGAAGCGAATTTGCCGCCCATGAGCGAGGGCATGACTTGGCATATTTCGCAATGAGACAAAAAAAAAACTCAGAGATGATGCACACAATACATTATTATTCTATCATAATGTTTAATTACTTACTCTATTGCTGGTTGAAAGAATGGTTTAAGGACAACTTACCCCATCACGCCCTAAGGCAAAATATTATAAGGCTGAGTTTTAAAAAATTTTGGGTAGTCATGAAGAGTGTAAATTGTACTTAAACATAGAATAGAGAATGTTTTTAAGTTTATATAAAAGTAGTTTGGTAGTAAATTAGAACTTGCTAAGTCAGACTGATTAGTATTTTTAATGTTGAGTAAGTTCATAACTGCTCAACTCAGAATGTGATTCAGAATAAATTTAAAGAAGCTAACTAAAATTAGAGTAAAACGGTTTTAAGTTAATTAAATAGGGTGGTTTTGTGACATTAATAATAAATAAGTATGTACTTATTGATTGAAAACTATGATAAAATCTTAATCTTGTGAAAATGTTAAATATCCACAGACTTATATCTAGGTTGACTAATGTTTTTCCTGTTATACTAAAATTACTAATACAATAAAATGAACGAAGAGGCTCGTTCCAGTTATTAAGATGGCCGAATGTTATGATTGATACAAATTAAAAAGAATTCAAACTATTATTAGTCTGTGGATATGTTGGTAGAATGCGGTAAAGCACTGTTGCCTAATATTTGAAGTATATTTATAAGGGTTTTTGAAAAACAGAAAGAGATAGCACTACACTTTTGGAGGCAAAATGGTCAGTTGTATCTGGATTGTAATAAGGCTATTTAATTGAAGAAATTGATGAATATAAGTTAGTAACAAGAGGAACCGGTGTTTCATTCTACAAGTCGAGCAGCTGAAGCGTATTATATAAGATAACATTTTGCTGTGATTCGCAGTCCAGAAGCGCTATTCCAATAATTAGGTAATTAACAAATTATAAAACGTAAAAACAATGAATTTCGCCGGTAAAGTCGTGATTGTAACCGGTGCAAGCTCGGGCATTGGCGCTGCTACTGCGGTTTTTCTATCCAAATTGGGAGCTCGTCTGTCTTTGACCGGTAGAAATGCCGAGAACCTAAAGAAGGTGAGCCAAGACTGTGAGAAGTCCACGTCTACCTTCGTTGTCTCAGCGGATCTGACGAAAGAAGCTGATATTGAAAAGATAGTTAAGAACACTGTGGATCACTACGGGCAACTTGATGTCCTAGTCAACAACGCCGGTATCATCGAGACAGGTACTATTGAAAACACTACTTTGGCTCAATATGACCGCCTTATGAACACTAATGTCCGGTCAATCTACTACCTGACAATGCTAGCTACTCCCCACCTTATCAAGTCTAAAGGAAACATTGTGAATGTTTCTAGTGTAAATGGTATCAGATCATTCCCTAGCGTTCTAGCATACAATGTGTCAAAGGCATCAGTGGATCAGTTCACGAGATGTGTAGCGTTGGAGCTGGCTCCCAAAGGTGTCAGAGTGAACTGTGTGAACCCTGGAGTTATTCTCACTGAGTTGCAAAAGCGCGGCGGGTTGAATGATGAGCAATACAAGGCTTTCTTGGAGAGGTCTAAAGAAACCCATGCTCTGGGACGTCCAGGCAATCCAGATGAGGTTGCTGCAACTATTGCCTTTTTGGCAAGCAACTTGGCTACTAACATCACTGGTGCCAGTGTGCCCGTCGATGGCGGCCGCCATGCAATGTGCCCTCGCTAACTTGACAAAGTCAAAACTATTCTAAGAAATATTGTGCCTTATATTTTTTTATTTTGTAAGCTCAAACTTTATATTCTTAAAAGCAATTTATGCATTTCTAGTTTTACATAAATAATGAATTTTATAATGTTTTTAAGCCAAATAAATACAATTGTTAATGTTTTATCTTATTTATTTAAATAACTTAATACTAGTATCAACATACACACCACTTATTCAATTATCACAATTCCTACTTACATTTAAATAGATCTAATTTGCCTACAAACAAATTATCAAATTGAGCATAGACAGTTTTGAGCCTGTTTAAAAAACTCATCTGTTTATAAGAAGAGTCTTTCGTAAGTTTTCACAATCACAAATCCTACTAATATTATAAATGTGAAAGTTTGTGAGTTTGTTATGTTTGTTATTCTTTTACGCAAAAACGACTGGACCGATTTGGTTGAAATTTGGTAAGTAGATAGGCGATACCCTGTATTAACACATAGGCTACTTTTTATCCCGATATTCCCGCGGGAACGGGACTACGCGGGTGAAACCGCGGGGCGCAGCTAGTTATTCATACTTTTAAATACTTACACAGAGTTTAGAAGAAGAATAATGCAAAAAGTCCTGTGTACTTATTTCAAAGTATAAAAGAAATAAATAATGCAATGTTCAGGTTAACTTAAGAGCTGCTACAGGTCAAAGTCTTTGAACACTACATTTCATGAGTGTACTATATTGCAAAGAGTAACAAAGCAAAGGCCCTCAACTTTCATTCAACAGTACTTAAAGTTATTTTTGTCTCTAAATTTCAAGTGCACAAATCTCTCGCAAAGTATTGCGTAAAGTAAACTTAAAATGTGTAATCAAGGAAGTAGCAGCTCACTAGCTGGCACAACAGCAAAGAGTTTTTCGGTTTTGTCCACGCAGGCTTTAATGATTTGTTCGAAGGCAACAGGGGCGATGTCCCGTATCACAGTATCCCAGTTTGTGTTGATTACCGTATGGATTGTCTCGCCTGGAATATAGAAAATATGGATCAGTTATGTTGTTGTAGAGATGTTGAATCTTTTCTCCACTTTCTCTCATTTCATGTTAATTACGGTTTTAGATAAACAGATGATAGAGGACTATCGCAAGGGCCGAAATTGGAGCCAATGTTATTGAGTTATGTTAGATTGTAAAGGTCTGAAATACCATAAGCATTGGGTAGGTAGGTATAATGGTAGAATCCTACTATGTTAAATATGCGAATGCAGTTTTAGTTAAGTGTTAGATATATTACGAGTATATTGTAGAGGCTGGTTTTAGTAATGATATTAAAGTGTGTAGTATGTAGATATCTGTAAATAAATAAGTAAGCTTCGATGATGTGGAGTTAAAAACGAATCCAAAGAACAATAAAAAGAGAAGAATGCAGGATTGCTAGCAAGCATTTCAGAAGATCTAAGCTGGATTATTATCGCTGATGAATGATGTCAAAAAGCAGAATTCCCAAGAGTTGTGCGAACCGTTCACGACAGCAGCTCGTTGGCCGGGATGGCGCTGAAGAACTGCTGCACCTTGTCGACGCAGCTCTTGATGATCTGCTTGATGGCGCCCGGCGCGATCTCAGACATTATGATCTGCCAGTTCTCGTTCGTGAACCTTTCAGTGGTGGATGCTGTGGGTGTGTAATGGTTATGTGAGCTCGGCTCGAGCTTTGTGTTTATGTCTAGGAAATAGGATCTCTAATGCAATTTCTGTGATACTTGAAACGCAACATAACCAAAGTGGTTGAAGTGATTATTGAGTTCAAATAGTTTAGATAAGGTTTCTTTTCATTCAAGTGGATGTTTGATGTTTTGTTCTTTCTGAGATCACTGGAGACCAGTGTGTAAATGTTGTAGTAACTGATTGTGCGTAGGTACCTACTTAATGCACTATATCGGTATCTGGAGGCATGTTCAGTAGGTATTTGTCACAGGCGCCTAGGCGGTGAGGACGGCATTGATGAAAATATATCTGATTGTGACTCATAGACGTCAAATCTCTAGTAGAAGATAGTCGCTTGACACAAAGTTTTAATAAGTAAATTACCTACTCATCATACCTAATTATTATCTTACCAAGTTGTTTGTTTCCGTTGAAGAGGTTCTGGAACTTGAACTGAGCTCTGTCCATCTCGTAGTGGTCCTTATAGCTGGTGATGACCCAGTGTCCCTCGCGCGTCTCGAAGTTATACTTCACCACTATGTTCAGGTTCGCTGAGGGGTTCAGTATCAGGATACATTTTCTCTTTGTGATAGGATAGTCGATTGTGGAGTTATTGCAATGTTTTACTTCCTGGCCTTGGTTAGCGCACCTATATAATAGTTACCTGTTTCCTTTGATACCGATTCTATTAAACCTACTTAATCATGAAATTGTCGGTCATTGCCCAACTGTGATTAACTTAAGCGTAGGAACACTTGACCAATCAAATGTCTTTCAGAAAGGTCAACATATTTATGTAAACTTGACCTTTGTAGCTATCCAAATATTTGGGTTTTAACGACATTTTACCTTGTTGATGCAACTAATAAATACACACAAACACGACACACGATGAAAGAGAGAGCCGGTTCATTTGATGTGGTTAAGAATAATGAAGTGACTGGCATGGCCAATATGCTGCAGTCACGTCAATAGAGGACCTAAGTATTGAACTGTTTCTTAAGTTTTCACATGGCAATGCCATGTGGCTATGGCCATACCTAAAACGCAAAACAACATAAGTAGGTACACCTACTTAATATTGATTGCTATTTCAAATACTCACTGATCTTGATTCTGGCCTGTCCATTTCCTCGGATGGGAAGAATAAGCACCTGTCCATCCATGTCGTAATGTGCTTTCAGAGTCACGTTGGCTGTGAAGTCTAGGGTTGCCTTTCCTTTCTCTGGGTTTATTCTGGAAATACAATTATTGTGCTGTGATGTTTTTGATCATGCCATCGGCACTTGAATCATCAAATGACAAGAGAGGAACTCCTATGTTAATTTTATGAGAGGAAGTGCCACATACTTAGGTACTTCACTTTAAAAGTTTAAATGTTCCGAGTGCCTTTATTTATTGATATATACTCGTATTTATTAGTTGCAAGTCAATTGCCGCTACATTATCCACAAATTGTTATATTGAACTTGCTTCTATAAGGAATAGGTAAGCTAGGTAGGTATACGAGTAGTACCTCTGATCTCAGGTTTATTATCACGGTTTATTTATTTATTTATTTAAACTCACTTGTATTGGTTCACTCTGAACCCTCTAAGGCCTGAGACGACGGTGTCCGTGAAGATGATCTTCAGCGCTGGATTGTCCACATTGACAGTGCCCAGCTGCACGGGGTCTAGTGGTGCGATGCCCAGCTCGGGGATGCCATCAGCGAACAGGGGACCAGCGACGCTGATCACCTTCTCCACGCACTGGTTGAGGTTCGGGTCGGATGCCGAGCAAGGCTTGATGAATGAAGCTGGAATAGAAGTGCATAGTTATATTGGTTACTGTTGAATTTGCTGATGTTAAGCTGAAAGAGTGAGCAGTGGGATATAGGTACCTACTATAGTTTAAAAAAATATTTACTTCAAACAACACAAGTATTTAGGTAGGTAAAGCTTATTTCGGTTGTTATAAAAGTTAGTATCTAACGAATAAGTTAAGAATGGTAGCTTAGGTACCTACGTAGGTACTTAGCAATTTATTCAGTTCATTTGGTAGGTTAGGTAGAGCTAACTACTTAGGTAGAGTAGAGGTAGAGCCAAAGTAATCAAACATTCACATAACGGAATATCAAGGAGTTATTGTGTAACTTCGCGTTTCCTGATTATCAAATTATTTTTACCGGCTATTTGAACAATGGGTAAATTATACTTAGTTCCTTTCCGGTTTATCAAGGGCTGAGAGAGAAGGTTGAATAAGGCTCTTTCTAATTGATCAGTTGATATCCGTCATCTACTTTTGATTCAACACTTTGAATCTAACGTTTGACAAAGTCAATAAATATACCTATGTACCTACTTAAGTGGGTATAATGTCCCTCACAGAGTGCCCTAAGAAAAATAAACCAGTTTTGATTCGAAATTAACCTTCAGAACGAAAAGACGTTCCTAAAACCCACAAAAGTCAACCAACTGTCAATAACGTCCAAAATACACAATCTTGTGGTTTCATTTCATTGTAGCCTTTTTTGTTTGGTAGGTACCTACCTACGAGTATATAGGTAGGTACTTGCTTCTCAGAGACATCTACGCAAGAAGCATACACAATGAGCCACGGTCTTGGTAAACATGAGCATTTTACCTGTGGGCACCCTACTAGCCATTGCTCAAGAATACTAACGACCCGAACAGCTAGGTCAATGTTACACAAGTGTGGTCAAGCCGAAGATCAGCTACACGTGACCGGCGCCGGCGCATGTGTTGCCCAAGCCATCAACAAGCTGTTACGAAACGAACATCATGAGGCTTTTGACCTCTGATGGTGGAGATGATGGACTTTGATGACTGTCTGTGGAACAGTTGATAACTCTAGAAGTCTCGAGTTGTTATACGATTTGGTAGGTAGGATAGGATAGGACCTACATTAAAGGCATGTACCCATAAATAAATAAGGCAGTTTTGATTTCACTTCACTTCTTCTTTTATGGCCCCTAGACTAGCTGTCACCGGTTTCGATTTCAGTTGCAAAAAAGGTTAGGTAGGTAGGTATCACGATAACTTTACCTAGGTACCTACTAGCTAGGTAATAAAAGCAAAATTCAGACTTCATAACTGAAACGACTTGCAATCGGTCTTGTTACAGTAAAAGTATGTTAGTGTTGTTTAATTATGTAACTATTTGGTTACGAGGGCAATGTGTTAGGAACAATGTTTTGCGTAATATTCTTTGTTTTTGTTTTGTTTTGAATGACGTTTTTTAGGTCACATCTTGGTTAAAAGTAGCTAAAATATTGAAGCATTTCATATAGGTACTTAGGTACCTAGGTAATGCAAGAGTCATTTTAATTCACTCCACGTAAAGAACGCATACTATTTATGTGACATTTTATCTGACATTATCAAAGTCACTGTTAATAGGCATATAATTATTTAATAAAACTAGACTACCTATTTAGAAATAACTTTGAGTCTTCTTAGAAAATGATTCTACTCATGTCTCTCGCGACCACCGTGATGAACCAGGGCAGTGAACTTAACTTACTTTTTGGACTTAGGTATCTGTCTTTAGATGTACAATCTCCTTAATTAGGTAGGTAGGTGCTAATTATGGGTGACTCTTAGCTGATCCGTTGATCAGTAAGTACCATTATTGTTCAACGAGATATTTTTTCCCGATAAAAACAATCAGATTCAATTTACCTAATTAGATTAGCTGATGATTCAAGTCTGACATTCAATTTAATTAGATTCTGCAATAAAATTAATTCTTGATCTTTCATTTTCTCATCTTTCTACTTAGAGGTAATTAGGTAGGTACTTATGATGGAC
This sequence comes from Xanthorhoe spadicearia, assembly GCA_947086425.1. Classification (NCBI taxonomy): domain Eukaryota; kingdom Metazoa; phylum Arthropoda; class Insecta; order Lepidoptera; family Geometridae; genus Xanthorhoe; species Xanthorhoe spadicearia. The sequence continues at coordinate 10,273,442 of OX352202.1, read as the reverse complement.
AAAATAAAGAAATGCGTTTGCGTTTTATGCACTGTGTCCCTACTGTACGACCGTGAATGTGTTAGCACACTCGTTATTTGCACATATCATTTTGAAGAAAGTAGAATTGATCAAGAACGTCGAGTTGGTTTCATAAAAAGTATGATTTCGTTTCGAAAGAGACTGTTGCATGCAACGCAAGTTCTCGTAGAGTAGAAGACGCGGTGGCTGAGAATCTTTACCGGCCAGTCTCAATAACATATCTATCTCTGATTTTGCTTGTTGTCTCGGCATTTGACACATTTTGTATGGAAGTGTTGTTAAATATCTACCTAACTGGTAAGCTAAATCAGAGATAGATAGAGACCTTAGCTCGTTTCAATAAATGAAGTATAAATAGGTATGCTCGTATAAGTAGGTTTTAGATTTATAAATTTAGGTTTATGCATAACTTACAATAAGATCCTTTGGCATTTCCATCGTTTATTGTCTCTTACTAAACATTGCGTGTCTCTGTTGTTTCCTCAACTAACAATCATAATTGGTATTCTAAAGAAATTAAACATCTCTTATTTATTTACAACTAGCTCTCCCGGTAAACTTCGTTATGCCCTTGAAATAAAACCTCAATAGAATCTATGCTATCTACCTACTTTAGTTTCTGTCATGTTGAAGACAAACATAAGTCACTATCTATACCGACTTCATATTTTATTGAATCGAGCTACTAGGAAGAGAAATAAACACACGTGATTGGTCGTCGAAAATAATTAATTATCTTTCTTGTGATTGGCTAGATTGTCAAATCAGTTGTCAATTGTCAAATCTAGCCAATCCAATTATTTTCGACGACCAATCACGTGTGTTTATTTCTCTTCCTATTAGCTCGTTTCAATAAATGAAGTATAGTACTGCTTAACATAGTGACTGAAATGCACCACCGTTTATGTTGATTGCAAATAATTAGCAGGTTGAGTTTCAACAACGGAAAGTGCTCCCACTTCACAGGCAAAAAGATTCGATTTACTATGGCTGATTGGAGGAAGGATGTTGCTTGTGAAATGTTGGTCTTCAATGGGATATTAAGAAATATTAAAGGACATTTTGAAATCTGCTTAGAGATTCAAAACCTTGAACTTTCGTCTATAAACATAAGACGCCTTTGTGTGCTTAGGTGACAATTAACAAAATACATACGTAAACCATAATATTCTAGAAATTACAGTAAAATAATTAATTAGCTATGTTCATATAATAATCATTTATTCTTTGATAAAGACACGATTTTATCTGACTCATGGAATTCAAATTGTTTACATACCAAGGACGATACTTTCGTGCATGCCTAATATGCCTATACTTTTCTAGCAATAGTTAACACCTATGTAGAAGATTCTGTGGTAAGTAATGTTATTAAATCAAAATGAATATCAGATAAGTAGACAAGATACAAACAATTCTTTATATTAGTGCCTCTAATCAGCCTAAGCTTTTGACTGAAAAGTTGTTCTATCTACAATAAGAACTATTCCAGCATGGTTGACATGGTTGTGTCTTCAAGACAACCTTTGTTACTGCAGTCAATTTTGTTACGACTTCGAAACGTAGCTAAAGGTGCCCACACTGTTTTGCGAAGCATAAAAGCTTAACCACAAGTTTTTTTGGATCTAAGTAAGTCTATATTTACTTTATTATTTTATTGAAGAAATCAACAGCTACAAAAGTTACAGGTTTCGAATATTAGATTTAAATAAGTTAGACGGCAAATTAATCATTATCTACTACGGTAAGGTTCTTAAATGAGCTAGCCTATTAATGAGTCTGGCTACGTGACATTCTTCCAAGGTGAAGGTACGAAGGCCTACCTGTTTGCTCTTGGAGCTCTTTCAAGGTGCTCTTAAGGGATCTGATTGCACCAGTACCTAATTATGCAAACGTCACGTTAACTTATGAGTCGCGTACAGAAATAGGTACCTAGTTTTAAATATATTGAATGAAGGTAGGTATTCGTAGGGATGTACCTACAGTGTTTTTTATGATGATAGTTTTTGCGGCACATTAAGCGACTAATAGTGCAATAATAGTTTGGTTTTTTGGTTTTGAGCTAGTTGAATTGAATAAGAGTAGGTAGATGTTTGAAAGTTAAGAATATATATTTTGAATCTTGAGAAAATGTTCATAATCCAAAGCAAACGCAAATTGTTATTATCACTAATTAAGTTGTTTGAGAAATTACACTTTTAATTATATAAGTAGGCACTTAATATTAGTTTTAGTTATTAGGTATTGATTGTTGATTTTTGTTGAACACTGCAAACAGTGGAGAAGTAAAGATGAAGCTTATGGACTTAGATTCAATTAGTATGGAAATTCCTTTTTTACTTCACGTTGGTAAATCTATGTCTAGAGATTAGTTAAAAAAATATCTAACTCACAAGAATTAAAAAATCTATTTAAAACTATTATTTTTGCCACAAATATAAAAAATTTAAAACTCAGTTTCTACCAAGATTTGTTCAATATATTATTCAAATTATATTGATAGTTTTTCTAAAAACTCACGCAAGTTAGCGGCAGTAGCGCCGGCCGCCCAGCAGACCGCTGCAAAAACGCACAATTTCACTTGCATATTTAAAAAAAATAATAAGTCGGTACCCCACAACGCGGTTATTACTAAACTGTGGTGATGTTTGACTACTATAGCCTTTTATAGGTTGCGCAAGCGGAGCCGCGCGGCGCTCGCTAGTCCGCCGCGAACCAATGTGACTTGGTCTGTTGTAATTCGTACACTTCCCGTCGAGCGGATGTAGCGGGCGCAGTCAAGAGGGGGGCTAGAGGTCAGGTTATACCGGTCGGATTAGACGCCATGTCCCTACTGGGATTTACCATTTTTTTTAAAACTCAAGTCGAACAATAAAAATTATTTGGTTCTTCAATAAACGTCAATAAACAGAAGTAAAAAATAATTCAACGAATTATAAAAATTGAGATAGCCATGGTGCGAAAAATGATTTGCTACGTAATTAAATCAATTAGGTACTGGTCCTAATTTTATTATTTTATTTTAATTTTTGGTACAAGAAAAACACGAAGATGTAGTCAATAGCCTATTCGTGGTTTTGAAAGTAAAATGTCTTGCTAATTTTTTATGCGAAGGAGATACTGCAAGTAGATGGAAAACAATACTGCAAGTAGATGGAAAACAATGCATTTAAAATACATAGGTAATTACTTACATCGTATAGTAATTTGTATTGTAAATGGCCGTGCTAAATTCATTGCCAATAAACATTGAATTAAATGCAGTAACATTATGACTATTTTATACAAATAAGAGTAACAGGAAGTACATGAGTAGCATGTATTTTTATAGTTACAAACACAGATAATAACGTACCTACCTCTAGATTAATAAATAGTGATGGTTTTTATAGTTTCTGAAAAAAAATTAAGTTTAAGATTCTACAAAACTTGTCTTGTTTTTGTATCTAAGTATACTAGACGGCTTTAAACATTTAATACTGCAATAGGTGCTTAAAGAAAAAAGTATGCACCAGTTCGATTTATTTTAAAAGTAATTGCTACGTAATGGCTACGGACCATCCCTAAAACAACGCTCTAAAAGACTTCAACGCGCTCCCACTGCTACGAGATTACAAAATGTAATCCAAAATCATTTATACATAAACTCATTTAAAATAATTATTAGATTGGTTTTTCACCTATCACGCAGATTACCTAATTGAAATCGTGGGCTCTTGTTAAATATTTGGATGCCTACGCTACAGGGTAGTTGTAGCGTTGCTACTAGTTCCGTAAAAGAAAAATAATATGAAATATGACCACGACTACATAACATTCCCAAGCGGTGGGTGATAGACCATACCTAATTCTTTTAGATCTTTTTTTTAATAATCTAAATAGTTGTCTTGTTTATCTATACTTCTATTTATACTATCTATACTAATATTATAAAGAGGTAAAATTTGTTTGTTTGTTTGTTTGACTGAGGTAATCGCCGAAACTACTGGACCGATTTCAAAAATTCTTTCACGGGTGTGTAGACTGGACTGTTCGAGTGGTTATAGGCTATATTTTATCCCGGTAGCTTCATTAGTACACCCGTGCGAAGCCGGGACGTGCTACTAGTTTTAAATAATCTAAATGTCTTGTTTATTGATCTATATATAATACCTACCTATCGTCATTTGATGTTTGATATTCACTATTCATAAAAACAAAATATTGCGAAGAAATACCGCAATGCTTGTACAAATATTTAATAGGTAATCAAATACGATCATAACAATACAAAACGCTATTTGCATACTATTTGTGAATTGTTGATTGCTTAGTTAGTGGGTTGTTTTAAAAATTATAACTCCTTATTTCAAAACAATCTGAATGCGCTAGGCAAGCTTATTTCACCGCAACAATGTCCCAGAGACTTCAGCGTGCAGACAAAACTATTTCTTTAAGGTTTTTTTCTAGTAATTACAGATAGAGCCAAACTCAATTTTCCTCAACTCCTCTATCTATGAACCAAGCTTCATCTGTTTACTATTCCTACAATGTCGTACCGTCATGAGAGTTTTAAACGAGTTTCATGATCGTGCTGCCCGTGACGCACTGATGACGTCAACAGTTGTTTTTATTATGAGTTTGGGTTACCTTACCATGTTATTTCTAAGCAAAGGGTCAAGTACTTCAAACGTATATAATCCAATGTATTGCCAAAAGGTCATTAGCGCGTATGACGATGGTACCCTATGTCATTGAAAATGATGAAACTATTTGTATTTATAGGTATCGTTAGATCAGTTTCTCAGATACACAGCTAAATAGTTTTGATCCCGTTTTTTCCCAATATTACCTAGTCACTCTTCCAAAGTAACATTTTTGAGCTGATTGATACTGATATCTACCAATGCCGACTGTCGCGTCGCTTCGCGAGATCCGTAAACGTTACATTTCACCACTTGTAATTATGGTACAAACATGAGCTTACAGAAGATATCACCACGATTTACATTATAAAATATAAAATCTTGAATAAAAAAATTAAAACATATTTTTATTTATAAAACTATGTCAACATAACACATTCAAGACGAACTTGATACGCTAACAGGTCGGTAAATCAACGAAATACCAAACCGAAACTAGAGAAATAAATCACAGAAGCATCCATGTTCTATGACATCAAGCTGGAATCATTAATCATGGCACTGTGCCTACGTGACGATGTGATGGAGGTTAACATGGATTACCTTCTACTAATAGCATCATTAAGCTTACTGATTACACTCAGACTTTTACTAATGGTGGCCTGCGATGATTTAGTCATCAGAACGTTGTGTGCTGTCTGGGATTGTAGTCTGGGATGTGATTGTGTAATGCTGGTAGAAAGGAACAAAAATAATATTTAGGTTGGACCTCAAGGATCCTGTTTTACAAGTGCGGTGATTCTATTGCCTGTTCCAACGCAACTCTACACATATGACATCACTAAACAGTTGACATCTTTACTAAGCGTCTGGAGCCCTGTGAAGTCTATGAATGTAGAGAGTTGTTAAGGTAGTGTTGGTTTACATTTTCACGTTCACTGCCCATAATGCACGTGTTGTAGTTGCACCCCTTACTCTAACCTCGGCCAAGCCTGGTGTACCTAGTAAGGAAACCAGGTAAGTGATCGGTTTAGATTGGCGGAGTATTACATATTCTGAAGGATGGACTTCCGTCACGCCTGCAAAACTCAATTAACTATTGGCAATGGTTTGATACAATGTAGATGAAAAACCTACCTAATAACAAAACATTTTAGAGAAAAACATGACTACATGACACAAAAAAGAAGTCTAGCTACATTAAATACCTACCTACCTTATTTCTTTGAATCCTGTTGCACAAAAAAGACAATAGGTACGCAAATGTGCGAAAATTAGATAATATTAGCGAAAATATTAACCAATTGATTAATATTGCGTCAGTATAATACCTACTTGCCTAAAACACGTGTATTATCTATTTTATGCAACACTCGTCTACTCAGATATTTTTGGGGTACCAACAGCATACCATCCAAGTTATTCACAAACCTGCACGTAGGCAAGTGTTCTATGAATGGGTAATTTTCGCTGTTTCATTCATTGACCAGGCGCTATTAAGGCTTGTAAAGTAATAAATTACATATAGGATTAGCTTGTTTTTCTCATGAAATCAATACAGGCATGTTTGTGGTCACGTAACACAAAATTTAACAAAACCATAGTAAAAATGACTACGAATAAAAGTCCGAGACGTAATGGTCAATATTTCATGAAATTATGAAGAAGTGTAACGGTAGTCAAAGGTAAGGTAGGTAAGACCAAACAAACACAACACTAGGTACCTCAAAATAATAGTATTTAGTACATGCCCCATACTAAAGATAACCTAAACTGTTTTTTTATAACTTTTTTTATTTAAGTACCTAGTCTTTATTATGTAGTTAACCAGAAGAGTTTGTTCACTAATATTTTGACTAACCTTCAAAAAAGGAAGACATTCTAATGTTCCACTGCACGTTTTTATTTTACTATGTTTTTTTTATGTTGTTTTTTTTATTTTATTTTTTAACCTTTTATTTAGAGGACTTGGAGTCACATTGTGACTATGGCAGCCCGTTGACAAATCTACTAATATTTTTTGTTGTTGTAGTTTAAAAATGTGTATCGCCATCTACCGTTTAAAAACAGAACATTGAGAAACAAATCAAGACAAAAGATTTATGAGGTTTTCCTTACCTTCATCACAGTTCATCTACGTTTAACATGCAATCTGTTGTATCTGGCAATACATAGATGTCGCTACAACTAGGTAAGAACATTGATTTTATAGTAGAGAAGTAAAACCTTCGAAAATTAGGTGTCTTATGTCAAACTTGTCAAAGGTTTACGATAACCATCGATAATTATGTAGTTAGTACTCGTATTATTAAAACTTAACGATGTTATTTATTTACTTAATTTGGTTAGAACATTCTATTTATGAAAACAAAAAAAGGGAACGAAAAGCCATTTTTTTTGACAGGACGAACCCTACTTTGCTTCTACGTAAATAAAGTTTCCAAATTCGAGTAGGGTCTCTGTATTGATAACCTTCGTTTCCAAGTACTTAGGTAGATTAGGTACTCGTATGTACCCTACCTACTACTTCTACGATTTTTAAATTGTAGGTATGATCACTGAAGCCGTTTTTTAATTCGATACTTATTGTCATAGTAAACCATTGGCTTTAGGAGAATAACACAAAAGAATCCGTTTATTTATCATTCTGAGAAGAAATTGTTTCCGCAGAATTATTTAATTGTTGGAAGTACCTCCCTACGTTAGCAATCCTAAGTGTCGTGGGTTTCAATAATATATTTACGTGTTCCTCACGTAGATATCTGAGTCGGCATTTTGTCGTTTAAAAACAGTTTGATTAATCTGTTTGTGGTTAGGAACCGTTCATGTTTTTTATCGGAAGTTATTTACGTCATTCAAAAGAAACAAATTATCAAAGATTTTTTGATAATTTTGAATTTATTTTTAACCAAGTCAAATGAGGAGTGGTTTCTGTGTTTCACTGGTACCTATGTAACTTTATTTTACCTTGCAGTGGGACTGTTCGGGCTAACGTAGGTATAGCTTTGTAGGTTTTATTGAACCAGTAAACCTACTTTAGCTGAAACGATATCAATTTTTTGCCACCTCTTTTCATTGCCATAGGAGTGACAAGAAAAACACATTATTTAAACCTATCAAGTTCAAGAAGATAAATATAATTCATCTTTCAAATTGTGGAAGAATTATAAAGAACGGTTAAGTAGCTTGGAGATTATTTGCTAAATTCGAACCAAATAAATTTTCCTCCAAAAAGCTATAGGCGCCTAGGCGTTTACCTAATAGCTATCGTTAACAATAGTAGGTACCTTCTTAGGAAGTAACTCAGATGATAAAACAAATTCCAATAGCATCATAAAAGGGTCTCAAAAATGTTGATAATTCTTTTGTTTTACTTGTCTCATAATTAACGACACTGGCCTTGAACTTCACCGCGAAGACCATTGCACGGCCTTGTGGTAATAAAATTATAGAGTTTGCAACAACCTGACTTGCTCCCGACTCTAACATTCAGGCATTCAGGCCTTTTTTATACTAGATGATTTATACAGCGCCAGGAGGCAATATTTGCCTACACCTAACGGGACACTGTAGTTATTACTGTAGTGCCGACTCTAAACATTATTAAAAACAGTTAAGAACAAAACATTTTCAACGTCGTAGACCTATCACAATAGCAATAGAAATTTAAGGCTCGTATTCAGAGACTTCACTCAAACTTGTCTACGTTTAAGCATCGATTTTTGACAGTTCTCTATGAATAGTTTAAATGAATCACCGCTTGAGACACGATTCACGCTTGAGTATAGTCTCTGAATACGGGCCTAACTTTTTTTATTTTTTTCTTAACTTAAGCAATGTTTCTATGGTTATAAGCTTACGGTCATTCGTAAGTCGGTCATTGAACCGGACATCAATCATCACACCAACACTCATTCAACTCTAGGGATTTGGAATTACCTGCAATTAGCTAGATAAGGGTTTAGTGGAGATTCCAAAATGATCGCATTCAAACGCTCTAAATAAATAGTAGCATAAGTCTCATTTACACGATGCTACTTCCTTACCTGTTGCATACGATCTTATACAATCAAATGGACTGTCGTCATCATGTCTTGTAGGGCCTAAGTGAAGTCATAGATTGCTTCAATTTTATTGTATGCAACAAGAATCTTGCATCGTGTAAATCCGACTTAAATATTCAATGCATTCAAGTGTCAAATACTTAAAAAAACAGTGAGTGCAAAACAAAGAAAGTTAAAGTTCATAAGAGAGTTGAACGACCTTCATCGAAGGACAATGAAGTGCCTTCCTTCCTAGCATCGCTGTGTTGTGAACGTTGGGTAAGCTGTGATGAATATCGCGGAAGTCCTGATACCGGAAGATTCGTGACTTTTTAATGGAAAATTTGGAGATGCTGAACTATAGACGTCACCAAACATGTTAAATGCATTAATTATGTTAGTGATGTCCTTTAGGCTGAACTCACACCGATATGGAAAGAAAGTGGCGCGCAGTGTCATATCATTTTAAACCTTATCTTCATCTCCATAATAGGCACCTACTAACCAAGTATAGGTATTAGGTCCTTTTTACTCGTGAATTCATTGTTGAATTTTTAGTGTGAATTAATTACGAAGTTCTCACACATACAGTTTAAGAAGGTACCTACTTAGAAAATTTTACCGATCAAATTACTTTTAAGAAACCTATACCTATAGGTACTTACTTAACAATTTCATTGACATTCCTACGCCCTCATTTTATAACGCTAAAAGTAAATGGTCCTATCTATGACATTATTTGTCGTTTGTTTTTAAAATCTAAAGAACGAACTCAATGGTTAATAGGTTCCTACTTAAAAAAAGAAAAAAAAATGAAATGAAATATTATCACGACTACCTATATCCCAGGAGTGGTAGACATTTTCATTTATTTAATTCTTTAGATCCTTTTGAAGATGCCTAATGGGGTAGTCAGAGGTATATCCAAATACATGTCATATTTGGTACAAACCCACTTTTTGCAGAAGTTAACTTTCCATACATGACAGGCTGCAAGCCCATCGACGCTACAAATAAAAATATATGATCACAACTAGATACCCCAGGGAGCGGTAGACAATGGTTAATACGGTCTTAAATATTTAATAATCGTTTCAGTATTCTGGCAATAATGACGTATTTCATATTTATTCCAAATAAAATATGAAGGTGCATTATCGACCAAACTCTGTGGTTGATTGATCAAGATGCATCACTGGGTATATAATAACAGAGCATCGCTGCACTCACGTCACTGACCATACGAATTTAATAAAGAAAGGGCCACATTACAGATAGTTTATTGATTTTAAAGTGAATGCAAAAATAAAAATGCAAGTGCTATATTTTGTGCTTCTGTGTGTCAGTTTGTATGCAGACACAGAAGGTGAATCTGGTATGTAATTAGCTTTTTGTTTATACTAATTAGTGTTAATTTATTTTAATAGTTAAATTTTATTATTTTGAAACGGTTTTCCAAATATTAAATAATGTTTTTAGTTATTGGAGTTAATGATCGTAGAAACGGTATCTACTTATAAAATTAACCTTGTGCCTAATAACATAGTAGTATTGTAAATAATATACTTAACTAATAGTGAAACAAATTAAAAAAACTTGCTATATTTTTCATTATACGAGTATTTAGTTCTGCTTTACTTGGAAACGCCAAACATTTTTTACAAATTTATTGAATTGCGTCTGGTCGATACCTAATGCATTTAAATTCATTATGAAGTTTCAAAGCAGGTCAAAATCACACTTAAAGTTTCCATTACATTGATAGTACAAGTACCTGCCTACATCATCTAAAACGCCTTAAAAGGCTATTAGCTTCTTTTATTTTTTGGCCCTTAAAAAGGATACGGGACACAATCTTGCGCTAAAAGACTCTGTGCTTTGATTAAGTTTCTTAAAGTTACCGTAAAACTTTGTAAATAAAAAAATGTCTGTTTAATATTGAGACAAGTTCGCTGACTCCTTTAATTTTATGGCTACATGCCAAAATGTACTGAGATCGATGTTCGGGCCTTTGTTAACTCAAACACATTAGAATCAAATGATGAATACTAATGGAGGTCAAATGAAATGCGTGTATTTAAAAAAACAATATAAAAATGTTAATTTAATTACTATTTTTAAGTATTATACTTATTTAAGTATTATATCAGTCATCTGGTTACCATAACACAAGCACTAAATTGCTTAGCTTGGGACTAGATGACGTTGTGTGAACTGTCCAAGGATATTTATATTTACATATTTATTTTTGTAATTAACAAATAATTACCGTTTGTTATATTTTTAATAACAGTAATTAATTGTTACGAAATACGCAAAACCAAGTTGAAATAAACGATATGCAAGATTTCATCATTTAGTACAATACTTCAGATCTGTAGGCATTTCAGATTCTTTGAAATCAAAGGGTACCCTAGGTATGCCCCAATACTGTTTGAAACATGCCCAGCTAACTCTGTGTTTACTCATGATGTTTTCCTTCACAAGGCTCTCTCGCTTGGATAAACTATTTGACACACAAAATTGAGCTTTTTCAAAACGAAAATCCATCGATGCGCGACCTCAAACTGACCTACGAATTGAAACTGTGAGGCTAATCCACTCGGTCCAACACGGATTTACGTGTATGTCGTATGAAATGTCCTCCAATATTTACTCAAATATTTAATATTCCAGCACCCTTCATCACACCATGCCGAGCCACCGACTCCGCTTGCCTGCTGAGCTCAGCGCAGCGAGCAGTCTCTATCCTAGCCGCGGGAGTGCCGTCCCTGGGCATCCACACCATGGACCCCATGCAGGTCGACAAGGTCGTGGCCGAACAGGCAGGCCTGAACATGAACTTTAGAAATACCATTGTTCGTGGCTTGAAGAACTGCAATGTGGAGAAACTGATGTAAGTATAAGTTGGAAAAGGGTTCAAATAAGGGATTGTTAGTGTACTTATTCTCAGAAGTCATTACTTATTCATGCTCGAATACTCAAACACCAATTAAATATTTAAAGCCGTATTAACCGTTAAGGAAGTTATTTTGTGACAGATTTGTATGGTCAAAATTTGTCCATACAAATCAACAACATGTAAAATCATAATTTTAAATTATGACAGTTAAGCATCACTTACTTTAATTAGGTTTCAGTATTCGGGCGTTAGTGATATAAACAAAAGTGAAACAAAAAGGTTCATCATTCATCATCATCATTTTCCTGCCCTTATCACGATCGGCATATAACTTCTTCCAATTCTTATCAGCCCACATCTCAACATCAACATAGGTACCACGAGTCTGGAGCGAATCTGTTATTTTTGTCCACAATGCCCACATCATTGATATGTATATTATTTTTCTGTAACAGCCGTAAAGGTGCAGAGACGTTCTTGGATCTGAAGTGCTCTGTGACGCTGGTGGGAGACTACACGCTCGGCGGCAAGCTGCTCATCTTCCCCATCGAGGGCAAAGGACGGTACAAGATCACTATCCGTAAGTACCCTATAATCCTCCCTATATTCAGACAGCTCCTTCTACAAACGCGTTCAAAAACAGGCTCGACAACTGGCTACGAAATAATAAACCAGTGCTCAAAAAGATTAACGATACATAACTAAAAAGAAAATTCCAATTCCAACACTGTGTGATATAGACATACCAGCAGTAGCTGCTCGTCTATCATCGTTAAATAAATAAATAAATAAATAAATAAATATTTTCGTATACGCCAGTAGCTCTGAAAACAGAGTTTTAGGCTTGAAGGCTGTCAGGTCAGAGACTGAAAGTTTGCCGTGACCAGAAGCGCTCAGTGTCTTATAACAAGTTTACAAATATGTACTTAAAGTATTTTTAACAGACTTCAAAAACGGAGGTTCTATGTTTCAGTGTAGGTACTTTTTTACGATACTCGTTACACAGTCATCATCATCATCATCAGCCATTTTTAACCCACTGCTGGGCATAGGCCTCCCTTCATGATTGCCATTCTCCTCGATCCTGCGTTACACAGTAAATTATTTAAATTACCCGAAGTAGATTTGATTATACAGAACCTAATGCCGCACCGCTAGCGATGCGACTGGGGAAGAAGCTCAAAACCTTCGAACCCTCGAACCGTCAATACTTCATGCCCTTAGAACCTCTTACTGAAGGGTCTTATTTATTGACCAACTACCAAACGATTGTGTGCAATCAATTTGTTTTGTTTGACGAGTCATACTCATAGTTTGTTCACTTAATAATTTATAATTACTTATTGTATTTGTTTTGTTAACGTGTTACACCTATGATAATAAAGCAATTATATTATATTTGCAGGTGACATCTTGGTGAAGATCGTATTCGAAGTGGAGGACCGCGTGGAGGGTGGCAACAAGTACTGGCGCGTGCACGGCTGGCGGCACACGGCTGAGGTGCTCACCAACGCACACTACCAGTTCCAGAACCTATTCAATGGGAACAAGGCGTTGTGTGAGTCACCTGATGCTTAGTTGTATTTATCTTTTACTAGCAGCACGTCCCGGCTTTGACCGGATGAAACTAACGGGATAAAGTATAGGCTATAATCCCGACAGTCTATTCTACACATCGGTGAAAGAATTTTTAAAATCGGCTGAGTAGTTTCGGTGATTACCTCCGTCAAACAAACAAACAAATTTTACCTCTTTATAATATTAGTATAGATCAGCTGTACCTAAGAGGACCTACGCGGATATAAGGTGGCCTCCTACTGAGAATGTACGGAAGTGTGGACTAGTTTTGTAATATACTTTTCTTGTCTTTCAGCGGACACAGTCCACCAGTTCGCGAACTCGAGCTGGCGGGAGATATTCAAGGAGGTGGCGCCCCCTATCGTGAAGGAAATCGTCTCTACCATCGTCGCAGAAATACAGAAGTTATTCGACAAAGTGCCCGTGAAAGAACTCGCTGTATAAGACTGACTGTTTATTAAAATTTGTTTAGGAAAATGTTGTTTTATTTTTCTTGCAAACCTCGTTAATATTTCAATTAATCTTAAAACATGATAATAATGACGAGATACAAACCTATTCATAAAAGTGGATATAAAAACAATCTATTTAAATCTTTTCAACCTACTGACTCTATAGAATTTTTTGAATGCGTCTGCACTGCAGTCAGCCAGTCAGATCAAATATATTTTTTAAATTTATCACTGAATTAGGTACCTATAATAAACTTTAAACTTTTTATATCATATTATCTTGTCACATGCCTCCCCACTGAAAATCGTACTGATTGGGTGTATCCGGCCATACAAATTTTAGATTAATGTATAATTAGATTACCTACTCACACTAATGTTCCTACTGTAGTTATTTTTTCATTGTTTAACTATGTACGATTTCCGCGTGCTTTATTATTGTGGTTCCGTAATTATTTATTATTCACAAATAATAAAATGCCTATTATAAAAAGGAAATAAGTACCTTCCAGAGGGAGTTAAACTACTTAGTTTTGTAAAAAGTACATTTGAATACAATTGTTTATTTATTTTCATTCAATCCTGCATAAATTATCTCTAAGCATAAAATTTGCATAGATAGGTAAACATAGGTTTTATAGTTATTCGACACTCAGGTACATTAATTTAATGGAGCTATGTATAGTATCTCTATTTCGTTTTTATTGAACTGTCTTTAACGAGAATGTTCATCTTTTTTTAAGATTTGCTTAGCCGTTTGAAAATCATCAGCTATTTTCTAGTTGAAAAAGAAATAATGAACTTTTATTATGTGAAATAATTCGAAAATTAGCTACTTATATTACTATGTTTTTGTAAAGACCCCTAAGGGAGATCCCCTGAGGGATCCCTAAAATTATCTGCCAGTGGATTTGACATGGTCGTAATTGTGACACGAATTGTCTTGTCACAATTTATTACGGGCCTCTGAGACAATTTGCAAAGTTCAACCCATGGGCAAAAAGTGATATCCCAACGTCATGCTCTTGACCAAGGAAAGAAAACTATCAGGTAGCTAATCACAGACATAATAGCGCAGTTATTTTTTGACAATCACAGTTGAATCGAGACATTTTACTTAAAATGGATTTCGAATGAAGATTAATTTATTATTATTAGGATTTTAAGAAACTTTAAGCTCTTTTTACCGACAGGCCTCTGTGATGGCTTAAGGACCTTTGAAGCTGGGACCATCAATCTCGAAAGTGCAGCTATTATTCTGTGCTATCAATGCCACTTGCAGTCACCCATCCAAGTTGTGACTAGGTACCCTAAGAGCGTTTGTCCACCGCCGCCGTCACCGTCACGTCGTCACCGAGAACGAGATTATTTCGGGCCAAGTTTAGTATGGCGGCCGGGATGACGGCGCTCGGGTGACGGATGTGCGGTGGACACGCGGCTAAGTAACGTAATGTAAATGTATGTACCGCTACTTCGGCGCCGTCATCTCGTTCTCGGTGACGTGACGGTGACGGCGGCGGTGGACAAACGCCCTAAGCGTTGCTTAACTTTAACAATCCATCAGGAACCTTGTTCAATTAATTTAATTGCCTGCCTCAAATCTTCGAAAGTGTACTGTAATAAGGTTCCTCAATAAATTAACCTTCATTTCAAAATATAATCCATTAATATACATTTAATATTCTGTTCATCTAAATTAACTGCGGCACTATGCTCTATGACTTTAAACTATGCAGTACAAGTGCGGTAATTATGGTAAAAAATACCATAAAACTATTCTACCTCCTATGACGTCAAGTACTTTACTAAGAATCTGTCCAATGCAAGTAATGTTTGTGAAAACATACACAAAATCCATTTGAATAAAGTACAATTGAACTGGGTACCGCCAGCTACAAAAGTTAATGATTATATTAATTTTAAAACATGGTCCAAAAGAATGTTAGGACTCTTTACTCTACCTCCAAAGAAATTTCTAATTTTGATTTTAAGACGCGGTACACCACTGAGACACAGTACCACTGAGAAGCACGAAGCTTAACTTTGCAAGAAAATTATACGTGTTTGATTCCACACCACGTGCGGAACCTTTTCATAGAAATAAACGCAAGCAAATGTGTGTAATGCGTATGCGCCGCAGTGGGACCGCACCTTTAAAGACTAACCCATTTTAATTTTTAAGTGTGTTATTGAAAATCTAAATCTTATCTGAATGTGAGAATGTAGTTTTGTTGCCTAACTGTACAAGTAAAAATATCAAAATGACGCATTTTCGTATGATTTTATTTCGCACCTCGGGAACATGGCAAATATTGGCAGATTTTTAGTTACCTACCTAATTTAGTAAAGAATGATAGAAACACAAATTTTCCTTTGATGTAAAAACAAACTTCTTTGTCTATTAAAAGGAAAATAAGGTGTTTCCGTTCGAGTACCAATATTATTTTGTTTTATTTAGGGGTGATTTATTCTAAAACTATATTTACCCACAAATTAGGGCTAATGCTATGCTTAGTGCCTTAGGCCCGTATTCAGAGACTATACTGAAGCGTATATCGTGTCCCAAGCGGTGATTCATAACTCAATTTTCATAGAGAACTGTCAAAAATCGATGCTTAAACGTAGACTCAAGTTTAAGTGATGTCTCTGAATAGAAGTAGAATAGCCTTAGTCAGTAAATTTCCGGGGCTTGATAAGTTGTTACACAAGTCAAAGTTGAAGTGCAAGTTCAATGAGGAAAATGATGACCCGCCAGATGACGGTTTGCATTATTCTATTGACCATGTAGCTGGTTGAGGTCACGGCTTTGCACTGCTTGTTTCTGCTATTTATTTTGTTATATGCATCTTCAGATGGAAATATAACTAAAGATCGATTTATATTTGACTAGCGACCCGCCCCGGCTTCACAAGGGTTCAATGCTGATTCTCCACTATTTAATAAAAGTCAAAAAAAAACTTACTCTTCAATTACTATATCTATTAAAAAACCGCATCAAAATCCGTTGCGTAGTTTCAAAGATTGAAGCATACATAAGGATATAGGGACAGAGAAAGTTACTTTTTTTCTACTTTACTACTATGTAGTGAGTTGTAATATTATTAGCAGTCAATTATTGAAAAATCTTTATTTTATCACTGCAAGTACAATAGGAATATATATAAAAATAAATTAAACAAGGAAAGGACAAAAATGGTCTCTACTCAGCGTAATTATTATTGACAGACGTTCGTTTGATTTGGAGACTGTGTTTTTAATGCATCCATTAGGGCATAGGCATCAATAGATCATTGTTCTTGCAGTTGTAATCCAACTAATTAATACAAATAATTAGAGGTCAATCCATGATCTGTAAATAGAATAGCATGTGACTGATCTCTCTGAGTACACACCTATTATTATAATGCTATGCTTTACTCAGAACTAACGTTTTATAGCTGCGTTAATTATGTAACTAGTTTATAGGTCTCTTGGCCTGGCTTATAATTGAAAACAATATATAAATTGAATTTAAATTTAATAAGTAATAAGTAGGTAACTAAAATAATCATAATCAAGACTTCGGGGGCATTCATTTTATCTACTCTTTCTCCCTAGAGGGGTCCTATGAAAAAAAGCACCTGAACTTAAATAAAAAAAATCTGATTTATAAATAAAATTGCATCTCAAGGGTGCAGAAAATTGCTCTCTTATGAAAGTCAAAATAAAAAAAAATACCAAATTTTGTATTTTATTTTGTATTTATTTTGACTCTATCCAGCGTTTTGTCTGTCTCAGCTCGTAGGACTTTAATTTATTTATTTTCAAACCTACATTTCTGAGATGCAATCATCTTGCACTACGAAATGTAGGTTTGGTACGTGAATAAGGACCTATATAGGTAATTCATTTAAAAAAAATCACAAATAATTTACATCTCCCACTATACGAAGAAAATAACCCATTCCGTCAGAACACAGCAATTACATTTCAATTAGATTGCTTGCAGTTTAAATGATTAAATCACACCAATTAACCTTATCGACCTTAAATAAACTTAGCGACTGAACGAGATCTTAGAATGAGGTGTTATAATATGGACATTTATTGCTGTATGATGATTAAGTACTTATACTATTCTATGAAAATATAATGTAGACCCCATCTTATCTATGGTCATAAAACATAATAATTTTAATAGACACAATAAATTAAAACAAGCAGGTATACCTATTTACAATTAAGAAAATCCCCGTTTCTTATCCTTATTTTGGCGTACGATCTCTAATTATAGTAAATGTTACTTGTGTGGAAGGTTAAGCCCTCTCACCGACTAGACGCTGAAAATACCGTGTTTACAAATGAAAAAGCCAAACGAGACGCTTTGTTTGCTCGTCAGAAAATTACGGTTTTCTTACGCGTAGTCACTGACTCTACGCATTTTCATGAGCTATCAATAATTCACCGAATTACCCTTGCGCGTCATGTTGTTAGCGATACAAACGCGAGGATTGTGTGCAAGGGTCACTCTAAACCACAGCTTGCCGACTGCATTTTCTGATCGTTTCATTCTTATCGGGTTTGTATCGATACGCGCAGTACGCTTGTATAAAGTTCAATTGACGCACTAGTTTTATTCGACAGCTACACTACAGGCACCGTAGTTAACTAGTTACGTGCGTCAACTGAGGCCCTACCATCAGTTTACTGTAGTATTGATACTATCCTCGATACCGAGTCAAGTATCGCAAAATATATGAGAATCCAGCGCAGCGCCGCCCCCGGTAACTTGCATGAACTAATAATTTCATACATTTAAAATACTTGACTCGTTAGCGAGGATAGTTAACTATACAACTCGAAAACTCATGGTAGGGCTACTGATCGAAGCTTACGTGACATTGTCACGTTAACTTTTATTTGTCCTGTAGGGAGTTGCGTAGGAACAGGCAATAGAGTCACCTAGCTTAATAGACTGTACTTTTTTAAGTGATCCTTGAGGACATAGGTCCTAAACTAAACAGACATAGAAATAAACATTTTTTTGTTCCTTTCAATAGAAGGTTATAAACTAGGGGATAAACTACGTGAATAACCAACAATTAAGGTCACACATTAAATAATCACAAAGTTGCGTTAAAAACAACAAAGCGGAGAATAACAAACTTCCTTCTACAAATACCTGTGAGGTGCCACTACCTTGTAGGGTGATGAGATGTAGATCACTTGGGATGAGTTGCAATGGGCTTATAACAAATTATGTGGCCGAGTGCAACATTTTCCGTGATCATTTTTATGGTTTCCCATACTTGCCCAAATAAATTAAGTAGGTGCATTGTTTTCGCAAATATCGATCATAGATTTCTTCCAGAGTAAAACTGAAAGATTTAAGATCTGAAAGAGCATCACACTTGCCTTATAAATCTAGTAAAAAGCCTGGATAAACCAAGTAAAAAGCTTTTTATTTATTTATTTATGAACAAGCGACATTTCTCGAGGTTTTTGATGATAACTATGATCTATTCTGCGGTGTACACATGGTATTGTGACGTCAGTAGGTGGATCTGTCAGGCATATAAGCGGTGGTGTGACCTCGACCGTCATAGTTGTGAGAAACATGTTGAGGTTACTAAGCTTTCTTGCTGTTGTTTTTGGTGTGCAATCGGCTTCAGGTGAGATTTCAGAAAATACTGTAAGTTTGTGAAGGAAATATCAGCGATTAGTGAATATGACGGGGAACTAGACTAAAATAAATAAATAAAAATAATCCTATTTCAAATTACTGAAAACACTTATCAAATAAATAATCTATAAATATTTAATTATCACAAAAACTATTTTACTTTTGTTGCTTCTCGACTAAAATTAAATTTATTGAAATAATGTGCTGCTGATAATAAAACTAGTAAAGAAAAGTAATATAGAAGAAGTCAAACTTAAAAAAATAATCTATAAGTATGTATAAACAAAAAAAAGTATCTAGGTAGGTATTATATCAGTCATCTGATTACCATAGCACAATTAAATTGCTAAGCTTGGGACTAGATCACGCGTGTGAAATGTCCAAGGATATTCATTTATTTATTTATTGCAGCGCCGTTCATAACACCATGCAAGACTGGTGACAACGCATGCGCGGCCCAGTCCGCCGTGAAGGCAGTCCCTATCGTAGCCGTGGGAATCCCCGAGTTGGGCATCAAGTCCCTGGATCCACTCCACCTGGACCTGGTCAAGGGAGACTCGGCTGGACTGCAGCTGACGTTGAAGAACACTGATGTTACTGGCATGAAAGGGTGCCAGGTTGAGGCTATCAAGTAAGTTCAGATATATCTTATTTTATTTTTGAAAGACAAGTGGCGGAAGCGAAGAGAGCCTATGCCCAGCAGTGGGATTAGAAGGGGATGATGAGGGGTCAAAACGCAAGTGGCATTATCAGCTGAGCGTCAGTATTCGTGCGTCGAAGCACCTAAGTGACATGTACCTTTCGGCGGCCTAAAAACTCCGTCACAAGAGTAGAAAGAAAAAGAAAGAACGAAAAATATGTTTATTTCGTAGGATCTCAAGAATCACTCAAAAACGTACAGTGTTATTTGCTAGGTGACTCTATTGCCTGTTCCAAAACAACTCCCTACACCAGGGAAAGAATCGGGCAAGTTGACCACTTGCTCATACAGACGAAACTATGGGTCTTAAATAAGTATGTATTGTATAATCAGTATAATTTTATAGATGTTTGTAATTCTATCTAAGTAGTTACAATTACCTATTGTAGGTACTTAAGATTGTAAGAAAGACTACAAAAACCGTGTAGTCCAGTGAAAGAGAATAGTTACAAAGTGCCTGTGAGTTAATTATATTAATTAAAGCACGCAGCATGAATGACTTGACTCACGACATCTCTATTATCTGGTACTTAGACTATTAACCCTTTAACGACCAAGATTTTTTTTATTTGTTTTTATAATTTTTCCTTAATAATATGGATACAGGGTTTATATAGAAGTCAAAAATATAAATTAAAAAAATCATACTATTATAGTTTTTGAGTTATTGTATGTATCAAATATGTTACGTTGTGCAACATACAGAGAAGTAGGACGTCAAAGGAGCGTATTGTATTTGTTACATTGCCCTTTTCAGGGGTCTAAATAAATAATATAAATACTGAAAAAATAGATGTTTTTTGGTTCAAATTACAATAATAATATAATTTAACGAAAAATAGGTAAATTCTTCTTAGAACAAAGTCTTAAAAACTATTTTTCTTTGCCAAAAATCACAGATGCCGGTAATATTTCACCCAAAGAACATTCCCTTATCCTTATTTACAGCATCAGCACCTTCCACATTCATGAAATACGGCAAGATAGTCTATGCTATCTCTATATTGCCACAAGGAGCATTTGGTTGAACAATATTGTAGGCGTACCTGCCTCCTTCCATCAATGGATGAGAATAACCAGAATATCAACCAGCTCTATGACCCTAAAGAAACCTGTACTGTCGGACATTTACTAGCTGGTGCTCCTCCAAATAGTGCCTCAAGTGCTGGCTGCTAATAATGGCATTATTTTGGTGTGGTGGGAGGTGATGGCGATGCCTATAATTGAACAGGTCTGAGCAAACACCATTTTTCAAGATCAGGTGCACTAAAGCCGTCTTTCAGGAGATCAGGACTACTTCTAACTGGCAGAAACCCCAGAAAAAACGCGTTAGAACTTGAGCCAACTATAGAGTACACCTTGCAAGGACAGTTGGGGAAATTTCAGCAGCCCATCTTAACTTTTGGACTGCAAACATGAAAAAGGCTGTGCTCACAACTGTTTGCCGGATGGAAACTTATGGCATCCTACTTTTACTCACTAAGATGGTCAGCAGTGGACGCCTTTTATCGTCTAGGGTCTACTTGAGCTAGGAAAGGTTTTTTCATATGTGGTCCTTTTCATAGGTGCTAAAGAATTCCAATAACAGCCTAGGTGAGAGAGATAATGGAACGCAATCCTGACGGAAAATGAACTAGTTTCTTGACAATATTTTTCATGTGATTTGAATTTGGTGCTGGAAATACTCTTTTGAAGAACCTGGAGCCGAAGTGAAACTCTTGTTTAGAAGCATTGAAATTTAAACCCCGGAACTGTGATGCTTCTATAAAGGTTTCAAATGACCCCATGTTTTCTATGAAAATCTGCTCCATTCATAATCGCGGTTGTCTATAATACCAACAAAACTTGAAATAATTGTACTACTCATGTTGTTGAAGTCCTGTATCAGTCTATAGAAAGGTTCAATAACCTTTACAAGGGCTAAAATGAGAAATTAATCATTTAACCGGTTTTTTAGTAGTTGCGCAGCGTAACACCCGTAATACATCTAGTAGTAGAACTAGTTTACCGTATGTTGCGCGGTGTATTACGGGTGATACATACATCTAAAACTATAAACTAAATCAAAACAAAACATAATCTTATGCCAATTACGGATGATTCAGTTGAAGACAATTACTAACAAACAATATCTGATGTAATATTGGTGAAATATAAAATATCATCAATTTAATTAATAAAAACGTAACAAGCGTCCTCGGCCTTATCGGGGTGGCTTCATAATTTTGTATTTTATAAAAAAACTGAGAAAGTGGGTGTCTTCATTATTTTAAAATAAGATGCCTATAATATTCCAAATGATACATTAAAGTTATTTCAATCAAATATTGTTTAGTTTTTGAGAAATAATTTTTTGTTTTGAGTGTATCAGCTCCAACACAATGCGAAATAAAGGGTTAATGTAATAACATCCTGTATAGCCCTGAACAAAAGGATTAGACGTTCATAGGTTTTTTACGCTTATCTAGTTTACTTTAAATAATTAAGTGTTAAGAAATCTTGAAGGTACTTCTTACATAGAAACAATGTAATATGCTTTCGACTTTAGATTTTGTTTTTGTTTAATTCCCAAGTTTATTTCATCTTCAATTTATTTATGTAGTTTATGCAAACGTAAAAAAACTGGTCTAAACATTTAAAGGGATTCTTAAAATATAATATAATATCTAAATTAGACCATAATTGGACTAATATATTTTATTTCAGAGCAAAGGTGCGATGTCACGCGTTTATGTCTTTTGTATGAACATTACTATCAATAAAAAAAAGAATGTGACAATACTGTAACTAGGTACATTATTATCTATTTGATTAGTAAAATAGTTGATCAGATCTCAATGAACTCCCAGGCACTAAGTGTAGACCATTTACTAAATGATATTAACTTAGATCATTTAGCGAAGGTGTTAATAAGTTTAATTTAATAACTTACACGCTGACAACTTTATTCAGTGATTTTCATGTTTCCTACACACCAACATTACCTCTTAAAATATTAGTATAGATTTGCATGTTTCCTCCAAACCGCAAGTGCTTGGTTTCCAGGTCGTAGTCAAGTGCAAGGTCGGTGTCGCGGTTCATTTAGCAATGCGTCATAAAACCATATCCATCTCATTGTTCTTTTACACAAGAATGGGTAATGGTTATAAGTAGGTATTTGAATATAAGTTTATGGCACATGGTTTTGCTTGCAACACGGACCCATCATCAGATTAGACCTTTTAGAAACTTCTTTGGTCATGCATGACATTATTAATAGAACGGGAAATTGCTTACATATAAACATTGTCGATTTAGATACCGACCGACAATGTTTCGATTCTTTCGGAGAATCTTTAAATCAAATCAGATTTCAAAAAAACGGTTTCCTGTTTTGAAACACGGCAGACTACCGGCAGTCCTATCTATTTACAAACATCTAGGTACCAGTCACATAATTCAATTTAGTCGTTTACATGGTGTTAATTTTCCAACGTCCTCTCATCTCGAGCCGACCTTGGACTTCATCTCGGCTTTCCGCATACATCGCTTGTCTGTTTGTTTGTCAACAAATACGAACGTTTTAAAGTGGCAATGATCTGAGACTTCTTGCGTTTACAAACACTTCATTAGCAAGTATTAGCAACCGATACTATGATGAAATGATTTATAAAATTTTACCCTTAAGAATAATATAGGAGGCAAAGCATCGTGAGAAAACCAGAAAGAAAGAAAGAAATAAAAATTATGTTTAGGTATTTCGGAGGACTTCAAGGATCACTTAAAATAATACAGTCTAATAAGCTAGGTGACTCTATTGCCTGTTCCAAAACAACTCCCTACACCAGGGAAAGAATCAGTGTGCGTCCACACTGAATGCGCGGTGACTTGAGCCTAGCGCGGGCGCGGCGAGCGGGGGCGCGCGGTGGCCACAGCAGGGATGTTAGACGTACCAACTTCTTGGTAAACATACCAGGTTTTGGTTTCACGTACCATGTACCAAGACTACTCGGTCCTGGTACGCAAAAATACCAAGATTCCCCCTTGACCGACAAAAATACACTGACCATATAGAATAACCGGAAAATTTCAAAGATGCATGTAAAAAAAAAATTCCAATCAGATTTCCTTATAATATAAAACATTTTTATAACAAGCAGTCTCGATAAACAGGTACCATTTTCCATCAACCACCTTGAAATGTACTTGATAGCGCAATGGTAAGGTGCTCCGCTCACGATCTGAAAGTCCCGGGTTCAACTCCCACAAATAATTTTTTTTTTTCTTTCAACGCAACTATACTCAAATTATTGTACGTGCTTGTGAATGGTTAACATGCTTCAATTGATGAAAGAATCGCGTATTATTAACTAGAAATGATCAATTATTGAATTTTTCCGGAGCGGAGCACAGGCGTACCAGTTTTCTCCCTCCGATACCAGTTTTCAGCCAGCTCGGTACAAGGATTTCCAAGTGGCCGTCTAACATCCCTGGGCCACAGTGACGCGCGAGCTCTTGTAGCGGTTCGACGTACATTACATTACATTACCCCCGCCATCGCGCATTGGGTCGCTCGCTGACTAGGCCCGGTAGTGTGGCCAGAACGCGCGGATAGGAGCGTTTGAAACTTACGCGCGCTGTCTCGCTCAGTGCAGTCGCACTAGGCTTCCGCCTTAGTCACTTCAGTGTGGCCGCAAAGGCGCGTTTCATATGTTTGATATTTCGCGCCCGTCGTCGCAACCGCGCTAGCCCCGCAGTGTGGATGCACACTCAGGCAAGAACCTGGTGGTGTGGGCCTAGCTTTTTTTAAAGCGATCCCTTTACAAGTCTCAGTTAGTTTTCTAATATCGTTGATGATCTTGCAACCTTTTTATTCTGCAAATGTGGGCATTGTACCAAATATGAGTTTGTATTTTATTTTTATGTGACTGCCAACCTACCATAGTAAGTACTATTATAGTTGGTAGGTAAGGTTGGTACCTATATTTTTTCTATTAACTGTAAAACTGTAACCGCTATCTCGTTTTTTCCTGACACAAAATGTATTTTATTTCAGAAACGACCTGAGTAAGAACAAGCAGTCTCTAACAATAAGATGCACGGTGCAGCTGAAGGGAGACTACAAGCTGGACGGACGGATCCTCGTGCTGCCCATCAACGGAGAGGGGAAATATGTCATTGACATCCGTAAGTCAAAGAATCATTAAGATTTAGGAGTGGGACATTTGGATAGGAATAAATAAATGGATCAATAGCGTTCGCAGAAGAAGAGCTGGTTGCTCACCTTACTTACTTTGGCTTGTATTCAGCATCTATACTAAGTAGTGTCTCAAGCGGTGATTAATCACTCAGTTACCAAAGAGCTGTCAAAAAACTGATACCTACTTGAGCGAAGTAATCTTTTGAAAAACTAGCCTGTATATAATAGCCCCTAGCTACTTCAAAGTTTCGTGCGAGGTCTTAGGGTACAAGATTCTTCGAATAGATTGTGAAGTTCTAAATAAAATTGATGTACCTATCTTTTATAAATCAATTTATATTAATTTATATTTATTTATTTATCAGAAAAAAAAATTATTCGCCAAGGATCGGGATGGTTGGAAAAGTTTGGGGGAGACCTTTGCCCAGCAGTGGGACGAAATAAGTTGATAAAAAAAATGTTTTATGAATCGTCAGGCGATATCGTAATCAAGGCGGCCACAGAGCTGGAGATGGTGCAGGGCGCAGACGGCAAGGAGCACTGGCACATCAAGAGCTGGAAGCACAACTACCTCACCAAGGGCGGTGCTCGCTTCGACTTTCATAATCTCTTCAATGGAAACAAAGTTCTTGGTAGGTACAATACCTAATTAAACTAACTACTTACCAGTCATAATAATGTAGCTCTATCATTGGTTTTGCTTACCGTGAAATGACTTCCATACAAATAAAATAAATGTCAAATATCTGTAGACAGTAAGTAAAACCAAAGATAGATAGGTAGATACGTAGTCACAGAGTGGTTTCGAGTTCTGAAAGTAATGTTAAAAGTCCTGCCGAAGTCGTAACTTTTATTAAGATTTTTCAGTAATTTTTTCTAATGTTAAAAGTATTGTTCAATCTGGATGGGTAGATCACCTACCTACTCGTATTCTCATGTTGTTATATCTTCCCTAGTTGGGCTAATATCTAACGTTCTTAGCTTCTAGTCTACCTAGTCGTACCTAAGTAGGTACTTCTTACCTACAGGCTATGGGTTCTGTTAATACCTATCCGTTTTTAAACCATGGTTCAGCTAGAGAGGATAGCCTTCATTTCAAATACGGATGGACCTCGATTGCTCATGCGCAAGGTACGAGTAGCAATATTAAGAATGGAAATTACCCTATGTCAAGGTAATTAGGTAGTAGACATGGAAAATTAAGAACATTAGTGATACGTAACCACTAAAGTAAATACTTAGGTACCTACCTACGCGTATCCAGTCACGTATTCGCTAATGTAAAGCTGGGTACTCACTTAGCAGTGTAGCACGTAACGTATCAGATACGGTATCAACCTCCAAGTGGGTACGGTCCTCGCGTATCTAGTGAATGAAACCGCCACTCGGCGGGTCACTGCGAGCACAGCGCTCCACGCGCGAGCGGCTCGCAGCGGGCTCGTGCCTACATACTCACTTGATACCGTATCTGACACGTTACGTGCTACACTGCTAAAAGAATTCTGTTTCGTCTTTTCAGCCGGACCAGTGGTAACATTCCTGAACACCAATTGGTCTGATGTGATGCGAGAAATCGCGCCGCCCATTGTACATGCCATCGTGGAGGCTGTAGTTGATGACGTCGAGGCTCTTTACAAGGCTGTGCCCTCTGAAGAACTAAAACTTAGCTAAACTGGCTACTTCATTAGCCAGTTTTGTACTCGAGGGTAGATTTGCAAGCGTTCCGTTAGACGGTGTTTTCAGTATTTTTACAATAAATATTTGACAAGAGCGTATTTAAATTATTACACTAACTAGAACTGAAGTTTTATTTAAGTATATTCCCTACATGAAGTCTAGCCGTGTTGGTGTCGTGATCCCTCAGGTGAAATTCTTCATCTGAGCGCTTAGAGCATTTAGAACGGGAGTTGCCAAGCGCTACTTTTAGTACTAAAATCTTTCTGCCGGTTTTCGCGGGAGGCGAGGTAGTACGGTACAGAACACATTTACATAATCACGCATACTAATGCAGAAAAATTAAGCGTCCCTATAAACGCACACGCAAGTAAAAGCTGTACACCAACACAAAAACAACAACACAATTAAAGAATTACTGTTGTTACACTTTTGTTTAGTTACACACTAACACAAAAAAGTAGTGATGGGTTGTAAAAAGACCGACAAAATGAATGATTTCATATGAATGAAATCAGGGTGGTTCAAAATCATATACTTTTCCTTTTTTTTAAGAGTTTGTAGAGCGTAATCTCTGAAACTACTGAAACGATTTTAAAAATTATTTTACAAATAGAAAGCTACACTGTTGTTGAGTAACTTTAAGCTATATTCTATTTTCGCAAGTAGTAATCTTTCAAGTAAGTAGTCTTTCATGAATGCATTTTTAGATAAATATTTTGTTTCTTTATTGGTATGATGTGTCCAGCAGTGGACTTACATAGGCTGATGATGATGATTGGTATGATGGGGTAAAAAAATGAAGAGCAGTAGAAGAATAGCGGCTGTTAACAAATGTACTGCACGCAGATTTGTTAGGATAGGAATTAAAAAAAAAAACTATGATATTGTGGTGTTTTATATTTATGTATATTATATAATTTTACACTATTGGTTTTTAAAATGGACTAATTTATTGTAAATGTGACGTACACATTTCTTTGGATCTGTTTTTTTCATAAGAAATGAGATTCTAGTATCTGTATACTTTCGCATAACCAATCTTCCTAATTCCATATTGTGATTGACGAAATCATTATCATAGACATGTAGATCAATATTTGGAAATAAGTCCTTTCCTTAAAAATAGTTAGTGGCGACGATAAAAAAGTAGCCCATGTCCCTCTCCAGCAACATACTACAGGTATACAAAAACCACGTTTATACGATTCTGCGTTCAAAAAGTACAAAGCAAATAGCAATAAACCAACGACATAGCACAACAAAAATTTTAAGGGAGCTCCATAAAGCGACGTATTGAAGGCAGAATGTCAGAGACAGTTTTTGTAGAGTCCAATACTGAACCTCTTTTTTTTAAATCGGTTAAATATGGGTACAAAAAACACATCGCTTTTTATTCTAATTTACGTTCATTCCATCATTCATTCAATCGATTTCGCTCAACTAGTCCCCACACTACGCCTTCTACCAAGGAATATAATTCACCGACACCTCCTACCAAGGCGTTGGCGTCGTATTCCATTAAATATAAATTAAACGTAATTACAAAAACAATTGACTAAAATATCACTTACTTGTGATAGGAAATACCGTGTTCCCTAAAGTTTGATGTCTCTGATCTCCTTTTACACCGAAATACCGCACAATTCACCATTTTTACTGAGCACTACTTCGCGACACGAAACGACAACTAATGGCCGCGCGGTGATGAGTGAAGTAGTTTTATATAACGTGCATGGCCAAGTCGCGTCTTATGGCCGGCAGAGGGGTACGCCTTGCGTTAACATCTCCAGTTCTAAATGTTCTAAGTCTGAGCGTGATCCTAAAATAGTAATATTTTTTTTTGCAGCCATCTTAAGTCATCTATCGTCGAAGCTGTCAAAATACAAGATAACTTCAACGTCAATATCAAATGAGTCTGTCAGAAAAAGTTTTTAGGTTATTCTATAAGTTTGTTTTGGTTTTGAAATGCCTAGCTAGTAATTTTCGCCAAATAATTAATTTAAACGAACACGTACGTAACTTGTGTACATCATGCTTTGTCCGGAAATATCAAACTTTCCACCACCCAAAACAATGGGTATTAACAAAACAAATGTGAGCCTAGAATTCGTAAACAAAAATATAACAATGAATAGTTTTTACAAAAGTTTAGTGATTACATGCCCTGATGAGATACAAACTCCTGCTGCTATCGAAGATGTTATAACTGAAGACAGCGATTACTACAAAGTAACAGGTTGCTCACTAACAGAGTTCGTAGATCCTACATTCATAGAAAACTTTGTCAAAAAAGGAAGTATTTACTGTTTATCAGCTGATACAGACTGTATGGTAGACAACTGCTTCTCTGTAACCCCAGATGGATATCTTACACTGCATGTATTAGAGTTCATATACCAAACACTAGGCCTACAAGGCACCAAGAGACCGCACAACTATTACGAAGTAAAAATAGACCTGAAAACATTAAAACAACACAACAAAGTGAAACACGGTTTGAGTAAACTAGAGAAGTTTGATTTTTATATAATCTGGGAGCCTCATGAAGAAACAGTCTGTCCGTCATCAGTGGCCAAGTACTTCTCCGACAGAAATATTAAAGTTTCAGTACATTCTTTAGAGTATCAGAAGGTTACTCCTGAGATAACTGAAGTACCATCAATAAAAGATGTAGACGCTGAAGAGATGGCTGAATGGATAGGCATGCTAGCAATTGGAGCAGAACTAAATGAACCAGAGACTTATATAAGCACTTACTATGAACCGGAGAGCGAGTTTGCATTGAAAACTACTAGAATATCCATCCTCATAGTCAAAGGATTTATTCCTTCATCTGTAGTAACAAATGTATGTGCAAGTTTGTCTGATTACGCATGCTCAAGAGAACTGAGCAACTATTGGACAGCATTAAGTGCACAGAGCCAGGAAAACAGCTTGTGGCAGTGGAACCTGAGCAGCCCCAAGATGTTTCAAGCCCAAGACTCGTCATACAGTGCTTTCTTTACAAAAGAGGGCGCAACAGTGTATTCTATAGGACAATTAAAATATACTTGAAGATAGCATTGTATTTTTCTTTCTATGCATTCTTAGTATTTGACCAACTTCAATTATATTACGACGACCACTGTGGCGCAGTTGGGTGAACGCCCGGCTGAGATGCGGAGGTCGCGGGTTCGATCCCCGCTACGGGACAAATGTTTGTATGTTCTGCAGATATTTGTTCCGTGTCTGGGTGTTTTCTATCCATAATATGTATGTATTTACAAAAAAAAAAAAAAAAAAAAATGTATCTAAGTATTATATCAGTCATCTGGTTACCATAACACAAGCATTAAGTTGCTTAGCTTGGGACTAGATGACGCTGTGTGGAATGTCCAAAGATATTTATATTTATAATTTCCTATAACACAAGCATAATTCAGAGATATTTTGTGAAATTTATAAATGGTATCTAGATTATAAGTGGAATTCTGTGATCTCTGCCTACCCCTCAAAGAAGTGGCTATTTGGCATTGTAGTATGGTATAAAATCAAAGATGCAAGTCAATTTAGAATTTTTATTGAAACAACAAATGCAATAGGTATACATACATAAGTGCCTACACCAAGGAACAAACAGAAAATAAAAGATTCCATTTATAATTTGCTCATCGAGCCAAATACATACTAACCTTACTCTATTCAAACATATTTGATCAAAGTTTTCTATTTTTGAAATGCTCTGAAAACTATTATGCATTGCCATTGGTCAATGAGCTGTGTCTCAAAATGACTTCAAAACCAACAGTATATATCAACATTTACATTCAACATCAACATGGTGTTTACATAGCATTTTGAACCAATAAGATAAATACTTAGATATGCCGAAACAGCAAAACTAAAGATGTTAAATCCACACTGGGAATAGACATGTTACAATATGATAAAACATGCTATGGCTCGTATTCAGAGACTTACTCAGCTTGAGTCTATGTTTAAGCATCGATTTTTGTATGAAAACTGAGTTATGAATCACAGCTTGAGACACGATTTACGCTTGAGTACAGTATTATAGGAGTATAAGTCTCTAAATACGGGCCTATGTGCTGTGAGATGGCTCTAGATTTTAGCCAGGCCGATGACTCCGCATGCGATACGAGCGCCAGCGTTGCCGGTGCTCTTGCTGAGCTCGTGGCCTCCGAGACCCAGGTCATCAGGGTCAGCGTGGACGACAAGAGTGCGGCCGACGATGCTGTTGGGGCCTACCAGCGAGATCTGAGAGTCCTGGATGCTAACCTGGAAAGAGAAAAGTAATGTTTTGCTGTTACTTTATTTATTTTATTTTATTTTTACAATTTTAGGAAAACTTACAGCTAAAAGAAAAGCTAATCCCTAAAGGCTAATCACAAGTTTCCACAAGTAGATAAAGTAGGTACTTAACTTTTCAGTATTTTAAAGTGTTTTCAACATTGCAACATGTCTTCACAAAAAAATTACTAGCAGCACGTCCCAGCTTTGCACGGGTGTACTAATGAAACAACAGGGCCGAAATACAACTGAAATCAGCTGAGTAGTTTCGAAGATTACCTCCGTCAAACAAACAAACAAACCAACACTACTTCTTTATAATATTAGTGTCCAATTATAGAATAGAAAATAATAATATCATACGTCCTCATCTAATCATATCACTAAAATAATGCAGTTACTGGTCGTATAATTTGTAAATTGCGTTTACCCTGGTAACTCCACCGGAAGCCTCAATGTTGCCAAGATCACCAACATGGCGGATGTCAGCATCGGGGGAACCATGCTCCACCTTCTGTGGGTTGAAGTGGGGTCCCGCAGACGTGCAGCCGTTGGTGTTGTCACCAAACTCATGGATGTGGAAACCATGCTTGCCCTGGAAAGTATTACAATTTTATGTGTTATGTTGTTAAAATATTTGTACCTTTTTGTTATGTTCTATTTCCTCTAATACAAGGCCTATACTTTTGAAATTTGTAAACACAGGTTTTTATCGCGTTAATTACCTTGTTTAAAACCTGTTATTAATTATTAACCCTATAAAAGTGCTGTTTAAATCTGTAATTGAGGTTTCACTCAACTTTTATTAGTATTACTTATCAATAAATTATAAGCTCAGGCTAAGAACATGTTTGCCATTTATGGAAGGAAAACACTTAACTAGTTTATTTTTTTGCAAAACTTAAGTGCAAGTTGTTTCCTACAACAACACACAGAGAAAACATGAACAGTTGCATACCTTAGGAAATAATTAACCTATATTTTTACCTCATATCACTTCACAATCACATTATTATTAGATTTGATAACAAATCATTTACAGTTACTGAAAATAATGATGATCAACACATATTACTATATCTTACAATGACTGAGCAGTTTATCAGTAAAGACATACTTTTTAAGTACCTATATTAACCGTGTGTATTTGTAATTAATGTGTATGAGGTAGTTATGTAATGGAATTTAAATTAATGCAGCAAGGTCAAGACAAACTATTGATTAAATAGGTATGAGTTGATTTATCAAATAGGTTTATAAGTAGGTAAATACATTTCATTATATTTCACTACTGTAATTTAAACACATAAAAAACTATTATTTTCGGTCAAAAAGCATGTCAATCATCATCATGCAAAATAAGTTAACATTAACAATGTTCACGTTAGTAATATACCAACATTTTTTACTTTTAGTACCTAAGTGGTATTTATAAAGGGAGGCCTACTCCCAGCAGTGGGTACTTAAGGGCAGATGATTATGATAAAACTTTGTAAGCACTCCATATAAAACTGTTAAGATAAAATTCCTTATGAAACCATGCATTAATATTTGATAATGGAAATAATGGCCTGTGGTCGCACTGAGTCGCGAAGAGTGGAAGAAGGGAAGGGAGGCCTTTGCCCTGCAGTGGGAAGATTATGGCTGAATAATAATAATAATGGATATTAGATCTTGCTACGTATTTAAGGACAACATTATAGATGTTATGAAATCTTGATAACTTAACAATTACCTTCGTAAGTCCAGTAACTTCTCCAGATAGGACTACCGGCGACTTCTCATCCTGAAACCATAAACAAAAACAATTTCATTATAAGATAAACCTATTATCAATTTTTTGTTGCTTTTTTGAACTTCGACCTGACCCTTGCAATCAAGAACGTTGTTATTACAGAACTGGTTAGTTACCTAGCAAAGTATGGTTCTGTTTTCAATAAGTACATTATAGGGAAATTATTAATGTTAGATGTTGTAACTATAAGAACTTTTTGTAAGGTAAAGCAAAAGATATTTGTAGATATAACAAATAAACGCTGAGTTTCTAGAAAACACTAAGCACACCGCATTATGAGGGTAGGTACACATGGATAAAGATAGATAGATATCAGTTGAGTAGACAAATAGCCTACTTTACACTGCGTTATTTTGCAATGAATAAGGTTGCTTAAACTTTTGTGACCATTCACAAGGTCAATAATGTAGGATAGGTCATGCCGGATCATGTATGGTGGAAATGTTTTAGTTAGCATACCATCTGATCGAAGAACACGGTGCCGCTGACATCACCCTTCAGAACACAAACAGCTTTTACCGGCATTTTCAGAAGAGAATTACTTGATTATTACGAAGATTTTGCACTTTGTAATGTAATCGCACTGCTTCTGAGTACAGAATACAAGTAAGTAAGTATTGTGGAAAGAAAATTTATCAAAAGCGCTTCGCAGCGGCGAGCGATCGACGTAAAATGTGAATGACAGAACAGAATGACTCATGTCAGTTGTCTGACTGACAGTGACAGACAGACATTGACATATAGACGGAGACAGGTTGACTTAGCATAGGTTAAATATTTCTGATTTGCAGCATGATCTTTTCAAGTAAGAAGGCTGGATGGCGATGATCTTTTCTTGATAGCAAAGCAAAGATTAATAAATTCCAACTTCTTGAAATTCTATGATAGCGAGTAGAGTAAGTTAGGTACCTAGCAGATTTGGATCTGTGGAATAAAATTCTATGCCTTTTTAGTTCCGCGGTCTTCTCCGTCCGACCGAAGGTGAAGGCTGGTCGCGGCCTAGCCTGCTCGACCAGCGAAAAGAGTTAATTAAGTTATGACCGTTATGAGGCACAAAATAGAGATGGAAGTAGAGGTAAGAAACAAGGAAGCACCTACAGGCTAAGCTACGCCACGTCACGGGCACTCAATGTGTTTTCATGATGATGATTACACTACTAAATCTATCTTTATTCTGTGCTACTACCTACCTCGGACCTGCGTTTTAAATTACTACCTACCTACTTAACTTTATCCATAGTGCCGTAGGTACTTATGTACGGAAGGCAAGTAAGTAAGTAAGGTGTCTTAGGGTAAGATCGGACAAGGGGTAAGTCCGTACAAGTCGCATAACTACTAAATTTGGCGATATTTTACAATTATGGCAACATTGCCTTTTGTGCCATTTTGTTATGCACCCCCCTACATCCTGCGACTGACGCTAGGCCCAGCCAAACGCGAGTAATCATCGTTCTAGCAAAAGATGGGAAAAAAATGAAAAAGGAGACGATCCGATCTTTCACTTCAAACTTTCAACAAGCAATTTGGTAAGTAGTTTTCATGATTTTTGAAGTTTCGCGGCTTTATCACTATGAGTGTAGTTAAATTTATTGATTAATATTATACATTCACGTCTAAGACGTTTGTAAACAGAGATCCGATCTTTAGCCTCGGAAATTTCAATAGGTGAAGTTCGGACTATGATCATCCGGTCATTTTTTCGGTTTCATTTCCCAGTGAATTATTTAATGTATTTGCTAATTCCTATGTTAGTTGATCAACTTGTTCATTTTCTTACCATTTTTTACTAATTTTAATTGTTTAACTAGTTAAAAAGTCAGAGTTTCAGACATGTAGGGGTAAGATCGGCATAGAGGCAAAAAATTTTTACAAAATCCAAGCTAAAACTCAAAATTGTAAAGAGATTCAAATAATTTTTTACTATGTTTTTACTAGGATAAGTCCGAATGTTTTCTAGTGATAGAGCTTATTCTATCTGTTACAGGGGAGGTTTTATTAGATAGTCCGGTCTTACTCTCACACGGTCCGATCTTTCCCTGGCCATTTTGAAAAATTATGCTCTTTTCTATCATTCATAAAACATCGACCGTTGGGTTAATCTAAAAACTAAATATAAGAAATGAAACCTCTGTATTTTTGCATTTGTTGACACCCTATTGCGTTAGGAAAGAATAACCAGAGGCGATACAAAAAAATATTTTCAAACACTCGATTGGTTTTCTGAAAACTAGTCCGATCTTACCCTAAGACACCTTAATTGATTTATACGACCTAATAACTAGATATACTTAATTAAGCTTTTCTCATGTACCTAAGTGACTTATGTAGTCTTTTTGAGAATAAACTTTAACCACATTTATCTTAGTAAGGAAGTATCTACCTAGACAGATAGTTAAACCTACTCAGGTTGCATGTAGGTAGTTAGGTACCTATATGTTTGGTTGGTTGTCACCGGACACAGGCAGGGCGGCTGGGTTTATCTGAGACAGGAGTTTGAACTTGACTTTCCCCTACGTCCACTGAGCGCCGGCTTACCTACGTGTTTTATCTTTTACGTTATGATTGTGAATGAGCAATCTGTTAGTCTGTTCTAGTGTCTATGTAACCCAAGACCTATTAGTCAAAAATCGTTGCTGTCCTCCAAAAGGCTTTTGAAGAACAAGGTTCTTATAATGACACTTCTATTTTACTAAATGACTTGGCAATCTACCACCTATCTTAATTATAAATTATATTGGTAGGTAAGTACCTACCTACTAGAAAAAACACAAGAGGCTTTTATTAATGCACCATCCCTAGTTAACCACATTACTGGTTACCACTTTTTATGAGATATTCCACCGCCACCACCAGGGAGGACCTTATGCAGGCTACAAATAAAGGCATTGCAGCTGTAACCTGGTCAAAAATTATTTCATCATCATCATCATCCACAGCCCATTGGTACCCACTGCTGGGTCTAGGCCTCCCTTCATAAACGCCACAATACTCGGTCCTGTGCTATGCCAAGCCAGGAATTGCCCGCATCTTGTCTCAAGTCGTCAACCCATCGCGCCAACAGACAATTATTTAATATAAAAAAAATTGTTGAGTTCTCGATACGATATGAAAAAGAAGTAGAAATTCGCCGTAGCAAGCCCGGTGTAAGCGAGCCGGCTTCGGTTCCATAAGCGAGCTTATAAATAGTATCCGTGCGCTCATCTCACTTTCATTACGCTCTCGTTAATCCGACGCGCTGCTGGGATGCTGTAATCTGGATACATTATCTGTAAAGGTAAGTCAATAAACATTAAGTAGGTAATTGTGCTAAATCTAACTAATCTCTCTCTCGCCGCAAAAATCAAACACCAAAAAATAGCTCGAAGAAAAATAGGAGTGAAATCAATGTTCGAGATGAGGCATCTGTATCTAATCGGTGGTATTAGTAGCCTAATTAGTTCAAAATAAAGTCAACTGCCTACTTACCTACCAGATTAAAAGGGCTGTATACATAAAGATCTTTCACAAAACAGACTTATCTATCCATCGCATCTCATGTCCATGTTTTTTTATCCTTCAATATTCATCATTTATAAAGCACCCACAAGTCCCAAACCACCCAAACTAAGCAATTTATGGTTATGATTTAACAAATATCTGCAGAAGAATAAAAGCATTAAATTTGTCCCGCGCAGCGAGGATCGAACCCGCTACCTCTACGTCTTAGACAGGCCTTCACTTATTGCATCACAGGAGATCGTCAAGTCTCTGTAAAAGGGAGTTTCATTAAACTATGTATTCTTCCTACTTATAATTTTATGGTAGGGATGTACTTTATCTAATTTGTCTTGTAGGTATAGTGATATGTTGTGGTAAATAAAGTGTAGAGGTCTCTAAAAGAGAGCTTGATTAACTATTTATTCTGTGGTATCAAGGTCAGAAGTACCTACCCTAAACCGGCGAGCATGTATGAAGAATGTAATGAGAGTGAGTGAGGCGAAAGAGATAGGTCAGGATCGTAGCAAGTGGAGATCCGTGGTCTCTGCCTACCCCCATGGGAAAGAGGCGTGATTATATGTATGTATGTATTGTATGTATGTATCAAGGATCTAATTAGTCAGTCCCCATTAGTGATTAGTGGTTGTGTGCAGATGCGGCTGTGGCTTGCGGTGTGCGTGCTGTCGGCGGCTGTCTACGGTGGCGGTGGAGTTACTCAAACCTCTGGTAATATACTTTCATACCTAAATATAATTAATATAATTATTTACTAACCTTATAAAAATCTAAATGTTTTGATAACCTCATAATATAGTTGGGTATACCTACCGACATCCGACAGCATGAAGCAGTCGATCTAGTCACGTGCGTTTATTTTTCTTCCTATTAGCTCGTTTCAAGAAATATAGTATAGGTATGTAGGTTGGTACCAAAATCATATATCGAGCAGTCATGATCGAAAGTGGTCTTGTTTGCGCTTTCGCACGCAACTGCAAACTTTAAGCTCGTAACTTAATGATTTCTCTTCATACTTTATTATCACATAAATCACTAACATCAATTAATATTCATTAATTTTGTGTATTTTTGAGTTTCGACTAAACGTGGCGTTACCGCGTGACTCAGTTAGGGATATATATCTATATATTACAAAGTAGGTACTTACTCTGTGATAAAGACGGATGAAAAAGTTTGGGGAAGATTTATACCTAGCAGTTTTAGTAGGACGAGACTGAGTAAGACTGTGTGTGGACTGTACCCACAGTTAGTCTTAAGTTTTTAAATTTATTTCTAAACCGACAGAACTCATGAAGAATTGGATAGATTGTCAAATCAATTGTCAATTGTCAAATCTAGCCAATCCGAGAATAATAGACAATTATTTTCGACGACCAATCACGTGCGTTTATTTTTCTTCCTATGCTAATAGGAAGAAAAATAAACGCACGTGATTGTTTTAAGAAATGAAGTACCTATAGGTGAGTAGACCTTGCTCTAAACATGCGCGTTCAGAAAACGTGTGCACAGGCCCTAACAAGTAAGTCTAGTTATTTATTAGTTACTGGAAACTTAAAAGCTTTAAGTTTAACATAACTGGCCTGTGAGGAAAGTTTGTTTATTACTACGAGGCTTAAGGTTTTCTCCTTTTAAATATAATTGGCTTCCCGTCAGTCCTATCACCTGGTGTGAGAAGTTGTGGTTTTAATCTGATGCTAATTTCGAACAGTTTTGTTATGTAACTAAATAAACATTAACGATGCCCCAGACACAACAGTGTCCCATTGAAGTGTAGGCGAAGATTGCCTCTTGACGCTGTATAAATCATCTAGTAGGTAAAGATGCAAAGGCCTAAGCATACCCAAAATAAATATAATAAATAAATAAATTTTAAGTTGTTAAGTTATTTATAGAGTTTAAAAAGGTGTAAAAGAATCTAAAATCTTTTTTCTTAAATGGTGCAATTTTTTTAAGCTATTGCATAGCTTCTATCGCGGGCCTTGGCGTGGAAACCGAATCCAGAAATTCCGTAACGAAATCACCTGACCGCTGTCACTTTAGTTCAGCAACTCGCCTCTAGGTGGCATGCAATAGCTTTACCGCGGCAGTGCCTGAGTGCCACACGTCTTTTTACGAACTAGCACCGTCTCCACCATCCGTCGCTAACATCGCAATCTGACTTCTGGTGAGACCTTATTTACATTTTGTATTTCAGGAATTGAACAATTCTGGACTGATGACTACAAAATCTTCGAGCAGGTGTACGGGAAGACGTCTGATAAGGACCTCTTCGGAGCCACCTTACCCCCTAACATTGAATTCGGTTCTGATACCAAAGCAACGCAAGCTTCCGAAAAGAAGGAACGTTACCTACAAACCCTACAAAAAGATTTAGACGATTATGACGCTTATAATTCCGGGGAAAAGTTCAATCTCCTACTCACCCATGCCGCTTTAAAACCAAAGAAGCCTTCATTCAACTTCATAGGTTACAACGACTTCAAGCCGATCAGTCAGAGCAGCGATCCCGAGACATATAACTATCTCAAACATTTAGAGAAGATAGAAAAGGAGAAAACATCCCATTTTCCTATTGGTCTAGGAGGGTTCAAGCCTTATATAAACACTGCAGAGAATCCCGAAGAAACTGACGCGTACAAAAGTATCCAAGACATTCTTGATGCTCACGAAGCTAACAAAGGCGACGATGATGACGAAGATTCGAAGTATTTGACATACAGATCTAAAGGGAAAAAGAAGAAACCTGCAAGGAACAATGAACCCAAGCCCACTAGGAATAAGAATTCTAAACCTCGATGCCTTCCGGGAAGATGTAGGAAGCGGTCTTCTTCTTACCGTGTCAGGTCTAATAGACCTTACATTCGACGTATCAAGCAAAGAATAATTTATTAACGAGGGCGAAAGAGTCCCCTGATATTTTTATGTGTTCACTTTAATTTAGTATTTATTGAGTAAATTATTTTTTAGTATTCCAAGATTGAATCAGGTAACAAGTAAGTTAGTTATAAAAGGCTATGGATATTGTTGTTGATAAAATAAAATTGTTTGTAAAGTTTACATAAATTTTATTAATAACTTACAATCAATTTCAAACAAATTTTCCATCAAGAAAACGTGTGAAAAAGATTTTCACTGCATTTTCACTCTTAAATAAATTATAAAAAGGGTAAAATATCGAAATAAAATTGTCTTGTAGATAGAAGCAATTGCGTCCTCTAGCTATCTAGAAAACAATTTGAGAGAGAAAGTAGAAAATTGAAATAGTAGTTAACTATAATATCGATTCATCACTTCGCCGTGCACGTTTGCGTCGGTATAAGATGATATTTTTTCAATTACAATTTTCCTCAGTGACATGCAGAGTCATGCAATTTCATTTACTTCAAAGCAGAAATGTTTCGCTGTGTTGCGTCCCACAGCAGAAACAAATACTTTAGAGAATAGATAAGTACAAAAAGAAATTGAAAAATACTTATTGGCACTGGGATATTGATTGATCTAGTGACTACTACTAGTCACTAACCGAAGCATCCCACAAAAAAAGTTTTTTAAAAACTTTACGTCTTCTAGAAGTAATGGCAGGTAACATTTTTCGCTCTGCAACTTCCGTAAATCAATTGGTACTATACTCGTATATCGATCGCACTGAATGCTGCATAGTTTCACTGCTTAGACACTGCTTAAATTTAGGTTGTTTACAAAACATTATAAATTAAAGAGTGTACACTGGAAGGAGTGTTTGAAGACAGACAGGGAGTTCATAAAAGTTAGTTTCTAAATTAGGTAATCTACAAAATAGTAAACTTAACATGCATTTTCTGTTATTTAAAGTCTAAAGATTTTTAGACTAGACATGCATTGAGGACCTGTAATACTAGTGCAACTATTCAGACGAAAATGATGAGTTGGTAATGCGTGACCTTTTAGTGTTTCAATAAAGTCCCTGATTTGGTTAATCCAATTAGATTTGCCACAAGTTAGCTATCCCAACTCAAGGCATCATCAATCACAGAGCTCTAGACTATCATGCAATGAGCTATTTTTTAATTGAACTGTTAGGGCGAATACAACCCTAGTCCTTTATCCTATAACTCAATAGATAAAGTTAGGATTGGTATCGCTCTGCCTGCCGTCGGCGTGAGGGTTAGCAAGCTGGTTGGCGCGGCCCTTGCGCTTGTTCTCCTCGATGGCCTGCAGCAGGAAGGGAGGCGCCGACTGCCGCTGCTGACGCGCGTCTAGCTCGCGAGACAGCTCCTCTACAAGCTGCCCACCCGTCTGCCTGGATAAACATTGTGTATTAGTGCTGTGGATTTACTTTCACATGGTAATATTGTTGGTTTGTAAAAGCACCTACAGGGAACTGGAGTTTCGTAATTATTAATGGGATTTATTTTCTACGAGTAAGTAGGTTACAAACTTTTGATTTTGTTTTTCATCCAAACGTTCTTTACTTAGGACAAAAACTAAACTAATACCTACATACTATAATATAATATATATAATATATAATAATAAAGCCATTTTATTTCCCATAACTAAAATATAACAATAATTTCATTTTTTTTAAAATACCTTAACTACACTTTCTCTCTTAAGTAAATTAAGTTTTATTTAACATGCAAAATATAAGATAGAATAGATTAAAAATTTAAATAAAAACTTAAGTATTATTGGATTGCTAAAATTATATCATTTAACATAGGTAGATAATTGATTGATTGTATAGTTTGCTTGAATCAAACAACAATAACAAAATATAACTTATTTTTGCATGCATTCATTTTAAATCTTTAATTAAGTATCTAATAGATATTT
The DNA here is from genome assembly GCA_947086425.1 of Xanthorhoe spadicearia. Classification (NCBI taxonomy): domain Eukaryota; kingdom Metazoa; phylum Arthropoda; class Insecta; order Lepidoptera; family Geometridae; genus Xanthorhoe; species Xanthorhoe spadicearia. The sequence continues at coordinate 10,232,208 of OX352202.1, read as the reverse complement.
TCCTTTCGTTAATTATTATATTTAGGGACTGCCCATTTTTGGGCAAAGGCCTCCTCCAACTCTTTCCAATAATTATATTTATTTATATTATTTACATTATTCTTCTGTATTTCTTTTCTTTCTTCAGCCAGACCAATAATGTCCTATTTAATGTAGTTTTTCTTGTATTCTCATCATGTTAAATATTTTTCTATTTCTATGTTTCTCATCATGTTTATTTAGGTTGGAGGGTTTTGGTCTTATACTCCCACGGGGACCAGCCGGATTGGGAGATGTTGTTTGACATATGTGTGTTCCATTTATTTATTTATAATATTCTATGTATTCTATGGAGAGAGGCGTTTCCTCGTTGCTATTGGTCAGTAAACGTAGCGCTAGATTGTGGAATAGCTCGGGTTTTCATAAAGGACTCTATAATTGGTTTAGGTTTCTTCGTATTATAGGTAATATTTCTTTGTTGTGTTTTTGATGGGGTCTCTCTATCAGGAGGTGAATTCTGTTTCCTTTTGCTGTTTCTATTGGTATTTTCTTGTGTATATTGGGAATCCGCAATTGCTGAATTTTGATATTTTTTGTTTATAGTTATAATTTTATCAAATCTAAGCGCTACATTTTCACCTTCATTTTTTCGAGCCCTGAATTCTTCCTGTAACTCTTTTCTTTTTTGTAGGACTTTTGGCGTATAGTCTTCCTTGATGTAAATATTTGATTTTTCTAAGAATTTTCGATTTTTTAATATTTGAATTTTTAAGCCCATAGAACTTACTGTTAGAACGACCGGCCTAATCGTATTTGTATTTTCATCGGTGTAATTTTTCCTTCCAATTCTCTTAACCATCTCAATTTCACGTTTTTCGCAGGACACTTTTATTTGTTCATTGACTATTTTCAGTATGTATTCTTCAAGTTCACAGTATGATTTTTCTTTCTCTTCTATGCCAAATAATATTAGATTTTTCTTTTTCATTTGTTGTTCCATTTTGTCTATGGAAAACTGTTGATTTTCTAACTGCTTTTCTAAATGATTATACTTCTTTTCTAGAATTTCGAATTTCATATCAATATTTTTGTTAATATCCTGAATAATGGTATCTTTCATTTTTTTATTATCTTGGCGTTGTGTTTGCATATCCTCTTCAATTTTTTTAAGTATTTTCATTATGTCCTCCATCTTCCTTCCGTTTAAATTGGGCCAAAATTATTAATGTAAATTTACTTCTTCGCTTTTTATGTTTAGGTACGCCACCTAGCGGTGAGTAGCCGAGTCTGTGTTATCCGAAGTATTGGTTATTTTGTATTGATTCGAAGTGCTTCAGCAGGGTGGCGTTGTGGTCAATTTTGGTACGTTTTTGTGATCTGATGGATGACTTGTAGGTAACTATTTTATATTTAGCGCCCTCTAGCGTTCAACTGCAGACGTGTGAACTGCGCCCTCTTTAGCGTTTCAGGAGAAGGATAATTTATTTAAAACTGGAGAATAATTTCCGAAGAAATTTTTAAACGCAAAAAGCTAGGTTGATGTGCTGTGGTTTGAACTCCGTTCCTCGTAGACGTGAAGCGGTAACTATATCCGATACGCCACCAGTACTTGATGAAACAGGTTGAAATTATCCTTTACATATAAACTCCAGTGATTTGCCGTTTGTGTAGGTAGTCGCGGCTCATCGCAAATGTGATAGATGTTTGACAACCCGCAACAGAAGAAAAACGATAAAGTTCTTTAAAAATTCTGGAATTTCAATCCCTGTTGATTGTATTTCCCTTCAAGCACGATGTAATTTCACTCAGGCTATTATAAATAGGGTTTTTGCTTAGTTTCCTGTTCAGTTTCCACTTTTTCACAGAGTTAAAGTTCACTTTTGTTTTGGTCCATTTATGATCAAATCACTAACACAGTACTGTCACAAACGATATATTATGCGCGTATTGTGGTATATAACTTAGTTTTATGTTCACTTCAGGTTTATGATACGTATAAATATTTTTAACTATTTTAAATATGCGGAGCCGATGTAAACATGGACGGTGGCGCCACCTCTCTATATATCCTATATATAATATATAGGATATTACTATTAGTAAAGGTAAGTAGTAGTAGTAGAATAATGATTAAATTTTACGGATTGTGATGATCGAGAATCTCGATTCGAGATATCATTACTTTTGAATGCGGTAGGTAGCCCTAGCTATAAAAGCAGCGTGACTGTATATTTTTACATCGTAAATGTTTTTGTTGGATTATTCCATTGTTAGTTTGGAGAGAAAGTTTGAGGAATTAAAAACCCAGACCGCCCCGCAGGCATTTCCTAGTATCTGGGAAAATTGCTAATTGTTCAAACATGCGACCATCATCATCAAGATTGTGGAGTTTATCAAGTGCTTACGGAATTTATCGAGTCATCAAACCGCTGTTGGGTTATCAAACAACGATTCATAGTATTGTTTTCCCACTTATCTTATCAGAATTTCCGTAATATATCAAGAATTTACATATTGAGATAATATTTAGCGTATTTGGTTAGAATAAAGACTGTTATTCGTTACTTAGTTACTTTAAAGCCAAATATCCAATCTAAATCTAATCTTATACCGACCTAGTTTTCAGGTACATGTTTACATTTCACTAGCTGCGCCCCGCGGTTTCACCCGCGTAAGTCTTCTTCCCGTAATATCTGGATAAAAAGTAGCCTATGTATAGGAATCGGCCGTTTTTGTTTACGCCACGTACCGGTCCGAATGGCGTCCACTCTCGGCGTCGTCAGGCGGCATGTACATGGAGTAGCCGCGACGAGACAACTCCTCATCAGGGGACAAGGCTGGGTTGTGGAAGGCGTGGTTCTTGTCTTTGCTTATTTTTAGTTTTCTGGAACGAAAGAGGTTTTCTATAAAATTATGTTTTGTTCGACATATACTTATTATTATTATTATTATAAGCCTGATGTTTCCCACTGCAGGGCAAAGGCCTCCCTTCCCTCTTTCCACTGATCTCGGCTTTGTGCTTAAATATAATATAACATATACTTAAATAAAATAAATATTAAATAAATGAATATACTTGGACGTTTCACACAGTGTCATCTAGTCTCAACTGAATGCTTGTGTTATGGTAACCAGATGACTGCTATAATACTTAGATACATTATTTTGTAACATAAGAACATGAAGTAAGTTTAGAGTGTGTAAGTATACTGACTGCACTCGTATGCGGCTGTTTGCCTGCATCTCCTGCAGAGCGCGGCGCAGGCTGCGCACGCGCACGCACAGCGCGGCCGCCATCACGAACACCACCAGCCACGCCGCGCCGAACACGCTCACTATTATAATCGTCTCTGTCTCCTGGAAATTAAGGTTTACATTAATGTTATCAGTCTTATTGGCAGATGAATGAAGAAGCACCAGACTGTACGAGATTCCAAAAACAGGTTTTTGAATCTTTTCATAATTATCCTCTCCAATGCTGACTAATTGTCGAGGACCTGTGATTACGCCGCACTAGTGTTTTTTGTTCTAAGGCTCGTAGAAATATTCACAACACAAAGGGATGTAGTATTTAGGTAATTACTGGAAAAAGGATAGCTCTTGAAGGTCGCGATGGGTTAATTTTTCTTGTTCTTGAAATCTGTTCAATTGAGAAGCAGGGCCTAATTTCAGGTAAGTACCTACCTACTGAGTGTTGAAGAACTTTGAATTAAATTAAAACAAATAACATTATCTAAAAATCTCGTAATTGTATAATTGCTTCGAAATCAAATAAGACTGTTAATATTCAGTTTCACCATCCTGCATCAACCGGAATGTATAGATTACCAGTAGGTGCCAGTAAACACTTCCCTGGGTGAGCCAGTCAATCAAAACGAATTTTATATCAACATGCATTATTCATCTTTTAGAAATACATGGACACAGGATGACTGATATAGGTACCTATACTTCATTTATTGACACGAGCTAATATGTAGAAAAACAAACAATCGTGATTGGTCGTCGAAAATCATTGTTTTTCTCATAGATTTAAATCTATGGTTTTTCTCGTGAATCTAGCCATCATAGCTCGTAATATAGAAAGTTATAACCATTTATTACGATTGCAGATAGTAAACAACATCACTTCTTTTATTAGTTTTATAAAAATAACAAAAAACATTTTCATAACCTAAGTTTATGTTTATTTTTGGACACTTAAATAAAATCGTGATTATGTTCATTTTAAATGTATTATTATAACTTATGTATGTTTTAAATAAGCTCACCATTTGTAAACAGATACATATACTGGAACAAGGAAGGCATTTAGAAGAAACCATAAAACAATTGACCACTTCGAAAAACACTCCACTTACTCTGAGAATGACTTTCTAAATAATGCGGGTAGATACGTTTTTAAGACCTTGACTTATTTTTTGATGAGTATGCGTTTGACTGATGGTTGCTAGTGGTATTTTGTGAATTAGACAATGTTTGTGTACCTCAAGTAAGTATACCATAAAATTTTAAATTAAAATTTAATTGTTAACATTTTACATAAATTAATGAATCTAGGACATTTTCCTATGCAAATGATTCACATTATACGTACTTACAAATAAAAAAGATATCCATACTAATATTATAGATAGAAAGGTATCTTTGGTATATTAGGTAAGTATTACAAAATCTGCTTTAGGTAGGTAGGTATTTAGTTTAAGCAATGAAAGTTTAAACAATATAGGGCAGAAGTAGGCATTCATGTTTCTAACACATCTCCATTCTATGAGTTTGGTGTTTGAATTGATTACAATTCTAGAAAAAGGTGTAGGTGATGTTATCGAGATTGAGTCAATGTTTATCAGAGGAATGTGCTCGCCATCATCTATATCGATATACCTAGAGTCGAGATAACAGAGTGAGTAGCTTTGAAAATTGTGTTTCTAACATAAGTAGGTAAAATAAATATACAAAAATATATTTCTAAATCATTAAATATTTGAACTAAATAATATCGAAATATAATTTCCCTAATATAATTTTATAACAATTCAATGCAATTTAAAAACATCGAGACTTTCTTGCACTTCAAAAGAATAGAATTATAATATTCCAAATATACCACAATCTAATAGGCAATAAAACATGATTTCGTATTAAAAACATAACTGACCTAAATGCCTGAAGTATTTTAATCCACTGTGATTAAGATAGGTGTGATAATTATAGGACGAGTTCTGGTAGCTGATGACTAAATTAATCATAACAGTAGTTAGTTAACAACTGATGATGTAAAACAATCAAAAGCAGACTAGTTATTATGAAATTTGGATAAAATCAGTACGATGAAATTTGGATAAAATCTGTACCTCAATTCTTTATTTGTGAGATTGCTTTGTCAATATTACAAGTATCAGTTGAGAGTTTTGACAGTTAGAACGCAGGATTGCAAAGAAAAATAAAAATAATTAGCTATTTTGTAAGATAGCTGCCTACTGGTAGACGAGCTAAGGCTATCTGACGTAAATTTTAGGCCATCCTGAGACCTCTATTTTGTTACTTCAAGCCATAAAACCTGATCTAAAAACCCACAGGGTGAACTCGTTAATATATTATAGTCAATATAATGTCCAAATGTATGTCTGGCCTAAAAAATCTTAGTTTGTATCTTAGTCTGTTGTATTGGCAAGATAGACCTACAGAAAACATCACTTACCATATTTTAAGTTTTTGGCCGCATGATGGCACCACTTCGCACGAAGTCACAACACCCACTGCTCTAATCAGATAAGTTGCTGTTTGATAATGATAACAGAACGTCTCATTAGTGAGGTATTGTCGGCGCCTTGTTGTTTTCACTCGCAATTCGAACGAGCGTTCGCTATTCGACTACACTAGGAGATTTTATTTCGATCAATTTCTAAGCTACTTCTTTATCTTTACTCATAAAAAAATAGACTGATGATCAAAAGTTTTATGTTACTTCACAATTATTATAACAAAATTCTGGTTCGCTTCAAGTAATTCCAGGTATTTTAAGATTTTTTCACTAGTTCCTTTCATAAAATCTAACTAGGAACGAAAAGTGAAGACGATGCGATATTATGATGATAATACGGTTTATTCAGATAAAGATAACTGTACGAGTTTTGTTTTCTCAAATCCATAGAATTTTCAAAATAAGCAGAGACGTGCCGCGTTAAGACATGGTTATTTGGAGAATAAGGCGCCTGTAGTATGTTCTTTGCTTTTCTGTTTGTTTGTTGAATCGTGTGTAATCTTGCATCACCGTTCATCTACACTCTATATTATAAAGAGGAAAACTTTGTTTGTTTGTTTGTTTGTTTGTTTGGTTGTAATGAATAGGCTCAAAAACTACTGGACCGATTTTAAAAATTCTTTCACCATTCGAAAGCTACATTATCCACGAGTAACATAGGCTACTTTTTATCCCGATATTCCCGCGGGAACGGGACTTACGCGGGTGAAACCGCGGGGAGCAGCTAGTAATAAATAAACTAGTTGTTCGTCTATTCTAGATGATTATTGGTTTGGTACTTTTTTATGAAATTAATTTAGAAGACACAAATCAAATGACACTATTAGGTACAGCTATTTGAAATCGAGAACCTATTTTCATGTAGTCTATCCTGTCTATGGGTTTAAAAATCAAGGTTCTATTCTAGCAATGTAGATAAATCCAAAACAAATAATCTAAAAACACGATCTGTAGATAAACGATTATGATAATTGCCTAATAACTGTGAAATATAATCCAGGATTAAAGATTAACTTGAATTGATTAGTAATAATAAAAATTATCATTTCTCTGTATGATAAAACTGCTTCTTTTACAAAAAAATCCTGGTCGTAAACAACTTCTTTGTAATTATTTTACTGTACTTATAACTCTTATTTTTAATGAAATCGCTCATACGAAAGACATCAACGCGCGGGTTTTCTATTTAAGCGCTTGTCTCAATAATGTATCTATCTTTTGTTTAGCTTACTTTTGTTAGATTAATTCCATACAAAATATTTCAAATAAAAAGCAAAACCAGAGATAGATTTCACAGGTTATTGAGACTAGCCCTAAGTGAATTTCGCTTGTTATAGTAATTGTATTGCGAAGAAATAAATCGTATTTCCTTTTATACAATTTTAGTAGGTAGCCTTTTTATTTCAAAAGTCAAGATCACTATGTGATTTATTGATTTAATAATCATAATAGCTTCTCAATTAACAACACAATGACTTCTTTGTGGGCAAATGAAGATAATGAGAGGTTCGTTGCGTGTAGCTTTAGGAAATTATAGAATTAACAAATTAATTGAGGAATCAAAAGATTGTGTTATCCATGGTACTACAATTAAATTAATTTGGTTTGTCCATATCTGTTCCTTTGTTTACTTAATTAAGAACTTGTTTTATTTAACTAATTGATGTGCTAGTAAAGTTAAGATTCCTTACATCCTAAAAAGTTACCTTGTAATTTCAAAAGAAACCTGAAAAATAAAAATTGATAAAGTTGAAGAAGAAGATTTTCTACGCAATAAAAGCTAATTGAAAATTGAAAAATCAATTCATCACAAGCCCGTGTGCATTAAGAAATACCTACTAAAATATCCCTTTAAGATCATAATTATCATTACTCCATTTCATCGATTTGGTGGTAATGTTTTACGATCTATGTAGTTGGACCAAAATCAATTTTTTATAAAAAAAAAATTATTAACTTCGGCAGGCCAACTGAAGAAGTTATTTTTCTCAAATCTTGATAGTAAAGATGCGTGGGTGAATATTTATTATTCAAAATTGAAATTTATAGATCCATTCTAATTTAAAATGTCGATATTGTTATTTGGAAGTCAGCGATAAATTTATTAGATTTTTATAAGACACTGTTATTATCATCTAGTTATAGCATTGATATAAAACGTGAGATACCGATCCTAAAAGAGTGAGCTCACTTATCAAGAAAATAAAGTAAAGTTGCAAATGACGTAGGTCCCCTCAAGTTACTGTTAGTTTACTTAAACCAGCAAAAACTCTGTTACTGTTTTTCAGGTGACTACGAAATTATTGTTTCACCGTTTTTATTTGCCAAAAAATAAGTGAATGCTTTGCTACCGCAATAGTTACGGAGAGATTTTCTGCCTCGTCGTTGTTCCAGGCGTCAGACACGACGTATCTGCAATATCATATCAATTGGTTTTTCTTGTTTATGGACATATTTATAGGCATGAATGAAAGACGAATGGAATTCAAGGATGTGATTGTGTTAATGTAGGTCACTTGATTTACTTGATGCAATATAGTTCTCAAAACTACCTACTTCCGTTTTATTAAAGATTATTATCTTCACTTTACTTATGATAATAACTATTGTAGTCACATTCTGCTAGTGTTTTCTGCTGTGTACTTAAATTTCTAAAATGATAAATAGCGTACCTAAGTACTGTGAGAAATTAGTCAAAATTCAAAAGTCAAAATCTTTAGATCACGATATTATTTTGAACTTAATCAAACAAGAGAAGTTATTCAATGGCATCTTAATCGACAGATGATACTTGAAGACATTGTTATGGCAACATTCCACAGGCATACACCATTAGTCAGCGTACCACCTTCAAAATGCGTGAGCACTCGGATTCCATTTCCAGTAATGCACGTTTAACGAAGATGAATTAAGTCTTGCAGGAGCTGTCAATCAGAGGCGGTGATGCCAGCGCGTTATGATTTTTGCTAGATCTAGCTACAAAATAGGACGAAAAAACATCATCAAACTCACTTCATTCCTCGTTTAATTATAGTATTTATTTTTAATTATAATTATATTTAACTATAGTATATTTATTAGTCAGTATTGTGATAGTAAAACACTAAGGTTATTTAGAAGTGAATCATCGAAAGATTTACATTGAGATTTGCTCTACCAGAAATCAACTCAGGATCATTAACTGTGATAGATCATTCGTTCGTTCGTTGTAAATTATCAATAAACCCAAGTGTTCAGAGGGATAAAAGCATCTGTTTATAATTTAATTTTCTTGTAATTCACATTTGATAAAGTTAATAAATAAATAAATAAAATGAATTGCTTGTACGAGTATTACATTAACTGTAGTGTGACACCAAACTGAACCCACATTTACCAGTCTTGTTAAAAAGTGGCAACATTATAACAATCCTTAGATAAATGTTGCTAGATCATTATGGATCTCGTATCATTGCCGACCTCTGACCGGCGGCCTCCGCGTGATGTGGAGACAATGGGAGCAATTTATGTGTTATGTGCATTTTCACGATTCTCTGACTCATCCCATCCAAAAACACTTGAGCACATAACTTATCTACCTACTTACTGTCTTAACCACTTTTAAGCATCGAGGTTGAACATAACGAAATATAAGTACGTACAGGATGTCGATTCTCGACGACTTTCAAAATCATGACGCGGTAAGTGATTGCATGTTATCTAGCTTTTGTTTTCTGTAATTCATCGCATTATTAAAAAAAAACCACGCCGTGTTGTGCCTCGTCAAGACATGGTTATTTGGAGAAGGCGGCAGTTTTGTGGATACTGGTGGATACCTACTGAATTTGTAGCCGTCACGAATGTTAAAAAAATAAAATAAAAGTTATAGGTGCTAAGACAATGAAATGTTAAACCATAAATCCTTACATAATGCACGGTGCAGCCTCTCCTATAAGCAATAGTTCTGGGCGTGCTCCTCCACGATATTGTAACCAGTTCATCCAAATACCAAGCACGCCCTCTGGCGACCCTCGCTTGTTTTATTATTGAACTACGCAGTATGGAAAAATACAAGGATTAGAGAACTATTGAAACAATTGTCGTGTCGAAAAATTTATAATATTATGCGCTTTAGCACGAGCTGATAAACGGTGAAGGAAAACATCATGAGGAAACCAGCTTTCTAGTAACTTCAATTTAAGATATAAAGATAGAGTCGTTTTAGGTTTTGTATGTCTTGTGAACCCACCTATCTAATGTTAAATGCAAATACTTACGTTAGATATAGGTATTTAGAAATTATGTTCTGTTAATTGTTACTATAAATTAAGAAGAAATTATGTTCTGTTCATTGTTTCTAGAATCTTAGTATTTTAAACAACTGATTGATTTTAACCAACTTACGGAAGTTTTGTGAACACAATCTCTTCCTCGGTTCCTTCTGTCGGGTTTCCTTGAAGATGCTCATTATAATCGTATTACGAATGTTGCGCAACCAATCTGGGTTAATATGCTTGTAATGGGCCGAATTATGCTATTTTTGATTCGGTTTGTTCAGCCAATAGTCGCCTTGGAGGAACCTTGCACCTTGATGCTGCTTAAACTGTTTGACACGGTAAAAGTATCCATATAATGGTTTATAATTGGAACATTGTATCGAATTCAAAACAAGAGTATTTATATTGTACGCTGAGAACAAAGAAGCTCCCCGCCATTTCTGCACTCAACTCTTAAGGACACCACACACAGCAGCTATAATATGAAGATATATCTTATAGCACGATATATCTCAATACATCTTTCTATAGAAATCGTCAGGAGACCACACACAGCAGCTATAATATATATTTTCATATCTTCGTATCTTAAGATACTGAGCTATACGAAAATATATATCTCAGTATATCTCAATATATTTCAGTATATTTCACTTCGTACAGGATGTTCAAAAATTTGATGATTTTTTTATACTTTTATTTCATTCTTACCTAAAGCACAAAGCAAGTCGTTCTTCGGAAGAACATGTGGGAATTATTGCTTACACTGCTGTCCCCATCCAGAGCCTCCGAAGAGCGGACGTGTCGTGAAATCATGGATAATTAATATAAGTAATTAATACTTGCACATAGAAAGTTAATTCTCTTAAGACTCAAGCTATAGTTCTGGGCAGTTCCCGTACAATATCTAAAATTAACTGGCTATCATTACCTAAAATAGAATTTGATAATGTTGTTCCATTTTCTAACAATGTTAGAAACTTAGGAGTAGTTATGGACAGCTGTATGTCCTGGAAGCTGCAGCTTGGTTCAGTGAGCCGAAGGTTGTTTGCTTCTTTTAGTTCACTTCGAAGGTTGCGTAACTTTCTCCGTAACTATCCACGTAGTGGGATAAGGGCAGGGATATGATGAGATGATGATGATAGTAATCTACTATTCCTAGAGCAGGAAAGTATTATTTATTTTCCCTAGGGACGGATAATGTTGCTTTGAACCCATGATCCGGCAACTTCGTGCGTACTTTCCGTGTATGAGTATGAATAAATAAGAACACCTTTTATAACACTTTAGCTGGAGAGCGCGTCAATCGTGGGTGCATTTCTGTTTTTACCCACAGTTTCTTCCCAAAAGCACAAAGTAATAATAATTTTTTCCGTTTATACCCACTGCTATTTTTCATTTTCGTTCATTTTCACTCAGAACAAAAATGACTTAAGTAAGAAAATACGGCAAAAATGTTCAGTTGAAATAAAAAATAATGGCATTTTAAAATGTTTTAATCAAATAACAACATAAATAATTATACAGTAAAATATACACCTAAATATTATATACATATATATATCACAAAAACTAATGAAAAATATTATAGATGTTTTATAAAAATGTGTATATAAATATTATAATTTTGTTTTAATTATAGTTAAAACATACTAGGAAAAGCTTGTATCTTAGCCATAATAATAATTTCTTAGGTAGGTATGTTGTTCAAAACTGGTAGCCGTAGGCAGGTAAGAGTAATTTTAAACAGTTAACTGTCAAAGTTTTGTAATTTTATCTACAAATTGTTTGTCTGACTGTATGAAATCAATTATTTTGATTGCGGGTAGAAAATAAAACACATTTTGGGTATAAACGACAAAAAAAAATCATATTTTTGAAGTTGGTTGAAAAACCGACATAATTTGGGGAGAAACAAAAAAAAGGTGATGAGGTGCTCATGAGGTAGAACATGTGGGTAAAAACAGAAATATACCCAATCAAATGGCGTATGTCAATGAAATGAACTGGACGTATCTAGGGGGGGGGGTCCAGGGGGACCGAACTACTACTTTTAACTAAAAAAACATTTGCTCGCTTTGCTCTTGTCGTTTTTACCAGAATAAAAACCGGCCCTCAATAAAACAAAATGACACAATGCTTTTATCTTCCAAAAATTATGTTTATAAGTCAAAAGAAAATTTGCTCGCTCTGCTCGCGTCTTTTTTTGCAGAATAAGAACCGAATGAATACGCTGCTTTTAACTAAAAATATTTTGTTCGCTCCGCTCGCGCCATTTCTACAAGTAATAGAAGAAAAAAGAGGCGAGAGGGGGGGGGGGACTTTGATGCCTCGGACCCCCCCCCTTAGGAAAGCTATAGCTACGTCCGTGCAAAAGATATATTACAGCAGATATCTGTTCTGTGTGTGATAGCTTACGATAATATACAGCTATATATCCCGGGATGTAATATACCGTAATATATATTATAGCTGCTGTGTGTGAAGTCCTTTATAATGAATTTGAATGCCGATTTTCATCTATTATTTTTAAGTTTTTTTGTAATTTATGATTTATCAGTCGTTTTGTTTCAACTATTGTCTTTGACAGTGTACCAGAAAATTCGTGACCATTAATTATAGCTAACGAAGCTTAAAATTCCTCAATTAAGTGAAACCTCAAAGGTCTAGGAAGAAGTTTCACGGCACGATAAAACATAGCCTCCCTGTCCAAGGTCGGTTAAACTAAGGAACAGATGCAATTATACACAGCTAATGATGTGGGCTTGTCTGTCAGTCACGAGATGGAAGTGTCAATGTTTTGGAAATTTACATTTTGATTACGAAAACTGAGGACCTATTAGATTTCACTTTCAAAACTATCGTGAGTTGTACTTAGAGATGGGCGCTTACCCGGTAAAAACCCGAACATTGGGTTTTTACCCATTTATACCCATTTATACCTACCCATTTAGAATTAATACCGGGTAAAAATTCAATACATCTTTTTTTGAGATTCATCAAACTAGTTTTAGCTTTTACTTGTTCGTTTTTATTCTACACACTTGAAAAAAGTCTAAGCTACATAATTTCTTATAAAGAAGCTATTTATACCTTCCCATTTAGAATTAATACCTGGTCAAAATTCACTTCATATTTTTTTGAGATAAATCGAACTATTTTAAGCTTTTACTTGTTAGTTATAGTCTAGATACTTGAAAAAGTTTATATTAAAAAAAAAATCAAATTGTTAATTTTTTTTTATAAGTAATTTTTTTTTTTAATTCTTATTCAGGTTTAAGTTATTACGAAGTACCTACACGAATAAAACAATTAAGTGGACTTTTAAAAGAAATTTTTGTCGATTTTATTTAATGAAATCATATTTTAGATCAAAAACTAAGGGTTTTCCTGTGTAATATGAATGACACTCTACTTACTACTTATTTTCATAATAATTTATAATATTTCATAATATTTTTAACATTAAATAATTCAAAAATACATGTCGAATTTTTACCCGGTATAAATAAAAAATACCCGGTATAAATGGGTATTTATTCATTTTTACCTATTTTACCAATTCCTTCCTATTTTACCCACCCGAATTTTTTCCCACCCGCCCATCTCTAGTTGTACTAGACATTAGATTATTCCACTTCCCACACATTTTATTGATATCAAGTTGTTTTGATTGTTTGATTTTTCAAAATATTTTTAAGCTATTGCATAGCTTCTATCGCGGGCCTTGAGCGTAGAGACCGAATCCAGAAATTGCGTAACGAAAAAACCTAATGCTGTCACGTTAGTTCAGCAACTCGCCTCTAGGTGGCATGCAATAGCTTTAGATAGATAGATAGATAGATGAATACTTTATTGTACACAAAAGAAAACACATTATAGACATTACAACTAAGAAATAAAAGTACAATGGGCGGCCTTATAGCTAAAAGCTATCTCTTCCAGGCAACCTTTGGATGGACTGGATAGTGACACAGAGAGAAAGGGCAGTGTACAAAAATAAAAAATAAAAGCTTTAAAACACAAGAAGAAAAAAAAACACAATCAAAAATCTTAAAATAGGTAAAGAAAAAATAATCATAATACAGATCAAAATAAAAGAGCAGCAACCAAATACTTATATAACTTATTAAATAAAATATAAACTAACAAAACAAATAAAGAAAAGCTTTACCGCAGCAGTCCCCGAGTGCCGCACGTCTTTTTGTTTATTAATCTTGACATACTTAACAAAAATCTTAACTTGTCAAATTTTGTTTTAATTACAGGCACAAAATATGCATTGTTTAAATGGGAATTTAAGAATAGCTCGCACTAGTTTCAAGAGAGTAAACCGTTTGGGCTAACATAAGTAGCGATTCTGACGCCGCCAAAACTTAAACTAAACTAACTAAAGATGTTGCTGTCCCTATCATAACGAACGAAATAAAAAGGATGGCATCATCTTCAGTTAGCGTAGGCGCGCACTAGGCAGCCAGGCTGCGGCAGCCAGGCTGCGGCAGCCAGTAAAACATATGACGTTGTATAGGAGCCCGCGCACTAGGCAGCCACGAAATCTCGGCTGCGGTCATATGTTTTACTGGCTGCCGCAGCCTGGCTGCCTAGTGCGCGCCTTCGTTTACTTTGCCGGCGCAGCGTGAGAAATAGCCACTATATAGTAGCATTTAATTTAGTTTTTCTCATGGTTTTCCAAACTGCCTTAAGTTCGCAGTCTCTGTAGCTTACCAGCAACAATTTAGTACACAAAGAATTTTACAACTCACACTAAAATATTTATACAACACAATAAACTTTGAAATGTTGTATTCAAATATTTTAATTATAATACGGAAAACTGCATTTATAATAATATTTTAATCGTCTGTCTCCAAGATTGATTGTTTAAAATATGAAACTTTGTATGCACTTAAGTCTGAATCTATTTAATATGTTTTCAACTTAATGTTCTAAAGTCCCATTTACACGATGCCAGATTTTTGCCTGTTACATATAATTGAATTAATGCTAATACATTGTAGTAACATTTAAGAATGATTTAAAAAATCTTATACACTAACCCCATTATGCATATTCGACCTAAAACCTGTATTAGCTAAAACGCATATTAAATCTGTTGCTATCTCTTTTCGTTGACATAGGGTGACAAGAAAAAAACATTCTTAAAACCTGTATTAAATTGTCAAGTTTTTATGAATAAGACCCTAAGGCCTGATGATGACAGTCAATTGAATTAAAAAAAAAAAAAAAAATATTTTAAAAAGTATTTGCTAAGCGCATTACTTAAAAAACTATTTTACCTAAATACCAATAACATACTTATTTTAAATTACCTGTTAACTTTAAAACAACATTTTCTTACAAATTTCTCAGTTTACTTACAATTACCTTTTACAAGTATTTCTCATCTCTGAGCATCTAATCACGTTGTGCAATTATAATAATAGCGGGTATTTACAATAAATGCGTTATCGTCTTCTTGTGCACATTTGCGGCTAATTGAGGTGATTTACATACGTGTGTCAGGGCCTGAGCGTATGACCTGCCTGGGGCTCGTTTTTTATGCCTCTTTATTGAAACTAGCGTGTCAAGGAGTTTATGAAGTGTGGGTTCATTTCCTGATGATGGACATTGTTTTTTGATAAAAAATAAACTTTACTAGCTGCGCCCTGCAATTTCATCCGCGAAAGTCCCGTTTCCGCGGGGATCAGGATAAAAAGTAGCCTATGTCACTCTCCATTCCTTCAACTATCACCTCTTGAATCGTCTCTCCGTTTTGCCGTAAAAGATGGACAGACAGACACACACACAAACTTTCCCATTTATAATATTAGTATGGATAATCGGAGTCTTCGATTTAAGATGAACACGATATTTATATCTACGCAAATTTATTTTGTCACTTATTCCTGTAATCACCGTGTACTTATTAGCAGATAGATTAAACTTGATAAATGCAGCTTAAAAGAAGGAAAATTACATTCGATAAGTAATGATTGTAAATGTTATGCAGGAATGCGGTAGATGTCAGAGATGGACGTCTTGTTACTACAATTATTTGTTGTCTACTTGCTGACAAGATACATTATATAATACTTAATAATTAACAAGCAACCAATAGATATTAAATCAAGCAACGAGCAGGCGTAGACTAACACGGTCGTTAAAAGCTTTAAAACCTGGCATCTTATAAAAAATCTGTTCCAATAAATGAAGCGGATGGGAGTAGACTTTAAGTGACCCGAAACGACATTGACCCGGCGCTGGTAAAAGCGATTCGGCGCGCCGAAACAATGTTACCATTGTGACCTGTGACTGTAAAAAGCGGAACGTGACTAAAAAAATATTTAGGTACAAGCGATAATGACTCTATATATTAATTAATACAGATAATACATAAAATATAACATTGTATAGCACAAATGTCATCCTGTTTACCCATTCCCAGCTCAGGGCACCATGGGCATTGAACGAGTTACAACAATTTATATTTTTTAACACTTGGCGACACTATTAGCATACCTTAGCTGACACAATTAAACAAATTTTTGAAACTTTGTAATTAGTCTCTAAAATATGTTCTGTGGGTAAACCGGGCTAATAAATATCTACGTACTTCGTAAGTTTTACGTCATACTGACACGAAACTCAACACTATTATTTTCGACTGAATTTTGCTAAACCAAAATATATTCAGTGCTAATTCGCCAAGTATCCCTGACAACAAACTATCATATCCAAAGTTCCCACGAAATAATCTTGATACAGAAATTCACACCTTCACAGATAACATGTAAATAGATTTTTTACAATCTAAAGATATCCTTCTGGGAGATATAAACCTTGTTTTTATACTTCATTGCATTGTTTCTGAGATCATTGAATTTTTTTGCAGATTATCTGAAGATAAAATGAATAATAAAATCTGTCCATCATACAAAAGTCACAGACAAAGTATATCCTAATTTTCTGATTAGTTTTCTTGTCTTGAAGTGTTTTTGCGCGTTTACCAACATTTTTGATCAAATAAATATTGTAACATGCTTACCTCGGACAAAGGATAAGTTTAGCCATTCAACGAGGTAACGCTGCCAGCCTTTTGGGCACCCTACCTGCGGCCGGTAACCTGAACTCTGTATTCTATCTTTAGGTAATACTTATTAGGTTAGAATACAGAGTTCATTTTTATTAAATTAGTTTTTAAGTAGTGTAGGTATTTTTTGTTTCTGTCTGTTTTGTAAATTTGTTCCTTATCTCAATAAATAAATATATATTAGTAGGATAAATAAATAAATAATGATAAAATTTGTAACATGATATAAATGTAGCTCTTCTTTAAATAATTTATTTTATTTCACGAATCAAAATAATACAATCTTGGTCCAAGGATATTTAATTAATCGGTGCTGAAAACCGTTTATTGATCTTAATGATAGTTTCGACCCCGATAAGGTAGGGCTCTGTGGCTAAGTGGTGAAAGCAGTCCACTTTTAGGATGATCGCTTATATCAAAGCTGATTCGAATCCTGTCGGAGCCACAACTTTTATTATGATGGGCTACTTATAACTATAAGTTATGCTACTATTAGGTACTTAAATAGGTATAATTGGTAACTATACCTTACCTTTGTAGGTAAGTACTAACTTACCTAAAAAGATATTCAGCCAGTTCTAGATACAGAAGTCAGAAACTGTTAGAATTGTGTACAATTCCGGGACAGTTCTCACCACTGATAATGTTTATGACGTCTAATTGGTAGACACGTAAACACGGCTCGCGTAAATATTACAAAAGGCATTGTTCGCGTGGGACACTGACGAAACACTGTCCCATACTGTCGGTGTGTGTTACACATTGAGGGACTGCCGACCTGGCTGACATTTGGACACCATTTACATGTATTTTAATATTGTGTGATGGTTTACGCTCTATGTCACACATGTTAGCAACAATCCGATCAATGCCATCGTAGTTAAAAGTATTCGTTCAGTTCCTAACCGTTTAAGACATCATTTTATGGACATCCAAATACGAAATACTAGTTAAACTATCGCGACTTGGAAACATATTTATAAATATTAACGGAAATAATTATGATTTTAATACGCGATTAAGTCCCGTTAATATTTATAAATATCCAAATACGAGTAGGCTATCATCATAATTATATTGGGCTACTATGGAACTCTACATTGAGTTTGATACACACTTGGCCAGTTATTCTATGTTATTATAATGTATTCAGTGCTTCGTTTTTCTCGAGTCACGAGGAGTTTGCCATTGGAACGAATATTATGTTGTTTGAATACTTATCTAGTATTTAATTGGGGCAAATATAAAATAGATAATAGAGTAGTAGGGAATATCTGTTGTTTATATTAAAAACTCAATCGAAATAAAATATACAGCTTATGACAGTCATTTAGTTGACAACAAATTATAAAACTGATATTTCGTTCTCTAACACAACCTTCTAAAAACAGAAGCTACACTAATTCATACAGTTCCCAGAGCAAGAATGTTGAAACAGACCCAAATCACAGCAAAAACTCTCCGCACACGGCCGCGATGCCCTATGGCCCACTGTAATCTTTCAATTACTATAATGGTAATGGAGATCAGCCCATGCCTTGTCTACACTAGGCCAGTGGCTTAATAAAATACTTACTTAGCTACTAGTATAAGTCGCGATACTTAAAAAGAACGATGAGGGAAACGGGAGGGGGTATGTTTTGAACCAATAGCACACGCTAAATCAATGGTGTGAAGTGCGCCGCGTCACCCCTCCACCAATCGGACTTAAGATTCCTTAAAATCGCCTACTGCGCAGCTTTTTCCCCAAGCGTCTTTTTACGACGTGTGACCTATACCTATTTACCAGTCTTTTAATCTATAACACCCTCTAATAAAATTTTGTTTTTCATCATTGCGGGTAGTTTTAGTCAGGAGCAAAAATGCTCTTGATCAAAACTGACCACATTCACCTCAATTTTACTAAAAGACAATTTTAGAGATGTCTCTCAGACTGTTATTTTGTTTTGAACTTCATTGAGAACGAAATAAGAGCTTTTGAATTAGGAATTTTAAACTAGTCAGCGCAACAAAGAATCACCGTCATTGTGTCAAGTGCAACATTAGTTGCTAAGCTCGTGTAAACAAACAAAAGCTTACTGCAGTTTTTGCTCAATTGGATGAGGCATTGGCATTGGCATCACAATGTGTGTTTTTGTGGCTTGGCAAATTATAGTAGCGGTTCATATCAATTGATTTGCCTTCGTAATATTAGTGGGAATCTGAGGTCAGACCTAGAACTCAGATTCTAGAACGTAGATTATGTAATAGACAAAAACTAATCTGAGCAGCGCTTAGAGGCCAACGCTTAACGTATCGGTAGGCGGAATGAAGATGGGCTGCGAAGAATGTGTTCGTTAAGAACTAATGAATCGCTTCATTTCTTGAGGAGAGGTAAATTAAGCGATTTTATTGGTGAAAAAATTTAATCTTCGTTCATCTCTGGAGTAAACGCAGCCTTAGCTCCTATTAAATAACTAATTGGTTTTCCTCAACTAAAAACATGGAAACTTGTACCTTTATGCAAAGCTGGGCACCGTTAATCAAATAGTTAACTTCGTTAATCGTTAATCCGCTACAAAAAAAGTTAGCTTCGTTAAACGTTAAAGCGTTACATTTCGGAAGAATTAACGCAAGTTAACGTTAATCGTTAATCCGTTAATATGTGTAAAATTACATTTTTATATCGTCACTGTAAGCACTGGCGATAAGTAATAAAATGATCAAACGAAAAAAAAATCTTCGCAGTTTTCTCACTCGCACGCGCCGGCCAAATATATCTAGTTTTGTTTTTGTTTCACACGCTGCCACGCGCCGCCCGGCACTTGTCATTCATTTCATACTTGTCTGAACCGGTTTTTCGCGCCGCGCCGCGGTGCCGTGCGGTAAATATTAGGCATTGGATTAACGATTAACGGACTTCTGCATATTAACGGAAGTTAACATGTCCGTTAACATTTTTAAAAGTTAACTTAAAAGTTAATCCGTTAATCAAAATGTTAACTTCGTTAATTAACGATTAACGGATTAACGAGTTAATGCCCAGCTATGCCTTTATGTTACCACTTATGTTACCAGATCATACTATAGAGGGAGATGAGTGAAGATGCACAAGCAGCCTTCGATTGTTATATTGGTTCCAATTCCAACATGCACTAGTAAATTATTTCTGTCACTCATAAACCTTATTCAACTCGATAAAAAATACATAAAGCTCGTCACTCAAATATTACCTTGACCGGGAATCGAACCAACATTGTTGATGTTCCATTGTATGAGAAACGAAATCACGAGTTTATTACTTTAGTACACATCAGTAAGGTTTATGTTTATTGAACACGTTCACTGCCACCGACCATCAGTTGAACACTTGTGCGTCACAGGTAATGATGCGACTTACTTTGCCAAGATTGCTGATGACAGTGTCTTACTTGCTTGGCGCCAAAAAACTCAGGCCTTTTCACATCTTTAATGCTTTGCACATCGTCAGAAATACAAGTTAAAACATTTTTCTTCACACCAAGAAGCTTACAAATTAAAGTTTGAAGATTATTTTCCACAAAAATATTAAAAAGGTCAGCCATCATTGTTTTCCTAAACTGCTCATTTAGCATGCTAAGTGGGTCGATCTGGCCACCTTGCATTGTGTACTGCTAATGAATTGAATGATGTCGGATGCTATTTGTCCGAGTCGCCACTTTTCTTGATTCAGGGTTATTGGGTTAGCTGCTGGAGGACTGGTGACCAATGTGACCATCTATGTTTTATAGGAAATATTCGATATTTAGGTTTCTAGAATATTTTTAGTCTTGAGATTTTTTGTTTTGTTTTGTTTTGTTTAGGAGGTAAAATGAAGTTGAGTTGTGGATCAAATATATTGTTACAGATAACATTAGTGTCTCATAGCTCAGATGGCGGCTTACCTACTTTCATTTAGTAGGTAAATTAAACTACTTACTTCCAACCTATAACGTAGGTACCTATAGGTATTTCTAACTTCTACAAAACTAATTATAAACCAAATATTATTACATGTATGTATAAATACAGGACATGGCTCTTTGAACCTTTGAAGACAGTTACACAATGGATTTTTTATAATGATTTTATGAAATGACTGATTGCAACTGCCTCTGGAGTCTAAGTATCATTATTAACTCTGAGGAGTGAATTTTCTGGAAAACCCTTACCAGCTGGTCACCTCACCGTTATTGTCAGACGCTTGCGCAAGAGTTTAATTGTTCCATTCTGGCGCGCGGATGTGTGGAAACTCCGCTAGATGGCGCGATACACTTCTTGCACCCTTGTCTGTGGCTGTCCCTTTGTTCCAAGTCTGAATTGTTTCGGATATGAACCGCATTCATTGACAACGTGTGTTAAGGTTTGAGTAGATGTTTATTTAGGGAAGTACGTTTTCACATAAGCTCTGAATGTTATTGTGTTGGTTTTATCGAGATAGAGTCAGAAGGACATTGCCAAATGGCAGCCAGTGCTTATTTTTTTAATAATAATTAATAAATAACAATAATTCTTTGATTTTAGAAGCGCAATTGCACGAAAAATAAGTTTTCAGGATCGGAAAAGTTTATTCATGTTCGAGATGAATTTCTGACGTTACATTGTAATCTGATTGTAATGTTGTAAATTATCTTGTTGGAGCAAGAAATAAGTAGGTATTCTTTTATAATTCTAGACGTCATCCATGTAATTTGCACACGAAGCGTGTGACCGGATTTAAGAACGCAAATTGGGAAAACGACTTGAAAACATGTTTTTTCATTGTTTTAATTTACATAGTAGGTAGTTTATTTGGAGTCAAAAAGAGCTTGTTACATATAAAAAGATTTAGGACGTTAGTTACCGTAGTTATCAGATTAATTAGTTTTTCAAATAATTGTGATTCTGTAAAACATAAGGGGTTAGAAACGATTAGGAATTATTTTAGCTAAAACCATGAATCTAGAAAAAAAAGACGTGGGGCACTCGGGGACTGCCGCGGTAAAGCTGTTGGATGCCATCTAGAGGCGAGTTGCTGAACTAAAGTGACAGCGTTAGGTTATTTCGTTACGGATTTTCTGGATTCGGTCTCCACGCTCAAGGCCCGCGATAGAAGCTATGCAATAGCTTAAAACGATTAACTGTTTATTATAGAGTTTTTTTGGATGAGACTCGCGAGGGATCGGAATGAGTGGTAGAGAGGAGGCCTATACCCAACAGTGGGTGGAAATGGGCTGAGATGATGATGATGATGATAGAGTTTTTTTGATAAGATCAAATTACTTTACTGACACCAAAGGTACATTTCTAAGGAGTGTTGCATTACCATAGCACTACACAAAATAAAACTAAGCATGAGAAACGAACGCAACATTGATCCTTATCTCATCCTAAATATCACTTACACAACTAAATGGGCCGTCATCGCTTTGTCTGCCTACCCCCGGGCCGATTGATACTGTCAGCAACTTAGTGTTGAAATATTGATTGAGATGTTTGGCTAAATGATTTAGATTGCCGATTTGATTATGCTTATTTGGTTTGGACGTATGATGATGGAAAGATAGTGTAATGGCCACTTTAAAATGATTGATGTTTAATTATGATAGGTAAACAGCAGCTCTTTGTGTTGTAAAATGTCTTTCAAAAACAAGCTACCAATAATGCAATAAAATATTAAGCGGACAATTAAATAACTTGTACAAAAAATGTTGATTTTAAGTAAAAATATCATAAATTTATTGTCAAAGTACCTATCGGTTAATTCATGGTTTAGAAGTGACTGTCCAGTTAATAATTACTTATTTAATTTTCAGTAAATTTTTAACTAAAATTTTTTCTTAAACCGTAGTTTATTTAGATATAATGTGAACCTATTCAGACCCTTGTTTTGATAAACCAGGTTAAAACCAAGGTTTATTTTAGTTTTTTGTTATCAGGCCGTTATGGTTCGTGGATATTACCACAGATTATAAAACAAAGAAAACACCGTGGCCTAATTGCAAAGACAGTTCTCGTCTCCCCACCGGATAGATATGCCAGACGTGTCTGTCTGTTTGTAACAATGCCTTGCGGTACAATTGATCGGTTCATTCAAGGCGCTTGCGAAATCTAATACCTAATTTCTCTGTTTGGCTTAGGATTTTATTTACAAGCTGCGCCCCGCGGTTTCACCCGCGTAAGTCCTGTTCCCGCGGGAATATCGGGATAAAAAGTAGCCTATGTGTTAATCCAGGGTATCACCTATTCTACATACCCAACCAAATCCGTCAAGCCGTTTTTGCGTGAAAGAATAAGAAACATACAAACATTCTCACAAACTTTCACATTTATAATATTAGTAGGAAGGAAGGAAATAGGAAGTAGGATAGTAGGATCTCTTTGATGTTTTGTGTTAAGTTTGCAATAAGTTTGTTATATGCGAATGTTATAGGTGTATTGTGTCTGGTTAGATCGTGTCCAAAAATAAAACAGGATGGAAATTAGTGGTATTTATTTAAAGTAGAACTAAATTTGAAAATACTGCTTACCTTTTATAGTTCAAATAGGAAACTTAGATCATAAATTTTATGGAAAGCGAGGATTTGCTAATTGCTGCCTAAATGTTACGGTTCTCCTCAGCAGAAACCATTTCGAATTTTGAAAATTATGAGAAAAAAATAAGATAATCGTAGGTCATGTAGTCAATGATTTGTAGATGAATAATCAATAAGTGATGGGCAGTTCTCAAAATATGATCGAAATCATGTGAAACATACAAATAAGGCTGGTGACACACTGCGTCGGCGGATTACCAAAATGACAGCTCCTTTTAAGGAGTTGTACGTTTTGAGCGGACGTAAGTGGTCTGGTCACGCCTATAACATATACTCGTAAATAGAACGCCTTAATTGTGACCAGTCGGTTTTTTATAATAAAAATTGTTTTATGAAAAGATTTATGACTCTGTTATTTTTTTTCCTGAACTGAATAGTGGGTGGTGTAACCTACCATTGCAAAAATGTCAAGTTAAAGCCACACGAAATTATAGTTTTTCAAGAATCATTAATCAATTTAGGTAAATAGTTTTATTAATTAGACTGCACTATTAACAGTGATGAATATTATGCAGTTATTAATTGTTAACGTTAATTTATTATCCATTGAAGTACCTTCTACAAGCAAACAAACACTGACAAACAGAACTTAAACTTGTAATAAATTATATAGATTTATTACACTTTAAGGTTGTAAGAAAATCAAATACATGAGAACTGCTCGACAGGTTGATTTATTTTATTTTGCTTAATAAACTTTAGTATAAAACATATGGGTGTCCTTAATGTCTCATGAATAGTAAGGTATAAGTACCTAAAACATCACATCGAAATGAACGAAATGAACGAATGGAACGAAAGGAACACAGTGGTTTATTTTTATTGTGTCCACTCAAAGATGTAAGATTAATTTCATATTTCGAATTCCAACAACATCAAAGCTAACTTGACCTACTACATCAATTAACTGATTTTACGCCAGCTAGTCTGAAAAGTAGCCATCAGTCGTACAATATTGATTTCATCAAGTTCAGCCCACAGATAACACGACTAGATGATTGATAGACCACTTAGTATTGCGAAATGTCTATAAACTCATTAGGTACAATACCAATCAAGCTGGCAGATATGATTGAAAAGTTCATCTTTTCAAGTTATCATTTTAGTTTTCATGTGAAGAGAGTTTTTATTAATAATCGTTTTAGAACAATATTAAATATGCCAAGGATGATCTGCATGCATAGTATAATAATTATAATAGAAAGATGTACCTACAGTGATCGTTCTTTTCAAAAATATTTTATTCGAATGTGAATTTTCTCAAGATAGATTACTATTTGAACTCCTTGTTGTTAAAAAAAACATATAAAACGACAATTCTAGGCACTGGCTGAAACCGTCAGAAGAAAAAAATAATACAATATTTTTATAGGGTGTCGCCACTATGACGCGATTTAGCGAAGCTTTTGACACGCTAGGATGAACTGCTTTAGTTTGGGTGTTCAAGGTGATAGCTTCACCTAAAAACGTAATTTTTTAAATTGATTTATTTGTTTGTATAAATTAAGCAATTTAAAATTTTGGATGTAGCGTTCGGGGTCAAATAACTAACTCGAATATTTTTCAGAAGCGGTATTACGCGTCAATTTAGCATTGGCTTTACATTTTTGTATTTACTTTTAAAAATGGCCGCTCGAAACTTTGACTTCAAGTAGCCAGTGTCTTCTTTCAATAAAAGTGTAAAGAGGTTTACTTACCTTTTTTAATTTTATCTTGCAAACTCATTGGATGGAATTAGCAAAAAAAAAATTATCAACATTTTGCTTGTGCGATTGTTCTTTGAGTAACTTGTGAGTTGTCTGTGGTATTACAAAGTCTTATAAAAGTCACTTTCGTTTTTGGTATTTGCTAAAATCTCATAGCAGATATCACCAAAATTATATGTAGGTACCTTTATGTACCCAGATATACAGAGATAAAAATTTATCCCATCTAGTTCAGTTCCACACATTTCATTGATAAATCGTAGGCGTTTTACAAGTCAATGGATTCTGACGTGCGATTACTTCAAGGGTCCTTAGATGAGTTGTAGACAGCTATCATCTTCAATGGGTCAATTTAAACCATTTACACTGGCCTTTAAAATACGTGGGTGATCAACATTTCGCAATTTTTATAGGGTTTTTAGTCCATAAAAGATTATTGTCTTAATTGAAAATCAGTTTTATTGAAATCTTTGTGGTCTCTAATTAATGGTAACTGAATCTATTGAATAATATCTAAGAAAACATTTGACCTTCTGAAATAAATAGGTATGGTAATAACGTTATAGAAATAGAATTTAAGGTCACCCATTTATTATGTTTTCAGGTAAGTAATTTCTAATATTTAATAGGTCGTCCTAATTTAGCTGTCTGTAACTTAAACCCTGAAATTGGAGCCACTACAAAATTTCTTCTTTTGATTATCTAACTTTTTGTCTTTTACATTATGGTTCTTCGTTTCCATTACTACCTAAACTTCATTTCTTGAAACGAGCTAATAGGAAGCATATAAACGAACGTGATTGGTCGTCGAAAATAATCGTTTGTTCTCGTATTGGCTAGATTTGACAATTGACAATTGATTTGACAATCTAGCCAATACGAGAACAAACAATTATTTTCGACGACCAATCACGTTCGTTTATTTTGCTTCCTATTAGCTCGTTTCAAGAAATGAAGTTAGTTATTGTAAAATAGCTACGTAAGTATATCAGAAATCTGAGATTTATCGTAAAACTCGCTCAAACCACAAAATCTGACTTTATTCGATTTTTAAGAAAACTTATTCATAGTGTAGGAGTCACATGCCAACAATTATCACCATATTTTGCACATGAGTCAAACTCTGTGGTCAAACGTATCTGAGGTGTGTTGTTTGACTCGGACATGGTGTGAACATTGCCATACAAACATGGACGTGGTAGGATCTGTCAACGTTCTTGTGACTTGAGTAAATAAATATATCAGTATTTATTGTTGGCCTTTGCTTGTAATGGCCATTTGCTGTACACTCATTTTTCATTGTTCATTCAACAAGACACGGTCTACGCGCCCACCTACGCGCTTGGCTTTTATCTATCTTGAGTTTTATTCGGTCTTATAATTTTGAAATCTCGATGATTTTGACACGAAAATGACGTTAAGACTTTTAAAATATAAATCATGAATGCACAAATAAACAAATTAATCTGCACCCGCGGGCCAAATGGTTTCAAAATGGATTAATTTTCTAAAAATCACAATTTAAATTGAGTGTTTTAAAAATACTTGAATTTGTAGTAGAATAACTGTGTTTAGACATAAACACAATCTTTTTAAATGCCTCTCTTAAAAAAAGACATACAAAGAGGTAATGATGGTTTGTGGAGGTATTTTCCGAAACCTCTCAGGCAATTTCAAAAATTCTTTCACCGATCTATGCAATTGGCTGTCGGGATGGTTATAGGCTATTTTTTATCCCAGTAGTTTCATTAGTACACGCGTGCAAAGCCGGGACGTGCTGCTAGTATCTTATAAAAGTAAATTTACACAGCAAGGTGTGGGACAGGGTCAATTACCAACGTCTATAAATGTTAACCAAACAATAAACATTCACCGAACCGTGTAATCATTACATTTCGATCGATTAGTTACGAGTCACAACGATCTTATCGATATCATATCGAGATCGCATCAACTGAATGTCGAATGATCGATTATTAAATAGTTGTATGCGACTTGTGCTGGTTTAGTTGGTAGTGTGAGAACTGATTTAGTAGTAGACTTGCTCTTTTCGTCGTTTTTTTTTTCATCATTACCAAAACACCTAACTATTAGTAATATTATTACAGGCAATAGAGTCACCTAGCTTATAAGACTGTACGTTTTTGAGTGATCCTTGAGCTCCTACGAAATAAACATATTGTTCTTTTTTTCATTATAAATACTTACTTAAAACGTAAGAGTTGGCCACTTGCTCATATGAACGGACGGATTTAAAAATGAAGATTATCAAAGAAAATTAACAGTTTAATCGAGACACAAAAAGCAGAGATTCATACTTCTTGTTTAAATTCCTCGGATGAATATGTGTTAAAATGTAGGTCCATACATCAAGTTTTCATGTCAGGGTTTCTGTGACACCTCTTGGGCGTAATTTATTTCATGTCATGCCATAGATTAGAGTACCACTAATGAGTTTTCAATCTTGTAATGCCATCGAAGCCTCCTTGACACTCGGTTTAGCTTAATTGCTTTGTTTTTGTTCATATTGCTTCAGGCTTTTTGTCTTTTAAATGACTAGTTTGAAGGTTAGCAGGAGAAAAGGGTAATAGATGAGTAGGCCTAGGGCTTGGTGCTCTTAAAGTAAGACAATTATTACCTCACAAAATGATATATTAGCTGGTTATTATCCTAATGAGGCATAATTTTTAAATATTAACTGGACTTAATCGCGTACCTCGACGTTTCGGTGGCGTTACAGTCACCGTTATCACGAGTAGACTCTTAAATAGTATTCTAATGAGGCAAGTTTAGAATTTACATTGTCATTCTCTCTAAACTTGCTCTGCTCTAAACAGTCATTGAAAAGTTTAATATAGGTTGTTTTACCAATAGGGTTTTAAGAATAGGTGTACTTACTTTAATATTATAGATGGGAAAGTATGTGTGTGTGTGTGTGTGTCTGTCTGTTTCTCCGTCTTTTACGGCACAAAGAGGAAACTATTATATGAAATGCTATTGGAGGAATTTATGTGACTATCCCTATTAATAATTAAACTTAAAAAACAATATTTTCTCACACAATGAGTAAGTACTTATTATGATGGCATTCTACACCTGGCCGGACTTATAAGACAATTAGGAATGTATTTATAATATTTTATAATTTACACATAATACAGGGTGTAACGTGATAACCTCATAAATTAAGTAAAGTCATGGTTACAAAAATGCATTCAACAGAGTGTTTGAATTTTGTATCTGACAATTTTGAAAATTACTGTAATATTAAAAGTACCTATTTCTATTTCAAAATCATTGTATTATTCACGTAAAAATATCGTCGATTTATATATCGCCAATGTTTGAATTTTTCCAGAGAATTTTCATCTAGGTAAGAGTATGGTCACATTGGTCACTCCTCGCGGGTGCGTCTCACACTGCGTAAATTTAAATGGACTGTATATTTTTACGTGAGCTTATTCATATTTGAAAGTAGTAACCTAAATTACAACCTGTAAATAAATTAAATAAATAATGTTAGTGCTATTAGCATCCACTTGTTTATTTTTAAGGAAATGGGTAATTAACAGGATAGTATTGTTTGTGAAGGTTGAAAATCTTGTTTAATTATTGTAGAAAAACATAGGATTTTTTAATTGTGGCATTTTGTTGCAAATATGGTTAGAGCTGGCTTTAAATGTTTTTATGGCTCTAATTATTTATAACTTAACCTTACTGAGTTATTTTTTTTATGTCATGCATAAAAAATATGTGGGTGACCTGTTTTACTACACTCCTTAATAAGCTAACCACTGGTTATTTTTAGTTTATTTAATTTTGCTATTATAAATATATTAAGATTTCAGATTAATAACAGTTACCTATTGAAGATAATAGGACTTGTACAACTTATATCTAGTAGGTATGTACCTACGACAAGTTTTTTTACACTTACGTATAATCTTATTCAACTCATTTGTCACCAGTTTAACATAAAAGGCGATACAGTTAATATTTCCTCACATCCTACAAATATCAATTTATAATGAAATCAATGAAGAAATAAAAACAACAAAGAACCAATCATATACAGATTTTGTTAAGAAATCGCTCCAGATCGATGCATAAGTCAGCTATCGAGCAGAAGGCTCAATGTTCTGAATGCCAAATAGTTTGTAAAGCTCATTTACTGATCAGCATAGATTTAAGTTATAGGAAAAGTTGGAATATTAGACAAAATTTTAAATTTGGAAATAAATACACATATTTGATTTACACAGGTTAACGTCGTTTCACTCTTCAAAATTTAACTAAGCAAAAGGAAATGACGTAGTGGTTGAAAGTAGAAGTGCATTATTTTCGAACTTTTGCTGTAAATAAATATTGTAGTGCTTTTACACGTCATTATCATGTTTTAGCTTACTTTTGTTGAGTGTTGTTTTATGTAGTAAATGTTATTTAGGTATCAAACTTTGAATACCTACATAAAAATAAGGCGATAGAGTTCATCAAACAACAGTTCTATAGAACTCATGAGCTTTATCTAGTCACATTTAAAGTTGACATTGTTACATCTTCAACTACAACCACCCATTTAACTTATTAAAAGCGTGCAGTACGTTCAAGGACGCCCCAGGCAGAGTAGGGGCGCATCGCTAGCTTCGCGCCGGTAGATTAAATGTCAGTCTCGCAGAAATACTCTCGAACGCCGCGCGTTTCGAATATCGAACCTATTTTAAAATCGAACTCTATGAACGAACTTTTTTTATTCTTTCGCGCCAATTGATCTTTGAAGTTTGACATTTGTTTTTTATAGTGAAGTGAATGTGTTGAGTATTATGAAAATGTTTTTATGTCGATTGAATAATTTCTAGCAGTAATTAGTTATTATCGACTGTCAATCACTCATTGTTTGATGAAATTAGCATTGGACATTGAGATGCGATTCTGATTTCTGTTTGTGTTGGTGACAATGGTGATCATGAATCGTCAACAGATTTTGTCGGTGTGTGCGGCGGTGTTGAGTTTTTATTTGTATGCAGCTGTTGCTCAGGTAAGATAATAATTATTATTTTTATTTGCATTTGAAATGGACATTCGGACCAATGATAAATAGGTACCTGTAGGGGCTTAAAAAGAATCCGTACTGAAAGAAGTAGAAGAAAGAAACGAGGTAGGTGTGGTATGAGGGATGAGGGTGCACAAAGTGAATTGGCTGTATGAAGTTCAACATTCAATATAGTTTTTGACATAGACACATCCGGTACCTACGTTTAAATAGACATTTGACCTCTACATATTCCAAATTTTGAAAATTTTATCACGTTGGCTACCTAGTCCCATCATCACTACTATTAGATACCTATGTCTATGACAAATTTTCAAAGAATGTGATCTACCTATGTTCTACTAAAGAGCGGTTTTAAATTATTAATTCTGTAAAATAATGCTTATTCACCGGCTCTCAATACATGTCTAATACTAAGCCAATTACCTACTAAATGATATAGTTATTACAAAATAAGTTACTTTACTTACTAGAATGAAAAATACTTATATACTTACCTATAAATATAACTTTACTGAAATTTTCCATAAGTAATTCTTATTTGTAAACTATGATATATTTTAACTAAAAGTAAAAATACATTATTTAAGGAAAAAAATAAGTTAGAAGTAAAACAAGTTAGCGAGTTCCAAAACAAACCAAAATTGACATATTTGCAGACTTAATAACCATAAAATTGATTGTGACTACATTCCGGCATACAAAAGACATAAACGCGTGATTGACCTACTAACAAGCCGGTGTGCTTTGTTTTGTATTGTAATGTAAGCTAAGTTGTACGAGTATGTGATTAGATACGACTCATTTCTAACCGACTAAACGAATGAGTAAGTACTTAGATTCTTTGTTACACTATAATTTTTATGAATATCTAGATAGATTTTACAGTTAATTGCAGAGCAACTTTTAAAACTACATATTGGTAAGTAGGTACTTATAGGTAAGTACTTCTGAGGAAGTCTCAAAATGAGGCAGGTTCGGTTAGTTGCTTCCTAAATGAAATGGTTATTTGGAAATAACGGCATACTGCGCATGTATAATCAGCCCATAAAAACATGTAAGTGAATTAATAAGGTTTTTTATTATATGTAATTGAAAAGCGCCGTGTGTAGCCACAGGCAAGAGCTAGTATCTGAATTTGATGTAATAGTTATGACATCAGATTTTGAACTTTAACCTGCTATTTTCAGTGTCCAGTGACCTATAGCTCTAGTAACCATAACTGTGCGACTAAACAAACTTGTCTAACGATGCACATTTTGTGGCCATATTTTATAAGACGTGTTTAATGATATTATGTATCACTACATTGTATAAAACAAAGTCGCTTTCTCTGTCCCTATATCCCTATGTCCCTATGTATGCTTAAATCTTTAAAACTATGAAACGGATTTGTTTGATGCATTTTTTTTTATGGATAGAGTGATTCAAGAGGTTTGTTTATGTATAATTATTCACTCGCGCGAGGCCGGGGCGGGTCTCTAGTTATGTGTAATAAGAAAAAATATGTACAAACACTCGATTCATGTAATGTATCTCTTGTGGAGCACTTCATGTCACAGAAATAGTTTTCGTTCAGATTTGATCTTTTTTTTCTATATTATGAGTTTTCGTAGTACAAATTTACAGTTCACACAAGACATTTCTTCATTTTTGTACAAATTACAAAAAACCAAGTTCACAGTTAATAATATGTTTACAAGATTCTCAGAATTATACTGAACTTATTGTTTGAGCTTAGCCTCGTTCTACATAACTTATCTAAGTTCAACATATCTTTGACTTTAAATTATGTATTTAGTAAATATTATTAAGTAAATAGATTCAGATAACTGATTATCTATTTTGTAGGAATGAATAAAAATAAGTATATTTTGGTTGGTTGGAACATAATAGAATAAGGAAAGAAAAATAACAGTCCGTTTAAGGCCTATAGGCCTCTAGGTCTATATTTAATTAAACATATAAAAACTATAGATCATTGAAGCCAAGCAACGTTCTCAGCAGTCACAAGTTAGATGGGTGACCTGACTACAGTGCGCTGGAACAGCTGAGTAATTGCGTGCTTCGGGGGGTATATTCAATTATTGGTCTCGACGGAAGCCTTGAGAGACCACCACTAGACCACTCTTAGCTCAAACGTTCAACATAGTATTCATAACATACAACATATAACATGTAAAGTATTGTATAATAGAAAAAGACCCTTCTATTTCACATACCCTGATATAATTTATGTCCATGTATTTATCAAAAACGTTGAACTTTAACTTATAAGCTTTGTGTGTTGTTTCAATACGTCTCATAATACACTCAACAGTTTAATGGCCAAGTAATTGCATGTTTCAGTGCAGACAGACGGACAAATCTATGTTTCTATGACATAACAATGTAATTGAACCATGCTCTCCTTTCCCCTGTGATTTATTGGATGGTAACAAAAATGATTTACGATTTATATCTTTGAAATCTTGAACGTAAAGATTCTGACAGTAGAATGTATAAATGATTGTTTTGCTGTATTGGCTTAATTAATAAAATGTTCCGTTAAATTTTTTACATTTTGACGTTTGTCTCAAAGCGCATGTCACAAAGTTACAAAACAGAGTAGACGATCTTCTATTGTTCGTTTTGGGGCAGCGATCGAACATAATTGCCGAGTTTGGCAATCGTTGTGAAACGTAAACTTTTGTCTCCAAGAGCTTAGCCAAGATGATCTAGATTATGAATTCTAAGTTGAGTATTAAACAAAGGATTATCTAACTTTCGTAATGTTTTGAGGATTTAGGATTTTGAAAACTCTCGCGCTACAATATGATTGGCATTTGCTTAGTTATAAAATGTTTGTTCGTTCGTACGAGTAAGTGGCCAACTATGTTTATGGAGTTTTTAGACCGCCTAAAGGCCTCCGTTGTCCATTAACGACTTTAAAAGTCGGGACCGACAATTTAACGAGATCTCCGAAGCACGGAAGCGCTCCAGTTTTTAATGACACTTGCGGTTACTATCCAAGTTGTGGGCGCAGAACGCTGGTTAACTTCAATGACCTACCAAGAACGTCTTACAGACTGCCGTTAGCAAGTTTTTCCAAGAGCGCTTAATTCTATAAGATGTACCAAATGTAAAGTGATTTGCAATAACTATTACGTAAAGCTTTGTGGTCACAATCACACAAGTTCAAAAGTAATTGCACATTTCATTTAGAATCAGAAATGAAAGACATCTGCAATATTTTTGCGTCACTATACCATTATTCTTTTTCGATATTTCAAGCGTATTGCAAGAGATTTTTAATCAAAAAGATTCGTCTTTTCTTCTAAGTGTTAGTAAATATTGATAGAAGATGCGATATTGCATTAAAATTGTCTGCAGCGATTTTCACATTGCTTTTAAATAAACTCATAAGTTGCTAAAATAAAATTAACAAAAAGTACTGAACTGTTTTCATTAATCAACATTGGAATAGTTGTAAAATTAGACCTTTTGAATGTAATTTTCCCAGTCTTTTCAATTCTAAAACAATCTGTTGGTAGCTTTTTGCGCGGATTTTATACAAACGATGATTATTATTCAAAATGTATATCTGATAGGATAGGTAATCTTATTGGGTCTAATTTTTTAAGAAAAGTAGCTGTAATTTTATTTCGAAAACAAACTCGGTTCACTTGAAATTATTATTGATCATCATCTTTCACCGTTAGTTTATTTAGTCCATAGTGTTGGTTTAACTTATAAATCATTGGTTATTACTCCTATTACTGCGCAGACGTCGCGTTTGATAACAAAAGGTTATCTAACAAGCAGTTATACTTGTCTAGTAGATAAATATGTTGATGGAAAACAATTCCAGAGACGGATGTTTACGTACTTTTAATAGTAGGTACCTACCGGGTGTTGAGCTATCTATGCAGATGTTTATAACGCATCAACTTCTTATAAATAAAATTGCATTTGGTTAGTTAGATTGATTTTGTATTTTTACCAATGTGTTCAAAATTAATAAGGAATTTAACTGAGGCAGCCCTGAGTCGATCTACATCTGTAATCGTAATAACGAACGACATCTCAAACTGCAAACCTATCTAATTTAAGATCGACATCTGCCTATCGATGGTTGTGAATCGTGACTGACGAATTGTTCGATAATATCGATTCTGCAATCGATACGGATCTTCTTAGTTACTTTTTAACTAATTTCTTTGTAGTTTGAAAAGTTATCACTATTTGGAAATGCAAAGAACTTTTCTCCGAAAGACAATTTTGTTTGAATTTTTTTGCCAATTTCAAAAGTTGTTTCAAAGTTCATAATTTATATTGGGACAATTAGATTCAAAATTCAAATACGGAAATCCGAAACACGAATTTTCATATTATAGGTAAATATATTTCTTTGTATAAGTGTTTTCCAATTTGAAAGTAGCAATGGACATTTAATTTTATAACTCTACTTTCTTGCATTAAGGATTTATTGCAATAATGTTTTATGGGAGATTTTGAAATCATATTAAATAACATGTAACAAAGAACTCTTTTTGTTCTCAGCCTTTCTCCATTTCATTACAAAACTTGAAACCTTTTGGTTTGATTGACAAAGATCATCACAGATGACCCTATCGTATTTGTCTAACAAGAATGACCTTGTACTCAGTTTTATCCCACACCGGTTTGGTCACAATCATGTTCACAATCTCATGTTACAATAATGACTTTTTTTTCGTACTAAATGTTCAAAAACCTGTATTTATCATTAATTTAACACTCAGCTGCTCGTCCCATTGTTTAGAAGTGTCTGCGAAACACTCGAAGTGTTGAGAAAATAATTGAATTAGGTATGTAACTTTCGACTAGTAAAAAGGAAGCCATTTTGTAAATTTGTATGAGTTCGTGGTCAACTCTGGATTCGGTATTAGGTGCAAATAGTGCAATCAAACAAGTTCTGAGACTTTTGAGCTGTTAATAGGTAGACAACTGATATTTAAATAGTGTGTACAAATATGGATACAACAAATGAACAGGTAGGTAATGTTAAGTATCTTCATACAAAAAACTAGAAACCGTTGGTGTGCAAGTCCAACTCACACTTCGCCATATTTTTATTTTATAGCATTCATAAGAAGGCATCACATTTTAATATCATAGTTTTAAGTTACTTTTTTAGCTTATTTATAAGCATTATAGTATCCGGGTTACGTTGACATTTTGCTTCACAAAAACGAAGTTTCTCGAGTTCATTGATTCAATTTAAACTTGAAATCACTCGAAAGTAGCCAAAAAAATTTATCCCCCTCTTTTGACATAAAATGCTTTATCATCATAGAAAACATGGAAAAATCATTATCTACTTGACAGAATAACAAAACAATAATGTTAACTGATTGTTAACGGGTAAAAACTATTTAGTAAGTTAACGGGTTTTGAGAGAACAGTTTTATGAGATTTATTTTTTAAAGTCATCTGAGAAATGGCGCTGTCATTTTGGTCCGTTAAATAAGCCGGCAAGAGGCATTTGAGACCGCAAGAAAGGAAGACCGCGGTTCAAATCGTCTGATTAATTTATTGAAATACTGTCGTCAGAAAAAGGTGAAACAGATTTCTAGTTTTGAATTGCATTGCGGTAGACATTCATTCAGATTTTAAGATACTTTTGATCCTCTACCTATATCTATAACAAACACAACAGGGGGTAGGCAAATATTCTCTAATACATACATATCCACATTTTGATTAGTTTGGTACCAAAAGTTCAGATCTCGTTTTTCGTTGACGCAATGGGGTACAAAATACCATTAATGTGTTGTAAACTAGTGGATATTAGTAGTTATTCTGATAATGATAAACGCAAACATCCTGATATCAGTGTTGTGGGTGAAACTAATTTGTATAGAACTTATAAGATTACAGAACACTCTCGGTTCTATTTTTATTAATATTTTGAAAAAATTACTCACTGTGATCACAGATAATATAATTATTTTATCTGTGCTGTGATGTAATGAAATAAAACTAACTAATTAAAAAAAAATGAAATAATAAGAATATAATTCATTATGTAAATAATAATGGACAAAATGAGCTAGATATTTTTTCAGGTATTTCGAAACGATTCTTTTATTTCTAGTATGTTCTACAAAACTCATATCATGATGTAACTCTACAAAAACAGTTCAAATGAATTGCTTTTTTTAAACAGTATTATATAAATCAAAAGATTTTGTATACTTTATTTACAGAAACTAAACTAATACATAACTGTACAAAATACAAATAGAACCAGTTGAGCCATCTAAGGACCGTTAATATCAAAATGTCCTAATTCTCTTTCACAAACAAAACTCAGGCCTTTTTGCATCTATAGTAGATGATTTATACAGCATCAGGAGACAATCTTTGCCTACACCTAGCGGGACACTGCATGGGACATTGTTAAATTATTGACATTATCTCAACAATGCACAAACAAAATAGTGCTTATTTCATATGGTGTTGGTGATCATCCACAATAGCTTTTATTGTATTGTATTAATTAGATTGTATACAAAACATAGCTTTCAGTCCTATGAATAAAACAAGTAACAAATTACAGCAATTTATTCCTCAGACCAATTACACGATGATTATAAATAAATCTTCTGCAAGTGTGTCAACGTTAATTCTTGATGTTATCGCATCTCTTTTAGTAGCGTGCGAGCCTAACTACCAATCTTACTTAATCACCTATCGATCTCTGGTTTTGCTTACTGAATGTAGATATTTTACACATTTTGTAAGGAAGTAATGGAAAATATCTACCCACAGTTAGCAATACCAAAGATAGGTTGAGACTGGCTGTTATAGGACTCGACCTTTTGGACGGTTTCGATACTAGATAGAAGATGATATTTAAATGTATGCTTAGATGTTTGCATAGTCATCTTGTAAATGTTGAGCAAAAGTAAGTCATTTGCTTATAAATGTTTATGTTTTACGGTGCTTGAAACCAAGAGTTTTGCATGATAAAATTAAACCATTGATGCGGTACCTGTGGAACTCTGAAATGGTGGAACCGTCAATTATGAATAATGTATATTCTTTATTGTGATATGGGGTCTGGCTATTTGGCTCAACGTTTATTAAGCATATACGCATACATATACGCATTAAGCGCGGTGAGTTTTTCAAAGAATAAAAGTCTGCAACTCAATCGGCCCTTACACATGGAGTTTATGTCCTACCAGTAGAAAATATCTAGGTTTATCAAAAAATTTAAAGTACTATGTAGTTTATAAGCAAAAAATGGTAATTTTATAGCCTAACTTTAAAATTCCAGGCAACTGTAATATTTTCGAAATCAGTTAAGCAACAAATCCATTTCAAAAAATTCATGTCAATACACCTTCACTTTTTAGAACATAAAACACACAATCTGCAGCGAGTATGCAAAATTAATATCTTGTTTCAGAATAATTTTGGTTCAATAATCACATTTCAATCAGTGTGTGGTTAAGCTCAATCGGATATTGATTTATTCAATGTCTTCGGAGATCATAGCAATAAAATATCAATATCATTTAAAAGCATTTACACTATACCTATATTCGTTTGATTTTCGTATTTAAAGTCACATCCAGTTCCCTATAAGTAAGAAATAGATAAACCGTTTGGACACTGCAATTTTTTCATTCAAAAACTAATCTGAGAGAGTGGCAACTAAGTACTACTCAAAAATCATTTCATTAACTCTTCAAGAAAAAGTCCTACTAAAATGTAAATAACATAATTTATTCAGAACTAAATACTAATTTTACTGACATACCTCTTTGGGGGAGTTCATAGTGAATCAAAAAACAAGTTGTCACAATCAGACCTATCGTAGACTACCCAAGGCCGTATTCGATCACCGACTATTATAAACTACGTTAATTATCAAAATATTCTAAAAACAATTCAGTTTATTAATTTTTATGCACAACATATAAAATATACCTAGAAGCTTTTTGTCCGAATTCTTTAAAGCAGGTGCTAAAAGTCAACAGTCGGCCAAACTCTACAATACTTGACGTTTCAAGTGCTGCTCAGCGGTAGCAAATATTTTAAAGACTAGGTATTAATCAGTTCTTTGACGAAACGTACCGTGTTTTAAATTATTTTTTAATAAATATCGTCTGATATTTCAGATCAGTCGATCTTCATTATGTATAAAAAGTAATGGCATCTTGTATGGTATATCTAAGGCAAAAGATGGTGTCAGAATGGTGCAAGTGGAAATCTGTGTTCAGTGGTCACAATTTGGATTGGAGGACACGTTAAATTAATCAGTCCGACTTTTCTTTACGATACAGCACCTTAAATCTTCACCACTAGAGTTAGCCACTCCAGCTTATACGAACTTACTCTTCTTAACTATCAATGTGTGATTCACACAAAGTGATTTTATGTATTAATCAACATAATCTATTAATAACTCCTAAATAAAGGTCATGAGGTTTGTCAGTTTTGCGTGTACAGTAATTTGGCATGACACTTTCAATTCTAGCCCGAGATTCGTCTCAGTCTAAAGATGACCATGTGAATTACACGAAGGCACGATTTAATCACATTCGCTCCGGCTATAGACCACAATTGTTCTGATTGTAGTAAAAGTTGCGTTAACGTTATACAACTGGTTAAGAACTAGCCATGTCTGATTGTCTCATTTAGTCAATGACTAATATTATAAGCAAGACAACCAGTCAACGTTAATTTTATTAGTTTATTTAAATTTAGAGCTTTTATGCGATAAAATTTCATTTTGTTATTACCTGTGAATCAAGATTGATGTTTCAATCATCAGTTATTTAGTATCTTAAGCTCAGAAATCTGAGGCAATGTTGGTGATTTGACATTTATTGTGTAGAATATAAATGTATATAATTATCATAGCACCGGTACCGTATTTATTCTTAAATCAATAAATGACATTTTGATAAATCAATTCTTTGAGGCACAAACATAAAAAATCGTCATTGTTATATTAATTTTGATTCTGTCATGTTTTTTTAAATAAGACTTTTAACTAATAACATTTTTAGAGTACCTAAAATCTAAAAAACTGAGGTTTTAGTTGTCATTTACTTTTAACTGCAGGCATGTCCCCCTGTTAACAGTTCAAGGTAATAAAAGAGCTATTTTTGAATTAAAGATCATTCTCAGACTTGTAATACATTTGTACCTGCCAACTAAGTTTTATTTCGTAAGTAATGTTCTATGTAGGCAGATTATGCCAAAATATCCACTTATCATGAATCATAGTGGGTAGACAGTAGACACCTATATGGTATGTTTGACTCACAAGCTCGTTGTAAGTAAATATCTATAATTTGACATGTTTTTGCAATTTTGTTGGTTTCGCACGCTTGTATGAGGCGCATGTAATGTATTGCACATTAGATTAGGAAATACTTTGATATTTGTAGAAATAGAGACGATCTGAAAGTAGCTTTAGTACCGACTCAAATTGTCGGTAAGTGGTAACTTGTCTTTTCAACAAATTGCAACTACGAATTTGTGACCTTATTTCTGATAAATGCGCAATGATTACATCGAATTCGATAGGTTTTTATAAATATCAAGGATTACTTTGAAAGTAGAAGAACAACAGCAATTTGGAGAGCTTATTTGATTGATAAATGGATAAGATAAGGAATTATCTCTTAAAGGATGTATCAAAGTGATCGTCCATTATGGCAGATAACATTTTCAAATCATTCACAATTTAGAATTATTTATTAGCTTTGCCCTGCGTAAGACTCGCTTAAAATCTAAGCGTGAAAAGTTCTGTGTAAACTATGTATATCGAAAATATTGCTAACAACTAGTTTAGGCCGTTTGAATATTATAAAACAAGTCGTTTTTAATGTTGACTGTTCAAGATCTGTGTGGATAATCCCAGATTAGCTTTATTCTAATGCTTCTCAGCTTAATGAATCAGCTCGGACCAGCTGTACACCTCATTTGTATATTGGCAATAGTTAATCCTAAAACAATGCTATGACTTGTACTTAATACATTTGGTAAGGCTTTGGTCATTCGGGCCGAGTTTGTTTTGATGAATAATTGAATAATAATGTTGAGTACTAACACAAACATTATGGATATTGATTTTGTGTTGAAAATAATCTGCCTTTTTGAAGTCGACTGAGTAGTTTCGGAGAATACCTCCGTTAAACAAACCAACCAACATTACGTCCTTATAATATAGATTAACAAGTTACAAAAAAAATACATTTTTGAGTGGAATAAACAAAATAAAGTTGGTATTACGGAATACCTAACAGTACTCAGTAGGTAAAGTGTAAAACAATGTGATTACAATTATACAAAATATTTTCTTAACTGGCCACGGAACACCATTAGATTCAATTGCATAACAATAAACGTCTTAATCTAAATACGAGTACAACCTTTTACTACCCTATCTGTGTTTATAATAGTATCTAGTACTATTATGTACACTAACTTAACCGCTCTCCCCATCTATTCCATTGTTTACATTACAACACACTAGTTAAGGAAACACTAGAATTTTATGCCCCACGTTAAGCAAGTTATGTCTTAAGCTCGGTTTCCCAGGAGATCGTCATGTCGGTAACAATGTAATAGAGACCCTTATAATACCTGTTCGTAGAAAAGACACTTACAGAAGGAAAAGAAAGATTACTTTCAAGATTTTTCCTGAAAGCGCAATAAAATATTGAAGGAAAACATTTTATAAAAATGCTAATTTTTAAGTTTATTCTACTCTTTTATCTCACGTGTCGTTATTTTTCTTGGGCCCATTTTTTGTACTCAGAAATCCATCTTAATACAACAAAAACTCTCGTAAAATTTTCTCCATTTACACATTCTTCGATTTGAAATACGTAAATTACCTATAGGTGCTTGCACTACAGGCAGCCCACAATTACATTGACCTGTGACCTAGAGGAATTAAAAAATGCATGACAGTAACCACTAGAGCTATCAAAAGGAATGGTGTTGGCAAAATATTGACAATAGGCGCGGCTTACCACCGAGAGAGTATTGAGTGGTTACTCTTAGCTATGGAAACGTTGTTTGGGTAGACCCAAGGTGATTTGTATAAGAAACGTTTGAAAGCTAAATTGCAGCATGCGCTAATGACTCATAAAAGTTGAGTATTATGTTCGTTAGCATCATGAGTGACCTAGCTTAGTAGATGAGCTTGCAAAAAGTGACACAATGTATTTTTTATTACTTATTGTCTTTTTTTTTAAACTTAGGACTTGGTAACCTCATATTGAACTGTGACTATAATCATCCGTATCATGATTAACACATTACACTTTTAAACAATCGCGACTTAAGTACATTTTGATGTATTTTAGTCGCGATTGTTAAAAAGTGTTATAATCTTATGGTTATGTTATTAGCTGACCGCTTAAAACCTTTTCTGTAAAGAGCATTAACCATAGCGAAATTTCAAAACAGTCTAACAAATGAACTGTCCAATGGATATTGTAGGTTCACTCATGTCACTCTTGTTTTGAGTGTTTTCGTCATTTAACATGCTCTCATTACTCAGGTTTTACAGAACACGCAATCTTGACCTTCGGTGTAGACTTTAATCCATTGTCATTTAAAATAATGTTAATACTGACACTTTAGTGCTTTTTCGTGCTAGGGGGCTATTTTTGTTTTATTAATAGGACTTTTGTTCTGATCTCTGTATACTCGTAATTTGAAATAAATTTGTTTGTGAATATCAACGTGTTAAACTCATTATTATCGCATTTTTTTTTAATTGACAAATTATTATGAATATTAGAGTAAAACTAAGTCAAAATAAAGCATTTTTAATATTTATCATTAAAAATCAATCTACAATGACACAACCGTCGCATCAATGTAACAAAATAATGTGGTCTTGTAACCGAAAATCAGTAGGTTACAGTTCGTGTCTTCACTGGACTACATAATGAAACACAAATTACGTACCTTCTTGCTTCCTTGCTTATGTAACGGATACTATGTCATTAGGGTTGTCAGAATAAAATAAATATAAATAATAAATATCCTTGGACATTTATTTTGAATAGTATACTTTATCTAATTAACTTACGGATTTTTTTACAACATCTACCAAGATATCATAAAAAACCTAAAATTAATGATTCTTAGTTTTCTGATTCATCACTCAGTTTTCATAGAGAACTGTAAATATTTGAGCGACGATTTAAATCTGAGTGCAGACTCTGAATACGAGACTAAGATTATTTTAAAAAATCGTTCTTAACTATTCTTGCGACAAATAAAGACTGTCAACCCTGCAGCAACTATCAATAGAGTAAGCTCCACCACTGAATATTAAACTCAACGGTTGCACCGCTTATTTCTTATCTCAAATCTTCCTTTGTATGCGCTCAGTATGCCGTAGTACCTACCTACCTAATTCCCCGTCATTATGCCTGAAACATGCCAAAAAACACGTTATGTTTAGTATGTTGCGAACGAGTTGATATTTGTGCAGTTGCATTGTGGTTGATGTGGCCAAGAATTTAAATAAGGTTCGAATGTTCTGATTTCGAATTTGACAGTTTCTAGGTCAATGGGTACCGCAACTGAATCAGTTTATAAAATGTCACCACTTGATTTTTGTTGTATATTTTGATAGTATTGTCGAAGCTGCATAAGAAGAAGTGTCAGTATTACAAAGTTATCGGTTTTATCGGCAATCATTTTATAAAGACAAAAAGATCAAACATTTATTTGGAGTGGATCAAAGGATAAAAAAGATCATATTTCTAGAACTGATAATTATATTAATGTTATCAAAAAAAAAGCACAATCACGATTGAAAATGCCAAACCAAGGCTTTTTATTTATGTGTCAAGTATTATTCAAATGTCAATTTTCTTTAGGTAGCTAAGTATTTAGTGACCCCGGACTAAAAAATTCGAGGGCCTTCAATATTAGGTAAACAACAGAGTTTGTATATTGACATTCTGCTAACTTTAAATGAATAGCAATATAATATTCAAATCGAAGTTTTCGTTTCTTTACTTGTCACCATTTGTTTTTAAAGCGCCTAGGTTAGGGACCATTTATAATTATGCCTATGCTATTGCCAAGATGCGTAGGACCAGCATTGAAATTGTCCTTGCTAAAAGTTTTTTTATTTTTCTGTTTGTTATTTTTAAGGTGTGAGTGTGCAATAAAGAATTTTCATTCATTCATTCATTCATCGCGGCTCTAATCAACCCTAATTGTATGAAGAAACCAAGAGACAGTAGATTAGCTCAAAGTGTAATCTTATCTCATTATTACATTAAGGTCATGTGTGCAATTCTTAGGATGTTTTTTCCCAAAGTCATCACGCAATCTCGAAGTAGTTTACTCTCGCGTCAGAACAATAGCGCCAATCTGCATCAAACAATAGACGTTTATCCAAACATCTTTATTAGTAGCACCTATAATGGAACAGGCTGGATTTGAATGAGGTTGATCAAGAGTGGTTAATCAAGACGAGAGTGTGTGGATCAGTAAAATGATTGGGGGTTTAGAATGGTTTTACTCCGCCAAGGATCGGGATGGTTGGAAAAATTTAGGGGAGACCTTTGCCCAGCAGTGGGACGAAACAGGTTGATAAAAAAAAAGTATTTTTTTCTGTGCACTGGGTTAGACAAATTTATACCATCTCACGTCGGTCACAGTGGGAAATGTAAGTTTGTTTCAAAACTTTGGAATTCTAAATTAAAAAAAATCTGTTATGATGGTAGTACAAAATAATTTTGTGTTATTTAAACTTTTAAGA
Organism: Xanthorhoe spadicearia; assembly: GCA_947086425.1. Taxonomy (NCBI): domain Eukaryota; kingdom Metazoa; phylum Arthropoda; class Insecta; order Lepidoptera; family Geometridae; genus Xanthorhoe; species Xanthorhoe spadicearia. Next base: position 10,188,005 of record OX352202.1, on the reverse strand, counting down.
CGGCTTATTCCTTAATATTCTATAAAATTCAATTAAAATATGTTGTGAAAGATGTCCAAACATGACTGATGAATCGCTAATTTAGACAAACACAACAGCTTTTAAGAGTTGTGTCTACGATTTATGATTTATGATAAATTGATAACGCCTCGTAATTATCAATGTTTATTGATAGCCAATCAATTAGCACATTCAGTTATAAGTCAAGTGTTCAATGCCAATACTTCAAAAGCCCCCGCTGTACAATGTTCTAATAAATATTAAGCAAGATTTATTTTTCAAATAAATTATGAATTAAAACATTATTGTTATGTTGGTTGTCATATTATTGTGGATAGTAAACGTAGAGGCAAAATCTTGAATGCTTTTATTTTGTTACAAGTATGCTCAGAGTTCTTAATTATTTTGTTTACATAGGTAGCTACTTAAAAATTTTAAGATCACTCTATTGTACGATTGAAGCAGATGCACACATGCAATCTCTAGGTACCTATATCTATTGTTTGGACTTGCTCTGGCATTCAATACTTGGCAAGTTTCTATAGATTAACTTTATTTAAAATGATAAATGTTTAAAAATAATACACAATATCAATGGAATGTGAGTTAAAATAGTGTTTCTTTCTATTACAGAGTGATAAGTCGGGAAGCAAACAGCCTAGGACTCGGTTTACGTGCACCGGCCGGCCATCAGGCTACTATGCTGATATGGACACGGGATGCCAGGTAAATACCTCATCATCATCACCTTCGCCTGATACTACGCTTGACAGTGCCGACATTGCATTGTTACTAATGGCAACGACACATCGCGCTCAGTCACAGAGATGGCCAAACTCTATCAATAGAGTAAGCCACTATGAATTCAGTCTCGTTGATATTTTTAAGTCTCGTCAAAGGCTTTTGACTAAGCAAGACATAAAACTTCAGAAACACAGAACAGATTGATTAGCGGTTAAGTGACTGCGCTAATCATGTCATAGCATGATCGTAAATCAAAAAATGAATAGTCATGCTATGAGTCCTTCATTTTGATCCACTATATTCATATTAGGCTAGGTAATAAGTACGTAAAAACAGTTATAAACCTAAACTTTTTGTAACAGCACGTCTAATATTGCATCGTATTATGTTTAATTGGTCATTTATGTTTTTATTCATTTGTATTTTTTAACACTTTTTTGTTACCTTCAATAATATCCTCAGATAAAAATAAGTTAAAATGCTACCTATATTTAATTTTGGTATTCTTATTGTCCCGAGGTATTGTTAATGAAAAATTCAAGGTTAAATTAGCACTTGGAATAACCTAAGTTTATTAGACACTAGACATAATACATTTTTGACCTTAATCACAGCCTTAATGCTAAGATTTCTTGCTAGGGAACTTTCAGGTATTGATTTGTCATAAAGCCTCTGCTACAAGAGTCTTTTACAATAATGATAAGTATCTAACAATAATATTGTAGATACTTACGTGTGCCCGAGGCACGGTAGATTTTCTTAAGCCTTTGGAAATATTTCGGTTCAGTGTGATGTCCAAATACATAACATCTCAAAAATGAACACTATTGCACAAATTAACTTTTAAATGTTGCTAGTTAAAGCCCATTAGAAAAAAAATTCTACATTAGATATATTATTGGAGCGAAAAATGTATTGCTCTACGCACCCGATAGAATGTCGAAGCACTAGGCGACTTTAATCATATTTTCTATAATTAGAAATAGCTTTCTGCCATGGAGATTTACTGCCGTACATTACGAAAGTATGAATGAACTTTTGATTGGCTAATAATGTAATTACCAATCACCGAATCAATTGCACTTTATTGCATAAGTAATCGCTTATTGTTTATCTTTGTATTCTTATAAATAACTGGATATCTGGTATTTAGCACTAAAACCAAAAAGTTCTCAGCAGTAGCTACAGAAGTTGATATCTGGTATTTAATTTTAGCACTAAAACCAAAAAGAAGTTGCCGTGTTTTACAAGGTCACTTGCGTTGATACCCTTTTAAAATAAATTACCAAACAATAAATATTTCTAAATTATTTTGGCTTATCAATACCTATCTCTATAATTACGAAGCTTTGGCTCGAAACATCGGAAGCTCTGAAATCATGAGACATGGTTCATTCCATCTGCAGTGGTTATAATTACTGGAACAATAATTTAAGTAAACTCCTTATTGATGAACATACATATCAAGGCGGTATATGCAAATGCCATCATTAACATGATAAGAAAACACCGTGTGACGAATTACCGCCATATGCACCGCCAAGGTGAGGTGGCCATGTTGGGCGCGGGGCGTAGGTTCGGTGGCGTAATGCTGAATGTCATGACGGGCTCATTCAGCTGTGAAAGCACAATTATTTTGACTGTTGCATTTCTCGTTCATTTTAAACTAGTAGCACGTCTCGGCTTCGCACGGGTGTACGAATAAAGCTACCGGGATAAAATATAGCCTATAACCTCCCGGACAGTCCATTCTACACACCCGTGAAAGAATTTTTGAAATCTGTTAAGTAGTTTCGGAGATTACCTCCGTCAAAAAACAAACAAACAAATTTTACCTCTTTATAATATGTATTAGTATAGATATGGGCTCCTCGGACTGAGATAACTGCTATTTCATTATACTCATATTTATGTGGTTCCACATTATTTGATAGGCTACTATTTGGCTTACCAAATTGTACCTACACCATAAAATACTTAGGGCAACCAACACACAACCAACGTGGCTTTCTTTTTCGTAATTTATACGTTTAGTTTTCGATAAGTCAAACAAGGTAAATCATGAAAACTTATTATTATTTGCGAGAATGAAATGGGACACCCGCGGTTCGAATCGCTTGTGGTGCAAAACGACTAAAGACCCAACAAAGAGTTTGGTCAACATATTTTTTCGAATAAAGTTATTTTTTCATGCGCGTCAATAATTTTCCAACAACCTACCCACTGCTATAATTTATAGTTTGCTCTGCAAATAAAATGACTCATAATATGCGAATAGTGGAAATTATAATATTGAAATTGACCATAATTTTCCCATAATCGATGGTTATGGTGACCTCATCGCGTGGGTCGATGCTCTGTGGAGCACTTAGCTATGTATAGTTCTGTGTATCAAGTGGTTCAAAGAAATTTAACTCGTTGGTTGTAACACCACTCCACCAAATAATATGAAAAATGTTTAATTTGAAAAAATATTCAATTTTTCAAGAAAATTACAGTTTTGCAGTCAGCCACAACAAAGCGCACTGAAATTTAGTTAGCACTTATTTATTTAGAACTTCTTAATCTTAAATGCAAAAATCATGAAATTATAAATTTCTTACAGCAATAAAATGAAGCAAGAAATGAACCTATAGGGTATTTAATACCACTAATGTAATTAAAACCATAATCAGCGAATCAGGGCCTCATAATTACGACCTAGGTCAGAAAACTCGTCCCAAAAGATTGTTTCAAAAGAGGCTGTATAATTTCTCCGTGTTTAAGAAGACATTTTGAAGAATTACAGTAATATGGAAACATTATAGGCGCCTTATTATTTAATGATGATATTGAGCAATATAAAGATCGCCTTGTGCAATTGTAGAGGTGATTTTTCAAAAGAAAGAAACAGGTGTTTATTTCTGTAGGACCTCAAGGATCACTTAAAAATGTACAGTCTTATAAGCTAGGTGACTCTTTTGCCTATTCCAACAACTCCTTTTTACAAGATATATTGAAAACATTTGTTTTGAGCCAAACCTCATGGAAATCGTAAAATGGTCGGACTATAATATTATGAATCAATATTTTTTTATACTAAAATCATTGATGTAAAAACTCAGAGTAAGTTAAATTCCAAATAAAAAAAAAACTGAAATGAAGAACATTTTGTTTATTATGGCAACTACCTATAATTATAAAAATATTTTAGACGGAGGTTACATCGTGAAGTTATAAACAACTTAGTTATAATTACTGACATTTAATATTATAGCGCAACCAGCCCATCTGTTCAGTTGATAGAGTAGTTGTGTCGTTCATGAATGTATACTTATACTTCATTTATTGAAACGAGCTAATAGAAAGAGAAAAAAACACACGTGATTCGTCGTCGAAAATAGTTGGATTGGCTAGATTTGACAATTGACAATTGATTTGACAATCTAGCCAATCACGAGAAAGATAATTATTTTCGACGACCAATCACGTGTGTTTATTTCTCTTCCTATTAGCTCGTTTCAATAAATAAAGTATAGATCTACCTCCGTCCTTTTCTTACTCATCATCGTCATTATTTCAAAGGCTATTTTCAGGGTTTGAGCGATGATTTAAATGACTATTAACCAATAATATACCCACGTTTCAATAAAATAATAATAATTATGATTTGATTCTTTTATTTATTACGACTTGGACAGTTAAACTGGTAGAATTATACCATGTTTTAGGCGACAGAAAAGGTCAAATCTGTTTTACTTTGTTGCGTTTAGAATAATAATATACAATTACTTACGAGATACTTTACTTAATGTACTGTGGTTCCTTTTAATGCGTTAATTTACAACATGCTAATACAGTCTTTGTCTCGATATAAGCAGGTAATTAGCGTGATAATGGATTAATTATTCATAATTATTAATTTATTGTTGTTAGATATGAACTGGCTCATCAAGATTATATGATAATGATTGTAACAATTGAATTATAAAACTAACTTGATTTTCAAAATATGTACCAAACATTTTTGGTTGTTTGTTATTCATACATTTAGTAAATATTTACAAATGACTATATAGGGTAGGCTGTATTGCACATAATCTGTAACGAGGCTTCAGATCAGCCCGCTATGCTATACATAAGCGATACTAAATTTTATCGGTACGGAAAGGTATATTTCCGTGTTCATTTATTAATCTAAATACCGATAGAATAATTCTCAACCTGTCAAACAATCAAACCTTATGACAGAAAAGTATCCGTAAACAATAGGGTTCGCACGCTGCCGTTAGCGCCCAGCTGGCAACCCTGACCTATACCTGCGCGTGCGCATTCCGGCACCACGAGGCTGCGCATCGGGAAAGTGAACGTCGAATTATAGGTTCAACAAGGTACAAACTACTAACAAATAAACAACAGATGACTTACTATCACATTTTTAAAAAACATTAAATTCAACTTATAAAAAATTCATATGAGCAAGTGGCAAAGTCTGATGATCTAGATAGTCTAGATATCTTTCCTATCATCGCTTGTTGATTTCAAAAGTCGGGAACGAAAAATTAACGTGTCCTCCCTACGGAATCGTTCAATTTTACTTCCTTTATAAGATTAACAACAGACAGACACTCTATAATTATTATCTAGCTAAATTTGTAGTGATTTGTTTTTTAAAAGAAACTTTTAATTGCATTAAAAACAAGCCTATGCCTGAATAATAAATAGTAGAGTAAACATCCTTGGACATTTCTTCTGTGATCTTAATTTAAGACATCTACCGGATATTATCACTCATTAGTTTGATTAACGTTCGAGTGACTCGTCTCATCAATTTGCTACTCATAAAGATTGACATTTGCAATGCGACAGCGAGCTGTGAAATATAATTATTCGGCCGAGTGATTTGCGTGAACACATTCACAGGGCTTTTGGTCCAAGTGAAAATATTGTTACGGCGATTATAAGTCAAAAAGTTTATCATGGACCCCTTTTATATTTATGTCGCAAACTGTGTTCACAATACAGATATTTGAATTTGAATTTGAATGGTATAGGTCTATAGGTCTTCCTTAGCTCGGGAACTTATTTATGGAGTTGCGTTGGAACAGGCTATAGAGTCACCAAGCTTATAAGACTGTACATTTTTAAAGTGATTCTTGAGGTCCTACAGAACTAGAAGTAACACATTTTTGTTGCTTTCGGTGCCAGCTTCCAGGATTCTGCCCAATCATTGTTTGCCATTTTTGACTTTGGACTACTAACAGTCCAAATTATCTTCATACTGAAGTTTAAACATGTCTCAATATTTACAAGCAAATGTTTTAGATGTTTACCTGAAGATGCAAACGTGAGTTAAATTACGGTCTGACTTTCTAAGTTCTTAAACGCTATATTCCTTCACTTGGCCCTTTAAAACAGCTGTGGGAGTTTTTTCATTAGCTGTATTGCCTCTGTTTATACCCGCGATCTGTCAATTGCTCAATAACTCAGTGTTTTTGTACATTAGCATGGAACTAATATTGCATGCTTTTTTTTAACCGCAACCTGATTTTCTTGTGAACTGTGAACACTTAGATTTAGTTTTAAAAATGACAAAAGCTTGAACTGTATATGGTTGATTTTTATTTTATCGAATTCGGTTTTACAATCATAGGCTCGTATTCAGAGACTTCACTCAAACTTAAGTCTACGTTTAAGCATTGATTTTTGACAGTTCTCTATGAAAACTGAGTTATGAATCACCGCTTGAGACACGATTTACGCTTGAGTATAATCTCTGAATACGGGCCATAGACACGTTTATACTTATTTGGTAATGACCCGTCTTGCAAACTTGTTTCTTCGCGATGTTTTTCTTTACTATTATTAATATCACGATTAAAAGAATACTTAATAGGTAAATGAGCCTAACCAGTTACGTTAGCTATTTTTTTGAAAGGGTTGTTAGTTTGTATGCAGACTTGAACTGCATAATGTGGTGATACTTCACCAAAGTGTAATTCACCACGGTCCTTTCCTTCAGAGACGACCGTGGTAACTGTTCCGGGACTGAGTTGATACATTTTCCTAGCAGTGGCTTGGATCAGTTGAGCTACCTATAGACCGTTTGCAACGGTCCTTAGATGGCTCAACTGGTTCTATTTGTATTTTGTACAGTTAGGTAAATATGTATTAGTTTCGTTTCTGTAAATTAATGTATGTCATTTTCCTGTTTAATTTTTAAATGCCCAGTCAGTTCCATCGATCTCGTTTACTATCCATCTTGAGATCGCTGCTCCATTGAACCAGATTCCTCACCTTGACCTTTACGTAACGGTTAATCTTTCAGAAGCGCGTGCAGTAACAAACTAAGCGGAAAATGGAATACACTATGTTATTTATTTGTCCTTTCGAATGGAAAGTCCTGCGCCATCTCTTTCCAACGACTTATGAGTGATAAGAAGCAAAAAACATGATTAAAAACGTGTTTTGATCTAAAAATTCCGGCACTGATCTGGTCGCTTATTTTTCAAATGCCTAAGTTGTTATAGTTTTTCCTTGATGCAAAAATAGTTTTTTTTAATAAAAAAAAATATTGAAAATCAAAAGAACTCGTATTCTCGTAGTTAGGTTATTTTATAAATATCCTCGTAAGTATCTAATAAATTACCTAAGGTATCTAATATTGTATTTTTAGCTTTTGCGATATTCAATTCGATTTAATGTAAGTTTTTTTCAACTATTCGTTACAAATCGCTCCGCCTATGAATGCAGAGTGGTCTAACATTGAAAGCAAGAGTGAACTTGCACTTTCGAGAGTGTTAAATAATTCTTATTGCGTGTAAAGGATGGATCTCGGTGTGAGTTATGTTGTTTTGACTTACCAATTATTGGGATGTTTGCATTCATGGTTTAGTGAATTTGAATGGATAGACTTCTATATACTCTTAACTCTACTTCTATTCTATATCACTGGTTTGACCATCGCCTTGTCTGGCCTTTATCCTTCTGCAGAGCACGGGCTCTTAAGAAAAATACATTTTTCCTCTTTAACTTTACACAAGAGACTGAGTTCCGCATACAACTTCTCTATCTAATAAATTAAAAATATTTACTTATAATATAAGATAAGAATTTACTTGCGTTTAGAAGAAAAAATACAAAACAAAATAATTGATAGGATCACAAATTCGCAATATTTGATTGAGTTGTAACGACGACACATAAAACTGATTGCATCTTATAAAAAAACTTAAATATACCTTGTTAGCTTGTATCCGCATCCTATTCTTAAAAAATGTAATGTAAATTTAAATTCTGCAAGAGGCATTGTATTAAAACCATCATTGTTCGCTTGAGATCATGGCATGTCTTCATCAGATTGTTTTGGTTATAACCGACTGGCAATAGATACACTCAACTCTACAAATTTCTGCAGGTTTCCTAAAAGTATGGATGTTTGTTTTTTACTTTCATGCAGTATCATTTCGCCCCAAGCTAAGCAACTTGATGCTAGTGCTAAGGTAACCTATTGATAACTATTATACTACATAGGTACATACAATGTTTTTAATTACCATTGACGAGATACATTTTTAAATAAAAAAAAAAAACTCTACATATTTATGAATTTTGTTTACAATTTATTTGGGAAGTCTGGGTAAATACCCAGACTTCCCAAATAAATTGTAAACATCGTGACTACTGATTAGACCCGGCTCCAATCGAGGATCGGAATGAGGAAGAGCATACGTGTCGACACATTTGCCAACGTGAGGTACATCGCAAAATAACCAATTTGTATTGTAAACGATTCGTGATCCACTTGAAAAAATATTTGGGATTGTTAGTCGTGCATTTATACATCTTTGTTTTTTGCTCGCGGCGTTTAGTTTTATTTTATAAAAATCTTCTACAAAGTACATTTGTGATGTTATGTTTGCTGTCAATTATTTCTGTCCATTTGTATTTACATTTATAAACATTGCCCTACACTGTATTACTTTAAAGATCCTACACATAATGTGCCGACGGGTTTTTAGGGCGACAAGGCAGGCGGGCTTGGCTGACTTGAGCTGACTGTAATGAATGCCGCAAACGGTAAGCCATTTTACCGTCTGGTAAGCTTCCATACCGTCGTACCACTGATTAAGCCACCTGACTTACTGACTACAGTTGCGCTTTATCCAAACACTAAATAATAGATTAAATACCTAACAAACAACACTATAATAGATAGTATTTACTAAGGAATTCAATCAGTCTTATCTAAGGATATAATTAATTACAATGCATCAAGCACTTCAATCTAGTATCACTTGTTATTCATTATCAGATCTGCGTAATAAGATGCGCACACGCACATGTAAACTGCCGCACAATTTACATCAACCACGATTTACTTAAGTATTCGAATAACCTTTGAACATGGTATTTATTATATTGTCTTGTTCAAATAAATTACCTTATTGTTGATAAGGTTGCATCACGATTGATCTAAATAATGTTATGAAAAAATTTCTGGCTTAACATGGCTTTATAAATGCCAAATCTTATTACATTTTTTAATCAAATTCTGACTAGATTCCGGATGCAAAAGGCCCAAAGCAGAAGTGTTTGGCGTTCAGGGAAGGAGGCTTATGCCCAGCAGTGGGTTCTACCAAGCTGACAATGATGATGATGAATCAAATTCTATCGATCGTGTAAGAACGAACGTCAATATACTCGTATTTAAAATGTAAATGTTTTTAATGTTTGTTCTTCTTATTGTTATTTCACATGAAGTTTTAAAGGGCATCGTTAATTTTTTTCTTGAGTTAAATACAGTTCAACAGTAGGCGTGCCTAAGAACTAAACCGTTAGAGAGAGTTGAGAGGGGTCTCGGTTTGATCAGTCTTGTTTAGCTCAGCTTGGGACTAGAGAATATCTTAAATAAAATATCTTAAATTGTGTTTATTTATTTAGGCACTAGTAATCACGCAGAAAACCGGCCAACTACGAATATAATATTTCTTTTTATAATAAAAATTCCGTTAATCAAACTCATTGCCACTAAACAAATGATCAAATTAGATGCACATCCACACAATACATTAGACTTGTGGTTACCGAAGCGATTATTTAAAACAAATTATATTAAATTAATGTAATCAGTGTAATTCAGTAGCCACGACAAATGAAGGCCATTTCCTAGTCTCTTTGTGAGAAGATAATTGACTCTTCTTTGTTGGTTATGTGGAATGTTTAGGTGTGAAGGTCTTTTTAATGATGATCAATAGAGTGCTGGTTCTTTCTTGGATAGTTTTTTTGGTTTTAACCGTCGGTCGGTGACCACGACTTGGTAATAGCAACTGGGACTTGCTTAACATAGATATGATACGAGAGGTATTTTCAGAGCTTAGCGTATTCGAACAATTAAAACTATTTTTCTTTTAAAACTAAAAACAACACTAAAAATAATTATTTCAGGATCAATTATGCATGTATAGAAGCTAATTCGATAAACATGTTGTTTTGACCGATATTTAATAACAGCACAAAACAGTTATATTTTTATTTTACTGCTTTATAAACGATGGCACACGATTATATAATGGCAAATTGACATGTATATTGACCAAAAAAAAATAACTAAAACCAATTTTATGTTTTTGCAAGTTGACGGCCTTCGAAAATAACAATTTATTTATTACATCAATTCGGTACCTAACATTTGTTCCTGGATCAGAATAAATCAAGAACTGGTTATACAGGAACCCACGCATAAGTCTTAAACACTAGTATTGAATAACAGTAGCCTATGGCCGAATTGTAAGAACCGGAAAATCAGAACATACTTGAAATTTATCATGTAAACCATAGATATACTTTACTTGAATACCTACTAGTTTTTCTAATAGTTTACATGGTATTTATCTCGGGGCTGATCTTGACTTGAAATAAATCATAATGTCTATCAAGTTTTTTGAAGATAGTTTAAAATTTCGAGCGTTTTAATTTGCCTAGGAAGTGAGATAGATTTGATCGTTAGTGTCGGTAATTATCTATGCAGCACATGTATTTATCGTGTTATTGAATTAAATAAGATTTTCTGCTAATTAAACTGATGTTTCCTTTAATAATTTATTTCTAAACAAAAAACTCTGTCGGATGCCAGATGAGCTGTGGGCGAAGGTAGCTACCGAGTGGCGCCCCGACCCAGCGAGAAGGCTACGCGGCAGACCAAAACGGAGGTGGAGAGACGAGATCGACCAGTTTTTGCCGGACGGGAGGGTAGTTTCCGAAGATCGTGAGGTGTGGAAGGAGAGGGGGGAGGCCTTTGCCCAGCAGTGGGATCATCACGACTTTAAAAAAAATTTGCTATTATTTCATAAAAAAGTGTGATTACTTCCAGGTGTACCATATGTGCGACGGCCTGGGCAGACAGTTCAGCTACAGCTGCCCCAACACGACGCTGTTCCAGCAGCGCATGCTCATCTGCGACCATTGGTACATGGTGAACTGCTCCATGTCTGAGAGGGATTATGACGCGAACTTGCTTATCGGTGAGTCAATACAACTCATTGAGTTTTATAAATATAAATTGGACATTCCACACAACGTCATTTAGTCCCAAGCTAAGGAACTATATGCTTGTGTTGTGGTAACCAGATGACTGATTATATAATACTTGTTTTGTAAATATAAAAATATTAAACATAGGAAAATCCAGACTCGACTTGAAATTAAAAATTTATAAGTCAGTGACCTGATTCAAAATTCATTTCCTCTCCAATTTACATAATTTAAAACTATTCTGGTTATAAAAACCGATTGTTTCTACTTGTACTTAGGTGATTTATGTACACAATCTTAAATTATCAATTAAAGGTATTCGCTAAGCAAATAAAAAACAAATTATAAAAAAACTTCTGTGTCCTAGCTAGGGTAATAATGGAATTAAAATAATTCTGATACCTATGAAATTAAATTATTTTATATTAAACTTATCTTATTATTTAATCAGCTGAAACAGGTTAATAGACAGAATCCTCGATGCACTGAGCCACCTTGGCTTCTATCGATCTAAACTCGCCTAATAATAAGTTGTTTTTAATTATCATCTCGAGTGATTTGTCGGCAGCCCACACGCTGCTCTATACTAGTTTTATTCAAACAACTCGTTCTCGTGTTCATTGATAGTTTTAAATGTTTCTCATTGACATTATCAATACGAATTTATCAAACGGAATTGGTCACTAATTACTAAACAATACAGTAATAAAAAAAATCTCTCAGACCCTTACGAATTTAAGGAAGGTCCTATGAAAATATTTAGGGGGTAGACACAGTTGTCTTTCCAGCCCTCGTCACAGTTTTGTCCAAATAAATTTATTTGGAGGCATGCCTAGTAGTCTATACCATGACAGGTTGCAAGCTCTTTGTCGCGCTTTTAGAAAGCATCGATAAAAGGTCGAGAAGCCAAGTGGGAGAGTGCTCCCACTCGGCCAACACAGCTCTCATTGACATTGTGGTTTTGTTTATTAAGTACATAGTTTTCTATATCGATGCAATAGGTAGGTAGTAAAGAACTACTTATATTAATGGTCAACAAAAACAAACCCTCTACGGCGTAGACATTATAATCCATGATCTTCGTAGCACCGTAGCAGTGCCTACGGGATCCATTCAAGACACTTTCTCTTATTTTGAGAATGTTCTAGAAAATTGGAACAGGTTACAACGGAAATGTCAAAGCATCATCACAGACTTCGCACATCGTAAGCTAATAGCGCCGAGAGCCTAACAACAAGTCTTTAGAATGAAAGGTTGCTTTCGGCCTTGAAAGATCCTCGCTTAGCTTTATTTTTGTCAAAAGCTTAGAAACTTACCATTTATATTTCACTTCTATAAGGAATTACTAATGGATTGCATAACTAATCATAGAAATGCCTGCTCCCTGTGACGGCACTTGAAAAAACTTTACTAAAATCGTCTCCGATTTGTGACAACATAACTATAGACGAATGGAATGTATTGAATCCAATTTGTTAAAAATGTGGTTTAACTTCCTGACTCATCAATCCAAGACAATATAATAAAATAGCTATAAATATTCTACAGTGTTTTGTGTGTTAAGATTCTTTTATCTATTTTAGTACCTATAAAGATATAAAATGCCAAATTATACAGACAAGTAGAGCACAAATTTCAAGGTCCACGGTATTGATTGCAGTTCATTCTTCACATCTGTGAAATAATTTTTGAATTCGGCTGAGTAGTTTCGTAGATTAACTCCGTCAAACATCATATTAACAAACGAACCTCTCTTTCCTCTTACCTCTTTATAATATTAGTAGGTTTAGATGCCTCAGTCTTGGTACTACCCATAACATAATAATAAAATAATGTGAACAGTAAACAATAATAATGTGTGGTGTTGCAGGTCAGCGCGACAAGCCGTTCGTCTCGGATGAAGAAATGAGCCAACGTACTCCTCGACCGGACATTCTCTCCGTACCTCCCAACAACAACTACTATGATGGATTGAAAGAGGCTGAGTCTAAGGTGAGAAACACTGCATTATAACTACATTAATATTTCTGTCATTACCTATTTTACGTAGTTAATACTCTACACTACAAAATTTCATTACCAATATTATAAACACACATGTCATTATTTTCTCTTTCAGTTTCCGAGCCACCCTGGCAACAGCATCGTCGGTGTAGCTGACTCCATCAAAAAAGACAAGGACGGCTTGGACAGCGGCAAGCAGAACTACCGACCTCCCACCGGTTGGTCCACAAAACAGCCCAGCCCCACCTTCAGCCCTAATGTGGACAACCTTGACGTAGCCGCGTCTCAAAGACCCACCGCTACAGTCCAACCCCTAGTTACCAGACCTACCGAATCTACCATAAAAGTTCCCAAACCATCACAAGAACTAGTCCCACCGGTCGCTCCCTCAACAACAGAAGCCAACTCAGAAGAATTCCAAATCGACGCTCGCATGAAAGAACCAGAAGATCCAGTCTTTACCTTCATCAAACGGTTCGATCCAAACGCACCAGCCACTCCCAAAACCCCTAACACTGCCATGACCAGAACTGAGATCATCAATATAAACAAACAGTTACCTGACGCACAAGTCAGCTCAGAAGAAGACAGAACTCCGAGAAGAAACAAGGACTTCGCAAACAAAAATAACAGAGTCCAAGACAATGATAAAAGCGTATCAGAAGACAGCAGATTTGACTCTGTAAATACCAAAGCAGCGCCAGCGAATGGAGTATCAGTTCCAGAGAGAGAACTGGTCCCACCCAAAACTGACTTCTCAAACTCCCCTACCACCACTGTTGGACCACCGATCTACTACGAATGGAAATGGGCCGTCCCAGCCTTCGACTTAGAGCCTCCTAAACTAGGAAACGACACGAACACGACATCTGTGACTCCTCAGCCTAAAACGCAAGGAAGGAGTCCATTCAGGGATGTGACGAGACCGACTCCCGCTGATCTGAATCCTACTCCCGCACCGAAGAATGTAGAATACAATATCAGTTCGTACTTCGTGCCTGATTATGTGTTTCCTCTTGACAAGCCTCATCCAGGGTACGAGGGTGACGATGCCCAGACTTCCTTCCAGGTGCATGTAGCTAGGGAAGGAAGAAGCTTTGGAGAGAACCCAGCTTGTCCCCAATGCCATCCAGCCTACCTCAAGCCAGGCTCTTGCGAACCATGTATGGTTAAGCGGTAACGATTTGAGGGTAGTTTGTAATATTTTTATAGTAGCTATTTTGCTGTCACGGAGGCCATTGAAATCGTTTTGTATTGTGTTCTTTCTATAGTTATAAGCAGATACCTTTTATAGTTTTGTACTAGATTATTGAAATGTAAATAAACAATGATGTAAATACATAAAATGTATATTTATCTAGTTAGGTACCAACTATTATTACGAACGAACACAGCATACAAAACATAAGTTAGGGTGACAAATCAACCTAACTGGCAGAATTAACTACCAAACAACCAAAAACATTTATAAGGTTGGTACCTACCTCTAATTGTACGTGTGTACAATTTTTAGGTTCACAAAAATTTTAGGAAAGTACTTAATTTGAGGTGGTTAACTACCCCTTGGGTTATTAACTTTTGTTAAGTAGATACCTACTTATTGTCTTTTTTAAACTAAATGGGAATTTTTTTGATGAATAATTAAATCTACCTATGTAGGCACAGCGGCACAGCTGTATTGTTTATGAATAATTTTGTTAAGTACCTCTAAAATAAGTTAATTACCTGCCTAGGTTGGTATCTAAATAATTTGTAATATTTTAAATAAATTATTAATAGCCAATGTTTTTTATTTAATTTTATACCCGGTACTTATTCTCCTACTAATTTTGCGATAAATTTCAGTTGTTTTAAAACAACTGCGACCATCTATTGAAATTTTACAGAAAGCCTCTATTCTAAAATGAAATTATTTTGTTTTATTTTCAGTCACAGCGCCATCTAGTGTTTTGCTAATATGGATCATGTTTGTGAATCAGTCACTGGTCACGCAACCTAAGTTTTGGAAGAATATACCAAACCTTGAACATAGATGGCGCTCTCATTGAAATTATGAATAAAGTCTTAAAAAATTCAATAGTATTTTTCGTTCTACGAGTATTATCATTGTTTGGTTTCTTAATTCTTTACTAGATTTGATTTATTCATCAACCAAATCACCACACGCACAGTACGGCACTCTAATGTCCAGCACTTTTCAACAAAACGTTATAAAGAGTTGGTAACACAGACAGAGTACTTTGTATTGTAGTTGGTAGCACCTGCTGTGCGTGTTGGTTGTGTGTCAAATTTGACTCAAATTCAAATGTCATGCATGTCAGTCAAACTGTCAAACCCTGACAAACGAAGTAAAGCTATTTTCCATTTTCCTTTGATTCCCTGTATTAATTGTGACTATTCAGATCTTCCTTTTTAGACTAAAATACTTTGTACACTTTAGCAAAACGGTCAATCTGTGAATTTATTGTGAAAGTTTGTGACAGTTTTGATGTTGATAACCTAACTTTACCATGAACAAAAACGCCAACGCGCTTGCCGGACTGATTGGTAGCTATGGCGATTCAGAAGACGAATCGGACGATGGAGGGAAGGTTTCTGGGCCTAGAGTACCTTATCCTCCACCTGGCATGATCCCAAGCGTGCTAGCGAAGACGGGTATGCATAGCCAACCTCCACCGCCGCATCATTCTTACGCGGCGGCGGTACCAAGTGGCATTGCTGTGCCGAGTCAGGAAGCGGGGCCTACTATACATCCCGCACCTATTGCACATTGTCGTAAGTACCTTTTGTTTGTTTCTGTCATTACAATTCATCAGCAAACTATTCATTATGATCAAAAGAGTATGGCTCAATTCACATTGAGATGGAAGGGAAGTGACAGATTCTTAAGTTTGCTCTAATCGCCAATTTCATACAGTCAGTATCCTAAAGCTTAAGGTGTTAGTTTAGTTGTAAGAACATGAATTTCACCAATATACCTACATTCCTACTTCTAATGCCAGACTCAAGTAAAAATAATGTGATGCTTGAGTCGATTTCTTGAACACAGACCATCTTCAAAATAACTAAAGAAATTATGTAATTTTTCATGTGCTTTTTATTTCAGCTTGGTCGGCATGCTATGATGAAGGCAGTGGCTTCACCTACTACTGGAACCAGACAACTAATGCTGTGACATGGGAGGCACCACCCGAGTATCTACTCGCTTTGAAGTTGGCACAGCAGCATCTACATACATCAGGTATTATCATTAGCTTTATACTGCTACAGCACGGGCGGCTTTGCACAGGTGTACTAATGAAACTACCGGGATAAAATATAGCCTATAACCATCCCGAAAGTCCATTCTACACATCAGTGAAAGAATTTTTGAAATCAGCTAAGTGGTTACGGAGTTTTTTTTTTTTTTCTCTTATTTTTATTATCTGCAATCAGCCCTTAGCTTTAATCAGATTTGTATGTCTTCTATTTGTAATTCAGTTTGAGACTTTTTACATCCTGTGATGTGTCATCTCTATGTTTTGTCAAAATTATATCAAAAAACGGAGATTAACTCTATCAAACAAGCATTACCTCTTAATATTAGTATAGATGTAGAAAGAGAAACAGATTTGAATCAAGGTACAAAAAAAAAATTATTTTCCAGGTTCCACAGAAGTGTCTGCAGAAGAATGGCAGTTGTACCAGCAGGCTCTAGTGGAGAAGCAGAATGCTGCCAAAATCACCATGAAGCCGGCTCCGGCTAAGCCCAAGAAGGAGAAGAACAACAAAGACAAGAACGGCAAGGTTAATAGCCGGAAGAGATGCTACAGTGAAGATGAGACTGAGTGAGTTTGGTACTTTAATTTAAGTACCTAACTATGATATAATGAAAAATAAACTAAAAATGACTAAACAGTTTTATGGGGTTGGCAGATGTTAGCTTGCAAGTTTTGATTTAGATTCCAGAAATAATATATGTATTCCATAAATTTTATGTTAAAAAAAGATGAAAAGAAAAGATGGATGGATTGTGTGAAGAATGACATGAGTAAGAAAGGTGTGAGTGCTGAGATGACGTCTGATAGAGGGAAATGGAAGAAGAATACATGTTGTGCCGACCCCACATAGTGGGATAAGGGCAGGGAGATGATGTTGATAAATTTTATGTTCTATGGCTAATCAAAACCTTATTACAGGAAAATAGAACTCATCACATCATACCACAACTCAGACTCAGAATCTGACCCCGAGCCAGAACCGGTGAAAGCTACCGAGGTCAAACCACCTCCACTACCTCCCACCAAACCACCCAAGGTCCCGCACAAGAAACCCAAGACCAAGACAACGGAGTATGGACCATCTCTACCGCCAAATCAGAACTATACTGTTCCGATTGGACCGGAAATGCCTCCTGTGATGCCTCCGATAACCAGCCCTAAGATACCAAAGATACAAGCTCCGGAAATACAGGCTAAATCTGAAGTAAGAATAACTTTTAGCATATTAGCTACCTATACTCTGTTCACAGAGTCGATTGAATAGTTAGAAAAATAAACGCACGTGGTTGGCGTCGAAAACGGGCCTAGGGCGAGTTCACATTGCCTTATGTAATGTATTCTTCTATAATAGTTTCTTTACACATTAGCAAAATACCTACCTATGTACCAAAAGTTATGGACAACACATTTAGTTTTTTATTTTTCGATCAAAAGTCAAAATATATTTATTCAATAAAGTCATATTTAAGACCACTTAGCTGTTAGCTATATTTCTTTCATCAATACTTCTTTGAGTAAGATGTGATTACAAAGACAGAAACTAAAATCATTTATTTCAGTAGGACCCTCAAGGATCACATCATCCAATAATGTTACATTTTGTTCTACTAATGTTGTTGAAATGCATTTAAATTTTATCTTAAAACTTCACCAATGATGATCAAAGATTACTGAATACTGCGCAACAATAACTATTCAATAGTGTTGAGTATCCATGCATATTTATATAATAAATCTTCGGTTTGTTATATCTATGTGCATAAACTATTTGGAATGTGATATTCTCATATTCCAAATGGATAGTCTCTCTTGTATATTGTTACGTTTAAATGGTTCTGCCATTTGAATGCAACATGTATAAGTTAGGAAGTAAGCTACTCAATTCTATTGTTATAGTTTATGCCCCGTGATGGTCAAAGTTTTCAATCTGAGGTGAAAGAATGCAAAATATTTTTTATATTATTACCTCATAACAACCTCTGGGTAATTGTGAATACCCTATTTACCTTATAACGACCTCTGGGTAATTAAGTGATGCCAAGAGTAGTGTGAAAGAGAAGAGGCCTTTAAAATTCTTCTCTTTCACACTAGTCTTGGCTTGTTGGGCCAGCCTGATCCACCGTTCTCCTTCCGCCTCACAATGAATAATATGAATAATATGATTTAGATGATTTATTATTATTTTATACAAAAAAATTATTAAATGTTTATAATTCGACAGGCCAGTCCAGTCGTAATAGAAACAGAAGACAACCAAGATGAAAGCTCCTTGTTACAACAGCTGAAAGACAAAGCGAAACTTCTAGAAAAACTTGGAGGCGAACTCCCAACTGGCTTGGAGAAAATCATCAAAGACACCAACTCGGGATCTTCAACACCCATCAAAACCATAGACGATATCAAATCTTCAGACATAGACAGTCTGCTTGAAGAAATAGAGAAAAAAGAACTACCCAAATCCAAATCCAGAAAGATAGACATGTTTGACGAAAACTCACAAGGAAGCGTCAGTAGTTACAAAAGCTCAATCAAAAGCGGCACCAACTCTCCTATAACACCAAAACCTCTTTTCCCTAGCATCAAGAACATTGATGAAACTCCCATTTTCCCGAGCGCAGCGAAAACCGAAGAACCCGAAGAAAAAGAGAAAACAGAAGCGCCAATAGTCACGGAAAAGAAAGGGACAAACCTATACCTCTCAGATCCATCCGAGCCCGTCGAAAGAACCCGAAAGAAACTTCGAATTTCAAATTCAGTGCTACCAGAGAGAAAGATAAACGAAACTCCGTCGTATACAACAAAGTATTCGCAGCACATTGAAGGTTTTTCAAGCGAGCGGGTCGGACTAGGCTTTAGTCAAGACAGCGATGGAGTGGACAGTCCTAAAGCCAAGACTATTAGCTACGGGAATGGATTGACGTTTACCAAAGGAGAGGTGTTGAATGAGAAGGACGAGGAATTGGAGAGTTTGACGGATTTGGTTGAAGCGAAACTGAAGCATTTGAATGAACTGCAACCGGCGACCATCACACCGGTTCAAGAGATGCTGATACAATTGCAGGTGAGAAAATGGTTAAATAAATAGTTACAAAGCTTGTTCTATTAGGAATTACTTGTTCTAACAAAAAAGCTTTTATTTTGCTGCGAGATGTGTTACATGTTAAAAGCACCAATATTTGTTCAAAATCTTGTCTACAGTTGAGTTGAGTCTAGAGATGGGTTGTCGTTTTCAAACTTTCTCGATCAGAACACATGATAAAACATATATTTACGGGTATTTATCGCATTTACCTTACTTTAATTTTATCCGAACTGGATTGCACCAGCCTTGGTCGCGGGCAGACTAAAGTAAAAAGTTGCGATACAACCCTTAATATATGTTTTAAAGATTGGTTCTTAGAAAGGTTCTAATTGGTTGACAGACGCTGTCAGCAGCGTTCACCAGCGGAGCCCTATCCCTCAGCTACTGGTCGGTGTGGGCGCGCGGCGCGGCGGGCGCGCTGGCGGCGCACGAGGCCCGCGCCCCCCCGCCCGGCTGGACCTGCCGCTTCCTGAGGTACAACCCGCAACTGCTTATACACAAACACTGCTGGATAAGTGGCGCTTTAGACCGACCGTTTGTGCCCTTTGTACAAGATAGTGACTTGTTTGTTCGCGTTGAGGACTTGGTTGTACGCGTAAAGGACTTGTTTGTACGCTATGATGAGGCAAGTGTCACTTTAGCCCGGTCGTTTGTACGAGATAGTGACTTTGAAGTAGACGGGGTTGGAAGGAACTTTGTGTTTGAACGGGGTTGAATTGGACTTGGTGACTTCATGTTTAGACTTTAAAAATGAGTACACCGCCTTGCCTGGTCATAACCCGGTCATAACCAAGCGGAATCTTGGATCTTGTATTGTCATCTTCGTTTCTTCTGACCATGTTTATTGATGGGTCACGCCGGTGTTTGACAGAGGCTAGGGCGTTCCATATAATCTTTGAATGGAGTAAAAGACATACAAAGGCTAGACTATACAGACATCATAGCAGACATCTTGTTTACATCTATACTATAAAGTGATATAATTAATTATCTCCATTTCGCGGCAAAAACGAGTCATTAGTGCATTTGTTTTTGTTTTTTTTATGCGGTAAAACAAGTGTTGAAGATTAATGTTTATTGTGCTTATTTCTAGACTTGCATTTATGCGCACTTGACGACCAATCGGAGCGTCTTATTTTTTTGTCTAAAAACACTTTAATTTTATCAAGTGAAGTTGTCAAGTGCGTAAATAAAGGTACACGCCACGATGCCGTCAAATGGGCATAAATCAACAACGTAAGTAACAATGTTTGTATGTTTGTATTGAAATTGTACTGTTAAATAGCGCATCGGCATTTTGTACTTCTAATATAATATCTATACAATGTACTAAAGAACTTTAAACATATGTTTGAGAAATAAATTATTTAAAATTAATTCGAGTTTCCTTATATTGTAAATCCTATTCAAACTAATTCCGATTGAAATCAATTAGCTAATACAATAGACTCATTTAGAATCATAACGCTAAGATACTCCAAAATCAAAGTGTAACTCAAGACAAGATGGCTGACATACTCAAGAAATCAAAATGGCTGCCACAAGTATCAAGAATTCTGCGCGCCGGGGATTTGGTGAGACTTAATAATATTTACCAAAACGTAATGCTATTCAAGATGATATGCTTTGGTCTTTTCCAGATAGTTTTGCACCCAAGTTATTTCGAAATTGACAATGACTTGTGTGGGAATGGAGGGTCGATTCGACGTTTGCGTTTACTTGTTATAAGTAGACGCAAAGGAATGGTTTAAGTATAAACTTGACAGTTTTGACTTTTAGATTTGTAAGAGCCCTGTGAGTTTGTCTTTGGGAGGTGAATTTGAGATGTCTTTATAATTTCAATCTTAGTTGGACGATACTTTTTGAAATAAAATCTTGACGATATTTCTAAACGCGGTACAGTATTTTCTTAGATATTTTAAACGGAAGTCTTAAAAAATAATTACTTCTTTATCAATCCAAGCGAAGCAAGTACCTTTGTAACTTGTACCTTTAACAGACTATGCATCACAAACTGCTCAATGTTAAGCAGTTAGTAGTTAATAATAAATAAATAATTATCCTTGGACATTCAACACAATACAATAAAAAAATAGATAAATTCGAAACACATGGCTTAGCTTCGTACATTACTTTCGTTGGAACAGGTAATAGAGTCACCTAGCTTATAAGATTGTACATTTTTAAGTGATCCTTGAGGTTCTATAAAAAAACACATTTTTTCTTTCTACTTAAAATCAAGTTAATACACCAGCGAGCGAAGCGAGCCACTTATAAAGCTGTCGAGCAAAGCGATCTCACATCCACGTTCCAATTTCAAACCTGGGCAGTATATATTACCCATACAGTGGCTTGTACTGTCCATTCTGTCTCAGGTCCGCTGGCCGCTACCGGTACCGTCGCGCCGACGGCTTCGAGCAGTGGGAGTACCCCGCCATACCTGACACTGACATGGACATATGCACCACGCCGCCGCATCCTGGGATAGAGGTCAGTACTAACACAAGATTAAAGATAGATCGTTAAATAAAAAAAAGGTGGGTGGCACTCGGGGACTGCCGCGGTAAAGCTATTGCATGCCACCTAGAGGCGAGTTGCTGAACTAAAGAGGCAGCGTTAGGTTATTTTCGTTACGGAATTTCTGGATTCGGTCTCCACGCTCAAGGCCCGCGATAGAAGCTATGCAATAGCTTAAAATTGAAATATGATTACGACTGTATCCCAGGAGCGGTGGTCATGTCTTTCAGATCTAAGTAGAATCTTCCTAATATTGTGTATATTCTGTTACCAGGAGGAGGTCCCTCCCCCTCCCCCGCCGTCGGAGCGGCCGCCCCCTCCCCCGCCGCCCCCCGCGCCCCCCGCTCCCCCCTCCTCCTCCCCGCCGCGGCGGGTGCCGACCCCCCCGCCGCCCGCCTGGCACGACCCCCCGCCGCCCGGGTGCGACGACCTGCCGCCGTTGCCTGCGCCTGTAAGTATAATTTGAATTAAGAACGTTTAAAGTGTGCTTAGACACGTTTGAATTTCGAAGGTTAAAGTGGTACATATAATTGAATTTCGAAGGAAGTGTACATACATAAACAGGTTTGAATTTCGAAGTAGGCATGGGATATTTAGCTCATTCAAGAGATAAGAGCTATATAGCTCTTTATCATGTCAAGAGCTATATCACTCTTCTAGCTCAGTAGCTCATTTAGCTCAGTGTGGTTCTAGTTCAAGACAACGGGAATGAGCGAGATCACTTATTTTCCTTCTCCGTAAACGGCTCGGTCGTAGCGCATTTCTGATTCGCACGCGCGATTCATCGCGTTATGATAGCATATTCATCGACGACCTCGGTGGCGCAGCGGAAATTTGTGTATTTTTGTTTATTTGTCCTCTAATTTATCTTTATTTATTTAATATAAAACACTAAATAATTAAAAACCGTGCAACCAAAAGTCAAGTCGCGTGACCTCTCAACTCAACGAACGAATTAACTTTTAAGCATAAACAATAATATTAGGTACATAACTCGTGCGCGAAAATTACACAAATTCTATTCATAAATCACATAAATGTGCATCTTCTTTAATAGTAATAAAGATCAAATTCATACGGACTCACGAAGTGCTAGCGCATCTATTATGCAAAGCAGAGTGTGTTCGTGCATTTTTACATCTCTTTCTATCACTCATACGTTTGATTGAAATAAAACTCATTGTGTCTCGCTCTTTTCGCCCAGCCGCTCGTATCCGGTGAAACACTGAGCGAAATGATATACAGATATAAATTAAACTACACTGAGCTAGATATAGGTGGAGCTAGAATCAGTGAGCTAGCTCTTTTTATCAACTCGCTCGCGAGCTACACATCACTATTTCGAAGGTTAGAGTGTAGATAATCACATTCCTTTTTGGAAGTCGTTTGAAAGACTTTTAATTAAATGAACGACCACATGTCTTAGAACAAACAGAAACACAATTCATACTGTGAAAAAAAAACCGATTTATTAACATTTAAAAAATATATTTATTTAAGTACTAATTAAAAATAAACATTTTATACAAAAATTGTAAGCAGAGAATATACAGAAACAAATAACGATCCACAGTAGCTAATTCACATATCTTTATTCTCTCAACAGGAACCCAAAAAACAAAACCCCAAACCCAAACCGCCAAAGCAGGAGATAGGCGACGAGCTACTATCCTTCTACAACGATATAGCCGAGCTCGAGAAACGAACCTCGGAGCCGAACTCACCCGAACCTCCGAAGTTCGACAGAAGAGAGACGGAGAGAGACGAGAGGGAGACCACGCCTAAGTTAGAGCGGGAGAGAGAGAAACATAAGAAGAAAAGCAAGGTTAGTTTGACACTATAGCCGCACAATTTACTACCATTAACTATCCCAAAAGGCTAAAAAGACAACACATCATTAAACTAGATACAATATGATCTATACTTATAATATTATAGTAAAGTTTGTTTGTTTGTTGACCAAGGTAATCTCCGAAACTTCTCAGCCGATTTAAAAAAATCTTTCACCGATGTGTAGAATGAACTGTCGGGATAGTTATAGGCTATATTTTATCCAAATACATATTAATGAAATATTATTTGTTTCAGTTAAAAATATCAACGTCCATGGGAATGAAACACAAAACTGTATCCAACATGGTGGCCAAGTGGCAACAGGTCGCCGATGAAATCCACTCAGATTAAACAATAAACAAGCCCTACCACCAGTTTACTGTAGTAATGATATAGGTCGCGCCACGTTAAAAGAACGCTGAGGGGAAAAGCAGC
This sequence comes from Xanthorhoe spadicearia, assembly GCA_947086425.1. NCBI lineage: Eukaryota > Metazoa > Arthropoda > Insecta > Lepidoptera > Geometridae > Xanthorhoe > Xanthorhoe spadicearia. The sequence goes on along the minus strand of OX352202.1, from coordinate 10,163,618 downwards.
GCAGTAGGCGATTTTAAGGAATCTAAGATCCTATTGGTTGTGTGGTGACGCGGCGCACTTCACACCATTGATGTAGCGCGTGCTATTGGTTCGTGAGCGAGTGACCCCCCACCAAACATACCCCCTCCCGTTCCCCTCATCGTTCTTTTTACGTGACGCGACTTATACTGTCTTTAATACCGACTCAAGTATAACAAATGTATGAGAATTTATTGCAGCGCCGCCCCCGGTAACTTGCATGAACTAATCCATACTATACTATACTATCATATTATAAATGGGAAAGTGTGTGTGTTTGTCCGTCTTTCACGGCAAAACGGAGCGACGAATTGACGTGATTTTTTAAGTGTGATAGCTGAAGGGATGGAGAGTGGCATAGGCTACTTTTTACAGCGGGGTGCAGCTTGTAATTTTATACATTTGAAATACTTGATCCGTTAGCGAGGATAGTTACTAAACAACTCAAAACTGATGGTAGGGACTGCCAACACAAAATAAGCCTTAAAGCATTGTAATAAAGTAAACTAGTTTAGATGTCTACTAGTTTGTCAGTTTTATATTGATAACCACAAAGTTATAGAGTTTTAGAATAACTTTGTTTATCGTAAACGTATTTATATTTAAATTAGTTTGATAAAGAACAAATGAGTCTAAAGATTAAAATTAATATGAATTAATTAAAATAACATTGAGTAAACTTTGATGTTCAAAGTTTTGAAATACGAATGTATGCATACAATCTCGATATATATATACAAAATACACTTGCATTTTCTGGAAAAAATGTAATAATACGGATTTGGACTTAGGCATTAGATGATAGTCAGTAGTGGAGATTCCCGCTAAAACTTAAACTAACTAAAGATGTTGCCGTCCCTTTCATAACCATCAAAATGAAAAGGACGGAATCATCTCTAGTTTAGTTTAATTTTTTGCGGCGTCAGAATGGCCACTAGTATGTCCTTGTTCTAAAACTATAGATGTTTAGTATAAAGAGTTTTAACTAGGTACCTACTAAGTTCAAGAGGTCAGTTCCTAACGAACCACACTCTGTTTAACTGTGACACGGGGTTTTTTCCCATCGAGTCACACTGTGTAACAGTGACACGCTGAGATTTTTTCCCATCAAGTCACTCTCTGCAACTGTAACGGTGTTTGACACGTTGGGAAGTTTTTCTTCTATGACGTCACACGATAACAGTATTGGAGATTTTTTCCTATCGAATCACTCTCTCTCTGTGTAACAGTGGCACGCTGAGATTCTTTCCCATCGAGTCACTCACTGTAACTGTGTGACACATTGAAGATTTTTTTCCCATCGACTCTTTCTCTGTGTTATTGTGTAACAGTGAGTTGATTGAACGGTACAAACGTATCAAAATACGTTTGTACGACCACAGTTTAAGCATTCAGGCTTATTTCCTGATGATATGTTTTACTCTCGTGTCCTTAAAAAGCAATAAATTGTACAAACTTACATTATACACTAAACTAGTATATCCAAATATTATGATTACAGACTTTGTAAATATTAAAAATATTTTTATAACTAAGCAAATAAATTATAACTATTGAGAATGGTGCTGTTTTTCTTAAGATTATTTCCCATCGGGTCACATTGTGACAGGATGTGCGACTCGTTGGGAAAATATCACATTTACTAATTCAATTTTATATTATAGAACCGTGTTGGCCAAGTGGGTTACTTCGACATTAGATTCGAAGGTCGTGGGTCCGAATCCGACTGCGTAAACTTTTGGTATAGCAAGATTTATACATAATTTGATTTTTACAGTTTTAGGAAAACTTACAGCTAGATTAAGCACATTGTAAAGAATACTTACTCGCATTAACACAAGCTTGAGCTATGCGAGCTACCTGACTGTTATCTATATCTATACTATCTAGTCTTTGTTTGTTTATTTGACGGAGGTAATCTCCGAAACTACTCAACTGATTTCAAAAATTCTTTCACGGATGTGTAGAATGGACTGTCCGGGTGGTTATAGGCTATGTTTTATTCAGGTAGTTCGCCCGTGCAAAGCCGGGACTTGCTGCTAGTAATAAATATGTTCTATATGTACGTAATTACCTACTTTTGTTCTTGCCAAAACCTGGTACAATTGTACTTACCTATTCTACTTAGAAACCAAACCTTTATAGAAAAACACCCGACAAATAAATAGGATCTAAATGTATTCAGTAAAGGATACAAAAGGGATGTTGGTATTCTTTTACCAGTATTTCTATTCTCTTGGGATTTATGAAGAAGCTAGGCGATAGCAAACAGCTCATTCACTTTCTGATTATTTTATAACTCCAAAGGGGAAAGTTATATTAATATAGGTACTTAATTCACCTATACTTCATTTCTTGAAGCAAGCTTATAGGAATAAAAATAAACGCACGTGATTGGTCGTCGAAAATAATTGTATTTCTCGTGATTGGCTAGAGTGTTATATCAATTGTCAATTGTCAAATCTAGCCAATCCAATTATTTTCGACGACCAATCACGTGTGTTTATTTTCCTTCCTATTAGCTCGCTTCAAGAAATGAAGTATAGGTGAATCAAGTTTTACTAAATAGTACTTTTATAATACTTAATTAACCTAAATAGGTATTTACCCCTAAGGTGAATTAAGTCTACTGTGCCATTACTACCACGATTTACTAAATACACATACTGTACGGTGTATTTAGTAAAATTTAGTTAATCATAATTGTGATAATGACCAATTGGTCATTATCACAAACCCTTGCGGACTCTGACCACAGAACACTATTACTCCTAGCGGAGACTTTGACCGCACTCAAGCGTGGGTCGTGTCCTCAAGTGACTATTCATCGCTCAATCATTGTGCACGGACAATCGAATGATCATTCAGCTTGTCTGAGTACTGCTTTGTTAATGGGTCCCCAATTACGGTAGATAACACTTACCCCATTATGCATATTCGACCTAAAACCTGTATTAAACCTGTATTACCTAAAATGCATATTAAATCTGTTGCTATCTCTTTTCGTTGACATATGGGTGACAAGAAAAAAACGTTCTTAAAACCTGTATTAAAGTGTCAAGTTTTTATGAATAAGACCCTTAGTACATAAGTAACGAGTACCTACTATCTATGGTAGGTTGCTACCCAAACAAGCTTTGATGCTGTGACACCTTTGTATTTAGTTTTTTTTTAAGTGTACATACCTACCTACTGTTGTAGTTAGTACCTACTATGGTAGGTTGCTACCCAAACAAGCTTTGATGCTGTGACCTTTGTATTTAGTTTTTTTTAATTGTACCTACCTACCTACTGTTGTAGTTTTAGGAAGCATGGAAATCTAAGCATTCTTAATCACAACATGATAGGTAATGTCTAGTTTACACCCCCTTGAGGTGAAATAGCTCGTTCCAAATAACCGGCCGAGTGAAGAGCTCGAATCACCAGTTTATGTGCAATCAGAGCTCACCTAGTTTATGGACCGCCGATAAAACACACGATAAACCTAGATTTGCCGTGTCTGTCGATGTTTATAGCGAATAAAGGATTCAATTTACAATGTGCGAGTTTACAGTTCAATATATGAAGTTTATTTCAGTAGTTAACTTGATTATTACTAGAACTGTGAAATTTAATACTTTTGAAATATATAAACACAGGTTTTTATCGCCTTATTTATTTCCCGACGTTTCGACTATGTTACAATTAACATATACGGGAAATAAATAAGGCGACTATTGAGTCGTGGTCGCGGGCAGACTGACCGCAACCACGACTATTGTAACATAGTCCTAAAACCTGTGTTTATAAACTTATTTCAAAAGTATGAATTGTGATCGCGAAAGTTTAAGAAATAACATTGTGTAATTTAAATTATGATTTAACCTCAATTTTTTTTAGTTTACCTTCCTATATTTTTTTTATGACTGTAGAAACCTTCTAGGTAGGCACAGTTTCTGATAAGTCAACGATATTCACGTATTATCCACCTGTTCTATATAAACTGCTAGGTTTAAAAAATATTATAGTTAGATACCTACGTAGTAAATAGGCCTAAGTATTCGTTATTTACAGCAGTTAGACATCCTAGGTATTGTGTCATTCCGCATCGATCGCCAATCGCGGCGTCTCGTTTCAAACGCAATGAATTCGACGAGGAAGGTTTATGCTCGGAATCGGAAAATTTTCGTTTACACGCAACTGCCAGAATACGCAAGACACGCTGGCATTGCAAGGTCAAAGCCAAGGTCAAGATGGCGATGATTGTGAACCTTATAACACACTTTTTATTAGGACTGGGATTCTGGGACTTTATTACTAGCAACACGTCCCGACTTTGCACGCGTGTAGATACTAATAAAACTATCGGGATAAAAAATACGTAGACTATAAAAATAGAATAGAATAGATGCAATGTAAACTCACCCTGGGCCCGTTTTCGACGCCAATCACGTGTGTTTATTTTTCTAACTATTCGAGCGACTCGGTGAACAAAGTACCTATAGGTAACCTATACCATAGATACCAATTAGTTTTCTATACTGCGAGTTACAAAGACTATTGTACATAGAGACCATTATCCAAGCTTATTCCAGAGAGCTGATTCAACTAATCGTGTCTACTCCAAGATTATTCAGAGTCCACAGTATCTTCTGAGCAGATTTACCCGGTAACTACGAGCTTTTACCATTGTTTTTAGAAATACAATCACATCACACATGGTGCGGTACGACACTGGAAGTAAGATGGTATTTTATACTTTCGCGATCACCATTCATAATTATTTTTTAATTAAGACACTTTTTATCGCGTTTTTTCATGTTATTTATTTCCTGACGTTTCGGCTATGTTACGATAGACATGGTCGAGGGCAGACTTTGTGTAAGGAAGGTATATATTTCAAAAATATGAAAGTGCGATTACCAAAAAAAACAACTTTATTTTTTTCTGAAATACGATTAAAGTTAACTCTTCCTTAAAATCCCCGTGTGTCACATCTACGTAGGTGTACTGAATGGTTCCTCTCGTAGCGATGTTTTTCACGGAGCTCTGAGCTCGACGTAAACCACTTACGGATCGTTGTTTTCTGTTTCCAACACTTCGGTTTCTACTTCCAGCTGATCGGATGCTTCGGAGTAGGAAATACTGTTTTAGAAATATTTATTTTCTTTATTTTAAAACTGTTTTTCGCCAGCGGCTTCTATTGTTAAGAACATCATAATAAGTATTTGTTGAACTGTTAGGTAGTTCTAAATTTTGGGTAAGTATTATGAAATCAAAATAGTACCTAGCCTTTCAAAAATAATCGTTCGTCTCAACGCATTGAGGCACGTAGGCACAGACGTAGGTAAGTAATAAATAATTGTACATTAGTTTATTTCAAAGTCTCGAAGAGCCGTAAAATCGAAACTTTGTTTGAAGTTGGGTGATTTAATACAGGCAGTCTTGAATTCTTGATATATTGCTAGCACAGGCGAGATCTCGTTGTAAAAGGTTTTAAAATTTAGTCCCTTTAAGACAATATAGTTCACACATGTTTCAGATTATTTATATACTAACCTAAGTTTCATTTTGAACTCTATATTACCTGGAAAATATAGCATAGGTAATCTTGCTATCCTATTGTTTGTGTGGAAATTGATTTACCGTCTGTTACGAAGAAGACAAAAGAAAATTAACGAATTGTGTAATCAGACCTACATTTTTACCTTTATTGAAAATACCTAATTGTTTTTAAAACAGCTCTTTAGATAAACGGGACGGGAAATCTATAAAAGGGTAAATTAAATAGTAAAATGCGTACCAACAGGTACCTAAGATATTTAATTTTAATTTTGACTGCTTCCATACTAAAATGACAAAAAACGATATAAACACAGTAAGCAAAACATCAAAGGAAAAGAAATAGATAGAATATTTTATTGCATATCATTTATGTACACGAAAAATACCTAATAGACTGTTAAAACTGCCCCCCGATTGTAAATGATGAAATATGATGGTATGTAAGTAGCTTAGGTACTAACTTACATATTTAGCGTAAAATCTCACCGTTGTTTTCGCAGATAACTGTTATTTTGGACTCGCAACAATATGATACAAGTTAGACAATTCCCGTACTGGACGTTGCTTCATAAAATGAGCTTAATCAAGTTTGTAAAATGATTAAGATTTAATTGGTACCAATTAGACTAACACACACAATACAATCGGGGGCAGTTTTAACAGTCTATATTTAGGTATTTTGTTTTTTGCATTACATATTAGTTAGATCAATGCTCCAGTGGGTAAACAGGTATGCCCTTAACGTGACATACATTTGCGACAAACTCATGATTCCGTTAACGTTCCTCGTGATTTCATTTCACGGGTAACCGGATATCCGGTCGAAAAATCACTTCAATAAACAAATTGGGAGCTTGGTTGTACCTGAAATAAATCTGTTATGTGGGTAGTCAGGTCATTTATATCTATAAGTAAATAAAGACTATTATTACCTGATTGTTTTTTACTCGTTATAAACTTTCTTTTGTTTAATGAACAGTGGGACACGTAAGGTAAATAAAAAATTGACAACAGATAAGGTGCTGAGCAGACATCTACTATAAAAAGAACTATAAGTAGAAGGAACTCAATCTCAATAAAAAATAATAGTAAATATAAAGCAAAGGTTATTCTAAGAACAAAATTCATATTTGTAGAGATTTCACAAGAGGGAGAATTAAAAAAGAAAAGTTAAAATTGGCTCACGCCAATGGATGACGTCATATTTTTTTATCTCATTCAGTGATTCTATATAAACCCTTGAAGATATTTTTATTAAATAGACTATAATAAGAACTATGAAGAATAAAATAAAGAAATATTCTCGGATTTTCCACACAACGTCATCTAGTCCCAAGCTAAGCAACTTATTGCTTGTGTTATGGTAACCAGATGACTGATGTAATACTTAGATTCATTTTTTTTGTAACATACATATTATGGATAGAAAATACCCAGACACGGAACAAATATCTGCAGAACATACTGTAGCTGGTGACGGATGATGTTTAGGACACTTAAAACGCAATTATAACTTTTAAACCGATTTTATTCGTAGGAGCGCGACACAGATTGCACGGATGTTCGCCATAGACTTATTTTATATAAAACTACCTTAAAAACTAGAAATAATGATAAAATATGCAAAAGTACCCTAAGTAAATAAAAATGACAGTTGAATGTACTGTGCGTCGCTTACACTCCCACCCCTAGTGCTGACTCTGCTCAGCACTCATCTCCAAACGAAATAAGAGCGACGCGAGCCGCGGAACGCCGCCAGGTAGGTACCTGTTATCCAGCGCAGCGCCAATACGCTACGGCGCTCATAGCTTGTGATGATGCATCGCTATACTTACACATGCAACTGTAGGTGGCTGTAGCAGGGCATTGTGTTAGGTGCGGGCGCACCAAGCGACTTGCCGGTAGAAGGCTGCGGGCTGTGCGATTGAACGGCCGAGCAAGCCTAACACCGGTCGAGTGGTAGCACCTAGGTATAAGTATGCTATTTTTTACCTTTTCTGTGGGGCTGTCCCTCCACAGGAACATAAATGCGTGCTGGTCGGCCGGCTGAACTTTGACCCTGAGAAAGAAATCTTTGATGTCACCTGTTACTGCTATTAAATTTTCCATAAAGCGCAGCATAATACCATATAGCGATGACAGCAAATCGGGGCTTGTAAGTAGGTAGTCGTTGAGACATAAACCATTTACCTTGGCAGCCGAGTCGAGCACGAGTATCAATTTTCTTTTATTGGGGTTGTTAACCCCAAAATGAGGTAGGTACCACCTTCTGGTACTATCGGTAGTGGTTTCCGTGACCTCCATAGCGAAATCATTTTCTAATAAATGTTTTATCCTATCCCTGTACCTTTCTGAAAATCCTTGGTCCTTTTCCATCTTCCTCTCAATACCTTTCAGCCTTTTCAGAGCCGTCGGGTAGGAGTCAGGCATGCGGCAGTCGTCGTTCTTCCACGGAAGTCCAACCCACCACTGGCCATCGACTAGTGTGGCGGTCTTCTCCAGCTTGGCTACAGCTAACAAATCATTTTTATTCTGACGAGGCTTACCACAGACGCCCATCGACTCCAACGCGAAGGAACGTTTCACCTCATCGTGTAGATCTTGCAGCTGCCGGTCCTGCTGCCCCGAGGGAGCGGGCGCTGCCGCTGCGCCGCGCGCCGCGTCTAGCGTCAGTATCGCATGAGAGACGGGCGCCGGCCTAGAAGCGCTCCGCGGCACGTGCCACTTACCATGGACACACCAACCTAGAGGAGTGAGTGTAGCGAACGGCTCAGTGTAACTACCTATATTAATTTCTATCGGTATAATTAAATGATAGTTATCCTGACCAAGTAACATCTCAGGTTTTAAATCGGAAGGACATAACAAATGTTTAATATCTGACAAACTTTTATATTTGTTGCAATCTACTGCGGACACTTTATACACAGGTAAATTTAAATTCTTTACGGCACGAGCTCTAATAGAATAAATTTTATTGTCCATACCAGAAAGCTTCACGTCAGTGACGATCGAGGTGCAAGATAGTTCATCATTCCAGGCTCCGCGCACGCGCATCATTTCGGTATGACCGCGCAGGCCCGCGCGCTCAGCTAGTTCATCACTTATCAATGAAACCGTCGACCCGTCGTCGAGTATTGCGCTAGAATTTATTATCCCGTTAGCACTATGTATACGTATAGGCACTACCTTCAATAACACTTTACACTCACTATCGCTTACGTTTATGTTCGACACGATTTCCGCACTGGAACTGGCGGCGGCGGCGGCGGGCGTACGCACCGGCATCGCCGGCGCCGGCTGCCGCTCCTGCGGCGCGGGCGCCGGCGGCGTCGCACGCTGTGGCTCGGAGCGCAGCTCGGTCGATGCGGGATAATGCAGTAACGGGTGATGTGGCTGCCCACAGCCGTCCTTATCGCAGGATGGGGCTGGGCAGGTATCACGGTCATGACGGGAAAGTAGGCATTTAAAACATAAGCCACTACGTTTTACAAATTGCCAACGAACTTTGCGAAGCACCTTCTTGAATTTAAAACAAGCCGTTATCTTCTGATGTGAATTATTTTTGCAAAATAAGCATTTGTCGCTTTCGTCTGTGTGCATCAATACTGTCTGTGAGCGTGGTTGAGTGAACTCGCTATTCTTATGTTTGTGTTGATCGCCGCGCGTAGACACAAAGTAGGTATTTGACGTAGTAGAAACTTTGACAGCTTCTTCTTTCAGGAAGTCGGATAATATTATCAATCGGGGCTTCTTGCCTTCTGTTATCGGTACGAAACTGTAATCTGACCACTTGGATAATAAAATCGTTGGTAGTTTCGCTAATATTTCCGATACAATACTGAAACCTTTTATATATTCTTCTCGGCCGACTGCGCGTACAGCTTCCATAAAGTTTTGTATTTTGACCGAGAAGCACACAATATCTTTGTGGTAATCTTGAGACATAGGTTGTAACTTCTTAATTTCGTATACAAGCTTCGATAAAATATAATCAGGATTACCGAATCTTAACTTCAATGTGGACATGATAGTTTCAGGAGATGATGCGCTCACGAGCAGAGCTGATACGGCTTCTTTGGCAGCTCCGCGAAGACACTTTCTCAATCTCCACATATTTTCCTTAGGTGTGAAACTACATAGCTCCGTTGATTCTTCGAACGCGTGTTTGAAGTTCAGCCATTCCAAGGGGTCGCCGGAGAACTCAGGGAGCTCCCGGGGCGTGCATATGCGGCTGAGCAGGTTCGCGCCCGGCGCGTGACTGGCGGATGCAGCGGCGAGGTCTCTCAGCGCGCTGGCTAACATTTGGACTGTACCATCTGTGCTGGCGGCGGCGGCCGGCGCCGGGGTGGGCGCTGGCGGGCCAGCCGGGCTCGGCGCGGGCGGTGCTACACACGGCGCCTGCGGTGCCGAGCTGGCGGCGGCGGCCGGCGCCGGGATGGGCGCTGGCGGGCCTGCCGGGCTCGGCGCGGGCGGTGCTACACACGGCGCCTGCGGTGCCGAGCTGGCGGCGGCGGCCGGCGCCGGGATGGGCGCTGGCGGGCCAGCCGGGCTCGGCGCGGGCGGTGCTACACACGGCACCTGCGCTGCCTGTGCCGGCGGTCGTAAAGACGCCGGCGGTGGTCCAGCTTGTTGGCACTGCTCACCCGTAAATAAACCATCGTCGGGGGCGGGCAGGCCCTTGGTCAGCTCCTGATAGCTACGATCCATCCATTCTTCAACGCGGCTTCGACATTGGCTACCATTGTGTGAACTGTATTCTTCGTCTAGGCTAGCTAGATCCGCTTCTAGCTTTTTATTTATAAGGTCCATACGAATCTGCGCCTTTTGCCTCTCTGCCTCCAGAATAAGTTGTTGCCGTTTCACTCGCATTGAATAAGTGGAACCTTGTATGGATTTCAAGCTTCTACGTTCTTCTTTACGTAATGCAAATGGCGGCGGCGGCGGTTGTTCCGACTTGATACTGCTAGCTGGCATAGCTGCTCGACTCAAAATAGGATTCTTGATTGCGTCACTATTTTTAGTCTCCGTAGTATTCAAAGTCGAAGAAGGATCCTGGGGCTTTGTAAGCGGCGGGTCTCCGTCCGGTTTCGAGTTATCCGCCTCGTGGCGGGCACGTTCGCGCTGCACTTGACTACGCGTATTTACCATTTTACGCGGCGCGGTTGGTGTTCTAAACATATGATCCGGCTCGAAGGACACTGTAGCTGGTGACGGATGATGTTTAGGACACTTAAAACGCAATTATAACTTTTAAACCGATTTTATTCGTAGGAGCGCGACACAGATTGCACGGATGTTCGCCATAGACTTATTTTATATAAAACTACCTTAAAAACTAGAAATAATGATAAAATATGCAAAAGTACCCTAAGTAAATAAAAATGACAGTTGAATGTACTGTGCGTCGCTTACACATACCTACAAACATTTGTCTCGTAGCGGGCATCGAACCCACAACCTCCGAGACTTCGCCCACTGTCATGTGCCACACAGGTCGTCACAAATAGTCACAATCTAATAGTCTAGCATTAGGGGAGCTAAGCAAACATAGTGAGGCTCTTTTAAACATAATAATAATAATAATAATAAGAAGTGTCGGGGAGTAGCGACCCCGCGCACCCGAGTGCTCCCGGGGGAGGTCACCGTTCCTCACCTCCGCCTGCCTTCACTGGCCGACGGAGTGAACACTGACGAGGAACAGGTCCCCCACCTCCGTGTTGCCTTCACTGGCCGGACGGAGTGGAGTCGCGAGAGCATTGCTCGGGGGTGGCAGTGTTACGTAAGTGGTGAGTGGGCACGTGAAGCTGGACCCTCAGGGAGCTCGTGATCGTCGTTTAAAACCCGGTAACATCTCAACCACCCTCTAGCTGCTCACTTCATGTTGCCCCCTTGTTGCCACATATGCAACTATTTCGGGGGGCCCAGTTGTGAGTTGGCGAGTCTCCGCCCGCCATTTGATACGTGTTCGTTAACATTGTTTCGGCGGGTGCCATAGTCCCCATAGTTCCCCGGTAACCAGTCCACCACCCCCACACCTCCATAGCCCAGTAGTAGTTTCCCACATTTGTAATAGTCCTGCACAGACCGGGGGCTACCTTTGGATGCATTTCTTGTGTTATCCAGGGTAGTCACCGGAACGTGTCTCCATCACTTTAACATCAAAAATGTCAAATGGCCTCTGTGTGTTGGCTTCGGCCCCATGCATGCCTACCAAAGGTCCGGGACTCCATAGTCCCGTGAGGTGAAACCTTGACAAACATAATAATAATAATATACATAAATAAACATACCCCCAAACAAACATGCTGTAAGTTGTTGACTGCACGAAGATATAAGTGGAGTGGTCTTTCGACAAAATTGTGTTTATGTCTTAGGTCAAGGTTTACGAGAGCAACTTCTTAGCCGTAAGGCAGCAATAAATGTGTATTATTGACGTTTACGATCGACCATTTACTTAGAAGATTAGAAGGTACCTGATTATGAAGTTGTAAACACGCCTTTTACTAAGTACAATTAGATACATCTTTATAGATTCAAGTTAGACAAAGGCACGTCCAGATGTTTGGATGGAAAAAATATCAAAATGGTATAATAAATTTTGATGTGTTTTATGAACTCTATCCTAACATATGTTTTGTAACGCAGGTTCGAATCCTGCCGGTGTCATAACTTTTATTAAGATTTTTCAATTTTTCTGTTGTAATACCAAGTGTGGTTTAACACTATAACAAAAAAAATCTATAGATAGAGTTCTTGTATATTCCATGGTGTCGGATATCACACACTGTAGGGTCCGAGTATAGTAACAAAAACTTGTGCTACCACCACTAAAGTATATACCTAGAATAAAGGATTTTACTCTTAATAGTGTAAGACTTTTCTACTCAACCCCAGATTCTGGTAATGCCTGAGTAATAGTTGTCTCGGGCCGACTAACTGTTTTAGCTCAACTGAATAATATATGAGTGAGTAGACAGTAAGGAGATATAATGTCTATAAAGGTAGGTACTGGTTACTTTAACAATACATTAGAGAACAAAAAACGTTTATGGAGCAGTCATATTTCAACTACACTATTAGTGACCCGCATGGTGCAGGGCGCAGCTAGTTTAATAATATTTGTCTAAGGTGTACCATGCCACGTGAAAGAAGATAAGATAGATGAAAGAAAAAAGTACATATTTTATCTCTACTAGTCTCTACTACCTCTACTAATATTATAAAGAGAAAATGTTGGTTTTATTGTATGGGGAGGTCATTCCGCGCCGCGCTTTTCTGTCAGCGCGATCTAGAAACGGGTCATTTTTATTAGCGCCATCTAGTTTTTAAATAAAAGTAAACAATGTAAAATTTTTATTAAAATTGCGAGATGTGCCTAGGAATCGAAAGGACTAAATAACCCTTATTTTTTTTACGCGAATCGAATAGTTCAGGTATACCTGCCTAAAAAGGCAGGTAGGTACTTCTCCTTCTTAGGACATTATCGTTGGGTACACTCTGTATACCTACTTAAATTAATTCGTAATTGTTGCTAAGAGAATCCGAACAAGGCCATTCGATATTCGGGAATAAATGTTTTCACGTAATTAATTGATTCTAGAGATCAAATTAATCTTGGCAAAGCAAAATATTATTCCACAAATTGATAGATTCAATGTTGATAATCATAATTAATTGCTATGTAATTGTTACGTGACCTTTTGACTTCTAAAATGATTCATCACTGCGGGGCATAAGCCTCTTTCTCTCTTTATACTTTAACTAGCTGCGCCCCGCGGTTTCACCCGCGTAAGTCCCGTTCCCGCGGGAATATCGGGGGTAGAATAAAAGTAGCCTATGTGTTAATCCAGGGTATCACCTATCCATATCAAATTTCAACCAATTCGGGCCAGCCGTTTTCGCGTGAAAGAATAACAAACATACATACATTCTCACACACTTTCACATTTATAATATTAGTAGGAAGTAGGATAGTAGGAAGTAGTATAGTAGGAAGTAGGAAGTAGGATAGTGGGAAGTAGGATAGTAGGAAGTAGGATATTATTAAAGGACAAGTTGCTGTTTGTTTGTATAGTAATCTCCAAAACTTGTTAACCGATTTCAAAAAAATCTTTAACCGATAATTATATGGAATTGACTTTCCGTTTGAACATGGGCTATTTTTATCGCGGTAAAATCAGGGGTTTCATTTAAACCCGTGCAAAGCCGGAATGAGCTAGTTGATTTTTATAGTGTCAAGCATTTTTAGACATTAAATAGTTCAGTTCAGTTCAGTTCAGTTCATTTATTCATAACATTCATTTTACAAAACGTGTTTGAAATTCTATCTAGGCTAAATGTAATTCTAAAATAATTGTAACACCAAATAATAAATAATAATAACTATGCATGCATGTACAAATTTTCACAAACATTAATTTCAATAGCAAGACATGTCAATTTAAAAAAATTCTAAATGATTCTAGTACTCCTTCTGATAATAAGCTATAATATGCGCTTAAACACGAGCTTTAAACGGTGAAGGAAAACATCGTGAGGAAACTAGGTCGCTTTCTAGCAGCGTCGATGGGTTTGCAACCTGTCACGTATGGAAAGTTAACTTCTGCAAAATGTGGACATACCTATGACTACCCCATTAGACTATTCAAAGGATCTAAAGAATTACTTAAAGATCTGAAAGAAATGTCTACCGCTCCCTGGGATACAGTGTGATCATATTTCTTTTTTTTATAAGAATAGAATAAGTCCGTGTAGTTTAAAACATCTGATACTTTTGACCTTGAAGACAATTAAGTGAAAGAAGATTTGGTTCACAAAATATGTAGTTTAGGTTAAATGTCATGTTTTGTCTCCGAAGAAAATGCAAGTACAGCTATAAAAGATTATTATCTTGTCTATTTAGAGTTATAGATGTCTAGAAGTGGTCACAAGAAAGTAAAAAACTAAACTAAAACATACTTATTTTATTTATACTTATTTTACGGTTTACATAACTTTACAAAATACTAATTAGAACCAGTTGAGCCACCTAAGGACCGTTACAAACGATCTATAGGTAACTAAACAGATCCAAACCACTGCCAGGTGGGAGTGTGCTCAAAATTTAAAAGTGAAGTGGTCTAAATAATTTAAGTACTCATTCAGATAATATTGGTAAAAAAGTCTTGTAAAAAACTTTTTATTTTTATAATGACTAATAGTTTTAATTTATCTTTATACTTTAAGTACCTAGTAGTTGCTGACGACATTTTTTAGTTTTATTAATAACCTATTATGTCCCACTGCTAAGCGAAGCTAAGCTTTTATTTTTCCCACTAACTCTGGGTTCCCATCCCACTGAGTGCCAAGTTTTGCCCAAAGCAGAATTACAAAAGAAATTTCCAACGCCCTTTCTATAAACTCCTAGCTCTACGTCGTAGCAGTAGCTACGCGCTCCGTAGCGCTCGTAGTGCCTCTACGCCGTCCGATCGCTCTAGTCGTGTGCGTAGCTCGCTCCTGCACACTCCGAAATGGAACTTAAACACTTCAGAAATAAAGCTGAAAATTGAACACTTTGTTTAACGGTGATTTTTGTGAGTGAAAGTTTGTTTGAACTAATTAGTAGTGATTATTTTGTTTGTTTGTGAACTTTGTATCGATTATTGTTTGTGGGAGTTTGTATGTGAGTATAGTTATTTATAATTGTTTGTGATAACGCCTCCGTATTCGTATAAATAAGGTATCTATATATTGAATGGTTTCACGTCAACACTTAAGTATTTACCAATACTAATTTGGTAAACTGGTTTAAAAAAAAAATATCAAATTTTTAAAGATTTGTATGATTGTTAATATTTTAATAAATTAAAAAAGATAATAATAAATAACCCATTTTGGTTGTCCATAATTTGTGTGTGTTTTATACGAAATGCGTTTTTTTTATAGTATATCTATGAAATAGAGGTGTGATTAGATGTTTTATCTATATATAGGTAATGACTTGTCTTTGTTGTTCACACGGACTGAGTCTGTTTCCTGACATAATAAATAAATAAATATCATTTCACACAGCGTCATCTAGTCCCAAGCTAAGCAACTTAATGCTTGCGTTATAGTAACCAAATGACTGATACATTTTACATAATAAAATCTGTAATACAAGACACATTTTTTAAACTAGTAGCAAGGTCGTATGGAGCTCTAAAAAGATTGTATTGAGGAACATTTTGTCAAGCGAGTAGCTTCCTGTACCTAAATAACTAAGTTTTGAATAGATAACGTAGAGCTTTTTCACCTTTATAAGGTAATCTTGGTTTTACGACTTGGAGACATGAACTTTATGCTAATAAAATAAAGTGGAAGAGTTTGTTGGAACGCTGGTCTCTAAAACTACAGGTTGGATTTGAAAAATATCGCATTTGATAGCTCATTTTATGAGGAAGTTTGAGAAAAGAGACTCTTATGAAAGGAAACATGCGAAAACTTTATGAAGCTATTGCATAGCTTCTATCGCGGGCCTTGAGCCGGTCTCCACGACCGAATCCAGAAATTCCGTAACGAAATCACCTAACGCTTGTCACTTTAGTTCAGCAACTCGCCTCTAGGTGGCATGCAATAGCTTTACCGCGGCAGTCCCCGTTTGCCACACGTCTTTTTTTATTTATAAATTACTAGCAGCACATCCCTGCTTTGCACGGGTGTACTAAAACTACCGGGATAAAATATAGCCTATAACCAACCAACGGTCCATTCTACATATCGGTGAAATAATTATTGAAATCGGCTGAGTAGTTTTGGAGATTACCTCCGCACAAACTAACAAACAAACACCAACGTTACCACTTCATAATATTGGTATAGATAGTATAGATATAGACTAGATCCAACATTATACTGTCAGTTAGTTATTGCGACTGAAGTGAAGGTAAGTACACGTTGAACAAGTTGAATAATTAAACAGCAAAGAACACCTGACACGGCTTCCTTCTTCCGATCCAATCTCTACAATGTACATAAGTAGGTAGATATATTACTTTTATTTACTCTGTTTTCTTCGATTTGTTTTTGTCTTCCATCTAATCTTGCTTATTTGTGGTGCAATGTATTTAGTTAGAGAATGTCTGTTATTAAGTACTGTTTTAACCAGCTGCTCGATTCTCGCCAAGCCACCTTTCCGTCAGCCTACTGTCAGTCACCATTCCATCAGTCCTGCCAATCACCATCCCGTCAGTCACCTTTCCATCAGGGTCTTGCTCCACCTGTCACTAACACATCCAGTGCCTCACCCAGATTTGTTTACAAATTGATTTGTTTGCTGAAAATCCGTTGTCGAAAGTGTGGTGTGAAAGTTCGGTTGGTACCGTAAACTACTGAACTGACAATTTTACGTGCCCTTTAAAGTACGGAAGCTTTTATTTGTTAATGTCATTAGTGGGCAATTGACATTTAAAACCTCTGTCTCAATAAGATACCTTTGGTTATGTATCGGTGTTGTTTACTGTTGGTATTGGATATTCATTCCATACAAAAAAGTTAAATATCTACAGTAAGCAAATTCAAATATAGAATATGAAGATTCTCCGGAAGAATCGAAACCTCTAGATCGAATCCTATAGATAGGTTTCACTTTCAAAACTATCGTGTGTTGTAGTGAACATTTTATAATTACATAGAAAATTACTCACGTTAAAATATCATTGATTTAGATACCGACAATGTTTCGATTCTTCCGGAGAATCTTCATATTCTAGACATCGGTGAAAGAAAGAATTCTTGAAATCGGCTACGTAGTTTCGGAGATTATATAACAAGCAAACTGTACCGCTATATAATATTAGTAGATATAGATTAGTATAGATAGATAGGCTATTAAAACTGGCCAATAAGCTCCAGCCACAAACGTTTCTGCAATCTAAAAGGGTTAGATTTGAAGCGAGTGTTGATAATGATGATGTGCTTCGGCTTCCGTTACTGAAGTGTGTGGGGGTGTAGATTGATGGCCGTATTGGATGGGACGCCCGCACTTATTTGGAGCAATGTGGAGGATTCTTGACCTTATTCCTTTTTTTGAAGTTTATCGCTATAAAACCGCAGGAAAATTGTGTGGTGTATCGATGGATTGAAGTTCACAGGCAATAGAATCAAGTGGCGCAGGCAATAGGTCCTAGCAAATTAAACGAATATTTATTAAATGATTTCAAATGGGACTTTATCGCGTAATTACCTTATTTTATTTGTTTCGCGACGTTTAAAATCAGTCCCGTTTTGTTTCATTTAATAAGTAAAAGAATTACTTCTCGACAATAATTATTTCTACAAATATTATGGTCAGAGTATTATTTATGTTAGAAAGCCAAACTAATCTACGAAAGTTTATTATTGAATACAAGAACTCTCAATGGCTTCGAAAGTTCTTTTGTTATCTGTAAGGAGTTTCGTAACATAAGCTTTTATTTCATTACATATCGATGTAAGTGCTTACGGTCTTAAATCGATAGAATCAAGGACAAGATTGAAAACTAGAATGTAAGAAGTGGGTTTGTACCAAATATGACATTTATTTGGACATACCTCTGACTACCCCATTAGACATCTTCAAAGGATCTATAGAATTAAATAAAGATGAAAGAAAATGTCTACCGCTCCTGGGATACAGTCGTGATAATATTTATTTTTATTTTATTTTTTATTTACAGCTCAAAAGTGTATTCGTCATTAGATAATGTTGGTAGATTACACGCGAATTGTGACGTTTTTAGTGGTGAAGTCTTGACCATGCATATAGTTTCTCTATACATAAAACCTTGATGTTTTATATCTGTTTGTCGTCTGGTTATACTGTGTGGTTAGGACTGGGGCCTACTTCATCTCAAGTATATCCCCACATCTTAAAATTACGGTATAAAGATAGTTTAGGTGCTGGGTCCACTAATTTCAACAATGGTTTGTAACGTTGTTCTTTACTTGCGTTTTAAGAGGGCATAGGCCTCCTGACGCCATATAAATCTAGATTAGATATCGTAAGGTTAGTTTATCTAGGTCGACGATAGTCTACGAGTATCAGTCTCTGAAGGAACGCATGGTTTTGAAGGTAATAATAATATTAACAATATGAATTTATTTTGAAAACACACAGCACAGACGAACACAATAAATGAAGTAAGTAGGTACACAAGAAATACATAAGAATAGAAACAGGAAACATACAAAGAAGGCTTACAGGCTAAAAAAGAGTTCATCTACGCCTGCGCAGGTGTGTCCCCAAAAAAGAATCGGTCTCAAGGTGTTAAAGGGAACTAGGTATTTTAAATAAAATCTTCTTGTTGATGATGGTTTGAATCCCGTCGAAATTATTTTGATGTGAACTAGACCGATGTATGTAAGGGCAAATTTAAAACTGAATCCTACTAATATTATTTTGTGTAAAATCACAGAGTAGGTACTTTGTAAAATAATAACCCTCACCGAATGTTGGAAATCCTCCAAAATTTAGATTATCAACTGGTTTCCTATTAACCCTTATCTTCAAGATTTAAATTGATTCATTGATTAATTAATGCTTTCTCCTGAGAACGCTTCTTTGGGTTATGATTGACGTTGAATTTGATGGTTAGTAAGAAACTGTCTCCGTTTGTAGAAACTGAATAAGTAGAGATGGAAATAGATTTGGATATTAGGTACTGCTTCAAGCGATCTGTCTCGGCTTCCCACACAATGATTTGTGACGACCTCTGTGGCGCAGTGGGTGAATGCTTGAGTTACAGAGGCTGCGGGTTCGATTCTTGCTACGAGACAAAATGTTGCATAAACGGACAAAATGCAAAATATCTGCAAATAATTAATAATCTCGAGTCTTAAAAAAATGTATTCAAGTAGTATAATATATCTACTATTTAAATGCATTTGTATTCATTTATTTATTTAAAAATTGATGTACTTCAGTAGTATTAAACTACTTAAATAATTTTTTTACAGAATGATATCAGTCATCTAGTTGCCATGACCACAAGCATTAATTTTAACATTTATTATTTGCTTAAGCTTGGTGATGACGCTGTCTGGAATATCCAAGGTCCATTCGATAAACCTCCCATATTTTTTTAATATTATACCCAGCGAAAACAACCGAATCCAAAGGGTTAAAAGCATTTTTGTTTTAGATGGATTCTCAATTTGCGAGCGGGTCCTATGCATGCCTATACAAATACTTGGACGAAAACAATGTGACGGTCCCATTCAGGAGCTACTTATGAAGGTGTATTTGTACTGTGTTAATAACTGGGTTGGACTTAACTAAAGACACTAATAAATTAACTTAAATTTAGGTAGAACAGAGGCTATGCCTTTCAGACCCAGATATTTACTTTAAATACAAATACAAATACAAATTAATTTATTTTGGAAAACAAAAGTATACATGTTAAAATAATATTGAATTTCGCATAGCGGGAAATTAACCATCATCATCATCATCAAACACAGTCCATATGATAGGTACCTACCCACTGCTGGGTGTAGGCCTCGTAAACGCCACAATACTCGCTCCTGTGCTATGCCAAGTTAGGAATTGCCCACAACTTGTCAATATAATCAACCGAAATTTATCGTAAAAATAATGTTGATTAAGATACCGACGTTGTTTCGACATTATTGGGACTTGACCATGACGGAGGCCTTTATGCGGCCTAAAAACTCCGTCACCAGAGTTAGCCAATTGTTCATACGAATGAATAAACGAACAAACTTGGGACTACTTAATGAATGACTACATAATTGTTCTGTTATGTTATAGTTAATTTTGAAAGAATTGAATTGAAAAATTGAATTGAAATGACGGAGCGGCAGTAGGTATTGATTTATTTCCATTTAGACAAGTTTCACGCTTATAAATATATGGTTTCGGCATTGACGAATATTAAACTTGAATCGGAATTAGCATCCACTTACGCATCGGATATATGACTAATGTATGCCTAATTAGATTAGATTATGAAGCCACAACGTGTCTTTGTTTCTCAATGACCCAGGTTTTGTGAACTGAGCCGTGTTGGAAGTGGGGTATGACGACTTTGTTGAAGTTTGTGATTTAGAATTAATAAGGTCTAGTTTAAAAAATGTAAATCTCCGATGAAATTGCAATGTTTTATATGATCCTTTTGTTTATTTAACACAAGCATTAAACTGCTTAGCTTGGGACTAGATGACGTTGTGTAGAATGTCCAGGATCCACCAACTAGGTCCAAGAATATTTTTTTCTTTTCGTTTTATCTTTCGTACTTTGACACGAGGTTTTATAAGGTCCAGGAAAATATCATGAGAAAAACCCTTATTCAGCTCACTCGTTTTATGGTACTTGTGTATTAGATACCAAGGATTTCCTGTAGATAAAACTAATTTAGCTAGAGGATGGTTTAGACGCTGGGTAAATCTACTCTATCTTAATAATATCTTAGATACTCTTCGTCTCAGCGTCCCTTTATGTGTAGACATAGATTGCTTCCCGACGTTTTACTCAGCATCTTGTAAAGGTTATATTATTTTTTGTGTCAATATCTCAAACAACGAGCTGTTATATCTATTTAGAAAAACAGAAAGTTATTCTACATATTATCTAAATAGAGGGATGAGAGACATCAATTTGGTCCAAATATTTGGGCCATTGATGACTTTTTGGAGAAATGCAAAAAGTACTTCAAACCGGAGAGCGTGTATGAAGAATGTAATGAGAGTGAATGAGGCTAAAGAGGTGTGTCAGGATCGTAGCAAGTGAAGATCCGTGGTCTCTACCTACCCCCAAGGGATAGAGGCGTGATTATATATATGTAATAAAGTTAGTCTGTCAAACTCGAGCGACCTCTGAAGGAGGTATTTCACCCTCATAAATATTAAATAGATTTTCTCGTATAGTAGATAGGTAAAGTGATAGGCATATTCTTGTCTCTCGGTAAAGCTGGTAACAAGATACCTACCTATCTATATTGAACGTTTAAACGCGTCTTTACTGCGTAGGCAGAGTATGTCAAATAGTCGTACGTAGCTATTTCATTCCATAACCAACTTATAAGCTGTACTTTTAGCCATCTCTAGTAAGAGATAACTATAAATATAGCTTTGAGTTTGCAAGATGCTAGCAATTTCACGTAACATCTCTCATTGTGCTCTGTGCCAGAACTAAAATACAAATTAATGTACATTTTTAACCCCAGGTTTCTATAACTAACTTACAGATGGCTGTAATTAATTATAACAATAATAAATTATGGACTTCAAATACGATAAGATATAGAAGGCAAAGAAAATGTTTGACCTACAACACAATTTGAACATTCTCTAGAGCGATTAAGCTGCCGACAAGACATCGTAATCGCTATCGGTAGGTCAGCCAACTGGGTTATACGTGCTTCGAGGCATTACTGTTCAGGAACGAGAACTTCACGCGACGGCTCGGTTTTGTACCTCAATCTATAAATTAATACTAAATACTAACTGCGCCCCGCGGTGTTACCCGCAGTGAATAGTCTCGGAATACCGGAATATTTAGCCTGTGTATTAATTCAGGATCTAAGCTATCCTGGTACAAAATTTCATTCAAATCCATCTAGCCGTTTAAGCGTGAAGTAACAAACATTCTGACACACAAACTTACACCTTTATTATTTTCTTTGGGTGCATTGTAGTGCAAGAAGAACACCTTGTTACTACAGAAATTAACGAATTATATTAAATTGAAGACTGGAATACACTTCCGATAGTAGAAATATCTACTACTAGTATCACGTCCCGGCTTCGCACGGGTGTACTAATGAAGCTACCGGTACCGGCCGCATATAGCCTATAACCACCCGGACAGGCCATTCTACACACCCGTGAAAGAATTTTTGAAATCGGTCCAGTAGTTTCGGAGATAACCTCCGTCAAACAAACAAACAAACAAATTTTACCTCTTTATAATATTAGTATTAGTATAGATAGATAGATATAGAAAAGTCAGTTAATAATACTTTGTATCAAAAACCGCCTCAAGCCCCTCAAGGTAATACCATAAAAGCCGTCTTCCCTCCAACTTTTAACTTCATTTTCCGATGTTATTCGCCCAGCATTGACAAAATAATGAAATTGGTTCCGTTTCGTTAACTTTTCAGAGAAGTTCTGACAAACTGTATTGACAACAAATAAAAGAGTTGCCTATAAGCACTCTACCGGCGAAAACTGAATGCAATTGCTCTACCTATGTATAGAATCAGAAGTAGGTTACCAATACCTTCGGTCAATATACCTGCACATTAAAACTTTTGAAACTTTCACGATTAACCTAATCCATCTCAACAATGTTCCAGGCACTACAGTGTCCCGTTAAGTGTAGGCATAGGTCTCCTGACGCTGGATAAAAAATATAGATCTGAAATTTTTAATACTGTCATTATTTCGAAAACTATGTTCACTGCTCGCAATTCAATTTTTAAAAAGTTGCTTCAATTAAAAAACCCCTAAGAACGTGACCACTGCTATTGCAACACTGTCGAATACAAAATCGAAAAACTCGATAAAAAAATCGAAAATAAAAAAGAAAGAAAAATATTTATTTTGTCAAAAACACGTTACACATAAAGACACATTAGAATAAGTTGGACATTGACAAAATTGGCAACTACTCAGCGTATTGCTGCGACAGAAACCAGAGAATCTGTAGCAGCGCTGGTCTTCCGTAGCGCCATAGGTATTAAGTGTGTGCTGCCATAGGTATAACGTTATGTTATTTGTAAATTCCCGATAAATTCCCATTTAAAAGTATAAAAAACGAGATTACCAGAGTTGTGCAGCTATTTCTGGCAATTGCTCGAGTATTCCCGAAAAAAAAAGCCTCTGCGTTTTATTTAGCTCGACGGCCTGCAAATATTGGACGGCGCTGTTTTTTGGTACGAATTCTCCATTTTTAAACCAGTCAGGGTTTTCCTTTTAATGACTTGCTTTTTATTGGAGAGGAATTTTATTTCAAAGCATTGTGAGCTAAAAATAGTGACATGCAGCCTTTATTTGGCCTTTGTGAGAGTAGTTTTTAGTTTGGAAAGAAACATGCGCTATTGAAGGAAAACATTTCAGTTTAACTATTTATTTCTTCAAACAAATGCATAAACTCACAGAAAATACATTGAACTAGTAGTAACTGCATAGCTTTTTATTCCAGAAGAGATAAGTAGGTATTTATTACAAAGAAAACAGGGTGCAACAATTAACGCTGAGATTTTGTAACTACAAAATGTAAATACTATAATTATAAAATTACCAACAACATCAATTTTTAATTCAGTCAAATTCGTTTAAATGTCTATAAAAAGTTCTTTACAAAATAGTATCTTATAAAATTGGTCCCACAAAATCCCCAATGTGGTTTAAATCTTGAAAACGTTGCCTAAAACATGTTTCAGTTGAAGTGACCCGTGTAAGTCTTCTGACACTGCCTGTGCCTACTGATAGGCGCTG
This sequence comes from Xanthorhoe spadicearia, assembly GCA_947086425.1. Taxonomy (NCBI): domain Eukaryota; kingdom Metazoa; phylum Arthropoda; class Insecta; order Lepidoptera; family Geometridae; genus Xanthorhoe; species Xanthorhoe spadicearia. Next base: position 10,139,594 of record OX352202.1, on the reverse strand, counting down.
AACATGCTCAAGTAGATATTGTGATTCAATGTTTTGACTAAGGTCGATGTGTTGTATACAGAACAGGAGCCGTACCAATGACGTCGAAGCGATTCAGTTTAGGTTCTGCCTTACTGTCAAAACTTTACGTCAGCGCCTTATTTTACGTCAAAAGTGGTTCGTAGATCTCATGGTAAGCCCGCAGTTTTTAAGTTGCCATGAGATTAGGCATCAACAGAAAGGGGCTTTAGAGTCGCTGAATATTGGGCGAATAAAATTTGAGGTCAAGCGCGAATTGACTCGAAAGATGAAGAAGAAGCCTTGGATCTATAAATGTCTATCGTTTGTTACCCTTTGGAATACAAATTGGTACGGCTTTGTTTATAAATAGATAAATAGGATTTTATTGCACCATTTACCCTGTTACATTTATTTTCGACATTAAAAAAGGTAAATTAAATTAACATTATTTTTATACTATCACAAATTCATGCTTTTAGAATTTGTAGTTTAGTACCAAGCTCTACACACGAAATTTACGATCAAAAATTCTAATAGTATGAATTTGTGATCGTAAAAATATAGTTCGCACTAATTTACTCTACCAATTAGTATGTAGAGTACCTACATGTAGCTTGGTACTAAACAAGAAAATAAAACCAGCGCATAAAGCTAAAAACTGCAATGTACTTAGAAACGAATGTTCTAATAAAACTTGTGTAAATACAACCAACTACAGGTAACCCCAGCGTTTACTCATTCTATGCAGTAAAAAGAATTTTGTTTTTAAAATATAAATCATTGTCAAAGACACTGGAATTGTGTTCACAAATGATTCGGTCATTAAGGGATCAGGCAATATCCTAGCTTATAAGACTATACTTCATTTCTTGAAGCGAGCTAATAGGAAGAAAAAATACGCTCACGTGATTGGTTATCTGAAATAATTGTTTATCTCGTGATTAGCTAGATTGTCAAATCAATTGTCAATTGTCAAATCTAGCCAATACGAGAATAATCAATTAATTTCGACTACCAATCACGTGCGTTTATTTTTCTTCCTATTAGCTCGTTTCAAGAAGTGAAGTACCTATACATTTTTATCTCTTCAGGGGCTCGGTGGGTGGATGATATCTAGAGGCCATAGAGGGAAAGGCATGGATTAGAGTGGCGTTTGAGGGAGGAGGCTTATACCCAGCAGTGGGCTACAATTTGAGATGCCCATGATAATGATAATGATTAAAAAAAAAGTCTGCTGAACTAAAGTGACAGCGTAACGGTGATTTCGTTACGGAATTTCTGGATTCGGTCAAGGCCCGCGATAGAAGCTATGCAATAGCTTAAAAATGTTCAGTCACTTTAATTTGTGTTATGTTTTATTTGTAAATGTTTCGATGAAGATTTTATAAAGTCCGTGTATAAAAATAATCAAGGTCTCTGACTTCGTTGGAAATGTAAAATGTACAACGTTTCAGACCGGTTTTCGTAATAAGTGACCCGTGTGCGGCTGTGCCTGGCCGATACGATTGTTGAGCTGGAAGGGTCGGAGACAATACCTTAAAAGGTAACTCATATTTTTAGAACTAAGGCTCGCATTTAGGTTCGTTATTTAATCAGTTCTCTATAGAATAGACGCTCGAGAATGGACTGTATACCATATTCATTATTATTATCTATACTAATATTGGGGCGACAATGGATGCGACTGGCGCAGGATCGTAGTGGATGGCACAAACTAAGGGAGGCCTATGCTCAGCAGTGGGTAAAATCGGGCTGTGGATGAATGAATGAATACTAATATTATAAAGAGGGAAAGTTTGTTTGTTTGTTTGACGGAGGTAATCTCCGAAATTACTCCGTCTCGGAAATCTTCAAAGATCTTGAATGATTAATAAATCTAATAAAAGTATCTAAATTTACAATCCTGTTATATTCGAAATGAAATAATGATCCAACTAGAATTCAGAGCTAAGTACGAAATCCGCGAAATTGCGCAACACAGAAATGTCAAAGCAAAACTCAAGCAAACTCGGAAAAGTTTAATCAACCTGACTCTACTCTGTAATTTCACAAAAATCCGTATTTGTGAAACCTCCGTCTAGACAAATCCGCGGCTTAAGGTCATATCCCACTTACACAACTAAGACCCTGTTCACACGGCATTGTTCTGTACGTTTTTTCACGTATTCGTTTTTTAACGTATATATAGTGGCCATACAACGTACATATATCCATTCACACGACGATTGTACTGCAAAAAAACGTGTACCGCTTATACGTTTAAACGTATACGTCAAAAAATCGAATGAACTTTGACGTATACTGTTTGTTTCCTTCACTTTTCTGCGGCTATTCGTTTTTTACACGAATGATAATTTACCGTGTGAAGACCTGGGTGATTTTACGTTAAAAAACGAATACGTGAAAAAACGTGCAAACAATGCCGTGTGAACAGGGTCTAATTTCACAAAAATCCGTATTTGTGAAACCTCCGTCTAGACAAATCCGCGGCTTAAGGTCATATCCCACTTACACAACTCTGCTCCAACACCGCTTTGACCCAACATTGCCCTAAACTTCGACTATCGTGCATCAACTACAGGAGGCTAGATAACACATATAATTTACGGGTATTTATCGCAATTACCTTGACTGGTGCAATCCAGTTGAAACGTTGGGATAAATAAATAAAATAAAATAACAAATAAATATCCTGGGACATTCCACACAGCGTCATCTAGTCCCAAGTTAAGCAACTTAATGCTTGTGTTATGGTAACCAGATGACTGATATAATACTACTGATAAAATTAAATTAGGGTACTTGCGATAAATACCCGTAAATATATGTGTTATTATGTGTTCTGATCGCAAAAGATTAAAAAAGACAATAACAGGCACATGCAACTGTGCCGAAATATCGGGAAACTCATAAATCTACGAATCATGGTAAATATCCCGTTTTAAGTGTTATTAATGTTCAAAACTATGACATTTTACTTGTCCGGTCCGGTAGGAGTGGAGTTGTAAGTGGGCAACGACCTTTACATTTCACCGGCATTAATACAACTGTAACTTTTTTAATTAGTAATTCAGATATCAAGCTCGTTTGAGGGATTTTTGAAAAAAGTTGGAACTTTTCTGAAGCCTCATAGGAATGGTTTATACTAAGCCGTGACGGATCCGACCTGAGAAAATCCATTTACTTATTCTTTTATCTTTCTGTATTATTATTATGTATGTCAAGGTTTCACCTCACAGGACTATGGAGTCCCGGACCTTTGGTAGACATGCATGGGGCCGAAGCCAACACACAGAGGCCATTTGACAATTATTATTATTATTATTAAATTTCTGTGGTATAAAAATTGTTTATAAATTATGTTAGGTAGGTATCTCTTAAACTTTCGAGATCACTTCATTTATTAGAGATACATGGATACGGAATTTCATTTTTAATGTGAAAAAAATCCGTGTCCATGTTTTTCTAAATTACAATTTTAAGCTTTCATTAACAAAAAAAAACAGCTTGCACGAGCTTTTTTTCAATGATTGAAATCAAGGTCTTTTTTAACTTTTTTCTATTTAGTTAATTGCACCATGAACTTATTATTTTCTTGTAGAAAAAGCCAAATTAGAATTATTATATCGTCTTGTTCCGTCTGGCCCTTTATTGTTCAAAATTAATAAAATGGTTTCAAAGATTGCCTCCTTGAAACAATATTACCTCTACAATTGTAAAGATTGCGTGTGGTAATATGAAAAAAGATTTTTCAGCCCGAGGGTAAAGTTGTTTGGCACTTTGGTGACTAAAAGGAAAAACTCAAAGGTTTTTGTTGAATTTTCATCAGACTTAAAATAGCTAAAAGTATGAATGTATTTGTGTTTTTTCAGTAAATTAATGGACCAGAAGATCTGACAGCTGTCTTTATACGCTCTATTTTAAGATAAGCCAATCAAGTTCTAGGAAAATATTAAAATTGAAAATGGAATCAGCTATTCTAAATTTGAATTTAACCCAAAAAATACTTCAATCACCGCAGAATTGCGAGTTCGTTGCTTTTAAGCACGAATACGGTTAAAAATTTAATTAAATTGTTCAACCCTACTATGAAAGTATTCGCCGTGAAAAGTACAAACGTGAAAATGATACTTTTCGACGGATTAATCAGAAGCCTCATGGAAATTTGTGGAATGAAACGCCATATTGAATTGTGACTTGCCCCAAATTTTACAATCAACAGGTTCGTATGAGAAAATGGTGACATTATTCTGGTGACGCTTCTGGTAACTCTGGTGACATTACGTATATCTTGACCATTGTCCTAAAACTGTTAGCCACGTAACTTAATGTCATAGAGTGCCTATTTCTTTATTTTAGTATTGGGACCTGCGATGATACAAACTGCTTTTTGCCCTGCCCTATAGAGCTGCCCTTACCACTCGGCCACGGAACCCTAGACGCCGCCTCTTGCCAATCGTTTATGAATTGAATAAACGCAACAAATATCTGCAGTACATACAAAGATTTGTCCCGTAAGATCGAACCCGCAGCCTCCGCGTCTCTAGACCGGACCTTCGCCCACTGCGCCACAGAGGTCGTCGAATTACAGTAACTTAAAACGGTGTCGGACTCAATTATAATTGAGATAGGCGTCAGAAGATTATGTAGACAATACTGAAAATTGTTTCGGTCGGGTGATCATAATTGAGGGGCCCTTGGGAGTGTTAACTGGGTATTTGTGTTCATGGTAGATCGAACCTTGATATGATAGAAATAATATTCATAATTCATTTTGATATAACTTGAGTTCATAAAGTATGTCATGCTGGGTGTTAGACGCATGCCCTGTTTAGTTATTTGAAAACGGAGTAGAATCACGAAGCTCTAACATCTCTAGATAAGTATTAAAAAAACAATAGTAATCGTGTTTTCTTATTTCATGTTCCTATTTCTATTAACTTTTTTTATTTAATTATAGTATTTATTTTGTATTTTATGGCGTTGCACCCTAGCCAAGTTAGAAAACACCCAGACTCGATACATATCTTTGCAGATCTTGCAACCATTTTTTTTCTTCCATGTGCGCCACGCTACTGAGCTTGTCAAAATGGTCATGAGATAAGATAAGTAGAGTTGTTTAAGTTAAAAGATCTTTGAATAATATTATATCAGTCATCTGGTTACCATAACACGAGCATTAAGTTGCTTAGCTTGGGACTAGATGACGCTGTGTGGAACGTCTAAGGATATTTATTTATTTTATTTTTTAAAACCCACAAAAAATATCCCAAAAATTTCCAGATCTTCAAAAGATTCGTGATTACTTGATTAATTCAGTAAAGATTTTTCCAATAGCCATTTTCTATTACGGTCCAGCTGTGAGAGGTAATTTCCAGACATTCCACTTATCAATCTCCTTATCAATCGTATTTGAAAGGCCTCATTAGGCCTCATTCAGTTGATGCTAGTGATTGCTTGATTGAGCCAGTTCTCATGCGAGTTACTAGAACCGGTTTAAAACTTAAAATACAGTTGTTACTAAACAATTTCAATGATCAAAGCATTCAATGTGATATGTTTGAAGACTTGGAATGGCACATAGGCTTATTTTTATCAAAGTCAGTACGGGACGATGTCACGACAGATTGTTATTTAACAAAATTAAGACAACAGCTTTTACGGATTTATGAAACAGTTAAAATAACAAAAAGTTAATTTTATTTTGAAGTAATCTTTTACACTTTTAAAAGAATTCTACAAAATTTTTTTTTTTTTTAATATTTCATTTATTCATTTATTTAGAATTTTGAAAAAACAAACGTTCAAAGGTCTCAAATGTTAATATCATCCATCAAGTCCTGAATCTGAATTTTATACTCGGCCCAGTACTAACACAGTGTATAAGTGCCCTAACGTCTGTCAGTCCTGCCCCAGTGCTATCGACATCTTAGGACATTTTTAATCTCGACGGGAATCAGTTTTTTGTCCCATCGCCTCTTTGTGTTGTTAATTGGACATTTCAGAGTTTTCCGAAGAGTTTATAACTTGGATTAAATATTAAATAATGTCAGGTTTGCTGCTCCTTTATAAAGGTACCATCGATATAAACATTCCTGGAATGAAAATAAGTATCTAATTAAAGTTGAATATAAAAACATTTAAATTATTTTTATAATCATGATTGTTCATAGTAGATACCTGTCTTTTAAGATGGATCACTAGTTCGTTCTTTTGTTTGGATGAGCAAGCGGCCAACTCTGGTGACGGAGTTTTTAGGCCGCCTAAAGGCCTTCGTCATGACTTAAACTTTAAAAGCCTGGACCAGGCCTTCGTCACTTTTAAAGCTGGTACCCACAATTTAGCGTGCCCTCCAAAGCACGGAAGCGATCAGTTCTTAATGCCACTTGCGGTCACCCATCCAAGTTGTGACCGCTCAGAACGTTGCTTAACTTCGATCATTTGTAACCTTCGTCTGTAAACTGTGTAGGGTCTCAAATCTATTATACCTTTACCATCATTGCATTGATACTAAAAATATATTTTTGAAGTTTCAGTTTTATCTTTGATGCAAGTTGAGGGTGTACCCAGACTAATCGATCAATCCATGGATCGATGTAATGGATTGGTCGACGCCATTCTAAATGCTATCGATCAATGTCTATTTTGTAAATATACAATACATACATCATTATACATATTTAAAGTAAGCGTTAATTTTGAAATAAATTGATGATGAATAATACAAATGTAGGTATTATTATGTTTGTAGATAAATCTGTTATCATAAATGTTGTGCCGACCCCACATAGTGGGATAAGGGCAAGAAAATGATGATGAAATACTTGAATGAAAAAAAAAGTTGCGATAAAGATCATTAGTAGTCGTACTCGAGTATTCCGTTACTAACAAACAAAAATAACCTAAATAACTTGTTTATAAACGGCTTCATTTCAAGGAACAAGAAAATCTCTTTAATGGCCATTTGCTGTACCAAAACTCGTTTCTACGGATTCCTCAGTAGATTATAGCTAGGTAGATCCCTAATTTGTATGCGGGTGGCGACCCGCCGGCATAATTACGGAATGGTACCCGCGAGGCGCCAAATTGAGTTGATACTATTGGATAAGTAATGTGACATTTGTAAAGGTTACTTGTTTTATAATAGTCCGTGAACGCAACAGGCAATAGTGTCACCTATACTTCATTTCTTGAATCGAGCTAATAGGAACAAAAATAAACGCACGTGATTGGTTGTCGAAAATAATTGTATTTCTCGTAATTGGCTAGATTGTCAAATCAATTGTCAAATCTAGCCAATCCAATGAATTTCGACGACCAATCACGTGAGATTATTTTTCTTCCTATTAGCTCGCTTCAAGAAATGAAGTATAGCTTTATAAGACTGTACGTTTTTGAGTGATCCTTGAGGTCCCACGAATAATATCTTTTTTTTTTATGCAAATTATAAAGTTGTAAAAACATCATTAAAATCATAGGTTTGTATCCTTTGAGCTTTAAACTAACTCTAATGATGGAGTTTACGAGTATAAGCAGCTTGAAGGTTGCCGTCGAGATTATTAACAGAACCACTTTGATTTTATATGACGATGTATAAATTAATGACGACTGTATTTTTGACTTCGATGTGAGACTTCTTTTATATCATTAGGCATATTTAGATGTTTAGATCCTTATGTTTTTTTTTTCAAAAAAACTAAAGCAAATATTGATGCTTTTTATTAACAAAATGAGTACTTACAAGATTCAAAAAAGTTTAGTTTATATCTAAAGAGTAGTTGTCAGAAATTCAACACTTAAAGAGATCCAACAAGTAACGTAAACAAAGCTGCAGGGTCTAGCGTTTCACAATGGAATCAAAACAACATTCGTTCTGAAACCCGATATGAATATGAAATTGAAGCACATACTAATGAGTTTGCTGAATCCCCAATAATATCATTAGTGCGGGGGCAACGACTGTTCAAAGTTATTTTTGTAAATATGTCGGCAAATCGAACAAATGTTTTATGATTCTGCAAATTTGTTTGCTATTTAGAGCTATGCTTATTATAGGATTGTACATACTTTTGACTTTGATATAAGCTGACTTATGAGGTCTGAACCTACCGAAATAAATGTTTTTACCAGTATAAGGATATAAATCCCAGTGTGGTATTAGATCAAAGTACCTTCTTTGTCTTTGCCTCCAATTTATTTGACTACTATCTTACTATTCTACTTTTTCACGACGACTTTTTTAGACGACCTCTGTGGCGCAGTTGGGCGAACGCCCGGTTGAGACGCCGAGGTTGTGGGTTCGATCCCCGCTACGGGATAAATGTTTGTATGTTCTGCAGATATTTGTTCCGTGTCTGGGTGTTTTTTATCTATAATATGTATGTATTTACAAAAAAAAATGTATCTATGTATTATATCAGTCATCTGGTTACCATAACACAAGCATTAAGTTGCTTAGCTTGGGACTAGATGACGCTGTATGGAATGTCCAAGGATATATTTATATTTATTTATTTTCACTACAGGTTTCAAGTTAAATACGTTTTTAATGATCAGCATTGGTTCTCCTAAATATCTGTATGTTTATGAATATTTAAAATAAGACGCTTGTCAAATAAATTGATATTTTACGACAAGGAATTGCCGAAACCATTTCTCTAATGAATAAATGATAGCTTGAATGAGGTCAACTGTTTCTTGGGGTCACAGTGACCTCTGTAACCTAATGAATGGTCTGTATGATGTCAGATGATATATAATGCTGCTGAATGTCTGCCGAATGTTGGGTGTTTTTTGAATTAAGTTATAAATTATTCACGATCCCAAAATTACGTTCAAAATGATTGTCAAAAATAAAGCAAATTAATCTGATTTCAGTTTAATTTTTTTTCAATTGTTTTTATTTATCTGTTTTTGATTGGGTTTTATTTCAATCGATTGTGCAATAAGTAGGTATTTAATATTAAACTTTGAAAATTTTTATGTGTGAGATTTAAACCTTATCAAGTCTTCAAGAGAAAGCATTAAGCCATCTCTTTATTTCTTTTATTTATTTCTCAAACAAACACTCCCTTCCTATAGTCTACGAATTATTTAGCTTTCGATTCGTCGAATAACCCTCCCTTTCCCACTAATAGTATTGTAGAGTTATAAATGTGCCACGCAAGTTGTAAATCAAGAAACCAAAGCATAAACTGTTACTAGAGTCGGAACCATCTATCCGAACTCACAATAAATCGACCACGAGGTAAGTAACGAGCGATTTCCACGCTTCTATCGAGTAAATAAAATTAGATAGAGCCACATAATGGTTCTTGACGTTTGTCTCTGTTTAACTTCCTTTGTGGAAAAGGGAAGGGTATAGTTTGGTATTTTTAGTTCAAATACGAAATCGTCAGTACGGTAGCCGTTCTCTGATGTCTAAAGAGTTTATAGGCTCTTCATCCAGCTATATAATTGGCAAGAGTTCTAAATTAATTTTTCAAACGATTGAAAAATGTAATAATCTTGTATTTACGGTGATTTATATTCTTATTTAAGTATAGGTATCTATTACCAGTTTGCTATTTTGCTTTCACAAAGTTTGTCTAACAATTAAATCAACCCATTCATTGTTACTATAGATAGATAATATATCCGTGAACTAATTTCCGCGAACTACCAAACTGTTGTAAAGTTGAACAGTTTTTGTACTCAGCAGTTTCGGATTTCGGCTAACTTTGGTAGATTGAGTTGCTACTTTACTGAGTCCAATTTTTACTACGAAATAAAGAGGTAATTTACGGATAATTTTATGGATTTCTTTATTACAATTACAACTTTATAATAAACTAGTAGCACGTCCCGGCTTCGCACGGGTGTACTAATGAAGCTACCGGAATAAAATATAGCCTATAAACTTCCGGACAGTCCATTCTACACACCCGTAAAAGAATTTTTGAAATTGGTCCAGTAGTTTCGGAGATTACCTCCGTCAAACAAACAATCAAACAAACAAATTTTACCTCTTTATAATATTAGCGTAGATGTAGATTAGTGTAGATAGTGTAGAAAGAAGTGTAGAAGTGTAGAAGTGTAGATTTAGAAGTGTAGAAAATGTATGTACGAAGGCGAGTAATTCAACGGTAAGTTAGTTTATGGAAGGAATATTATGACATGATGGAAGCTTTTAGGTGGCCTTAAAATTTCTACATCAGAGCTCGCTTATTGCTTGTACGAACGAACGAATTAATAAAGTAATTTTCTTTTTAGTAATGTGAATTGTGCCAGACTGCAGTGTCTCGTTAAATGTAATAGGATGCATAAATACGCTGTAAAAAGGACTATAAAATTATTTATGACTAAAGAGCCTCCCAATCAAATGCGGAATAAAAAGTATAAAATTTGTGTTGAATACAGTCTCATCATAATTAAATAACGATTGTTTTTTTATTACTTATTTTTCGACACATAATTAAATTATAAAGTAATAACAAACACTTTTTGTAAAAATTCTATAAATTCCTCAAATTCAACCCAAATCCCATTATAACTCCAATTTTAAAGAAATAAGTTTTTCGATCCTCATAACCTAGAGTTTAGGTCATCTTGTCCCCCGGCGCTGCATCTCCAGTTTGAGTTCGGATTACATCTCGATATGCCCGTAGAGAGTAGTTTTCGACTATTTGATATCTTGGTTATTGCTTGAATTTTAGACTAGGTACGATAAAAATGATTAAATAGATAATTGAGCATTCTTTTTAGAACTTCTGCAAAATGTGGGTATGTACCAAATATCTAATTGAACATACCTATTAGACATCTTCAAAGGATCTAAAGAGTTACATAAAGATCTGAAAGAAATGTCTACCGCTCCCTGGGATACAGTCGTGATCATAATTTCACGTTTTTCATTTCAGTTATCTGTTTTCGAAGAAGATTCTAAATGTTGTACTTACTTCCGAAAAAAAATATTTTAGTATAGTAGACCCCTAACTATAATCTCAGGAATGATGAGATTACGACTTTCAAAAACGAAACATGTTTACACTTCACTTTCTTTATTGCATCCTTTACAATTTTATCCTTAATACGGTGTGAATATCAACGCCTTGCAATCGACATACCTCTTTCTGTCTTCCCTTTTTTATTAACATTTTTATATTCAACTACCCTGCTTTTTACACCAACGCCTGACAGCTTTATTTTATTATTAGCAACTTATAAAACATTAAAACAACATAGTACAATTAACAAATTAGAGTTAGTTATGTAGTATTATAATCAATTTAATAAATGAATATGAATAAGTTTACAACATTAGGTAGGTAGGTATTTGGAGAGAATTCCCCTGACTACCACCTTATACATCTTTAAACTGTTCTAGAGATACAGAGATACAATCATAAGCATATATTGGGAATTTAACCAATTTTTTGTTCGTATGAACAAGTGACCAACTCTTGACGCGTTTTTTAGCAATCATGTGTTACTTCTTTAATACAAGTTGAGTCTTCTATACTTCATTTATTGAAACGAGCTAATAGGAAGAGAAAGAAACTCACGTGATTGGTCGTCGAAAATAATTATCTTTCTCGTAATTGGCTAGATTGTCAAATCAATTGTCAATTATTAAATCTAGCCAATACGAGAATAAACAATTATTTTCGAAGACCAATAACGTGCGTTTATTTACGTTCCTATTAGCTCGTTTCAAGAAATGAAGTATAGAAGATAACGTATTCCACATCACTTCGTAGGTTTCTTATTATTTGTGGCAAGTAAACATTTAAGTAGGTTAGTTCTTGGGCACACCCTAGCACACCTCTCGATCGATCCCTTAGGGGCTGTCTCCACGAGCGAAAGAATCGCGGCGAAATTATCGTCGTGCCACGTATTTCTATACACTCTCTATGGAGCCGTCTCCACACGGCGATATGATCGCCGTGTCGGACTCACTACGGACTCGGACTCGTCGCGATTCTCTCGCTCGTGGAGACAGCCCCTTATACCGATGCATGCTAGTTCCTTGCTCTACATCGACTTTGCAATTGGACTGAACCTTTTCTCTTTAGATTCTTAAGAGCGCTTTATGCTTGGTACCAGTTTAACTTTAAAAATATTGAATTCGACTAGAAAAAAACTTTTTATTTTATTTATTTATTTTGGTGATTTATAGCTGATACTGATTTAAAACGATATAGATGTGAAAAATGTCCAAGGATATTTTATATTTTTGTTTTATTTAATGTCAATGGCGGTGATTCGGTGTGGCACTGACTAATTAAAAATTCCAAAATTCTAAAGCTCTAATGCAAGCAACCAAAAATGCGTAGGTTATTGAGACTGGACGTTAGTGATTCTTTGTGACCTTGTTGTGTCTTTGATTTTCAAACCAACAAGCTCAAAACTAAATAAAATCAGAACCAAAATAACAGAAATGTGTTTCAAAAAAATCTTTTAAACATTTTAATCCCCTTAAAAATATAAACAAAAACATCCTTTCAAACTCCACAATTTAATATCGCTAACGTGCCCCCATACAGTTGGATGTACTTCAAACTCCGTAAGTCTCCGTAAGGTTCCTTTGAAATCATGCCCATTTTATGACGGAAGCAGAAAATATCAAAGGCTAGTGAATATAGCCTTTATATATTGGATGGATTGTAATCTATACAGACTGTGTGTGTAGACGTCGAGGTAAATAATATGATTTCAATACGCGATTAAGTCCCGTTAATATTTATAAATAAAAATGAGGGTAGTTTTAATTAAGACCATTTTTACTCCGGACTAAAACATAATATTCACCCCAATTTTACTAAAATAGGTAATTGTAGAAATGTCACTCAGACTGTTATTTTGTTCTAAACTTTAGTGCTAACGAAATAAGAGCTTTCGAATTTAGGAATTTTATACAAGTCAGTGCCACACAGAATCATCTCCAATAGGTGTGTTTCTCAAGACAACAACTCAAGGCCTTGACAGAGGGTCACGTAATTCGATGCGGGTACAATGCAATATGTCGCCTGTCAGATTTGTGCCGACAAGAGACTTGACGATGGTCACTCCGGGGTGTGCCGAGGAAACGAAGTGGGATATTGTGGAGTAGACTTGACAGGTCACGTGGGAGACCGCGTCTCTTTGAAAACCACAGATTACAGAAGTATAGATTCAAAACAAATCTCATTTCAATGCTTGACGCGGTAAGAGATTGCACGTTATCTTGTTTTTGTTTTCTGAAATCAATAGTATTTTTCAAAATAACCAATCTCAATCGCAATCGACTACCGCGTCATGTTTTGAAAGTCCTCGAGAATCGACCAGCAGGATAGTACACAATAACATAAATTTGTTTCAATCTTAAACCGCTCGCCGAGCAAACCGCGCTTCGCTCGCGTTCATCTAAACTTGGCCTAAGACTATAAGACGTTTGCACGGTATTCATGGTCCCAGGCCGGCGCAATGCGACATCTGACTTCAATTCCAATAGCAATTTGCGGACAGTCCGTCTATTGGGAGCTGGCGAGATTCAAAACTAAAACGTGCCTAATAAACGGTGAACGTTATATTGCAACCGTAAGATTATGCTATCAAAATTAAACTTGACGAAACGGACCCTCAAAGTAATTATATGTTTTGGAATACATTTGAAGTCACCAAATTTGCGTAAATTTTTGCAAAACTAAGCAGTCTGGCAAGGTTTGTTTATTTTCCAATTTATACTAACAAAACTTACAAGTACTCATAGGTCCGTTATTCACTTTTAGCTTTTCTGTCTTTAAAATAATTTCTAAGACCGTTAAATGACGGCCGCGATTTTTATAAAATCTAGACTCAAATTAGTTGTGGCAGCTGGAGATTTGGCATCTGGTTGTTGGTCCGATTATAATATTCCTGTACCAGTTCCAAATACTTAACTCACGCCGTTTTCACTAAAAATTTCGACATCACTTATACCTACACAAGCTGTAGGTAGTTTGTCCGTTATTGTGCTTATCTTCTTTGTACCTTCATGCCTGTATACTTACTTGTTTTGTGTCCTTCTCTGTCATTGTCTTTTTTCATTGTATCTACATGTTGTGTTGTGTGCTGAATAAATGTTTTATCTATCTATCTATCTATGTGTGTGCGATCTTATCCGGCCGTGCATCAATGAACTTATCGTAAAAGTAAAAGTTACACAAAGATCCGAAGAAATGTCTACCGCTCCCTGGGATACGGTCGTGATCATAATTTTTTTTTTTTCATTTAATAAAACTAAAACTCAGTTTATGGAATGAAACCTTAGAAAATTATCTAAGAATAAAACAGTAACTTTCCAAAACTGAATTACTTTTTGGTATTGAGCGGATCTTTCTTGATATTGTATACACAGCCTAAACAAAACATCTATGTTGATAAAAATAATCATGTTTGTATTATTTGCCGTATCCTAAAAGAAATGAGGAAGTAAAAGAAAATTGGACAAATATTGTAAAATACAAATATTGTACATACAATACGGCAGACGACAACTTTATTTGAATTCACTCCTACAACGTTTTTATTAGATCGCTTTAATGAACTGTAATAAAAGGTTCCGTCTGTTTGGGTTCAACGGGACGAAGAAGAAGCCATTTTTAATAAGATAAGTATTTTGCACAGCTAGGTATGTATACATAAGCTTTCATACCATTCACACAATGCAAGATTTTTGTATACAAATACTTAAATTAAAGCTTAAACCAAAGTTTAAACTATGCTTAGCCGATCCAAGTCATCGACAGTCCATTTAATTGTATGCAACAGGCAAGAAAGAAATCCTACTAATATTATAAATGTGAAAGTTTGTGAGAATGTTTGTTATTCTTTTACGCAAAAACTAAAGGACCGATTTGGTTGAAATTTGGTATGTAGATAGGTGATACCTTGGATTAACACATAGGCTACTTTTCATCCCGATATTCCCGAGGGAACGGGACTTACGCGGGTGAAGCCGTGGGGCGCAGCTAGTATAAATATAATTTTACGTCTAGAGCAAAACATCTTATAAGACTATTTTCTTCCACATTTTGTTTCGCGTCTGTAGGCGGATGAATTTTCAAATTTGCAATTTCAATTACGCGCGGAGCGGACGCGTCGACGTCGACGGCGACGCATTATTCAAATCTTATCACTGTTTTTCTTCATTTATATACTCTCTGTGTTCTGGAATGTTTTCGACTTAATTCTCCTTTTGCACCATTCATTTTTAAACAATAATTTCACTTTGTCGCGATATCAAAATATTGCTATGTTTTTATGTCAATCTTTCATTTATTTTGAGGAATTTTATTGAAATAACAGGTAGGTAACTCATATCTGAAGATAATTTCGAGTCATAATAACATATAGAATATCTTTTTTTGTTATTAGAATCATGTAAAATGGGTGAAAATGTGAATTGTAAAAGGAATAAAGTGGATACAGTTAAACATAACTGGTCCACGCGCCATTTTCAGTTTTTTGGGAAACGACATAAAAGCGTTTCTCTTGGGAGAAGATCTATATTTGCATTTTGTTCATAAATAAATATAGACATCGAAGCTTCTACTTATAATTTATTATTCCAGAAAAAAAAATTAAAAAAAAAGTGTTTACTTTGGAATATATAGCTAAAAATGTACATGGACGCACGATGAATATGATGTTTTCATTTTGCAAAACAAGCCCAAGCGACATTTATGGCGTTTGGATTACCTATGCATAATTAAATTTCAAAGATTCAGTTCGTATAACTACAAAAAGTTCTTTAAATACTCATACATAGCTAGCTTCTAAGACGGGACGGCAAAGAGGATTAAGGAATTTAAATAAAAAAGCATTTAAATGGCACAGGTAAAATATGTTGTTAGAAAATATTTAAAAAGACAAGCAAGGAAAAAAAACAAGATGACTGATGTTGACCAGTTGAAGTATGGAAGTTTTTAAAGGCGGATGAATGGAAGTGGCTGACTTTATTCTTCAATAAGTTGTTACAAGAGGAGGCGATCCCCGAAGAATGGCGCAGCAGTTCACTGGTGCCCATCTTCAAGAATAAGGGTGATGTACAGGACTGTACCAACTACCGAGGAATAAAGCTCATGTCACACAGTATGAAAGTTTGGGAGAAAGTGATAGATAGACGAATGAGAGATGATGGGTGATAACCCAGAACCAATTTGGCTTTATGCCGAGACGAGGGACAACGGATGCCATATTTGCTCTACGCCAACTCTGCGAAAAATACCGCCGTGCGCATAAGAGCTTGCACTTGGTCTTCATTGATCTGGAGAAGGCGTATGACCGTGTCCCCCGGGAGGCTCTGTGGTGGGCTTTGAAAGAAAAGGGAGTGCCAGGGAAGTATGTTCGACTTGTGAATGCGATGTATGCAGGAGCACGCACGAATGTCCGGTCCGAAGCTGGCGTAACTGGCGAGTTCAATGTGGCAGTAGGTTTGCACCAGGGATCGGCTTTAAGCCCTTATTTGTTCCTCCTGGTAATGGATGCCTTGACATCAGACATACAGGAGGAAGCACCCTGGTGCATGCTATTTGCCGATGACATTGTTCTCGGCAATCGAGGTACAGAACAGACTGGGAAAATGGCAAGAGAAACTAGAGAGAGTGGGCCTGAAGATTAGCCGCACTAAAACAGAACATCTGTTCTGCAACTTTAGTAGCTCCTCTAGTTTCTCCCGGATTGCCTTAGATGGTATAACCCTACCAGTCTGCTCCGATTTCAAGGACCTTGGTTCACTTCTCCAACACGACGGCAATATTGACCGGGACATTAAAAACAGGATGAATGCGGGATGGATGAAATGGCGGCAGGTCTCAGGGACGGTATGCGACCCCCGAATGCCCCTTAAACTTAAGGGAAAATTTATAAGACCATAGTAAGACCTGTCGCGTTGTATGGATCGGAGTGTTGGGCAATGAAGAAGACTGATGAAAGGAGAGTGCATGCTACTGAGATGCGTATGTTAAGATGGATGTGTGGAGTGACGCGAATAGATAAAATAAGGAATGAGTATGTAAGGGGAAGTTTTAAAGTGGCACCTGTGACTGAAAAGGTGAGGAGTGCCAGATTAGCATGGTATGGTCATGTAATGAGGAGGGATGAAAGTCATATAACTAAAAAAGTTATGAGCATGAGTGTGGATGGATATACAAGTAGAGGAAGGCCGAGGAAGAAGTGGATAGATTGTGTGAAAGAGGATATGAATGTGAGAGGAGTGAATACGGAATTAATAAATGATAGAGATGAATGGAAGAAGAAAATATGTTGTGCCGACCCCACCTAGTGTGGGACAAGGGCAGGGGAATGATGAGGAAGTGCATTGGAAATAAATAAAATAATAAAAATGCTACTATCCTACTTTCTACTATCCTACCATCCTACTTCCTACTATAATATTGTATATCTGAAAGTTTGTGAGAATGTACCTATGTTTGTTTGTTATTCTTTCACGCAAAAACGGCTGGACCGCTTTGGTTGAGATTTGGTTATAGGTAGGTGGTACCCTGGACTACCTAACATATAGGCTACTTTTTATCCCGGTATTCCCGCGGGAACGGGACTTACGCGGGTGAAACCGCGGGGTGCAGCTAGTTATAAATAATTTTGTCACTTTGGATGTCCCTTTCTTGCGTTTTAAAAATTATCAACAGCATTAAGCTCTCTAGTCTCTCTTTTCTTACAACAACATGCAGCCGAAATACATATTTTTTCTTACATATTTATTTGAAAACATTTCTTGATCAAATACTTTTGTATGCGATAGTACCTATGATGAACAAAATATTTTTGTGTACCTACCTACTCTACTTGACATGACAACCAACGCATGGCGCGAGCTAATACCTACACGCAATAAAATTATTATTATTTTCGAACTCGGAGTTACTAGGGAGACGAAGAAGCGAACTATTTTATTGCATTACTAGTCTATGCGACAATGATTGAACTTTTTGATTCGCGTTCTGACCCTTATCTCAAGATTATCATTTTGCATAACCAGTCCACGTACCAGTCAACTGGCGTTTGGTCTTGTAATGCAAAATGCAAAAGCCGTTCTTAGTATGATTAGTCAGTTTTCAGTTCTGAATTGGTTTTTGGGCTTGTTATGCAGAACACGATAAATCGTTTGCCATACATGGCGCTTGGACGGGGCATCAAAAAATACCATTTAGACTGAAGGTGGATGGATGGATGTTTTTTGTATGGTTAAATTATGCTCTAGAAGTTACGAAAATGCAAAAAAATCAAAAATTGAATTTTGGCGCTTGGACCAGTAATGCATAACTGTATCCAAGTGTGAAAAAGAAAAATGGAGAAAGAAATCTCCCTCACTTAGTGGGAAAAGAGCATGGAGACGGTAATGATTATTTTAGACAAGTATTACAATGAGCCGTATTTTTTTACAAACAAGAGTTCCTATTAAAAATAACTTCCACGCATTTTCATAATTTCCAAGTATTCAAAATTCTCAAATATAATAAATGTTTCTGAAAAAGCATGTTGTTGTTCTATTGTACTATCATCAAAATAATAATACCAAAACATTCACGACTCGCCTTCAACGAGAAACCGCTCAAATTATTTGAAAGCCTCTATAAATAGATACGAAAACACATCAGCGGACGCGTACGCTATTGTAAGCGGCTTGAATACAGGTACAAAGGGCAATGTTCACCAAAGGTTAACCGGTAATTTATCTCGGCGATTTTAGTGGAGTTTGGTGTTCGAACTAAGTAATTTTACAATAAAAAATTTGCATTTAAACCGATCCACTTGTTTAAAAGGTATTTAAATATTTTTAAGACTTAAATATTTTTTAATTAAGTATTTCTAAAAGTGTTTCAATCATATATATAATTGGTATATTAGTAACTTATTTTAATTTACTAGGACCATAGTTACTCGCTCAGTTAATAAATTATTATTTTTGCCATGTGTCAAGTTATACTAAAACCTAGTCTTAAATCTGCTGATTACTCACAAGTCTTCTCATAATAAAACCACTTTTTCTGAAGTGTGCCAATCGAACCATGTCCATTATAATGTTTTATGATTATTTCTAGAAAAACAGTAAGGAAAACCGTTTGAAGATTCATGCAAGAAATGAGTCGCGTAATTATGATATATTTCAAAACACTCATGAGGCATAAATGTATTTTTCTTTGCTTTGAGCAAAGTACCTACTTTTCTTTGCAATCTCTTTGAGGATATCTTTGTTATTTTTATTCAATTGCTGTTTTTTAGAAACTGTGTACAAATCGAGTAGGTCATACATAAATAAATTTTTATTTTCATTTGTATTATTGATATAAATATTGGTCAGACAAGATTTACAAAAAAAAATATACCTGTAGTTAAACGTCTGGTTAAAGAATTGGTGAACTCAGCCTCAACCAAATGAGCTTTCGTTAATTATAGACAATGGTGTGGGTATTAATATTTTTAGAAGGCTGAGTACCTTCTGATATTGTACGTTAATAATGGCGAGTATTATTATGGTTGAAAGAGTAATTATACGTAGGATCTCGTAGCTCTCCGTAGCGTTTCGTAGCCATTCGTAGAACTGCTACGGTTCGTGACGTCATTGATAAACATGTTTTTTTGCTACAATGATTTCGGGCTGTCACATTTATCACATTTTCCTACTAAAATGTACACATAGTGTGAAAATTAAATAGCTTAAATAAAATGTTAACTTGTACTCTTGTACATAATACATATCTTATTTCAACGTGTTGATATGTACCTATACTACAGTACGATAGGTACAGCGCATTGCTCTTAACTACAATATTTACACTATGCGCTTCTTAAAAGCTGTTTGTGAGTCAGTCGAGATATCGTGTACTTAATTGGCACATGTCCAAAATAGACTCGTAAACAACTCAATGTAGCAAATCATTTCGATATAGTTTCCTACATCCTTCAACATAATGCCACAACCGAATCATTACAGGCACTTTGTGGTACATTTATCATATTTTCCCGTTTTCTCAACACTTCCTCAATCATTTTCCAATCGGCAACCCGAAGCGGCTGTGGAATCAATTTCCCGTTAATATCCGATGAATACGACCTTTGGGATCGTTTTTTTTTCAAGAACCTTCAAGGGCCTGATTCTTCAAAGTATTCTAGAAAAAGAGAATCATATAGCTCTAAAAGAGTCAGTTTTCTAACAAATCTTGGTGATTATTGAATGTATTGACTGATTTAATTGGCATTGAAGAACCAATAAATATTCTTGGACATTCCACACAGCGTCATCAGCTAGTGCCAAGCTAAGCAACTTAATGCTTGTGTTTTGTAAACACATATTTAATATAGATAGAAACACCCAGACACGGAACAAATATCTGCAGAGCATACAAAATTATATCCGTAGCAGGGATCGAACCCGCAACCTCCGCGTCTCAGACGGGCCTTTGCCCACTGCGCCACAGAGGTCGTCAAATGTTTTCACTAATTTATTGCGGTCATTATTACCAGATATTTTGTTTTCAAAAATGGTTTATCCATTTTTGAAAACAAATCGCGGAAAAAAAACATTTCAGGAAGATTGTATAGGGAGTTGTAGGAGGATTGTATGGGGAGGTCATTCCGCGCCGCGCGTTTTCGTCTGCACGATCTAGAATCTGGTCATTTTTACTAGCACCATCAGTACTGTAGGCTATATTTTGTTCGGTAGCATTATTAGAACACCCGTGTAAAGCCGGGACGCGCTGCTAGTAAATAATAAAGTCACAATTCAAATGATATTGCGGTAAGTGGACAGCATCCTCCAAAATTTGTTATGACAATCTATGTTCTCAGTAACTGGGTTAAAACTGAAAGCGCTTGGTTCTAACTCTGTTTGTGGTTATTCAATTATATTATAGAGCGTTCAACTTCGAAAATCTGACACGATACATGATAAGTAGGAAACTCAGCCTCAACCGTTCCGTAGCTACGGGAGTAGAAAAAATATTTTAGTTTTCATAACCGTCTACGAAAAGAAGACAAGAAGTAAATTTTTGTTATTTGTCCACTCTATATGACCAAACTTTGTCATGCCTTTCTCATTCCGTACCCCTACATCTGTTTTACACTTAGTGTATAAAATATATTTTAAGCTAGTCTAGCTTTATTATTTAATATTATTAGCAAACAAACCTGTTACGCATTTATATTTTATGTAAATACAAAAAGTACGTAAGAAATTTACGCGTATGTAGGCACGTCTGCAAAAACGCGGGTAGAATTTTAATGAAGCAATATAACGTTTATGAAGAAGCAATTAAAGTTCCTTCTTGCATAACACTGATTCGGTGCTTTAATCAAAATAACTCAAACGAAAGACATGATGAAAATGTAAAATAATCTTTGTGAGTAATCCTTGAAGGCATAAATGTAATGTGGAGAAATGGGGGCTAACCTACTCGTAGGTACTATTGTGGATTCATACGATATGCAACACAAACACAAACAAACATATACATTCAAATAAAATACAGTAAATAGCTTCATAATCAACAAAAAAATGTCATAAATAAATGAGCTAAAGGTTCTTAAAGTATTGAACAGAATTTCATAAAATCAAGTGTATTAATAATAAACTCAATATCTCATTAAAATGTATCGGTTCAAATTGAAATCGGTTTATGAAAAGAAAAAAAATATAAAATAAAAAAACGCATAAAAATATGGTCCACATTAAACATTTCTCAGACAGATACACAAAAACACATAATCCCCCCTCTTTTAGTTTAAAAAAATAGCACGCAAAGTCGAAGGCTACAGCAAGTTGGCAATAAAATTAAGTTATACCAACAGAACGGTACTCGCATTACATTCTTAGAGTGGTTTCAGACTAGCGTTTTATACGCGCGTATAAGCTCGTTTTTGGAAGCGTATGTAGGCGCGTACAGGCGCGCCTTTTGGCCCACGCGCAACTCGTACGCGCGTTGACGCGCTTATAAGCTCGTATAAGCGCACAGAATCCATGTTGATACTGACACGACACCACCGGTTCTAACGAACACGCCGAAATATGCCCGTTTACGCTAGTATGGTTTTTAGAAGCGCGTAATGTAACGCGCGTATAAGCGCGTATGCTGAAACGACCGTATACGCGCAAAAAAATACGCTAGTCTGAAACCGCTCTTAAGCCTCGCCCACGCGCCGACACTCAGCTCACGTAGCAAGGTACTTAGCTACCGTATATTAAAATTAACGCACCTACACACCCTTTATTACATGATTTATTTATTGAGTGTTGTATAATTTTTTTATTACAAATACATTGTATGTTTTTATTAGGAACGCAAAAGATTGTATTTGGATTGTATGGACTCGTAGTAGTACGAGTATAATGATGACTGAAACACGAAACTGACGAAAACACGGCTTGAAGATTTCTAAGTTTTTATAGTAAGAGGTGTTGTTGGTGTGCCGTTGTGGTGTACTGTACAATTCCAAAGACGTAAAAGTTACTGTTTCGAAGTCAGACATCGTAAATCGTTGAAATCCAATTCTCCCCTGAAAAAGTTTAGAATATAAATTACGTTTTTACATTCCTGTGGAGTTGGGCTTACTCCAAAGTGATATTGCTTAAACCTTTACAATTTTGTTTGGTTAACATTATCGCTAATTTATTTAACACGAGCACAGAAAGTGAAATCTGAATTGTAAAATCCCGAAATTTTTGATGATTATTATATTTCTATTCTAATAAATTTTAAATAGGTTTCCTAAAATATATTATTATTTTGACACAGACACTACTTTTTAGATTCCGTTATTAAATCAATATACAAATCCAATATGCATAAGGAGGCTCCTTAAGTATATTGGACAAATCTATAACTAAAACCAGCTTTTCGTTGGCATTGGTAACAAGTAAAAAACATATTTAAAACCTATATTAAATTGACAATCTTTATAAATAAAACTATAAGTTTTTAAATTGTTATAACGTTCAATAATCTATTTACGGTTAGAATCACCAATGAATCATAGATCACGAGCCGTAAAATTACCCACATTTCAGCGCAAGAGCTCAGAGCGACAGGCGAATTCAATTGTAACTTGAGGCATCGGCCATTAATCAAATGTTTGCAAAACTTCGGCTAAAGTCGGCAAACTTCGGCTCAGTCGCCAGTGTACGCAAAGTTGCAAATCATCGGGACTTTCTCTCCATTAGTCGTTTATTCACCCGTTACTAGTGAGGAGATAATAAACATGGAATCTCTATTGATAGACAAGTATTAAAACATGACTTGCTTATACGAACTTACTTTTTTAAAGGAGTTGTGGCAGCTTGGGTGAGTTTAGGCAATAAGATATTTTACGTATTTGTGTCTATTTTACTGTCTCTCACCCTAGCACGAGTCGACGGTCAAAACCACAGAAAGCTTTGGAGCCTGTTTTTAGTAATGTTGGTCGCCAAGATCACACAATTTGAACGGAAACTAATTAAAAATAAAATTAATAAACGTTATGAACCATTATATTAACACAACGGGACATTACTCACGTAAAAATTACTGTCGATTTAGATACCGACAATGTTTCGATTCTTCCGATAGATACCCAGATGAAGATTCTCCGGAAGAATCGAAACATTGTCGATATCTAAATCGACAGTAATTTTTACGTGAGTAATGTCCCGTTGTGTTAATATAATGTCTAGTACAACTCACGAAAGTTTTGAAAGTTATGAACCATTTTCATCATCATTAAGATTAATTTTAATAGTAATATCGCAAAGTGGATTTTCAATAGAGAAATTCTTTACAAATTCAAGTGCTCGAAACAAATAAACAGTCTCCGAGTTCAAACAAACATGCGCCGGTTCTGTGAACAAACATTTTTGTTTACTTTTTCCGAATAAGTCTGCATTTTTGCTGCGATGTGAATTCTTTAAGAATATAAAATGCTATAAAACTTTATAAAAAAAATAACCTTGGACATTCCACACAGCGTCATCTTGTTCCAAGTTAAGCAATTTAATGCTTGTGTTATGGTAACTAGATGACCGATATACTTTTTGTTTGTAAATACATTCTTAATTATTTTATATAACAATAAATAAATAAGTTAAAGATTGCGGGCTGGATTACACCCGCTGGACATTGTGTATAATAATGATCCTGTAATCCGAGTCTATGTGTTCTCTGCATATATATTTATGCATTTAATCTAATAAACTAACTTTCGGTGACTCACTTTTGAGGGCAAATTAATTCCACAAATGCTAAAAATTCTAAAGTTTTTGTCAAGTCTTAAAGCCGACTTTAAGTTGAGTTCCACAATTCAGCGTAACCCCCAAATCACAAAAAAGATCTGCTGCTAATGCCACTTGCGGTCATCTATCCAAATGTGGCCGCTCAAAATGTTGCTTAACTTCGACGATCTACCAAGTTCGTCTTAAACTTCACTTCGAGCGCTTTTATACCTACTTTTAAAAGATAAGTAAAGCAAGAAGTTACAATTATCGTTTTAGTAATTTATGATGTTTTGAAAGTTATTTCAAAGACTTTCGGCAAACAAAATAAAAGTCCGTAACGAGTCTCGATGTCTTTTATTAGCATAATAACGGTTAAGTAACAGTCAAAAAATATAAAAGATTTCGGAAAAAATGTGAAAAAAAATATTTTTAGAGGTGGTTCTTCTTCTTTCGTATGAGCAAGTGGCCAACTCTGGTGACTCTTAAAACCAAAAAACAACTCTTAGAGGTGGTGAAATAGACTTTTAAATATGAATGTTTAAAAACCACACTGAGACATTAAATCTATGTTTTACGAATTCAAAAAAAACCTAAAAAAAATTATTGCTTTTTTTGCATTGTTGTGGGCACATTATGTACTTAGTTTTGTACAATTTAAACTTGCGCGATCTTTACGATCTTCATGATATGATCTTATTAAGTTTAATAGTTTGACCTTACCATCACAACACTTACCACTTGCCCTTTAGGTTTTAGTTTACTCGTATGGTTAATACAGATATCTACTCGTAATGTATTAGAAAGCTCACCTTTTATTCCGTGAAATGCCATGTTCAGTATTTAGTATTTAT
This sequence comes from Xanthorhoe spadicearia, assembly GCA_947086425.1. Classification (NCBI taxonomy): domain Eukaryota; kingdom Metazoa; phylum Arthropoda; class Insecta; order Lepidoptera; family Geometridae; genus Xanthorhoe; species Xanthorhoe spadicearia. The sequence goes on along the minus strand of OX352202.1, from coordinate 10,114,538 downwards.
CTATTCTAGACTATCACTAACTATAGAACCAAAATATTGAATAAATATATTTTGAAATAAATTACGGTATATACCTACATTAACGTTGTTAAAGGATTAGTCGAGGTAAGTCGAAACATGTTCTCATCTACAAAAATAAATCATAACAATGTGACTTAGCTGAATTTAGCTTTTTTGGTTCTCCCATCAACACACCCACATAATTATGAAGTGCTTAATAAAATATGTAGGCTACCTCACAGAATATAAAAAGTCAAATTATAAGCAAATATCACATATATTCAAGCCACGATTTCAAATCGCAAAAAACACTTTGCCCATTTCACCTCACTAAAAGTAATAACTAGGTCCTTATGTAGATTGTAGAGCGTAACAAAATATGGAGATCCGACGCAATTACCTTTGGAAAAGACATCGCTATCACGTACGTTCGTACTGAGGATAAATCAGAGATATCCAGAGGTGAGAAGCTAGCACAGGTCTGCCTTAGTTTTGATCAGTTTAAAACAAAAACACATGCCTTTAGATCTCTATTAGATGATTTATGTATACAGCGTTAGGAGGCAGTCCTTTGACTACACTTAACGGGGCACTGGTAGTGACTGGGACATTCTTGAGATGGAATAAGCTTGCCCATTACCTAAACTATCCTTGCAGGGTATAACCGGCTATTTTCTGCGATATCAGTTAGGCAAAATAGTTTGACAACGAGGAAAAACCCACTTTAGTGCTGACTAAGCCTTTTCGATCCGAAAAACTCATTGAAGCACGACCAGGTTTTGAATCCATGACCTTTGGATAAAAGCGACCTCGCCAAAGTAAAAATACAGTGCTCTGTTATGTAAAGCGCTCAGATGTTCTTGATAGATCGTCGAAGTTAAGCAACGTTTTGAGCGGATGGTACCATCCGCTCAAAACGTTGCTTAACTTGGATGGGTGACCGCAAGTGGCATTATCATCTGAGCGCTTCCGTGCTTCGGAGGGCTCGTTAAATTGTCGGTCCCGGCTTTTAAAGTCGTTAAGCCATGACGGAGGTCTTTAAGCGGCAGAAAAACTCCGTCACCAGAGTTGGCCATTTACTTATACGATGGAACGGAACGAGTGCTCTGTTTTCATCTAAGTTTGTTCCAAAAATGTGGATCCCTTATCCACATCCGTAATCCTACATACCGTGACCGGACTGTTTCGGAAAATTTGCAAACTGCGGAGAATTACCAACTTTCGGGACACATTCTGCGAGTTTTCAGAGTTATTTAGTTTAACACGTATTGGGACTTCTTTTATACTTTGATAAAATGGTGGAAATTGTTTTCTTTAGTTTTTTTTAGTTTGAAAATTGATACGATTAAATAAATCAAAGGAAATGTAACAATTTTATATCGAAAGTAGACCACTTTTAAATCTTCATAATATAGACTGTGTTTTTTTTATTTTGATTACAATAGAATATCTCAAGATTGTCACATTAAAGTTTTCTTTTTCTCCTCGCGTGTGTCATTACGAGTATTCACTTTATTAACTATTGCGATAATTGTATTATTGTATTCAACTCCTTAAATAATTTTCTTAATATTCTTTAGTTTAATGAAAATGTAACCTTTGCGAAAACATTACAAAAGAGCTTAACTCCAATAATAGACCTTAATTTATATTAATATAGCAAATAAACTAATCTTCTTCGATAGAGCCTGTAAGCAGTGTTGGCATAATGTAAAAATAAATTGCCTATTTACTTATTTTTAAACCAATTATGGAGGGTCTTTTATGGTTATAAAATGATTTCTGAGCGAAAAGACTCATAATGCACGCAATATTGGCTCCTACGAGAGCTGTAACGCACTCGAAACTTCGGTAAAATAATCAGGTAAATACGTGATATGTCCTGTAATTTTCATATAAATTAGTTTAAACTTCGGCTTGCTATTACCACAGACAACAGATTTCGTCCATGCTATTACAATACATCAAAATATGAATACCGAACCATTTTTCGCTTAAGAGTGATACCTACTGAATGAAGAGCACCTATACGGGCGCGCTGTGCGTTTAGTTGCGCTTCAATTGGTACTACTCAAAATATTTAAACCCTAAAGGTAGCCTTTCGAACTAAGCGTCACAAACGCAGCGTCTCATCTGTCTCATCATGTATTTCATCTGTCAACGCGGTCACAGCGGCACTGTGACGTCACTGACGCTGCGACAGTGACGCTGCGCTCGAATGACGTTCCCTAGAATTTCATACATTTGCATAGAACATCTATCTGTCGCAATGTCGCGGCGTCACAGCCGCGGCGCCAATGACGCCATAGACGCTCAGTTCGAAAGGCTACCTTAAGGAATGCCTCCAAAATACAGACAAAAACAAACACCAATATTTGGTACATCAAACATCAAGTGATGTCAAACGTAGTCACATCGTGACATCGGCGACCCGCGTCAATCCAACATGCCTGTTCCAATTCTGAAGGGTCTGAGGGCAGTGACATTATCGATCGAAGATAGTATTAATAATTCATATATAAAGTGATACGACCTGTTTCGCGGTGGGTGAAAACAAGACTAGGAAGCAGGAGGTCTAGACCTAGATTAGGTATGAGTAGCAAAATTTTATTAAACTAATTTTAATGGGATTATGATAGATTTCCTGCACATTTGATGTGCATTACAGTACTAACTCCAAAAATTCTCCGATTACATTTATTTTTATGCCAACCTTAGAGATGACCTACCTTTTCAAACAAAAATGATTATCAAAATCGATAAACATATAAAAAATACAGTTGTAAATTGAACCTTCCCTTTTTTTGAAGTCAGTTAAAAACTAACAAAAAGCCTCACAATATTGATACCTAGCTTCGTATAGAAGACCCATTTAATATCTTGGTTGATTGTTTTTTGATTAAAATAGACATTGATGGAGGATCGTTTATTATCCATGTGCGTGTCCATTTATGGGTTAGTGTCAAAATTCCCTCTATATCTGACGTCGATGGTTAGTGGTTTTTGTGTGATTAACTCGAAATAACTTTAACCTAGTAGATATATACCTAGGCACTGGTGTATTGTTAACCCAGTATACAATTTATTTTTGATATCTATCTATCCATATAGGTAAATGACTAGCGGCACGTCCCGGCTTTGCACGGGTGTACTAATGAAACTACCGGGATAAAATGTAGCCTATAACCACCCCGACAACAGCTGTTTTAACATACAATTGTAGTCATTTAGTACCTATACAATAGACATTCTATAGGTACATTGGTGAAATAATTTTTGAAATTGGCTGAGTAGTTTCGGATATTACCTCCGTCAAACAAACAAACAAACAAACACACTATATTATTATTAGTACTTATAGGTAGATAAATGTTTAAATTAATGTTGTCACTAAATGACTATAATTTTATGTTAAAAACAGCTTTCAAACGTACTCGTATTCCCATCTGACCACCACTTAGCCAAACAGCATCGTCTAAACTCATCAATTCAAATCACGTTGCCGGGACGTTTGGTACAATTTACCTTTGGAATCCGTAACGTCGGCGTGCATACGATTTGCCTTCATTTCGACGTCCTAGGAAATGCATGTACAGTCGACGAGAAAAGTAGCTACAAAACTTGTTAAGATAATAATAACTGAATAAAAAGGCCTCTGCATCTTAACTAAATGATTTAAACGATGTCAGGAGGCAATTTATATTATAGTGATAAAGTGTTAAAATTGTTTTAATAAATAAATCATCATCATCATCATCATCATCATCCACAGCCCGACTTCACCCACTGCTGGGTATAGGCCTCCCTCAGTTTGTGCCATCCACCACGGTCCTGTGCCAATCCGATCCATCTTTTGCCCGCGACTTTGCATATATCGTCAATAAATAAATAAAATAAATAAATTTCTACATAATATTCTTACTTCCAAATAAGTACAAAAACACTAGTCTATGTAAATGACGTGTCTATGTTGTTCATAGTCTTTCTTAAACTCTCGCGATCACAATTCATAATTTAAACTAAAAACAGGATTTTATCGCGTTATTACCTTTTTATATTATTTCCCGACGTTTCGATTGTGTTACAACAACCGTGGTCTCGGGCGAACTCAAATTATGTTGTGCATTTCTGATAATGTTTGGTGTTGGCCTATAAAAATCTGGGAAGTAAATGCGTCTAAAACAGTTTGTCACATGCGTTGATTAATCAGGCCATAGTAAAATTACGAGTGATTGTCGCTATAACGCGTCGATGGGATGATGCCTTAAAAAATAGTGTACTTATCTAGACAAGCCTATCTATCTACCTATCCTACCTCTTAAACACTATAAAATTGTATGAAAAAGATAAAATATCTAAACCTTGGAATTATAGTCGTAAATTATTTATTACTAGCTGCGCCCCGCGGTTTCACCCGCATAAGTCTCGTTCCCGCGGGAATATCGGGATAAAAAGTAGCCTATGTGTTAATCCAGGGTATCACCTAAATACATACCAAATTTCAACCAAATCGGTCCAGCCGTTTTTGCGTGAAAGAATAACAAACATACATTCTCACAAACTTTCACATTTACGAGTATAATAGTAGGATAGTAGGATTATAGTCGAAATTACAACTAATCTATTTTAAACTAACGGTTAGTTAAAAATAGATTAGTTGTAATTTCGATACGATTTTAGACTAGTTAAGTCTTGAACTGTACCTACATGATAGAGATTTCAGTACACCCAAATCACGCGGCTGCGGTGAAACGTAGTAGTGATGAACTTAATCTCTTATGTATACGGATACGATTTTACTAAATCTGCCGCCTTATTCTCCAAATAACCATGTCTTAACGCGGCACGTCACGGCGTGGTTATTTCGAAAAATTCTATGGATTTCAGAAAACAAAAGCTACATAACGCGCTATCTCTCACCGCGTCTTGTTTTGAATGTCGTCAAGAATAAATAATAAATAATAAATAACGAGCAGCTTAACTGGTATTTTTATTAAAATTAAATATTTTCGAGTCAATCATTGATAAAAAGGAAATTTAATATTCTTTGATAAAAGTAGAACTACATTGACGTCACAAACATACATTAACCGTCAACTCACACCGGGATAGAAGCGAAGCGAAGCTCAAGTTTCAGTGTCATGTGATTTTAAGGCTGGCGTCCATTAGGGACGGATCGGGCCGGGCCGCATCGCAACGGGCCGCAGTTCTGCGATGCTCACTGCGTCCATCTGTACGGGGCGCGGCGGACCGCCTAAGCGGATTTGATCTTCAGACGTGTTTTCGTGCTTGGACTGACATCGCGCTACCATGGATAGCTCCGACGAAGAGATGTTATGGTTTCAAATCCTTCTTGAGGAAGAGCAAAAAAATAAAAAACGACGACGAGTGTGAATCTGTGCTATTTCTTGCCATATATTTATGCGCCGCTGCTCATCGTGGTATCTAGGGTCTCCTAGATCATAGACTTCCCTATATTTTTCCACTATAGAAATAAGAAGTTCCTCATTCATTTTCGTTTAATTGCATGGCACGTGCGCTCTCATCCGCCTGCCTGCGTCGACTAGGCGGAACGGGGCGGGTCGCAGCGCACCGCCGACAGAAATACAGCTGCGAAGCGATCCGCCAATGCGTTGCGGCCCGCCGCGCTCCGGCCCGTCGCTAATAAACGATATTTCATACAAAACATAGGCAGGCGTATTTTTGCGTTGCGATGCGGCCCGGCCCGATCCGCCTAGTGGACGCTAGCCTTTAAAATGCATAGTATTCAAGCGCTTTGAAAAGTGCTCTTAGCGCCGCTGACGGTCGCTTGTGGTCGCCTGCGTTTAAAATTTCTCAAGCGATATGATGTTGAAAATAAAATAAAAAATTAAGATTAAAAATATATTTTAGATCATTTATCTATATACGTATACGACGTCACATCCCTAGTGCTCTGTGGTTGTACCCAGCACTTTATTGACTAAGCCCGGGCTTGCTTTGTGGTGGAGTCGTTACCTACATCGAGGTGTGTTGAATGTAGATACCATATTGGATTGGGTACCGTTTCAATTTTTAAGGGTTGGGAACAATTCCATTTTGCGTGGAAGGTTTGGCTTTATGGAATTAGTAGAGAGACGGCGAAAGTTGATGACATTTGGGTTTAACAAGAGCTGTATGCTTTGGTTAAATTTTTGCACATATTCTTACTTTGAGTTGACGATTTTAAGTGATCTATAAGAATTTTTTTAATGTTAAAATTAAACATTTTGTTTTTAAGGTTGATTGATTGATTATTTGTGATCACAAATACTTTGAGTTGACGATTTTAAGTGATCTATAAGAATTTTTTTAATGTTAAAATTAAACATTTTGGTTTTAAGGTTGATTGATTGATTATTTGTGTTCACTATTCTCATTTAATCTTGGTAATGGGAGACATAGTATAACAATAATCTTAATTGACTTTGAATAATCAACATAATCATGGCGGTATCTAAGACATTAGTTGAATTACTGACATGTTTCATCATTTAATAATATACTATGTAACTTCTACGTAGAAGGAGGTAAAAGGCATTTCAACAAAGTATTTTGCTGGAAGCTAGTTGGCAACAAATAAAAGTTCCACCGGCTTCAGAAAATCCCAGGGAATTCGTTCCTTAGCTCGAACATATTGTAAAGTCCATTTCGGAGTAACAGTGGTGAGTGTTCCTACGAAAGTAGAGCTTACATTTGATAAAAAAATGCATTGGACAAAAAAGCATTGAAAACTTTTTTTAATAGGTAAGGTTTATTTTACCATTATAAACTCTTAAAACGGGATATTTACCATGATTTGTAAATTTATGAGTTTTCCGATAATTAGGCACAGCTGCATGCGCCATGATCACGGTTAAACTAAATTTTTTATAATTTACCAAACAGATTAATTTTACCAATTGTACAAACAAATGAACTCTTTTGCTTTGTTGTTTTTGTACCTATAAAAAAACTTATTCTTTCTATCACAGTCAGAGTATTTGCAGTTAAAATAAAATAACATAGCAAAAACTGTATGTAAATATAAAATTATGTTATAACGGCTGTCCGTTTAAAAACAACATAGCTTCGAACATCACTGAAGTTTTTAAATCTCGGATTCTACTTTGACCTGTATTTGGCAGGCATTTTATAATTCAATGCGATGCAACGAACGGAAGAGGTAAAAGGAATTCCTTTTTATATCTAGGTCGTGGTAAATGAAAAATTCCGAGATATTTCTAGATTAAAATGTATTTTTACTTTTCATAAAAAACTTGGCGTTTTTAAATTGTGCAAAAGCAACAAGATAATTAAGAACCTAAACACAATCTGTATAAGTAATGTTTATCATTATTCTTTTCTACCCATGATCTAGCTTTCTAGCAGCGTCAATGGGCTTGCAACCTGTCATGTATGGAAAGTTAACTTCTGCAAAAAGTGGGCATTACCAAATATGTATTTGGACACACCTCTTACCCCATTAGACATCTCCAAAGGATCTAAAGAATTAAGTACATAAAGATCTGAAAGAAATGTCTACCGCTCCTGGGATACAGTCGTGATCATACTATCTTTTTTTTCTTTCTTTGGATCGAAATGCTGTTTAAAGATATTAAAGCACTTTCGAGTTCAGTTTCGGAACACAGGCATTCAACTCAGCAGTTTTATACGAGTATTAGCTCTATAAAAGCATTGTTGTGTCTCATCGCAGTAATGAAATCCCGACGCGCTATTTGTCTCGATTTGTCGTAAATTATTGCTGGGATGGTGAAACTTTCTACAGTGAAGTTTAAGATCGAAGTGTTCAACTGTTCAGTATAAATGGAGTTACACACTCTGACATGTAAAGGCGTTTACCAATAAATGACTATTATTGACTATTATTGACTATTATTGACTATTATTAGTTTGTTTAAATCCGTTCCGCAAAATGAGTGATATTAAAGATAATGATAATGAAGTAAGATAATTCTTTGTCTCGTAGAAATTATTGTTCCACTATCGTTATTGCTAAACCATTTGCAATTATTATAAATCCGCAAACTGCACAATAAACAATCAGCTATCTCGTACGTACTGTACCGATTTATAGTAATTACTAAATCGTTTGCAATAATTTCAACTCTGCCTCCCTAATAATAGGGATTATAATGCCTCGCACGTTTCAATCCCATTACTGATCTCAATCCGTGTACTAACGTTTCAATTAGTAGCACATGAGTTTAGTAGTTGGCCCATTACTAACAAGGCCCATCTAACGTCCCCTAATATGCGCCCATCTATAATGTCGTCTAACAAGGCCCATTTCTCTAAATCGGTACCTTCCAGGAACCTGGAACCAGGAACCAGGTGTAGGGAATCGCGTTGGAACATGTCAAAGTGGTCTTCTATAAGATTTTATTGAATAAAATATTTTGACTTTTGACTTTTGACTTTTTTGACCTATTAGCAGACTTGTCCCTCTCCGCCGTTCAAAGATCCTACCTTAGATCTTGGATACTTGGAAGGTTGGTTATCACCTGGAACAACTTACGCGTAACAGTGACAGAGTGATAATGTATAACTTTGTCAGAACGAGATAGCATGTTTTGACGATCGGCACGAGGCACTTGTGCGGGCTGAATTCCATTTTGTTTTGTTGTAAAAGTCGAAAAATAATAACATTGTTTTATTGTTATAAAAACGAAGTGATAATTATCCAAATTTCTGCTAAATCAGTTGTTTTTGGCAATTAACGTATAACTATATAACTTAATTTGTTACTCCTCTTTTATTATTTAAAAAATACTCCATCTCTTTCTAAACAATTCTTCTTTCTAATTCTTTATTTCCTCGAGACAAGACTTGCCTTGTCTTGGAAAGTAATCTTGATTGTAAATGGTAAATTTATTTACAGTATCTTTTTGTTCCGAATAGAATCTTTTATTTCGCGCGTAAAATAAAGGCACGTAAATTGGAAAGCAGTTTGCAATTAGTAGGTAGTTTAGACTGTTCGGGGATAAGACCGCGTTTTCGTTAGAAAAGTATTATTTTATTTCACTTTCAAAACTATCGTGAGTTGTACTGGACATTATTATATTTACACGGGATATTTAATAATATAATAAAGAGCTAATTTTGGTTTGTTTGTTAGACGGAGGTAATCTCCGAAACTACTCAGCCGATTTAAAAAATTAACGACATGTAAAATGGACTGTCGGGATGGTATAGGCTATATTTTATCCCGGTAGTTTCATTAGTACACCCGCGCAAAGCCAGGACGTGATGCTATTTACAAAAACAAAGAAAAACTTATACAACAAACTTTACCAACATGCCAACGTCTGGTCATCGATCTTTTCAACGAAACAAAAACGACGTAAAATTATATGAACAATAAAGTAAGTTGTGGGTAAAATAATTTCAAATAATTTGACGTGAAAAGGGTATTATTATGTAAAGTAATAATTAAACAAAACCCAACAAAAGTATTAAAACTCGCAGACTTATAACTTTGTGAAGTTTTGACATAATCTGGTAAGAAAAATCTGCTCTACTTTACCGCTATTCTACTTCCTTCCTACTATAATATTATAAACTAGCTGTTCCCCGCGGTTTCACCCGCGTAAGTCCCGTTCCCGCGGGAATATCGGGATAAAAAGTAGCCTATGTTACTCGTGGATAATGTAGCTTTCGAATGGTGAAAGAATTTTTAAAATCGGTCCAGTAGTTTTTGAGCCTATTCATTACAACCAAACAAACAAACAAACAAACAAACAAACAAAGTTTTCCTCTTTATATGTGAAAGTTTGTGAGAATGTATGTTTGTTATTCTTTCACGCAAAAACGACTGGACCGATTTGGTTGAAATTTGGTATGTAGATAGGTGATACCCTGGATTAACACATAGGCTACTTTTTATCCCGATATCCCCGCGGGAACGGGACTTACGCGGGTGAAACCGCGGGGCGCAGCTAGTTTATTAATAAAAGTTAAGAAAAACCTGAGATCTCACTAAGTGGATAATTTTTACTCTAATTAGAAAGCGCTACTATAAGGGCTAGTATTTTAAAAAGATTTGTCTGACCTAGTTTTCAAACTCCAGGTTCCTTCTTAGTTTTGTTTGACCAACTTCCTTTCATTAATTTAAAAGTGAATAATGATGTTAGTGTGAAAAGAGTTTCAAGTTCCTATACTTCATTTATTGAAACGAGCAAATATGAAGAGAAATAAACACACGTGATTGGTCGTCGAAAATATATGGATTGGCTAGATTTGACAATCTAGCCAATTACGAGAAAGATAATTATTTTCGACGACCAATCACGTGTGTTTATTTCTCTTTCTATTTGCTCGTTTCAATAAATGAAGTTTAATTATATATTTAGTTATAAAGTTACGTAACATTAGAAACACATTTACAAAGTAATATTGCATGTTACACGGCAAGCGATGGATATTATGAATGTGGATGGAGAGGTAGGCCCAAGAAAAGATGGATGGACTGTGTATGCAGATAATGTGTGTGAAAGGAGTGAGTACTGAGATGACGAGCGATAGAGGAAACTGGGAGAAAGAAACGTGTTGTGCCGACCCTACTGTGGGATAAGGGCAGGGTGATGATGATGATGTTAGTCCATAGTATATTCGTGAGAACCTATAATTGGCTTCCTATAGCTAAATCATTGTCAACTCCGTTAAATTTAAGCTGTTGGATCTCCGTTTAATAAATAAATAAATAAATAAACAATTAAAAAGATCTTACAGTAAATTATTTACAGTATTTAGTAATTTTAAAGCCGACAATATCATAGTTTATGGCTGTACCATAAAATCTTTACTTTAACTTTCGTAATCTTGACGTCAAGTTCCCTCAAAGGGCCCAACTTACTTAAACAAAGTTGCTCAAGTTATTAATAAGGGAAAGTATATTAATTGAATTAGAACCTTGCTAAGTTTAATAGCTGTCATGGTACTTTTGAAAGTGGAATAAACTGGTTTACCGTATTATGTTTGTATGTTCTGCAGATATTTTGTTCCGTGCCTGGGTGTTTTCTATCCATAAATGTATGTATAATAGGTATTTAAAAAAAAAAAACTAAAATATCTATGTAGTAATATCAGTCACCTGTCGGCCTAACATGAGAAATTATCTCGTCGTCGTCGACAAAACATTATCTCCTGCTCTAACATAGTACGTTAGAGCAGTCTGACATGATCGAGATATTTCATTTGTCGTGTCGAAACGTTGCACATGTTAGGCCTACTGGTTACCATATCACAAGCAGATTGCTAGCTTGAGACTAGATGACGCCGTGTGCTTTCTGGTGGCCACAAAACTCCATCACCGCAAGACACTTGCTCTGACAAAATTACGAATGCGTGGTCAACGTGTGTATTACGTATATACTTCATTTCTTGAATCGAGCTAATAGGTAGAAAAATAATCTCACGTGATTGGTCGTCGAAATTCATTGGATTGGCTAGATTTGACAATTTACAATTGATTTAACAATCTAGCCAATCACGAGATACACAATTATTTTTGTCAACCAATCACGTGTGTTCATTTCTCTTCCTATAAGCTCGTTTCAATAAATGAAGTAAGTATAGACAGGTAGTACGACAACTGAGTGTTTTTAAGTTTTTTGTGTTTTCCTGTTACACAGAACCCTAAAACCGGAGTTAGTTTAATTTCGAGAGTTCCCTGCAGTATTTTCGGCCAATAAACTCAGTAATTCACCATTTGAGTAAAGCTCGGAACTTTTAACGTAGCATCTGCGAGCGATTATAGCTTTTATCATCTGAGCGATGAAATTTAAATTGCGGCAAACCTTTTTACAGATTACAATATTTTAATAACTTGAGGAAATGTCGTTCTTTATCTGTCTTGTCGTTCTGTTGTTGGATTATTATGAGTTGATTAAATTAGTTTTTCTCTGAGTGAGAACCATATTAATACCTTTTGTACCAAATTAGTCCATTGAAATGTTACAATTTGAGGGCCAAGTATTGCATTTGTTAGAGGAAGAAAAAAAAAAAAAAAAAAAAAATTTAAATTTCCTGGGAATATAATTTATGATTTTATGAGTCTTGGAATTTGCAATTTGGCATAATTTAGAATATTTTTTCTACTTTCTAAGTTGTTTGATTTCCATGTCACCACTCAGTAAAAAAAATCTCTGTATAGTAAGTTAAAAGTTGTTTCTTGTTCCTATATTTAATGTGATTATGTAATCTCTACCTTCCTTTTTATATTATATTTTTCCATTTCAATTTCAATTTCAATTTATTTATTTACTAAACATTACATAACATAGGCAAGTCAATTTACATAATACACATCATCTTGAGTATCTAAAAAGGTGAATGATAAGATTACAGGTTCATTTACAAATCAATCGTGTTTCGAACTTTATACACCCAAAACCTCTGAAAGACACTGGCATTAAAGACTTCTATTTTAACTTTCACGCAGCAAGTAAATTATTCGCATTTGTCTCTCGAACTATAAATAGTCTGAGAGTTGTCGTCGCAATTTCCGCCGGTTGTCACGAGACACTTCCTTATTGCCAAGTTGTAGATCAAATCCGTGTTGGCCAAGTGGATTGGTACTTCGACTTTTGATCCGGAGGTCGTGGGATCGAATCCAGCCGTACATTACAACTATTCGTGTCGAAAAGTTTATACACGCGCGCTCACACGAGCTTTAGACGATGGAGGAAAACATCGTGAGATGCTCACACGCGCTATAAGCGGCAAAGAAAAAACATCGTGAGGAAACCCATGGCTAGTCAACCCCTTACGTATTGACCATTGTCTTTCCTGTGGATATGGCCGGCTAAGGACCCCTAAAATTTACTTTAAAATAAAACCTGCCAAAAATATTAAGTTTGTTAAATATTTATTTATTTATTTATTATTTGGAAAACCAACATCTACAGTAGACAGTATTAGAATCAATTATAGCTCTAGAAAGCCAATTACAGGTTCTCACTGATAGAAACATAATATTAATCAAAGATGTGAACACTAGCTAAGAATGTAACTTGTATAAGATTGTATAAATAAACTATAATGTGTAACTGGTTTAATTTACAACGTTCAAAACCCCCTCAACTTTAAGATTAAAAGATAAAAGAGCCATCTTGTAAGCTCTCAGATGTTTTGTCTCGTTCTATCAACGAGGAAATGAATTTTCTGAAGTGATGTACTCTTCTGTAAAGAATGTACAAAATTGTACATTACCATGTAGCTACTATACAAGTAATTTATTTTGAATTCTTCTTATTACAATTATGTTCTAGTACATATTTGGTACATAGATGTTATTCCTAATCTAATTTGTAAGTTACTTACTATACTAACACGATTACTCATTTTATTTTTTTATTTATAATTACCAACTTATTTGAAAAAAAAAGAAAAAAAATTGTTTCAAAATATTCTATCAATTCTATCTACACTATATATATATATTATATTATAAAGAGGAAAACTTTGTTTGTTTGTTTGTTTGTTTGGTTGTAATGAATAGGCTCAAAAACTACTGGACCGATTTTAAAAATCCTTTACCATTCGAAAGCTACATTATCCACGAGTAACATAGGCTACTTTTTATCCCGATATTCCCGCGGGAACGGGACTTACGCGGGTGAAACCGCGGGGAGCAGCTAGTCAATAATAAATATGCGTCAGATTGCGAATATAATTTTGACCAAAATCATTAATACAGAGTAGATTTGAACCCACGACCAAATTATAAATCTAGAGTTAACCCCACTAGGCTGTCGAACACGGCCTCAGTTAATAAATATCAAGAGCTACAGATGAGTAGTAGATCAATAAAACAAGGGCTCGCGTCGAGTGTTCTCATAAAACGAGCTTCGAGAAGGTTCAAGAAAGAAATTATTTGTTACGAATTAGATTTACGATTCTATTACTATTTTTAATGCTTATTTCTTTACTGAGAGAGATACCGGGGTTTATGTTATACTTACCTGAATAAAAAGTAGCCTATGTGTTATTTAGGGTCATAAACTATGTTCTTATTCAAATGTAAAGTTTCAGCCGCGTTTAGAATTTTTTTTCACATAATTATGTGAAAATATCTATAATTTTTTTATGTATTTTTATTATTTGACGAAACTTTAGTTATATATTTTTTTAATTTTATTGCTACGCCTGCTAAGCCGTAGGCTGTCTACGTCGTAGCAGCTACGAAATATCACGTACCCAATGATATTCTAGCCACCCCAAAATATACAAACATGGTTATATATTTTGGAATGGCTAGCTAATAACATTCAAAACTATCTCAAAGGACAGGTGATGTATACGCAAGCTATTTTGAGAGTGTACGCCAAATGAAGAGGAATTCCCAGCAAATTCCAAGTACAGATAATTCAAGCATATAGTTAACTAGTAACCCGCCCTAGCTTCGCACGGGTCCAATTATTATCCATACTAATATAATAAAAGGGAAAGTGTGTGTGTCTGTTTGTTTGTCCGTCTTTCACGGCAAAACGGGGCGAATTGGCGAATTGACGTGATTTTTTGTGTTAGTTGAAAGGATGGAGAGTGACATAGGGTACTTTTTATGCCGATATTTCCGCAGGAACGGGACTTACGCGGGTAAAACCGCGGGGCGCAGCTAGTACATAATAAACCTACCTTTTGATAGGTTTAACTTCTGCGTCTTGGATGGACTTTAACCCACTGCGCTATATAGATGTCAGAATAATAACTAGCCGCCTTATTCTCCAAACAACTATGTCTTAACGCGGCACGTCACGACGTGGTTATTTTGAAAAATTCTATGGGTTTCAGAAAACAAAAGCTAGATAACGTGCAATCTCTTACCGCGTAATGTTTTGAATGTCGTTAAGAATCGAGCAGCTGTACAGGCTCTTTGTCAATCATATAACAGGCTTTCAGTTAGCAATATCTTCGTGACAGATGGCGATATCTCCTAGACATTGGAATGCCAACAGCGCACAGAAATGCGGGTGGGACAAAGGTACTGCGTTTGACACCGTACCTTGCTTCATTAGATTACAATCCTTTTGAGTGTGTTTTCAAAACTGGTCACGTTTTATTGGTATTAAATAGTTGATATTTTCAAAGCTAGATTATTTGTTTTTAGAAACAATGAGTGTGATAGTTGTTATAAGTTTTGTTTTTGGAAATGTAGTTCCACGATTCAGAACTCGATGTAGCCTGGCACTAAATTTACCTTTACGAAAAAAATGTCTTTATTATATAAATGATGGTTGGAGAAGTTTGGGGGAGACCTTTGCCCAGCAGTGGGACGACATAGATTGATTAAAAAAAAAAAAATTATATAAAATTTCGAAATACAGTTGAACCATAATACCTAACCAACATGACTTTTACATACAAGTTCAATAATAAAATACAAACATCCAAAACCCTTGTGTATTGAAGATCCTTCTCGCTTGTATTTGTATGAATCTATTGTTGAAGCTCATATTTGCATAAGCATTTGAGCCCAGATATATTACAAGGGACCTTCCAAATAAATCAAATAAGGGCGCATTCATATAGCTCAACAGTCTAGACTTCACTTTAGTTTTTCATAAATTTTCATGATGACAATTCAAAAATTCCGGCTAACAACGGCTGCATAATATGCATAGCTGCATTTATGTACTCTCTGGACAAAAAAATAATAAAAAAAAATAATTACCTACCAGAAAATACAGATGGTTATTGGTTAAATGTCTCATCTTAGCAATGTTAAGTACTTTTTTAACAGAAAGTTAGGTTTATATAGTGAAAAAATTCTTAAAATTTATGCGTACTGCGCCTTAATCATTTACGAGTGAGTATACACCTTTATCTAGAATCTCGCGACA
This sequence comes from Xanthorhoe spadicearia, assembly GCA_947086425.1. Lineage (NCBI taxonomy): Eukaryota > Metazoa > Arthropoda > Insecta > Lepidoptera > Geometridae > Xanthorhoe > Xanthorhoe spadicearia. Next base: position 10,098,678 of record OX352202.1, on the reverse strand, counting down.
CTTAGGCCCTTGAATCACTTTAACTTAAAAGATATAAAGTAATTGCATTAACATTCACGGCCTGTATCAGTGAACAAAGAAGTTGGATTGCTCCATTCTGGCTGGATTAAGGACTTTACTTATAAAACCACGATCAGAATACGAAATTTAAAACTTTGAAATCTAGAAAAACCATTTAAAATGAATACAGATTTGAAAACTTTGATGTTTGTTTTGCATAATACTTTCGACTTTGCCATCATGTATTATATAATTGACATTTCAAATTTACAAATTTTTAAACACAAAAATTAAAATCCTTATTTGTTTCAGAATTTGAACGACAGAAACAGATTAGGAGCAGAAATGTAAGATCAAAATGATACACAGAACAGGTTCATCGCGAAGGCGTAGAGCCTCCAGAAGCGCAGCCACCTCCCCGCAGACCAGGTCCCCCCGGGCTTCAGCCCAGCCCTCCAGGCGAGCGTCCTTAGCCGCAGCAGAAACCGACGAGGAAATGGATCCCATCCCGCGAAGCCCACGGGCCAGCCTCATGCCTGACGCGGCCATGGACCTCCCAAACTACCACAGGAGCCCAAGACATTCCATAACCCCTGAAGCGAGATCAGCAAGAAACTCCATGACACCAGACGCGGCCATGCAAATGAGAAACAGCCTCGCACCATCCCGTAACAACTTAAACGTGGAAATGGCTTACGGCTCCCGGCTGTCTCTCAACCCTCAAGACTTCAACCGCAGTCCTCGGAATAGCATCACACCGGATATGACAGCCAGGAGCCCGAGACGCAGCCTGGTTCCAGAAGGGACGAACTGGCATCAGCCTCGAAACTCTCTAGTGCCAGATGTTGGGAGAAGTCCAAGACATTCAGTTGCCAGTATTCAGCTCGATCCTGCTAGATCGCAGAAAGATATGAACTCAAGAACTAGTCCACGTGGGAGTATAGCTCCTGAAGTGCCTATGACCAAAGATCGTCAGATCCCAGACCGAACCCCTAGAGGTTCTCTCATTCCTGACTCCCAGAGAAGTCCTAGAGGCAGTATCGCGCCTTCGGAACGGAGTGCTAGAGGGAGTCTGGTGCCGGCAGACATGGATGCTGCTAGAGTCAGTCCAAGAGGGAGTCTTACACTGACGTTCCAAGAGCCACTCGTATCCAGAGAAAGGCGGGCGAGTGAGGAAAGTACAGCTGCTGGTAAGTTGAGCTGTAAGTCTTCTATCGCTTAGTCTTACTTATTGATTCAAGTATAAACTTTAATTATTTGTTGTAGGAACTAAAGGAAGGAGTGTGTCTCCATACAGAGGGAGTTCGGGTGGACGTCAGAGTGGCCCGGGAGCGCCATCAGATACAGGCTCCAGACGGGCTTCTAGTTCCGTCAGCCAGGTCAGTCACTTCCATCGAATTTGAACTTTTAATTTTGATTTTGATCCAGTAAAAGATGTAGATATGTGAAGGTCTACAAAGTTTGTGCCTCCCCTACAATCAACAGTGATACAGCAGTGATAAAATCGGAGGCTAATTTATGCATCGGACTAGACAGAGACGACCGCGGTGCTTGAGTGCCCAGGACGCACCCGGTGTAAGTCCGCGCGCCTGGTCACTCTAGTCCGAAGCATAAATTAGCCTTCGATTTTATCGCTGTTGTCTTCCAAATGACCTACATTTCTGTATTTTTATTTCAGCCACATTTAAGGTATAGTTTTCCTCCCACCGACCTTAATAGATTTTGTATTAATATAAAATTTATCAGACTCGAAGCATTCCAAATACAGAGATAGAAAATGAACCCTTCTTCTCCAGGTGTCAGGAGACGAACAAAGACGACTGTGTGGCGAGCAAGCCAAGTATAATGACCGCAGCGGCCTAGGCCTCGGCGTAGGCCTCACCACCTACGGATCTGTGGGCTACCAGCTCAAGGACGCTAATATGGAGGCCTCGGGTACTGTGGATTTTGTGTGCCGGGCTGCTAAGATTATGAATAGGACCAGTAAGTTGCTCATACCACTTTTTAGTTAACAATTTGTTTTTAATTACACATCCATGATAATGATACTTCAGCTGCTTCGAAACTGAAATCAATTTTAGAAAACATCAGATTACATTGTTTTATTATTGCATATTACGTGTTTATAATATTATTATACAACAATGTAATTGTGTGGAGTCTTAATTGAAATCGGAATTAATTGCTTAATTAACTAGGTACAATTATAATGTCACCGTGTTCGCGAGTTGGTTTCATCTTGATAAATGTATTGTTGCAGTACTGATGACGGTATTCTTAGCGTGCCTGTCTACTTTGCCTGTCATCATGCTTATAATGGGTAAGTAAATCCTAAAGTATATTTTGTGTTAAGATCACGCCCAAACCTGATCCTAAAGTCCCATTTACACACGATGCAATAATCTGCATAAATGCCTACCTAAAGTAAAAAAACTATACATATAGGACAGGACTTTATTCTTATACGAGTAATTGGTAAAGATACAGGAAATGGAAGCTACCTTTTTCACACAATCTTTGTATATTCAAACAGAAAATTGGTTAGCAATTCCGTTCGTACATTTCGCGTGTGAATACAGAAAGCGCTTCAAATATTTATAAAACGTATTCGGTGCAGACTCTTGGCAGAATTTTGCTAAAATAATAAACAGGACGCAAAATCCTCGCTCACTTGACTTTTCAAATATTCAAGAATTGTTTTGAATGAAATCATTTTTTGAAGGGCTTGAATGTGTGTCACGTTAAGTGGGGCAAGTTAGGCAAAAATTGACACTGTATAAAGCATCAAGTAAAGATGTCTGAGTATGCTACTCACACAGGTTCTTGCCTGATTATTTCCTTGGTATATTGTCGCGTTGGACCAGGCATTAGTTTCACCTAGCATATAGGACAAAGTCGAAGGATGAGGTCTTGCCGGTATAATTATTTTTTCTTTCTTTCTTCTTACCTAATTCGAAGATGAAACATGTAAAGCACTTACTTTATATCCATAACTTCGATTAGTGAAGAAAATATAAACTATTTTCAGGCGGCACAGGTCGATACTTATAATTTATTATTAAACGTGGTATGTCAAAGTGGATACTCTGTGATGTTATATAAATTTAATGCATGCAAAGATCTTAGTGCCAGCCTTCACGATTTAGCCCTAAATATTTTTTAAATAATTTTGTTTGTATCTAATTTAATATTATAAAGAGATGGTTATAAGTTATATTATCAGATTACACAAGTAGGTACAGATTTTTTTTAAACGCATACACATTATGGAGAGAAAAAGAAAACACCTAGACACAATACAATAAAGTGATCATGTTTCTTTGAAGTACTATTTATAATCATTGGCTTAACAGTAATACAGTTCGGTTATAACGTAGCTTTAAACCACTTATTTATTCTGCGGTTTTATCGTAATTTAATTCGCCTTGACATCTCCCTCGGCTTATCGGATTAGTGTCAACTTATTTAAGGAATTGCCGGGAGTCGTGAAGGAAAAGGAGCCTGTTGGTCTAGTGAAGTATACCTAAACTTTTGACGTAAACATCTCATTAAGGAGATTATTATGATGGATTTATAAATAAATAAAAAGTAGACAGTCTACTAGTGACCACGGTGACTGTAACGCCACCGAAACGTCGAGGTGAAACTGGTCAAATCTTACCTTAGCACCAGAAAACAGGCAACAGAAATAACCAAAATATGCCCTAAACTCAAAAAAGAGATCAAATATGTCTCAAAATTTAGAACGGTACAGTTTGGTGTGCCTCAAGGTAGCGTACTCGGTCCTTTATTATTCATCATATATATTAACGATCTTCCTAAAGTAACGGACCACCAAATGACATTGTTTGCAGATGATAGCACAATACTTTTTACGGGCAATGATCAATATTCTCCTCAAGTTGACATAAGCGATACTCTGACAAAAATAATTAAATGGCTGACACTAAATAATTTAAAAGTTAACTTGACTAAAACTAATTTAATGATTTTTAAAAATAGAATTACGAAAATGACCAATATCAATATTAATTATTTAGGACATCCAATTGAAGAAACTGACATAACAAAATTCTTAGGCTTAAACATTGACTCTTCTCTAAATTGGAAAAACCACATTGAAAACCTATGTTCTAGAATGAATAAATTTTCTTATGCATTATTTATGCTCTCAAAGACTGCAAGCACCTCGACAACAATTACTGCTTATCACGGGTATGTGGCGTCTCTTCTTAGGTATGGTGTTATGTTCTGGGGTAACTCTACAGATAGAGAATTGGTATTTAAGTCACAAAAGAGATGCGTAAGGGCAATATGTAAGCTAAAGCCGACTGAAAGTTGTAAACCTTATTTTATTAGTCTCGGCATTCTCACTTTGCCTTCTCTTTACATATTAGAAGTTGTTCAGTTTGTTAGGAGCAACATCAATCTTTTTGTTCATTTTAACAGCAGGCGTCATAATTTAAAACTCTGTTGCCCCTCAAGTAAAACTGCTTATTTTAACAATAGCATATTTTGTATGGCGCCAAAAATATATAATCACTTACCGAAAAATATAATTAAAATAAATTCTCAACAAGCTTTTAAATATAAATTAAAGACTCTGCTCCTAGAGAAGGCATACTATTGTATTGAGGATTATTTGGATGATAAATTTTAATAATGTATAAATTGATAATGTATAAATTGATAATGTATAATGTCTATTTATGAAATCTATTAATATTAATACACATAACTGACTATTTGCATGCCTATTTGCAGGCTGAATACTGTGACCACTATAGCATTAAGACCTTGTTATTTACTATTTTATGTATTCTGCGAATAAATTATTGATTGATTTGATTGATTGATTGAGGTAAATAATTATGATTTTAATACGCGATTAAGTCCCGTTAATATTTATAAATATGTTTCCAAGTCGCGATAGTTTAAATAGTATTATTATGATGAATAATAATTTTTCATTTTTTTATCGCAAGTACCTTTAACCCTTAGATACGATTAGAATGGTAGTTTGTTTCTTTATTATGTTTCACTGCACATTTAAGTCTGAATACTAATCAAACTACCCGGCTAGAATACTAACCCCCTTAGGCATATTCGAAAAGAAAACCTGTATTACCTAAAACGCATATTAAATCTGTTGCTATCTCTTTTCGTTAATAAATGGGTGACAAGAAAAAAACGTTCTTAAAACCTGTATTAAATTGACAAGTTTTTATGAATAAACCCCTTAGTCTATAACCACCCTGACAGTCCATTCTACTACACATCGGCATCGGTGAAAGAATTTTTGAAATTGGCTAAGTTTCGAAGATTATCTCCGTAAACAAACAAAAAAACCAACATTACCTCATCATAATATTAATACAAATACTATAGAAATAGATGATGAGTGTTGATAGAAAGAAATCAGAAACGAAACAAAACGAATCATTTGCAATAAGGCTGCGAGCTCAGATGGGTTCAAAGTTTTTTGTCGCAGATTGGACAAAATGAAAGCTTTATAAAAAATATACAAACGAAGACTGACAGTTCATGAAGCGGACGATTACGTGCCGTTGGTCGATTTTTCTTGTTTGCTTTGAAAAAATGGTTTAAACAAAACTCTAGACAACATTAAATCAATGACAACCATATTGTAACCTTTGAAAGCCCAGGGGGGTTAAAAAGGCCGCTTTGAGCATTTCTCCGAGCAATTCATAAAGTGCATTAATTTCATGGATTGTTTAGCATTTTCACCAAAATTTGGTAAAACGGATCAATTTGAGCTATTCTATCATATTTTGGTGAAAATGCTAAACAATTCATGAAATAAATGCACTTTATGAATTGCTAGCAGAAATGCTCGAACGGCCTTTTTAATCCCCCAGGACTCTGCTCGAACTTTTCTAATGAGGAGTCAGGAGAACAAGCAGTGCGTTTCGCAAGCGCTAGGATTAGCTTAAAAGAGAAACAAAAATCCATGTATGAATAAAATCAAACTTGTTTATAATAAAATTGGGGAAAACACCTTCTATCCGTTATTGGCTGCATGAAATATTACTTAAGTTTTTGTTTTTGTTATTCCTGAGAGCTGTGGATTTTGTTTGATAAATAAATAAAACATCTCAGCTTAAAGACTTACTTAAATTACTAAAATTTTTGTTACGATTACTTTTTTATCTCAACAACCAAGCGAAGATTGATAGTCGAGTACATGAATCAAAAACCAATAGTAAGTGCACATAGCTTCATCAGCACAGCGCTCAATCGACCGCATTCATAAATATTCATAGCACGTGTATTGTCGTCGAGGGAATCACAGGCTTTTTCGTAAGTAGCTGAACAACCCAGTGGCATGCTCAAAAGTAGCTGGATCTATAACCTAATTGGAGGAGATTAGTTTTAAACGCGGGAAATTAAACGTTAACTTTAATAAAACGGTAACAGAGTTAGCAAGACACTTATATTATGTACATACTTAAATTCAAACACAATATTCAAAACATTTTATTTTATTTTATTAAGTAACTCTGACCGTTCTGGCACAGAATAGGGATGAATGGAAGGAATGGGGGGGAGGCCTTTGCCCAGCAGTGGGACATTGAAGGCTGTTAATAATAATAATAAGTAACTGAAAAAAATAGTGTTTTTTAAGTCAACAAGTTAGATACGAGTACTTACACATTTTTATAGTTTTTCAGAGATCTATTAATTCAAAATATTTTATAACAATCACTTACGATTTATAGTTTTGTTAGATAAAATCAGATTTGATCAATTTTATTTTCAAAAACATATGCTACTAATAAAGGTGGTAAAAAGGTTGCTCAGCTACTTTTGGTTATTAGCTCACTCCAGGGGAATTACTGTACTCTTGGAAATTGAAATGACATTTTTGGCGAAATAATCAATTTAGACAAATTACCGAGGTCTTTTGGGAAATTTTCACAATGCAGCGAATGATCATTCATTGTAGATTTTGGCTTATTTAACATACATTTAATAAATACATTTTTTTTACTTTCATTATAAATACATTTAATACATAATCATTATAAATAAAAATTTAAAATGAAAAAATACTTTTAAACTATCGACTTGAAAACATATTTATAAATATTATAGAGACTTAATCGCGTATGAAATCTCGCAATTAAATAAAAAAAATATCACATTAATCGTCTATCGTATGAACAAGCTAATTCACGATCAAAACCTAAAAGTAATTAGCTAGTGTAACTATCAAATTACACTTGGTTTCGATGTTTTTACGACGTTTGAATAGCTACCACCTTCTACTCAAGCTTACTCGAACTGAAAATAAATTACAAAATACAATTTTAAAGATTGTTTTTAGTAAAGAATTCCTGACATTATGTCTTTCGACTAAAATGTAATATAAATTCTTGAAATAAAGGTGTTTTCGCTTCACAGAAAATTGTTCCAATCTTACGACAAAACCGGTTACTGCAGGTTATTACGAAGGGTTGTCTGCCATTGTGAAATATTGTTTATGGTTGTCACTGCTTTTGAAATTACTAAAGCCTGTGCACACTACGTTTTTCGAAAGCATCGTCACTGTTTGCATCTTACTTAAAAGTTCGTTCGTTCGTTCGCTCGTATGAGAAAGTGGCTAACTCTGGTGTTTTTAAAGGCCCTCGTCATGGCTTAACGACTTTTAAAGCCGGGACCGATAATTTGACACGCCCTCCGAAGCACGAAAGTGCTCAGTTGTTAATGCCACTTACGGTCACCCATCCAAGTAGTGACCGCTCAGAACGTTGCTTAACTTCGACTTTTATTTGTTTTACTTTTGGTATATTTTTGACATTGTCAAATACCTACTGACAAGTAAGCAAAACCAAAGATAGATAGGTTATTGAGATTATGAGTCAGTAGTCTCTGACAGAGTAGCTACTGACTCAAATCTCACATGACACAGGTTGTTCAGGTTGAATTGTCCTTCAGAGGCCTAGAGGTACCTATTGTGTTGAATATCGACTATTGTTATCGACATTGTAATAATTCATCGACTCGGAACTTGAATAAACCATTAGAGAACCACAATCGAAATGTACATAGTCTTTAATGGAGTTCGACAGTCGATGTGATTACACAGTACCCTTACTGCCAGTTTCAATAACTATCTATCTCTGGTTTAGTTTGTTTATAAACACTGTAAATGTTGCCAATGTATACGACCGTAACTTTACATACAGTCAGATAGGCATATAGATATAGTTATTTTCGCAATAATTATTTAATATTAAATACGGATATAGAGAAGTAGGGAAGTAGAAGTAAGGATAATACAGATATTACGATTTAAAAAAAAAAGTGAAATATGATCACTACTGTATCCCAGGAAGCGGTAGACATTTCTTTCAGATCTCTGTGTAATTGTTTAGATCCTTCGATGTCTAATGGGGTAGTCAGAGGTATGTCCAAATACATTATTTTGGTACATGCCCACTTTTTGCAGAAGTTAACATTCCATACGTGACAGGTTGCAAGCCCATCGACGCGAATTACAAAAGCACTCCTTACAAATATATTATCTGGCCAGGTGTCCAGTACATTCGCGACTGCCCAGCGGAGCCCCGCATACCTGTCTACATGGTGGTGGGCGGAGCAGCAGGCGGCGCCGGCATCTGCTGGCTGCTGTGGACGCAGCTGGCCAGCCGCAACTCCAACTCCTCAGCCAGTCTGCTGGAGAGAGTGTTGGCTTATACACTCACTGGATTCCTTATGGGATGGTAAGTCGATCATTATGCAATGGGCTGAAATGAATGGCATCTGTTGGCTGAAATCGAATGCAGCGAGCGGCTTATACAATCACTGGATACCTTCTAAACTGGTAAGTTGGTCAGCAGACCGTGACGCCAAGAGGAGGTTTATACCAAGCATGAGAAACCAGCAATGATTTGCCGATTTTATTTTTCGATCTAGCCATAGAGTCACTGTCATCATCCTCCTGCCCTTATCCCACTATGTGGGGTCGGCACAACATGTATTCTTCTTCCACTTCCCTCTATCAGACGTCATCTCAGGCTGAGATGACGTCTCAGCACTCAAGGGACGTCATCTCAGCACTCACACCTTTCTTACTCATGTCATCCTTCACACAATCCATCCATCTTTTCTTGGGTCTCCCTCTAGACCTATATCCATCCACATTCATATATAGCCATAGAGTCACTGTAGTTTACGCTAATTCCAAACTGATACTCTGACTTATTACAAATTATACAAATTCCCCTTAGATTCAATAATATTACAGTCGATAAACACTTTCTTTATAGAAAACATTAATGTTATTGAATAACTAAGCACAAACACAAACAACTCCAAATTCAAAAGAAAAATAACTCATATTTCCAAAGCAAATATACTCCAAGAAACTTCAGAGATCAAGTTCTAGAATCATTACTGAAATTCGAAATAGAGAGAAATCATAATGAGTCAATCACACTCGTGTCAATGACCTCTTGACGAAAAGAAGATTCGTAAATTAATTCAATTAGCTCTAGGGAGAGCCTTTATTATATCTGCTCTTATTGAAAAATATTTTATTTGCAGAACAGCAGCTGCTATTAAATAAAGAATTACAAGGTATTAGGCGTTTTGAAGCACGTTTTAAGAAAAAAGAATACAATTAGATGAAAATACAAAATAATTAAATTTATAAAGGAAGAGGTTCCTCCTTTGTGAATTCGGGTTAAAGGTCCCATACATAAAATAGGGGTTTTTTTGCAGATTACAATATGGAAAAATAGATAAAATCAAAACCAAGAAATGGCGATGTCGCCATTTTAGAATTATAAAGAAAGCTTCGTTTTATATTCAAATTTTATTTTATGCAGTGGCTTTTTTTGATCCCAAATGGTAATTTTATAATTTCAACAGACGATCACGAATTGCTTTTTCGGTGGCTTTGTCGTCTGTATTCTGTGGCTTTGTGCTATATTTCATTTTTCTAGGTAGTTGTGGATAAACCGTGTTAGTCCAGTGAATTGGCACTTGACTTTCGATCCGAAGGTTGTGGGATCGAATCCGCGTCTAAAAGTTTATATGCGCTTTAACAGGAGCTTTAAACGGTGACGGAAAACATCGTGAGGAAACCAGTTAGCTTTCTGGCAGCATCTCCAAATTTCATCTTTTGTTTTTGTGTGTACGCTGTCTTCTATTTTATTCGTATTCTTTTAATCACCAGGTTTGCATTTGGAAATCTTTGGACCCTTGGCATAATGTGGCCAGACTACGCACCGACGCTGTTCGAGCCCAACCAGTGGTGCCACCGGACGCTGTACGTGTTCGCGCTCACCCAGCTCGGCGTCGTCTGGGGGGTGTTGGCGCTGCTCGTGCTGCTATTAATGACACTTATCGTATGCCAGGTAAGTTTTTCATTCCTATTGCAGATTAATACGAGTTTTCGGCGACCAACGCGAAACCAACATCGTTTACCACGGTTTACTTAAATATTTTACTTAAGTTAAGGTATAGCTAATGATAAATAGTTAGTGCTTATTCTATGAGTATTTCAAATAATATTTTTTTGAAGCTACTAGCTCGGGTTGCCGTTATGTCTAATGAGTTGAATTTCGTGTTGTATGAGTCCACGATCCGGAACTTTATTACGTATTTACCTTATTATTTTATAATTCTCGACGTTTCGAGTGCAATACAGCTCTCGTGTTCAGTCTACCCGTGACCACGAGAGCTGTAAAATACGTGATAAAGTCCCGTAATTGAAAATAAGTGATGTTGACAGCTCTTCGGCTGCGGCTGGCTCGGCCCTCCTCGGTACAAGTAGCAGCGGCGCAGCGTCGTGCTGGAACTGTGGCACCGCAACATCAACAACACGATGGACGTCGCCGGCGCCCTCCTCCCATTCACCCAGGTCGTCCGCCCAGAGCTAACCATCCATGTCCAAGAAGTTCTCACCCAAGCGGAGAACGATAACAGAAAGATACCAGAAATAAAAGAACCTGTAAGTAGCCCGAAACATAGCCCGACGAAATGCATGAAGAATACAGAGGTGAGAGTGAAAGGCGCCGCTTGATGGTTGGTGGTTGTTCCGCGCGATAAGAAACATGTGACTTTTGAAACGAAAGACGAAGTTTATTATATCTAACAGTGAAGTGAAGTGATAAATTTGAAGTCCCGAAATGATGCGAGATTTTTGCCTGTTGCATAAAATATATTATAAATATCCTTGGAGATTCCACACAGCGGCATTTATTCCCAAATATGGTAACCAGATGACTAATATACTATTTAAATATTTTTTTTATAAATTGAAGCAACATTTGACGTCCATGTTGAGCAATGTTTATACCATGAAAATGATGGCAACAAAAATTGTATGTAACAGGCAAAAAAGTTGTATAGTGTAAATGGGACTTAAATGTTTTATTTATTTTTTAGATTATAATGGTACATGGGAAATTACTGACGTAAAAACTTCGTCGATTAGAATAACGGCAATGTTTCGATTATTCCGCAGAATCTTCATAATATGAACACATATTAAGTGTATGTAAGTACATACCATACACAAACCACAGATAAAATAATATTTTATCTGTGGTTTGTGTATGGTCACTCCTCGCGGTCGCGCCTCACTCTGATTATAATATTTTGTATTATATTTTATTAGACTGTTGTTTTATTTACTTGTGAGTAATTTCCCGTGTGCTACTTTATTATACTCTGTTGTTTCTTTATTGTGTGTTAGGTACTTTTATAAATCTTTTTCTAGGTACTTAATATGTTTATAAACTTATTTCATAGACAGATAACTAAAACAGAGTTGTACAGTATACGTGCTCAAAAGTTGATGTACAAAATAATTATGCAGACTTTGTAAACAATTAATGTTTTTAACTTTATTAATTTAATTACGATATCTATCGATTTATGAAATCTTATTTTGTGTTTTAATCAATATTTTGAAGAATACATCTGTTTTTATGAAGTTCTGACTCAAATGTAAACTTTGTGTTGGAATTATGTTTTTATTTATTTCAACATACAACGAATGTTTAGTGGTATTGCATAACCATGTAATTTTCTCCATAAAAATATAAAAGTTACATTACTATTATAATATAAGTAGAAAGTAAACTAAAGTATTTTAATGCAATGTGAATGATTTGCACTTAGTTTATTTGAAATGTGGTATTAGACCCCGTGAATATTTTGTATTTAATTAGATATGAATTTTCAATGTCAATATCATAATTATATCAAATATGGAATTTAAAAACTGCATGGAACAGGCTTTAAATAAATATATTTTGTGTAATTACCTATATTACAAGTATTTTTGTAATATAATTTTGTAGGATGTACCTTGATGTGCTTGATGCAATATAACTCTTATGAATTCTGTAAAATGAATATGAGCCTAATACTATTATTGAATCAAAAGTATTTTATAAATTATAAGAACTCTATGCACTTTGAAAATCAATATATATCTAATAATACTTTGCGTCTAATATAAACAAAAAATTTAAAAGAATAGGTAACTATCTGTCCAACAGTAATTGATCGAATCATCCTCAATGCAATGTAGCTAATCAGTTGAAGGTTTTTATAATAAACCTAAAATAATATTGTAATTTTACCTAAAAATATACGATTAACCAAAATTCAAAAATTAGTTGTAGGAAGAAATCAGTAACCTGTGGTTCACTTAGACCAAAAAGGGACCGTGTGTATAAAATGCATATCTTGTTAAATAAGAAGCTATCAATACAATTTATCTATACTAATATTATAAAGAGGTAATGTTGGTATGTTTGTTTGACGGAGGTAGCCTCCGAAAGCCAGCCGATTTCTAAAATTATTTTACCGATGTATAGAATGGACTGTCGGGATAGTTTTAGGCTATATTTTATCCCGGTAGTTTAATTAGTACACCCATGCAAAGCCGGGACGTGCTGCTAGTATTATTTAAACAAATACTATATTAAAACAAAATACTTGTAGTCGTCCGCATTACGTCCCACTTTTAGACCAATCCCGGAGCTTTTCTTACAATTAAAAACAGAACAACAGAAACTTTTAATATGCAGTATATTTTATAAAAATATAATATGATTTACGAGTCTATAGCAATGCGTATTGAATTGAATCCTAAAATAATGTTAGTTAAAGTTAAAACTATAGTTACTATGAAATATATGAATATTTAAAAAGTAATAGGATTTACATATTCCTTAGATATTAGAACTTATATGAAATATCAATACATAAAGACAATGGTGTCATGAGTAGCTGTAATTAGATTGGTAGAAACGATTTATAATTTTGTATCTTCAAATTCATTTTTGTACCTAACGATACCTATAGGTTTTTTTAACCTTGTGTCATGTTCCACAGTTGGGCAAGGTGTCCCTTTATCATCCACTCGTTTCACTCCAATGCAAAGATGAGTTCATCCCAAATATTTTACAATCTTTTACTGGATTTGTAAAGCACGGAATCATTTTTATTGCAATTCTGATTTCGTTGTTATTACGAGTATCTTCAAATATTATTCGGATCCTTTCGCATTTTATTAAGGTTGGTATCTTTAATAAATTCACGTATTTTATTTCATACGTATGTTTACTGATTTATAGGTTTTTTAAGCGGAATGTTTGTCGGAACGGCATCGTTTTATGTTCATCATCATCATCATCATCAGCCTTTCTCATCCCACTGCTGGGTATAGGCCTCTCTTCGTTTCCGCCACTCGCCCCTGTCCCGCGCCAATCTAACCCAAGTCCGACCTGCGGTCTTAACAATGTCGTCAACCCATCTTGTTGGCGGACGACCCACACTTCTATATCCTTCTCTTGGCCACCATTCAGTAAGCACTCTACTCCACCGGTCGTCACCACGCCTGGCCACGTGTCCTGCCCAATTCCACTTGAGCCCCAATATTCGCTTGCTAACGTCATGTACTTTAGTCCGCTCGCGAATTACCGAATTGGGGACTCGATCTAGAAGTGTGATGCCGAGCATGGCGCGCTCCATGGCTCTCTGTGCGACTCGGATCCTGTGCACAGTCTCCTTTGTGAGCGTCCATGTCTCGGCACCGTAGGTCAAAGTAGGCAGGACACATTGGTTGTAGAGGCGGGTCTTCAGACACTGTGGAATAGTGGGTGATCGTAATATATCATCCAGCCTACCGAATGCCGCCCATCCTAGTTGTATTCTTCTGGATATCTCCTTGGTCTGTAGTTCTTTTCCGAAAGATAGAACATGCCCAAGGTACACATATGACTCAACCATCTCCAGAGTCTCGCTTCCTATGGTAATATTAGGAATCGAGGCCCTGGAGACATTTGACATAACTTTTGTTTTGGACATGTTCATCTTTAGACCGACCCTAAGAGATGCATTGTTGAGGTCTTTGAGCATCTGTTGGAGATTAACCAGATTTTCAGCGAAAATAACAAGATCGTCCGCGAATCTAAGGTGAGACAAGAAGACACCATTAACTTTTATGCCACTTTGTTCCCATGCAAGCGTTTTTATGATGTCTTCTAAGACAGCCGTAAAAAGCTTGGGTGAAATGGTGTCTCCCTGTCTCACCCCTCTCTTGATTGCTATAGGTTCGGTAAGGCTGTGCAGTCTTACTTGCATCGTGGCTGAACTATACAGCTCCCGGAGTAAGTCGACATAGCGGCTGTCGATGTGACAGCGATGAAGAGAGTCAAACACAGCCCAATGCTCTATGCTATCGAAAGCTTTTTCGTAGTCTACGAATGCCATGCATAAAGGCCGGTTAAACTCTTGACTCTTCTCCATCAGTTGTTTGACGCTATGTATGTGGTCAATGGTGGAAAACCCACTCCGGAAGCCGGCCTGTTCGATGGGCTGATAATAGTCCAGAGATCGAGTGAGTCGGTTACAAATTATTTTTACAAAAACTTTATAAATCTGTGAGAGCAAACTAATTGGCCTGTAATTGGTTAACTTTGATGTGTCACCTTTTTTGTGGATTATTGTGACCAGAGCATTTTTCCAAAGCTCAGGTGTTCGAGCATTGGTTAGGACATTGTTGAACAGCTTCTCCAGAACGTCTAAGACTGGTTGTCCGCCAGCACGAAGTAACTCAACTGTAATACCGTCCTCACCTGGAGATTTCTCACTCTTCATATGGTTCAACGAGAAGATTATTTCCTCAGGAAGAATTCTAGGAAGGTCTTCAAAATCTCTAAGTGGGACAGGTGGAGCTCTGTGGTCGTTTTCACGTATATTCACGTCATCGACTTGCGCTGCATATAGACTACCGTAGAAATCCTCAACTACTTCCAACATTTTCTTTCTATCAGTTACCGATTTACCATTTTTATCTGTTAATTTAATGATTTGTTTTGAACCTGCTTTTACTTTTCTGCTAAATACCTTTGGGCCTTTAAATTTTTCTATTGTTTGTGTAATGACATTTGTGTTATAATTTCTTAAATCTCTTCTTACTAGTCTATGTATTTTCTTGTTGATTTCTAATATTAACCTATGATCAGTTTCTGTATTTTGTCTCATATACCTTCGTTTTTCTATCATGTTTTGAGTTTCAAGAGAAAGCTTACTAATCTTTTTATTTCTGAAGCTACTAAGATGTTCCTTGGTGATTTCGGTGACTGTGTTACACAGCAACTGGTTAATTCGGTCCACATCCATATTCATTTCTTCAAGTCCTTTGAACCGGTTCTGAAGATCTTTCCGGTACTCATCCTGCAGAAAGTCAACCTCTTGTTTTTCGTATCTGTGCTGAGCGCAGGTCAGTTTGGCTCTCTCTTTCTTGAGGTTGAATCTGTATGTCGCCCGAACCATCCTGTGGTCGCTACCAGTTTTGAATCGAGCAAGAACTGAAACATCTGTAACGACTTGTTTGTGTGAACAGATGATATAGTCCACTTCGTTCTTGTACTTGCCGCCTGGACTTACCCATGTCCACTTCCTTGAAGGTCTTTTATGGAAAAATGTATTCATTGCATATAAATTTTTCTGTTCAAGAAAGTTTACAAGGGTTTGTCCTCGACTGTTTCTCTGTCCAAGTCCGAAACTACCGACTGATCTTTCATTCACCAAAGGAAGCCCGATTTTGGAATTAAAATCACCCATTATAGTATTATAATGGCATGGGGATTCAGATAGAGCTCTTTCTATATCCTCGTAGAATTCTTCTACTTCGTCATTCGAATGGTCTGACGTTGGAGCGTACACTTGTATTATTTTTAGTGAGTAGCGCTTGTTCAGTTTTATGATTGCGAAACATACCCGAGTGGATATGCTTTTTATATTCTGAAGAGATGATGAAATACTGCTTCTCACTAAAAATCCTACGCCCCCATATGTGGAGTCTTCATGGCCTCTATAGTAAAATAGATCTCCCGATGTTAACTTAATTAAGTCTTCTCCTTTCCTCCTCACTTCAGAGAGACCTATAATATCCCATTTGATGGATTCTAATTCGTTTTGGAGCTCGAGTAATCGTTCGTCCGTTTGCAACGTCCTGGCGTTGTAACACGCCAGGGTCAGGGTCGTGGTGTTTTGGCAGCTGGGCTTCTTCCAGCGATTCTTAGCACCCTCTGCACCGCCGGAACCATGACCGCTGCCAGAGTCAGGAATAGCGGGGCTGCTGGGGACTGAGGGCCGGGGCTTATTGGCGTTTATCATAACGAAGAGGTTTTAGCCTTAAAACGCCACGCTGGCCAGTGCGTCTTGGCGAGTATTATCCCGGTCACGTTAGCCTGTGGCGGAAAGTATAATAATTTTGTTATTATTACACTTTCCGCCACAGTTACCAGGGGGGCCCACGCGGAGGTGTGACTCGGAACTGGTACAACAAGTTCTGTGAAATTAATTTTGCGGCACAGATTCTTGTTCCCCTACCCCCCCCGTTTTATGTTATGTGACATTTTTATTACAATATGAGCAAATAATAGCTGTGTGTTAGACATTGTTGAATTTTTTTTTAAATCCAATAGATAGATAGATAAAAAGTTTATTTTGGTACACACACAAAAAAACACAGTAATTAAAGAAAAATAACAACATAAAAAATAAAAACAAAAAAATATGTAAGTGGAGCGAGCAAACCACTAAAACGAAATACGAGATGTGTGCAGTATAAATTTGGAGATGCCAACGCGCTGTCAAAAAATATAATGAGACCACCTTGTTACGTTCTTTTAAATAAAATAGTTCTTAAAATCAGTCAATTAAGTCCATCAATTGATTGATGGAATACTCGATGAACAAACATAAATAAATACATACAGTGGAACATAAAAAAGTGGAACATAACATTCTTTTTGAAGTCAGTTAAATTATAATTTCATGATATTTTTAAAATCCAATTTCCTTATTTAAAGAAAACGTTTCCCATAATTTGACTTGAAAATCTTATGAACTTAGATTATTTGGTTATTGGGAACATAAATATCAAAGACTCGTTTGATACAAAATTACTTGTAAAGGAGTAGATAGCCGTCGCTTGTAGCGAAGTAAAAAGTAGGTAATAGTGTAGATATTTCTTGAACAATATAAAATTTGGATAAAAAAAGAAAATATTATGTAGTTCATCTCTAAAATTTCAAGAAATTAATTACACATAGAAGACAGAAAACAGTTTTTTTTTTTATCACGCACATAGACTTTGTTTTCTATAAAGTATAATATTTACTAAAATAGATTTTTGTAGAATACTTTACAATTGAAACTTTTAGAAAAAAATGGTATTCAAATATAATGTATAGCAAAATATGTATTTATATCGTAATTGCAAATAAGCTTCTAAATACTTATCCAGTAGATATATTATCCCTTAGATTAAATCGACTTAACTAAAGACTATTATAGATATCAGTTAGTATAAGGCTGGAAGCATTCAAAATATATCATTTTAAATGTATTATATTTATTGCGTGTCTTAAATTGTAATGAAGTGAGTATTAAATGTGTTTGGATTTATTAAATTATGTTTTATTTGTGGCTTAGGCGTGATGCTGTTCATTTATTAAGTAATTGATTTAAATAGTTTCTTAGCTATTAAACTACTTTTACAAATGGACAAACTGTTTGTTTTCTAGTTATTATAAAAACTTACTAATTAAAAATCAGGACGAAATTATGGCAGTTTTAATTGTGCAACGTACACTTTTGTAAGTCCAAAGATCATTTCAAAACATTTTAACTTACATTATTTAAAACAAAGTAAGAAGCATTTACTTCGGTAGAACCTCGCATAACTTCGACTTCGTCTTATTATGCTTATTCCTTTGCCTGTAATATACGAATTCAATGAAAAAGCCCACAAAATAAGATACATTGTGTTGTTTAGCCTTAAATCTATTTTCGGCTCTCATCTTTTTAAGTTCAAATATTTATCTAAATGGAAGGTGTTTTGGGTCTGGCCGTAAACAAGTTAAAGGTCCCTTGCCTAAATTACTTACTATCCCATTCCTAGAGATAGGAAAATTCCTAGTTGGTTCGCATAGATTTATCATGATAATTTTAAGACCGATTCTGAGTATTAGCCAGATTACATATCTTTGTGGCATTAGGCCTCCTTTTCATGGCATCATTCATTTTTATCACAAAAATAGTATTATTCGCTCGTATGATGGCCAAATCTGGTGACAACGTCTAAGTCAAAGTCATAAGCCGGAACCAACAATTTTACGTACCCTACAAAGCCATGAAGCGCTCAGATAATGATACCACTTGCGGTCACCAATCCAAGTATCCAATTGACATCTCAGTACGTTGATTAACTATGACGATCTATTAAGAACATCTTAGCAAGCTTCGCCACGAGCGCTTCGTATCTTCTATTACAAACTACATATTACAGACCAAATAATACCTCTCTTCCTGTTGGAGGTTTAGAATAGTAAGCGAGAAACTTGATTTAAACAGAAAATTAGTAAACATGAATTTGCTAGTCTGCTAATTGCATTAATTATAGCTGCAGCTAATAACGTTTTCACAAACAGAGAATGCCTTACTTAACAAGGTAAGGCTAGCTTGTAAAATATTATACGAAATAATAATTTGCAACTTGAGCGCTTGAAGCTTGAGGCGCTGATGGCTAAGCTTGCTAAGACGTTCTTGTTAGATTCAAATCAAATCAAAATATCTTTATTGAGGACACAGTTGAAACAAATATAATGGGCCCTACAATCGGCGGTCTTATCGCTCATGGCGATTTTTTCCAGACAACCCTAAACCTAAAACTAAGGAGAAATGCCAAACACCAGTCAACGAGATTAAGCACTTTGGGTATTCACTTGTAGAATACACCATAACATTGATTTGTTACAATCTTAAACCGCGCCGAGCCAAACGCGCGCTTATCTGAATGTAGCCTAAGTTTACGAGTCTGAGTTTTCTGAATCTTTCAGTTGGAGTGGTACAATTTCCCTGCAATCAGCTCGAGTGGCCGCGATGCAAATTGGACCGTTTAGAATAAAGAGAGTAATTGAGTGGAGTAATGGAACTCGCGAGGTTTGAGACAGACTGTAGGTAGCTTACGGTACAGGCATGGTACAGTCAATAGAATCCCATAGTTTTAAGAACGTGACTATTCTAATCGTAGTAAGATCTTATTGAAAGATATTTTGACTTTGACTTTGTTCTAGGACTGAAAGGACATATAAATGTAACTTCGGAGTTTTAACTGCCTTTA
Organism: Xanthorhoe spadicearia; assembly: GCA_947086425.1. NCBI lineage: Eukaryota > Metazoa > Arthropoda > Insecta > Lepidoptera > Geometridae > Xanthorhoe > Xanthorhoe spadicearia. Next base: position 10,078,994 of record OX352202.1, on the reverse strand, counting down.
GGTCTCCATGGTTCAGTATTTAACTATTTTGACTGATAAGTGATACTTAATAGCGATTTGTCGCAAACTCCGCCTGCAACTGTACATCCTCTGAAATGACTCGACATTACACGGCTGGAGATAGTGATGCTCTGCCCCTCTACTCTCATCATCATCATCATTTTCAGATGTTCTGGGACTTGAGATGGAATAGGCTTGCCCAGCACCTAAACTCATTTCATTTCTGTTGTTGTAAGTCGGTATTATTTACAAAAAGACAAAGCCTAACCAATTAACCATGTTTAGGTACTTTTCTGTTTCGTTCTCACATTTCATGGAATTAAAAGACTTGCTGAGATAAAACGGCAACGTTCTGTTACACGTGTCTTAGTTGTTATTGAAGCAAGTTGGAAGATGATTTGTTCTGGGAATAAGGGATACCCTTACGTGCATAGAGTAAACAAACCCAAAAATAAACGCCTCAGGGTTGTATGATGCAAACCTGTTTAGACGTCTTCTATAAATATCGAAGTCTTAATGACGAAAACATTTGAGGATGTGATGTCTCAGAACTAGAAGAAAAATAAATATTTCAAGACATGCAAGTTTCGATACTGAATTTCAGCCGCGTAAGTTCGGAAACTATACCTAATACAAATAAGAAAATATAACAACTTATTAGTTTAATCAAAAACAATAAATTATCGCAAATAAAACTTTTTAAACTATCATGGTTTTGAACATTATAAAACAAATCATGGCAAATACCTCGTTACAAGTGTTTTTAATAATCGCAAACGTTAACGTAAGATTGTATCTAGGCTCACTTTATCACAAGACAATATTTAATCTGTGGTAGTCGCCAACAAACCTGAAATAGAATACAACATAAGCATACCCCATGGGGCAGGAGGGGGCGGCAAAGGTCACGGTCGAACCGACGAGTAACGATAGTTTCCTATCATACTTGATGACTATCTTTCGGCGAACAATAGAAAGAAAGAAAGAAAGAAAAATATGTTTATTTCGTAGGACCATAAGGATCACTCAAAAACGTACAGTCTTAATGAGCTATACTATATTTCTAGAAACGAGCTTATAGGAAGAAAATTAAGCGCACGTGATTGGTCGCCGAAAATAATTTTATTTCTCGTGATTGGCTAGATTTGACAATTGACAATTGATTTGACAATCTAGCCAATCACGAGAAAGACAATTATTTTCGAAGACCAATTACGTGTGTTTATTTTTGTTCCTATTAGCTCGAATCAAATAAATTTGTATAGATGACTCTGTTGCAATAACATTTGAAGAAATTGCGAAGAAGTCGATTGTGCACGGTTATCAACAATTTAATATAAGTGGTATTAGAGTCAGGAGGCTTACCAAAACGTATTATCATAGACTAAACTACGAGTATCTATTGTCTGTGGTATTATAAAACAATTCAATTCACGTTCTAACTGTTGTAACTTTACTTCAGCGCCTTAGCTTACGTAAAAAGCAGTTCAATAAGGACCTAAACTAAATCGCTTTTAGCGGTTTTAGTTAGCCCTAAATAGTGGCGATTCTGACGCCGTCTAAATAATAATAAATAAACATCCTTGGACATTTAAGACAGTGTCATCTAGTCCCATCATCATCATCATCCACAGCCCGACTTTACCCACTGCTGGGCATAGGCCTCCCTTAGTTTGTGCCATCCACTACGATCCTGCGCCAGTCGCATCCATTGTCGCCGTGAACTATGTCGTCGACCCACCTCGCCACCGGACGCCCGACACTTCTATGACCCATCCTCGGGCACCATACGGGTAATGGCTTTGGTCCACCTGTCATCACCTCTTCTTGCAACGTGCCCTGCCCATCTAGTCCCAAGCTAAGCAATTTAAAAAGGGTCTAATAACCATTGAAAAAACATGTTCTCTTTCAACGAAATGTGTTTTCACCACTCAATTTCTTCCCCTATCAATCCTCCTGAACAGCCTTATTTACTGCTTCCACTAATTAACTGTGTAATTTAAGCGTATTCGTTTGAAAAATATGCAAATTAATTGTTGGGGCACCTGACCGGGCTTTTAGACACAGCCTTTATTAAAAAGCTTGATCATTACTACAGGAGCGCGAGATTTTTATCTATTTTAAACAATAGAATTTATAACTTTGAGAACAACCCCGAATTTAGCTTGGCTTGGGGCTAAATGACGCTGTGTGGAAAGTCCAAGGATATTTATTATTATTTATTTATTTCAAATTACTGCTGAAGTACAATTTAAACTTAGATCAGATCTCTGTTTAAGCTTTGAATCTGGGCTCAAGCACTCAACATATTAAACTCAGTGATTTTAAACATCTCCAAATACAACTAAAATGTAATATTATAGATCATAAATAGTATCCATATAAATAAATAAATAAATAAATTGCCACGCTGAATATATAGATGAAACATTTTACTTCTTATTATTACAGATAAAATAATACTATGTACAGATACACCACCTAGAACATCAATTTCACTCCGGTTTTTCTTCGGGCTATTTTTTTGTGTTTGATTTTGCGGCGCCCCTAGCAGTGTTTAGGTCTTGCCTGCAATCAAAAATACTCGTAAGTAACTCCATCTAGTGCTAATGTTTTTGATTGCTGGCAAGACCTAAACACTGCTAGGGGCGCCGCAAAATCAAACACAAAAAAATAGCCCGAAGAAAAACCGGAGTGAAATTGATGTTCTAGATGGTGTATCTGTACATAGTATTATTTTATCTGTGTTATTATAGATCTTTCTTTTTTATTGTAAAAAAAACTGAAAATTAAAGAATGAACTTGCTGTTCCTGTTAAGCTACATTCGTGGTTAGTCGAGCTGGACTTTTCGGATATTTAATATAATTGCGTTTCATTTTGTAAACATACATAATTTATTTTCAACTGAAAATATATCATCTATATCAATTATTTCAAATTAAAAAGTTAGTTAGTTCAGGCAAGTGAGCAATGATAAAAACAAAAGGAGGCCTATTCCCAGCAGTGGGATAGATCAGGCTGCGGATGATGATGATGATGAAAAAGTAAGTACATTCGAGGAAGGAAACACATAGTGGGGATGTTCTGACCTCCTGCTCGATTCATGACTACATTCAAAACATGACGCGGTAAGAGATTGCACGTTATCTAACTTTTGTTTTCTGAAATCCTGATGAATCTGAATCCTGAATTTCGAATTATTCAAAAAAACCACGCCGTGTCGTGCCACGTCAAGACATGGTTATTAGGACAATAAGGCGGCAGGATACAGTCAATTTAATTATATGCAGGAAAGTCGAATTGTGTAAATAAGACTTAAGTTTGCTTAACGGAGAAAAGTCGACCTCAAAACCTAAACCCCTATTTTCTTATCGCGACAAACATTCGTGACCAACAGCTTTAGCTTCGTCATTAGCACGTTATTTAGTTGTTTTGGAAATATCACGTAAATTATAAAGGTTTATTTACTTCGGGCTATGAAAAGTTCAAACTAAAATCTGCCGCCTAAATAACCATGTCTTCACGCGGCACGTCTCGGCGTTCTTATTTTAAAAAATTCTATGGATTTCAGAAAACAAAAGCTAGATAACGTGCAATCTCTGATCGCGTCATGTTTTAAATGTGTTCAAGAATCGATCTCCTGAAACGTTAAGTAATAAAACTATTTTAATACGAAAGAGGAAGTATTTAAATAAGAGCCGTGTTGGCCGAGTGGATTAGTGTGCCGTATTTCAATTTTAAAGTCGTGGGTTCAAATGTGCACCAATAGAGAAAAGTAGTAGCATCGATGGGCTTTAAATCTGTCACATATGGAATATTATTTCTGCGAAAAGTGGGTACGTAAGAACTAAACTATTACCTACACAACTATTATTTGGTAGGTATGCCTTAATAGATACATTTAGAAAAATATAGAATAATCTGAAAGTAAGTCTACAGCAACTGAGGAATCATATTTTATGTATTTATTTTAAAATTAATGATGAACGTTTGTTTACTAGACATTTTTGTTGTTTATGTACCAATTACCTCTAAAATTTCGATAGGGAAAAGCATTTAGTAAAAAAATTATTCTTTGTCGTAGGTACTTAAATTGTAGTAGGAGTGACGTCCAATCCTCATCGGAAGCGACTTTGATCGATGACTCGAGTAAATTAGCGAACGGCGGCGGATTGGCACCATATCGACGTTTCCTAACATTCAAGCTATATGGTATAGAGTTCCGCTATAGCCGCCATCGCACACAAGACAGTAGGTCGTCATAGTAGACAGATTTTGAAAATTATTTATTACAAATTTTGACTTGCCAATGTTATGCGATGTAACACTATGGTTGAAATAAATGAATTCACTGAATTTACTGAATATCATAAACTCGAGATCGTAGTATCATGGCCTCGAAGTTGATTCACTACAATTTTTAGTTTTTGCCACTTGTAGGTATGTACCTATTTATGTAATTTACTGGTTTATCTATTACTAGCAGCTCTTCACGGCTATGCTAATGAAACCCGGGATAAATAATAGTCTATTTTCATTCAGAAAGTTCATTCTATACATCGGAAAAAAAAATTTTTGAAATCGGATGTGTAGTTTTTGGTTACCATCTATAAACACCCAAACAAACAAACCAACTTTACCTCTTTATAATATTAATATTAGTAAAGACAAAACTTATGTTTCTCTAAGTAATACTTGGTTCACTAAGTTGAATTTCGAAAATGCAACTGATCGAGGGCGTATCGAGATTCGAGTTACGCTCAATGTTTTCATTTTAAAGATTATAATATGTAATAGAAGTCCCTTAACTCATTTATTTGTAAAACCAAAAAAAAGCAACCTAGCAATACCAATTTAAATGAAAAGGGACTCGGTCTCATTACCCTACACATCCCTTAAATGCTTCTGAAATCCCGAAAATCATGAGAAACTAATATTATAAATGTGAAAGTGTGTGTGTCTGTTTGTCCGTCTTTTACGGCAAAACGGAGCGACGAATTGACGTGATTTTTTAAGTGGTGATAGTTGAAGGGTTGGATCGTGACATAGGCTACATTTTTTCCTGATATTCCCGCGGAAACGGGACTTACGCGAGTGAAACCGCGGGGCTCAGCTAGTTAGAAATATTTTTTCAGGAGACTTGTTTATTGATTTCTTCCCAATTTGTTGGTCACTCTTAACTCGGCCACTTGAAGGGACCAACTTAAGAATCTTGGGTCTTATCGATAATTCTTGATTTCGATCTACTTAAGTACCTACTTACCTACATATTTGTTTCAGTAATTTGTATAACTTTTAACGAAATTATTGTATTTCTATTTAACTTCATCATCATCCACAGCCTGACTTTACCCACTGCTGCGTATAGACCTCCCTCAGTTTGTGCCATCACGTCTATTTAACTTAATTTGTAGAAAATACGTAAAATATGATCTCTTACGTTATTCCATTTTATAAAATGGATGCACAAAAGTCGTAAAACAAACTACACCATAAAAAGAGCTCATACAACTATCTAGACGACATAAATCTTCACATACGCCTTTAAAATAAAGATAAATCCGTGGTTTTGTCCGAAACCTGAGAAGTGGCAGACGTTGATGTATAAAAATTTATCGTACGAATAAGACGGGGCAGTAGAACATAGTACATATTAAATCAGTGTAGCTACTCTTAGCCCAGGCGCGCACTAGGCAGCCAGGCTGCGGCAGCCAGTAAAACATATGACGTTGTATAGGAGCCCGCGCACTAGGCAGCCACGAAATCTCGGCTGCGGCAGCCAAACGTCATATGTTTTACTGGCTGCCGCAGCCTGGCTGCGCAGCCTGGCTGCCTAGTGCGCGCCTGGGCTTAATCCACAATCGCAATATCCAATTAAAATATCAATCGATTTTTTGTGATTTGAGACTATAGAAATCTACTGTAGCGCCACATTGGCGTTGAATTTCGTGGATATTGGGCGAACTAATTGATTTTGTGACATTTGGGTATCTGTAGTAATTTGACAGTCGATAGCTTAGTGGGTAAAGACCCGTCTGTGGAGCAGCTTACGAGTTCGAATACTGCTACGGGTCAAATTATTGCATGTTCTGCAAATCTTGGATTTTGCAGTTCCGGCACTGGATGATTTTCCTCAAGAACCTTTACCTCTCTTTTTCTATTGAAAAATATTTAAAGAGTTTTCAAATCTAAACTGACCTACTTTTGTACTTGGAGTACTGCTGAGCTGTACTATGTTGAAGGCTGTTAAGTTCCACTGCGGGTACATGACGTTGAACCGCTGCTGTCTTGTGGCTAATGCCCGAATCTAACGAAATTTAACGCGGCTAGAATAAAGAGTTCATTTTTATTAAATTAGTATTTTAGTAGTGTAAGTTTTGTCTCTGTTTTTTTTTGTTCTTTATTAAATAAATAGGATTACAAAGTATGGGCAAAAATATGGCACAAACTGAGGGAGGCCTATACCCAGCAGTGGGTGAAGTCGGGCTGTGGATGATGATGATGACAAAGTATGAACGTCCTTGATGCTGTACCTTCGCACAGTTGGCTGCACGAAGCTGACATCAAAGAGTGCAGCGAAGCGACCACCCGGAACAGCCAATCTGATTCGCCTTCATATAAATTTGTTATACAATGTCAGTGTTATTATTAAAGATATTTTTAGCTTTTGGTTCTAAAACTGGTTTTAAAACTAAGATTTTCACGGGCTACCTGTTTGTTTCAACCTAAAAAGTAAAAGTCGTCATTACTGAAGCACCCTGTACATTGCAGACGACGAGGCGTTGGCTACGCAAGCGTACTTCAACATCTTTTAAACACCCTCATTTTGTGAGCAAAGCACATTTCGAGTGCTGTGTGGGTGCCTTTTTAAGAACCTAAGTTATAAGAAGACTAGCAGCACATCCCGGCTTTACACGGGTTTACTAATTTAAAAAAAACTACCGGGATAAAATAAAGCCTTTAGTCCAATCTTCACATCGGTGAAAGAATTTCTAAAATCAGCTGAGTAGTTTCGGAGATTACCTCGATCAAACAAAAAAACAAAACCTAGATTTAATCCTATCTCGTTCATAACTCAGTACTACTTGGTACCACCATAAACTTCGTAGCAATTTCGTAGCATGTCGTAGCTATTTCGTAGCGGCTCGTAACGGTCTACGGCAATTCGTAGAGCCTGCGATTCCGCTTAATTGGATACCACCGCATTCGATTATATCGAAACCTTAGAGTACCTCTTATAAGCTATAGCATGTTTGGTGAACTTGAGTCGTGTGTATGAACTATATAGCTATTGAACTGCGTTTCTGTGATACGTTAAATTTTGAGTACCGGCTTAACTTTAAGTAAAGTTTAAAATAAATACAATGTATAACAACAAGCAAATAACATTTTATAAAATTCTTGTAACACAACTAACACCATCAGTTACAAAACATTTAAAATAAAGATGAAAGAGCAGCTTTCCCTATCCTCAAAGGTTTGCCTTTTAGGGTTAAGCTCGCCTTTGTACTTGCCTTTTTATAGATTTTATTTAAATTTATTTTTGTATGTAGTTAAAGAATAAAGAAAGATGTTTTAAAATGAGAGTTTGATTAGGTTCTTATTATGACTCTGTTAACCACATTGTTAGACGTGTCAGTGCGTGTAGGCACGTTCCAATCACGAGAGTACCTCTGTACTATCCAATTCTATCTGTTGTATATCACTATAACTTATGTTTACTTCTATAAAACAAGCAACAAGCGTTTGGCTCGCAGCTTTGCTTTTTGTAGGGACCTAAAAATGTAGCCTATTATTTAAGTTCCATCCAAATACGTTTAGTGCTTACACTCATTTTTTGAAAATTAAAATAAAAAAATGATATAATGATTAGTACTATCAGGGAACGGTAGAAAGTTCTTTTATATCTACTTTATTCTTATTTTATAAATACCATTTTGGAAATTGATCTTTATAAATTAATACCAATCATTTATTCATATTACTTAATTCATTAATTTGCATTTATATAGAATAGTCAAAATCAATATTTATGCAAACCTTACCTTGCCCGACCGATCGTAAATTGAAATCTAGAGCAAATGTTTTGAAATAATTTAGTTGCAGTCATACCCCGAGCACAAATTACTGAGTTTATCGTAGCATACCTATAAATAATTAGGTTTTATTCAAAGTAAGAATTGCTATTTCTTCATTAGCACGGGTGCCTCATCTCAAACATTGAATTCACTCCGTTTTTCTTTGGGCTATTTTTTGGTGTTTGATTTTTGCGGCGTCACCTAGCGGCGTTTAGGCATCCGACTGCATGCTACTTAGCACTAGATGGAGTTACTTATTTTTGATTGCAGGCAAGACCTAAACGCCGCTCGGGGCGCCGCAAAAATCAAACAGAAAAATAGCCCGAAGATTTTTCTTCGGGCTATTTTTATTTTAGAACAATGTTCGAGATGAGGTATCTGAATTATATAGGTAATCTGTGGTAAACAGTAAGTAAGTAAGAAAAAGTGATAGTTATAAAGTTATGCGGGTAAAAGTAGGTTTATTATAGTCTCCAATAAATAGAGCAATGCAGTAAAGTCGAGTGCACCATTAGCAGTAATTGCTCGCTACTTGATATCGTTTACACAGCGCGGCTTGATTTGCTCAATAAACTGCTTCTCTTTTAAGTTATTATAGCGTAACTTTAGTATTCGAAGACTTATATATAGGTAAGTATAGGCGACCAAGAAATTGGTTTACCACTTTTGATGACATCGCGAGCCCTCGATGTTTTGTACGTGCAAATGATATTCAGCCTTAGAGTGGTAAACCAATTTCTTGGTCGACTATACATAATTTATCGTCTGGGTGTTTTCCATCTATAAGTAAGTATTTACAAAAAAAAAATCTAAGTAGGTATTATATGAAACACAAAAGGCTTTAAATAATAATCAATAATAATAATAATCTTTATAGGTAGGGTGGTAGCACACAAATAACACGCCAGAATACTGCGTTTTAATTCAACTGATTTCATAGGGGACATAATTATAATTAACAAAGACCTTAGTTAAACATTAACAAAATTACATTAAATATCGTCTATTATATAGTGACCAGGTTTTTTTCATGCATTTCCTGTTTTTGAGTTTGCATTAAGATTTTAAATGAAAAAAACTCAACTCATTATATATATTGCTCAACACGTATCTTTGTAAAAAGTGCTTTTTATATAGATTCCCAACAATTAGTGATTTGTAAGGCCTCGCTATGAACCTAGTTCAAATAAAAGTGTACATGGCTTAACTCAGTGCACTTAGCGGCAATACAGGTTCCGCTCGCAATTAGGCGGATGTAGCTATGAAAACAGAGATTTTGTTTTGGCCCACCTGAGACGCAGCGATTGTAGGTTCGATTCCCGTTGCGAGACTAATATATTATCAGTCTTGTTTATGGCTGTTCTCTCTCATGTATTAAAGGTAAAGGTTTTATTTATTAATCGAAATATTTTTAAAATACAACGAAAATTATTACGCGGCGTGATATGGTATCATTTACTTATGGGTATGTGTTTGGTGGGTATTTATATAGTAAATAGTTTTTTATAAAGTAAGTACTATAAAAGTAAGTTTGGATGTTCAGTATATCATGGCCCTACAACGTATGTCGGGGGGTACGTCGTTGTGTGAAAATACAATTAGGTGCAGCGGATATTGCTAAGTGCAGGTTTCCGTGCTTTTATTTAGGCCCACTTTTCCCCTTTCGCCTCTTTCATCTCTCTTTGATAATGTTACATTAGGTATTTTCTTAATTTGCATGAATAACTTTCTGAGCTTTTGTAGAAAGTTTTAGGGAATTCATGCTTAAGTATGAACTCTGAAAATGAACCTAAGTTTCAGCTAAATCAATAGATATTTGTGTGAAGTAGTAAGCAGGTAACATAATAGGTATACACATTCATAATTATAAACTTTCAAAAAAAAAAATTATGATCACGACTGTATCCCACGGTGCGGTAGACATGTCTTTCAGATCTTTTATGTAATTTTTTAGATCTTTGAAGATGTCTAATGGGGTAGTCAGAGGTATTTCCAAATATGTACATACATATTTGGTACATGCCCACATTTTGCAGAAGTTAGCTTTCCATACGTGACAGGTTGCAAGCCCATCGACGCATAAATTTTCACCCTTAAAGATAGTGGGTTGGTAAGATAACGAAACATTGTAAGATTTTGTCACAAACCAACTACAATGAAAGCTTGGCTTTACAACTCGATTTATGAGCTTTGACCGTAAATATTTATGTTCAATGCATAAAACAGCCACTTAAAGTCATTTATTGTCGGTACAACTTTGTGGACATTATATAAATAAATAACCATCAATGGACATGGACGTTCCACACAGTCCACGTCATCTAGTCTCAAAGCAAATAAATGATTGTATAAATTCAATAATTAAATTAACCAACTTTGTGCTTTTAAAGGTTCCAATAGTTCTCGTTAAGTACCAACTTTTAAAAGTTACTTCGCTATGTTTCCATGCATCCATTTTCATTTATTCATTTCATTTCATTTTGACGACCTCTGTGGCGCAGTTGGGTGAACGCCCGGCTGAGACGCGGAGGTCGCGGGTTCGATCCCCGCTACGGGACAAATGTTTGTATGTTCTGCAGATATTTGTCTGGGTGTTTTCTATCTATAATATGTATGTATTTACAAAAAAAAAATGTATCTATGTATTATTATCAGTCATCTGGTTACCATAACACAAGCATTAAGTTGCTTAGCTTGGGACTAGATGACGCTGTGTGGAATGTCCAATGATATTTATTTATTTATTTATTTATCCATACTTGTCTAAAAACAGCACGTGCCAAAAACTTATGATTGAGACGAATTTTCAGACATCTTATATTCTTTTCAACCTTTCCGAAAATGTCTTATTGAGTGTCCGCCATCATGAAATCCATATACTAAACCCTCATCTCTTGCTAGGTCATATTACATTCCACAGAACCACAAAGGATGTGCGAACATAGGAATTTCACCCTTATTACCTGAGGAAAATGTTTATCGTCACTTACACTTTATGACAAAATCTCAGAGACTGCAGATTTGTTTCACACTGAGATGAGATAGGTGAGATACGACTTACGTTAAAGTTTTGGTCAAAATTAGTGATTTGTAAAAAAACATAATCTATTTTATTTATCTATTACTGATTATACTATTAACTATTATATTTACCTTGTAGGTATCTAACACACATCTAAACATAACTACCTGCCAACAGACGGCGAGAAAAGACTTTGTTTTATACTTTGTGATGACATTTTATGGTGCCTAATAAAATACGATGCGAGTAGAGCATGCAAAATGCTATTAGAAAGCTTCAGGCGCTCAAGTCTTTATTGTCTCATAAAATTTGGTTCTACCTACTGTGTCTTGTTTACTCGTTTATGGAAACAAATGTATGTATATTTTTAAAAGCTAGCTGATATTTTGATTAGGTAGGTACATAACCAAGCAAATTGTTTCGTCAATTAGACTTAAATAAGGCTAAAAGTAGGTTAAAAACTAGTTTTGAAAATAAATATTTTAATTAAGTTGAAAATAAAATTAGTAGTATTAGCCTTGCTATTTACCTAAAGAAATATAGGTAAGTACCTACCTAAAACTAACACCTACCTTGCGAATGAACCCACAGGCGGAATTCAGTCATGAATAAAACAGTATCAGTCGAGCCATGCAGTAAGTTCGTCCAACTTAGCCCGACTTTATCCCACCTCGCGACATATCTAGGCATAAAGTTTAAATCCGCGCGTTCACTTTTTTAAATGCTAATTCTTTTGAAAATTCCAGCGAAGTTAATTCAAATGTAGATACATACACGTTGGCTTATTTGATATCCGACAAGCTATGATACACTGCAGTGGGCGTCTTATCAGTTTAACTATCTACCGGATAATTTTTCAAATGTATAAAATTATTAGTTAATGAAAGATTAATTGCGCGTGCCCCGCGGTCTCACCCGCGTAAGTCCAGTTACCGCGGGAATATCGGGATAAAAAGTAGCCTATGTGTTATTCCAGGTCTTTAGCTACCTGTGTTTCAAATTTCATCGCAATCGCTTTTGTAGGTTTTTCGTGAAAGAGGAACAAACATACATCCATAAATCCATACTTAGAAACTTTCGCATTTATAATATTAGTAGGAAGTAGGATAGGATAGGATAGGATAAGTTTATACAAGTTACTGGAAGCGCTGTACTGGATTCTCATACATTTTGTAATACTCAGTATCGAGGATAGTCTGTTGGTACCTACTTACCTATCAATCCTGCAACGGTCATGCACTTTTTTATACTCTCTATCGTTAATTTTCATCGCATCGAGTAAGTGCCAGCCTCTAGAGCGACATGGTAGCGGGTCATTGACATTTCCTATCGATGTAGGTCAATAGGCAACTCCTCGCCCGCTCTCGGGCGCACACATCATTATATTTATCTTTTTATTCTGGCTTCAGTGGGTAGTGCCTGAAAATTTGGATTGATGGTCGTAGGCTTGAGCCCGACTTTGTACTTTTTATAGAAGACTAGCAACACGTCCCAGCTTTGCACGGGTGTAGGTACAAATGAAACTACCGGGATAGAATACCTATAGCCTATAACCATCCACAATTATTATAGTCCATTCTACATCGGTGAAAGATTTTTTTAAATCGGCCGAGTAGTTTTGGGAAATTACCTTCGTCAAATAAACAAACAAGCCAAAATTACCTTTCTATAGGTAATATTAGTGAATATTTCTGTTAATGAAATAAAAAATAAATCGTATAAAATGATGTAAAAATAAACAGTGTGTTTCATTGCATTTTCTAAATTTAAAAGAAAACAGAAATCTGTCCTATCTTTTGGAAGTGCGTTTCACGCATCATTAGACCGAAACGAAACCAGATGCTTGAATGAGTGTAATTACTGGCTCCTGAAAGGATTGCTCAAGTGTCGCATCAATCAAGCTGGATCGATGACTGTCGACTCGGAGGATCGTGTAGATGGGACATTTGGACAGGGTGGGCCGTGGGGCAATCGTGGGGTAAAAGTTTTTAACATATGGCTAAACACGTTGCTGCTTATGTCAGCACTAGAAAAGAGACTTCGATTTCTAGTTGATCTTGACACAACAAACAAACCAACATTACCTATTTTTTAGTATGGATTGAAGCCGGGATTAAAAATTATTTTGCTATTTTTCAATTAAATAAAAAGTATTTAATTAAACTGAAGAATCAAGAAATAAAATACGGTTCATTAGGAACTGAATTGTTTTAAATTATTCCCGAAGCAAACATCATTACGAGTCAGATCTCACCTTTCCGTGGAGCCATGAAGCAGCGGTTTACATCATCTTATATATTTTTTTTCTATTTTGAAGTGAAAATGTAGTCATATTCATGATTATATTTACATTTTTTTATCCAGAGTTAGCCTTATACGAACGAACGAACGATGTTTGTATTAAAGTACTTAGATGAAGAAATTTAAAACGCAGGTGACCACGAGCGACCGTAAGCGGCGCCAAGAGCACTTTTCAAAGCGCTTGATTATAAGTAACTATCCATTAAAGTATCAGTGTCTTTTAAAATATAAAGTTTGAAAACACATGACACTGAAACTGCAACCACTTTCCTTCCATCGCTGTGTGAATTTACGCTAAGAAGCAAAAACCATATTAAAAACCCTATTTTCCTAGCCCCGTATCGCCTCTAGCAAAGACAAACGACGTCGAAGTCGGAACAACTCGTATTGCGTAGCCGCGCGGACTCAATCCCCTCACTCCTGAAATAACTTAGGTACCAACCTTAATCCCTAGGTGTTGTAAAAAGCTTTACTTCACCGTCTTTAAATAAAAAACACTTAAAAGTAAGTAGTGAATCTTCTTTACGCGTTCTTAATAGAACATTTATTATTATTATGTTTGTCAAGGTTTCACCTCACGGGACTATGGAGTCCCGGACCTTTGGTAGGCATGCATGGGGCCGAAGCCAACACACAGAGGCCATTTGACATTTTTGATGTTAAAGTGATGAAGACACGTTCCGGTGACTACCCTGGATAACACAAGAAATGCATCCAAAGGTAGCCCCCGGTCTGTGCAGGACTATTACAAATGTGGGAAACTACTACTATTATTATTATTATTATTATGTTACCATTTCTGGTTGGTCTAATAAAAATTGGCCCGTGTAGCCTGTATGAGTGTCGAGAGGTAGCCAGCCCAGAACACTAAAGGACATCACACACAGCAGCTATAATATGAAGATATAATATCATAAAGAAATTGAAAAAATAAAAAATTAAGAATTGTTTAAAAATGGGCTAAGATGATGATGATAATTGAAATGTTGACACACACGAAGCCGTCAGCTAAAGGTAGTTTATTATAAGTTGAAACTGCCGTATATAAGGTACGTACCTACATTATATAACTTTGTTCATCAAAGTTCTCACATTACATGCAAACCAGTTTAAACAAGCTTAATGAAGCCTACAGCTATAAATATTTAAAAGATCGCTTAAGAGCATACGCCCCTGTTTTAGTAGTATTAGTAAGGGGCCTATCTATGTGACAAAGTTATTGATTTTAGTTATTAGCTTGAAATGGTAAGTTTAGGCATTCATAGCGACAGGCACGGATCTCTTGTAATAGCTGAAGTGCACTTGGTTGCGTTTTAGGAAGAGTCGAAATTCAAAAAAATATTTTGACTAAAAAGTTCTGCTTTGGGTTTGGTTCAGTTCTTTTATTAGAAGTTTTGATGAATATGTGAATGGTATTTTTTTAAAACTACTAACTAAAGCATTTACACATTATAAACATTAATAATAGCAATCTGTAACTTGTATTTTTAGGTACTTCTCATTGTGTCAGTAATTTTATTGTACTTATTACCCCTTCTCTAAAGAAATCCTTACAATTACCGCATTACCCGCAAAAAAAGCAGATTACCTATTATTTTTCCCCAAAAATCCCCGATTATGTCCAAAATGGCACACGTCCATTGTTGGATCTTATTTAATCCAGTGTATGTCACTGATGGTAGTTTAACAGTTTAACTATTATATTTAATTTGCACATTATTATTTGACTGAAAAAACTGAACAATATTTACTGTACCTACTAAAGCTCAAGCATGACACTGATTTTATTATTTTCTTACGGCTTTTTCTAATTAGTAGATAGGTACTTAAACACGTCTTGTTTAAAAAAGATGAAAACGTGGCATCTATGCTTTTAAAAAAAAAAAAAATGTAACAAATAATTATCACTATCAATACATTTTTTATACAGATCTGTCAAAAAATTACTTCTCTAATGGCTAATACGGCCTTAAATTATTTAAAAATCGTTTGAGTATTCGGCTAAGCCCCTTATTCGATAAACTAATGCCAACCGAACTGTGAACAGATTCCCTAAAATAGTATAAAATACCCCAAATCCGCATTACACTGTCACTATAATCCGGTAATTACGATGACATGTTACCGGAATAATGGATCTGCCAATCATCGGATAATCGTATCGGCATAACGTACTTTTGTATTAATTATGATAATCGATGTAGGTCGACTAGTTTTTGATAGAGAAAATAATGTGCTTGCTTTATTTATAACTAGCTGCGCCCCGCGCGTTCACCCGCGAAAGTCCCGTTCCCGCGGGAAAATCGGGATAAGAAGTAGCCTATGTGTTAATCCATGGTATCACCGATCTACATACCAACTTTCAATTAAATCGGTCCAGCCGTTTTTGAGTGAAAGAATAACAAACATTCTCACAAACTTTCACATTTATAATATTATAAGTAGGAGAGTAGGATAGTAGGATAGTAGGATTAATTAAACTCGCCATAATAATATTATTCTGTAGATTGTTGTTAATTTATAGTGGAGGATTCAAAAAATAGGTAGAGTCTGTGTTTTTTCAAAACATTCTATGGATTAAATTCAGTCAAAATTTAATATAAATTGAAATACAAATTCGAACGTCCAACATCAATACACAATGAGGCCCAGTTTAAATCTATTTAAATCTTGCTTGCAGAGCAATAACTCACTGTATTATCATTGTAAAATACATTATCATTTTGTAAAATACTTGTAATAATTCAAAGGATATTACAGTTTACTCTGAGTAAACAGAACTTACAATTGAGATGTAAGTTTAAAATATGGTGGCCATAATTTAGGGTGAAGGTCGTAGAAACAGCGATTTTTACAAGCTGAAGCGGTTCAATCCACTTAAAATGGTATTAGGCACACAATACAAATAGAAAGTAATAGGTACATTATGATGACTACTTAATTATAATCAGTCGTAGAGATTTGATTATTTTGCTTTCAACGGATAGCTTATCGAAATAAGCTAGGCTACTTGTTTATTGCATGATTATTTTTAATTTAAATAATTTCCATAGTCAAAGATTTGAATCTGAAGTGATAATTAAATCTCGAATACCGTAGAACTCGATTGTGCCCATAAACCTAAAAAATCAGTGATAATAAATGAAAAATAATGATAATCCGTGATGACGCCTGAGCTAAGTGATAAGAAAAGTTAAGGAAACTACCAACTTTTAGATACTGAAAGCACAAATTCACTTGTTTTAAGTAAGTGAATATTCGATAATGACAAGTGACGAAGGAATATAACAGAAAGATAAACAAAACGCTTCCGCCTTTGAATCCGCTAATACTATGGCCACCACAATCAAAGTACACTGTGAGAAGATCAAACAAGATATGAATTGATAGGATCATAAATAGGGAACGGCGGATGTTTGTTCGTCTGTTGTTGCGATTTTTTTATTAATACTCACTATGGATCAAGAACCATGCCCTCTGGCTCGGTTTTTGCTTGAACTTATGTGAACGGAAGCGAGAATTATATGAGAAATAACAGATACAAGACGTACTCGAAGTTTAGAAGCGTAATTATATTTAATATTGATTATGTGGTACAAGATTTAAACGGCGAAGGAAACATCGTGAGGAAACCCGCGGCTAGTCAGCTCCACACGTATTGACCATTGTCTTTCCTGTGGATATGGACGGCTAAGCTGAGAGGATGGTTTAGGTGCTGGGCAAGTTATTTCTATCTTACAAATGTCCCAGGCACTACATTGTAAAGGTAAAAAAAATGTGAAAAATAAAGTATGAAGTTTCAAGTCTTTTGACGCCCCTAGACAGGTAATAGCCAATAATGCAATTAGGACCTAAGATACGAGACTTAGTTTTAGTACTTAATTATAAACGACTTCTAAACTACTTTTAAATTTCGAGACTTTCATATGAGTTTCAAAACTTACAAATTTATCGTCGCGACATTTGGTAATTTTAAATTCACATCAAACATGACTGCCGTCCTATGGTTATAAGGCCGTTAAGTAACATTTGGGCAAAATTGACTTTTCTACATGGCGCGAAAACGTAAATTTTGCTCTTTCTTCCAATCTGGGTCTCATGGCTCTATTGTTTATAATGGCTGAGATATTAACACCACGTACACCGCAAAGTGCATCATTTTCAGACTTTTCCTATTCTTAAACACGGTTACCTAGTATTACAATGCTATAATACCGCTAAACACCTCCAACCCTGTACTTGAGAATATAATTTCATCACTGAAACAAGTCTAGAAAACGGTTACATGTAAAAACAATACTTATGAACCGTAATGTGACCTTAACTGTGTTTTAGCTTTTTATACGCAGCCAACTGGATGATTATCTATGAAGTCTAAAAGACAGTATTAAGCAATTACAATGCTTAAAGACAGTTACTGTGTTTTAGTCATAGGATATGATGACATTACTTCATTTAATAACAACATAATAAGACCGTTAAGCTACATTTCAAAGCTAAAAAACGTCTACCTGCTCCACCTTTATGTATTTTTTTTTAGTCGCAATTTCTTCTATCTTGAGCCATAGATGATCAATTATATAGTACACTAACGTGTTTGCGCAAAATCTACCGTTTGGGGTTACTATTGAAGTCATACTTGCAAAGAAAACATATTGCAACATACAATTGGGTAAATTTTGTAAAAGTAAAAGGACCCGCTCAACTTCTCTCATGAAATCAATCTCAAGGGTCAACTTTGCCAGATCGAAAAAGATACTTAATTGCTTTGCAATATTTTTACTGTTACTTTCGAGATGTGGTGATGTCGTAGAATGCTCCGAATACCGTGGATTGCCAAACAAACAAATAAGTCCATTTTGGAGCAGCTAAGCATAAAACCACACTGTCGAGCGTATGTTACCAACGTGTTCTTGGGTATTTCGGTCACATTGCCCGCCGCCAACCAGATAATCTCGCAAGCTACACTTTGTTGATAAGGTTGAAGGAAAAAGACTCCGTGGCCACTTACCCAGCCGATGGTGTGACCAAGTTACCAGTCACACTGGACTCTCTGTGACAAAATCCCTGAGAGAAGCCGAAAACAGGACAAGATGGAGAAAGATAACACACAAGGCAATTAAATTCTTTCAAGGGCACGCCCTTCAGAATTGAAGTCAGCGATCGAGAAGAAGTTCTTACTGTACGTGTTCACAAACTACTACTATCTTCTACTATAAGTTGCCAATGCGTTTGCTATAATAAAATACCAATTTCATCTATCGAGTCAGTAAATTAATTATATAATTAAAAGATAACTTACTTCATACTAATTTATCCTTCGCAAAAGTAAAGCAAACAGAACGCACCTAGTTTTAGTAGGTTTAGGTAAGTACCTAAAACAACCAGGGTACTCATCTAGCCATGTATCATTGTAATGCATGTATAAGATACTGTATCCACCTACAAGTGTGTACGGCTCGTCCACGGTTACCACACGTATCTAGCTAAGAGCTCCCGTATCTACCCGCATTGCTCATGAAGATATCTCGCTTAATATCATAAAGAGGTAAAATTGGTTGGTTTTTTGAGCGTAATCTCAGAAACCGAACATCCAACTTCTAAAATTATTTGACTGATGTTTAAAGAATAGACTTTCCGAATGAACTTAGGCTATATTTTAATTCCGGGTTTTATTAGTAGGTACACTCGTGCAAAGCGAGTTTACAGTGCTCCACCTGCTTGTGCCTACATAGTCACTTGATACAGTATCGGGCAGGCACATTACATGCTACACGAAGGTGAGCATAAACAACTAAGAGTCATAGGGTACAACATAATGTCTCATTAAATGCATGCTAATTAAAGCTTGCACAATATTCTCTGGAGTTTGTATTACTAATCTAATTCTTTTAATAAGTAGGTAAACACAACGGAAGAGACCTACCACCACCATTTAAAACATCCACATTTGCTTTTACTTTTGTTTCTTTTATGAGAAATAAACATTTTTTGATCCTAAACCTAATAGGCATTAAACCATATAGTGCGTTGTTGGCTGACTTTCTAACCTTTTAACTTTCATCAGAGACAGTCTTAAGCGCAAACAATTATTGATTAAATAATTATTCAACGATCTAAAACTCAATTAATAACAATAAATATTTTTCATTCTTATCTCCTTCTTTGCAATATCATAATAATGCCAAATTTTGTTTAATTTAAACAAAATGTTCCATTAATTATGATAAAAAAGAGTTATGAGTTTACACTTAGCCGTTAAATTAACATGATGTCATGAATTTATAGTTAGCATTGTCAACGTTATATAGCAGTTTTCTAAAATTGATCACTACAATACTGTGTTTAAGTCTAGAATAAATGTGATTATTTTAGTTTTGAAACAGTAAATTAACAGTAAAAGGCTTGTAACGGTGTTTTAAAAAAGGAAAATTCCTCCAATTTGACGAAAATACAATGCAAAAAGACGGCTAAAGGATTTAACGGTGGAATCTGCAAACCATCATGCATTTACCATAAAATACAACACTAAAACGCGACTGCGCTTCAGCTGACTGTTTTCTAGCTTAGTATATTCTTACATTGTGAAGTAGAAATCCATGACTAAAACACAAAAACTAAAATAAAACACCACTCGTTTAGTTTAATGTTCGTATGTTAAATTCCAAAAATAGTTCAAGAATTTACCTTTTTTTTGGAATATCAATGTAAACTTTAAGTCTTCACAAAGTCGAGAAACAACATTTTTCACGTTTTTGCTCGTACCCAAAATTTTGGGTTTGTCACTTAACGGCCTTCTAAACATAGGACGGCAGATGATATATCATGGAGGCTAAATTAACAAATTTAGCCTCCAACAAAAATGAGGGTATTATAACATTCGAGTGAATTTGTCAGAATATGAAATGAGTATAGAGGAAGTCTGAAAATGGCGCCAATAAATGAAATATTGTAATTTAAGCATTTAAGCTATCGTTAAAAATAATAATATAAGCTTACGGGAACTAAAACGGTTTATTAGTCACTTTTAATAAAATATACCTAAAATAATGAAATGCTATTTAATATTTAGGAGCGTCAGAGGTACTTTTACTATACTCGTACCTATAGTCATATTTACAGACAAACGTCAAATATTTTTTAACTAGTCAGTGTCACACACAACAAAATCAACGTCAGTATCATAGTTAGGAACCACTTATATTTAGCTTTTCACTAGGTATTCAGTCATTATGATATAAATTTAACTTCAATATATCTTTTCAACCCATTATAAATAACAACAATAAAGTTCGTTTCATTTCAAAGGCACATTTTATTCTTTTATCCTTTCCGCCAGCTATCTTAAGATAAAAAATATAATCGCAAACGGCTCATCCGAGCGTATGTAAACAAAGTTTAACAAAAGCCTTCGGTTGGCAAAAAGAGATTCTATCACGTCCGGATTGGCCAAAAAAGCGCAACCCTTTTTGATGTTAACAATACTTCAACAAAAGTCATCGTCAGACGAGAAGATCAGTGAGTTTTGATGATTATTTTTAGGTATTTTTTATAGGTACATTACAGTTTGCAAGTCCATCGAACGACGCTGTGATTTAGCTGATCTGGGGCCTATTAATCAGTTCTAACTGACCATACTTTACGTCAACGACTTATCTAAAGCAAAATAAAAAGAAAGAAAGAAAGAAAGAAAGAAAAATTTATTGACAACACACAAACTAAAACAAAATAAAAAAGAGCTAAGTAAACAAAACAAAATAAAACAAAATACTTACCAATCTCTATATAAAATGTGCCTATACTAAACTAATTCTAAAGAACTAAACTGAATCGTTTTTAACGGTCATAATATGCCTACAGTGCAATATTTTTCTTCATCGCTTACCTGGTGTCAATTTTTAGCCTTATAACTTTTTTGAATCGAATAATCTATTGGTGTAGGTACGGACGGATTCAAATCGACGATTTTTATTATCATAAATGGATGCGCTAACCCACTCGTCCAACAAGGCTATTACCTATAAACTCTTAACTCTTTCTATTAGAATTAAATCTGCAATTTTCAATATGTTATTGATAATTATCATCTGGAAATGACGTGAAATTAATTAGCTTAAGGGTTTATAAGCACAAGTTTGTGATAAAAAATGATTGCGAAAATAGAAATAGAAAAAACCATGTTGTTTTGAATAATTAATCAGACTGGACAATTTGCTTAGATAAGTTCTTAAAATACTGTCTTTCTGAGAAACTTTCCTTTTCATCATCATCATCATCAGCCCTTCTCATCCCACTGCTGGGTATAAACCTCTCTTCGCTTCCGCCACTCGGCCCTGTCCCGCGCCAATCTAACCCAAGTCCGACCTGCGGTCTTAACACAAACTATCCTTTTCATAATTTATTATTATAGAACTACAAAACATTATTAAATCTCAATAGGCTACGAAACTACGTTACCTTAAAAGCTGAGTATTTTTACTATCGTTACTCTACATTTACTATCGTGAAAAATCAGCGCAACAAACATAAATTGAAGACGAGGACTAGCTTCTTTTCAATTAATCATTTTTTCAAACCTACATAGCCGTTCAATAAGGCAAGTGTGACGTATCATCGAATTCAAAATAAATGTCGGCCATTTTGGAATCTGTATCGTTTGTCGTTATCGATATAGGTGGTAAACTAATGCTAGCTTTCCGATCCCGACTCAAACTGTCCAAAACAAGATATAAGTTTGAAGTTAGATAAAGTTGGCTATGTGTTTGATAGGGTAGCTGGGTTTGGTAAGTATAGTCAACCTTAAAAAATAATTTCACATTGTTCAGTACGCTCATAAAACTTGTATGTTACATTATTGTATCCCTACTGTTCTAAGGGTGTTTTTTTAATTTAATTTATGAGTGACCTCGTATAATATTTGGATGATAATTTCACGAAGAAAACGCTAGTCACGCCTAATCTATGAGATTTCGTATTTTTCTCTGGTGAAATGTACTGAAAATATAGTCCCAGGTACGGTACCACCCATTTGACATGAAGCGATTAATAAATAAACTATTCATCGGTTTTAAAATAAAAAATAAAATAAATCATTACCTACCTATATTAAATGAAATTGTGATATGGGTCATTTTGTGCCTGAAATAAATGCATTTTAGTTTATTTATTTTATTTTATATTTATTATAAAACAAAGAAACATCTAAATAACTCTATTTTCATTATCTACATCATAAAATTCTGACGCAGACTGTACCTCCTGATAGTTCGAACTGATTGCCGAAACTATCCAACTATTGGGTTAACCTATGTTTGGGATTAAACTTACCTTGATTTCAATATACACACGCAGAATAAAAATTTACATCTCATTTCGACATTGTCAAAACAGCAGGTCGTACATGGGTCAGACTGGCGCAGGATAGGGAGGGTTGGCACAAGCGAAGAGAGGCCTATGCCCAGCAGTGGGATGAGACGGGCTGCACATGATGATGATGATGAATTATAATTATGAGAAATAATAAAAAAACTTAAGCCGTAAAGGAGAAATATTATTTGTAATTGTTATGAATTAAGATTGTAGCTAATGTTGTATTAGTGGTATTTGTTTGATTCAAGTTAATAATGGTGCACTGAGAACTTATTTTACGAATTTTCACATAATGTGTCATCATCATCATCATCATCACGTGCAGCCCGTTTCATCCCACTGCTGGGCATAGGCCTCTCTTCGCTTGTGCCAACCCTCTCTATCCTGCGCCAGTCTGACCCATGTACGATCTGCTGTTTTGACAATGTCGTCATAATGTGTAAGTACCTTTAATTATTAAGAGTCAAAGTCAAAAAACCTCAATGTAAAGAAAATAGTCCGATTACACTCTTCTTGCGTCTGGATTTTACAGGGTTTTCACAAAACACGACAAAAACCCTCTAATTTATTACTCCCGTAAATAGCAGGTTGCGACAAACACGCAAATCTGAAATTTAACCAAATTAAACAAATAGCTGGAAGCTTCTTAGACAAAATACCGAATAAATTCTTTAGAATCTTAAATTACTAAAACTGACTGTCTAACTAACCTATTATTAAACTAAGGAATGAACGAATGATTGAACAAATGAATGAATCTTATATCTTTTGCTTGCTTAATGATATTGGTAGGTATTTTTAACCGACGAAACCAAAAAGGACTATGTTCCACTGTTCGTTTTGTATGGAAGTAATGTCAAATATTTTTTAAATTGTTCAACTGATTTGTTTATTAAGTGTATGTTACTGTTTATTTTTGTTTCTGTAACTATAACTAAACTAAAACTAAATTATATTTCAGTTACTCCCTATTTTTCTTTCAAAACTATCGGAAGAAGTTAGTAGTTTTACGTGAGTGCCTTCCTGTCATGATAATCATGTTTGTTGTACATACAAACGAATTGTTTAAACAGTACTTACCAACAATGCTTGAATGTAGGAGATGTTAAAAATACTGTCCGCCGCAGTCTTTGATAAAATGAATAACGGTTTAATGAATGATAAAATATTCGTTTTACTGAACATAGTCTAACTTTGGATAGGGCAGTTCATTATTTAATGTACCTACTTTGTATTTTGTTCACTTATGTTAACCTGTATTTACATACATATATAATCACGCCTCTTTCCCATGGGGGTAGGCAGATACCACGGATCTCCACTTGCTCGGATCCTGACATACCTCTTTCGCCTCACTCACTCTCATTACATTCTTCATACATGCTCGCCGGTTTAGAGTACATCTGACCTGTATTTAGTTTTTATTATTTCAAATAACACAATCTTTATTCACGGGACTTATTCATAAAATACCTATTTTTTTAAAGTAAATTTTGATATTGACAAGTGCCAATATCAAAATTTTCACCTAATGAAAATAATTATACATTCTCAGTATCTACAATATCTATTGGTGAATTTAATTTATGTATTTCCCAATAATATTATGCGTCAGAATTCGATTTAGAATATTATTCTCGAATCCCGATTGAATATTAATTTATTTCGATTTGGATAGTTTAAATGCGCATTTATAGTCTGTGTTCAGTCTGTGTTCGCGCGTGAATTCAAACGGTCGATTAGCGGCGTTCGCGCCAAAATTGAAGCATTAAAAATGCCTATAGACTTTGTAAAATGTAATACGTGCAACATTGTGATAAGCGAATTACTCGCATTTGTTCAAAACAAAATTGAAGTGATGGACAATGAAAGTCTAGTAAGAATTTGTAAGACGGCTTTTTCGCCCGAGGAAGTAGACACTGCCAAAGTTCTTCTTTTCGAGTCTGTGCCAACATCTAAGCGCAAAATTTCACGCAGAAAAGGAGACGGTAAAATTGTGAAAGACCTGGAAGATATCATTAAACTCTTTAAAGAAACTGATCCCGAAATTATACCAATTTTTGTTGCTAAAGACCTTTTCAAACTACCACCTATCACATTTGACCATGTAGACTGCAGCCGTTTGTTAAAGGACATTTTACTTCTGCAATCAGATGTGAGTTTTATAAAAGAAAACTATGCACTCAAATCTCAAATTCTGGAACTAAAATCAGAGATACAGCTGATTTCTACCAATTCGAATTTCGAATACAACGGTCACGAAACATTGAAAAAAGCAGCACGAGCTTCTTCATCTCCCTTGCACACTATAGAAAATGATCATGCCATCCCTTTCATGTCACCAATAGCGATGACCTCGGAATATGAACATGCGAACTCCTTCGCAGTTTTGGCGGGAGAGCGGGAACAAAAGCGCGCCAAGAAACCATCGCGACGCAAGAGTAAAGAAAAAGTACCGGCTTGCGCACAGGTAGAGACGGAGTGCGAGTCAAAAAGAATGCATGACTTTTCTATAAATGCTACAGCAACTGTGGAGTGTGTGGATGCTTTTTTATCAGCGGCTGAAAACTGTACAGTAGCGGAAAATATTTTCGTTGACTCTGAGAATAACAACAAAAAGACCATGTCCGAAGTCGTTCGCACAAAGTTGGACTGGAAGCAATCAAAACCATCTGAACAATGGATTGAAGTACAAAAACGTCGATACAAAAACCGTTTCTTAGGGAATGTGGGAAGAGCTAATATAGATACAACATCTAAGTTCAAGGCAGCTGATACAAAAATTGAGTTATTTATATCGAACGTACATAAAGACACTACAGAAAGTGATATCAAAGAGTATATATACCAGAAAACTCAAGAGATGGTGTCATTAGAGCTGATACAGACTAAGAGAGAGAAAGGACACAACGCATACAAGTTGTGGGTTGCAAAGCAAAAACTGGCTATGTATCTGGATGATAGACTCTGGCCCGAAGGCATATCATTTAGAAAATTCATTAATTTCAGACACAAACAGATAATTCAGACTCAGATGAAGACTACTAACAGATACCACGATGGATAGCAAACATAAATATAAATTTACCAGTTTTAACTGTCAGGGGTTGAAGCGTTCGTTAGAGTGTATAAGATATCTGTGTAACTCATCGGATATGATTGCTCTACAAGAGACTTGGCTGTTACCTCACGATGTATCGATCCTGGGAAACATACACTCTGACTTCGGATTTACTGGAGTATCAGCGGTGGACACTGGAGCGGGAGTGCTGCGGGGGAGACCCTACGGTGGCGTTGCGATCCTTTGGCGCAAAAGTGTCTTTCAGGATGTTTCCGTGATTAAATGTACGAACGATAGAGTTGTAGCAGTCAAAGTGAAAGTGAGTGAGCGTTCCTTTGTTTTATGTAGTGTTTATATGCCTACTGATGCAAGTCAAAATATACAGAGTTTTACAGATTGTTTAAGTAGTATTAAAGCAATAATTGAAAGTTGTGATAGTGAGGCGGCTTATATTTTAGGAGATTTCAACGCGCACCCAGGTAAGCTTTTTGATAATGAACTCAATAACTTCTGTGATGAAAATGAATGGGTATGTGCTGACATGAATCTACTAGGATATAATTCAGAGACAATAACGTATATAAGTGATTTAAATAATAGTAAAAGATGGTTAGATCATTGTGTTGTCACTAGATCTGCTATGCAAACGATTGACCATGTTAATGTTGATTATAATGTTTTTGCGTCTGATCATTTTCCTTTAGAAGTAATCTGTATTTTAGATTTTATTCCGCCTAAACTAGAAGTAAAAGATATAGAGTGCAATAAAGTAGTATGGGGTGATCGCAATGAAGCCCAACAGAGGAATTATTATAATATGTGCCATAGTATGTTAAGAGAAATTGACTTTCCTAGTGAGTTTAGAGAATGCTGTGATTGTAAAGAACAATGCTCAATTTTAGAACATAGAATTATAATAGATGAGCTGTATGATAATATTGTTTTTGTACTGTCTGAAGCTGCAGCTAAGTCGTGTAATAAAAGCACTAAAAAAGGTAGAAAAAAAGGCATTGTGGCAGGTTGGGATGATCATGTAAAGAATGCACATTCCCAGGCTAGGCTTAGCTTTCAGGCTTGGCTAGATAATGGCAAACCAACAAGTGGAGTTCTGTTTGAGAAGATGCAACAAGATAAGAAAATTTTTAAAGGTAAATTGAAGTTCTGTATGAAACATCAAGACCAGATAGTTATGGATAAAATAGCATCTAAGCATAGAGATAAAGATTTTAAGCAGTTTTGGAAGTCTACAGCCAGCCTTACTACTAGGCCTAGTCTACCAGACACAGTAAATAGTGTTAGCGGAAATCATGACATAGCCCAAATGTTTATGAAACATTTTCAGGTAGAAGCATTGCCAATTCAACAATGTGCTGAAGCTCATTTAATTGATTCTGAGCCTATTTTATCCGAAAATCTAGTTCGTTTTTCAGTAAAAGAAGTGTTGAGCGCTATTAAAAACATGAAAAGAGGGA
The DNA here is from genome assembly GCA_947086425.1 of Xanthorhoe spadicearia. Lineage (NCBI taxonomy): Eukaryota > Metazoa > Arthropoda > Insecta > Lepidoptera > Geometridae > Xanthorhoe > Xanthorhoe spadicearia. The sequence continues at coordinate 10,051,690 of OX352202.1, read as the reverse complement.
AATCGCCAGGCCATGATGGGCTCAGCATCGAACACTTGACGAATGCTGGTCCACATTTGCCTCGTGTGCTGGCCTTGTTTTATTCATTTTGTATAAGTCATTCGTACCTCCCACCGAAGCTGATGAAAACAATAGTCGTCCCCATAATAAAAAACAAAACCGGTGACATATCAGACAAAGATAATTACAGACCGATCTCTTTAGCGACCATAATTGCAAAGGTACTTGATCGTATGCTCGATAGTCACTTGGATAAAGCGATACACCTTCATGATGCCCAATTCGGATTCCAGGCTGGTGTTTCGACTGAAAGTGCTATCTTGAGCCTTAAACACGCGGTCAGGTACTACACAGACAGAAAGACACCAGTGTATGCGTGTTTTTTAGACCTTTCTAAAGCTTTCGACAGAGTTTCTTATCAGCTTCTGTGGGATAAGTTGGGAAAAGTTTTATCTAGGGAGTTAGTCTGTATTTTTAAGTATTGGTATGAAAACCAACTTAATACTGTAAAATGGTCTAATGAGCAGTCTGATGCGTATAGGTTGAATTGCGGCGTTAGACAGGGGGGGCTAACGTCTCCCAAGCTTTTCAACTTATACGTTAACGAATTGATAGGTGAACTCAGCAACAGCCACGTGGGATGCTCCATAGACGGTGTAAAAATAAACAATTTGAGTTATGCTGACGACATGGTGTTGCTGAGTCCATCAATCAGTGGCCTTAGACACCTTTTAGGTATATGTGAGTCCTACGCTGAAAAGCATGGACTATTGTACAATACCAAAAAGAGCGAGGTGGTTGTTTTTGTAGGTAGCAACAAACCACCTGAAAGTATACCTCCAGTTAGGCTTTATGGGGAGAATTTAAATTTTGTTAAACAATTCAAATACCTGGGGCACATACTATCTGATGATCTCAAAGATGACAGTGATATTGAAAGGGAACGTAGGGCTCTGGCTGTGAGAGGGAACATGGTAGCCCGTAGGTTTGTTCGTTGTTCCATCCCAGTAAAAGTCACGCTTTTTAAAGCTTTCTGTCAATGTATCTATACGAGCAGCTTATGGGTTACATATACACAAAAATCCTTTAACACCTTAAGAGTACAATATAATAATATATTCAGGATGCTGTTGGGACTACCTCGTCATTGCAGTGCATCTGGAATGTTTGCGGATGCCAGGATAGATGGCTTCCCTGCTGTCATCCGCAAAAGAGTAGGGTCGCTAATGGGTAGAATGAGAGGTAGTCGCAATAGTATTTTGAACGTCTTATCAGATAGATTTGACAGTTCCATACTGTTGCACTGGGTTAGAATTGTTCATTTGGAAACTAACTATTTAAGAAAATAGTTGTATTTTTATTTTTATTTTTATATCTTTACCTACATTGCTTCTTTGTATTTTTTAAATTTGTATTCATTTTTAATTGTTTTTATAGTTGTGTAATGTTCAAATTTTGTGTTCTCTATTGTATGGACCAACGTTGTCTGAAATAAAGAGTTTATTATTATTATTATTATTATAACAAGCCTAGTGAAGACGCGACGACGTCGCTATTTGGTTCGTCTATCCTACTAATATTATAAATGTGAAAGTTTGTGAGAAATGTATGTTTGTTATTCTTTCACGCAAAAACGGCTGGACCGATTTGGTTAAAATTTGGTCAGAAAAAATCACCCCGGATTAACACATAGGCTACTTTTTATCCCGATATTCCCGCAGAAACGGGACTTACGCGGGTGAAACCGCGGGGCGCAGCTAGTTACTAATAATACTGTAGATATTATTATTGTGATGGACTTGTAACTTGTTACATGATGAAGTATCGCAAAAATATTTTTTTAACCGTTTTTATGTACTAATTTCATAGGTAAAACCCATTGTAAGACCGTACCATTTATTCCCAAAAACCAATGATTTTATAAAAATCATTGGCTATCGATATATGCTACAGCTAGGAAGGACTCTTCACCGACTAAAAGCTGTTTGAAACATCAAGGTTTGTAACATTTTTATTTGTTTGTTAAATCATTCTTTGGATTTTCTTTTCTGAATTCCATGTAAAATATGAATTTCCCGCTGAAACCAACAATTAATATGGATGATCTCGCGAGCGTTGTTGGACAAAGTGAATATAAACAAAGTTTACCGTTTTCTTTGAAATACGTTCGTTCGTTTAATTTATTATAAACTATTATTATTTTTATAAATTATATGACCGGATATTTATCACGTTACCTTTATAATTTTTTTTTATCTTTGAAATTAAAATACCTACACGTTGTAAGTTTTACTTTGCAAAAGTTTGCTAATTTCCGTTTTATATCCTCGTTATTTTATTTACGCAACTCTCGCGAGGTAAACTTTTCTGCCATTTCCTGACCTCAAGATTCAATTTGGTTTCGGATCCGGACCGACCCTGATCGTTTAGCAGCAATTTAATGCTTGTGTTATGGTAACCAGATGACTGATATAATACATAGATACATTTTTTTTGTAAATACATACATATTATAGATAGAAAACACCCAGACACGGAACAAATATCTGCAGAACATACAAACTTGTCCCGTAGCGGGGATCGAACCCGCAATCTCGGCATCTCAGCCGGGCGTTCACCCAACTGCGCCAAAGAGGTCGTCAATAACATTTTGTAAATAGAACTTGATTGTACAATATTACTTTAATAAAACAATATGCAAAACTTGCACCTGGTTGCTGCAAACTGAACTCAATACTGTGCTTTTGCTGGGTTTCGGAGTTTCGTTTGTATTCTGAAAGCAGCGTTGAACTTTGTGAATTCAAAATATCCAGATCAAAAAATACTAGTATTTTTAAGGTAGTTAGGTAATGGAATATATTTTTCTGTGTTATGTTTTATTAAATATAGTGGTAGTTAGTGGTCACTAACTTTGAAGGGCGATTTCGAATAATAAAATTGATCTATCATCTGTCGGTAGCTCAACTGATCCAAACCACTGCCAGACCGAAGCGTGCCCAAGACACTAGCCGCATTGCCGCGCTGAATGGCAATGATCCTTTGAGCAATTAAAATTACTTCAATTAATGATTAATTAACGCGCAACGACCAAGAGGCAGACCACCCGCCCGATGGTCGAACGACATCGTAAGCGTGGTCGGTCATCAGTGGATGAGACTCGCGAAGGATCGGAATGAGTGGCGTAATAGAGAGGAGGCCTATACCCAACAGTGGGTGGAAATGGGCTGAGATGATGAATGATTAATTTAATAATTATAAATTAGTTTAAAATAAAATATATTCACTATTTATGTACACACTTGACAACGATAAAATAACAACAAAATGAGATATTATCGTTCCATTTCCATCCCTTTCAAGTCCCACACTTTCATCTCCATGAACAATAACAGCTTCATCAATTTTCCAATCATAAACTCTTCCCCGCCCCCGTCATTGCCAGAGCTTACTCTCATGGAAGGTCAATGTATTCAAACTCTTTACAATAACAACAAGAAAAACATCCTGTAGGTTTCTACGGCCTGTTTCAATTCCAGTGGTTTTATCTATACTTCTATACTAATATTATAGAGGTAAAATTTGTTTGTTTGTTTGACGGAGGTAATCTCCGAAACTACTCAACCGATTTAAAAAATTCTTTTACCGATGTGTAGAATGGATTGTTGCGATGGTTATAGGCTATATTTTATCCCGGTAATTTCATTAGTAAACCCGTGCGATGCCGGGACGTGCTGCTTGTTCTGTAGTAAAATGTTAGACCTTGAAAATTGTAGAACACCTAGCACATCTGTACACAATACGTTTCTTCAAGGTGTTCATTATAAGTAAAACATAAAAATACGTCTTCTATGTGTGTTTACATATTTTACATCGGCACATTTCTCCGTGATGTTGCAATTTTTTTGGGTTTCAACTTAACTTTCTGATTCTCAGGTAATGTGTTGCGAATCGTAGCCTTACCTATTCGTTGTTTTGCCGGGTTTTTTTTATTTACCATTTAGTTTGTATCACCTACCACGCTTGCAGGTAAAACATTTAGTTCCCATAAACCCAATGTCCAAAAAAACATTCATTCACAACAGTCCATTAAAATATCTTCCACATACACTTGAGGCGCAAAATTGTCGCAAAAGCACTGTCATTTTCAAACTAATAAAAGAGAAGATGCTTTACAAAAATAGCAATAAATTATCAACACCAATTTTACCACAAACAACGATCCTTTCTACCATAAAATTAACAATAGACTATCCATTGTCCATTGAATGAATGAAATTGTATGAATGAACGTAAGGTATGAATGAAGCAAGTGTCAGACATTTGGGCGTCGGTTTTAGAAACTTTTTTCCTTGGCTACCTGCGACTGTTTGATTAGCCGAAGTTATATCAATCAAAAGTTTGCCGAAGCTATAAATTAGTTATGAATAATAATTTATTTTGATTTGAAATTTATAGCCTGGAGAGACAAGGTTTTTATATTAATATAATTAATTGATTAAGATGATTACATTTAGGATTTAGCTGAAATTAAACTAATTTAAAGTGGCTTTAAGATCTACTTTACCATTCTATTGTTTACGTAATCATTTTATTAATGATTCGAGCAATTTCAATTTTTATTTTAAAGTAGTTGAAACCTTTAAGGTATTTTAGCTAATCTATATTATTTAATAATCACTTTCAAATCCCACCTACACGAAGCAACTTTCTTGAATGTTGCATACTCAGAGCAATCATCTTTGGTTGCATATAATGAAATAGGTAGACTGTCATCATGACTAGCACGATCTATTGTTTAAATAATGGAAGTCAAATATTGTTTCAATTAGATTGGATGCAATTCAAGCAATAATCATGCATCGTGTAAAGGGTACTTTATCCCAAGACATCGTTCTTCAAAATAGCGTTCATTCTTCAAAACATCGTTCATTTCAGTGGCTCGAGTCATGATCGAAATTATATCACTTGTGTACCCGCCTGTACCTATACAATGTATACATTTACCCCAATTTTGCGCGATTGTACGCGATCAAACATAGTTATTCCGGTAGCGAGTGTTGGTTTTATTGTTGAACAAATAAAGGTTGAAAAAATATCATTGAGGTTTGTTTTCAAGAAACTATTAATGTTTTTCTTTTATAACTTTGAACGTATATGAAATTAATAACGATTTCTGGCTTGAGGAGGGTTTACTTAATTATATCGGGTTTGAAAAGGCACCATCTAAAAATTCTAATAATAAATTCATTTATTTGTTTGGAACTTTATAGCTTTGGCAAATAAACATTTATTATCATTATTATTATTATCTAATGCATAACGAAACATTATTTAAACACTTATTTATATAAGTGAACACTTATTTATATAAGTGAATGTGTATATAATTACCTTTCAATATAACCCACCTAAAACTACCCAGTTATGACCACCAAACACCGGTTACCGTTAAACAGAAAAAACGAGTTTCTGTCCCAATTAAAATTTTACACTTGCTTTCCCCTGAAACCTGGGACGAGCGTTTTGAATTACATTTTTAAATGGAATCAAGCCTCGTGTTATTCTTTCCATATTTTTGTTTTGATTGCACTGATATTTTGAATTTATCGACAATTTGCTATAATTTTTCATGTGTGGAAACTTATTTCAATTAGAGAAAATTAAAACTCTAAATAAAGAAATAAAAAAATCTGAAAAAATGTCTGGCGTAATTTTTAGAAATCTTTAGATATTGAGTAAATATTGAGCAATTTTTTTTGTAAAACATCATAAGGAATTATTAGATTAGCGGATGAGTACCTACACTTACTGAATATTTAGAAATTTTCCAAAAAAAAACTCAAATCCTCGAATCGATCACCTAAGGCGGCGTTTACTAAGCCAATGTATTCATTCTTTCATTGTTACACAATCGGCTTGCAGCAAAGGTTATCCTACGTGAGTCCCTTACCCTTTGACAAATCGCAACTGAAGTAATCACATTTGAAAAAGTCTTGCAATCTCTCAATCAGTTTGATTGATCGATTCGGCGAGATCGCATCGGCAGTACTTGAGGTTTTTGCAAGCTTTTGTGATGTTCGGGTCCTTTGATGTTAGGGATGCGTAGGAATGAAAGAAGCACGTACTTTGTCTAATGTGTGATATAAGAATAAATAAATATTACATACATACATATAATCATGCCCCTTTACCATGGAGGTAGGCAGAGTAATTAAAAAAATATTTTCAAAATATATCTATCTATAGTATAAAGACAATTAGCAGCACGTCCCGACTTTGCACGAGGGTACTAATGAAACTAATGGTATAAAATATAGCCTATAACCATCCCGATAGTGTATTATACACATCGGTGAAAGAGTTAGTATAGATATTGTCAAAACGTATCTATCTATAGTATATTGACAATTGAAGATTTTAATCAAAGTGAAGATAGTATCAAATTAAAAGTAAATAGTATATAGATTGAACTAAACGCACACATTTACTCAGTTTTTTTATTCACCCCACTGACACCCACATAAACAACGCTCAAAGGAAATCCGCTTAAAGTACAGGAAAGAGTTAAACAATGTCGCAGAAAATACAGGACAAAAAACACATAGAAATTAAAATATAAAAAGCTTTTTTCTACTTTAAGTACACTCGAATCGACTATACGATGCAGAAATAACTTCTTTGAATTTTTTAACATCAACATTGGATAGAAATATGAGGAAACCAGTTATCTTTTTAGTATCGTCAATGGGCTTGCAACATAACACGTATGAATAGTTAACTCAGTACCAAAATTTACCAAAATAGAATGTACCAAAATGGACCAAATTTGGACATGCCTCTAACTAGGTTGACCTTAGAAATCTTCAAATTCTCTCTCTCTTACAAATACAGTCGTGATTATATTTTATTTTGTTATTATTTTTACAAGAGAGATTTACTTCATAACCGACTGGCCACTTGCTTAATACGAACGAACCGACTTAACCAACATAGAGGTATCGTGTACAGTTGTTTTTCTACAAGCGAACATTTTTAACTTTTTGTTTTACAAAAGTTTGGCCTCGTGTTTTGTTAAGTTTCTGAAACCCGCTTGCTTGTTTGACCTTTTGCGAATTAATTTATGCGGCTTCATAGAGAACTTTGGATATACACACAGAAGTTGAATTTCTGGATATTCGTAGCAAATATGGAACTTGAAAATAAATAGGTTTAAAGATATTTATTTCTCATAAAAGACACTGTCACTTACATGAGAACAAAAATATAAGGTATAAGTACAAAATTTTGGTCGATCGCTCAACTCTAAAACAAAAGTAAAATAGTATAAGTAGGTGTGTTTAGGTACTCACTTTGCGCATTGCCCAACACACAGAATATAAGTATAGGTTAATCTAATTGTTAAGGTAGGTACTAAGTGCTTTTTTAAATGCGCAAAATGAGCTTACATTTTTTATAGTTGCGGGTAGTTTATTATATAGTTGCGCTCCTTCAAAAGTAAACATCTTCTTTCCGTAGTTAGTTCTGACCTTGGGTAAAACTATGAAACTTGCGCGACGAGTATTTCGCTTTGTGATTTGCTTTGATTTTATGAAGGCTAGGTTAGTATGGAGAGATTTATTTAAAATTTTTCTAACTAGGATGCATGTGTTATAAATGTACATTTGTTTAACTGTCATTATTTTTGTTTCTTGGTAAATAGTATGAGTAGGTGTTAGGTAATGATAATGAAAAAGTAGTTTAATTATTTTATTTTGTAAGCTTTGTAGATGAGCGAGTTTAGATTTAGCTGCGTTTCCCCAGATCTCAATTAAGTACCTATAGCAAGTGAGGCTTGACCAATGAATTGTAAATTGTGTATCGAGTTTGACGAGGAGTACAGTGAGTTATGTGTCGGAGAGAACCTATAAGTGAAGAGAGTTTCACTCGTATTTTTTCAATGTGAGTACTCCATGTCAAGCCACTATCTAAGTGTAACCCTAAATACTTTTCACTGGATTTCTCCTCGATATTTATATTATTTATTGTTAAGGTGTTATGAGGTGATAAATACTTGACTTAACTAGCGAGTAATGTTACTGCAGTACCTCTATTATTGATATGCCACAGCATTCATCTACACTATCTACACTAATATTATAAAGAGGAAAACTTTGTTTGTTTGTTTGTTTGTTTGGTTGTAATGAATAGGCTCAAAAACTACTGAACCGATTTTAAAAATTCTTTCACCATTCGAAAGCTACATTATACACGAGTGACATAGGCTACTTTTTATCCCGATATTCCCGCGGGAACGGGACTTACGTGGGTGAAACCGCGTGGCGCAGCTAGTTCACAATATAATTCAAAAACAACGACTTATTTTTCAAACAAAATTGATTTGACTTTACTTAATTACAATAGTGAAAGAAAGAAAGAAAGAAAGAAAGAAAAATATGTTTATTTCGTAGGACCTCAAGGATCGCTCAAAAACGTACAGTCTTAAAAACAAGTCGTTGTATTATAGGTACATACCTACCTACAGGTAGGTAAAATATTTCTTACCTACATTATAGTTAAGTACATGGCTGTGATTTCCAAGATTCTTAGACATAACTCGTTTCATTTTTATTCAAGTAGTTTTAGAATAAATTGTAAATGTGACTCAGCTGGGGGGTTGCTTATTTTGTTTAATAATCATTAATTGATAAGTTCAACAAACTAATTTGATTACAAAAACAGCCGTGGCAAAAACACAAACAGTCGTGCAGTAAACACGTTATATCTAATTCATCTTTCTGTATAACTCTTAATCAGTGAACCCAAAAGGTCCATTTCTATTATGACGGACAATTCGAATAATTTACGATCATTTTTATGATGGTCCTGAACAAAGCAGCGATAAATCGCAATCACGGCAGGTAGTGAGCAATTATTCGTTACAGCTCATGACGAATTATTCAAATTACGGGTAGGGTTGTGGTGCTAGTGGTGGCGACAACTCAACACATGAAAAGGTTTAGGATAACGTCTACTGTCGCGTCAGTTAGTTACATATTTTTTGTGTTTTTTTGTTATAAAACACAAAAAAGTTTGTGATATTAAATCTGTTGCTCTGTTGCTCCTCTTCTTTTTTTATTGACTATGTGTAACAAGAATAAAAAAACATAATCTAATTAAATGACTATTTTTTATGAATAGCAGGGTCAAGATGGGTCAAGAAGTCCAAGTTGGTTGTGACGATGCTTTTTTGTTATGTGGTCTGAGACCTTTATAACTTTACCGGACTTTATGTGTGACGATACGTAGGGAATTTAAAAACTCCCCGCTCTCCCTTCCACCACTCCCGAACGGACGTGATCAGTCCACATTGTGACGGACACGAATACCGAATCCGACTGATTGTTTATTGAGTCTGATTGTAATTCTATTTTTGTCATCGTTCAAGCATTTGACTATTTTACAGGACGTGACGTCAGATTTTACAATTAAATTGTGCTTTGAGTATCGGCGTTTTATTGGATAAATCGGGCTGACTGTTTTTGTTGTAGCTTTGAATAACGAATGCCTTTCGATAAATAAAAGTGTTTTATTGGTCGTTTTCTGGTGGTATTGGTAGCGATAATTGGTTCTGCTTCACCACTTTTAGATTCACGATATTAATAGACCGGGTTATGATGATGATCTGAATAGAATTAACAGGGCTATTGTATAGGGACAAACGCAAAACAAAGCCATGGCGAACTAACGGCAGTCGGCAAACTGTTGGTTAACCACGCACACGGTTCTGGCGTTTGTAAAACCAGCTTAGCATCTATCTATCTATCTATCTATGTACGGGATCTAGAAGTATCTAGAGACTAGTATTTAATTACTTTAGTCTCTGCTCCGTTCGTTCGTTCATAGAAAGTGGTGACCAAGTTTCAGTTACTGTTTGAAGTTTGGTACTGTTTTTCTTCAACAAAACATTATTCTCTAAAGAGTTGAATGTTCACTTTTATCAACCTATTCGCTGATGTAGTAGGTTATAAGTTGACTTAATATCCGCCGGGAAATCTCACTCGACGAAGTATAATCAGGTTATTAACCGAGAAAATGCTGTAAAGTGGCGGCGTTGATAAACTTTAAAATTGTATAGTTATTTAAAAAGTTTAGTAGCTTAAAGTGTGTTACCTTTTAATTAAAAAGGTCTGACAGTGCTTTCAGGGTAAAAAATACAATTAGATTTCTATTTTCCAAGTGGTATCATAGGCCCGTATTCAGAGACTATACTCAGGCTTGAGTTTGACCTCTGAATACGAGCCTACGGCCTACAAGCAAATGCAATCGATGTAGGTGCACCCTAAAGTTTATATTTAAACCAAACAACACTAACAGTCTCGATTAAAATTTATAATCGAGTTGCAAGTTGATCAGTTCAAAAAACCAAAGCAAAGAACTCTACCTCACTATTCATAATCGATTCTAATTCTAAGCGAATATTTGCTTAGAATATTAACAGGAATTAATGAACGAGAAATACTAACTGTGGAGTATTGGCACAGAACGAGTACTCTCGACTTTTGAGGTTTTTTAGGTTCTGTAACTATGTTTTAATCAATTTAAATTTGGAAAATTTGTGTTACGTAGAATAATTTTGGTGGTAAAAAATTTGTTGTTTGGGGGAGACAAACGAACAGCATGTAGGTAGGTATTTTTTATTTGTAAACACACTTTAAAGAAAAGCGGTACGAGTAAACTGTGTGTGTAGCTAGTTCAGAATTTATTTTGAGTATTTTATTATGTAGGGTTACTTACTTTGGTGTTTAGTTTTTTATTTTAGTTACTTACACAGTTATTGTATCGCTTTTTCTTTTTCCGAATAAATAAAAAATACTGTCAGAAACCGCGCTTCAGAGGTCGGCAATAAAATTATGAAACTGTGGTTCGAAACTCCAATAAACAAGAAAACACACCCCTTCTATAAAGTAGGGCACGACAAAACTTTTTAATCACTCCGAAGTCACGTTCTAAGATCGAGTGTGTGCGGAGAATACTGATGCGGTGTTAAGTGCCTGAGACGAACAATTGGGTCAGCCTGTATAATGCAGTAATGCTAGGTGATAGTAACACGTGGGATCGAATCCGGCCTTGCACCAATGAACTTTTCCTGTCGAAAAGTTTATATGCGCTTTAACACGAGCTATACTTAAACGGTGAAGGAAAATACCGGAAACCCGCGGCTAGTCAGCACCACACGTATTATAGTCTTTTCTGTGGATATGGCTGGCTAAGCTGAGAGGATGGTTTAGGTGCTGGGCAAGCCTATTCCATCTCAACAATGTCCCAGGCACTACCAGTGTCCCGTTAAGTGTAGGCAAAGATTGCCTCGTCAGTCGATTTAGATACCATTAATGTCTCGATTCTTCTGAAGAATCTTCACGGCAAGAATATGGTCACTCCTTGCGCGGTTACTCTTTCTTACTCATTGTTTATTGGCGTTATATATTTGACTAAATTTCAAACTGTAGTATTATTCTAATTAAAACCACTTTGATACCATTAATCTATCAATCGCCACGCTTGCAGGTGATCATTTAACTGTAAAAACTTATCATTTGACACATCAAGTTTAACACAAAGCGTTTTTGTCGACTCACGCGCATCTGCCACCCTTTATAGGGCGTGGCCGTTACCATGCCAACCGCCACGCCTCTTCGCATATTAATTGACTGTTGGTTTCTTATTATTGGTCACCGTTAATAGTAAATTGTGGTAATAGGTACGTTAGCCTAAAGAGGCTAAAGTCTGGTTAAGTTATAAAGATCTCCTGACCATTTAACAGAAAAGTTCTTAAAAAAAAGGTTGGAGGGTAATAGAGTTTTGAGTTACAATATGAAAAATAGAGGCTATAGGACGATAGAAAATATTTGTAAATACTTAATATAATCATCTTCATTTTTAAACGTTTTCAAGCAAACAACATAAAAGACAGAAAGATAAATGTGTTTTTTTCTGTAGTACATCAAGGATCACTTAAAAATGTACAGCTGGGTGACTCTATTGCCTGTTCCAGCGCAACTCCCTACACCAGGGAAAGAATCAGGCAAGAACCTGGTGGTGTGTAATGCAACGAGCATGATTATGCTATGCTACATTATGCTATGATTATATAATATATATATAATGATTATGCTACATTCGAATAACAATGCCGCAATAAAATCAGATTAAAAGATTGAATAGCTTAAATTGTTGAGGGATCTAAGGCGCCAATTTGAAAGTAATTCGGTTCTTAAGTTACACGACGAAATAATAGAATGTTGCTACTGTATTTTAAAACGGTGTAACATGATCTTTAAAATTAGTTTGTAAACGTTTTCTCGCGGCTTTGCTCGTGTAAACCAGTTTAGTAGATAACTAGTATTATTTTATCTGTGGTAGGTATCCATATTATTTTTGCACGAATAAAAAAGTAAATACGTAGGTAAATAAAAATAGATTTACTACTATTTTAGAAAAGCAAGTATCTTAAATGTTTAAAAATATTAACGTAGTCGTGATCAACATTTTCGTAAAAATTTTAAAGAAAAAACAGCTGAAAAAATTATAATTTAATATCCTTACATAAACTTTAATCTTGTTTCAAAATTAATCGCGCTATCATATAAACGATTTACTTCAAATGCAATAGAATATAAACACTAAACTAATACCATTCAAGTAAATTGTAATGTTTAACAGTTTCTCGTGTTACAAACATCCGTGCTATTCAATAGGATTCAAATTACTGGTTGTCACAGACAAATTGTTAGTTACACATACAGGGTGCTTCATTTATAGCGTAGCTTAAAACATAATTGTACATTTTAGTGCTAAATAAATAATAATTTATTAAAGAAAAACAGGGAGGCCTACGCCCAGCAGTGGGTAAAGTCGGGCTGTGGATGATGATGATAAAATGAAAACAGTGCACAGAAATATAAATAAAGAAAAAGGTAAAACAATAAAACAACAACCACCTTGACGTGGAATTAAAGCAAGAAATATTAAACACTAGCTGTACCTCGTGGTGACACCCACGCTGAAAAGTTTCCGTTTCCTTTTGAATACTGGGATCAAAAGTAGCTTATGTGTTAATCCCAGATATAAGCTATGCTGGTACCAAATTTCATTCAAATCCGTCCAGCCGTTTGATCATGAAGAAGGTTACTTCTTCATGATCAAACGGCTGGACGGAACATTTACACATACACACTTAAACTCAAATTTTCTCCTTTATAATGTTAGTGTGATGAACAGTGAACACCCTGTATCGCTAACAGTAGCATTGTAGATTATAGTGTAGTTAAGTTATTGTGTTGAGTAATCGTCACTTTATTGTAGTTTGGATCGAGTTAAGATTTTATCGCTGGTATTTGATTACGGGACTTATAAATTGTTGCTTAAGATTTAGTTACCGTCATTTTACGACCATAATATGCTTAGTACCTTTATACGAGTTGTACGAATGTAACGCCTTAAAATCAGACATGCAAAAAGCTTGTACTATTTAGGTTGTTTTTGTTTAGATAGGTAATATAATTTGCTAATAAATAAAATTAATTCTCAGTCTCCCCGTCATTTTTCAACTTTACCTTCTATGACGGTTCTCATAAGGTTCATAAATCTGTGTATACAGTTGTTTAAGATGTCACTGTCATTTAAATTATTCGTTAAATATTAATCAAATTAAAGATAAAAACCGTTTTACATTGAGTCGGTAACTGACGTCAGTACTTGCTCCAAAAACTGACTCATACTATTTACACGCAGTCAGTATTTCGTCGCGGACTAGAATACTGAAGTCAGTAAATAACTGAAGTACTGTACTGACTTGAAATAAATTTACACGACGGCAGTGCCCGATCAGCACTGACTCATCAGCGATCTGTGTAAATAAATAATTTGAATTTGAATTTGAATCAATAAACTGCCTCCATTAACTGACTGTAAATAAAAATAGGTGCCGCCATCTTGAATTAAAACGGCCATAGATTAACCAACGTTTTTAAAGAATCTTAAGGGTCGGGTAGCTGTTACAAGCCGCTGACAAAGTGAGAAGAATTAAGTGTCGGTTAAGTGCCTACCGAAGGAAAGAATGCGTTTGTAATGAAATTCAAGTATCCGATACTTGAAGGATAATAAAAAGATTTTTTGATCAAATTGAGCAGTAAGTAACTATCTGTTGAGGCTATAGGGTTAAGGCCATCTAAGGGCGTCCGATAAAATTATACTTTTACTGATAATTATAAATTTAAAGGTAGTTAGATGTTTTCTAGTCTTTCGACCAAAACTAAACGGATTTAGCGGATATTACACATGAGCTACTTTTACAGTTTTGAGATGTATCACGCAAGCTAGTAATTATTTTTACAGATTCTCTCTCAGGTAGAGAATCAGATAGTGTAATTTATTTAAAAAATGATCCTAAAATAACCTATTTTTTCGGATAAAAATACCAAGTGGGAAAGAAAGTATCACGTGTGGATTTAAATACTGTGTCTAGAGTCTAGACAGACAATCAAGAAGGAATTAACTCCACTCGCAAAAAACTCATTCGATGAATACCTCAATAAAAGTCAGTCTAGGTAGCCCTAGACTGTTTTGCTCAAAGTCATTGATATAAATTACAGATAAGCCCAATGGTTCTAAAACCTATTTTTTTTTGCCTAACAGCATTTTCACGGCTTTAAACGGGTGTAATTATGAAACTATCGGGATGTAATATAGCCTATAACAATCCCGACAGTCCATTTTCGTTCGTTCGTATGAGCAAGTGTCCAACATTAGGCAATAAAGACACACAGCTTATAAGACTGTACATTTTTAAGTGATCCTTGTAGCCCTAAAGAAATACTTAAACATATTTTTCTTTCTTTCTATTAAAATACACCACTCGAAGCTATCGCGCATCTAGTCATTTATTTCAATGTATAAAAAAGCAAAGAATTCTGTAATTAAGTATATAAAGTTCCACACGTGGATGCATGAACTTTTCGTCTAGACTCATTAGAGAAATAACAAAAACCTAACTTTTTAAAAGTTAAAATATATTTCAAACTTTGTATGTAGGTAAATTCATACTCATTATTAATTCAATGTTGAACATTTCTTATACACACAATATTATGTTGAGTAAGCGGGATTTTAACCAACTCCGAAAAATTTAGGTTCTAATGTTCCACTGAATCTTTTATCATGAAATTCCTTCATGGTTTTATATACCTAGGCTACTACAAACCACTACACCTAACACCTAACACTATACCTATTATTTTAACATTGATACAGGCAGGCTAATTTTGGGAAAAAAAACAGGCTAATTTTGTTTTTCTTTTTTTAAAGTACTTACGTCGAAAAAACTTTCGAGGTAGGTAATGAAAAAAAAATTTATCTGGAGAATGCATACAATTTGCTCTCCTTACGAATTTACAAAAACAACCTTAAACGACCTTATTATTATTTCATTAGTAAAGTAGTTCTCTGTGCCATCCATTTGCCAGATTGTATTATTTATTTACAATCGACAATACCAGTCCGTGATCTAGTCTCAAGGGACGAGACGACATTTCCGATAGTTCCCGAGAGCTGCAGAACTAGAGTGATAAACAAACATGGCTCACTCTAACTACTTGTTTAGCTATACTGTGCAGCTTTTGTTTTGTAGAAGTAGCTAATGAAGTACATTGCCCCAATCGAGCTAAAGTTCGCCACAGTGATGAAACAACTCAGAGTTCTTGAAGAAAAAATCGACAAAATAGAAGGATCACATCCACCAACAATTGACGAAGCGGGTAGAAACAAACCCAAAAACCCGGCAAAGGCGATAGCAGATCACGCTTCGACAACCCGTCGAGCGAGTATCGCCACACCACCACATACAACGACCGAGCGCATGCATACACGCGCGGAGAAGGGACCCACGCACACATCGGTACCTCCCACTACTGCAAGCCGCCACACAGCCGCTCCGACCGCACGCGCTCCCAATATTCAGCGCGCGCCTGCGCCGGAGGCAGCGGCCCCACCCGTATGCTCTGCGCCGCCGCCGCCTCCTACGACGCGGTTGCTTACAGCTGATACAAATGACGCGAGTAAAATCACAGACTCAAGCGTAAACCCAAAAGACGACTGGATAAAGGTGATCCGTAAGTCCAAGAGAACGCCGGTACGTCGTAATGTAATCCGAGGTTGCGGCTCCGTCGATGACGAATTGCACACTGTAGAACGAGTGCGAAAAATTCATGCGTGCTTCTTTAAGCCCGAAACAACGCCGGATACGATAATAGCTTTTTTGAAAAAGAAAAAACCATGTCACGACTTTTATGTAGAAAAACTTAAGTTATCTCATAACCACTATTCATCTTTCGCACTGTCGGTACCAGACAGTCTGTTCGAGTACTTCATGTCCGCCGAGAACTGGCCACCTAGCACTGAGGTCAGCGAGTGGTTTCGTAGCAGCGCCGGGCGCACGAACGGCGCGCCCAGGCGCCCCCGCCGCCACTCCCACCACCCCCGCCGGCCCAGCACCGGCGTCGCCGGCACCAACACCGCGCACTCCGCCACCTAAGCCGCCTGGGAACAACACCCTCACTCTATGTCACCTCAACATCTGCGGCCTGAGTAGTAAGACGAAGAGATTAGAAGTATCGTTGACTAAAGACCTAGCCTGTGACTTAATTATTATCACGGAACATTTTCTCCGACATAATGAAATAGATTCGGTTACCCTGTGTAACTATGATTTAATTTCCTCGTACTGTAGACCGCGGATTGAACACGGCGGTAGCTGCATCTACGTTCGGTCTGGAGTCGCGGTGAGTAATAAACAAGATTACTGCGATATAGCTGTAGAACAGATTTTTGACGTTTGTGCGGTACAACTTGTAGACGAGAATATTCTTGTAGTCGGCATCTACCACTCGAACTTGACTAGCCATCCTGAGTACCTCAAACTATTTGATAAACTTCTCGATAAGATTAACAATGACGGCCTTATTGCAATAATAATGGGTGATATAAACATAAACCTATTAACT
The DNA here is from genome assembly GCA_947086425.1 of Xanthorhoe spadicearia. NCBI lineage: Eukaryota > Metazoa > Arthropoda > Insecta > Lepidoptera > Geometridae > Xanthorhoe > Xanthorhoe spadicearia. The sequence goes on along the minus strand of OX352202.1, from coordinate 10,034,654 downwards.
AATACAACGGACAAAAAACAACTTAACGACCTTCTAGCCGTTCATAATTTCACACAATTGGTTAACTTTCCTACCCGTGTTCAGGATGCCAGTAGTACTTTAATCGATCACGTGTATACCAACCTATCAGCCGAGCGAGTGGTGAGCATATCTAGCGAGAACCCGCGCCTCAGCGACCATCACGCTCAGCTGCTTACCGTCTCGCGCGCGGCCGCGCGCTTGCCTCCGTTTACACTAAGACGTAGCTTCAATAGAGCAAACAAACTGAACTTTCAAGCCGCAATGGAATCGGTTGACTGGGGCCGGATCATCGAACAATCAAACTACGATTGTAACTCGTTAGCTAAATCTCTTATAGCAGCCACGGTGAATAATATAAACATCTGCTTTCCCTTAAAAAAGCTACCATCTACAACTGTTCATAAACAATGGGTCGACTCGGTGTCCCGGTTAGAGAATTTAGTGTAAATAAGAGTGACAGAATGACAGAGAATGAATGAAAGAATGAAATGAATGAGTGAAAGGAAAAGAATGAATTGAATATGAGAAGTGAATTTAAACCTACCTAAAATGGTGGTAATAAAAATGCAATTAGAAGTTAACAGTTTATTAAAAAATAGGAATTTACTTTATATAAAAAAAGAAGTTAAGTTAATAAAAAAATCTAGCTCAGGGAGGACACAATATTTAGGGCGTGGAAGCCTTAAGATTTATGTTTCCGCTTAGGTAGTTCCGTACTCCCCTCAAGTGTAGGACCGGCCGCAGGTGGAGTCCGGCTTCAGGGAACGGAGCAGGAAACACCACGGTGAGTATTTGGTGGTCGTGTAACCCCGACGCTAGCACGCGCCACGAGGTTACGGGTGCGGAAGTTCCACGTAGGCGAGCGGAAGAACTCGTCTTTCGTCGCTTCTAAGGTCCGATCAGTGTCTGAACGGCGTCCGAGTCTGTGTGCTTGAAATGTGACCTTACGTGACCGTAATGGTGATGTGAACGTGACCGTAGTGGTGATGTGAAAGTGATCGTGACCCTGGAACGCACCAAAAGAACACCATGGTAAAAATGCGTTCACTACTTCCGTTCCGAAAGCCCTCCCACGGCAACACGAAGAAAAGGGAAATACTTACGTAGTAGTTTTTGCCGGGAGGTGCAATCAGAACGGAGTTTAAATAAAATAGGTACAATAAGAAAATGGCTATAAGGCAATGAAAAATAATGAAATAGAATGTAAAATGTAAGTTAGCCATTAAATAAAAAGTTGAGTAGGTAGTTTGCAAAATAAGGCATGATGCAACATTCTAGAACGTTTGGGTCCAAACTTTGGACTAACAAAGATATTAAAATATGAGTTGACACAAATGAAATTAAATAGAAAATGATTTAGATGAAATTATGCACAATAAAAATAAGGCTAGGCTGTAAAGAACACAAGAACAATGAAATATACAAGTAGGTGCAGTTTAGCTAGTGTGTGTTTTATATGCCATTTAAAACTTACCCCTAATGCGGGAAATCACTTAATGGAATGAAGAAGTCCGATTGTCTGCTAGGACGCGAGAACAATCGGGCCGTGACTACGTAACACCGACGTAACCACATTTTAACTACGTAGGTATTTAGTGTTTTGATTCGCCCAGGACGCTGTATAATTTACGATGAAGCAACTAATGCGCTGATCATCATAAAAACGTGGCCGATTGTCTGCTAGAGCGCGAGACAATCGGCACGTCGTTACTCGATCAGCGTCCCGGGCGAAAGAAAGGCAAGCGATGGGCAGCCGGCCGGGTGGACCCGTCCCCCGCTTCCCTCCGTCACACGTTCGAAATCGCATGATCATTATGCGTCATGCCTAAAGAGAATAGTTGGACACAACGCCATCTCTGTGTCCACTATCTTATCAATTGGTAAACCTATCGACGTTGTAATTAGAAAAAGAATTAATGAATGACTTAGTTCGGACAGTCACCGCAAAGTGGCGCTGTCCAGAAACTAATAAATTATGAGACAAACTAAAGATTTAAGACTATTAATTTACAATAAAACATTGTAACAAACTGCTATCTGTAACGTTTCGTTACATCGGAGATACTCAATCAGAAACATCTCCTCTATGACATATTAAATTTAAAAGAAAAATTTCCAGATAACGTCAAAATTTTAGAGTTTACTGAGGTACTTACTCAAAAATACCACTCGCTACTAAAACATAAACGCACCCGTTTCTACTCCGACCAGATCCGCGACGACCCAAACAAGTCGAAACGCATGTGGAGGGTCGTAAACACTGAATTGGGTCGGAAAAATCGGGATAGGCTCGACTACACGGACCGCATCCGGGGTGTTGACGGACACCCATTCGCGTCTAAAAAAGACCTAGTAGATGCACTCAACCTCGAGTTCGTCACTGCGGCTAGCAAGTGCGGCGCCCCCGCCGCTAACGCAACGCGCGCGATTACGGCGCTAGTAAACAGTGCTACGGCCAGTGACATGTCAATTAGGTTGCGTCCGTTTACACCTACAGAAGTTTTTAAAATAATTGTATTTCAGATTGCCCCTAAAACCAGTACTGACGCCTACGGCGTGTCTGCGGGCATGTTAAAAACAGCCGCACAACCGTTAGCTTATACGATCAGCTTAATGTGCAACGCGTGCGTGAGACAAGGTGACTATCCCTCCGCGCTGAAAAAGGTAAAAGTCAGCCCTCTGTATAAGGGTAAGGGAAAGAAATCGGACCCCAAGTCATACCGACCTATCTCCCTAGTCCCCGCGTTTAGCAAAATAGTCGAAGTCGGCCTAAATAACCGGTTATTGGAGTTTATGGCGCAACGCGGAGTTCTGTCTGATAGGCAATACGCATATCGCCCGGGACGCGCAACTACCGATCTGGTTCGAGAGGTGGTGTGGCGCGTGCTGGATGCGCGCGAGACGGGGCAGCAGGTTGCTTTGTTGTGCTGCGATCTCTCGCGCGCGTTCGACACCGCCGACCACTCTCTCATTGCAGATAAACTGCAATTCTACGGAATTCGTGGTCCCGCACTTTCACTGATCACATCCTTTATGTCTAAAAGGACACAAGTAGTAACGGGCGATGCAGGGCGTGTGACGTCGTCCGAGTTAGAAAATACTATGGGCGTCCCCCAAGGCTCCTGTCTATCGAATACCCTATTCAGCCTCCTGCTGAACGACCTACCAGCTGCCTTTGCGGACGCCGAAATATTTATGTATGCGGATGACGTTGCCGCAGTGATCACGGCACCCACCTGCCATCAACTAGAACTCAAACTAAATGAGGTAGTGCGACGTTTGGAATGTTGGTTCCGGTCGAACGGTCTTGCACTTAATCGAGACAAGACCTGTTATATGAGTTTTTATTTAAACGGCAAAACACCGCAAAATTTCAGGGTCGCGGGAGATAGCGCCGCGCTGCTAAAACAGGTTCATACAACGAAACTCCTCGGCTTCCATCTAGATAGTTCTCTCGTATGGGACACTCACATAGAAGAGCTATGCTCGAAGCTCGGGCGAGCGTGCTTCGCCCTGCGCAGGTTAGCGAGCACCGCATCCCGCGACGTGGTACGCTCGTGCTACTTCGCAACCGTCCATAGCGCACTTACTTACGGCGTGGAGCTCTGGGCGCGCGCCGCCGATAGCACGCGAGCCTTTAGAATTCAGAAACGAGCCATACGTGCTATAGTGGGTGTCCCTGACGATATCTCTTGCAGAGACTATTTCAAGGAGCTCAAGATCCTAACGCTACCGTGCGAACTTATTTATCAAGTAGCCCTGTTCACGTTCAACAATCTGGACCTGTTTCGGCAACGCGGCGTGAACGCGGACCGAGCCCTACGCAGTAACAGGCATCACTACCGTCTCGTCACTCCACCGCACAAGCTAAAAAAGTCTGAGAGATCGGTATTTATTATGGGGCCCTCAATCTTCAACAGACTGCCAGAAACTATACGGGATGCAGCGTCCGTACCAATCTTTAAGTACCGCCTAAAAAAATGGTTAGGTGAGGAAGTTTTCTACAGTGTAGAAGAACTTTACACCAAACCCGAAACTTAAACTACAAAATAATAATAATAATAATAATATATAAAATAATAATAATAAAATAAGAATAATTAATTAATTGTGAAATAATACTAGGTATTAATGATTTTATAATGTTATTTACCTACTGTATGTAATTTATTTCTAATTGGACATGTAACTATGGGGTTATAAATAAAGATTTGTATTTGTATTTGTATTTGTATTTGTAGAACACTAGCAGCACGTCCCGGCTTTGCACGGGTGTACTAATAATTCTACCGAGACAAAATATAGCCTACAGTACTAGATGGCGCTAGAAAAAATTACCCGTTTCTAGATCGCGCTGACGAAAACGCGCGGCGCGGAATGACCTCCCCACACAATCAAACCAACATTATCTCTTTTTAATTTTAGTAGAGATTAGTAGAGACTAGCAGCACGTCCCGGCTTTGCACGGGCGTACTAAAACTACAGGGATAAAATGTAGTTTATAACCATCCCGACAGTCCATTCTACACATCGGTGAAAGAATTTTTGATGACCATTAGGACACAACATTATTGTCTAGTCGCAGTTTAAAAAGGTGCTTCTAATCCAACGCGTCAAACGAATCGATTTAAAATCAACTTTTTTATTCTGCGACTATACCTGTGTTTTTAAATTAGCAATTAGCAATAAGTATACTCATAGATCACCATGGTTTTAACATGTTCCTAGTTTTTATTTAGTACCTAATTTACTTGATGTGTATGTTGAAGCTGCTAAATAAATTTCATTTCATTTTAACTAAAATACAATGTATGTAACAATGTAATATCTGATTCATAATTATCACCTTCACTTGGTGTGATGTAGATTAAATTAATCGGTATGCATTCAGGATAAGATTTTTATCAGAGTCAAAATCATTTATAGATTTTTATCGAATAAACGGTTTAATATTTGATTCATACATAAATACATAGTTATAGAATAAAGTACCTTATAACTTTTTTACGTTGGTTTGTTTGGTCGCTTGTTTGTTTATGCTAATCTTCGAACTGATCCGGAACTACTGATTTCAAGTATTAAGTATTCAAATACCTACCTATGTGTAACTTTGTGTGTAACAGTGTTAATATTTTATCTCGGTAAACAAATAATACACCTGTGCAAAGCCGGGACAGGCTGCTAGTTCATGGTCAATTGCTGAAATACCCAAATGAGAAAACAGCGCTTTGGGAATACAACCGTAATAATCTTTTTCCCTAGAAATGTAGCATTTGGTCTGCTACGAAATAGACAGCGATAAATTAGTCTAGCCGTTTATGTTTAGTGCACATTGCTGGCTTGATTGTATTTATTAGTGGCGGGCGCGAGGGCGCTCGGCAATCTAGCTCGGGCTACGTATGGTTATAGTGACAAGTAGGGTTAGCAAAGACGGTTGAAAAGAGAGGTGTATAAAGTTTAGTGGACTGGTAAAAATACAGCCTTGAAAAATACAGGCTCATAGAGTGACAATATTACGTAGGTAGGTTCATTACCTACATTGCTTTAGTTTAAAATCGTTTAAAAAATACAGAAAATATTATTTTAATCGTAGGTACTTTATAATATTGTACCGAAGTATTAAAAACTTAAAAAAATAAAGGGTATAATAAATAAAGTTTTAAAATTATAAGTTCATATTTTAAGTGCATCACACACAGTTACTATATAATTATTATTAACAGTTGTCATAATTAGTTTTGTTGATTTGAAACAAGATTCAAAACCACAACCTTCGGATCAAAACTTTACCAACACGACTCTTGAGAGTTTTGTGTTTTGGTATATTTTCTTTACAGTAGGCATTTTTCTTCGATGATACACATCCAAAAGGAAATAGAACACTTTCTCGATCCCTTGGGACGCAAAAACTATTCCTCACAAGTCAAACCTTAGCTGATCGATGTGTTTTTTGAACATATATCACAGAAATAGGTTAGTTTGGTTGAGGTTTTATCTAATAATATAAATTCTACTAATAATATTTTAAAGAGGTGAAGTTTATTTATAATAATAAAGATGACAGAAGCTACTTGGCCGATTTAAAATTATTTATTTAATATTAAACCTACAAAAACATTTAAAATCACTGACTAAAGCGACAAATGACATTTTTTTAAATTGAATACGAGTAGATTTCAAGACATAATATAGCTCGTGTTAAAGTGCATATAAATTTTTCGATACAAAAATTTCATTGATGCGCGGCCGGATTCGATCCCACGACCTTCGGGTCAAATGTCGAGGTATCCACCTGGCGAACACGGCAAAAAGCTTGATGAGTATTATCCGATTTTTAAATAGGCTGTGCCCGTGCCAACCATACTAGTTAATAAAGGGGTCTATCTTCAGTCCATCGCAGAAGCCACAACTCCTCAGGGAACTATCACACTATCACACTTTCTTCGAGGCAAGACCAATCATCTGATAAACCGCCGGTGTGTCCTAAAGCGAGTTTGAATAGGCTTGAGCTCTAAGGGCTTAAGATATCTAGAACGTATATAGCTTTATATGGGTAGGTACTTACTTTTATATTTAGGCTACGATCTTGATTTATCGTGGAATGTTGTGTATTTTTAATATAATATCCTTTGAGATTCCACACAGCATCACCTAGTCCCAAGCGAAGCAACTTAATGCTTGTTATGGTGACTGATATATATTTACTTATACGCTTTTTTTTGTAAGTACATACATAAATAGATAGTAATAAATAGTGTTTAGCGAACAAACATATAAATAATAATAAAAATTAGGTAAACTAAGAAACTCATTTTTTAAGTCGTTCACTATTATTTAATGTTTTTATTAGGAAAATAGACAGACTTAAAATGTAAAAACTAGACTTTTAAACAACCACGTTCCTATTATTTTTTATCTCGTCATTTCACGGCATTCGCAAGCAAAGTTGAAAAAAACATTTCCCCCATCCATCACAAAAAGGACGCACGAAGAGCTAAAGGATTTTTGTCCATTGTCACCTTTTTGCATGACTCGTGTCCACCTGGGTTGGATGGCGTACTGCCGAATGCCATTAATAAGAGCAAATTAACCTTAAAATGCCACGCCCTCTGACGGGATTTATGTGAGCTGTACAAAAAGAAGCACGTGCACGTTATTTATTTTATGTATTTTTAAGAGCACCTGTATATAATGTACGTATCTATATTTTAATCTTTTATAACTATTTTTTGTTGAAGAACATTGTAAAACTTAGAAATCCACGAAGCATGAAATAGGTAAGTTGATAATAATATGAGCAAGTGGCCAAATTCAGGTGTCGGAGTTTTTAGACTCTCTTACGGCCTGCGTCCAATAGAAAATATCAAATGTAATTAACTTTATCATATATCTTTATGTATATTTAGTGTGTTAATATGAGTATTATCCCTAAGCATATAAAGGAAGTTCATTGACACTACAAGTATAAACAACAATTTCAAGTCCCTCTTAATACCTGCCTTGCATGTTCAAAATCAATTACATCTAAAAAACGTTTAAGAACTAACATGAAACATCCATCATTTAAGTTCACACCTCCTGATCGCTGCTTGATCGTATTATATGAAAACACGCGAGTTTACGAATGTAGTGTTCGATCACTATAGCATACCTACCTATATTTTGTCTATGATATTACCTACCCTAGATGCAACACATGTCCTAATAATAGGTACAACGCACGAAAACGGTTCGAGTTTTCCTGTCGGTTTCGGTCCTATCACGTACATAATATCTGATCTGATCTAAAGAATTCTAATCAGGCCCAACATGAATGTTAGAGCATTAATGCAATTTTGTAATTATCACATACAAAATTACCTATTCCGATATCTTAATGAAATACGGTTTTGCTTTCTCAGATTCAAGATAAGATGCGATCAATTAAAGATAACAATAAAGAGTGTGGAAAAATAAGAGGTGAAGCGTAGTGGAGTAACGTATGGAAAGTAAAAGAACGTATGGAATAACTTATGGAGTAATGTGTGCGTAATGCCGCCAAATCCTAGTCACAAGGACAGTCGCCAAACTGCGCCCTATACTAACCCCTATATTCTACCAGTAAACCTACATTAGTTAAAACTCATACCTATTTAAATCTGTTGCTATTTCTTTTCGTTGCCATAATATGAGTAACAAAATAAAATTGACAAGTTTTTATGAAAAAGACCTAACGCTAGGAACTTCATGTAATTATTGTTTATCTTGGTAATTCTAGTTGTTACAAGAACAATCTCTTTATTTTATCTGCTCTGCGGCTAAAAAACACAGATATGGAATTGCTATATATAATAGTTTCTTTTAAAAATAATCAGTGTAACGTGTCAACATGAGCCGATTAATTTTTGTTCCATTGCTTGCTGTGATTGGCGTAGCTATCGCCCTCTCCGAAGTGAACCAGCAATGTATCGCTGAAAACAGTGAAGAATGGTCAAATGACCACCTCGTCGGTACTTGGTACAGAATTTACAAATTAACACTCATGGTCAGCTTGCTACCTTCAGCCTCTTGCACAGAACGAGTCTTCACCAAACCATCAGCGGAAGTTATCCAACAGTACAAAGCGAAGTACAATGACCCTAATGCACCTTACAATTTAGACGAAAATCCTGTGCAAGTGTATGGCAGTAATGGTTTAGTCGACGGATTGGTTTCTGGGCACAACATTGCTAAGTTCTACGTCCTCTCGCCGAACTCTTCGATGACTCTTGGCTGGGATGACTATACAGTAGATGCGTACCGTTTGCTGACGCCGAAGTATATAATGTACACTGAGTGTGCTCTGAGGGGATTCACCAGGTGGCTGCTGACAACAGATAGACATGCTCCAGTGGAGGAGATGGAAGAGCTGATCAAGAATACTCCGGAGCTAAACCGACTAGAGAGACAACGATTTTGTGCTACTTATTAATCTGTGTTTTATATTGTTTAGTTTATGTTTTAGTTTATTTAAGCAGTTACATTTTAGCAAGCATTTTTAATTTATGAAATATTTTTTTTATCAGTAAGAAAGAACCTGTAACTGGCTTTCTAGAGCTATAACTGTATCTATTAATGTGTATTGTAGCTGTTGGTTTTCCTAATAATAAATGATAAATGTTACAATAACAAAGATTCAGAAATTGTATTTTATTATATTTTTATTTTAGTAGTAGTAACGCTACCACAAGACATTATGATAATATTTTTTTATGGAATTTCCACCACCTGCCTTCACCAAATCTAGCTAAGTGTCCTGCCTAGAACTGTTTAAGTCTCGCATACAGTTTCGTATTATTATCAGCATAATTATTAGTTTCACCACGTTTCACTTGAGAATATCGTCAAAAGGTAATAGTATGCCCAAGCATGTATAAGTTCTTATCGGTTCAGATCGGTCAGACTTCAGACTTCTAATCTAAGGTAGGTACAACATGAAAAAGCAATATTGCATTTTGACAATCAAATTGAATTACCAACTCCGATATCTATAATATTTTGTTTCCATAGTAAAGAAATGATTGCAGATAGTAGCTACTATAAATACAGAGTTTCATGCAAACTTACGTCTCATCTAGTGTCAACATGAGTCGATTACTTTTTGTTCCATTGCTTGCTGTGCTTGGCGTAGCCATCGCTCTCTCCGAAGTGAACCAGAAATGTATCGCTGAAAACAGTGAAGAATGGTCAAATGACCACCTCATCGGAACTTGGTACAGAATTTACCACTTTATGCTACTGAACAGCTACCCACCTTCAACCGTTTGCACAGAACGAGTCTTCACCAGACCATCAGCAGAAGTTATCCAACAGTACAAGGCCAAGTACAATGACCCTAATGCACCTTACAATATAGACGATAATCCTGTGCAAGTGTATGGTAGCAGCAATGGATGGACCGACGGATTGGTTTTTGGGCACAACATTGCTAAGTTCTTCGTCCTCTCGCCGAACTCTTCGATGATTTTGAACCGCGATGGATATATAATGGAAACGTATCAAATGCTGACGCCGAAGTATATTTTGTACACGGAGTGCGCTTTGAGCACATTTAAGTGGCTGCTGACCACAGACAGACATGCTCCAGTGGAGGAAATGGAAGAGTTGATCAAGAATACTCCAGAGCTTAACCGGCTGGAAAAACAACGGTATTGTGCTACTTATTGATCGAGAATAACGTCGCTTCAGGAATTTTATTGTATTTTTAAATGTGATCTCCATCACTAGTGTATCATAGTAAATCTAGACGTTTTCGAATAACACACTTTTTATAAAATGATTTCAATACGCGATAAAGTCCCTATTTATAAATTATGTTTTCGAATTATCTTTGACAGTGTATCGATTTTATATAAAATGTACAACTACTACAAAAACACAGTGCGTTAGTTAACAAAAAATCAGTTTGAGTAATTATAATTATACTCCCAGTGTCGTTTAAGTTAGTCGTTTTTTTATATTATTAAGTAAAGGTAAAATTTAAATGGTTTAAAGGATTAAACAATGAATTTACCTTATGTAAGACTTGCATACGAGAACATGTGTAGGTACCTATTGTAATTGAATAAAATAGTAAGATGTACTGAACTCACTATCTTACTGCCTTTGGCACTAAAACTAAACAAATGGTTAGGACATAGAGTTACGAACTAATGAGTGTATTAATAATGGATGTGCTTTATTTGTGACCAAAAAAGATAAATATGATCACAGTTATCTTTAAATAGCTTAATTACTTTTACTTTACTACAAAAGTTACATGATTTAAAAAACAATATAATTAACAATTTAGTAGCTACCTTCTTACTAATATACTACTAACATACTATTAGTTTTTGTAATCAAATATCTCAAATAATGAAGATTAAAATACAATAAAAAGTGTGTAAAAATGAAGTAAAAATTACAAACCATTTGGATTATCATGATCTAGTAATATCACCATGGCATGTACCAAATATATATTTGGAATACCTCTGACTATAGGCATCTTCAAAAGGATCTAAAAAATTGTTTAATGCTCTGAAATTAATATAAATATCTATTAATTTGTGGTCGTGATCATTTTTTATTTTAATATTATTTCTAGGTATATTATAATATCCAAGTTCTCACACAAAATTACTTTCGTACATCCAAGACTCGTAATCTTGGCAACACACGATGTGAATACGACTTGCTGGCCGCACTAATCAGCCTGAACGAATTGATGGCCTGGTACAATCCCATAAAACTAACTATGGACCTTATTGCTTAGATAATAAATGCTGTGTTATCAGTGTAGTAGTTTTACTACTGGCAGTATTTAGCATAAGAAAGTAAATTAGATAGTCTTTGTTCTAGGAAACAGAAGTAGGGTTTGTTGATCTCAATTTTCATATTTTCAAATACGTACAAGGAGGAATCATGGAAAATATGGCAACCCCTTTTACTATTCAAAATTTAAACATTTTTATCTTCTTCATATCTGGTGCTCTACTTTGTTTATTTCTGTGCACAGAAACATTAAATATCGATATTACTGCTATAAATACAGAGCTCCTAACAAGAATAATCAGTGTCTTGTTTCACATTGTGTATAGCGAACATGAGTCGTTTACTTTTTGTCTCATTGCTTTCTGTGTTTGGCTCTGCCGTAGATCTCTCTGAAGTAAACCAGAAATGTATCGCTGAGAAGACCGAAGCCTGGTCCAACGATCATCTCATCGGAACTTGGTACATGATCTACATGCTAACGTCGACTAGCTTAATTCCTGTAACTTTATGCCCCAGTCGAGTCTACACTAAACCATCAGCAGAAGTTATTCAACAGTACAAATCCAAGTATCCAAGTATGATTCTAATGCACCTTACAATATAGACGATAATCCTGTGCAGTTACATGGCAGCAATGGTATAGTCGACGGATTGGTTTTTGGTCACAACATTGCTAAGTTCTACGTCCTCTCGCCGAACTCTTCGATGGTTCTGAACTGGGATGGATATGCAGTGGATGCGTATCGGATGCTCACACCGAAGTATATAATGTACACTCAATGTGCCTTCAGAGGATTTACAAGATGGCTGATGACTACAGACAGACACGCTTCTGTGAAGGAAATGGATGAGCTGATCAAGAATACTCCGGAGCTAAATGAACTCGAAAGACAACGGTTTTGTGCGACTTACTGATGAAAAAATGTTTAGAGACACAAATAAATTTAAGTAAGTATGTATGTTTTGATGAGTGGAGGCCTTTGCCCAGCAGTGGGACATTGAGGGCTCATAATAATAATAATGTATGTTTTAATAATCAACGCGTTTGAATTATGCTAGTTGAGTCCATTTACAAGACGATTCAAGGTTTACGATACAAGATTCTTGCTTCTTTCATACAATTAGATTAAAGGAATAATTTGACTACCATACTTAAACAATGCATAGAATATGCAAGTCATGATGACAGTAAATTTAGTTATTTGCAACAAACAAGAAATCATCGTATTTGATACTTTGTTGTTACCATGTGTTAGTTTATCAATATCCGTCTGGGTCGTTACTGTGTTCTGATAAAGTGTATTTCTTACGTAATTGTCTGTTTGTCTGCGTTAATTTGCAGACAAACAGACAATTACGTAAGCATTTTTTATTATGATTACATGAATTTTGGTGGCAAAGTGAGTTCACATGTCAGACGTCAGTCAGAAAAAGAGATCAAAATTACTTGCCATAAAACAATGCCATCATGGTCATTTCTCGATACATAATGAATTATTTTGTCGGTAATCGGTCACTTCTGATAATAACTCTTATTCTGTTATTGATTAAAATATTTTACTGTAATCTCAACTCTAGGTTTTTTTTTATGAACCTGTCGTGTCCCACTGATATTATTACAACTCTAGGTTATTGACAATAATCTATATTTGTGTTTTTAAGTTATATATTTTAGGACAATAATAACTAAAAGAAAGTACTAACTCTTCTTTTTTACAATAAATAACAGTGAGAATGGCTACTTCGAACTCTTAAAAAAAAAGAAGCTTCATGAGCTTTTATAAGAGCCACAAAAGAAAAATTAAAAAATTATCAGTAAAATTAACAACTATTATATTCAACAATACCATTCAAAAATATTCTAATCATACTTAGCAATAAATTACTTTGACACAAAACACAATCATTTAACAACACCCAAATATTGAGTCAAAGTACTAATTACAATAATGACGTGTGCGTGTCAAATTGTCACTATTGTCAACGAACTCAAATAGAAGAAAGAAAACAAATTAAATGTTTAATTCAAAAACCAACTGGTTTTATTCGTCACACTTCTTCAATTAGTTTGTAGAAGTTAAACCAACCCTTGTTTCCTTATTCCGTTTGCAGTAAAGTGCATAATTGATCAGACAATTTGAATTAGAGGTTCGGAATTACATTGCATTTTAGCTATGCGAAAATTGTATTCAAGAGACTCTTTGTTCCCGTCGTTATAAACTATACTGTATTGTTTTTGCTTATGGTACAAAATTGGTTGGCAGTTCGAATTCGTCACCCTAAATTTAAATTTGCTCCCAGCATAACTGAAATAAGTAAAACGTATGGTTAAATTTGTAGGGTATTTTTAATACCATAGAGTTGATAATACAGTGAAGTGTATAAATCAATGACATAGAAATCATTGCAACATATGCGCAATACTTGTCCTTTTAAAAGGACTTCATATTCATTGTCGGTTTCAAGTATTTTATAAATTTACTTTGTGGTTATGTGATTGGTTGTTTCATGTTAAGTATTGTAGTTAATTGTACTGTTAGTTTAAAGTGGGTTTTATAACAGAAATAATGAGGCACTTAAAACTCTTTGAAATGTACATTGGAATAGTAATAAGTGAGTTAAGTTTTAAGACCAATTCCCGAATCTAAAAAAATATTAAATATTCTAAAAAAAATTCTAAAATAATTATCAATGCCATAATTATGGCATTGATAATTATTTTAGAAATTTTTGCATAAATGTGTGCAGATTTAATTAATTCGTCTGGAAATATAATTATATTTCCAGACGAATTAATTTAATCTGAAAGACTATCATTATGTCCATTGAAAAGCTCGTCCGTACTCAAGAGTCTTAAACCTGGGAATAAGGGTAGATAATTATGAAAAGTTAAGCAAAACACTTTATTAATCTGAATACCTTTTTACCTTTTCATGTTAAAAAATAATTGAATGCTTTTCTTGACTAACCTACGCATAAAATAATGACCCTCTCTCGTATCTATACTTCTACTAGCTGTACCCCGCGGTTTCACCCGCGTAAGTCCCGTACCCGTGGGAATACCGGGATAAAATAGAGCCTTTAACCTCCCGGACAGTTCATTCTACACACCCGTGAAAGAATTTTTGAAATCGGTCCAGTAGTTTCGGAGATTACCTCCGTCAAACAAACAAACAAACAAATTTTTCCTCTGCATAATATTAGTATAGATATAGATAGTATAGATACTAATATTATAAAGAAGTAAAATTTTTTTTTTTGTTTGTTTGACGGAGGTAGTCTCTGAAACTACTCAACCGATTATAAAAAATATTTCACGGGTGTATAGAATGGACTGTCCGGGAGGTTATAGGCTATATTTTATCCCGGTAGCTTCATTAGTAAACCCGTGCGAAGCCGGTACGTGCTGCTAGTCGGATAAAAAGTAATTAGCCTGTAATCTGTTTACGAAAGATCACGTTTCCAGAAGTTCCTTCATTAGGCTTGGATGGAAGTGGGAAAGGTATGGTGCTAGTGTTAGCTGGGAGCGGGTAAAGTAGGGTTCGGTAAGAGTGTAGGAATAAAGCTAGTTTTAGTGAAACTGAAATGTACGAGAGAACAGTTTGTTCGTTCGTTTGAGGAAGTGGCCAACTCTAGTGACGGTGTGTTTTAAAGGACTCCGTCATTGTTTAACGACTTTAAAAGCCGGGACTGGCAATTAACCGTGTCTTCCGAAGCACGGAAGCGTTCTGTTGTTAATACCACTTGCAATCCATTGGTTATTACATAAGTACATCATTGGTTATTTTCTCCAAACAAATTAACTTACGTATACGTCTTAAAATAATGTTATTGAACCATAGATGAATAATAAAACATAACCGTTTTTTCAAAAACTTTTATACCTATCAATTATAGTGTAAGTGTCGCAGTAAACAGAACTATCAATTAAGTTGAGTGCACATCAAAATCCGCTAAGCACCACTCAATGTTCAAAAAACACATTAAAACTAAACCAACCCCTCGAAACCGCAAAATCAAATAAAACCCTAAATTCATCGCAAATTTGTCACAAAACCAATTCTTTTATCAAAAATTTCATTCTACGGAATTCTTTACAAAATTTGTCTTTCCAAGTTATTTATTGGATTGGGCGTGGCAAGGAATTTTATTTGGCATAAAATGTATTATAGAAATGATATAAAAATAGATAATAAGTGGAAAGCGTGACTTAGGAGTAGCAAATGATGCGTCAAATAAGAGATGGGGATATAAAAACTAACAGATGTTTTTGCACGAGCCGACGGTGTAGCTTGGGGATAGAGGGACCTATTGTATAGGCTATTTGTTATTGTTAATAATTCGTGAATTACGGGATACATTGATTTTTATGATGTAGTTTAATATTGGTATGTTTTTTATATGATTTTTTGTGGCTCTAAATAGATGCATGGGTAATTTATAATAGGTTTATTGTTTAACTTGATTAACTGATGCTTTTTCTGTAGATAAGAAATTATCTACCTGTACTTTGTTTACCAGTACAGCATTTCAGATAAATAGGAAAACGGTAAAATTTGTATTTTCAATACAATATTAGTAGGTACCTCAGCTACTCCATTCAAACACTGCGTGGGAGGATGAAAAACATCTTAATGGAGCGCTCGTGGCGAAGCTTGCTTAGACGTTCCTAGCTTATAAGATTGTACATTTTTAAGTGATCCTTGAGGTCTTACCGAAATAAACACATATTTCTTTCTTTCTTTTCTTTCCTAATACATGCACGTTATTATCGGTTACAGCATTTTAAAGACGTGGCCTTATAGAGGTCTATTACACGATCTTAAAACTCCGTCACCAGTGTTAATACTACTCTATACAAACCTATTCAATACGTACGTTAATAAATATGTACATTTAATTACATAAATCAATATACAGAACTTATAAAACCTAAACGTCACTAAAATACCTATGTACTCAAACGGTTCTAACCGTCACAGAATTCTTAACGTTGGTCGTTTTAGAATGATAGATAAATCGCTCACCATAACAAATTCTATTCAATTCATTCATTCACACTCAAGTAGCACTCACAATTGGCGACAAAACGTCTGACTTTTCTTACAAAAAACCTTTGAAATTTCAAAAATCGAAGGCACGCATGAAATTCCATAACAACGATAACTGCGTATCAATTCCTTACCTAAAATGCCTCTAAACGTTTTGCAAAAGGTTCGTGATCTTTGCCGAAGATGCTCAAATTCAAACCATATGTCTGTAATGGTAGAGATCGTTCCCATATCTTTTGAATGATAGTAAATTGACAATGGAATCTTGGGAGCCGATTTGTCGCCGCATGTCGAACGACTTGAATGAATGTATAGAATAGAAGCAGTTATGCAATCAATTAGAGGGGGCGGTGCCGACGGGTGCTTTTGAAAACGGAGACAATTTTAGTGGTCCAAAAGTTTTAAGCGACTTTAAAATAAACTAATAATATTCTAATGTATGAAATAAATAAAACGGAGTGTGGAGTTATCAACTGAAAAGTTATAAGCTGTGAAGAGAAACATCGTGAGGAAAACCAATTTAGCTTGGTAGTAGTAGTCGATGGGCTTGCGACCTGTCACGCGTGGAATGATAATTTTTCCAAAATGTACCTAATGTATGTTTGGATATAAATTTATTTATTTATTATTTATTTATTTATTTAAATATCACTACTACCTAGGTTTTAAGTTATCTACTTAGCTAGTTTTTTTTTTCTTCAAGGTTTTTGATAATATAATCGCGTTAATATTTTAGCATTCCGAAGTTGACGAAATCCCTGATTTTAAAACTGTATTTTCTGCTACAAAATTATATTGATAATCGCTTCTGCTTTTATCCTTCTCTATAAGCTTCTTCCTTGCACCTCATCTATTCTAAAGCGCATCACACGAGTCAAAGACACCGCTACCTAAACACTGACATCTTACACTATCCCATTCACAATCCACATTTCTACATACTTCGTGACCATTGTGCATATTCCATTCACATTTTTGAATTTGGAACTGTATCATTTCTGAGTTCGTTCTATGAATGGAATTTCGAGTGTCCGAAACTAATCGTAGTTTTAATGGTTATGGATTTGTATTTATGAATGAAATGCTTTTGCTCTGTACTGTTCGATTTTTGAAATAAGCATCTTTCAGACGGCACTAGATGAACGGTTGAAAAATTAGACATAAATAGGAACAGAAAAGTCTGGAAGTTGTGAAGAAAGTTTACCTTCATTGCGATTATGGATTTCAAAAATATAAAAATAAGTAAAAATGTTCAAAAATCAAAAGAAACGTTGAAGAGTGGATGTTGGTGCGCTAAGACAAAATATATACAATAATATTGATTGAATAATCCATTAAAATAGTTTAGAAAAATCGTATTTTTTTTTATTAGTTTTTCTAATCCATCATTCGTAATCCATTCTCAATTGACTTTACCATGGAAATCGAACGACTTCTATATTCCCATAAAAACACCATCGTCATCAAATGATCCTATTTAATACGTCTTTCCTTCCGGTACCGAATAGCCGGATGTGACGTCACGCGCCCCGGTCTACCCTCGTTTCAATTTAGCGCCATGTTCTAAATTAGGTTGCTAACTGCTTATTGGGTAGATTTGAATATTGTTATTTCGGTGAAGTTAATTTTCAACTTCCATATTGAAAGTAAGTTTCGCTATTAGGTTGGTACTTACCACACCATGTCTTCATTAACTCTCGATAGGTATTATTTGAATTATATTACTTAAGTTAGTAAAAATAAATCTTGAACTTCACTACAGAGTATAAAACAAAGTCGCTTTCTTTGTCCCTATGTCCCTATACATGCTTAAATCTTTAAAACTACGCAACGGATTTTGATGCGGTTTTTTTTAATAGATAGAATGATTCAAGAGGTAGGTTTATATTTTATGTATTATTGGACCCGTGCAAAGCCAGGGCGGGTCGCTATAAGTTAGTAGATAAAGCTCAAAATTTTCTAAGAATAGAAATTAAAATAATGCAAGAAGGATCCTTCCGATTCAAAGTACTTAGATACAACTAATTTATCAGGTTCTATGTTTATAACAGTAACTAATATATATTTATTTGTATGTGTACTTCACATACTTACTTAAATAAAAAGTCTATGAGCATGTCCAGGGATATTATAGTTACTATACTCGTATAAAGTTTAGTTATATATTTTATTCAGTCAGACGAAAGTATGGAGTTTAGTTTTTATTACAGTGGTATACCCTCTAAATCAAAATAATCAACAACCTCAAAAAGCATTGAGAATAACATTATAATAAAAATGCAAATTAAAACAAAATATGTGATATAACATATTATTCAAAGCCTGAACGTCGCTCTGTTAGAACAAAACACATTTTTCTCTTACTAAATTGGATACGAAATGAAATGAGCAATTTCTATTAAAAGACGAAATCAGGACGTCTGAATGTGTCTGTCTCTGAATGTTATTAACGCCGAGCTTCAGACAATAACGGTCTTGATACACGGGCGGTTTTTACGCCAGAAAACGCTTTTAACCTGATAAAGCAAGTCAAAATAGTACAATGAAGTAAATCCTTGGGCATTTTTAAATTAACAAACTTAGATGAGTCTGTAAATTCATGTTTTTTTCCATGTTAATTTTATGTCAATGAAAAGAAATACCTAGAAATATAACAAATATTAATTATCATCTTGAAATAAAATCTCACAAAACCCACACTTTATCTTTTACAAATACAAACTGCAGTTTATCAAAAAACTTAAAAAAAAAATTATATTATAAATTCAATATATTTAGGTATTTTAAATCGCATTAAAATAAACATATTTAATTCATCTAAAAGCTCTAAAAAGCTGTTCCATATTTTCAAACAAAATTTTCCACTTTTGATATTAATAAATAGCCTAGCGTTAGTACTTCCAAAAACGCCCGTACACCCAGTACCTAAAACAAATCGCTCGTTGTCTCATATCCTGTAATGAAATGTCCGATGTGTTACGCCAACACGATTAGCTGCGCGCACTCGGTTGCTGTGTCACCGAGGGGAAGTAACCCCGATGGTTACTGTTTCACTGATAAATTGGATAAAGTTTATTTTTAAAGAATCATTTAGGTATAATATACGGTTTAAAAAACGTTAGAAAATTAGATAAAAATCACTTACAATAATACTTTAAAAATATATACAATGGGTGTACTAATGCAACCACCAGGATAAAATATTTATAACCACTCTACATTGGTGAAAGAATTTTTGAAATCGATTGAGTAGTTTCGGAGCTTACCTCCGTTAATAACAAACAAACAAACATTACCTCTTTATAATATTAGTAAAGAGTATTAGATACTCGTATTACGTGAAAATAATTTGAATTTTTTTTTATCGTGAAAGAATCGATATTTAACCGAAAAGAGAATTCAAAATAATCAACGAGTCATACTCAAAGGATTTTTTTTTCATTCTTCCTAAAACACGTTTCTTCAATCAAAGCGTCCTAAACACACGATAGTTTGCTAAAATTATTGAATGAAAGGAGGTTGAAGTATTATAACAATGTTAACCAACTGTTGAACCAGAGTTAAACAAATAACCCTTTTATTGGCACAGTTGGGTAACAATAGTTAGAATATTTACAAAAAATCTGCGACCTTTAAGACGGAAAAGCCTGAGGGTGACAAATCAACATCGAGCTGTGCTGCGCTGTACTGCGCTGTGCTATGTTTTGTCAACTCGCTCGTCTTATATTTGAATGGAGATACAAACAAACCATGCTGTGCTGCGCTGTGCGAGGCTACGCTCTGTTTAAAACGTCAGTCGTCTCGAGCGATTCGCGCTACCCGCCATGCTAGGCCGAGCTGTGCTATGTTTTTGTTTGCCGATTAGTTTTAATACTGAGAAAAACAAAGCGCAGCGCAGCTTGATGTTGATTGTTAAAAAAACGTAGCGTAAGAAACACAGCGCAGCACAGCGCAGTACAGCGCAGCACAGCTCGATGTTGATTTGTCACCCTGAGGGTCGCAATAAGGTTAAGTACAAATACCAAAGATCTTAAAATAGTAGGTAATTTTGGAAATTACTTAGGTTCACAGAGACTTCACTCATACTTGAAATATATTTTTTTACTTCATCATCATCATCATATTCCGCCTGTGTCAACCCACTGCTGGGTGTAGGCCACCTCCAATTTCTGCCACTCCTTCCGGTGTTGGGCTGATCGCATCCAGGTTTTGTTGGCGACCTTGACAATGTCGTCCACCAATCTGGCAGGTTTTTTACTTACGTTTAAAAAAATATATATATTTATAGGGTCTTATTCATAAAACTTGATAATTTAATATATGTAGGTTAAAAGTTTTTTTTTTTTCTTGTTACGAATATGGCAACGAACAAGGTTTTGCAACAGATTTACTATGCGGTTTAGCATATACAGGTTTACTGGTCGAATATGCATAGGGGGGTAAGTATCATAATCTTACAATAGTTACTCCTCGTTTTTGTCGTGGGTTAAAAAATAGCGAAGTCAGGTTTTCCTTCAGATCTTTTTGGTAATTAGGTGACTTGTGTTCGATTCACGAAAAAAGCCGCACGCAATTTTGCAGAACAATCGAAAAATATAAGGCAATTTATCTTCACACGTAGCTACTACAGCTCCAGAGGGATTTATATCTGAAAAGGGGTCTTAATTATCCCAGAACCTCTATCTACGTGATATTTTAGGTCCAATAAATGAATTAAAATTTTATTTGACCCTATATTTTGTACCTCTTAATTTAAAAGGTAAAGAGGTCAATTAAAATGGTTAAGTAAAAACCAATCTAACCTAATCACAATGTTTGAACACCTTCCTTTGTTCAGTTATTTTAAACCACTCAGATGACATTTCTTAAACAAAATACACAGTAAGCAATCTGCCTTCAATCAAAGAACGCGAACAAAGGCTGAAGAAGGATTGTATAAAAGCTATTGAGCAAATTCAAATTGCTATTATATTTTGAACTTTATGCAGAAGCATTTATAGGTTTGTGTTTAAAAAGAAGGACAAAGCGACAAACCGATTCTTGTATTTTATTGGCGGGAACACAATGGAAATAGTATAAATGATTGCGTTTGTGGTAAGCCGGGTCTTTGTGCAAAGGAAGCTAGGGGCTTAAGATATAAGCGATTGAGCCAATTAAGAAACGTTGTTAGCGATCTATAGATAGCTTAACTGAACCAAGTCCCTGACAGTTGAAAGAAATATGATCACAATTCTGAGATGTTTAAAAGATTTTATACTAAAACTGTTAAACAAAACCATTTAACATTTACAAATTCACCTTGTAAATTGACAATCTTGTAGTTTTCTCAAACAACAATGAATTGATTAATTAGATAAATTAATAGATTAAAAAATATCAAAAATCGACAAATATTCACATTAAATTATATTAAACTAGATGGATATATTTACCGCGAAGTCATCGCTTTGCTTGCTCAAAAAACGCGGTGTAAATCAACTGAGTAAAACTCTGCTCGCTTCTCTCTTGGACACACCCGATGCCCGTTCTCAATGACTCTCGTTCAAGCACCACTCGGTCCGCACTGTACAGTGCACCGCAATTAATACGGCACTTGAACTGCAAATGACGTGGGAATTTTATGCCTCTTGTACTAAAATATTAGACTTTTCAGCAAATTTTGTATAAACTTTCAAGTGTGGGTAAATCAGACTTGTGTGTGAAATATAAAAATTTAACATGAAAGTCTGAAGAAGTATTTTTTTACTATTTCGTGATGTCTGGCAGAAATAAAACATTTAAACAACCATTGTTTTGAACATTATAAACACTTAAAACAGAATATTTACCAAGAAAATTCTTATTTTAATTATTGTTCTTAATATCTTATTTTAATTGTATGACAGTGCAACAAGCAAAAAAAGTGACTTTCTTGTCGTGAAAATGAACACTTTCGTACACTACTGCTACTACTTTTAGTACTCACCTACACTATTTGTGTAAATTCTGTAAATGAAACTTTCGTACACTACTGCTACTATTTTCAGTACTTACACAATTTGCACATATTCCCCTACCCTCGCAAAGTATCTAGCAGTTACGGAACACGTGCACTGAATCAATTTGGACGTAGCTTAAAAGCATTTCCAACGTACTTTATTAACTTTAAAATCATGTTACAAGCAAAGGGGTGTATTCCCTTCCGACTTTTTGATGAGAATTATACGGTTCACTCCGAACACCATTAATGTTTGTCTATCGCAGTAACTTGGGATTTAAAAACATTTTTAAAAGTGGTCAAATTTAAACGTGATTTATTTTTCAATTTTCATTTCTAAGGTTTCATTTCAACCTTAGAAATAAGATATGTAAAGATACTGTATAATCACGTGTGGTTCATTTAATAAAAAAACTAAAATTATGAGCTAACCATAGTACTTCACTTCAAATATTCTGTGTGTCTGTCATTATCATCATCTTCAGCCCATAGGTACTGCTGGATGCAAGCCTTCGTAAACGCCACAATACCTACTCGGTCCTGTGCTATGCCAGCCAGTTGGTGGCATAGCACCTACTTTTCATAAAATAATTTAATGTTTATGATTGTAATTTATTTAGTAGGTAAGTACTTTAAAAGTTGCCTTTTAATATTTTTACAAACTCTAAAACGAAGTTACTTTAAAAGTAAGTTAAAGTTTCTCTTCACAACCCTTACAAGTTAGTCCACGTTCACTCGTTCATTAATTTTGAGCTTTGATGTTGCGAGTTAACTTTAACCTTTCAATTTTTAAACTCCCTCTGTTCGTTGGATGCCTCCATTATCCAATTACCTTTATTTTCTGAGAAAAGTTCATAGCGCGTTTAGTTTTATATGGTAATTTTAAGTTTACAAGGTATGTTACTAAAAAGTTGAATGATAAAGTTTTTACTTAAAACCTCCTGTAATAATTTTTAGTTTGTAAAGAGTAGCGAAGTTGTACTCGGTCTCTACCAAAGTCTTTGTTGTTCATTCATTTCTTTATAAATAAATAATAAATAAATATAATTGGTCATTTCACACAGCGTTATCTAGGTCCCAAGCTAATCAATCGGGCATCGAACCCGCAACCTCCGCATCTCAGGCCTTCGCCTACTGCACCACAGAGGTCGTCAGAGGTATAAAAAAAATGGCGGCACTATTTTGAGTTAACTTTAAGACTATCTAGATCCTATGATCATCATCCTCCTGCCCTTATCCCACTACGTGGGGTCGGCACAACATGTATTCCTCTTCCACTTCCCTCTATCAGACGTCATCTCAGCACTCACACCTTTCTTACTCATGTCATCTTTCACACAATCCATCCATCTTTTATCTAGATCCTATGATAAAGTTTATTTAACTTAAATAAACTTTATTACAGTTACAGAACGTCGTTCACTTACAATGAGCTTAGGTAATACAAGCTACAAGCTCTAGCTACCGAAAACAGTCACCAATTTAGCAATTTAATCTGACAAAGTCATTTTAGTTCAATCTCAGCTCCGTTGAGGTAAGGAGGTAATCACGGAGTAATCCATCATGTGTCCGCAAGTAACCATGTTTGTTTCATGCATTATACATGAAGCTTTGAAATATTAGGAAGCTGTTATAACTTGGAAGGTTCGGGCGAGGAATTATAGGTTTAACAAATTTAAATTTTATAATAATAGTTAACCAACTCTAATGGAATGAAGATTTGTGTTTAGCGTGATTATTGATTTACTTTTTCCATCTCATTTTTTTAATATGATTTAAGTCTCAAAAGACCGAAATGGTTGGAGGGATTTGCCCAGCAGTGGGACAATGGGTTAACGGAAAAAAAAGATTAACATAATCTAGGTACCTAATTTGTTTGATTTTAAAATTATAAAAGTAACAAATATGACACAAAAAGATTGCTCTAACTGCAAATAAAAGAGGTCGCCTAATCTATATCTATACTTCTTTACAAATATTATAAAGAGGTAAAATTTGTTTGTTTGACGGAGGCGATCTCCGAAACTACTGGGTCGATTTCAAAAATTATTTCACTGATGCGTAGAATGGACTGTTGGGAAGGTTATAGGCTATATTTTATGCCGGTAGTTACATTAGTAAACCCGTGCGAAGCCGGGACGTGCTAGTCTGGCATATAAAAGGATATGCAATCGTCTGATTTTCATTTTATGCACGAAGTAAGGAGTACTGCGGGGAATTTTACTGAGGTGCAAAGTTAAAAAGCAGTACGTGAGCAAAATGTTAAAGAGATTGTTAACCTTCTAACAAGAGGTTTGCTACTTAGACCACATTACAACCCTTATACTGAAAATTCCTTTTATTCGAAAGATAAACTCGTTTTCGTTCCGTGCTTGGGAGGGCACGTAAATTGTCGGTCCCGGCTTTTAAAGTCGTTAAGCCATGACGGAGGCCTTTAGGCGGCCTAGAAAGTCCGCCACCAGAGTTGGTAACTTGCTCATACGAACAAACGAAAGAATATAAACCTTGCTCTGTTTGTATTGGACTGCGATAATGTCAGTTAGCTTGCTACATACATCTACGTTAATGTTATAAGAAGGTAAAGTTTGTTTGTTTGTATAGAAGTTCACGTACTGAGTAAGTTCGTTTAGTCAAAGTTATAGATAGAAAAACACCGGAAACAAATATTTGTAGAACATTTAAACATTTGTCATGTAGCGGGGATCAAACCCACGACCTGTGTGTCTCAGGCGACCCTTCAACCACTGCGACATGGAAGCTATAATTATACAGAGCTTTGAGATAAAGTAATGAGATTAATTCGTTTTTGTTCAAAATAACAAGCACTTTTTACACCGCAATCTGACTTTTGACTCCGAGACTCTCTTCGTCATTCAAACGAGATCTGCATTGTTGCTGTAATGAGCTTAAAAACTCACAAAAGCAACAAAAATTATAGTCCAATGCATTTTTGAAATACACACCAATATTCACCATAACAACCAATGGTAAAATTTAGAGCAAATCGAATCTTATTACGTAGTGGTAACGATTTGCGGAATGTAGTAAGAATGCAAAAAGGTGGTAGTGAATTTGTACCTGTGCCACAAACAAGCCTCTTTTGAGAATCGAATACTACAAAGGAGGCTATACTTCATTCATTACCATAGCTAAAATTATGAATGAACGTAAAATTTATGAATGAAACCATGAATGGACGGACAAGTGTGTCCCGTAGAGTATAAGAATCGTCCAGACATAGAGGCGACTGCATTGTTACATCATTTGAAAGTAATGTCAGTTCCAGGAATGTCTGTCACTTGACTTTACGCAGGTGGTCATTAAATAACTTTTCTGGACTCATTTCCGCTCTTAAGATTGCTCATTGGAATGGTATTGAGTTGAGGTTGATGGATATTTTGTTATTTTTAAATTATCATCTTATTTCATAATAGTTTTGTTTAAATAAATTTAAAATAAGTTCTATGGTGTTAAAACACCTTGCGCCTGGTTCTAGATTCCCTACGATAATCTTAAAATCGGATAGTGGACTGTATTAGGTAAATGAAAGCTATGCCTAGATACCTAGAAACGCGGTCAACACAAAAGCTTATAACGTCCCTTTTTACTTGAATTGTATCTCAACTAACTAGATCACTTTGAAACGTCTGACCTAAGTGACTAGAATAACTGAATTAAGTTGTTTAAGAAGTTGGCCTCTAAGTATAACTTGGAAGTTTTTTCAAGAAATATGTTTGGTACTATATTTTAAAATTAAATACCTATTATTATTATCATTTTTAATACCTGTTATACCAAATTAATGTTTCTCGTAATGATTAATATTAAACTTTACTAGGTTTTCCTTTTTGCTAAATTCATTATATATCACATCATTTATTTCTCCACCATTTATTAACCAAACAACTTCACCGTTCATAATGAACGCAATTACGATCAGATGATATCAATACACATATTAAACCCATATCAGATCATCGACTGGAAATGATTGCAGCTGATACCGAACCCATCTGTATACACGACACGTTCACAATTAACAATATCGATAATAACCCTTTTTACCTTCACAATTGAACCATCCAAATCGCCGTCACCGACGAACAAAATCGTAATCGAAAACAGCGAATTGTACAGAACAACAACCGTCATTCGTCTTTTTAAATTTTGTTTAAATGAGTTGGTCCTACTCTACTGATTTCGTTTTATGGAAAAACAGTTTTAAGAATTTTATAGAATAAAGGCAACATGTTTAATACGCTTATTTACGATATTAGTATAATTTAATTTTTTTGAAAATGGAATAAATTTAACGTGTAACAAACCTCTGGACACTTTTTATAATACCTCATTCGAATGAAAGTACTTTTATGGTAATGTTTGATTACGACTTTATGCGTTGGACACTGAATAAAAAATATCCCTATTATTTTTAATTCTATCATCCAAATATCAACTCTGTGTTCATATCAAAAAGCTCAAAGCTCCAACAAAAATATAGAATTTTTCGATTTGTGATGGTGGTTTGATAAGTAAAATTGAACTTTAGCTCAATGAACTGAGAGATAATTTTTGGTTCACGTTTTTTGGTATTTTTCTCCATTATATTGCGCTGTTGTCTGCAGTACCGTGATTCGTGATGTTCTGTCATATTCGATAACAATGGAAAAATAGAGTTTTAGCAAAAATGATAGGTTTGGATGAGTGAGGATTTTCGGATTGTGGAATTATTTTCAATTTCAGTAACTATTGGGATTTAGTTTTCGGTAACTGCATTTTAGTGCAGCTTTGGAGTTAAAATTTGTGATGCTTTTTGGCAGAAAATCAATAGTAGGTAGTTTCTTTTGATGATATCAAATCAATCCAGTTATATGTTTCATTAATAATTTAATTCCATCGTATTTGAAAACTTCATAAGGTGATAATTATTTAATGTAAGCAAGCATTTATAAATGTGATTTATTATTTAGGTACCTAAGTATCACTTAAAGTTTAAAATATTTTTTATTAAAATCTTATTTACTTTCATAGACCCATAAAATATAAATTTCAAAAGATGTTGAACACGAAATGGTTAAATAAAGTTATAACTAACTCAATTCATAAAGTAGGGCATTTTTGCTTGTAATACTTAAATTGGAACTGACATGATAATAACACAGACTTACAAGTTCTCTACTAATAATAAAACGGATAGCGTAAGTGTGTCTGTTTAAATAATGTAATACAAAACGATAGACTTTTTCACGTGTTTCAATGTTTGTCATTTACATTTGGATTTTTTGTTGATATAGGTAGGTAATTAATATTTAGGATTATAGGGACAAATTTATATTTGTAAAAGTATATTTTTGTACCTTTTGTATCAAAAATAAATTGTTTAGGTATGTCAAAATTATTTTCTTCTATATTTAAATCATTTACAGCTTGCAATAATGTATGATGAGGCTTAGATATAATAGTAAAATAATAACCCATTGCTTATAATAAAGCAAAACCACAGACAGAAGCTAGTGACAAAACCCCCTCTAATATCAGAGAAATGAAACTAGTTTGGCACCGGTCCGGGACTCGAAGGCGGGGCCACTGTTCCCTCCCCACCGCTGCGCTACTACCATACGGCTTGTATTATAGGGTATTCATACTTAATTAATATGGTTGAGTGTAGTGAGAGCTAAGAGGTTTTGATACTTGATTTTATAGATAAAAAGGTATATTGTTCTAGTTTCCAAAGGCTAAGTTTGTGTAATTATTGACACTATTATAAGCTACGGGCGAAGGAAAACATCGTGAGGAGACCCGCGGCTAGTCAGCCCTACGAGTAATGACCATTGTTTTTCCTGTGAATAGGACCTGCTAAGCTGAGAGGATGGTTTAGGTGCTGATCAAGCTTATTCCATCTCAACAATGTCCCAGGCACTACAGTGTCCTGCTGTGTAATGTAATGAAGTGTTATGAAGAAAATTTAAAAAAAATATTGCTTATTAGCGAAGTCTGTTTGTTGTCTATAATATATACGTATACGTTAGGTACTAAAATGTACTTACCAAAAATAAACTACAAAAACTATATATCTATCATAAAAATGGCATAATTTATCTGAGTAACATCTCAATACCAATAATTATCTCAATAAAAACATGATAAAATCTTGCCCTAAAAGTTTGGATCAAAGCAAAACCTTCCAACCCTAATGCGCTTATAAAATCAAGATGGTTTCTTTTATAATTCATGAATGCATCAAAAACAGTAACCAAATTGGATTTAATGAGATAGATACAAGGGATGTTAGCGTCCCATACAAAATTATTCATTGCCACTAAAACGTTCCTTTCAAAATAATAGTTTTTTTTTTTCATCCAAGCCTGGGGTTGACGGCTCTCCGACAAAAGGGTGGGCCGGCCCAAATAATTGCCAAAACGCTTCAAGTGAGACCTATTGTGTTTATTTACAATGGGGTGTACGGTGAGCTAAGTGGGGGTAGTTTTTGTAATTGTTACTTTAGCGGAGCTCACCCCACATGATCAGTTGTGAGCCGAGCAGAGATCGAGAAACATGTCGAGATCATTCCTAGTAGACGCGCTTATAAGTGATACGAAAGAGTGTAAGAGATCCGAGTCGACTGACACGATGAATCCTTACACTATGATTGGACACCAGTTTGACACGCGACCCAAGTTCCTCCCATATCCATACCCAGGAAACTTGAACCTTCTAACTCTTGGACTACACCCGCAGCGTACAGAACTGTTCCGTCCGTTCTTTGAGCAGCTCAGCTTCAGATACCCGATGTTGCAACAGATGCCACGACAGGAATACTATGAACCACAAACTGAACAGAAACCTTTTGAATATCTGAAGACGGAGCCTCAAGAGCCAGCTAGCCTGGTCAGCAGAAGGAAGAAATCTGTATCTCCGTATTTGCATCATCCATACAAAACTGCTGTCTCACCTTCAAAAAGCCAAGGTCAACGATCACCATCTCTGTCAAGCGAAAGTCGAAACGGAACTCCGAGCCCTCCTTTAGCTCATCCAGAAGAACTACTACCAGGTTACTCAAATAACCTAAAAAGTCTGCCAATAAAAGAAGACTCCAGCAAAAGGATCAGAACAGCGTTCACAGGAACTCAACTTCTCGAGCTCGAAAGAGAGTTCTCAATGAACATGTACCTATCCAGATTGAGGAGGATCGAGATTGCGTCAAGGCTGAAGCTTTCAGAGAAACAAGTGAAGATCTGGTTCCAAAACCGCCGCGTCAAGCTGAAGAAGGAAGAATCTCCGATAACGGAGGGAAAGAAAAAGTGCTGTTGCTCAAAGTCATCTTGCTCTAAAGCAGAGTCTCAGTGCGACAATGAACAAATAGATGTGGTTAGTGATCATGACAACAGTTTTGAAGTTCAGAACCTCTCACAATACAAATGAACTCTTGTGACCTTTGGGATTTGTAAAGGCTTCTAACGCTTTGATATTCGGTTGACCAAGTCTGAAAGTTTTCATTCACGACCATCATGATAATTTTTGTTTTATAACTTGTTTCAAACTTGTGCCTGAACTTAAACATTTTTGTATTCGATTACAGAAAATTATAGAAAAGTCAAGAAGGTTGTTTGTGACAAGATTACTATTAAATATTTTTGGTAATGCGTGAGAACGTTTTCGAAAACACTTTTTGCTAGATATTTCTGTCGCTGACTGATGCAGATAATTATGTTTGTGGTTAAGATCTTTATTAAGATGACTGCTGGAAGGTTGTATAATTTTTGTAAATTGTTGAAAATTGTAAATAATAATTTATTAGGCATTAATTTAAAATTATATTTTCTGATAACTTTACTCATCGTTAGGGTGTTAATAAATATTTTATAACATATTTTCGTTTATTTTGCTAAAACCCTTTCTACCAATAATAGTATGGCTTCCAGTCAATATGTTAAAAGCCAAAAATTATAAACAAAAGAAATTGTTTATAATACTACTGGTTGCAACAATTATTAAAACAAAACATAGTTTTGACTTTTGTTATCTAAAGCTTTGGTTATCTAATAACACGATTATTGATAAAGCAACGAATTTCCGTATTATTTTTAAATATTCTAAAATGTAGGTATAGCCACAGGTATCTATAGCCTAAGACCTAGTTGGTTCTATGCCTGTTTTTCTGTTACCTATACCCTAAAAGCTAAAACACGGAACAGGACTAAATTTAGGTTAATTAAAAAACTTTGGGTAGGTACCTACCTAAAGTTTTTCCGTCAGCATTTCTGATATTTTAGCGCAGTTTCATGCAACATAAATGATCACAGTCAAAAGTTGCGTGTATGTAGGTCGTCTCCGGTGATAGTTTACATAGTTTTTTCATACATTTCTTTTATCCATTAAAACTTATATTTTCATTCTTTTGCAATATTTTCAAAATATAATGAGTATTCAAAAATTCTAACATTTGTGTACATGCTGTTTTTTTATTATCTCCGCTTATTTAATTTCATATGGGGTCACTTACTTAGCCATGACGTAATCTAAAGGATCCAATAAAAAACAAATAAATGCAATAGAATTTAATTAAACAAATGTTTTATGAGGGGTTGAATGTCATTGGAGATATTATTTGAAGAATGCGAAGTGGGAATGCGAGGACCGACTTTATGACGTCACGCCCAGCATTATGTATGACGTCATATAATGAGTACTAACGAACCCTATTCGAATATCTGGAATTTTGGGTATTAAATTGTTTTGGGAGTGTGGAGAAATTGCGGGTTATTGGAAGTTGGAGTGAGTAACTTGATTTTACACATAATTATAAAGTTATAATTAGTTTAAAAGAACGGTTTTGGAAGCTTTTTGGATCTTTGATTCATATAGCGTTCATATGCCGACCGCTTTTAAATACATTTTTATATTTTTATCATTTTATGCTTGATAACACAATCTTCATGTCTTTACAAATTATATTTTACTGTATCAATTTATTTGTGTACAATAAAGAATAAAGAATCTTTTGCAGTGATGAAAAACACTGAAAAACTAGTTAACGTTTTTCATCAATCAATCTGTCATGTAACGAATGTTAAATTCTGCAAAAGATTGTCATGGACTTATTATTGTACTTGGAAACACCTCTGACTACCACTCAGACATCTTCAAAGGAGAATACCCAAAGGTCTGAAAGAACTCTACATCATATTGAAAAACAGTCGTGACTATCCCACTTCCTACTAATATTATAAATGTGAAAGTTTGTGAGAATGTATGTATGTTTGTTATTCTTTCGCGCAAAAACGGCTGGACCGATTTGGTTGAAATTTGGTATGTAGATAGGTTAACACACAGGCTTTTTAAATCCCGATATTTCCGCGGGAACGGGACTTAAGCGGGTGAAACCGCGGGGCGCAGCTAGTATTACATATTGTGCAAACATCCATTCATACAAACTTTTGCGTTTAAACTACTCGTATTAGTAGGATTACGTAGGCCTATTAAACTGCATTGAATGTCTATAGTAGCTAATAATACCTAGTTGGTTTCCCAATGCTAACGATGTGGTCAGGCTGATTGAAATCAACATAATTGTTAGGCTAAATCCCTTTTGATACAACCAGTTAGTGTACTAACTAGTAAGTACCTACCTACCTACATAACTATAATTAAAAAAAGGTAACTTTGTGCTAAATCTTGTTTGCGCTTGCAAAATACTAAACTATACTTCATTTCTTGAAGCGAGCTAATAGGAAAAAAAAAAATCTCACGTGGTTGGTCGTCGAAATTCATTGGATTGGCTAGATTTGACAATTGACAATTGATTTGACAATCTAGCCAATTACGAGAAATACAATTATTTTCGCGACCAACGTGCGTTTATTTTTGTTCCCATTAGCTCGACTCAAGAAATGAAGTATAGCTAGGTAATCTAGGTATTCAACATTTTGTTAGTTTCTCGAACAACAATCGAAAGTTCACAAACTAGGGCGCGCTGCGGTTAGCACCGATTCCACGAAACTGTATCGGCGATTAGAAAATAAAATTATGTGTTGTTAACTCTTAAAACGGGATCTTCACCATGATTCCACTATCATGGGTTTGAATATTATAAACATTTAAAATGGGATATTTACCATGATTCGTAGATTTAGGTATGAGTTTCCCGATATTTCGGCACAGTTGCATGCATCATGATCATGGTCAACTGACCGTCATCTGACTGTGATCATGGCGTATCATGGTAAATATCCCGTTTCAAGTGTTTATAATGTTACGTACGATATTGTCAAATACAGTGCTCGTCCTCTGTTTATTCTTTGAACTTTCCACTACAAACTGTTTCAGACAAGGCAGCAAATTTTCATTTTCATGCAAATGCGAAACGTCACACTGTTACTTGCACTGTATTTTATGATGTGGTAGAGTTCAGTTGCTGGTTGTACGAGGCACTTAAAAATATTTGTAAAAAAATATTAAAAGTTCCGAATGTTTTGATAACATTTACTTACCCCCGGTTCCTATAACAAACTAACGGATGTTCGTAGGTCCATCACCATAGCAACGTTGTTATTTCAACATAAAATGTATGAAAGTTTTTGACAGATAACAACGTTGCTATGGCGAAAGTCCTACGGACATCCGTTAGTTTGTTATAGGAACCCGGCATTAGTCATAATGAAAAATGAAACGGAAATATTTATGATCAACTTTAAAACTCAGTAGCAACTGATTTCTATGGTATCATTACAACAATGGACGGAGCCCTACGCAAGTCCCACGAACCGAATGTTTGCCGACGACCATCATCCATCGAAAATCAAATAATGTAATTATTTGCGAAAAGCATTTATTATCTATGGAGGGACGCGCTGCCGCGTGCGCACTTATTACCTCCCTATTTTTTTACTACCCTTACTAACTTATCAAACTTTATTGGTATCAAATAGGAGTTATTTTTGCTTGTAGTTTTGAATTTCGAACGAAACAAAGAAGTTGGTACTTTTGGAGTTGGCACGCGGCCTCCTTTCAACGGTATCTATTTGAATTTGGAACCCATCTAAATGTGGAATTTGTTTTTCATCAGTCGGTTCTTCTTAACGATTGAACTGTCATTAAGTGTGTTCTTCTGATTTATTTGTTGATGTGATTATTCTGCCAACAATTAGTGGGGCGCAGTGGGAATATGCCTATTTGTTTATGGTTTTTGGTTTGGCTCACTAGGAAATTAAAGATGTTATATTTATTTTAATTTTAAACAATTTATTTTTACGAAATAAATACAGTAGACCTATTATAGATACCTGTATCTTTATTATATTATATTATATTCAGCCGTTCGTGTCCCACTGCTGGGCAAAGGCCTCCCCCCATTCCTTCCAGACGTCGCGATCTTGTGCTAGAGTCTCCCAGTCGGCTGTAAACTTGTCAAGTTCGTCCCGCCACCTTCTTTTAGGTCTGCCGCGTCGCCTTCGCGCCTGTATCTACTTAAGTAAATTAATCTTTGCAATTAATTGAGGCATATAAGCACATATAATTTCATACAAACTACTTATTTAAAATTTAACTACGATGAACCCGAGTTGATTGAGTAAATCAACCTTTTATTTTTGACCTTTTGTAAATTCTAAATTTTCTTTTTCAACGGCTACTTAGGTACTTACCTATCATAAAAGTTTAATAATAAAAGAGTAATTTCCATTTATGATTGGACATTGAGAGGGTAACACTAATTTGCAACTCGTCCGTCGAAACATGCTTTGTCAGTATCAATATAAGTGCCTTGTTACGCTTCTCCTAATTATTTCATTCAAAGGGACACCAAATCCAATTGCCACACGAAAGACTTCTCTATCCTGTTCCAATAAGGTCCCATTGTAGTCATAAATCTCGTATCATGGTGACAACCGTGTTTTGTCATTGCTAATAGGATACGGTTTTCAAAACCTATGTCACCCATTACATTCTCTTCGTTCTATTTTGAACCTTTTGTCTACGTTATATAATACAATTTTTAATACAACTTTTACTTAAGCTTAAGGTCGTTTTTGTTACTATTGGTTACTAGTGTGTCTTTCAAAATGTATCTTTGATTGCAATAATATAGAGTTGATTTTGGTTGTTACAAAGTATTTAAGTTATGTCCTCAATAAGTGATTGTAATGCAGATGGGTACAATAATTGTGTTGGTGTAACGAATGAAACGTTTGATGATAAATGAAAATTTAAATTTGTTTTTTGATTTGTATTTGCGAAACAAAGTGTAGATCGATTCGATAAGGTGTTGACAGGGGGTTTAATGGACTCGCTGACATTTGAAAATACTGATTCAAAATTAATTCGTTTGCGACACAAAAAGGGTTAATTTGTAATTTATATTTTTGAAATTTTTACCTACACTTTATTTCAGAATTTTGGATTTATGAATATTATATCTCGTCGATGTATCATCATCATCATTGTCTTCCTGTCCTTATCCCACGTGAGTGGAGTCGGCACAACATGTTTCTTTTTTCATTTTCCTCTATCGCTCGACCGTTAACACAAGGATACTTAGTTTCCATTCAGAGATACAAAGAAATCGTCTTAAAGCCAGACTGCCTACCTATTAACTGAGTAAGTAAATATTTTAAGCACTGAAAAAATAATAAACTTGGTTTAAAGTTTAAAACATACACATATTTTAATGTTCAATCGACCAAATCCACAAAACGTACCACATATTTAAAATACCTCAATTTAGTGACATCATACATTTTGATCAAAAACTTAATTATTGACTACTTTCACGCGACATTGGGCTTCCAATTTAATAGCACCTGGTGAAGTTGATGGTTCGAAATTACAAAACTTAATAGCATTTTCATTACGGTATTTCACATGGTCTGCAATTTGTAGGAAGTGTATTACAGTAGTTTAATTAAAAAAATGTTACGGAGTCGTTGAGAGGCTACCGTTTTTAGTAAATAAAGCACTTTACAATATTTGACACATTTTGTATTTTAGTTGGTATTTAATGATTACATTCATTATTATCATAGGCCACTTTTAACCCCCTGCTGGGCATAAGCCCCTTCGTGAATACCATTCGCCTCGATCCTGCGTTTAACCTACTGTCTCGCGGATGTCATCTACCTACCCATCGAGCCGGTAGACGTCATATTGCGGTGTCCTTGTCTAGGCCACCACTCGATCAGAATCTTGGTCCATTTGCCGTCACTCCGCTGGCAAAATTAATTGTAATAGATAAAAAAACAACCAGAGTCGGAAAAATATCTGAAGAAATACAAACGTTTGTCGGTAGAGAGGCTAGAACCCGCAACCTCTTTGTTTTAGGTTACGCCAGAGAAGTCGATAAATATAGACTTTTATCTCATATTTCCTTCTGTAAACCTAATGAATTATGATTTTGTCACCCCTTATCCTATCATAAGTAAAATGACAATAACTAGACAAGTATTATCGACTGTTATTGATGAACTAAGCCCTATTGGAAATGGAAAGCCCACATTGTACAAAAGAAACAATTCGTCACACTGTGACATAAACTACCCATCATTTCACACCGATTTACAGCGAGCCGTGAACTAGATCCACGATCAATGATTTGTACTGGGTGTACAAGGATTAAAAGATAAAATAACGGTCATGATAAATATCCCGCTTTAAGTGTTTATAATGTTCAAAACAATGATAGTGTAAAAAGTTTTAAACGATAAAAGTTTTTAAATTATTGCAACGCTTACTCGATTTTATAATCCTTATATTTTGTATGCGAGTAATTTTTAAGAAGGATATTATTATAGTGAAAATACGCCTAATATTCAAACACTTGAACTTGAATTTTATAAACTGCTAAAAAAATATCCGTGATGTCAATTTTAAACAGGAAATATACCCAAAAAATTATTTGTTCATTTTCGTAGATTATATACACACAGATGAATAATAATAATAATTCGAAACTGCCGAGTGGTAACCAATTTGCTTCACTCAACGTCATTAAAATGTACATCTGATTATCTATTTTTAAAACAATGTTAATTTTTTTATTCTAATGTAATCAATAAAAATCTGCAGTGTTTATTAAAATGAAAGAAGCACAAACCTATAGAAGATCTCGTTTTATCGCAAGATGTTTTTCACACCCTGTAATTCACATTCGCTCATTCGTCACACACACACTTGTCCTTTTGTGACTGAAGTTTTATTCATCCGTTGTTCGTACCAACTTATTATTATAGATAGTTATTGTTCAGTACTTGTAATGAATTGAGGGCTTATTTGAGGTGTAGTAACATCTTGTACGTGGGTACTTCTGTGTGAAATTGTCATTGTGCCCGTGTTTTTATACTGCGATTATATATCGCAAGAAGATTTGTAATTTAATAAAAAATGTTAAAAAGGCTGAGGGTCATAAGTCTATACTTCATTTCTTGAAGCGAGCTAATACTAGGAAGAAAAATAATCTCACGTGATTGGTCGTCGAAATTCATTGGATTGGCTAGATTTGACAATTGACAATTGATTTGACAGTCTAACCAATTACGAGAAATATAATTATTTTCGACGACCAATCACGTGCGTTTATAATTTTTTCCTATTAGCTCGATTCAAGAAATTAAGTAGGTATAGTTATTTAAGTAAAACGGCTATTAAGTCTGTTGCTAGAGATAGCATCACATTTCTTTTAGTAAAAAGAAAACTTTTTTTATATTCGAGACGAAAAAAAACATGGAAACTTTTATTCAATAATAACTTACATTTGTTTCGTATTGTTATTTCCAGTAACATTTACGTTCGATGAGACGACAAAGAAGTTTTCCACCGAAGTTAGTACGTTATTGTTATCAACAGACGCAGAAGTCCCTGAACATGATTACCTCTATAAATAGCTGAACAATCATAAGTTTGTTTCCCTACCGAAATGATTTGGATCAGAATCAATCATAATAGAATTATCTACATCAAAATATAACGATCATTGGGTGATTTAATGGGACTATCCGAGGGTATAATTTAAAATTAGGCTAACCCTTTCTACATTTAATGTTATTAATATTGAGATAATTTTCAAAATAGGTAAGTAAGTATACCTATTATTTTCATTACTCATACACAAAAAGTAAGCATGAAGTTTGCCTGATCATAGAGTTCAAAGTATTTATAGTTTATATCTAGCCTTTGACCTATACTTCATTTATTAAAACGAGCTAATAGGAAGAAAAATAAACACGTGATTGGTCGTCGAAAATAATTTTCTTTCTCGGGATTGGCTAGTTTGTCAAATCAATTGTCAGTTGTCAAATCTAGCCAATACGAGAATAAACAATTATTTCAAACGACCAATACCGTGCGTTTATTTTTTTCCTATTAGCTCGTTTCAATAAATGAAGTATAGGTAGTTAAAACGAATACCTAATTCTTGACATATAATCTGTAGGTAGGTACATCGGAAACTCCTCCGACGAATTTCATGAAATTTTTACAGTTAAATCTAGCAGTTTTTCTTACGATTTCCTGTTTTATTTTATACTAGTTTAACTAAGACGCAAGCAGATGGAAAGGAAAGTTTTCCAAACTTTCTGGTAGTTTTAGTCTTCAAACATTCAAAGTATCAAAGAGTTTCCAACTGTATCGGATTGCAGTGATTTCAATAAAATACAAGGATTAATTTATAACGATAGTAGAAGTTTTCCATTTTGTTATAAAACTTGTAAGTATTCTAAAACTTTGTTTAAAAGAGAACTAGGTAATGAGATATAACTAATTAATAAAATGCTTAAAATTAATATCTGTAATTATCGATTTCATTGAAATTGTAGTTTGTCTAGTTTACAAATGACTTTGATAGGTAGGTACTAAAAATGCTTGATCTTACTAAATTTATAAACAAAAATGTAAAACGTAGAATAATTAGGTAGGTATATTTAGGTATTAACTAGATTAAAAATAAGTTTTTATAAATAAAAAGTACGAATAAAAAAATATACCTATACACAAAGATATCGAATACTTTAAAAGATGTGTGATTTTTTACGATGCCCTCAATTTTTTGTTGACACCAAAACATTAAAACCTTCCAATACAAACCCCATTAACTTGCCAACTGCCCCACAAGTAATACAATATTCCATTAGGTTTAAAGGACACACCAAATCGCTTCATTATCATCACGCTACCAGTCAATTTTACGGTGACCGCGTTGACAGGTGAAGCTGTCAGTATTTACATCAAGCGGTCTGAGCGGACAAGATGTTTAGCGGACGTAAGGATAGTAACCCAAAAAGCAAAATTACTAGCTACTAGGGTATCTGTATGTGTAACTATATTTTTTTAAATATATTTAAAAAGCAGCATAGTTGAAGCTCTTCTGAATAGTATGTTTCATATAAATGACAAAAATCACGTTCATGATTCAATTTAGATTTCATTTAGTTATTAAATTTCGAAACATCTAACTCTGAATGAGTTATGACATTATGACAACATAATATTAATTTTATATATAATACTTCAACATTTATTTTGTCATAAAATACGGAAGTGTTTCAAAGTCCGCTTAAGTCCGCTTTATGTCCCCTAATTAGCGGCTTTAAATTGATGACCGATAAGTTTTTATCGAACCATTATTGTTACGGCTTTTTAACGTTACAAAATATAAACTGATGTTCTATTACACCCTCGATAAAGTGTTTGTGTTATGTTTTCTTACTTTGCTTTTTTATATCAAAATTTCGACGGCAAAAAACCCCAAAAATTGGCCTAAATGCCTACTTGTCCTAATGCCTAATGTCTTGAAATGTTCGTGGAGGTCTAGAGAAGGTTTAAAAGGTGAGAAAAAATACGCGGGAACGGGACCTACGCGGGTGAAACCGCGGGGCGCAGCTAGTACGATAATACATATTTGGTGTAACATTCCTTATCTATATAATATGCAAACGTTCATAATAAGATTCTGATGATACCCTCTTAAAGGCCATTATCTAGGCTTATCGGTAGCTTTTGCTAAACCTTTTTGTAATCTTGCAAATTTTACAGCCTCCTTTAAAATTTGCATTTATAGTGGGTAAGAAAAAACATCTCTAACATTTTATGGAGATAAAAAAGTTGAATTAGTATTCATATTTTTGAAGTCTAGTTCATATTTTAAATATTTTGCACGATAGGCTCAGCATTAGTTGCCACTCATACTCGTAGGAGTGGCAATGAAAAGAAATAGTGACAGATAATTTTGTAATAATATCCTCTAATTTATAACTAAGTATCAAATAAACATCATAATAATATTTTCAAAAATGTTAATTTTTTTTAACCACGTGGTTAATAATAATTTTTCTAATGGAGTCGAAAACAATGATTTTTAATAAAAAAATGATTTTTAATGACCAAAAACTGGCATGTTTCCCACTTAAAAATATAACAGCTTTATAATAATATTGTTAAAAACAATTAAAACCGCACGAGGCACAGGTTGATGTTTTTCCAAATTTGTCAATAATGTACCTACCTACCTTTTAGTTTGTCCGTCGGCCGGTGGTGCCAATGAAGCATGAAATTCGTCTCTTGATAGACCAACGGTTATGGGGCAGATGTTTTGTGATATTACACAATTTAAAAATAAACTTTCTTGGTACATTTAGCTTGCTTCTTGCTTGATGACCTCGGTGGTGCAGTAATGTGAAGGGTCGCCTGACGCACAGGAGTAGCGGGTTTGAGCTTACATTATTATTTAAGACACTCAACATATAATTAATCTACAGGTAACACATACTTAGGTACTTAATACAAAGTTTCTCTGATGAAAGTCCTACAGTCATCAGTAAGTTGGTTATAGGAACCGGCCATTAACTGCTAAGTTTGGCAAGAACTGAAGCCGTAGAAACTAAGCTACTTTCTGTGTAATAAAATTAAAAATGGGGTGACCACTTCGTAGCAAAAATTTGATATTAATTACATAATTACCTTTACAAATAATTTACCTATAAATTACACACAATTACACTCATGAAAATATTGGTTTTATAGCTGACATTTAAAATGTTATTTTAATTTATTCTTGACACTTTTATAAAAAAAATTGTAAGTTTTTTCTTTCATGCGAACGAAGCTTTAAAAAAATTATATGCAATTAAATATTTTAGTACCTAAGTGCTT
Organism: Xanthorhoe spadicearia; assembly: GCA_947086425.1. Lineage (NCBI taxonomy): Eukaryota > Metazoa > Arthropoda > Insecta > Lepidoptera > Geometridae > Xanthorhoe > Xanthorhoe spadicearia. Next base: position 9,994,196 of record OX352202.1, on the reverse strand, counting down.
AACATTGAAACAATTTAGCATAAAATAACATTGTTTAGATCCACTTTCATCCCTTCCCTCTAATTAAGCTGCCATCCCCGATTGCATTATTAAACCAATGCAGCCACGTGGCAGACGAAAACAAAATAATATCCACATACAATATTATTAGGCTGTTTGTTTTCCTGTCATTATCCGATCACACTTGGCCGGAGGGTGATGTCGGGAAAATATGTTTTGAGAATAAATAGATTAAAAAAAATAAGGTGTGCAAGTAAAGTTAAGTAGTTACAATAGCAATTATATTTTTCATCTGAATAGAAATTTATTTATTATATTTTTCATCTACAGCCTAACCTGCTGTTATGATAAAATAATGTACATATTGATATATTGTACTTAAGAACTTATTTTTTATATACTTAAGTACCTATACTTACCTATGTTTACTAATTTAAGTAGGTACAAAAAAAATAGTCCACCAATTACTGGACCGACTGTGATAATAATTATTATTTTTATTATGTAGTATATGAACTTTCTAGGGTCATCATAATAAAAAAAAACATTAGGTCTACTGGGTGGAAGTTTTACTAATCAGTTTTTTACTTTTTCTGTAAGATGGCACTGTACAATAACGTTATTCAGCCACCTAGCGGAATTTATACAAACTAAATAAAAAGCTTGCATGTGGTCACCCCACACGATTCCTTCAAGTCAACTTGTTTCATCAAAGTTCTAGCAGATGGCGCTAGCTCTGCATTATAACTTTAAGTTTGTTGAATAATTTTATATAAATTGTCTCGGCATGATGTTTCATCAAATCCATACAATTCTGTTTATATAGACGATAGTAATCCATGATTTATAAATAAAAAAATGCAAAAACTTATAAACTCAGAAGTTATTTCAGAAAGTTCTTGATCGCGCAAGCAGTATCTTTCGCATATTTGCACCATCTATTCCAAAATTTTCCCTTTACTGTTGTACTTGCTTCGGCAGTACATATACTAAAATTGGAACGATACAGAGAAGATTAGCATGGCCCCTGCGCAAGGATGACACGCAAAATCGTGAAGCGTTCCACATTTTTTGGACCTTTTTGATTTAAATGGTCATCACTGGGACAGTTTTATCAGGATTTCCTCCATCATAATGTTTTTTTTTTTAAATTTTACAATAATTAAAAATTGACAATCAAAATTAGGAACTTACATAAAAATAAAATAATTTTATTTCAAAGCAACGGTTTTAATGATAAGCAATCTCATTTTTACAATCTATAAAACACCAAAAAAGTTTGTTTTGTCCTTTTATGGTGTACAATAAAGAAATAAATATTCATTCATTACCCCACCCCCCTTAGCGTTTAATCTTCTCTCTCTAGCCTCAAAGGTTTGCTGGAAGAGAACTCTCTTTAGGGTTAAGCTCGCCTTTGTACATGTCTTTACAAATTATATTTTTCTGTATCAATTTATTTGTGTACAATAAAGAATAAAGAATAAAGAATTCATTCATTCATTCAAAAACTAAAAAATAATTCATGTTTTCTCAAACAATTCCTAAACTAAAATTAAATACTTACTTATATAAATTAGGTTTTTCATAAGAAAAAATAAGTTATAATATCTTATTAGCGCTTGAAAAAATAAGTTTTAAGATGTTATAAGCGCATACCTACCTCTACTTCAAAGAGCTCACACACAACTCATTAGGTACACTGCTGTTCAGTACAGTTATGCAGAACATTGCAAGCCGCAAGAAGTTTCGCAGGTATGAGGGTAATAATCGCGCAGACAAGTGGCTCGCATACAAAAGGCTTCCCCTACCATCTTGTCTGCGAAAGGCTTTCCCGCTATGGAATAGGAGCTACGAATATTAGAAGTGGTTTTAATATTAAAATGTGGGTGTTTTGTTTCGAGTAAAGTATAGGATTTCGTAGCTAGGTGCTACGCTCGTAGCGTTTATCTACGATCGTAGCTCAGCGTAGGTGCTTAGGTATTGTTTGTGGTTGTACTACTTAAAAGGTAAAACTAGCTTGACGTAGGTAAATCTAAATAAAACGTTTTTTATAAATCTCTTCTTTAATCTAAAGGTTTTTAAAAGTTATTAATAACAATGCCGTAACAAAGTGTATAAATGCAAAAAGATTATTTTTATGATTTTAATAGAAAGCTATGAACGAAATAAATAAATTCACTTATTAAAATCAGGATAAATAACTTTGTAAGTTATTTATGAAAAATTAAAAGCGCATTTAATTTTACCCTTTTCCCCATAACCTATTTTTCATACTCCTTGCCGTGTGTTAGGAGTGGACTTAGCAGGACCGCGATGCATTTGCCGCAATCCGCGCATCTCGTCCACTCGAGACCGCTAAGTGGGGTGATAGTGTGTTAGATTGCACACATTTTCTAGGACTTGTACGTCAATTGCATGACTTTTGTTTTGTTCTTATTTTAACAATAGTGGCGTTTCTGATGTCACAAATTAAACTAAAACTAAATTACTTAACTAAAAATTATGCCATCCATTTTATTTTAATCGTTTTGAAAGTTACGGCAACATCTTTGATTGAGTTTTTTTAGTTTTGGGTTTTGTGACATCTGAATAGCGGTCAATATTTAATTTGAATAATTTAAAATTAAATTATAATTAACATTGATAAAATCCTGAGTTGTCACCGTGGATTGGAATCAAAAAGGTCCAAAAAATGTGGAACGCTTCACGATTTTGCGTGTCATCCTTGCGCAGGGGCCATGCTAATCTTCTCTGTATCGTTCCAATTTTAGTATATGTACTGCCGAAGCAAGTACATCAGCAAAGCAATCAAAGGTTTATATTAACAACTTAAAGCCTAAAAGTTCGCTTGCGCGCTTTTGTTTTTTCATAAATAACATTAAAAAAATTAATGTTATTCTTCATTTTATTCACTGAATTTATTTATTTAGTTCACAGCTTTTTATTAAAATCAAAAAAAAAATATTTTTGCATTTGTACAATTGGTTATGGCATTTTTATTGATAACTTTAAAAAAGTTACGATTCTAGCGCCATCTATTATTGTAGTTAAGTACTAAATATTACAAATTGTATCACGCGGTTGTTTGGAGACTGGGTTCCGGGACGCAGCTGAACCACGCCCCGAGCATTCTGTTACATATTATTTCTTTTAACATAGAAAACATAAATAAGTACTTAAGTACTTTTTTAAAAAAAGCTTTGAATACAAAAAATAAATAAAAACAAAGTAAAGTAAGTAAGTACCGATTCGATTTTGGTGGCAATTCTGTTTATCAGGACCTAAAATCTTTGTATAAAATGCGTGATTAGATTACAATCATTTTAAAATTACTGTTATTTCGACATATTTTTATTAAGTACTTTTTGTACATTTATCTATTTATTAAGAATACTCTTATCCCTGATCTTAGCTTTCTTAAACGGTCAATGCAGAACAATACATTCATTTTATATCCTTTAAATGTCTACAAAACGTTTAAGTTTTTCAAAAGCAAATCCGATTGCAAAAATGCAGACATGCAGAGTGGATGCAGATTGTGTAAACCTTAGGTTTTGTCCCGCTCCGTCCCTGAGGCACGCCTGTTTACTCTCCAAGATGGAATTCAAGACGGGGTCGTAGGTTCTTTAGAATTTCATGCTTTAGTTGAAAAAATAAAGATTGTTCGCCGAGACCTCATTGAATTTATGTTTGTAAAATTCTGTAACAAAAATACAGAAATGCTTAAAATGAACATAGTTTTTACTTTGGTTTTTGAATTGAGTAACCTACTTCCGACTGACGAAATTCGTTCGATTAAGAGCCTGTCCAGAAAGAGCGATTTACGCGCGTGTCAACTCGCGCGTAAGCACTCGCGCGTACTCGAGATACTAGAGCTACATACATCCCGTCCAGATGCCCTCGCGCGTAATACGCGCGAGTGCTTACGCGCGAGTTGACACGCGCGTAAATCGCTCTTTCTGGACAGGCTCTTAAAGTTCAAAACATGACAATTATAAATATATCTTATTAAAAATTGATTAGTAAATTTTAAAATATACCTACCTCCTTGTCCTTGACATTGTTATTTTCAATACTATGCTATATTAATCTTCTAAACGTAACAAGTTCTTTCTGATTTTAGCTATACTTGTTAAATTAACAAAAATAAAGTAATCATTTTCTTTATCTATTAATGTACGAGTAGGTATTTCTGCAACAATCAGGGAATTTTATATAAAAGGAATATTATTTGATACATAAACCATCTCAGCGCGAGTTAAACCCAAAATACCCGCCCGCTAATTTGCATCGTATTAAGGCCAGTGCAAAAAGAGCTTGATTAACAAAACGAGTGTATATCGGGAAACGATTTCCGCTTAATTCCTGCATAAAAAAGGTAGCACAGGTATTCGTAACGAGATTAAATCGAGAAATACGTACTGGATTGCAGCAGGGCGACCCGACTTTCAAAAGAAACGAGTTGGTCAGAGATATAGTTGCTTTGAAATTCAAGACGAATAGAAATAAATAGTAGATTGCTATACAAGGGGATAAAGGCATTTTTTCTATGCACGAGATGGTTTATCGCGCGAGCGTCAGCGAGTGCGATAATAGTTCGAGTGCATCGAAAAGCCTTTTCCCCGAGGTAAGCACTCTGCTTTTCATTACGAATATGAGGAAATTACCAAAAAAATTGATGTAAAATTTAAATTTCACACACGAAAATTAGCTGTCTCGCTTTTTTTTTTAATCGACTAGTTTAATATTGACTAAAAGCAGCTAACGATGGCATGGCATAGCTGCGTTCCAGATTAAAAAAAAAATACTGGTAGAATGGCTATAAAAGTAGTAGGCATTCTACCAGTAGTTTTTTTTTGATGATGAAAAAATTTAAATAAATAAAATAAAATAAATAAATATAATATAATTAGTGCTAGAGAAGCACAAATTCGTGCAAGAGAGACATAATATCTAGCATCTGATTGAGTTAGAAGAACTTTAGCATGCATCGACATGCCACAAAAGATGTCAAAAATGAAGTTGACATTTGACAGTTATTTACTTTCCTGCCCTAGGGCAGGAAAGTTCTTGTTTTCCCTAGGGACAGAAAATGCTACTTTGAACCCTATAATCAGGCAACTTCGTGCGTACTTTCCGTGTATGAGTAATGAAAACTTCATTTGTTTCTTTAATAACCAAAAACTATCCAAGCATTTTTACGTAACTGTAAAAATAAAAACCAGTTGAGCTACGGACAGTAAGGAGGCGACTCGGTCTTGGTCTCGGTTTCAGTGTCGGAAGACGAAAGACGAAGGACAAAACGGAAGATGAAAGTCTGAAAATGGTAGTTTGAAGACGGAAGACGAAAACAGATAACGGATGACGGATATTAAATTTAAGTAGATGAACTTTACTGTGAAGCAAAACCACAAAAGATACTAACTGAAAATATGAAACGAACTGACAATAATCTTAAACTCTCAAGAGTTTACATTTACGTGCGAAACGGGTAGATTCTACCCCATTGGCCTTTAACGGAAGATTAAGCCCAAACTTCAACTCGACAAGAAATTAGGAAGAAAGTTTTTACGAGGTTGCCTCTGCTAGCATTATCTTGATAATGGAACCAAATAAAGAGTTGGGCACTTTGCGGTGACACTATATAACAAAGCTTGCTTCAGCAAAGTACCCGTTTGAAATAGCATAATGGCCAACTCTGGTGCAAGAGTTTTTAGGCCGCCTAAAGGTCCTAGACTTGACAGTAGGTACATTTTGTAACATAAAAAATGTTCCGCAGATTTTCGTCAGATTCCTAGCATTTTTTACGGATCCATGTAGGTAATTTAATAGTGTGAAATCGCATTTGCACATTTTTAAGTTTTTGAAACAAGCTAACATACTTCGTGATAGATTGCAAGCTTTAAAAAAATTTACTTACTTAATTTTAAACTTTTTTAAATAAATAAAAAATAAAATAAATAAAATGCCTACGCAAATTAATATTTATTTGAATATATTTTTTTTCTATCCTTTACCAATTATGATGCTGAAGCATGCTATTCTATAGTTTTAAATCTTCAGTAGACATCGTTACCTGTGCGTACCTAAGTTCAAGCAATCAAAATCCCTTTTACTAGGTACAATTTGCTACCATTGTGTTTTCGGTGATGTGACGAGGAATAAAACTTCTTGTTGATTTTGTAGCCAGATTCGATTGTCACATTTTATTACATCACCTATTTTATCTCTTTTAAGATAAGGTTGCTCCAAATTATTTTTGTGCTGAGCTAGTTTCTTGACTTGTAGTAAGAAAACATTTTTTTGAAAATGGTACACAAAAATTAAGATTCATGTTGCTAGTCAGGTATAAAAATATTTTATTCCGTATTTAAACATTATGACCATCTCCTTAATTCATACGAGCACGTCTCTATACGTTTCTAATCATGTTTGGTGCCGTAGAGGTCAGAATGGTCAGTTTTATGCGAGACCTGAGTGTTGCACCCTCGATGTTCCGTGAGGGCTTTACGTGACTATACAGAGAACAAGAACTGAGTGGAGACGACATGAAAAACTTATTTATCATTTACAATTTTAAACTAATGACTTGGATTACAACCCATGGTTGAATGTCATAGAATTGAATAGCAATTATGTACTCCTTCGTTATAAGTGTTATCATAATAACCGAGGAAAAAACGAAACAGAATACCAGTTCTTTCATTTATTTTAAAGTTGTTTATTTTAAAAAATAAATATCCTTGAATTTTACACGAGGCTTCATAATGTTTTACAAAAATAATTATTTACCTTTTGTACTGATAGGCAATTAAAGTCTCCCTTAAAAAAATTCACTTTTTGTTTTTCTTTGTTAGTCGCATTTCAAAATATGTAGATAATGGTCCTCTCCATAGTTTTCTCTATTGACCGTCCTTCAAGTGCAGAGTATTAAGGTTGGTTTAATAATGAGTAAGCGAGTCTAGACCCAGCCTTGAGTATGAGCGCACCTGGTTCAACTATCAACGTAAATTAAATTCAAGTCCACCTCAATCATTACCAAACTATTTCCAACCCTATCTTGTTTACATAAGACTGAGTTTCGCAGGCGAAAATTAAATTAGTTATTACTTTGCTAAGCTAATTTAAATTGAATTTCCATGAATAGAATCAAATTTTGAATGTGCTTTAAAACACAAATAAAGCGATTAGTTGACTATTGGGCATGTAGTTTTGGGAAACTAATTGACTGAGCAGAGTGTTCGTTCATTTGTACGTTAGAGCAAGTGGCCAACTCTGGTCACGGAGTGTTCCTTCCAAGACCTTCGCCACGTCAAGTGTCGGTCCCGGCTTTAAAAGTCATAAAGCCATGGCTTCGATCGAAGAAGTTAAGCAACGTTCTGAGCGGTCACAACTTGGATGGGTGAAAGCAAGTGGCATTATCAACTGAGCGCTTCCGTGCTTGAGGAGGCTCGGAGGGCACGTTAAAATGTCGGTCCCGGCATTTAAAGTCGCTAAGCCATAACGGAGCAGGCCTTTATCCGGCCGAAAAACTCCGTCCCACTTGCTCATACAAACCAACGAACGAGTCCACTTGGAGCTACGGCTCACAAACAGACAAACATAGCGATCAAACTTTATTTCACTTCACTTCTTAAGTGACTACTAACCCGATCACGCTTATAACACCCCTCTTGTTCTGTTGGGGGCTAAAACTCTGACACGTATTGTAAGAACGGGCTAAAGGCTGGAAGAATGTTTAATCTAGCTGCAATGTAGGTCGTCCCATTACTCCAGCTCTTTAGAAAACATAGGACTTGCTCTATTTTCATTAAATATATCAGTATCCTCACACTTTATAGTTTTCATTTCCTTCTTTAAAGATTCTGTTTAGATTGACAAAATGCTAATTTTTCTTTAGTAAACCTGCTTCTTTTCTCTGTTACACTTTCGAAGCTGTGTGTTTACACAGAGACAAAGAAAACTAGAATTAGAAAACTAGCTCTAAACACTGCTCAACTAGTTAATTATTATCATAATTAATCATGTTTTAAAATTTTTGTTGTAGTTATATTGTTTAACAAAATAATTTTGTTTTTTATGGTAATAAATCAGTTTGTTTAATTTTAACTTCTATAGCTATATCAACAATCTTTTAGCCCCCAAAAAACGAACTTAAATCTCATGCAAAAGGATAAAGTTCAATGACCCTCGATCCTGATCGAATTTCAGTGACAATAGTCCTCTGGACCCTTTGAAGACATGACACGGACCTTATCCGCCTCTCTATTCGGCTTTCCGATTCCAAATGTAAATAGACCTCTGTTTATTGGTTGCTAGGTAACCATTCAAGAGGACTTTGATTGGTTGAAATTTTGTTATTCAATTGACCGTTTAGCCTGTTACTATGAAATGGCCATCTACGAGTAACAATCAATTTAGTTGTTGAGTTAAATATCTAACTTACGCCCGACCGAATACCAAAACGCTAAAGTAAAAAAAAGTAAGTGCTCCTTATCTATGTCAGAATTTTACATTTGTCCATACAAATCTGTCAAAAAATTAACGGTTAATAAGGCCTTAAATATTTAATTATAGTTTAAGTATTCGGGCTTGTAATTAACAATTACGTTACTTGCTCTGACATGCCTAACTTTGTTTGACTGGCTCTCACTAAAGCTCTTTAGTTTGTTGAGGTGTTAATTTTAGATCGCTTTAAAAAAGCTAGGCCCACAAAACCCTTCTGTCTCTTCTCTTGCCTGATTATTTCCCTTCTTGTAGGGAATTGTCGTTAGAACATGCAATAGAGTAAACAAAAAAGACTTGTGGCACTCAGGGACTGCCGCGGTAAAGCTATTGCATGCCACCTAGAGGCGAGTTGCTGAACTAAAGTGATAGCGGTCAGGTGATTTCGTTACGGAATTTCTGAATTCGATCTCCACGCCAAGGCCCGCAATAGAAGCTATGCAATAGCTTAAAAAATCTTCATGGAGAAGGATGAAAAGAAGTTTTAAAAAAGATAAAAGTAAAAAGTCAAAAAGGTTAACATAAATGAAAAGGAGTAAAAAGCGAGAGGAAACGAGTTTATTAAATATCGTTGGACTCGCGCGATCGATGGCCTCTCGATGCAATTTCCGCTAAAACTTTCATTTGCTGTAAAACAGTTAACATCATAGTCATTATTACAATTTTTAATATATTATAAGATAATAGGTACTTAATGGTACTTTTAGATCTATAAGCTAGCGCGATAAAGCACCAATAAATCATTTTACTACCTGATTGCTTCTTGTTAATTTTCCTAGTTATTAATATATAAAAAAAGAAATCTATAATTTGCTTTTGTGTTTTGTTATAAAACGAAATTAATGTGCTGTATAATTATATAAAAAACTTCTACTGACGCTACATAATTAAATAAAAAGCTTAGTGAGATTTTATTCATGCAGTATAAAGCGGTCAACGCTTTTTGAAAAATCAAAGCTTCACAGATCGAAGAGCACAGCGTCTGATGGATTATGCCATCTGTTAAGTGGCCTGCATTTACAACCGTTTACTTTTTTAACCGTCTCCAAAACGGGTCTTCTGCAAAAAGTGGGTTTGTACCAAATATGACATCTATTTAGACATACCTCTGACTACCCCATTAGACAAAACTCTATGATATTATGACTAACGACGATGTATTATTTAGTATCCAAACGAAAGTCTAGAACATTGTTACATAAAAAAAAAAATCAAGCCCATTTTTTCCACCAAGATCATTTAAAAGAGATAAGAACCAGTGTGCCGTATCACCATAAATTCACGTCACTTCAATTTACAGCTAAAAGGTGGTCCTTGTAAATAATTCAGTACATCCGGACAGGACCTTTTCAATGGACACTTGTTTCGAGGCCCTGAGGGATGACCCGCCATTCGCGAGAATTAAGTAGGCATTCATGGACCTGCGATCAAATACTCGTAAATTCCCTTCAAGGACCTCGTGTTAAGTGGTTTTCAACGTTTTTGTGACTGCACATACGTAAATAAAGTACCGTAGAATAAGGAAGTTCGTATACAAAATGTTAATGAAGTCGGAATAAATTTCCTCACATCATCATCATCTACAGCCCGACTTCACCCACTGCTATAGGCCTCCCGTTTGTGCCATCCGCCACGATCCTGTGCCAATCCAATCCATCTTTTGCCCGCGATAAATTTCCTCACAACAATCATGAACTAAATTTTATCACACAAATTAGACGCAAAACATGTGCTACGAAATTCGTAGATGCGTAAATTACGTAGAGCTACGAGCTACGTCATTACGTGTAGCAATGCTACGCGGATTACAATGTAACATAGTGGCTATTCTGACTTCGACTAAAATTAAACTAAACTAACTAAATATCATCCATCCTTTTTATTTCGATCGTTATGAAAGGGATGGCAACACTTGCTTATTATACAAAAGAACGAATTAACGAATTAACGGACATTTACAAAGATCAAATAATAATATATTAGACTTATCGCCCATTTTGTATCAAATACTTTACGTCACCAACATATGAAAAGTTACGCAAAACTTTAGCAATATCATTTACACCGGGGTTTACTCGGCTTTGTACGTGTGGATATCTTATTATCCTATATCAGTTTATTGACATCCGGAGACAATACCGTCCGGTATTTGATTCGGGGATTTCCGGATGTATCGGGTCCGGACATTTGGAAGAAAATGAAAGAAATACGGTAATAAACATGACTTGTGACTTGAATACATTTCGTTACCCATAAAAAGGACGACAATATTAACAATGGTTTTTTACAATAATGTAAAATAGTAACACTGTTATGAAAATTAACCTAAAATTCCTAAACCTTACTTTATTTTTCTAATGATACCCAATGACGAATAATGGGTCTGTATACGTTATTTAACATTTAAGTCATTTTGTAAACATAAAACTTTTAAAAATAAAATAATATTAACAATTTATTTATCTTTGTCTTCTCTAGAAATGAATGAATGAATGAATGAATATATCGTTATTAATAAATAATTTTAGTTTTCACCAAATAAAACTTCGAAAGTTAAGAACATCTTGTCTGTACAACCGCGAAAATGTGAACCTATTTCTTGAACACCTTTCAAAGTTTTTTCTTATTTCTTACGTATACGTTTGGAGACAACTTGTAGATTGCCGTGGGGTCCCCGAGGTAACCTGAGATTGCGTCCGTTCCCTCCTGATTGTAGCTTTTTGTTAGATAACTTTGTTACTTGGCTTTTCGAGGTCGCGGCCTTCAAATTTTGGCGACAAATTGAGTTACGATACGTCGCCTTAACTAGTCGAAGGGCAGTCTAGTTAATCTATCTTCATCATTGGCAAACAAGACGACTTTTCGTCATTTTCCTTCGATGATAAACTATTTCGATGCTTCTCAATAATTAATTTGTCTATAACCACCCCGACAGTCCATTCTACACATCTGTTATAGAACTTTTGAAATCGGTAGTGATCTGAGTAGTTTAGTAGATTGATAACCTCCGTCAAACAAATAAACGAACCAACAGTACCTACGTAACTGTATATATACCACAACTAAAACTGTTGCCCCAAAATTACTTTCCGGTGAAAAATGGTTGACTTTTTGAATCGTATCCCGAATTGTGCTCTAAATCTGCTTGATTAGGGCCTAATCCGTTTTTGTCGTACCCTCATTAAACGTAATCACACAGAACTCATCAGGTAATTTATGCGGATAATTATACCCTTTTTACGGTCCGATTATTTACCTTTAGAGATGTGTTATTATTTGTAGATAATTTTATTTTGATGCCAACCCCAATGTATTTGTAAATCACATTAACATTTCCAAATTATAGTTATAAACTTTTGTATTGAAATCTATTTTTGTTGGCTAGTTTTTCTTTTAGATTTAGTTTTTTTGTATCTTTTACTTTTAGACATACAAACCATTTTGTCTAAAGTTTTGTTTAAATAATCATCACAAAAACTTCTATGACTATATTAAGTGACCCTTGTTACCGGCAGCCCTTTTTTTCCGCAACTACCGTATTGTTTATTTTTTCATTTTATCTTTTACAGTTATGATTACAGCATCAATTCTTTTTAAAATTTAGATCTGCTTTGTATGCTGTGGACGATAACTTTAACACGTTGGGTGCCCAGAACGCACTGGCCCTCTCCTTCGGACGACCGCGGGGAACTGGGCCATGAATGTGTTAAGGCACCTTTTCCTACATGACTGTTTCATTATAGCATTAAATTGTTTACCTTGGGACTAAATGACGCTGTGTCGTCTGACGGAATGTCCAAGGATATTTATTTATTTATTTTATTTATTTATATAGGATTTAAAACCAGTACAATCAATTTTCCTCTATATAATTAAGCCATACGTACTCGACATCTAATACAAATTCATTAGCGCTATAACACAGCAAACACGCATATTGACTGACATGTAATGATCGGAGTAATTACATACATTCCCTCGAGGTACATTGCACAATAGATACCGCTCAAGGATTATATGCTCTAATATTGATATAGCTCCAAGACGGATATTGCTACTAATTGTTTCAGATAGACATAGTAAAGACCAATTTTGAAGACTTTCTTGACAATTCAATGGTAAATAAACAACCTATTCACAGTTAGGTAAAACAGCTAATTCCACGGATTTTGGGGACGCTTTTTTGTCATCTTTTTGGGAATGCTTAGTGACCCAAATACGAGTATGTAGGTAGGTACAGACATTAAGGATCATTTGACGATAGTAAATTAAAAAAAAAAGATTTTTGACAAATCTAAAGGAAAGACTGGTTATACGTGTGGGACTGACTAGCCGCAGGTTTTCTCACGATGTTAAAAGCGCGTAATAAAGCGCATACTACAACATAATTTACAAATAACACAAAGCCGTAACAGTTTAGGACCCGAAAAGAGTAGATTTAACCAGCAAATAGCAATATTATACACTAACTTTACAAAATCGCCAAAGCAATTAATACTGCACCCAACGAAGCATCTAAAACTTCACTGATAGGTTAAACTTACTATCCTAATAAGCAAACTAACACAACCAATTTAAGCTCTTTTGCACAGACATAAGGTCTGAAATAAATAGGTTTTTGGTGGAGCAACTTTTGATGAATTTTGCTTTTAGTGTTTACATGATCAGTTTTGCAGTTTCGTATCGCTTTTAATGAAACTGTAAAGCAATTTCACACTAGAACGGTGATTAGTTACACTAGATAGATAGTTGTGTAGACACTCTTGAAAAAGTTTGGGATAATTATATACTGGAATAGTCAATTGGCTTTAACCCACTTTCAGGAGAAGGATTTGAAATTTTGTACCTGGTACAGTGACCTATAAGCGTTACTTATAATAAAATGATAAAGAAAAACTTATTTTTGAATTTATTTAACTTGCTCACCATGATTTCACTAATTTATTTGAGGTCTTAAAAACTTCAAGAGTCTATCCTTCACTGTTATTCATAACGGTCCAGGGCCTAAAAAAAAACTCAGGCCTTTGCATCTATAGGATGATTTATACAGCGTCAGGAGGCAATATTTGCCTACACTTAACGGGACACTGTAGTGCCTGGGACATTGTTGAGATGGAATAGGCTTAGACTGTTATGAATAACAGTTATATGCATCAATTCACTTCTTCTTTATGGCTTCTGTGACTAGTGATGCCACAACTCTGCCAGTGTCCGTATATGCATCAATTACAGCCATGACTATCTAGTCTATACTATATCTGTCAACGTCAATCGGCCATCGTGTTCCCACTGCCCATTTACAACCAGAATGCTCCACTAACACAAATTGGTTGCCCAATCAATCATATTCATCTTGAGTAGCTCATGCATAAATTCATCTTTGAGACTGTGATGCCACCAATATTTTAATCGGTGGTTAAAGGTAACGGTTAATCTGAGGAAATCTAAATAATAACTGAAAGATTTTAATCAAAAGAACTGAGAAATTAATTTGAAGGTGTAACAAGTTTCATGCTATTAACATAATTTAGATTTTCCAAATATGTAGGTATTTATTTGGACATACTTCTGACATCTTCAGATCTTATAAAAATAAAAAAAAACAAAAAAATTGTCTGCGGCGCCTTTAGAGAGATAGTATTTCATTTTCATTTAAGAGGATATTTAAAAAAAAGTATCACTTGTTTTTGAAAATTTTCTCGATAGATATTTTTTCAGGCGAGTAATTCAAGCAATATTGTATTTACTCATGAAACTCATGTACTTTGAACTAGCCAAAGGTTTTCATTTTTTGAGCTTTTCTTGATCTAACGAATTGCCTCATCCTAGCTTTTCCAGAATATTACCATAACTTCAACCGATGATTACAGTAACCATCGGTTACGGGTCGATAACCTCAGACAGTAGATAGTCCGCCAGGCAATTATAAGGCAGGTAGGACCGGTGATTACACCCCCTGCTAAGTCAGGCCTATGGAGTGGATTCAGGTCTCAAATAAAAAATATGACCACGACTGTATCCCAGGAGCGGTAGACATTTCTTACAGATCAGGTTTTCATTCAGGTCTCACTGTATTACAATAGGTACATATTTTTGTTTTTTAATCTCTATGACCTGGATGCATGAACATGATTTTTTTCGGTAAAATTCCGGGCATCGTTAGTACAACCGTAACCCGAGCAAAGCCGGGATGGGTAGTTATGAAACAAATAAGAATACCCTACAGCCATCCCTGGCGCCTCCCTCCTAAACGGTTCCTCTCCCACTAAATACTTCCCACAGCATCCTGGAGGAAGCAATTTGTGACAGTCTGAGGATCATAGCAGGATGAGCTGAAATGAAAGTGCGATAGGAAAGTAGCGGGTATTACCTACAATAGTGTAGTGAACGAGGATAATTTATGAAAAAAGATTGCGTGCGAAAAACGTAGCCTCTGTTTTTACACAATAAAAAAAGCGTCAATTCACACCGAGATGGAAGCAAAGCGATGTGAAGTTTAACCCCATTATGCATATTCGACCTAAAACCTGTATTAAACCTGTATTAGCTAAAACGCATATTAAATCTGTTGCTATCTCTTTTCGTTGACATATGGGTGACAAGAAAAAAACGTTCTTAAAACCTGTATTAAATTGTCAAGTTTTTATGAATAAACCCCTAATTGTCATATTGTTTTAAACTTTATGAATTAATAGTAGCTTTCAACGCTCGTGGTCGCCTGCGATAGAAATTTCTCAATCGATACTATGTATTATGATGATGAAGATTAAGTTTAAAATGATAATGACAATAAAACTGCGTACCTATTTCATCTCGGTGTAAGTTGAGCCATATCACCACTTTTACATATTGTGTGTCGGAAAATAAAAAGAAAATGAAAGGTCTCACTATAGTTGATAGAGAGTATACTGAGATGGTGAAACAAGTCTTTACACTTGCTTGAACTCTCTTTTTGAAATTGACTATTTCTTACGCGTTTACAATTCAACTTGTTTTTTACCACGGCATTTATCTTACAAATTTGTATGTGATGAACACCATAAACCTAGCACATAACGAAGGGCCTCCCCTAAATATACCAACCTCTAGCATCCTATATTCAACTCTATATTAAACACAGCAAGGTTAAATATAGCTGAAAGCAAGTTTTGTATAAATGGTGTCCCTTTTTGCCTCATTAACTACATTTAGCCGGGACATTATTGCTTTTGAAAGTTGTTTGTATTCAATTTTAGTGGAGCCATGTTTAGAGTAGGTTATGGCAACAAAGCTGGTCTTACTATTTAATGGACGTTGAAACTAAATTTATAGTTAGCGGAAGTGGTTCAGTGTAAACTGGACCTACGAACTCATTTTAGAGTGTGATGAATCAAACGATATCATTGAGAAAGTTTAGGTACCTATATGAGAGTAGACGTATGTTATTTATTTCAAAGCAGCTGAACGGATATATTTTTGGTTATATTTTTGTAGGAGTTATTGGGGGCATGTAGCATTAAAATCCTCTTCACCTTTAATGACAAACAATTGAAACCAGATTTTACATTATTTCTAGTACCTGAGCTACTTTGCATTCTGAAGCGAAACAGGCCTAGTTCAAACAATAGCGTTGCTGGCGGATATTGCGATAGTAATACTAAAGTTGGGCACTAAACTTCTATCGCGCTGGCTCTCTGCCATCCGCATTCCTGTTTGTGCGATCAGAGATAAGTGGAAAGTATTGTGGTGGATGGAGATCTAGTGACCTGGATAACGTGTTCTTGTTTCAGGAAAATAGTTCTTGGAATCTGGATACCAAAATCAATAATTTTTAAGTAGTGTAGGTATTTTTTGTTTCTGTCTGTTTTGTGAATTTGTTCCTTATCTCAATAAAAATTAATAAGAACCGGCTTTTAAAGTCCTTTATGGCGGAGGCCTTAAGGCGGCCTTATAACTCCGATACCAGAGTAGGTATATACTTTAGGCTTCAATCAAAGTCATTGATTTTCTTGATTAATTTTGAACACGTCGGCTAAGTTAGTTGATTGGTGACCGTTGTAAGTACGTGAATCTAGAACGTCCCAGAGGAATAATTTATTCAAAGTCCAGATTAGGGTGAGGGAGCCAAGTCAACGGGCTAATTGTGGGATTGCCTTGGAGCTGTTGCGAAACTAAAGCCCGTATTCACAGACTATACTCAAGGGTAAATCGTGTCTCAAGCGGTGATTCATAACTCAGTTTTCATAGAGAACTGTCCAAAATCGATGCTTAAACGTAGACTCAAGTTTCAGTGAAGTCTCTGAATACGAGCCTTAGTATACTCGTACATAGTTTTTAGCTAGTGGCTTCTAGTGGCTTCTAGTGGCTAGTGGCTAGATGCTAGTGGTCGCAAGTATATTTTTGTTGAGGATTTGAGACAAAGAAAAATAAGTGATAATTCTGATTTGTAAACATTTTGATTTCATTGAATTTTTTTTTTTAATTAAAACATTTATTTCGCATGTACCGATCCTTCAAAAACCAGAGCGATAGGTACACATAAAGTTGTTTAGTTTATGTTAGTAAACTTCTGTTAAAATTCTTCTTATAAAATCACGTAGCTTATAAGACTACATTTTAAAGTGATCCTCGAGGTATAAACAGAAATAAACACATTTTTCTTTCTTTCTGTCTATAGAAAAAAATACGCAACTAGCTTTATCTTTCAAGGTGAAGAGGCACTTATTCTTACTTTTAGCAGCTTAAATATGGTTTCATACACAAATGCATTAGAGTCAGGGTCTCGTAAAGAGGATTACAGTAATCCTGCGTCACAGTGAGGAGATCATGTCCCGGGTGGTTCCTTCTAATTAACGTTCAGCCGGAGTGTGGAACTCACAGGTTTCGGTGCCGTGAGTGTAGATAGCACACTACGATGTTTAGATAATCTGTTGTTGTACTTCTGAAGTTTGTCAAATGATTAAACAATACAGCAACAGTGTAGTATGTCGTTATAAAATAGCGATAGTCGTTTACGAATTAGTTGATCAACTTATACAAACACTTGGTCTTCAAACTCTGTGACATGACAATCAGTAGTTAACATAGCTTAAATTGTTTTTTTACTCACCAATTAGTATTCCTTGTCTGTTATACGCGCATATGAAAGCGGCATGGCTAGGTGTGAGATATCTCACTCTAATTAATAGTTATAATGTAAAGTGAACTAGCTGATCCAGCGCTCGCTCTAAGCTGCAGCACTCCGCAGGGGTTTTTGTCGTACTTAACTAGATTTGTTTGCGAGTTAAAGTGCATTATCAAGCCAATTGGCCTGCGGACAACTAATTCGTTGCGCAAAAGAGACAAATCTGTTTTAACTACCATGTAATTATTCATTTTACCTACCCCCACTTTATTCAGTTGTTATGATTGAAAGTACGGGTCTTTATCGCGTAGTTACCTTATTTAATTACAGCAGCACGTCCTGTATACTAATGAAACTACCGGGATAATATGTAGCCTCTAATCATCCCGACAGTCCATAATTGTTGAAACCGGCTGAGTAGTTTCAAAACTTCTTTCACTGATGTGTAGAATTGACTATCGGGATATTTATAGGCTATATTTTCGATAGTTTTATTAATACACCTGAGCAAAGACGGGACATGTTGCTAGTAGTAGTATTAAAACTGCGCCAATCCATCAGTGTCGCGTTTTGCATACAAACCGGCTGGAAATGTCCACACATGCAGCTGAGTCTTATAATGGAAAACCAAAGTTTATACTTAAATATTACTTAACTTTGTACAGCTTTATACAGTGACTGATGCAAAGTAGTTTTCAGCAAGAATGCATTATGCTGAGTTGCCATGATCGAAGTAAGCTATAAAGTTTGAAACTCGGCTGTAGCAAGAGTTGAAAACTTCAATTTGATTACTTTACAAAACTTGATAATGTGTATCCAATTCTTAAAGGTATTCGTAGTTTCTGATGCACGAAACAAATGACCATAGCGTGGTATTTAGGTGCCAGTGATAACTTGATTGCTTATTGAGAGCGTGTTATAACAACTTCATCAGCCGTAGTACGAGTCGATCGCTTGGTGATCATACGGGGTGTAAGTCGACCGTTGGGTGATCATACGAAGCGGTGGTGATTGGAGTGGATACGCGATTAGTATTGAAACTTTATCGTTTTAATACCAATCAAAGTTCATTGGACATCAGCGTCAATTCTAAGAGAATTTGAATATTTAGCTCTTTCATCGATATATTGAAATCTATCTAGATCTTCAAAATGCACTTGTAGTTTCTATCTTTCTTATCTAGTAATTTAATAATCTGCTTTCAGATAGAAAGGCAATTCAGACCCACCACTTTACATGGAGATAAGTTTTATCCAATAAACAGCAATCAGCGTGCGATTTACATACAGAGCGATCTAGGTATTCCGAAATACGTCTCCTGTATTGCGCCAGGCATTATTGCTTCATATTGCTTCATACATCCCAGCTGTGTCTTGAATCTGAGCTAAAATTAAACTGAGATCTTACTTAATTCATATTTGGTTTAGTACTTGTATACAAGCGACACTTTGCTAAGCGTCTGTGAAAGAATTGGCCATTAAAATATATAAATAAATAAATATTGTTTTTTTTTTCTATTGTGTCTTACAACTCATTTTTAATATCTTATCTTAAATTATATCTTATCAACCCTGTGGATAGTGGAAAATTATCTTTGTTCTTTTTCTACAACTCATGTCACTAAAAAAAATTAAACAGATATAAAGCGAGTGTATACGATTTTCGAACGAGTGCTCTCTGTGCGATTTTATGTAGACTGTCACGTTTCATAATCGCAAGGATAGTGTGTAGGCCATATTTTGTAGTCTGCCTTTTTATTAACACGTCTTTATGTTGATAGAAACGCACAGGCAAAGCGCGTTCAAACAGCGTAATGTACATACCCAGGTTCTTATTACTATAATGTCAAGATTTTTGGTGGCCCCGGGACGCGCAACGACCAAGAGGCAGACCACCCGCCCGATGGTCAAACGACATCATAAGCGTGGTCGGTCATCAGTGGACGAGACTCGCGAGGGATCGGAAAGAGTGGCGTAATAGAGAAGAGGCCTATACCCAACAGTGGGTGGAAATGGGCTGAGATGATGATGAAGATTTTTAATGGCTATCTGCAAAAGTTGTTACACATTCTATTTATTTCTTGACTTTACTTGAGTACGCTCGAGAACTTTTTTCTGAGCAACTATCCTGAGGTTTAACTTTCAAACTTTAGAAGGTAGTTGCATCGCACGTGTTTCCGCTTAAAAGTTCTACCATCAATATATTCAAACAAAAATTTACTCCCAAGCAGTTTTATACCTTCTAGTTGATTAATAAGATTCATTGTCCTCTAGAGCTTACCTAACCTGTCCTATTTGTATCACCACACAATTTAGGATTGTATACCATTGACATAAAAGCTATTTTTACTTGGATACCAGGAGCAATCGATTAGTCAATTTCAGAGATATTTCGACAAGAATGGAATTTAATAACGTATCGTTCAATTAGGCCACAAGCCCGCTTCGATATATTGGAAGGATGTCATAGTTTTATTTGACCTAAAACTACCGTATTTTTTTGACCTTATATATTCGAAATTGAGCAGATAAGTACCTAAATAAAGTTATGGTGTGACTTTGATAATTGAACCCTATTTGATAAATTTTTGACTGATCAAGTCGCCTACGGCGTAGAACATGCTACGGCGTAGCTGTTACGTAGCACTGCCTGCGTGCTACGGTAGGTAACAGTTTTGGCTTGGCTAATGAATAAATATGCCCTTGCTAAGAGTCGTCGACATAAAATAATCAGTCTATCTCGCTCGCACTCATCGGACTTACGGAGCGTAATACAATAATGATGTGCGTAACAGCACAGGTAGGTAAATATCGATAATATTCCAAGAGATCTAAGATAAAATACAGAACATTTTATATCCATAAGGTCGAAGGACTCAGTTTACAACGCGAGCATTAATAGTTTATGTTTTTTCTATCTGTAATGTGGTATGTCTTTTAAACATACTTTACCTCAGTTTATAAGACAACATCTTACAGCCAGTCTCAATAATGTATTTACTATTTTTATTATTTTTTATTTATTATTTTTATTTTTATTTTTATTTGCTTTAACTTAATGTGGGTAGATATTTGACACATTACAAAATGTGTCAAACAAAACCAGAGATAGATAAGTTTGAATTTTTGAGACGGCATTAATAGACAATGTTTAAAACGAGGTAAGTTGGAGTATGAAATACAAACAACAATATCCAAATACAAAATAAAAACATTTAATTGGAGCTCTTACAAACCAAACATAGAAACACTTATTGCTACATATTGCTAAACGCTTTATAATATTAAAAACAATAATAAAATATTACGCAAGTTATTTCAATATTATCTAGCTTAGTATAAATTAAATGCAATGGCAAAAATTCAAGATCATTTTACAGACTAGATTGATGAGACCAAAATAATAATAAAAATACATTAATTTATTAAAATAATTTCTGAAACTCTTAAAAAAACTAAAAGTATTGCACTGCCCGAAATCTAAACACATGAATTTTATTGCAAAAAAAATATATTAATGAACTTTATTAAATAGATCTGTTAATTTAAAAAGGTCATTGAAAATAATCATATTCTCTACAATATCCTAATATTTGAAACACGTCCGATTATAAAATTCTTCATCTACGGTGAAACTACGTTCTTAGTGATAGATGAAAATATGAAGATACATTTAGATGATATGGGATATAGTAATGTTCGATTTAACTTACAGATTGGTCCTTAATTTACTAATATGGGGGTTGGAAAAATTAACTAGGTACTCAAGGAAATTAATATTTTATTCCGGTAAAATCCTGGGTTTTTTAATACCACCCGTGTAAAGTCGGGACGGGCTGCTAGTCACATTACACTGAAATTGCGGAATAAGATTTGCTGGGTAATTACTTTTAACCTAGTAGCTACTTCGGGACAAAATAAATAATATTGGAAATCCTGTGCATCACCATTAACTTTTATATTAAGTCCTAAATTGAAAGATCACATGAGAGATGGTTTTGGACACAAAATAATAAATTTGGCAAAATTTCTAAATAAAAATAGAGACAATTTTAGGGCACTTAATACAATGACCTACAGACTAGACAAATATAATTTTGTTCTAAACATTATCCATTAGTTTTTAAACTTTAACATTGTACCGATCACTTATTCTGTTGCTATCAGGAGACGAATCATCAGCAAATTTTATATCATTAGACGAATCTGAATTTTCATCTGCAAATCTTATATCTGCGAAATCTGATCTTTTTAACGTATCTGCGTCTCTTGTTTCTCTAGCTGTATCATTGATCCTTTTTAATGTCGAAGCATTATCATCATTCTTAATTCTATGAACTTTTACTGGTGATCTTGTCATTGTAAGATCATTCATTGGAATGCCCACGGGACTTTCGACCTTCTTCTTCTTGCCCCGCCTCGACGGTTTGGGCGTGTTTTGCAAATCACTGATGCTGAAGTTCAGTGGGTGAATGATATTGCCTCGTTCTTTGCGGAATGATTTGATGGAGTCGTTGGAGCGATTGAAGCGATTGTCGTTTCGTTTTAAAGTGCTGGTTGATGGAGGTTCTTCAGGCGATTCTGTGTTGCTGCCGGGATCTGGGAGCAGTTCTTTAGGTAGAATTTCCTGTGAATAAAAATGTTCAAATACATATTTGGTACATACCCAATTTTTGCAGAAGTTAACTTTCCATACGCGACAGGTTGCAAGCCCATCGACGCTGCTAGGAAGCTAACTGGTTTCCTCACGATGTTTTCCTTCACCCTTTAAAGCTCGTGTTAAAGCGCATATACATTTTTCGATGCCAAAAGTTCATTTATGCTCGGTCGGAATTGATCCCACGACTTTCGGATCGAAAGTCGAGGTATTAATCCACTTGGCCAACACAGCTTGCTGAATCTTCACATATTTACTTAATTTAGAACTCTTTGGTTAAGACAATTACCTCATAGATCGGTGCGTCAGCGTCAGTTTCATCCATCTCTTTTATGATATCTCCTTCTTCGAGCGGCGGAATCCAAACAAGGAAAGCTGGATCCATACCCAAATATGAGCCGGGAACTGAACCTGCAACAATGTGAAGGTCAAATTCATGGTAATAACTGCCCAAGGTATGTAACAGTGCATTTTCGTCGGAAAATTATTTTGTTTTGCTTAAGTAATATGAACAAAAACGGTAACAATAAAGTACCCAGAAGCACACTACTTTATTTGATTGATAATAATAATTAGCTCTTATTACTCTTACACAGTACAAAATTTTCTAGACATAGTTTTACAAATAATATTCAAAACAGACCCATATCTATTAATTACAGCTAAATTTAACAATGTCATCACAATCGAAAGCTTTACTGAAGTCCAAGGAACGAGCATAAGTTATCTTACCAGCGTTGTTGACCTCGTAGTCGTAATAGTCTATTTCCATCTCAGGGTGAGACGTGAGGCTGAGATCGGATCGCAGAAGGCGACGGTTGCAGCTCTCTTTGGTTTGCTTCGCGTTGTCGCGGATCTTGGCTGAGGAGACTCCGCTTAGAGCGGGGGAATACCAGCCCTAGAATAGAAGAGAAAGAAGAGATAGAATACAATACATTAAAACTTTAGGATTCATTGCTTTTGTAAGAACGTGATCAAGATCATCGCATGATCTCATGATAGTGTTTGCTATGGGTTACTGTCGTAACTCTGATACTAGTTGAAAGGAAGAAAGAAAAATAAACTTCTGTAGGATTCGGTAAGATTCGGTAGGACATTAAAGCTCATATCAACATTGTCTTACAAGCTAAGTGATTCTATTGCCTGTTGTATATTACTGGTTCTAATCATCAGAGATTAAAGTCCACACCACTCACGTTAGTAAGCGTCGCAGCAGATGTAGAAGACGAAGCTCTGCTCTCGCTTCTATCCTTTTCCCACGCGCTGTCTCTGTCCTTTTCACTATCTGTTCTCTCGCTCGCACTGCTGATGCTCGGTGTGATCTCTACTGACACTTCATTGCGAGGAGTCGGTGGTGGTGGCTTGGGCTAGTAAATATTTATGGTTAAAAATCAAAATAAATAAATAAGTTGTTTGGAATATCATTAATTTGTCGTCATCGTAAATTATAGCAAGGTTTGAAAATAAAAAAAATCACTGGTCTAATTTTATAGAAACAAACTTTAAGTAGGACGACTAGATTAGAAAAACCCAAATTTTTATTTGATCTATTAGGTACCTACACTTTCAAAACTAACGTAAGTTGTAATACATTATGTTTGTTACGGTCTCACATTGCCGATATCAAAATGGACGTTATTTTTTCGTGACCAATTTACCGTGAGCTATTATGATATTGATTACTTTCACTCATAGCGATAAGACCGCCCAGTGTCCTTCACTTCAATTGTTCTGTGTGTGTGTAATTTGTTAATTTGTTTTAATGTAAATGTGGTGTTACTCTATCTATCTGTCTATACTAACCAGAGTATGTGTAGCGATAACATTAGTAGCGGACACAGTGCGCGACCTCCGCAGCGGGGACTGTACACTGACTACCCTCCCGACCGGCGCGCTGCTCGACGACCCCGTCTCGGGTGTGACGGTCGCCTGGCTCGCTGCACTCTCCTCGCTGCCCTCGCTGTTCTCTTGTTCTTCGTCTGAAGGTTGCTCGTCTTCTTCCTCTTCTTCTTCTTCGTCATCCCTGAAGATATTGTTATTTTTAAGTTTATCTAAATATTTTTGTTGAGAGGTCAACAGCACAAACATAGTTACAAATAAAACAATAGTAGTTAGTTTATAATCTTATGTATAAATTAAGACGTGCCTCTGACACAGATTAAATATATACTAAATAAGTCATGTTAATTAAATATGTATTCATTTTCTTTGTATATCTTATTTGTTTTCTTAAGTGTGATCATTGTATCTTGTTTTTTTTTATATTTACGATTCATTTTGATTACTTACCATATTTTTTATCTGAATCTTACATCACCAATCAATCATTTTGATTACTTACCATATTTTTTATCTGAATCTTACATCAACACTTTTACCTTTCCAGTTTTTTTCTTAAATATTACAAAAGTACAAGACGCCGTTGTACATTGTCATAACCCAAAACAAAAAACTCTGTGTGCGTCCACACTGAAAGCGCGGTGACTTGAGCCTAGGCGGGCGCGGCGAGCGGGCGCGTGCGGTGGCCACAGTGAGGCGCGAGTTCTTGTAGCGGTTTGACGTACGTCAGGTGTTGCACACCGTTGTTGGACGTAACTATGGACGAGGATTTGCTATTATTACTAGACAGTCCGATCCTGAGATGGGAGGTGTTGAACACTAGAGATGGTGTGCCTGAACTGAAATAAATAAAAACAGAGCAATAACTGGTGAATTTTATAACTTATATGAAGAATTGAGATTACACCGTACAAAGAGTACACTCGTATGAATAACAATAAATAAATAAAATACTGTTCATTTTTCTAAAATACTGTTAATATTCTTCATATATTTTATTTCTTGTAAAAACCGCACATACGCCGAGCGACAAGATCGAAATGGTTTGTTACCCTCGCCATCGCGCATTGGGTCGCTCGCTGACTAGGCCCGGTAGTGTGGCCAGAACGCGCGGATAGGAGCGTTTGAAACTTACGCGCGCTGTCTCGCTCAGTGCAGTCGCACTAGGCTTCCGCCTTAGTCACTTCAGTGTGGCCGCAAAGGCGCGTTTCATATGTTTGATATTTCGCGCCCGTCGTCGCAACCGCGCTAGCCCCGCAGTGTGGATGCACACTAAACCATTCATTTAAAAAGCAAACGTGTTCCATACAAAGGTAAGTACTCGTACATACTTCAATTTGAAAACTACACTACTCCATAAAACAAAGAATGTCTTTCAAATCACTTGACGTATAAACCCAGAGGGTCGTAATGACAATAACGAGTTCTATTATTGCGTAGTAAGCTTGTTAATACAGTGCATTGTCTGAACACGAGCCCTCGTTACTTGATGTTGATGAATGACTATTTTAATTGCCCCCGGAACTGGTATCCAATTAGTGGCATTAACAATGATTACAGTACATTTTGGATACAAATTGTAAAATTAATTTAAAATAGAAATTGTAAAACTATTTAGGTTGGTTGCGGAACAGGATATACTCGTAGTTATCTAGCTTTTATGTTTTGAAGTAATTTGGATAAATTAACTCAATGGTGGCCCCGGGGATTCACTAGACCCCTTGGCAGACCTCCTGTCTGATGGATGGACGACATAAAAGAATAAGAATAAGAATAAGAACACATTTATTGACAACACACAGAAAATAACATAGTTGCCGTACAGGGTAAGACGATGCAAAAAACCCAGAACAGAGCGGTTCGGCGGTTAGGAAAAGAGGCTTCTGCCAGTGGGTCACTAAAACCTGACAATGATGATGATGCTGATCATAATGTACCTCGGTTCAACAGCCTCGGAAGTAGTGTCCCTCAGCCTGGTGTGTCTTGTCTTGCCGGATGGAAGCAGTCGTCGTAACGAGACCCCTCCGCCAACCACTTCTGATAGCAACGTGCTTCGAGAGCCGGCGTTCGTCACACCGAACTCTAGGGATGCTGAGCAGGCTGGTGGGAAGATTTTAAGTTAAGGATTAGCCATCAAGTAAAATTAAATTATTCTGTAATTTTTGTTTTTTTTATTAGTTTTACTTTTGGATCAAAATGCAGCGTGTTATGCTAGAGTTCACCTTCACTATCCACAGCACGCTGATAGGTTCTTGTGCGATGCGATGAATATAAAGCTATAGAACTAACAAATTACTGTTCGATGCTTGTGCATGCACTATCAAAGTTGACGCCATCAATTATGCTTCAAGTTGGTATCACTATTAGTCAGCGAATCTTTGTCCGCGGCGTACTGGTAGACTTTAGTGCAGTAAAGCAGCGCTAGACAAAGCGCGGTCAGCGCTGCAGCGCTTAATGTAAGACTCACCACTATCATCGAGTGACTCATTTTCCGCAGCGCACTGGCACTGGTAGGTTCAAGTACGGTGCGCTAGATACAGCAATAAACATAGTGCCTCCAGCGCTGCAGCGCTTGTGTTCACTCACCATCACTGTCAGTTAGCGACTCCTTGTCCGCAGCCCGCTGGTAAGCTCTAGTGCGGTGCGCTGAATGCAGCGCTAGACAGAGCGCGGCCAGCGCTGCAGCGGCTGCGAGGGCGACGGCGGCGCCGCGCGCGCCCGCGCCCCCGCGCCACCACACGCCGCTGCTCATCGCCCACGCGGCTGACGCGTTGCGGATCGGTTCTACATCACATCAAATAATATTTCCACTCTTTTTATTAGCAGAAATAGACAAAAATAGATGGAAGAACATTATCAGAAAAAAACTGATTCAGAAGGAAGGTCATGACCCTCAGCATTGAGGAGTACGAATCAAGAAGGAGGAGGAAAATATAAAACGTGCTTCTAGCTTAGAGCTTGGATTAACACAAAGGCTACTTTAATTACGGTATTCCCATAGGAACGACGATCTACGAACCCGGGGGTAGCACCGGAGGGCGGTAGCTGAATAATGAGGTAAATAGAGGCTTTTGAATTAAAAATTAGCTATTTTCGCAGATTGTTTGAATAAAGTTACGGCTCCGGCAGGATTCGAACCTACGTCGATACAAGTAATCGCCTTTAACGTGAGCTGCCTAACCACTCGGCCACAGAACCTCTTACCGGGGTCGAAATTATCATTATGTAGAATGTTGTTTAGCTTTAAAGTAACAGATAACATTACAATAACATTAACTTCTCGTTGCCAAAGGAGTGACAAGAAAAAACATATTGGAAACGAATATTAAATTGACAAATCCTTATGAATAAGTCCATGTGAACTCACCAACTTGTATGGCGTGTCCGAGGAACCCGCCGGTGCACTTCTCGCTGGTGTCCGCCGACTTAAGCTCGACGAGGAGATGTCTCCCGCCCGCGATCTCCAGCGAGCCGCCGCTCTCTGTCGTCGTCTCCACCTCACCACCCTAATTATAGAAAAGATTTTCATTCAAAACTGAGGTTCTTTTTTTCTATTTTCTTTTTACTGGCCCGTACCGACTTCGCACGAGTCCAAATTATACTTATAAACCTACCTCTTGAATCACTCTATCTATTAAAAACAACCGCATCAAAGTCCGTTGCGTAGTTTTAAAGATTTGAGCATACATAGGGACGTGATAGGGACATAGGGAAATGCTGAGTGGTGGCTAATTTGCGTCACTCAACGTCGTTGAAATGTGATGAGTGAAGTAAATAAATATGTTTCTTTCTTTCTTTCATAGGGATATAGGAAAAGAAAAAGCGACTGTTTTATACTATGTAATGATTATTTCGTCAATGATAGACTGTTTTGAAAATGGTCCGGTCACCCTGATTCAATAAAATGTTCTTACCACAGCGGAGCTGTCAGGTCCGTCCCACGAGGCCAGCAGTGGGGAGCCGAGCGAGTCTCCATCCCTGACCTTGAGCCACTGACCGGCGCACGGCAGCTTCACAGACTCTATGCGCAGGCGCACCACTAGACCTTCCTCAGCCTGAGGAAACACAGATGAGAAATAGTTTTTATATTTTTATAGTGTTAAACCACACTTAGGCATTTCATTTATGTAGGTGCTTAACCGAGAAAAAGATCATCTTACTGATAGTTTCTAGCTACACTAGGGCTTCATGGCCGAGTGGAAGGCAGTCCGACTTAAGGACCTTCGCTTGTATCTCGCGGGTTCGAATCCCGTCGAAACTGAACTACCGACTAAGTACTTACTGCGTTTTATTAAATAATTGTTTCAATGTTTATAAATCTTCTAATGCAGAATAGATAACCTAGATACCCATAATCCTAAAACAATTCGAATGATGAGGGCCTTAAAACCAAAAGTAGAAAAGTTCCCTCATAACTATTCCCAACTTTCCGCTCAACTCCGATTTCAAAACCATTTAGTCCATGATTCATAGTAAAATTATAACCGTCAAGGAACGGTTAGCGGTTACTGTATCCAAGTTTTAATTGAAATATAACTCAGCGGAAAGTTTTAACAACATGCTAATGCTAATCGTTGGAGGCGAGGATGTAACTTTTGATTAAAAGCGGTATCAACAAGTCAACAGTATCGGAATTGATATTCTGTTTCCGTGAAGCCTTTGATTCACGATCAAACGCGATCTGCAGATAAATCGTACGTGATTTGCTTCGTATCTACAATTTCACATTTACTATATTTTTGTGTTTATGAAACTCTAACTACTAACTGAACTCTTAACTCTCAAATAGTGAAATTATAATATGTATAAAGGAATAAAGTAACATAGTACGTCAACTTTTTAAAGAACAGAAAAGACAAGTGTGTTGATAATATTTTTAGGACTCGCTGCGCATGCTAGTACTTACGAAGTGCGTTTTAAGAGTAGATGAGTGGGTTCATTTGTTTAACTAAGCATCGTCATACCTACTACAGTGATTAATCCGATCAATAATATCCGAGAACTAGAAACAACACTATATTTCTTACTCGAACCTCGGGCGAAAATGTCCGCACCAAGTTATTTATTACATTAACAGTACAAGTAACTCACGGGCTGAATGGCCGTCGATTTCCTGAAAGAGTCGGGTTCAGACTTCCGAACCTTTTGTGGCGCTGAATAACGTTGCTCTAGATTTTAAAGTCCGCCTGTTTGATTTGAGTTAGCGCTGAGTTTGCTGGTTTATGTAACTTTATTTATTGTGTGTGGAAAATTCAGCGATTTGATCATTTGTACACCATTGAACATGCACAATTGTATCAACCGGTTTTTCAACTCTCGGCTGTAAGTCTATAATTTTTGAAGTCAGGTCAGTCAAGAAAAAAAAAACATGCATATATAATAAAATCTCGCCTCTTTCCCATGGGGGTGAGCAGGTACCACGGATCTCCGCTTGCTAAGATCCTGACACACCTCTTTAAAACATAAAGCAAAACATTAACTAAGTAAAATCATTTATTTTGATGGTATACCAGCACATAATATGACTTACATTTTACAAGCATTTTCATGTTTGTTTGTTCTAAAGACTGATTGAAGTTGTAAACTACTGGTTTTTTTAGTCTCTGAACCTGAACTGAACTCTGTACCTGTTTGCCAGATAAGTTAACTGACTGTTACAGTAAAATATAAATGTTTATATATTTAAGTCTGGGGATACGTATAGCATGACACAGAAATCGAACGGATAATACGAGCAATATGCAAAAGTAACTTGTAAGGTGCTAGTTTATCCGACACAGGTCGACTCTGATTAAGTATCATACGATTCGGCAGATAGACTTTCACACTCATTAACTGAATTATGTCCTAAATATTGCTTACTTGAGTCATTATTGTTTTGAGGCCAGTATCATTTAATCACTTATTTTTCGAAGTAAAATGTATGTACCTTACTAGATTAAAATAGAATTTGTAATACCTTTATGCTCATTCGATGAATAAACCTATATTAGCTAAAACGGATACAAAATCTGTTGCTTTCACTTTTCATTGCCATAATAAGTAACAAGAAAAATAAATTCCTTAAAATTAAACAACAATTGAAAAATCTTTATTGAATTATTATGACCATAACACTATGCTTAATAAATTCCAAGATAGTTTTGAAAGTTATTAAAAAGAAAGAAAGAAAGAAAATAAATTTATTAGTCTGCATCCTCTTTTATATTTCAGTAAATTATGGTAATATCATGGACGAATTAGAACTCTATGGTAATATACCTACAGTTATGAGTAATCTGTATCGAGTGAGCTTGGAACGGTGTTGCAGTAACAAAGTTTGCTGCTGTTCTGCACTGTTTGACGGAGCCATTACTAATTCCATTGCGCTCAGTCCTGCGACGGGTTGAGGGAGCGTTTACACGAACCTTTTAACTAATAGCAAGCAGAGGTTTAAAATGTTTTGAGAAATAAAGTATTACGCCCATTGTACATGTTTAACTTTGTTGTAATTATTTTATTCGCTAAGGTGTGCAATAAAGAATTTTTCATACATTCATTCATTCAAACGTATGGTTATTGCGTTCCGTTTGTAAATAGAAAAATAGCAATATTTTAGTAAGATTATTTTTTTCTTTTACGTTTCAATTTACTTGCACTTACTTCACAAATAAGGGACACACTTTAGGGTGTTTGAAAAAAAATCAAAGGTTTTTTAAGTTTCATTAAAATTTGATGAATTGTCATCAAATAACGCAATACGCTGTTACGTTTTGTTCAATAGTTCGAAACATTTACTGATTGAATGTAAAGTATACACCTTGTTTATTCAGTTCAGAATTCGGTAATTGAAATGCACAGCACGTGAGGCCAGTTCTCACGGTATTTTGTAAATGGAGGCTTCCCGCCACGCATACCAATGAGGAGCTAATGCGGCTAATATACTGAAAGTTATAAGCTAACCGACCCCTTTGAAAGCTGTCGAAAGCCACGTAATATTTAAGGTTACACAAATGCAGCGAACCTAGGTTTACCTGCCTTCGGGTAACAAAATTATGTATTAACTTAATGTAGCCGGCCGATATGTCACGAAATCCCGGCAGCTACAACTGTTAGAAAGTCATCATAATGAAACCTGGCTTTCTAATAGTGATGGTGGTATTGCAACCTGACTCGTCTGAAATTCTCTCTTTTGTAAAAATGTAAACAACATGCTACTATGTATTTGGGCATCCGTGATGACCCTTATAAACATCTTTAAATAATTTAATCAGTTAATTCAACCAAATACTTTAGAAACATTAAATAATGTAAAAAGATTCGTTAGACATGGTTTTCCTCTCCTTGTTTTTCACAAAACCACTGGATCGAGCTAAACGGTCCTTCATTGAATTTGTATCGCCATAGAGTCATTAAAACTTCAATTTTAGAGGGTACTTCGCCATCCGTTTAACAGTAATACTGTTTGGCAATTCTGAGCAAACGTTTATTCTATGGAAAATCGTTTCCAAGTTTCTCGAGTCATTAAAATCTACAAATTGCGGTCGGTAAACGCCATGAAGGGTCATTGGGCTTTCAGATTAAATTGAACTGGGAGTAGAATGTTTGCATATGGGTGAGCTTAAAAGTCAACCGTAGGTAAATAAAGGTCAGATAAATACCTTTTATTTAACATTCTGTTTCTATTCATTGAGAATTTCTGGTATGATTTTGTAACGTTTGATTTTGTTAGAGGATTTTAAATGAGTCGTAAATAACATAAAGTAAAAAGTTTAAGGATAGTTTCAGTAGCTCCTACAGGTAAAATATGACTGTTAGAAAATGTTTCATATTTAAGTTTAACTTTGCAAAAATTTGAGTAATCTTATGAAAACGCCGTTATTGAGACGGCAAGCGATTTATGAATGGATTTGCAGTTAGACACCAGTAGAATCTTACCTGCAAAAGCCAGAACGACCATATTATAGTGGACAGGCTCTCAGCGAGCCCGCCAGGAGTCTCGGTGTGGGAGCGAGATGGAGGATACAGCCGCAGCGGCATACTAGCTATTACCAGAGACCAGTTAATACTGGTCTCTGCTATTACTTACCTGTAGAAGCCAGAACGACCGCAGTGGACAGGCTCTCAGCGAGCCGGCTAAGAGTCTCGGTGTGGGAGCGAGATGGAGGATGCAGCCGCAGCGGCATACTAGCTATTACTTACCTGTAGAAGCCAGAACGACCGTAGTGGACAGGCTCTCAGCGAGCCGGCTAAGAGTCTCGGTGTGGGAGCGAGATGGAGAATGCAGCCGCAGCGGCACTTGGAGCCGACCTCCGCCATCACCACGGAGGAGTCGCCGGCCCACGGCGCCGCGGAACACTCGCAAGCTGCTAGCTCAACTGCTTGACCCTGGATATGTTAAACAAAAATAAGTAATTTTTTATTCCTAAAACAATTAACCGCCCACTTTGATTTTCTCCTATACTTCATTTCTTGAAACGAGCTAATGGAAAGAAAAATAAACGTACGTGATTGGTCGACGAAAATAATTGTGTCCTCGTGATTGGCTATATTTGAAATTTACTTAAAGCTGATGATGTTTTTTGTACCGAAGTATATTTAACATTTTACTAATTTATGTTCCTTACTTACTATTGCGACAAAATAGCACCAAACATCCATCCATACCATGCAAACAAACTTTCGCGTTTTAATTTTAGTTGGGTGCAATTAAAAATAAACAGAATAATGGATACTCTCTCGCATTACATTTTATTCACGCAAAATACTTATTTACGGCTCACAAATACAAATATCATAAAATAGATAATATTGTTTTTTAACACTAAAACTATTCGAAAAATAATATGATTCTGTTCCCTGTTTTTTATTCCTCTACTTTAGCTTCTTCTGGTTCATCCTCTTTTTTCTGCTCATCTGCCGTTGCTTCTTCATCAGACTTAATGTGTTCACCTTCCAAATGCTCTCCCTCTTCTCCTTCTACTGTCTCACCTTCGTTACCTTCCTTCAGTTGTTCATCTTCGACACCCTCAAATATAACTGACTTTGATGGTCTCGCATCGTCCTTGCTAAACCGGGCTTGGGATTGCAACGCCATCTGCGAGTAAGCTAGATCCTTCATTATAGACTTCTGGATCTCCAGCTTACTTGCTGCCAGCTTCTTCTCAATATCTGTCATATCTTCTTCTTCTTCTTCTACAGCGCTTGAAGACTCGCTAGACTTTGTTGATGTAATGAATGATGGGAGACTGTCTTTCACGGTCAGTTCTGGCACTGAGGCAGGTGGTACAAGTCTGACGCTTGGTATTGTCCTAATGCTACCAAGAGATGATGATGATAATGAAGCTGAACGTGACATTTTCTCTCCTCTTACCGAACCCACATCCTTTTCTCTCGACGGTACAGCTAAAGGGGTCAATGCAGCTGGTTTCTTTGCAGTAGGTTTTGGCATAAAGCCCAAATCTCCCTCCTCGTAAACTTTGCCGAAGGAAGCAATAGTGTCCATGGACTCGGCTCGTTGTATTTCACGATACTGAGTTACAATATCCAGTAGTCGTGAAAGTAAAGCTTGTCGATCCATTATTTCTCTGGTAGGATCAGTTGTTGCCCAGTTGTCAAGTTTTAAGGCAGCTTGTATTGCAAATGCAGCTTCCTTAAGAATCTTTTTAAGCTTTGTAGCTTCTTGGGCAACTTTTGATGCCTCAACTATCGACTTGTTTTGATCACTCATTCTAGCATGTAAGTTTTGCTCGAGAATACGAACGTTGAGAGACAAGCTATCGTTTTCTTTAGTAAGCTTTTGTATTTTGCTGCTAAGAGTGTCAAGATCAAAGTTTCGTTTTTCAAAAAGAGCTTTTTCCTTCTTTATTTCTTGGAATGCTGTTGTTAGCTGATCGATAACTTTAAGCTGGACAACATTTTTGTTGATAGCTTTATCTCTTTCTTCTTCAGCCAATTCCATAGCCACACGTGCAGCTCTCTCACTTTCTTTGTACATTTCATTTCGTTCAGCTAGCTTTGCTTGTGTTCCGAGAATGCTATCCAACTCGTTATTGATAGCGATGTTCTCTCGGATAACACGATGCGTAGAAGCTGCAATTCGTAATTCTGTTGCATCCTGAAAATCTTGAGCAAGTTGCAAAAGGCGTGCTTCCATCTCTTTCTTCAATTTATCTTTGCCTATTACAAATTTCTTTTCAGCGTCATAAATGATTCTTTTATACTTCATTTCCTGGTCTTTGAAAGCTTGTTCTTGCTTTTCAAACTTCCGCATCAAATCATCTCTAATAGCTCTAAACTCTTCAAGCGTGTTCAATTTGCCTGCCAACAGTTTATTTTCAGATGTCAGCTGATCCTTCATAATGGTGAAATTCCTCTCAAGCTCTGTAACAGTTTCTTTGAACTGAGCAGTTTCAATCTCTCGAGTTTCTTCGAGTCCTTTGACCTTATCCTTGAGTTCATTGTTCTCTTCATTTTTCAAGTTGAGTGTTTTCTTCAAATAAGCGATTATGTCTGCCCGATCTTCATCCAATTTATCGTAGGCCTTTTGTAGTTCCTCATTCCGTTGTTCGTATTCATCGACGGCTGAGCGGAGTCGAGCTATTTTTCTATTACACTCGGCGACTTGAAGCTCAAGGAAAGTTCTCTCGACTTCAGTAAAACCGCCGCCTCCCTTCGCTTGTCCCGGTTCTTCCTCCTTCTTTCCTTTGTCTTTTTTAGGCGCCATGGTTTGTCCGTTTCAAAATAAAAGCAATAAAAAATATTCAGCGTCCGCGTGACTGCGCGAGTATTGACAACGTATTGACAAAACGGTTGCCCGGTGACGTGTCTCCATGCGACCGTTATTCACATTAAATACTTTTTGCATGGGAATCGGTATGAAAAGAGGTTTACCGTGCTTACACGCTTAATTTATTTCTAATCAAGATGTAAAGGCCTGAGTTTTTATTATTATAATCTACCAACATTTATTTAAAACATATATTAGAATACAATAATCTGTAAGTACATACTTCACAGTACTTAGCTCCGTATGCCGGCGGTGGTGAGTCACAGAAGCGATGTCTTGACCGAGTTCTAGTGGAGCAGTGCTGCGGCGCGGGGCAGGCCGACCACGGCGACCACTCGCCCCACCCGCCAGCGCCACCCGCTTGTAGATTAAATAAATATTCTTGGACATTCCACACAGCGTCATCTAGTCCCAAGCTAAGCAACTTAATGCTTGTGTTATAGTAACCAGATGACTGATATAATACAAAGATACATTTTTTTTTTTGTAAATACATATTATAGATAGAAGACACCCAGACACGGAACAAATATCTGCAGAACATACAAATATTTGTCCCGTAGCGGGGATCGAACCCGCAACCTCGGCGTCTCAGCCGGGCGTTCGCCCAACTGCACCACAGAGGTCGTCAAAGCTAGCAAGATAGCTTTCATGTTTTATACCGCTCTTACATTATTACTAGCAGCACGTTCTGCCTTCGCACGGGTGTAAATGAAACTACCGGGATAAAAATATTGCCTTTAACACATTCAAGGCCCAGCTCCCCGCGGTCGTCTCCGTAGGAGAGGACCGCGGCCGCGCTGCTGGTACTAGAGGGAGTGCGTCCTGGGCACCCAACGAGTTAAGTTACCACCCCAACAGTCCATTCTATCGCCACATCAAAGTGATACAACAGTATTAAAATAGCGCTATTGAAGAATTATCACATTTTTATGATTCGTTTACAAACTATTAGTGGTCGGAAGGAAGCCTTGTACACAATTTGAGACTATTATAGTCTCCATTAATTTCGCATTTAATTGTGTACCTATATTGTTCAGAAACACAATCATTATTCCGAACAAAGGTAACGAGAACATTAATCTTACTTGGAAGCGAAAATAATGAACAGTTTCGAAAAATATTGCCATATTTAACATATAAGAATCCTTTTTGATCGTATGACGCTCGGGAAGCTTATTAACAGAGTATTGAATGGCTCTGCATAATAAATCGTTCGTGCGCATCGTGATGCGAAAACGTTAATCATTAGTAGAGGCAGTGCAAGCGTATACAGCGCTTCAAGCGCAAAACAGATCCGTGTTTCTATACATTTTATAGCTATAGATTAGGCATAAACAATGCTTGAGTACCAAATGTATGATCAATTTTAATTTTACCTAATTTCATTTACCTAATTTAATAATTTTCAACTATTTTTGTTTCGCTTTTTTATACTTTATCAAAATTACGATTTTGTATTGGCCGCCTATCATTTCGATTGTTTTTGTAATTCCGACATCTGATTTATGTATTAACTAGATAGGAAAATAATATAAGTGTGTTTTTAACCGCAGAATATGTATTCCTAAAATGAAGGTCACAGCAGCGAGGTATGTCCAGGGAATTTTGGGAAGGGCGATGGGTGTGCGCTAAGTGTGATATTAAGCGATTTCATTTCATTCCCAGAATTCACGGGCCGCCCGCCGTGACCTAGGTGCCGATAGCCTAGTAATGGCCATACTTTGGGCGGTTATGGGATGACTTCGAATTACTTATTTTTTTATTGTATACCTACGCAATTTTAAGCTGATTGGACGTATGATGTCATGCAAGCAGTTAAACAATGGAACCGTGCTTTTACATGCAGTATTTGAGCGATTAAGTTAGTGCCTTGACTTACAATCCAAAGGCGTGAGTTCGAGTCGCAGGCGTGCATGGATATGTAATCTTTGTCTCTTTGCCGCACATTAGACGCGGCGACTTGTCACCCAGTGTGCGCTACCGTTTAAGTTTCGAAAGAAAACATAGTGCCGAATCCAGTAAGCTTTCTAACATAGGCTTGCGGCCTCTCCCGTATAATGTTGCTAATTCTTTAAAAGCACTAAATACTTATTTATTTATTTATATATATTGCACATAAATAATTTAAATAACATATAGATATAAAGGTAATCGCACAGGCGAACTTAACCCTAATAAGAGTTCACATCACACACACAGTTAACTACACAATAGTCTCATACCTGTCATAGCAAGTGTAGGCAGGCAGTCCATCCTGACGTCAGCGACGGCGCCGGTGACGGCTTGCGAGACGTACACGAAGCAGTACTCAGGGTACCGCTCGCTGAACAGCCGGCAGTCGAAGGAGGCGGTGTGTTGACCTCTGTAGACAATGTTCTGTTAAGCAGGGTATAGCTCGCGCCACGTAAAAAGAGCGCTAAGGGGAAAGCTGCGTAGCAGGTTTATTTAAAGTTACAGTTTATTTAAAGGAATCTTAGGTTCGATTGGTGGAGGGGTGACGAGGCGCACTTCACACCATTGATTTACCGCTAGCTTTAGCGCGTGCTATTGGTTCGTGAGCGAGTGACCCGTGGGCAAACATACCACCTCCAGTTCTTTGTTTTGTGTTGTATTTTTACCACAATTCAGTAGAAACACATTCAACACCCAACAGTTGGGTTGCTGACGTAACGAAAGTTACTTTTTTTTAAAACAACGAAAGTTGTAAAATACTATGATCATTTTTCAGCCCTTGTCCTACACTAAGTGTGGTCAACACGACTTTTTTTTCTCCCACTCTCAACACAAAAATTCTAAGAACACAAGAAAACGATGCAAACTCCTGAATTACATCCACAGCCGGCAGCATCTTGATGCGATCAAATTAAACAGCCAACCGCCCGGGGAATCTCAATGAGCGCTATGATAATACCAGGCCATAGCGGTGTTTCACAAAACCTGCAACTTTTCAAGGTTCAGAACAGTTTCCTTATTGCTTGCGGCCACTTTCAGAACAAAATATTGGTTAAAATAAACATACAACGTATTGTCGGGTAGTTTCATATTGAAGCAAAATGTTTGATGAAAGGAAAGGCAAAGATGATGGTTGTCTTAAAACTTTCGATTATGTTAATTTAACAAAAGTTTCTGACTGAAAATTTATAGTTAAAACTAACGGTAGGAATTAAAATATTAATACCTTTTAAAACGCGGTTGGAATTTGATTCGACGTTTTATTGTTGGACTGGAATCTTGATTTGCATGATATTATCATATTCACTAAAATTGGAGCTACTGTGATACATATTTTGATTAA
Organism: Xanthorhoe spadicearia; assembly: GCA_947086425.1. NCBI lineage: Eukaryota > Metazoa > Arthropoda > Insecta > Lepidoptera > Geometridae > Xanthorhoe > Xanthorhoe spadicearia. Next base: position 9,956,027 of record OX352202.1, on the reverse strand, counting down.
ACTATAATGTCCTGTGTAGGCATATTTAGTTTATTTATTTATTTATTCACCTTAAAGTTATATAACACAACATAGGCAAGTCAATTAACACTTTCACATCATCTATTTAACTTACTTACTTTAGATTTCATCCTAACAATGAATCCTCTAGTTTTATTCAAACAAAATCTCTACAGTTTCAAGCTCATAACTTTAAAAAGGAGTACCGTTGGAAACCATAGTAGTTGCGCCAAGTTACAGACCCTTAAGTTGGATCTTACTTCTTAATAAATGTGGGTAGTGTATGCGTGCTCAGCGCGGTAAAAGCTTGGGCAAAGTTACTAAAGCCTCTTAAAATGATGAGACGGCTCAGAGAGGTTCAGGGTACTTTGTAAAGGCTAATGCACCAGTTTTTATATGTTTAGTGTAAATCTGAGAACTGTGTGTAATATCCATCCATATACTTATACTTAATATAATAAAAGCGAAAGTGTGTGTGTTTGTGTGTCTGTTTGTCCGTCTTTCACGGCAAAACGGGGCGACGGATTGACGTGGTTTTTTGTGTGGTGATAGTTGAAGGGATGGAGAGTGACATAGGCTATACTTTTTATCACGATATTCCCGCGGGACCGGGACTTACGCGGATGAAACCGCGGGGCGCAGCTAGTACTTACATAATATAGTAACGTGAAGGAACAACTTAATGAATATTGGTATTACGTAGGTATTACTGATGGTTTGAATAAAGCAAGCAATAACTCACCTTATTGCTACTTAGCAAACCACAGACAGATATCAAATATTAATAAATCAATTTGTAACGTATTGCTTGCGAGATATTAATTTCGCCAGGTACTTCGGTTGAAATTATTACCTACCTGGGGGGTTAAAATTGCCGTTCAAGCATTTATTTCATGAATTGTTTAGCATTTTCACCAAATTATGATAGAATGGCTCAAATGGATCCGTTTTACCATTTATACTTATTTACTTATATTCATTTTGATATACCTACTTATTTGTAAATATTTTTATAGGATATATACTTAATTATTATACTTATCATGTACTATGTTTATGTCACTCTCCCTTAGGCCCAGACCGAAAACCAGCGCTTCTTCACCTGGTACCAGGTGAAGTTAGCATTAAGCTGAGTCTGGACCTTTTGACAACTCCCATCCCATAAGAGTTTACTAGTTCACTCAGTCTTGCCCACCTTTTCAGGATTTCTTAGTACTTAATAGCTCTTATAAATTGTATTTTGTTTTGTACTTTCTTTGTGTTGTGTGGTGTTGTCAATAAATGTGTTCTTTCTTTCTTTCTTTCTTTCTTTTACCAAATTTTGATGAAAATGCTAAACAATCCGTGAAGTTAATGCACTTTATGAATTGCTAGCAGAATTGCTCGAACGGCCAGTTTAGCCCCCTTGTCCTTATTTATACGTAATCACAATATTAAATCATTCAATTTGGAATACCACGAAACACCATAATAGAAACAATTGAATCACGTTACTAATTGCAGTACAAACTACTATTGTTCCGGCTCATCGACTTCTAATTGAAAATGCGGTCACAACATCCTAACCGCTAATTAGTGGAATTAGTAGCCTTCACTAATACTTTAATCACAAATTAAAGCATTCGCCTGAAATGCGACTGACCTCAAAGCTTATGGATAATAACATTGTATCAAGATTTACGCCCCGGAAAATCCGCGACAGAAAAATTTAGTCAATGTGGCGCCAGCCTAAAACCCCCTAGCAAACTGCTTTTTTTTAATGTGAGATAGTTTTTACAAACGCTTTATCTGTTATTGTGTTAATGAGATTGATGAAGAGATAAAACAAAACCCGTTGCAAATGTTTGTATAAGACACTGCTTACGTTTGACCAAGTTAGCATTCCATACGCAATGTTTGCAAATCCTACGCCGATAAACAAAGCCAAAGAGACCATAGAATACAAACCAACTAAAAGACGATTCAAAATGACCCTAAAACCAACAATAAAATTCAATGGACATTGTCAAAAACCCTTTACTATAAATACACTCCAACTATTGCCCTATAAAAATAATATTAGCAACTAAAGGTAGACCCATCCCAGTTAATGACGTAGGTTAGGTTGACAATAGACCAAACGTCGGCACTTTGGGCCATTTTATCCCATTTGCGATACAAATCTGGTGAGGTTACAACTATCCCTTCTCATCCCTTGGATTATCATAACGAGCTATCAATTTTTATTATAACTGTGGGCATAAAAATAGGAAGACTGTGACCGTTGTAACCATCTGTTTCAGGAAAGGGAAGAACTGTGAATCTACGACTGGAAAAATTGTTTTTGAGATTGTAGTTTAGGTCCTCAATATTTATTTATTTTATTTTACTCGATACACAATGTAAATAAAATCAACCCTCCTAATACGTGTAATTTTCAATTTAATCTTCTTTTCCATCTCTTTCGATAACACACACTCCATCGGTAAGATACTTTCCACTTTAGAAAAACTATCAAGCATTTTACCTATTCTTTTCACTTAATATCACATTATCTTTGGTTTTCTAAAATCCATAGCATTTCTCTAAATAACCACGTCGTGACATGGTTATTTGGAGAATAAGGCGGCAGGCCATACCTTTACAGATTACAAGGCTTGGCACGCGGTGTGCACACTTTATCTTCCTACTTACCTTCTCACTCTCCTCTCCGCTACATATCGAAGCCGGTCATTGTCCCTCCCAAAGACCCTCACTCTGTCAGCTCCCTCCAACACACACTCCGGGTACTGGAACAGCACCTTGACTCCGTCTCCGCAGGGGAACACCGACCCTCCGTGGACGTTCAGGACAAACTGCTCCGACCAGTCGGCCTGGAAGGAAAGAGTTATTAGCGAAGCTACAATCGACACCAGAATCTTTAAATTTTTTCAGACTTTAAACAACCATTTTAAAATTTCCAAAACTACCCTAACTAATCAATGGTCAAATCAAGTGACAAGTGTTAAGCGCCCTACTCACACACCTGCCGCAGGGGCAATCTAGGGTGTAGGAGTGGGGATGACCCTTAATTGCATCCTTAATTGTGATGTGTGTAGGCATGCAGGGGCAATTTGGAGGATTGGCCCTGCGGCAGGGCGGCAGGAGCGCGAGACCATCCTTGATCCCTAAGTCGTCCCTGCCGTCGCTGCGTGTGTAGCGCGATTGGGGCAATTTCTCAGTCAGTTTGTCAGTATCTGTCACACGGAGTGCACGTATACATAGCGTACAATCAAAATGGCGGCCGACAACGAACGCGAAGTTTGGACGCGAATTATAGAAGTTTATAAAGACCGACCTCACGTGTGGGATAAAAATCATAAACATTATTTTAACCGCGACTCAAGGCAGCAAACATTCACACTAATGTTTGAAATTTTTGGGGAACTCAAAACTCTTTTTTTTTGAGGTAGCACCACAGAAAGCGCCAAGGCTACTCCAATCTTTTGATTGGTCGATAATACAGGTGCCATTCTCAACACGTGTGCTCAGCTCAGCTTACTCGGAAACACTGCACGGCAGGCAAGTGTGTAGAGATACTCCCGATATCGCCACAACCGCCATGCACCCTAGATTGCCCCTGCGGCAGGTGTGTGAGTAGGGCGCTTTAAACTGGGAAGAAATTCATTAGATTTTTCATTTTATATGAGATGATCTGCGTGTGAGAAACCGACGTAGACGACAGCTTGCGTAGATTAACATAAGAAGAGTGTGTTTTTAATATGAAACTTAGGGAAGTTTCATATTAAAAACACACTATTCTTACTGTGTAGGTATGTTGCTACTAGTTCAGACATGCCATAAATTAAGACTTAAATATTTTGAGCCCTTATACACCAGCATCTCATTTACTGGTCTTCGAGCATTCTGCCTCAATGTACTTGAAATCTTTCTCATGGATAGCTAGGTAAGGAAGAGGAGGAATAAGGATCTCGTGATTTTACCTATAATTCCAAAAACAGAAAGGTTTTGTAATAGTAACTAATATTCGAGTTTCTAATAAAAATCATAGCAAAATCCCTTCTATCATAATGGTATTATTTAATAAAAGTATTTTACACATGCCAAGCTTGCTTGAGGCTATATTATGGGGTAATAAAACAGCCGGTTCTCTGATATTGCTATAAAATATAGTTATTGTATTGGGTGTAATACAATTAGTCGAAAATTTTGATAGGTCACATCAAAAATTACCTTCACACGACAAAAGCAAATTTAAGAAACTGAATACTTTACATTTTTTTTATTACATTATGCCATTTAACTACGCTATTTAACGAGTATTGCGTCCACACAGAAAAAACATCTGTTCATAAATTTTCTTTTCTTTGATTACCTACTTCAAATAACTCTTTACAGAACATTGCCAACTTGAATTGAACTTACCTCAGCAATAAACCATTGTCTCTACCAAGATTATATTATAAGGGCTCTTCAGTTTTTCCTAGCTGTTTTAGTACACCCTATATAGATAAGTCGTTTTTGCTATAAAAATACAGCCGACAACAGGCCATAAAACTCTCAAAGCAATAACACGACACTTAAAGCGACTCGTAAGCTTTTATGTAGATTGTCCTCTTCGCTAAATAATATGTTATATTCTTATCTAACGACTGCCTGACGCTCGGGTTCACCCGCGTAGTTCCTAAGGGAATCGTTCATTTTTTCGGGGTAAAACAGCTTGTCACTTTATACGTGCAGGATAAGCTTCATAAAATGTATCAGTCATGTTTGTGTTCGCTAGTGGTTTTTGCTGGTGACGAAGTTTTTAGGCTGTCTGACCAGAAAAGGAAAGCGCTTAGCTAATTAATGCATTTAGAAATTCCACTAAAATTGGCACTCCAAACGTCATAACTTCAACGAAAATCGCAAGCAACGTCAAAAAAAAATATTTTAGTTAAGTATAAGTAGATTCTGGCTTGACAACCGCAAAATTGACACGTTTTACCTTATTTATGTAAATGTACTTACTAAATATGTACATACACATAAACCTGTAACCTTGACACGGCTTTACATACATTAAAACCTTCCTTGCGTAAACACCATTAACTATAGCGAATACCAAGAGTGGAGTTCAAATTACAAACGAAGTGTGCCTATAGCACTTGTTACTCCTCCTCGTCTTCTCTTTATTTCTGGTCCTGACCCTCAAATCATGGAGTCGTCACGCTTTCTGCTGCGAAACCTGTTCCGATCTTTGGCATATTGGGGCCCCATCAAACTCATTCAGTTCTACTCTGAACTGGTTCAGACTAGAACGGAATTACTCCAAACATCAGTGAACTGCGACATCTTGGACGTTTGCCTTTGATTTTGTCAGCAACCATCAGTTGTTCTTGGTTCATCAGTTCACAGTTTTGTTGGTTTTGTCCGTTTTTTTTCGGGCTATGTTACTGAAAAAGAGACTCATCTAATTTATTTAATTAGGTTTTCAGAAAATAATCTTCGCGTGCCAATGTTTATGACAGGTTTCTAAATAATAACTTAATTTCTTGGCATTACGGAAAACTTTATAATTTGAGCTCATCAGGATTATCTCTGAAGGTAATTAATTTTGGTCTCGCTGTTCTCAACATGATAATTATTATAGTATTATAATTATTATAATTATTTGTCATGGTTATTCATTAAAAATATTTTACCCTTGAAGTTCAATTACTGCCACTAGTCAGTTTAGTGACTTTAAAAGTTTAAACGAATGCCTGAGAAAAATATTTTCATTAAACCTGTGATTCCGTGAAAAATCTTTTAAAAGCCTCTTCAGGAGTTGATAGCACCAAAAACTGGTGTTTAAGGATCACAAACGTAAAATTTACTTAGCTCGAGACCTCTTGTTCATGAAGAGATAAAATATTTGGAACATTACTGAATCTTACGCTTTCATTACATTTTCGTATTACACATAATCAACAAAGCCTAAAGAAAATTAGAAAATCTTTGATAATAAATAGAATAATTATGAGTTTGCGTGTGTATCTTATCAGTTTATATTAAACGTGAGTTAATTTATTATTTAACAACAAGAAAATGAGCAATTTGTTGCATTTTTGAGGTGCAATTTTATACTCTTGTTTAAAATTCAATCGTCCTCTTCATATTAACTCCCAAATTTAACTGAATTGGAAGTAACCAAATTGACGTATAATAAACTGATTGAGAAAAGTAGTTATTACCATTCACAAAATCCTTAATAGTAAATCCTCCCTTACGATATCAGTCGTTTCGTCCTAACTAGGAAATAATATTTTCAGAATAGTAACATAATAACAATAATTTAACTGCGCTATTCTTCAAAAATAAATGTAATTTCATTCACCAACTCAAACACCTCATGGACGTGTAAATACGGAACCACATGGCTACCGCGGTTCTCACTTTAAGGCGCGGCCCACCGCGGTGCACGGAGAGGCTACGCACGTGTATTAAGCTTCGCTTTGTAAGAAAATGTATGTGGTTGTGTCCACTGCAACCCACGGAGAGGCTACGCATGAATTGACGTCATTGATACACGCGTGGCTTGCTTGAATAGGCGGTTACATAGCTCAACGCTGTCAACGTGGGTCTACGTTTCCACTGGAGTACACGAATAAGACCCACGACTATGTACAGCTCGGTTATCGCAGAGCAGTTTTCAGTCATACACGTTGTGGAACGGACGCGTTTCGTGGCATGTGTGTAGCCTCTCCGTGCGCTGTGCCACGCTAAACATAGTCGTGGGTCTTCGTGTAGGTACTCCAGTGGAAACGTAGACCCACGTTGTCAAACAAATGAATACACGCAGCTAAAATGCGCCGCGTGCCCGTGCACAGCATGCACCGCGGTGGGGTCGTGCCTTTATTTTCACGTTGAACAAAGTATTTTCTATTTTGAATGTTTTCTGTTTAAAATTTACAATTAATGCGAATTGCGTATGTTTTGCTGTGTAATATATTTTCAAAAAAATAACAATACCAGTGATGTAGTTTCTAGAAAGGCAAGAACTTACTTATCTCCTAACATAAGATTTTTAGCCTATAAGCAGTCTAAAACGTGAGTGTTTACTTGCTCAAACGAACTTACTTACTTTACATGTTTAATAGTTTCATGCTTTAAATGTCTAGTATATGTTTTCTATTTAAAAAAACACGTTTGCAACGACTATGGCTTGTATCAGTAGGGCTACATAACATTTATCTATAATAGACAGTTTAAATCGATACGATACAGGGTATCAAATAAAATCCATCAACTAATTCACCTCGAGATCGAATCGATAAACATCAAAGTAAACATTTTTTAACAAAAATACTTGTATTTGTTAGCAAAACATCGAACCCGCACGCTCACTTAACCACCCACTTGTATAATATTCCTCCTAGCGTTTACCTGTTCCCATAAATCTAAATAAATAGCGATACCTTTCTTCACAGGAGCTTGTGAAAATTAAACACAATTCCTATATACATACATACATACAGTCGTTTATAAAAGTGTATAGTTTTTTTGGTAAGTACACAAGCAATGGGTACATTTACAACATATTTACAAATAAATTAAACATTTATATACCTACTTAGATTTACTATTCTAAGGTTCGATTCTTGTGTTGTTAGATAAACTCAATTCATTTGCATTTATCGAAATTGTCATTTTCGCCTTATAATTAACAAGTTTTTAGTTTTTTTATTAATATGCTAACCATGCAAAAGTTCTTTTACTAATTTATAAATTCAGTTAAAACTAACGTTATTTTGTAGCCAACTGTACAAGGGGGATAAAATATGGAGTTATCCGGGAAGTAACCTGTGCACTCGTAAATATTTATTGAAGTTTATTTCACGAGCCCTTTTAGGGATATGTTTATGGATATTTTAATAAATAGGAGAGAAAACAATTTAATTTTACCTTGAGACTAGAGGGTTGCGCAAGGAGGAAAAATATTTACAAAACAATACCGGAGACACGTTTCGGGTAAATGTTTATCGAAGCGGTTAGGATTTTCACAAAATATTGGGGTGAAATTCTGCCTATCACTTCAATTCTAAACATCTTGCGGCCGGGTGGAGTTTTGTCTCGATTTCAGTATCAGAGATTGATCAAATTTCGGATCTACAAACAATATTACATTATTTCTAAAGACGACCCTCGTTATAAAATAGAGCCACACCACCAGTACAACACACAGCACGTACAGTACTTCAACATTATTGAGCGTGAGCTTTTTTGTTCACAATAGGGTACAACAATATTCATATTTTGTAATAGGTATTGCACAACAGGCACAATATAAAATTCATCAATCATTCAGAAACGTTGTTGTCGTTATTCAAAATATTAACAATATCCACCCCGACAACGCGTGTTATATTTTCAGGCAATAAACTAGCTTATGTTTCAGCCAAATCTGCTCAGTCGTACAACGTCCATCCTCACGACTTTTACACCTAAGTACATAAAATATAGTCGGGTTACTAACCCTAAGGCCCCGGTCTCGAATTCTGCGGGCAGTGGGGCGGGAGCGGGCGACGAGCGGGCAATGAGCGGGCAGTGAGCGGGCGACGAGCGGGCGACGAGCGGGCGACCAGCGGGAGACGAGCGGGCACTGACAGTCCGCGCGTCATCATTGTGTAGTGTTGTGCGGATAGATAAACCAAATCTCATTTTCTATTCCTGGTTCGATGTTTTTGATAAAATACCTAAGTACTTAGAAATGTAACTATTATTACTATTAAAAAGAGATAAATTAAAAAGAGATCGAAACTAAAACCATTTTAATTACAACAATTTTGATTTACGTTTTTCATTTGTATGTTTTTCGTGTGAACAATTTGTTTGGTTCATTAAGTATTCACGTACATATGAACAATAACTCTCACATTTAAACAAAAATAAAAAAATAAATTGTATGGATTCAATTCAGTCTCGCTCGATCCCCTGAACCATGAATAGGTACAACACTACACCGCGTAATCTGTCCGTCTTGCCAACTGTACCATCATCTTAGTAGCTATATCTTTTGCAAAAAGTTTCCAGATAACCATATCAATCATCATCATCATCATCACGTCTAGATTTGTTGCATAAGTAGGTACTTGTGGTCGGTTATATATTAGGTAAGTACTTATGTAAAAAGTATTTATTTGTTTTTGCAGTTGACTTTAAATATGTTTTTTTATGATTGTTTTGAATTTTTTTGACATGAATGTTTTAATAATAAATTAGGTACCTAATACAATAGCTATTTTAAGAATATAATATTTGCATGTTATGAAATTATGACAAATACCTGAATATTATGAACTATATACCTAATGAAATTTTAACACCTGTATGTAAATTACCATATTCAAAGCAAATAAATGATTTAGATTTAGAAATATGTAGGTACTTGCGCGGAGTCACGATCCTCAACTGTGGGGGAACGACTAAGGAGGAGGTAGTTTAAATCAAAATATAAAAAATCATTGACGTCTTTTTTCAAAATAATTTGCTTGAATGGTTGATTTAGTGGAAAGTTGCTAGAAAAATTGATCAATCGTCTAGCTACAATTTATTGAGATAGTTGCTGATGGGGGTATAAAAATTGCTAGAACTAGCTATGAAGTTTCATAGTTGGCAATGGTGACTGTCAGTGCCCGCTCCTTGCCCGCTCGTTACCCGCTCGTTACCCGCGCCGCCGCCGCCCCGCTGCCCGCAGAATTCGAGACCGGGCACTAACACCCTAAAATCAAGAAAGACTAGACTGATAAAAAATCATCAAAAATTTCACAATATAATGATTAAAATGTAAAATTCTTCAAAAGATCTTAAGTGCAGTAAATAAAGAACTTGATCCATTAGATCCTATTTCAGGTTTACCTTTATAAAAGAAGTGGCGAGGTCTTGTGGCCCGGCGGCCGCGGCTGGGCGCAGCGTGAGCGCGTAGTCGCCTGCTTGCCCGAAGAGTTCACACCGCAGCGTCATCGTGCGACGCCCAGGGAACCCATGCATCTGTTATACAGCTTTAATCAATATATTGATAGTGAAGATGGCATGGAAACTATTGAAAAAGTTATAGAACAGTGGTTAACATAATAATGAATTAAAGAAGTAATTTTGATCTAAAGTAATTTAAGATCACGACAAGATTGCAATTGATGCGTATACCATAAAACACTAATTTCATCATCATCATCAATCCTTGATCCATGTGGATCTTAAATAAATGTATCTTAATCTTTTATAAGCGACTTGACTGGCTTGTAAGTAACGTTTGAATGCCCTTACAGTAATATATTAAAACTATCTATACTTTTGATGTTTTATCCAAAACGTTTACTGGTGATTGAATAAAAACATAAAAACAACCAAACATTCAGTATCGTAATATTAGTGAGGTATCGTATTATATGAAAGTTCCTGAAATAAAGAAAAAACTCTATTGTCAGGTTATGGTAGGTATTGTAAGATATTGTATTTACGGGCCGCAAATCTGTGGGTCGTAAAGGCAACATGTTGTAAGTGAGAGTATTGAGAAAGAAAGGAAGAAAGAAAAATATTTGTTCCGGTAGGACCTCAAGGGTTACAAGCACATTGTCTTACAAGTTAGGTGATTCTATTATAATTATAATATATCGATCACGTGCACGAAAAAACAAAATGAATAGATAGATAGATAGATAGAATAGATAGAAAACATTTATTCAGCACACACAACACAACACGTAGATACAATGAAAAAAGACAATTAGATACAATGAAAAAGACAAATAGGGAATTATGGAACTAAAAACATAATTTAGTAACTGTGCTCCAAAAGCGTTGATTCATTGACTACTTGCGATGAAAACTCTACAATCGATTGTTCAACAGTTCTTATTCAGGAAACCTTAATCAAATCGAAGAAACTTGAAATCGAATTTAGTTGTAAGTAATCTTATAACTCAAGTCTACTTCGATGAAGGAAATTTCAATCTACATTTACATAATTCTTGCTGAGATATTCCATTGATTTAATCGGTAGTAAAGTACTATTAGTTAATTTCTGTTACTGGTTTGACGATTCTGAATTTTCGGCATATGTTAATAAAAATTATTTGTATCGCTTTAAAAAAAGCTGAGAACACATCACCAGGTTCTTGTCTGATTCTTTCCCTGGTGTAGGGAGTTGCGTTGGAACAGGCATTAGAGTCACCTAGCTTATAAGACTGTACATTTATAAGTGATCCTTGATACAGAAATAAACACATTCATTTTTCTTTCTTTCATATTCTAAATTCTTTTGTATAGGTAATAACCTAACTCGAAAGAATTTGCATTGGAGAACTATTTACACCGGTCTATGGCGTCGTTATCACGTTTTAATTTAAAACAAACTAATCTCCACCATTGTTTGATGGTTTTACAAAGTTTGTAAGCTAAATAAAACACCAATTACATTTTAGAAGAAACAACTTTAGATACTTCATAAGCCGACGTACGATATTGATTTCATTGTTAAAACTTGTCGAACTAAAATTTAGTCGATAGTTCGATAACCAGTAGCTCAATTATTATTCATAGGGCTCTGCCTAGACTAATAGCTACATTATAAGCTCCCTTCAAACTCGTAATTTATGTAGCTACCATTATGAAGTTAGAAATATAACTTTGGTACGAGCATTTATTTAAATACTCAAAATTTTTATGCACCTACATTAAAATTTTGCATTTTTATGCATTTTTGTTTATAACTCCGAAAACCTTTATCAGATACTCAAAAACTGTTTTACAGGACTACTTTAGAAGTATCGTACAAAAATAATCCAAATCGGTTGACTATTTACGGAATAATCACTGAACATAATAATTACACAAAAAGTACATACAGAGGAACATAACACTTCCTCTTTTTAAAGTCGGTTAGTAATAGTGAATAAACAAATCGAATGTATGCAAAGCTGGATTCGACTTATGGCAACACTATTAGTGCCCGTAAAATATGAACTCATTACTCTGCATGTCTGCGGAGGCAAACCCAATTTAATGTTCTCGAGAATTGCAATTTTACCGTCCCATTGTTCTTTGTTCGGAAAATTGCAATTCTCGGTCATAATAATAATTAGCTTGGCACATACTACTTTTTATTTTATGTGTCATATTCACAGCTATTACAACACACGATAGTTTTCAAAGTAAAATTAACTCACCTGCTCTGAATACAGCACATGTGCATGTGAGCTGGTATTCTTTCCATCACACAGCACCGCACCTCCACTAGAATGTCCACAGTACAGCAAATCCAGCCAGAAGTCTGCACTGGACTCCAACGGCGAGCACACTACCCTGGGGAACTCCAGAATGGCAGTCACTTGCCGTTCTGGATACGTCTGTATCTGTTCTGGTGTTACATCGAGGTTCGCAGACGGCCAGAGTACGTCAAACTTCCACGATTTGACGACGCTATCACCAGTCTCCATTATACTACCTTCGTCTACATCACGTTTCACTCTTTTCACATCATTTACTTTAGATTTTTGCTTGATTTCGCGTTTATCTCTTATCGACTCACTTTCGTTAACACTTGTATCACTACTGTTACTTCTGACGTCACGTTTAACAACACTGTCAGCATCACGCTTATCGAACTCATTGTTCTTCACTTCGAAAGTGTCTGTGGTGTTATCATAGTCTGGTAGGAAGCTGTCTTTGTCAGCGATGAGTTCAATGTAGTAGACTCCTCCTCGTGAGAAGTAGCCGCAAGGGAGGGTGACTCTGCTCTCCGCGTCTAAGGCGAGAGGGAGGGTTGCCAGGAGGTTCCGGCCTTCTTCGTCTTCTCTGGCGAGACGGACCCGTAATCCTGGGCCGACGGCGCCGTGGACCTATCAGAAAATTGTCTATTAATTTGTCAGTTTTAACAACAAAAGTATTCTATTTAAAACACATTTTAAAATCAGTCACTTTAAAACCTAGCTTCAATAGTCCAACTTTTGAATAAGCCCAGTCTTTTGGTTTCCTATACCTACTTGAAAGAAACTCGCTTAATGCGTTTCTAGCCAAACAAAACGAGATACCCCAATATAGCACGGGCCAACCAGGTATTTTTTTCTAAGGTATTAATAAATAAGTAAATAAAAGTAGTATACCAAAAACATTGAAACTAACCTGGATGTGCACATCTCCCCCCAAAGCCACGAGTGTTGTGGGAATCTCCAGCCATACTTGGTTGAGGTCGGTCCGCTCCTCACTCGTATATGGATTCACGAAGGTGGCGCCACCTGTAAACAAAACATTATTAAGTTTAGGTCGGTTTAAGTACAAAAGAAAAGATTGCCTCCTGACGCTGGATGAATCATCTAGGCCTAAGTTATGTACAAATATTAGGTTAAAAATAAATAAATATCCTTGGACATTCCACACAGCGTCGTCGGGTCCCATGCTAAGCAACTTAATGCTTGTGTTATGGTAACCAAATGACTGATATAATACATAGATATATTTTTCCAGGTTGATAAGTATAACAAGTTGTTTTTCTAATATTTAATTAAAACTATCTTACTCCCTTAGTTTAAACTATATTTCTAATCAGCGCCGGGAGACCATACACTACTAATAACTTCAACGGGAACTGTTCTCCGCGTAACACCGCGGGGCGCAGTTAGTATCAAATACTCTGTACTTATACCGGGTCTAACAAAGACCTAAATCATCCTCATATTGTGATATAGGTCAGCATGTACTGAGATCAAAGACGATCAGTCACTTGCCCCAGGGACTGACAGCAGAAGTAACCGGTGGGTATGGGAAACATTAATTTGTAAATTTAATTGATATTTGGTAATATTGAAGGAATCTAACATAGCTATACATTTGACTCAAATGGTTTGAGTAATAACAAAGCTGCCAATCTGATTGGATCTAAATATAATTTTCACGAAATTAAACTCAAATGCTCTAATTTCAACATTAAAACGTAATTTTAGTAAACATAATTTAATAAACTCATGTTTTAAGTTAATATTTAGGTAAGTAATTAGTTAAGCCTATGCTGAAGAGCAAAGTGATCACGATTAAAGGTGTCATTAGTAAAATTGATTTTGTAAAACTAGATAGTAAGATTGCTTAATAAAAGGCTATTGAAATTGAAATTGAAATTAGTTAATAAGCAAACTAGAGTTGGCCCCCTAACATGTCCTTCTATGTTTTCGCAATAACTCCGTAAAGACGAGAAAATATAAGTTAAATATTGTGTTTGATTTTGTTTGAAATGACTTTTCTACCGTAGGTCCTTGTTAGCATCAGCAAAATTTTTGCATGCCTAAAGAAAGATTTTGAGAACTCATGCACAAAGGTACTCTGATATTAATTATGCAAAATGGGGAGACCGTCAGAATTTCAGCAATATCAAGCAACATAGGTGTCTACGTGCTTCCTTTGTCGAATATGACTTGACGACCACTGTGGCGCAGTTGGGTGATCGCCCGGCTGAGACGCGGAGGTCGCGGGTTCGATCCCCGCTACGGGACAAATGTTTGTATGTTCTGCAAATATTTGTTCCGTGTCTGGGTGTTTTCTATCTATAATATGTATGTATTTACAAAAAAAAATATCTAAGTATTATATCAGTCATCTGGTTACCATAACACAAGCATTAAGTTGCTTAGCTTGGGACTAGATGACGCTGCGTGGAATGTCCAAATATATTTATTATTAATATTATTATATTCTTTGTGGATTATATCTTGAGGTTCTTTATTTTTTAAGTCCAAGGAAAATCTTTTTGAAATGCAAACAGCGTTCTGTTTTGAAGAGTCAAGCAGCGGAGAATGTTAAATGGTATAAGAGTGGTGCTTAAATCAAGTTAAGAGAACATTTTACGTCTGAAGAAGTATAAAGTATTAAGAAATGGTAAAATTAAGACTTTTCATTAAAAAGAATTCGTCCCAATAATAATTAGCAAAATTTCACACGTGGGAAATTAAGAACTTGGAACTAGTCGCCGACATCGTCTGAAGGCAGGGCTGTCTTGACTTTTTGGCTTATTAGATTTGACTGATGTCATCTTGTTATTTATGATTTTTTTTAAATACTGTTTTTTTTTTTGTTTTCTTATCAATGTAAATAGCTACAGATGTAATAGACGTTTTATTTGAAGTAGGTTTACTTTACCCATATAATTAAGACCGTCATACCAATGTGCAATTTTGCAATGTGGTTTAAGTAACCACCTTGTAAACTTGCTTATATATTTCTTTAGATACAGCCATAACTCAGTTTAAGAACTTTGCAAATTGAAATTATTTAAAAGCACGTCAGCATAACCATGAATTCAAAACTTTTAGCCCTTAATATTATTCATGAAAACATTTAAATTTGAATAAGCGTAATGTTGATAAATGTACTTTTTCTAATCAAACTTCACTCTTTTGTTAGTAAAATAACTCTAATGGTTTTTTTGTATAAAAGATAATTAAAATAAAAACTGTAGCCTGCTGCCTTATTCTCCAAATAACCATGTCTTAACGCGGCACGTCTCGGCGTTCTTATTTTGAAAAATTCTATGGATTTCAGAAAATAAAAGCTAGATAACGTGCAATCTCTTACCGCGTCATGTTTTAAATGTGTTCAAGAATCGATCTCCTGTTATGGATTGAATAGTTTTGATTTCCCAAAACCTGATTAAGTTTTTCACTAGGTATCTACATTTTTTCATTTTGGACTCAACAATTTTTACCTAACATTTCTAAATTAAAATTGAATTTTTTTATCACACTTTTGGAACGTTTAATAAACTGTTCAAGCTTTTTTTATTAAAAGTTTCACTGAAATGTTTTGTTTCTGTTTTTGACGTTGCTGAAAGGTTGAAGCATGGTTTAAACAGAAAAGTTGAGTGGGACATTTTGTTTTGTTTCTGTTAGAGTAGTTAAAAGTCATTTTACAGCATGTTTTAGTTAACCACTAAAATACTTTTAAATTAGTGACTATTTCGTTTTCGAAACGACATAAGCTACTGACGATCATAGTTTATTAAACTGTTGTTAAAACATTTTACAGTAATTGCGTAAAAGTAAGTTCCTATGTTTATATAGAAGAAGAAAAATAAGCGATACCTGCTATATATTGAGTAATTTTCATTCATGTAAATTTTTAATGACGTAAACGAAAAATGAAAACCTTTTAAAACTCGTAGTATTTGCAACGTAAAGTAAAAAAAAAGGTATCGTGATAATAGTTGTAATATTTATTTTATGCATATTATTTCTAAGGACTACAGTAAAGTACTGCGTAAACGAGTAAACCTTCAAAAACCTTAGGCCTCGTTCACATAACAGTGTTCATACATAATGTTATTACATGCAAATGTAGCGTTTTGCGAAAACGTGCAAACGCCGCTCTTTACGCCATAGCTTAATAATATCAAAGCTAGTAAAATACTATGAATAAACTAGAGTTCAACTTTAGGCTATATATTATATTATAGCTTTTTTATTCTGTCTGATAACTTTCAGAGCTCTGGGGGTCTCGGTTCTTAAAGTAGAGAAGAGGAGAGAAGGGCAGCTTTTGAACGGACTAGGACTGAGTTATGAGCTCTACAAAGCATCTAGTTACATAACAATCTGTTTTCGAAATTACCTATTTTAAACTTTTTGGCGAAATTACCTTTATCACAAATTTTGTTTTACACACACTTATCCAAGTTGTGACCGCTCAGAACCTTAACTTCGACAATCTATCAAGAACATTTTAGCAAGCTTCGTCACGAGCGCTTCATACCAAGTAATTAACATGGACTAACCCAGCTTTTTTAAATCTGACTGTGTACTCGAAGAGCCCTAATTAAAATCCTTTGTGACGCAGCTAATGAAGCGAGGGGCTCTGGTTCGGATCACTCTTCTGTATTTATCAGGTTTTACAAAGTTTACGGAAGCATCGATTCAAAAGATTTTATTAGGTCAAAGCCAAAATATAATTTAATTAAAACGTGAGTTTGCCTCTTCAGAAAACAATCAATGAGCTGAAAGATGACACGATTCGTGTAGTATCTCTGTTTTTTATACAATATTAATTACAATGGTTAATTTTATTTTACCTATTTGCCCGCAGTTCCTTTCTCTAATAGCAAAAAACAAACAACGTTTAATTTATATGAAAGTTACGGAAATTTATCACGTATTTACCTTATTATTTTGTAATTCCCGACGTTTCGAGTGCGTTGCAGCGCTCGTGGTCACGGGCAGACTGCCCGTGATAAAGTCCCGTAACTTTCATATAAATTATGTCTAAAGATCGCGAAAGTTTAAATTGTACAAACAACGTTTGTTCTACGACTATTCAAAGATTTGTGTTTCTGGTTCATACAAAATTTCAAAAAAATCTCTCTAAAGAGATAAGTAAGTACCTCGATTACCTCTAAGTGCATTGCGTTCACAATAAAATCTGCAAAACCGAAGCAAGGCCACAGAATTCAAGGCGTTGTCGTTCATAGCAGAGCGGAAAGTAATAAAATTGATTGATGATTGCATAATTTTCATCTCTATTAAATATGAGAAATATACGACATTAAGTAAGTAAATGTTGTTTAGTGATATTTTAGTGACTCTTATAAAATCATTTAGTATCTTATCCGTTACTTAGTCCTAAGTTTAGGCATAATTCATCATACTTCACAAAAGTTACTCTTGATTACATAATATGAGAAGACACTAAATATCTGCCAGCGACAATGGACTAAAAGCGTTAATGTAAGTCGGAAAATGGCCATTTAGCCCGGGGTGGCTTTTAGGGCGCCAGCACAAACATGGGGCGGTAAATATTTGGTTATTGCTTGTTTAGATGAAGATTGCTAATAGCTTGTGTATATCAAGCTGTGGTGTAGCTAAGTATCTTGTACAATTAGACAATCTGAAACTATTTGTGTGTTTATGAACAAGAATGTGTTGTGTAGTCGTTGGTTGTACTTTTTGAAACTGGCCCGGATAGTTTATTGAGATTCACGAAATAAAGTAGTCTAATTGCTTACTATTTTTTTCCTATTCAATTTAATAGACATACATTAAATATTGATCGAAGATTAATATACCTACCCTATTATATGGTAAGTATATTATACAGCAATGATGTTAGAAAACAAGCAAAAATAAAATTTTACGCGTGAAATTCGGAGAACAAGAGAAACCCTTCCTCGACTTTGTCACTTTACTGGAGCACAACAATTGATTGCGTAACTTCAGAACAAAAAGATGAAAAGTCGTGTTCATCAAAGGCACGAATCCGATGGGAAATTCCGCAATCCGGTGAATAATACAACAGTGTGATTGTGTACGGTTTCTGCACGCAACGACAAGCATTGCTTTTATTTTTATGATAATTTAGTTTATGGCACTGTCCAATTCAGGTAATGGATCTAAAATTTTACTGACTGTTTGTTTTGTTGACGTTCTAAGCGGCCACAACTTAGTTGGGTAGGTTCTTAACCAACCAAGTTGTTTTCATTACCAACTGAGCGCTTACGTGCGTGTAAAAATACTAAACTTACGCTTGATCATCATCCACAGCCCGACTTTACCCACTGCTGGGCCTATGCCCAGCCTCCCTTAGTTTGTGCCATCCATTACGATCCTGCGCAAGTCACGCTTGATAATAAAAACTAAAATATAAATCTAACTTGAAAACAAAGAGAGCGTATATAACCCACAGACACATTCGTTCTGCGAAAGGACATTCACTGGCGCATTTATAATGTGCGATCCAGACACCCTCGCCAAAAACAAACTAATGAAGCTATGGAAATGAATTAGATGAATATTCTCCCAGTGTTTTGTTTTTGTGTTGTCAGAGTTAACTGCGCAGAATGTCGCATATATTTTTAATGCGAATAAGCTAGCAACACTAACTTTACTTTGATGGGATTTGTAAATAAGCTCGGTTTTCATTACTTCGGTTTAACCTTTTACTTTTAACAAACCTCATTTTATGGGTATGTAATATACCAGCTTTTACAGGGAGTACTTAAATTGTGGTATCTGGCACATAACAACCAAATTATTAAACTGGTGAATCTATCTTATCTATCTAATCTATCTATCTGTGTAATATCTAAACCCACGTTATCCTAAACTAATACATTTTCAAGAGTTTTTATATATTTATTAACCATAATTATACGTGTAGATTGAAGTTATGAAAGTGAGGGTCGTCCACGTAAAGGTCTATTGTAACTTAGCCGAAACGTCGACAAATAAGGTAAATAACACGATAAAGTTATCCATGTATTTCTAAAATTCGAATTGTAATCGTGGAGGCTTATGAAAGACTTAATTAAAATGTTCTCAAACTCTTGTTCTGTCTATAAAGCTAATAAACCTTTAGACAGTCAAAAATACCGTCAGTAAAATACCGTCATGAACAAATTTATTTTGGCCATTTTTCTCGATCACTCGTCAGTCGTCATCTAAGCACTTACTGCTGTTACATACATATCCCCATTTTCACAGTCCATCCATCTTTTCCTAGCCCTGCCCCTAGCTGCGATATACATTTATATTGGTAAATACTTTATGCTGTGTTGTATCCTAATGTGATTATGTCTGTAGGCAGTAATCCATTTGTTCTGAAAGGGTTTGTTGGTGTAGTTACCAGTTCAGTGCGGTTCAGCGTCGGTAATTGATGTAAATAGCTACCTATATGTAGGTATTTGGGCTAAGGGATAAAATTGTTTCAGTGTTTTAGGTATAAATTGAATCTAGAAACCTAGATAATCTAATGATGTACTAGAAAACCTTTTAGTTTGTGATTGGAGAACTCTAGCGCGGTGGAGTTTTTAGCTTATTTTAGCTCAGCGACTTTAACGATGGGACGGATAATTTATACGGCTGTTCAATTCCTAAAAGTATTTAATTATTAGCTCCACTAGCAGTCACACAAAGATAAATATTGTTTTAATGAATTAAGAAAACTTAACCTAACGCTTTGAGTTTTTTTCGAAGACGGGTCACACTTTATTGTTACAATTCAAAAGTTCATTACGTATGCTCATAATTATACGCACATAAGCATTATCTTAACAAACTGACGGACACAGCAAGAACTTTATTATTGTATATCCATCAAGCCCACTGAAAGTGATAGTGTTCAATGAACTAAGATACCAGGACAACATACCTGCAATGAAAAGCAGCCGCAGAAGCGCGGCGAGCGGCACGCGCCGCATGCTGCGTCACCGCGCCATCTCTCCACGGCCCACCTGCAACAAACACAAACATACATTACAAACTATAACTAATAACTAATTAGAAGGTAACCTTTACTTAGGACCAGGCATGTCCCATGGTTAGGGACCGCCTACATGAGTGAGAGAATTGTCGGCGATATTAATTGTCGTGCCATGTATTTCTAACTAAATAACAAGCGCTACGTGTCTTTTTTATACAAATTACTTGTTAAATAAAGTCCGGCAATGTCATTACCCATGTTTACGTATAAAGAACTTCTTCGATTTGCAGCAGTACCCATTCGCTTACAAATTCTCTCCGCTAGCAATGTACTACCAGTTCATTTTGACGCTTCAGCGTTTCAGATTTAATCAGGGAATTTGCTGCACAAGCTTTACTAAACTGCGTTCAATCTCGTTGTGTGGACACAGCATATTATAGAAGTAAACATTGATGTTGTAAAATACGAGGGCTGCTTTATTGCACGTTTTATAAACGAAATGATTAGTAATTTCCATGTATTTAGCATAAAAATAACTCCTTGTACTTAATTTTTTTTTTCTTTTTCGTTTATTCATCAATAGACATATTACAATGCGCTTAGATAAGTCATACAGTTTCAGAGATAGGTATAACATTTATAATTAAAATTAGGTACATAGTAATTCCTGTAGGTACAAGTTCATAAGAACAAAATAATGTAAATTTGACTAAAAAGCGTGTTTTTTTATTTATGATATATAAATTCAATTACCGTTCAATAGGTATGATATACTTAGTCTAAACATACTTGCTAAATCAACCTTAAAATTCCTCAATAAATTGTAGAGGTACGTAGTGAGTGCTACGTACTGAAAATAACGTTCACCGCTTTTCGAGAACCAACATTATACCATCCTAATAAAACCTGTCTCAGTTTCACATCTAGTTAAAACTTTGATCTGTCCGACGTCGGTAAAGCACACTATTCCACGTGTTACAATTTAAATACGGATGCCAGAGGATTCGGACAAGATTAGGTTAGTTTTATAGTTGTTTTTGTTCGACCGTGTTTTATACCGGTCTGATTGGCGGACAACTTGAGCACTGTCTTAGATGAATAGAAAGTTTATCTTCCTATTTCATTAAAAGAGGGTTGGGAGTATTATTAGGCTTCCAAGTCTAATAAACTACATGTCTGGAAAAATCTATTTTCAAAGTTTTAATAAATAAAATACATTTAGTATACATAGGTAGACCTGACCGGATTCAGTCGTTATAAGCCTTCGGGCCTAAAAACTCGCGTTACCAGACTTAACCATCAGCTAAATATTTTAGAGGCATTCTGTGATCAATTTATTTGTTTCCATATCGCACAAAACAATAAGCTATTGACCTTTTTCCCGTCCATATTTCGGTTCCATTTTGGGGTTCCATTTACAATCAGCAGTCAGCGACGCGCGGCGAGCACAAAGCAATCTGTATAAAACCAATCGCTTTGATTATACCGACAGAAACTTTGGAATCAGGCTTTGATTCGCATAGCTTATGATGGCTAAAATAAAACAGAAATACATATCTATTATTTTTTTTTATCAACGACAAAACTATCATGGTAGTCATGTAATCAAGTTATAGCATATCGACCAAGGTTCAGAGGAACCAGAATAGCCTCTCATCTTTACAATGAACCGCAAAGTTGAAAGTAATTTCCTAGTCTTAAAAATATACGAGTACTTGTCTTAAATATTTCGATTCTAAATTATTAAGTCTATCTTGAGTTTCTAAAGGAAAGTATATTGTACGACTAAAATAAAAAAATCAAAGTAAAATAAAGTCGTAAAATTACGGTAATCGTTTACTACGAAAATAAATTGGAAACACGAAACACCATCGATTTCTATTCCAAAGAAAACTTTCCAGCGATGAGACTATTATTTCTTTGTGCAATTTTCCAGTATTTCCAATCTAGGGTTGACAATTCTAAAAACAACCCGGAAAATATTGGCCCCGAAACGCCAACCTCGTCTCCACGTTGGATGATTTGTTATTTATTCGGCTTAGAGTCTAAGCCCGGCTTAAAGCTTTTACAGTCTAACTTTAGCCGGATTAGGCTTGCAGTCCGGTAAAAACCGGATGTTTGGCATCCCTAACCAGTCCCCCAATTCATTGCCGCAAATTACGAATTCAGAACTTGACAATATCATTTTATTCCGAAATTATTGTTGTGATTTCATTAAACTTGGAATTGAGAAATTTTACTGATTGGAATTAGATGTATAGAGACCTATTTATAAATTTGCCTAAATTTGGCTTCCGCTAGGCAAGACGTCAGTCTATTTTGACTGTATAAAACTAATGTTAAAAAAAAACTGTAGTTGTGCGATAGGACCACTCAATAGAACAATGAAATAGACGTAGATAATCATAATCAGTTTAAAATTTTCTTCAATATTTTCTAGCTACTACGTGGGTTAACGGTAGCAGTCAGAATTTTTATAGAAAAAATATGTAAAGATGTACGTTGAGCTTCTTATGAGCACTTATTAAAAGAAACCACAACCAATTTTGCAATCGATAAAGCCGGGAGAAAGTAGGGGAATTCATTTCAGGTGGTACGGTTACAATGAACTTACTTTTAGGCCAATAAATTCTGAAAATAATTATATTTGTAATAGTATTTTAGGTTGCTTTAAATGAAGGAAGGTCTTGGCCCTGTAGAATAAGATAATTTACTTACTATTTCAGCTATACCTACAACATAGATTAATATTTTTTATTGTAAGTTCAGACTTAGTTACACTCTAAAAAAACCACCACTTCATCCATCCAGCTATCGTTAAAATCATTTATTACAAAACATCTAACTAAAACAATCTTGCTTGAAATGCTCGATACTTAGCTGTCAAAACACAGCTAATGTGATTATGTGACGGATAACGACGATCATGTGACACAAGTCAATCCTCTGATTGACCGGGCGTCCCACCAAACTCAATTACAATGAGTGGGTACCTAATTTCAGCAGGTATGATTAATTCGTTACTTACTTAAATAAATAAAGCCAGTTCAAATAACAACTGTTAAAGTAATCTGCTATTTAATGCACAGTTATAAATTACTAGTAGCACGTCCCGGCTTCGCACGGGTGTACTAATGGAGCTACCGGGATAAAATAGCCTATAACTTCCCGGACAGTCCATTCTACACACCCGTGAAAGAATTTTGGAAATCGGTCCAGTAGTTTCGGAGACTACCTCCGTCAACCAAACAAACAAATTTTACCTCTTTATAATATTAGTATAGAGTATAGATAGTATAGATTAGTATAGACGAGTAAACTACTTGTACGTAGGTACGGTAAATTATAAATGTGCGTTCTTCTTAATTTAACTGCCAGTTAGCGTACTCAGCACCTTTCCAAGTATAAAAGCAAGCCCCAAGTACAGTTAAAAAAGAATAAGGAATTTTATATTAAAATCATAATACTTTCCCCCTCCTCATTAAGTGTAAACTCGTAAAAATAAGCACGAAATTCTGGAGATTCATAAAAACGCGTCAGGAATTCATAAAAAACCTTTATTTCTGTGGAAAGGTTTGGGAATGGTCGTAACGAGGAATTTCGAAAGCCGGTATTTCAGTGGTTCGTTTCTTTTTAATAAAACTATCGGTACGGTAGGTACCATTTTAAGAATTTTTGAGGATGAAAAGGGCATAAAAAACAGTCATTATTATGTTATTGTTAACATAAATATGCCCGAATTCAATAATAAACGTACGGATGTCCGTAGGTCCATCACCATAACAACTTTGTTTTAACAACAAAAAATGTATGAAACTTTTTGACAGATAGCAAAAGTCCTACGGCCATCCGTAGGTTGGTTATAGAAACCTGGCGTTAGTTATTCATACGACAGCTATTTGTCCTAAGATTCCTTAGGTCTGGACCTTAAGTATAAACAGAAGACGTGTGGGCGAATACGTGACTGTAGTAAATGTTTGTAAGCAATAAAGTCTATTGTTCAGGACTTGGATTAAGCTGAACACTGGTTGTGCAGGTTATTTTGTAAAACAAAGGAATACATAATGCAGTTTTATTTTTTTAAATAAATTTCTGCTAATAAGAAGCTTATGTAAAAGTCCATTAGGTCTAAATAATACATTTTCGTTCAGAGATTACACGAAAATAATCGTAACAATTTTTAGGTACGCTAAGTTAAGATACCTCTAAAATGATGATGGCAGTTTATTTTAGTGGAAATCAGAGTCATTATTAAAGACAATTCATTGACTATTTAGTCCTGGGTTAATTTAGAAAGCAATACATTTCAACGGATCTCTATTCGCATTTATCTAGATAAACTATTTAACTTATTTTGATTGTTTTTGTACCTTTAGCCATGGGATGGGCCATACCTACATTACATAGCCTCACCCAAGATTAGTTTAGTTCATGACCACTAAACATTCGTCAAGTTCACAAAACAAGACACCGCAAGCACCCAAAAGACGTCACATTCTGTCATATCTGACGTTGAAACAATGGCTACTGTCAGAGTGACGTACAACCCGCGTCAAGCTGACGCCTGACCGACGCGGACAAAGAACAATTTGTCGAATGCCGTAAGAGATGGAAGAGGCTTAGCTATGCGATGACCAGTTATAAAGCTATGAAAATGGCGAAATAAAAACGGTTCCTGACAAAAAACTTGGTTTTGGTTGATCGCAAGAAATTAACAATGTGAATTCAGCTGAACAAAATGAATAAATTATTATTGACTTGGAATTTGAATAAAATCGATACTAATAATGTACCGGTCTGGTACGGTGCGCTGGATGTGGAGAGAATCTTGAGGAAGGTCTTGAAGAAGTGAAAGGCCCGGCTGTTGTGTTGCTACTACTTTATTTTCGAAAATGTGCGAGTATTTATAGTCCTAAGGGAGCGCGTAAAAACACCACGCGCGTTACAACCACCCGTACAAAATGTACCGTTTTACCCGTTAGGTCTGTTCTAAGAATTTGTATTGCGTGTTTATTACAAGTTTCTATTACCTATTTGACGGCCCTTTTCTAACAATTACTATTGTGTAGTTATTACAAGTTCCAGAAAATCTGTTTATGATTCTATTTGTTCATTCCTCAGGCTATTTTGCCTATATTTTTAACGATTATTGCGAGTCCCTATTTTATCTATTTATTATCCCATTTGTTCGTTCCTCAGCCTATTTTTACCAAGGTATATTTCTCACGATTAAAAATTAACACGCATTCCTTACTTATTAAATTCCCACGCCTAACTATTTTTGGTACAGTGTTTTCCTATGCTTTCACTATAATCTAAATAAACTTATTCTAACACTTTAAACTATTGAGGCGTCGTCCTGCACATTTCTCCCGCCGTACAACCGCGTTGTACTTCCTATGGGTGTGGGGCGATGTCGTCTGCCGCCTGCAGGATCACCAGCTTCCGGACAGGCCGTCGTAGCGTCCCGTTTTTGGTCTTCACGTCGACCGTGCGCACGATGCCGTCGGGTCCGGGGTATGTTGCGGCGACCTTCCCACGAGTCCAGAGGTTCCTTGGCTGATTGTCATCCACTATTTTCACCAGGTCATCAGTTCGGATTGGGGGTCCTCGGCCGTGGGGTTCGCGTCGGTTCTGTAGTTCGGGAAGATATTCCTTGAGCCATCTGTTCCAGAAGAGGTCTGCTAGTCTCTGGGAGGCTCGCCAGCTCGTTCTCGTCGCCGTGTCTCTCTCGCTGAAGTCGCCCGGCGCCGTCAGGTGTCCCGGTCCGCCCAACAGGAAATGGTTGGGTGTCAGCGCCTCGGGGTCGTTCTCGTTCACCGACACGTACGTGAGTGGTCTGCTGTTCACGGAGTATTCCGCCTCTGCAAGAAGTGTGTGTAGTACTTCTTCTGAGGGGAATCGTTCATGTAGCGTCGTTTCTAGTGCGGTCTTGACGGATCGGACCATCCTTTCCCAGGCGCCCCCCATGAATGGGGCGCCCGGAGGAATGAATCGCCAGGAGATGGTCTTCAAGGCCGCGTCCTCCGCTGTCGCTGTGTCGATTGCTCTCCGTAGTTCCTTGTCGGCTCCTTTGAAGTTCGTTCCATTGTCCGACCAGATCTGGGCAGGCTTGCCGCGCCGTGCCATCATTCTCCGGAGTGCCATGATCGCGGAGTCTGTGCTGAGGGATGCCGCTATCTCCAAGTGTACGGCCCGGGTAGTTAGGCAGGTGAAGATAGCGACATATCTTTTCTGGTGGGTTCGGCCGACTGTTACTTGTAGCGGGCCGAAGTAGTCCACCCCGACATATGTGAATGGCCGCTTGTGGTGCGCCAGACGACATGTCGGGAGATCTCCGGTTCTCGGATGCGGCGGGTTCTGGGTCCTCATCCGGCAGAGTAGGCACTGCCGAATGAGAGTTCTCGCGATGGGTCGTAGCCGCAGGATCCAATATTGCTGGCGACACTCGTTGACGGTTCCCTCAACTCCGGCGTGATGTCTTCGCCGGTGAACCGCTCGGATCCAAAGCTTCACAGTTTCGCTATTTCCGTCGAGTACCAAGGGGTTCTTCACTTGATCTGGTACCTCTTCGGCTGCTTGGATCCTACTCCTGAGTCGTAGGGCTCCGTCGGTGTAGGTCACGCTCAGCTGATGTAGTCGGCTTTCCCGACTGATCGGTTTCTCGTTCTTGAGTTGTTCGATTTCGGACTTGAATGATTCTTGCTGCGACGACATCATAAGTAGGCCTTCCGCCCGTTCTATAAGCTCCGCAGTTAGCGGCAGAGCTTTGATGTCCGCTATTCCGTGTGTTCTGACGGGTGGCGTCGGTCTCGCCGATTGAGGGTTCCTTCTCCAGTCGGGGTCGACGTCGGCGTTCTTCCTCGTTCTCCTGTAGTTGACGCGTTGGGTGGCCGTTTTGCAAAGTTGTACAAATTGCAAAACGCGCGCGGTGGTACAGCGCAGCCTGTCCCAACTCGAAAACCGGGAGACGTCTGGAAGGGCTTCAGCGAGCCTCGGCTGGTTCTTGGTCGTGATGTGGTGAACCCTCTCTTCACCCGTGACGCCTTCGATCGGTGACGACGTCGTTCGTACTTCCGGCCATATTTCCTCGGGGAGCCGCAGGAAGTCCGGCCCGGTAAACCATCTGTGGTTTGTGTCGAAGTCGGCAGGTACGTTTCGGGTCGCGTCGTCCGCGACGTTCAGTTTGGTGGGCACCCATCGCCATTCGTCGACTGTGCTGACATCTTCAATCGCTGCGAGTCGATGAGCGACGTATGGCTTATACGACCTCGAACCCGTTTTGATCCAAGTGAGGACTGTTCGGCTGTCCGTCCAAAACGTCTTTGAGTCGGGTTTTCGATCGTGTTCCTCGATGGCTGCCCCAGCGAGACGCGTACCCATTACCGCGGCTTGCAACTCGAGTCTCGGTATGGATGTGAGTTTCAGCGGCGCCACCTTTGCTTTTGCGATTATAAGCGACAAGCTTATGTCTCCATTTGGTGCAACCGCTCTCCAGTATACGACCGCTGAATAGGCAGATTCGCTGGCGTCCGTGAAGATGTGAAGTTGGAGTGTTTGCGTGTTACTGTAGTTCGAGTACCATCTCGGTATTGATACGCTTTTGAGATTTTTCAAGTGTCTCATCCAATCTTCCCATTGTTCTGCCAATTCGCTTGGGAGCTCGTCGTCCCAAGATGTACCTCTGCGCCATACTTCCTGGAGGATTTGTTTCGCTCTGATGGTGACAGGCGAGGCGAAGCCGAGTGGGTCAAAGAGGGACATAACTATCCGCAGGGCTTCTCTCTTGGTCGGTGTCTTCCCATCAAGGAGTGGTGTGGAGATTCTCGCGAGGTTCAGGTTGAAGGCGAGCTCGTCAGCCTTTGGTCTCCACATCAGGCCCAGGACGCGTTCCGATGTTTCATCGCTTCTATATAATTCGGTGTTCTGTTCAGCGTCTTGTTCTCCGATTGCTTCTATTAGCGCGGGCGAGTTCGATTTCCATTGTTTCAACTCGTAGCCGGCTTGTTTCTGAATGTTGCGTACGTCAGTAGATATACGTATCGCATCTTGTAAGTTCTCGAAGCTATCTAGGTAGTCGTCGACGTAATGCTTCTTAATGATCGCTGCAGTCGCTTCCGGGTGAGACTCTCGATACTTTTCCGCGTTCATGTTCTTGACGTAGATCGCCGTCGAGGGTGAACTCGAAGCCCCGAAGATGAGTGACTTCATCCTATATTCCTCCGGGGGCTGGTCATCTCGACGATCCTTGCGCCATAGATATCTGAGTGAGTCTCTGTCGGCTTCACGGAGCTTGACTTGCATGAACATTTCTTTGATATCCGCCGTCACGGCTATCTCGTGCTGGCGGAATCTCATGACGACTCCTGGTAGAGACTGAAGAAGGTCGGGGCCCTTGAGTAGCATGTCGTTGAGCGAGACTCCTTTCGTCTTGGCGGCGGCGTCGTGTACCACCCGAATCTTGCCCGGTTTCATCGGATTGATGACGGCAAAGTGCGGGAGGTACCAGGTTCGGTTCGGAGTCTTCTCTGGCGGTGCTAGTTCGGCGTATCCCTTCTGGGTAAGGGCATCCATCTGTTCGTTGTACTTTCTCTTCAGTTCTTCGTCACGATCTAACTTCTTCTCTATCCCGATCAGCCGTTTGAGTGAAGAATCGTAGTTACTGGGCATAACGATATCTTTGCTCTTCCAGAGGAGGGCGGTTTCGTATCTCCCTTCTTTGTGGACTGTATTTTCATTTAGGATACGAATCGCTTGCTCCTCTGGGTCGGTTCTGGGCTTCTTGGGGTTTAAGCAGATCGCGTCCATCGCGAAGTACCGTTTCACCATTTCTTCTATATTTTCATCGGAGGAGGCTTCTGCGAGGTGCGACACGACGTTTGCGCTCCGTCTGAGTGAGCGGCTCGACGTACCGTGAAGCACCCATCCCAGTGGCGTGAGGGATGCCACTGGCTGGTCCGCGTTTCCTTTTCTGGTCTCCGTGGCTAGAAGGAGATCCACATTATCTTCTCCGATGAGTATTCCCGGTGAGGCCTTCTCGTAGGTGAGTACTTCGCCGATGTCGCGCAAATGTTTGCAGCCGCTGATCAATTTCTCGCTGACTGCTTGCGGTGATGCTTCAAGGGTCCTCAGTGTGTTTGCTTTGATCTGCAATAACTTCTGGTTCGGACCCTTGAGCTTGATGGTCACTCTTCTGGATTCTGGTTCGTTAGTTTTCAGAGTGCCGATCGCTTGGATGCGCAGAGGATTGACTGGCCCTCGTGCGCCGACTTTTACTGCTATTCTCTCTTCTATTAGTGACACCGTTGAGCCATCGTCGAGAAGTGCGTACGTGTCTACCGTACCCTTCGGTCCCGATACTTCGACTGGAATGATCTTCAAGTAGGACTGCTTCTGCCTTGTCCACGTAGAGTTGATGACGGCTTCAGTTGGTTCTTCTTTAGGCTCGGACGGTTTCTCTGTTCGCTCGGAGTGCAACATCCGATGATGTAGATGTTTGCACTGATTGATCCCGCACGGCCTTGGTCGGCAGCGATGAGCCCGATTCCTGAAGCCTAGACAGCGGAAACATAAACGCTTGTCTTTGGCTGTGTCCCATCTTGCATCAACTTCTTGGTTCTTGAGTATTTCACAGTCGGCGGTGTTGTGACCCGTTCTGTCACAGACGAGGCACTTCTTCGATGGCTGAGGTTCAGTGATGGTGTTCACTCGCTGAGGACGCTTCGTTTCTTTGCTTGAAACGACATCTTCAGGTCGCGCGTAGGGCGCGCACAGTTTGGATTGCTCCTTCATGAACTTTTCAAACTTCATGAGAGCTGGTTCTTTACTATCTTGAGTATCGGCGAATTTGTAGAAAAAGAAGCGCATTAACGGAGAGACCTTCTCTAGTAGTGCCGTAGCAACTTCTTGGTTGTGAAGATAGTGAGCGCAGTTGAGCGTTTCGAGGATGGACACGGCGTTGGTAACTTGCGTTGAGAATACACAGACGTCCCGTGGATTGTCGCTGAGGCGAGGTAGGTTCTTCAACGTGTCCATCTCTAGCATCGCGATAGATTCAGGGCGCCCAAATCTTGATTCCAGAGTCTCGATAATGTTCGATGGTGCAGTGTCGCTGAGGAGCAGGCTCTGCACGGCTTCTTTGGCTTTCCCCTTCAATGATTTTCGAAGCCTGTTCATGTTCTCGATCTTCGAGAACGATTCTTCCGTTTCCTTGTATGCTGCCCGGAACGGCAGCCATTCCCGATGAGATCCCGTAAATTCTGGTAGATCGACGAACTTCGGTCCATGTCCTGCTTTGATGGCACTGGTAATCGCTGCGGTTAACGATGTCAAATTCTGGTCCGGACTGACTCCCGCCGGTGCGATCGGTGCTCCGGCCGAAACTAGCGTGTTCTGCTGTGCAGTCTGGATCCCCTTGACGGTCGGAGCTGGTGCTGCCGACGGCGCAGGATTCGGTTCAGGGTGATGGCTGGCATCGGTGATGGCCAACATCGCAGGTTGCGACTGGTGTAACCAGTCATCCACTCGTTCGACGATGGGTTCTGGTTCGGAGTAGAGCGACGTATCCTCTTTCTCTTCGTCTTCTTCGTCGTCGGAATCCAGCTCCATCCTTGCTATCCTGGAGGCGGCTATCTGGGCTTGAATGCGAAGAAGGTCTTCTTTGGCTCTTGCTATTCTTTGCGCTTTGGATCGGGACTGCGTAGACCTCGACTTGAGGCTTCGCGGTGGCGCTGGTTCGGTGGCCATCCTTTTCTTGGGACTGGCTCTCGGCTGCGGAGCACAGTCCCGGTCGACCGCCCTCGGCTGCGGGGCGGGATTGCCGGCGATGACCGTCGATGGAGTAGCTGGGGCATCACTGGTCGTAGATTCCGTTTCAGTTGCCGATCTGGTCCCGGAGGTGGCCTCCGGTTCTGTCGAAGTGGTGGCAGTCGTCCCCAACTGCGTCGTTGCTGTGGTCTCCGTGGATCCTGTGCCCTCTGACGCAGTCGCTGGGTCGGAGCTTGGCCCTGGCGTCCGACCCTTGCCAGTGGAACGTGTCACCGGCATTCTGAATGAAATCTTCTTTCTTCGAAAGTTCGGAGAAAGTCTTCAGAATTTTTCTTCGAATGTTCCAAAATCTTCAAAATTCTTCAATCCGGCTCGAAGGACCAAAATGTACCGGTCTGGTACGGTGCGCTGGATGTGGAGAGAATCTTGAGGAAGGTCTTGAAGAAGTGAAAGGCCCGGCTGTTGTGTTGCTACTACTTTATTTTCGAAAATGTGCGAGTATTTATAGTCCTAAGGGAGCGCGTAAAAACACCACGCGCGTTACAACCACCCGTACAAAATGTACCGTTTTACCCGTTAGGTCTGTTCTAAGAATTTGTATTGCGTGTTTATTACAAGTTTCTATTACCTATTTGACGGCCCTTTTCTAACAATTACTATTGTGTAGTTATTACAAGTTCCAGAAAATCTGTTTATGATTCTATTTGTTCATTCCTCAGGCTATTTTGCCTATATTTTTAACGATTATTGCGAGTCCCTATTTTATCTATTTATTATCCCATTTGTTCGTTCCTCAGCCTATTTTTACCAAGGTATATTTCTCACGATTAAAAATTAACACGCATTCCTTACTTATTAAATTCCCACGCCTAACTATTTTTGGTACAGTGTTTTCCTATGCTTTCACTATAATCTAAATAAACTTATTCTAACACTTTAAACTATTGAGGCGTCGTCCTGCACAAATAAATAATTATCATTAAATTTTCTGATTTTAATAAAAATAAAATAAATAACTTTAAAAGGATAAGTCACTTCATAGATGTAGATGTACTAAAACGCTACTAAATTAATGTAAGTGTTTCTCTTTGAGATTATCTGACGTTTGGTGTAGGGAATTGTTTTGGAACAGGCAATAGAGTCAACTAGTTTTTAAGACTGTACGTTTTCGAGCGATCCTTGAGGTCCTATGAAATAAACATATTTTTCTTTCTTTCTTTCTTTCTTTCTTTACAAATCTGATGGGTAAGAGCGTCTCAAATGATTAATACGCTCCCAAATATTTAAGAGTGTTTCAGTATTTGTTGGTTAACGTCTAACTAAATTATGCAAGAGATTTATTTATTTCCAGCGTTTATAATATTAAATTGAAAGATTTAGAAAAAGTTTTAACACTTCTAAAATGACACGCCTTACGAATATAAATAAATATATCTGTTTACCTTTAATAAATCGGAGTGTATTACATTATTCAATTTTCGTAGCCACACAAGATGATCTTGCCAACTGACCCACGGTCTTCGGTGTAATCCACTTTTGTCTTGTACAAGCACGTTGACCATTTTGATATTAATAGTGACGCCATCACAAAAAACACTGAGTGTAAACAAAGTTATTTGGTATTTTTGTTCTTTCAGAGTTCATAATTACAAACAATCAAAATGATTTCATTTAATTTGTATTTTTTATCATTCGTCATTTGTTTTCCCGCCGCAGTAACTTTTTCTGAGTATTGATTTAAAAATTCGAATTTCGAACACGACCAAACAGTTTAAATTTCGAGACGAAAGAGTTTGCATATTCTAGAACTCTTTATAGAACCTTCATTTTTAGCAAGTAAACCAATTACCTACTCGTAAAAATATTAAAATTTGTGATTTCTGTTAAATATTATGAAGCTCTTTGTTTTTATTAGAAAGAATGACAAATTTTTAGTTTTCTTTTCTTATTAATAATATCTTTGAGTTACATAATGGATTCTTTGATTTTCCATGGTATCCAAGTTCCAAGTAAATCGATGTTCGATCTCATCCTTCTGAAATGAAAGGCTCTTGTCGACCATAGCAATGAAATAGCAAAGTTATAGAGAATGTTGAGTAATGAGAGAAGTTCGCCCTTGCAGCACATGATTTGTTGACGTTATTACTCAGCCAGGGATTGGTGGAAGAAATGAACTTATGAACTTGGACATTTCTGAATTTAAGTACAATTCCTTACATTCACAAGTTGTCCTTTCTTGGAAAAGTTCATTCAGTAAGTTTGTAAGAACTTTGTTTGTATGGTTGTAATGAATAGGCTGAAAAACTACTGGACCGATTTTAAAAATTCTTTCACCATTCGATAGCTACATCCACGAGTGACATAGGCATACTTTTTATCCCGATATTCATGCGGGACCGGGACTTACGCGGGCGAAACCGCGGGGAGCAGCTAGTTGTTTATATTTATGCTTATTCTTTTATTTCAGGTATGGTATGTGTTGTCATAAAACACTATTAACTCTTACAACTTGCGACAGACTCGACCGACACAGTGATTGACCTGTCTGTAGTCGAGTTCATCATATTCCCAGAAAGCATTTGTTATGTACGCTTGAAACAAACACATGTAGTCAACAATAAAACGTCACGTGCGATTTATTCCAACTACAAGCAGCTCGTCCCGGCTTTGCACGGGTAGTAATGAAAACCGGGATTTTTCAGGATTAAAATGCAGCCTTTTTTCATCCGATAACATACATAGGTGAAATAATTTTTGAAATAGGATTACCTAGTAGTTTCAGAAATTACACTCAAAACAAACCAACATTTTAAGTCGCGCCACGTGAAATGAACGCTGATGGAAAATAGGCGATTTTAAGAAATCTTAGGTGGGATTGGTGGAGGGGTGCATTTCACACCATTGATGTACATACATACATACATACATATAATCACGCCTCTTTCTCATGGGGGTAGGCAGAGAGCACGGATCTCCACTTGCTAGGATCCTGACATACCTCTTTCGCCTCACTCACTCTCATTACATTCTGCATACATGCTCGCCATTACCATTGATGTAGCGCATGCTATTGGTTCGTGAGTGACCCATGCGCAAACATACCACCTTCCGTTGCCCTCATCGTTCTTTTTACTTGAAGCGACTTATACCTCTTTATAATATTAGTATAGATTGATATAGATAATGTCAGCTTGACAAATTGCTTTGAAAAGATTACTCGGATTACTATTTATAGCTAGGTTTAGGATACAAGATACACCTAAATTATTGAATTAGATTGTGTATTTGAAGCAGTTCAGCCTTCAGCAGACGCTACTTGAATATTAATAAACCTTAAACCCAGGCCAAAGGTAAGTGAAACCGGGTACTGACTGAATCGTTTCTACTCAAAATGTTAGTACCTATTACGGTGGGTACTCATAAGGTTGCTTATTTCCAGGGTTCGAACATTTTGATTTCAATTTGGTTGAACCAAAAAGTTTTTTGGTTTTGTATCATCTTGGAGTAACTGTAAGGTTTTTTTTAATCGAGCATGTAGTAATGTCATATCACGGTTTCAGACTTCGATCAACTATTACCTGATCGAAGACTGGACCTCATAAAAAGTAAGGGCTTGTACATAGCGGGCAGCGAACGGGATGTAGGTACTACACATTACTACTTCTATCAAAAACAACTCGTAAAAAACGAAACCATGTACAATGCCTTCTTGATAACTGAAAATCAGGCTTTTAGTAGCCACACTACGAAGTTATATGAGGTCTAAAGTGGCCTAATCTGCTCCGACTAAAGGTGATACGGCCTTGTTTATTTTTGACTCGACTTTTCAAGTCTGATTATATCATATATCATATTATCTGATATCTTCAGCCATCTAAAATAATTTCCGTGTTCACAAACTCAATGCACTGTGCGCTTGAACAATTTCCAAGGAACTGTGGAATTTCTAACCCGATAAACAAACTGACAGCATTTCCGACCCTTAATAAACTATTATGTATGTAGCGCCCTAATCTAGTAAGTTTGTACAAAGCGTAAGGACGTAGTAAGTCCGGCTGTCCTCTCAATTCCCTCGCGAATCCGCATTGTCAAGAAGTTTAGAATGTTCTGGATATGCTTAAACTCTCGCGATCACAATTTCATAATTTAAACTAAGAGAAACGTCGAGAAATTGTAGTATAATAAAAGGTATATCACGCGATAAAATACTGTTTTTAGTTTTATTTATGCTGCTTTTAAGCTAGGATTGAGAAATTGAAGCTTGATACTGAAACGATGCTTAAATATTTGGGAGAGTATTAATTAACTATTTAGGATTATATTTAGGTTTATAAGCTATTGCATAGCTTCGAGCGTGGAGACCGAATCCAGAAATTCCGTAACGAAAAAACCTAACGCTTGTCACTTTAGTTCAGCAACTCACCTCTAGGTGGCATGCAATAGCTTTACCGCGGCAGTCCCCGAGTGACACACGTTTTTTTTCTGTACGGAAGTTTCCCAATCACGACAAATCCCATACGCACCATCCTACAAAATGCCTAATTTTGTTTTTCATGCATCTCTATTGTGTTGCGAAGTGCTTAACCCTAAACTTAGCCAGGCTTAAGGGTCTCCGGGGATATCAGGGTTGGAAGGAAACAGGCGATATGTTAGAGCTTAGCGGGACGCTCACTTTGCTAGTAAAATGTGTTGAGAATTACCATGAATAGGGCATGTAAAGAGTTATGATATACAACATAGCTTTAGAATACTGTGTCAGACGAAAATAACTTTAAATTTTGTGCAAACACCATGCTATTATCGTGACATTGGACAAAAACTCAGGCAATTACATCTATACCTACTATACTTCATTTCTTGAAGCGAGCTAATAGGAAGAAAAATAAACACACGTGATTGGTCGTCGAAATAATTGTCTTTCTCGTGATTGGCTAGATTGTCAAATCAATTGTCAATTGTCAAAAAAAAATTTTCGACGACCTGTGTTCATTTTTCAAATCACCTGTGTTCATTTTTCTTCCTATTAGCTCGTTTCAATTAATGAAGTATAGATGATTTATACAGCGTCAGGCCACTGCCGCTGCGCCACAAAGGTCGTATATAAGAAAAGCATAGTAAACAAAATTACAACCTAAGTACATACTAAAACGTCAGATTAGGTAGTTTTAAACTCGCCTAAAACAGGAGTAAACATTGGTCATTGCTCCCTGGGAACAGTTTAGTCAGGTAGCGGTCAAAATATTCTAATCTGACCTTTGAGGGGTTATAAGGTAATAAACTTATTACAACATGACCATTTATGGTCAGCACGTCTTCACTTGTTCATTGACCTTAATCAACAAAGAGTTAAACCGTAAAATATATAAATAAATAATATTATGAGTTAGCTCTAAATTTAATCGAAATTGAATTTGTTGATCATCAAACTCTGTTTTTACAACTCTTCCTAAACTTTGTTAAGTACCTACCTACTTACTTAACAAAGTATTTTTAAGTACCAGAGATATGAAAAAAGGCTATGATAGTCATGACAAACGGAACATTTGTTCGATGTCTGGGTGTTTTCTATCTATAACATGTATGTATTTACAAAAAAAAAAAATATCTATGTATTATATCAGTCATCTGGTTACCATAACACAAGCATTAAGTTGCTTAGCTTGGGACTGGATGACGCTGTGTGGAATGTCCAAGGATATTTATTATTATTATTTATTATTAACATCAGTGCTTTCAAATTAAATTTAATTTTCTAGTTAACGTTACTTATGTAACTTATTTAACTTTTTGTTTTAAGACATCACGAAATACCGGAAAACTCATAAATCTACGAATCATCAAAATATCTCGTTTTAAGTGTTCAAAACCAATAATAATAGTTTAAAAAGTTTAGTCCTTTATTGGGCCTATCCAGTGAGTTCTCAATTCTGTTGGTAAACTTTCAATCTTACAGCGTTAGTTTTACGGTAAACCTGTAAATTTAATAACTGAAGCATTGTTGACTGATTGTTGGTAGACAGACAAACATTGTAGCTACGCTGTGAATTTAATTTAATAATTAAACAGCCGACCGACGTTCCAAGGTCTGGAAATAATTGTCCAAACCACAGCCTTCAAGAACTTTGAAGTTCAAAGGTACAGTTCGTCCAGGCTCAAAGTAAGGTACTTGGAGAATGATAAACTATAGTTTTTTTTTTATCTTCAGGACATAATATTTTGGCTATTTTTAGATAACACACTTTTCTTTCTATTTTTATTTTATATACTTACCTACCTTATGTATATAAAATAAACTAGAAAGAAAAATATGTTTTTTTGTAGGACCTCAAGAATAATATTCCTTAAAATCACCTACTGCGTAGCTTTTCCCCTCAGCGTTCTTTTTACGTGTCGCAACCTATATTAATGCACGTGTGTTGTGCAAAATCCGTGGCAAAGGAAAGCCATTTTCCAAAGATATAAAGTTTCATATTTGAAATTTTTCATTATTTTTTTATTATTATGTGAAAGAAAAACGCTCTTAAAACAATTACGGATAAAGTAGAGTTATTCCTCATGGCGCACCTATTTTGAGTAGCACCAAATTGCACCCATAAATCCTATCAAAATATGAAAAGTAAAATGACTGTTATGAAAATTTACAATAAATGAGCTCGTTTTGTATGTATTTACTACACTAAAAGCCAATAACAAAGCTATAGTTAATGATAATTTTCATCATTTTGCGAAATCAAAATGAACGAATGAACAATTGAATGAATGAACGATCAGTGAGTAATTGTATGCTTCCTTTGTTTGAGTCAAATTAACAGTTATTGTTTCATAACTTTCCGACGCCAATTTGTGGATAATTTTATTTGAATTTGATGATATTGTGAGGGAAAGTAGCTTTACAAACATAATTTATTCACTGCTTTTGTTAGCTAACTTATGAATGTGACAGCATTTTGATTTGTTTTACTTGGTTCACTCGCCGAACGAAAAGGTTGTTTTGAAATAGATTCGTTTGACGTGTAACAAGCACATCTTACGTTATTAAACTGCGTGCCTACTAGACTAGGGTACTGCTGTGGTACTGCGTCCAATGGTTATAAATCCTTGCAAGCAATAACAGATCTTATTGGTGGTCAGGTGGTCAACCTTTGTATTCCGCGTCTATACTTTTTAATACCTACAGGTTTTGAGGGATTTACGATTATCCAAAGGATTTTGATAACATTGTTTAAATTTGTAAGGCTTTGTTAAAACATAAAGTAGGTACTGTGGAACCTTCTTCTTATTTGAAGTTGGTTAAAAAGACAAAGCTAATCGTTTTTTAGAAAAGATAAGACAAATTGAGTATGTAATAAAGGTAGGTTATGTTAAGTCATTTTTAATTACATACAGGTTTTCTTATATTTACAATATATAAATTATACTGGGTGTAACAAAATTACTTCATAAAAATCGGAAATAGACTTTAGGCCATACTAATGCATGATGAAAATATACTCCCATGCCATGATTTGTGATTAGCTATCATTATGGCAATTAATAAATCCTTTATAATAATTGATTAAATAACATTATTTGGCTTTATATTTCCCACAGTCAAGGACTAAAATTAAAATTGTGATTATGACTTGGAAATAAAACTTTTACCTCACACTGTCGTATAAATTATTAAATTTTCATTTTACACCCTGTACATTTTTTATTACTCTAGATTGTTAAGACCAATTTTTGATTCAATCAAAACGTATATAAGTTCTACAAACTTTAAATTTGTATCATTCATCTGGAAAGACTTGAAAGACAAGGTAAATATGTATATTCAGATATAAGTTAAATTGTAAAATAACGTTGGAAGGTAGAGTAGGAACATAATTACAAACTGTTTGTTTTCTACGGTACTAATATTATATAGAGGTAATGTAGTTATAGGCTATATTTTATCCTGGAAAGTTTATTAGTTTATCTGTGCCAAGCTGGGATGTGCTGCTAGTAACAGAAATAGTCGTGATCATAATGTATATAGTAGTGGCATTTTGCTGAGACCGGACCCTTTTGGTACACTGTTTGTACTTTCTTGTGTTACCCATTGTTCTTTTTCTTTTTGGTTGTTTGCTCGCTCCACTTGCATATTTTTTTTTTGTTTGTTTTTATTTTTTATGTTGTTATTTTTCTTTACTGTGTACCAAAATAAACTTTTTATCTATCTATCTATCTATCTATCTAAATTATGATTTTTAACAATTCTGCGGGCGCTGACCTGAACTCTGTATTCTATCTTTAGTAAACACTAGATTAGAATAAAGAGTGCACTTTTATCAAATTAGTTTTAAGTAGTGTAGGTATTTTTTGTTACTTCCTGTTTTTTTTATTTGATCTTCAATTCAATTTTTTCAGATGAAAGCCATGATTCTCCTCGTCCTAGCAGTCACAGCTGTGATTGCATCGCCTGCTCCAAGCTCATACTCTCCAATCAATGAGCTAT
Organism: Xanthorhoe spadicearia; assembly: GCA_947086425.1. Taxonomy (NCBI): domain Eukaryota; kingdom Metazoa; phylum Arthropoda; class Insecta; order Lepidoptera; family Geometridae; genus Xanthorhoe; species Xanthorhoe spadicearia. Next base: position 9,916,615 of record OX352202.1, on the reverse strand, counting down.
ATGACCACGAGCCAGCGCACGTTGAGAAACGCGAAGCTCCTATGCCATCATTAGAAGAAGAAGTCGCCAGCGCCGTCGTTAATGTGGTTAAAAGAGAAGTTTTCTATCCCGACAAACCGGAATCGGAACACCCATTTTGGGGGTGGGGCAAATAACAACATAAAATGCCATTAAAGGTAGCCTTTCGAACTGAGCGTCTATGGCGTCATTGGCGCCGCGGCTGTGACGCCGCGACAGTGCGACAGATAGATGTTCTATGCAAATGTATGAAATTCTAGGGAACGTCATTCGAGCGCAGCGTCACTGTCGCGGCGTCAGTGACGTCACAGTGCCGCTGTGACCGCGTTGACAGATGAGACAGATGAGACGCTGCGTTTGTGACGCTTAGTTCGAAAGGCTACCTTAAAGAACCGATGTCAAAACAGACGCTGCAGAATATAACATTTGTAAACCTTTTAAAAACAACGATGTATAACGCCAATATATTCATATATCAACAGGACTTTGCTATGTTAATATAAAATCAACTCCACGCACCTTAATGTACAAGGTTACAACAGCTTTGTTAGTGGTGCAACACAATATGAATTTCGTGCTCCTATGTTTAATTTTTAGAAAATAAAAATTCTGATATGATAAAGGTCATCGTTTTACTTCAATTATAGTAATAGTATAGACAAAGGAGAATTTAGAATTCTACTTTGTCTATGGTACTAGTCATTTAAAGTTATTCATTTGGTAAACACCTTCACACGCCACGCACTCATCCCGAATGCTCTAATATACTAAATTTTTTGATTCGAGCTAATAGGAACAAAAATAAACACACGTAATTGGTCGTCGAAAATAATTGTCTTTCTCGTGATTGGCTAGATTGTCAAATCAATTGTCAATTGTCAAATCTAGCTTATCACGAGAAAGACAATTATTTTCGACGACCAATCACGTGCGCTTATTTTTCTTCCTATATGCTCGTTTCAAGAAATATAGTATAGATTGCTACCTATAGTTAACCAGTTGATCAATAGGTCAGTTATTTATACTGTTCATTTAAGGCTATAGAGCTTAACAAGGTTTTGCTTATTTCATAAACTATCATGTACTGGAGTCTTAGGGTCGGTACATATCTGACGGAAGATGCGTTACGTATTATCGGTCGCGAAACGCCAAAACAAACAAATATGTAATAAAACATCCATCATTTCACACCTAACGCACTAACGCATCATCGGTTAGGTGTGAAAGGATGGATGTTTTATTATATATTTGTTTGTTTTGGCGTTTCGCGACCGATAATACGTGACGCATCTTCCGTCAGATATGTACCGACCCTTACCATGACGTACCTATTATCAAACAATTCAGTTTAGGGTTCTGCATGTCATAACTCTACGTCAGCGTCTTAGCTTAAGGATCTAAACTGAATCGCTCTAAACGGTCATAGTAAGTCGGTTGTTATACTGTTGCCTGAATTGTTTTAATTATTGTATTCCTTGGTCATAATTTTAGATACTTAGGAAGGTGCCGTTTATTCGCTTGTTTATTTTAAAAATTAACACGAACTGTCTCACAAAAAACATAAAACATTGTGTAGTAATAGGAAGCATTCTGTCTTAGAGTGAAAGCATTGGAAAATCATTAGCTCTTTTAGTTTTTAGAAATTGAATATTTAGGGCCACCTATTTAAGGACTTCAGTTATTGTTTAAACATATTAAATGCTGTTACGACAGTTAAAATATAGTTTTTTTAATCCTATTCTCATCAACTTTTTGATTAATTGAGAAGAGGTTGATCCATAGCATTATATTATTCTGAAACCCATGGTCGCCTATGTACTAGGCTTACTTTCGATATTTAACAATAGAACAAGAAGTGCAGAAGCGGAACTTAGCACATTAATAGCGACTGCGAAGCCTATAGTCATATTACAAACACTTTAGCTTTACACTCCTGACCAGGTGATTTAATTTTATCGCCATCGAAATAGCAAATTGGACTGAGGCCAAAGCATCGTTGCTTTTTGAAGCTGTTTAAATAAATAAAAAATATCCTTGGATATTCCACACAGCGTCATCTAGTCTCAAGCTAAGCAACTTATTGCTTGTGTTCTGCTAGAAAGATAAACACTTAGACTGAAGACAAATATTTGTAAATCTTACAAACATGTCCGTCACGGAAATAATAATATCAACATAAATCATAAAAACACAAACAAAAGTTTCAAACACTTTATTTCAGTACATCTTTAATAGTACACGCGAGGCACGAAAGAAGAAATCAGTCTCTGGAACGGGTACATGGCAGAGGGCTCATAGTACTGCTGCTGGGGGTAGTACTCGTATCTGTAGGGGTAGCCATATCTGTAAGGCGAGTATGGGTAGGTGAGGATCGCGTTCCTCTTGGCCAAAACATGGCCTGGCACTGCCGGGTCAGACTCTAATTCCTCCTCTTCTTCTTCTGGGATGGCGCTGGGTACAGCTTGACGCTTTACTACAGATTTGTCCTCGGTGGGAGCTGCGGCGGCAATAGCCACGAGAGCAAGAACAATGAAGATGGTTTTCATCTGAAAAAGAGTAAATAATATTAAATCAGAAAAGAGGTAGGTAGGTTATTGGCTCCTTAAAAGTGGCACCACAAAAGGCGCAGTTAATATATATATTTTTTAAGTTTATTGTTTATTTTTATTTAAAAGTAATATTACCTTGTATTTCTGGAGTCAACACTCGAATGATACAAATTTAATAATTCGTAGACCTTATATACGTATTCCCTAATGACTACTAGAACTACTAATTTCTTCTTTGTCAGATCTGGTTCTATCGAAAACCTCAGGTATGTTGTATCTTGATGTGAATGTACCTGCTAAGTGGTTTTTGATTTACGATAAATCGATATAGTCATTAGATAATGGAATAACAACCTGAGTTTTTTATTCTTAACATTCTATAAGGACCACAGTGAGATAGCGTTGACATTCATTCAAATCACGTGAGTTCAAAGAAAGAAATAAAAATGTGTTTATTTCTGCAGGACCTCAAGGATCACTTAAAAATGTACAGTCTTATAAGCTAGGTGACTCTATTGCCTGTTTCAAAGCAAGACCTGGTGGTATGGGCCTAGCTTTTTTAAGAAAAAAAAATCCAAAAGCCCTAAATCCCTTTTATGCACTTTTACGCGAGCTTTAAATGGTAAAAACAAAGCCGTGGTTCGTCGCATATTACTACTCGGTTACATATAACAAGGCGAAAGTTTGTGATGTGTATAGACGTTTGTTTCCCTTTCTACTAAAAAACTAATTTGGAAACGTGAAATATACTAAAATGACTAAAGCTTACAATAACATAAAACTCTTAATAACATATACTCGTGATTATACAGCGTCAGGAGGCAATTTTTGTCTACACTTAACGGGACAATGTAGTGCCTGGGACTTTGTTGAGAATAGGCTTTCCCAGCACCTAAATCACCCTCTCAGCTTAGCCGGCCATAGGAAGGACAATGGTCAATTATACGTGTTGGGCTGACTAGCCGCTAGTCAGGAGTTGTTACTATTCATATTATAGAATCAAATCTCAATTAATGTCAAATATTACTTATGTATAGTTTCAGTATTCTGACAACAAAGAATTTTTGAAATCTGCTGAGTAGTTTCGGAGATTACCTCCGTTATACAAACAAACCAACATTACCTCCTTACAATATTTATTTAACGAAATAACTTTTCATTTTATAAAATGAAGTTCGTTTAATAATTTTAATGTTTGTTAATATTTGAACTATTCAGGTAAATACATAAATTTTATTTTAACATTCACTATTAGCCTAAATTCATTTTCATAATATAAAAACCTTTTACGTCGAATTAAAATAAATGAAGCAAATAAACTCAAAAGGATCGTCACGTCCGGAAAGTTTCCGACTGCAGCTCAAATTGAATTTATTCGAATTCGCAAAGTTTCAGTCTTCTGCTACAGTAAAGTACGGAGACACGTTTATTTAGCCCCTTTGAAACTGCTAACCCCCGGTTCCTATAACAAACTAACGGATGTTCGTAGGTCCATCACCATAGCAACGTTGTTATTTCAACATAAAATGTATGAAACTTTTTGACAGATAACAACGTTGCTATGGCGAAAGTCCTACGGACATCCGTTAGTTTGTTATAGGAACCCGGGGTAAGATAGCTTTATAAAATTGTACGGATACGACTTGAATAAATCCTTCAATACTTTTTTTTAATCTGAATTAAAGATGTATCATGTATCTGAATTAAAGAATTATTATTATTATTATTATTATTTAATGGGGGTAAATTGTAATTGCAAATATAATTGTATCATTCATTCAATTTATTCAACAATACTCTAATCTCTATCTCTTTTGTTGGACGAGGTGTGTTGTTGAGTTTGAGTTTATTTAATCATGTTTTTTACAAAAATATAGTAGAGTTTGTGTTAAGTTTGAGTTAGGAATTATTTTATGTTTTTATACAAATTGTTTTATTACTAATTGTTCTTGTTATTGTGTTTGTTGATATTCTTATTTTAAGTCTGTCCTTATTAATTAAGGGTGGAGAGTTGTAGTGTTCTTGACTGACGTAGGTAGGTACGTCATAAATTGGTTAAAATAATACTAGGCTAATTTTAAATTTAATTAATACAAGAAATCAAATCAATTAATTGCCATTTATTAAAAAATCAGTTATCCGGGTAAAATCCGTAGATGCTGCTGAAGTAATCCGGGTCGTATGAAGTGACGACATTGCCCGCATTCTTGATCGCTACTCTCGCCGGGTACGGCACATTGTACAACGGGTATTGTACACTCGGGTATGGTATACCCGGGTATGGTACACCCGGGTACCCGTAACGGTATACGGGGGTATTGTACTCCATGGGAAGGATTCCTTCGACGCCGTACTCTCCGTACTTCGCTCTCCAAGTGATGTCCATGGGCTTGGCTTCCGGTTCTGGTTCCGGGTTTGCCGATGATGAGGCGATGATGGCCAACGTGAGGATGAGGTAGAATTTCATCTATAAAAAAAGTTTAAATATTAAAAAAGTTGTTAAAATAAAAAGATAAATATAGACAAAGACATAGAAATAAATGCAGAAAACATCAACTTTATTCTCTAGCTAGGTAAATAATTTCTCAAATTGGACCTACACGAAATTATTTGATTAATTAAAAAAAAAATAACTCTGTTAAAAGTAAAGCTGTTAAAATATTTTTTTACTAAATACAAATAATTGTGAAGTTCACATACCTTGCTAGATGTTAGTTCTTCAAAACTAAATTATGTTATGATTTCAAAAATCTGCGATTCCCTTTTATATCGTCAAATAAAAAAACAACGCAAATTAATTGTTTTTCTAAACTCATTATGATTTCATTAAAATAAGATTATTTTGATGACAAAAAACATTTGGACAACTTGTACCTACCTGTAATTTTAAACACGTTTTTTAACAACTACTTAAATGATAATGCGATTGATTTGACCAATAATGGGAATTTAATTAGCTTATTAATGATTAAATATTAAATTTAAGTAACGCAATCAGATGTAGGTACCAACTTTAGTTAGTTTTTCTATGATTCCGTCTTCTTTGTTTTACTACTCTACTCGTGTTCGTCATATTGATATGCTCTGTGGCGAAGTGGGCGAAGGCCCGCTTGAGACGCAGAGGTTGCGGGTTCGATCCCCGCTAGGGGACAAATATTAAATAAATAAATAAATATAAACACAAGCATTAAGTTGCTTATTTTTGGACTAGACGTGTTAAATGTCCAAGGATATTTATTTATTTATTTTAAAGAAATTGAAAAATCTTAATCGTGAACATCAGTACACGTACACGTATAGACACGTTTTACGTGAGAAAATTTATTTGAAAATCTTAATAAATGTTACGAATTCAACAGGATTCGAACCTGCGATGATACAGGCGATCCTCCTCAACGCGGACTGCAAGTTGCCAACCCAGCTAATGAAGCCTTACTTGCCGAGGTTGAAACTATTATTAAGATCTATAATCAGGTTTTTATGTGCTTAATTAAATATAGATTTAAATTCAAGTCTATTTCATTATAATTATCAGCTTACTAGCAGCGACGATGGGCTTGCAACCTGTCATGTATGGAAAGTTAACTTCTGCAAAATGTGGCACCGAATACGCAGGTATTCCATATACATATTTGGTACATGTCCACATACCTCTAACTACCTCATTAGACAGATGCCATACGTAATTCAAAGGATCTGAAAAATAACATAAAGATCTGAAAGAACTACCGTTCTCTGGAATACAGTCGTGATCATATTTCAGTTTCATTTTTCAGATCAAGTTTTTTTATGCGAAACCGATATTGTCTATGCTAATATTATAAAAAGGTACCTACTTAATGTTGGTTTGTTTGTTTATTTTTTTGACGGAGGTAATCTCCGAAACTACTCAGTCTATTTCAAAAATTATTTCACAATATGTGTAGAATGGGCTGTCGGGATGGTTGTAGTTTATTTTTATCCCCGTAGTTTCAAAGTACACCCGTGCTAAGCCGGGACGTGCTCCTAGTTATGTACAAAATAATGCGTCTGTGCTTCGGAACAACGAAAAAAATCCAAATGTCCATGTCCAAATCATGAAAATGACCATTCGTTAGAAATGTACCAGTTCATACGAACTTCATTAATTAAGTATACATTTTACTGAGCTGAAATATTTTCATAGAACTTGTTCCAAATCGTTTCTGGTATTTCATTGGAATTAAAATTTATAAGCAGTGAACCTTGTATTATAAATTCCGATGAATAAATAAGGAAATAGCTCATATTTTTTTTTTTTAAGTATAGGTATAAAGAATGTATTGTATACATTTCATCAAATCTACAAAATTAAATATTTAATTACTTATTTGAAAGTAGGTAGATAAGGTTATATTTTTTAGTAGCAAGTACACAAAAACCCTCGTGCCTAATTTTTGCTAGTGATGTGCATTTTTCAAATTGACAATATTAATTTGCTTCATAATATCACAGATAAAATAATACTATGTACAGAAAAACACCATCTAGAACATCAATTTCGCTCCGGTTTTTCTTCGGGCTATTTTTTTGTGTTTGATTTTGCGGCGCCCCTAGGAGTGTTTAGGTCTTGCCTGCAATCAAAAATATTAGCACTAGATGGAGTTACTTATTTTTGATTGCAGGCAAGACCTAAACACTGCTAGGGGCGCCGCAAAATCAAACACAAAAAATAGCCCGAAGAAAAACCGGAGTGAAATTAATGTTCTAGATGGACCATCTGTACATAGTATTATTTAATCTGTGATAATATTAAACTAAAAGCTACTCATAGTTGTGCTCATAGTATGGTTGAATAAATAAACAAACAAAATAAAAAATGAAACGTTTGCTTTTATTAACAATCTTTATTATCCATCATTCAGTTGGTAACCTGTTTGTAAGAATAGACAAAAGGCTGGGTTGACTTCAGCACCAACGCAGCCAAGCGCGAGTCAACACCTGCGTACATCCCCGGGTTTAGGTACTGGTATTCCAGGGGGTAGTCAAGTGGTACCGGGGCTCCTATAATCCTGTACTTCGCATCAGCTGGTCCAGTGATGCGCAGCTTCATCGGCTCTTCAACCTCGTAAATGTAGTCTATCGGCTTGTTCTCAACCAACCGGTATTTGCCGCTCTGGTCCCAGTGAACATCAGCCACCGCGGCGCAGACGCAAAGAACTAGCACGAATAGTTTCATCTGAAAGTTCAAACATAATATTTTCTATACAAATATTATAAAGAGGTAAAGTTTGTTTGAGGTCTATTCCCAGCAGTGGGAGAGATCAGGCTGCAGATGATGATGATGAAAGTTTGTTTGACGGAGGTAATCTCTGAAACTACTAAGTCGATTTCAAAAATTCGGTCACCAATGTGTAGAATGAACTGTCGGGAAGGTTATAGGCTATATTTTATCCCGGTACTTTAGTACACCCGTGTAAAGTTGGGACGTGCTGCTAGTGCATGAATAAATTTAAAATGGATATTCAGTTGTTATACGTCATATTCGTTGTAAAAAGAATAATTTTTTGCTTTCAGTTGAAATGTTTTCACAGCTCAGCTGTTCTGAAGAATTAAAATAAACACAACATAACCGAATTAAGGTCAAAAGGGCCCCAAATTCTTAAGCGTCAAGTGTTCTTAGTTTAAATTAAAAGAGGCCGGTCCCGAAACCCCACTTGAAAGCCGTTTATCTTTTCACTAATCAGTATTTAACCTTGGCTCTTGTTTCGTTTTTTATCCAAATTAAATAGGGGAAGAATTGTTTGTTATAGGGGTATAAAGGACCGCATAGAGAGTAAGGCTTCAATGCCCCAAGTTCGAAAGTCTATCATAGGGTTAAGAAATTCAGTTTGGATTCATAATAATGGGATATGGTTCCTTATCAATCAAATAGAGAAATAGAATTTACTATATTTAATTGTATTCACGTCTTAAAGAAAATATAAATATCAACCTTACCTTGTCAAATTAAAGGACCGAATGAATATAATTATGTTATACAAAGAGCTATTATTTATAGTAACATTGTACTTGTTTACTAACCACACTTTCAAATTAGCAACCTCATTAACAAGTGATGAGTTTTGATCAAACCTACAGTAACCAGTTGCACTAACCATTGAATACATTCATTTATGAATGCAGCAGGCCAATAAAGTAATCGCTTTAAAAAAACTGTTCATATATTGATTACGTACAAAAACTAAATCTCGACACTGATTGCAATATTTGTATTATTAATTACAAGAATCCATCCATAATCATAAATTTTGGTATTTATAATAAGTCTCAGAGACCAGTTGACACACAAATCTATTCAAAAAATGTAGCACATTTCAGTTAAAATGAAGTATCCTACAATACACAACAACATAGTACTCGTAATATTTGTTTAGCTTAAACAGTCACTTTAAATTTGAAGCAAATCCCCACAGAAATTGCATTTTATCGCGAGCCACTTAGAGCTGTTGTTTCGCGAAAAATCCTCCGTCCTCTTAGTTCACCTGCGCAATAATTAATTAGAGCTTTGCAAACAGCGATGGAGGGACCGGAGGGGATCTCTGAGGATTTGGTGCTGGCTCAAAGGATGAGCAGAAGCGACCACATATCACACTTAGTCCTATCACACTTTTCCTTGCTATTATTATAAATGAGAAAGTTTGTTTCTATAAATGTGCGGATGTTTATACATCCGCACATTTATAGTAACACACAACAATACGTGCCTGGAAATATCAATTAACGTAAGGGACATTTGGTCGAAAATGAGTTAAATATGCAGTTCGGCTTAAAATTTTGCGCTCTATCGAATGGCATACTCAGAATTTTGATATCTTCAAAAAAATGTCCCTTACAGTACACATTTTCAACAAATTTATTGCGTAGACTTGTTGAATCATTAACGTAAAGGACTTTTCATCAAAGTTCTTTTCATATAAATAAAGTAAGCAACATTAAACGTATAAAGTAAGAAATTGGTTGTCCCTTACACTAAAGCCACTTGAGGAATTGAATACAAAACTCTACTTACGCTATTTATCGTGTTTGAGTTATTTCAAATTGGTCCCTTACGTTAAAATGTTACGAAATTATTCGTCAGTTACATGATATGAAAATGAACTTTATTTCCTAGGTGAAATAAAGTGCATTTTTGTATGTCAAAAAAATATCATTTCAAACAATATCAATAGATGTATTTCGCAAGATAATTATAATAAGACCTATGTAAAACCATTGCTAGAGTACGGATTTTAGACGCCTTCGAGGAGATCTCATTGAAACATTTAAGATTGTGACTTACCAGTATAATTTGCCAAATATTTATAACATGTTGAGAAAAAAAGACAACCAAAGACTTAAGTGGTCACCAACTTAAGCTGATCTGTGACCCCAACCACTAACTTGCTGCATATCACTTTTTCAGCAACAAGGTGGTCCACAATTGGAATGCACTACCAGACGACGTTGTGACAGAGCTCTTTCTACCAATGCGTTTAAAAACAGGCTTGACTACTGACTACGATATAACAAATCAGTGCTCAAAAAGATTAACAATACAAAAACTATAAAGACTATTCAAAGACTGTATGATAATTATCTATAGACATACCAGTAGTAGCTGCTCGTCTATCATCGTTAAATAATAACATTATGTATATTTTTTGCAATCAAATGCCAAATGTCCGATGATTTTAATTAGGTAACCACTAAAAACGTTGACTTAATAATGATAGGCTCGTATTTTGCACAAAATAATGATAATTTTAAATAACCTACCATTATGTTTCTATTTGTTTTAATAAATACCTTTTAATTATAGTAAATTAGTGTGATATCTAATTAAAAACGAGCTGATTTATATATTACTTACTATGGTTTTATTTCATAAAAATCTTATGCCACTCATAGGCAAGAAAATGATCTTAATTACTATTACTATAAGGAAGATTTTATAGATTGCAGTATATTTACAACAAATTGAAAACTAGGTAGAGACCCTTACGTTAAAATAACTCATTGCATTATGTTTTGACTTGTGACTTACATCATCGTAGTCTGTTTTCGCTTCTATTTTAAATAACGTAAGGTACAGCTTTACTTAAAATTTTGCTGTAAGGGACAGGCTATCTCCAAAACCATAAGTTTTTTCGTATTTTTGAAAACATAGTAAGAAAGCCGCCAAAAATCTAAGATACTTTTCTTTTGGAAGCATCTCAATAGGACGTCAGACAAAAAAGATACAGATCAATTTCCAAAAAAAAAATCTTATTTTGGCTCTACTGAACATCAGGGGTTTGTCCCTTACGTTAATTGATATTTCCAGGCACGAATAAACATGCGCAGTGTAGATGTGTGGATCTTTGAATGATTTTTTTTATTGTACAAACATTTTGCAGACCATTGAAAAAAAGAAGAAAGGCAGAAAAATAACCAAAAAAGAGGTAAAAAAAGTTTTGATAAAATAATTCAAAATTATTCAACTCCTGTAAAAGTTCGCGTCGTGACAAAGACAGTTCTATGTACACATTTGCCTTAATTTAAGAGTTAATTAAAAAAATAACGCTCTTAAATTATGTTTACTTACCTACCAATTAAAAGTAATATCTAGTGATCGTGAAAGACCGAGGACGATTATGTCTTAAGTAAAAAAGTATCAATACGATAAAACCTAGCACTTACCACTGGATTATAAAGCACTAAAGCAAAATTGATTGAAGAATGCACCGCTTACACACTTCAAACTTTATAAACTGCAGGGTATTATGAAAATAATTAAAACGGCTTCAATTTCGTTGGCTCAGAATAATCTATGAATATAAACAACGGTGCTTTTAATTACTTATTTAAAACGTAAAAGGACCTCCTGTTGCTTTGTATATTATGGAATAACCCATTCTATTTTGAGCGATCCTTGAGGTCCCACGAAATAAACATATTTTTCTTTCAAATAAATCTCTTTCAAAAAAATAAATCACTACAGAGTATAAAACGATTTCGCCGTTTGCGCGCTTACATCTTTTAATAAAGATCATTGTTTTAATCTAAAAAGATACTGAAACATCAAAATAACAAAATATTATTATACCGTATGTTCCAAGTTTCAGACAAATCCGTTTAGTATTTTTTTAAGGTAAAAAACACGCGCTCACACGTTTGCATTTATAAATATTAGGAGGAAGCAGGACTAACTTTTTTAAATTATTGAAAGAAAATCTATGAGGACAAAGTTAGGATCTTAAATTTGTTTCGATAGCATTTTATTTTGTTCCATTTTCACAATTAAATTCGAAACAATAAAGGGCTTTAATAAAATTTAGTGAAAAGGTCAGATTCCTTTTCCGCATTCTAAAAACCCTTCGTTAACCTTCAATTTCAATGTTTTCCTTTCAATAATGAGAAATAGAAATTTCATTTTCATCTCGTACATTCTTTAACTTTTGAACAAATAAAAACAGAAATCGCATTTTCACGTCAATTCTAACAATTTTATTTGTTTTATTGATATTTTTGTCACTTCGAGGAAGTAGGGTGACTTGGGGTGAGGGTTCGGGGTATTTCTTAGAACTTATTTTGGGGTAGAAATGGGGTATTACTGACTGCAGTTCGCAATTTACTGGGGTGCTTTTTTTGCGTACAAATACTCAATTATGAAAGCTGTTTTGAATAAGTCTGAGTAATTATTTTTGATTAAAATATAATTATAACGGATACCTAAATGTATCAACATTATTATGTTATTATACCTGAAGTTGTTCTTCTCCGAACTTGACGTAACTAAAATACCTGTTAAACAACTACATACTTCTAATATTATACCAAACAAACAATATTTACCTCTTTATAATTCTTAGCTGTTCTGTTTTTACAATATTCTGTCGCTATTCGTGGAGACCTATAAATTACCTCTTAGTAGTTTATGTTAGTTTCATATTGTATTACTTTGTGCCGATGGTCTTCCTAAAATAAATAAATAATATAAGTATGATAATGGATAGCCAGGTGAAGTCAGGTCCAGCTCGTCACTAATAAAGAAAATCACAAACATTTCTCCTACAAATGGAATAACATTCCGGATGATACAGAAGCATGTCAGTTACACGCGATAGCGTCTATTGTTAACACAAATATCACCGCGAGACGGAATCATCTCGCCATTTCCTTATGTTTTCTTATCGTGTGCAGATGAGATAGGAATATTGAGAACCGTCTAGAGACGACCTGCCGCCTTATTCTCCAAATAACCATGTCTTGGCACGACACAGCGTGTTTTTTTGAATAATGTAATGGATTTAAAAAAACAGTAGTAGTAGTAAGCTAGTTAACGTGTAATCTCTTACCGCGTTATGTTTGAAACTCGTCGAGAATCGACATCCTGTATTATTGAAAGATTATGTAAGTTATAAACAAAACAATTACCTAACAGATCATAAAACATGACAAAAAATTACAGAGACTGGGACAAAATTCTGCAAATTCCATGACATTGTATTTATTTATTTGTGGAATTTATCACAAAATAAATTTTAGTGTAATTATTTTGTGGAATGTCCAAGGATATATTTATTTATTTATATTCCCAGATAATAATATCATCAAACCTAGTTATATTACCGGCTAGCAGAGTCATAACAACACTCAATGTGTGAGTATGCAGTGTAAGCATTCTCGCACCTGCAGTCGGTGGTCTTATCTCCGCCACCCACACATCCTGTGCCTTGTGGCGATTATTTAGCATAAGTAAATAAGACCATTCGTCTTGAGAATAATCAACGTCTCGGACGTCTCATTATTAATTGTTTTATTGAATAAATTACTTTTAGATTGAAATAAAGTTTAAAGTTAATTTTTTAAAAACCTAATTAACGTTCCCGTAACCTTTACTGGCGCAGCCTGGGGCGGATTTTCCGAGTTTTCGCGGAAAATAGCACGAGTTTTCTTCGAGTTTTCCGACGGACCGAATCCGCACGAACCAAATAAATTTGTAAAGTGTTGGGAGGCGATCAAGCATGATGGTGACTGGCTGGTGAGTAGATTCTTTGCCATCCTTTCCTACTATTGTGTGATTTTTATTTGTTGTGTTTGGAATCGAACTTTTTCCATTATAACGTATTCTGGTTTCCTATTGTTGTGAAAGTAGGTAGAGTCAGTACTAATACATTTTAAGTACTGTTAGGTTTTGGTATTATTTATAACATTTTGAAATTCAAATTGAATAACCAAATAATAAGTTTAGAATAGTATATTGTGTCTATTAAATTGTGATTATTTCTCGCATAGACAAGTAGGTATAGATAGAGTATTAAAAATGACTACTGTTAATGTAATACCAAAGGAAATATCGTGTATTATACCCAGTTTTGGTGGGAATAAAAGGCATTTAAACTTATTTTTAAGAAAATGTGATTATGTGATTAATAAATATCGTGGAAATGCAGAGCAGGATCAATATGTATTACATATTATTACAAGTAAATTGACAGATGAGGCCGCCGCGTTAGTTAGCGAGCGAATTGATATTGTGACCTGGGAGCAACTTAAAACCTTGCTAAATCAGCATTTTGGTGATCCTAGAAGTGAAGAATGTATAGCTATTGAGCTTGAAACTTTAAAAATGAAACAAGGGGAAAGTTATTTGGACTTTTGTAACAGGGTTCAATCAGTAAGATCAGTATTGATTTCTAAGGTGAATCAAGTTTTAGACGCAGGTACTAAAATGAGTAAGACGAGCATCTACAACAACTTAGCGCTCAATGTATTTCTATACAACTTGCCAGAGAATCTATTAAGAGCAGTTCGCATGAAAATGCCAGGAACCCTGGAAAAGGCTTTAGAGTTTGTATTAGAAGATGTTAATTTTTATGAGCAGTATAACATCCGCCATAAAATGCTAAGATCTCAGGCTTCTACATTAACACCAACACCAACACAAACGTCGGCGAAATTTGGCAACACCCCTGCTTATGAAACCATGCCCTTCAAGCCCAGCGGCTTTAGGCCAAACTTCAGTGCACCCCCTCAATTTAAATTCGGTATTCCGGGAAACAGCCAGTACAGGCAACCATTTGTGAATAGATTTACACCCCAAATTCCAACTGGTTATAGGCCAAATTTACCCACCGGATATAGACCCCAATTTATGCAGCCACAGCAAAATGGCATGCCGAGGTTCATGCAACCTCAAGGTTCCAACACACGACAACAATTTGGTTACCAACAACCACAATTTGGTTATCGCCCCCAAAATCAATTCGGGTACAAACCACCAAACCCGTTATTAGGTAACTCGGATATCACCATGAGGACTGTTCCTCCAAAACAACAAGCGCAGGCTTCGTATCAGCCTCAAGGCTTCCGTTTGAACGAATTAGAACTTGATGAAAGCTATGAATATGACACGTACGAAAATCAGGAATGTTATGATTATGATAACAGTTGTGCGGAGTACTACGCGGGACAATACGATTCCCATGTAGAAACAGTAGAGAAAGAACCGGAAAACTTGGTGGCTGAGCATACTACAAACGAAAATGAAATCAAAAATTTTCACGTACTAGCCTCAACAGAGGATCGGAGATAATTAATCTGAATTGTAACATAAAACTCAAACTGCCGTATATATATCTACCTGAGATTGACGGCAAGTTCATGATAGACACAGGTAGCACGCGATCATTTATTAGTCCGCGAAAAGCTCACCAATTTTTCCGCGAGTTTACCTTGTGTGAACCATTCACGGTCATAAGTACACACGCCTCGAGTAGTCATAATGAGGTAATCGAAATACCATTAATGCCATCCTTCAAATGCAGAGAATCTCATAAATTCTATGTATATGATGTAGACTCTCAATATGATGGACTCATAGGAAATGACCTACTTATACAGCTAGAAGCTGTCATTGATTTAAAACGTAACATCCTCAGAACCAAGACAGGTATCATACCTATAGTACAGCGTATAGCTAATCACGTGATAGAGTTAGCCCCACGATCTGAACAACGAGTACAATTACCTGTAGACTTGTACTCCGGCGAAGCTATTTTGCCATACGATCAATTACACGAAGGGATTAGAATGCCTACTGCTGTAGTTAGATGTGAAAATGGTTATGCGACGACCATTATACAAAACACTTTAGATTCGCAAATGACTTTGACTGTTACAGCTCCGTTTAAGGTAGAGAGATTTAACGAGGACAAATTAATAAACATAAACTATTGTAATAACATTGAAATGAAAGACATGGAAGTTGACGACATTTTAGAACAAAACCTGACAAGACTTAGACTTGATCACATGAATAATGAAGAACGCAAACACATTTTTGAGCTATGTAGAGAATACAAGGATATATTTTATTCGGACAAGCTTCCTCTAAGCTTCACAAATAAAGTTAAACACTTTATTCGAACTAAAAACGAAGATCCTATTTACGTAAAGCCGTATAGACAACCTCCGGTACAAATGCAAGAAATAAGAGAACAGGTAGAGAAGTTATTAAAAAACAATGTTATTCAGGAATCCCACTCACCATGGAATGCACCCGTTCATCTGGTGCCAAAAAAAATGGACGCTTCAGGTGAAGCAAAGTTTCGCATGGTTATCGACTATCGACGACTCAATGACATTACGACAGACGACAAATACCCACTCCCTAACATAACTGACTTATTCGACAAATTAGGCAAAAGTAAATACTTCACGACATTAGACTTAGCCAATGGCTACCATCAAATTGAAATAAACGAGACTGACAGACAAAAAACAGCATTCAGTACAGAAGCAGGGCATTACGAATTCTTACGTATGCCTTTCGGCCTTAAAACAGCTCCAGCTACATTCCAACGAGCTATGGACAACATCCTTAGAGGACTCCAAGGTATGCATTGTCTTGTATATATGGATGACATTATCATCTATAGTACTAGTTTACAGGAGCACATTAAAGACTTAAGATCAATCTTTAACCGATTAAGAGAAGCAAACCTTAAAGTACAGCTTGATAAGTCTGAATTTTTACGCAAAGAGGTTTTGTATTTAGGTCATACCATCACTGACGAAGGCCTTAAACCAAACGATGACAAAATACGGGCAGTCTTAAATTACCCGATTCCCCGAACAGTAACAGAAATAAAGAGCTTTTTAGGCCTCATAGGTTATTACAGGCGCTTTATCAAAGATTTTGCTAAAATCACAAAACCATTGACAAATTGCCTCAAAAAACGGAATAAAATTGAAATAGACCAGAAATATATAAATGCATTCAATCAGTGTAAGGAACTTCTAACACACGCACCTATATTACAATATCCTGACCCTTCAAAGCCCTACATATTAACAACAGATGCATCAGCCGTCGCAATTGGCGCCGTGCTTTCACAGGGCCCCGTAGGAACAGATAAACCTATAGCATACGCGAGTAGGACCCTCTCTGAAACCGAAATGAAGTACAGTACGATCGAGCGTGAGCTTTTAGCCGTTATTTGGGCTGTTAAGCATTTTAGACCATACCTGTATGGTACTAAATTCACAATTTACACCGACCACCGTCCCCTAGCTTGGTTAGATTCCCTTAAGGAACCCAACAGTAAATTGACGCGCTGGAGACTTCGACTACAAGAATACGACTTTGAGACAAAATATAAGGTAGGCAAGCAAAATACAAACGCAGACGCTTTATCACGAATTAAGGTTAATGCAATGGACAGTGACTCATCTGACGGATCAATGGAGGTCAATGTAGATGAAAAAGAATTAAAGCTTCAAAAACACATTCAAGAGTTGACTAAAGAAATAAGTAATTTGGCAAAAGACAGACAGAATGACGATGACGAACCACCCATCGAGACAATAGTACTATCAGACACGTCGTCGGATACTACTTGTAATATTTTCGACTCAAAATTAAATTATCCATTACCACCGTTGTCTAGTAGCTCAGAAGAGACTACACCTTTGGCAGAAGATCGAGAGTACAAAGGTATTCCTATTATGAATGAAGCGGTTGATACAAAACCAAATCAAATATTGGTTTTTACGTGGTTTAGAAAAGAAATACAGGTAAAAAAAATTGATAGGGAAAAACAGAAAATTCTTGAAGTGTTTATACCATTAGACGATGACGAATTAGTAAAGCAGTTTTTAAAAGAATACATTAAACCGAAAACGAAATATTTTATTTATTTCGAAGATATAAGACACAGAAAGACCTTTAATAGCGTTATCACCAAGTTATTTCAGGTAGGTACGGTTGAGTTCTATGAATGTACGGAAAGAGTTATATTTGTGGAAGACGAGAATGAACAGAAAGCGATTGTATTGCAACACCATGAAGGAAAAACTTGTCATAGAGGAATTAAGGAAACTATTGTAAGAATAAAAAGAAACTATTATTGGCATAACATGCAAGCGATAACATCAGCTGTGATAAATGCGTGCGAGGCTTGTCAAAAGATGAAGTATGATAGAAAACCGATAAAACCAAGGGTAGAGCTAACCCAGACACAGTCTGCACCATTCCAGGAAGTGTTCATTGATTTATTTTCTATTGAAAACCAAAGTTATTTGACTATTGTAGACGCATTTAGTAAATTGGGACAAGCATTCGAAATCGAAAACAAGTCAACACCGGAAGTAGTTCGCGCATTAATTAAATATTTTTCAATGTACGGCGTTCCAAATAAAATAAGTAGCGACCCTGGATCAGAATTTAATAATGAGTTAATGAAGGAATTTGCTAGTATGCACAAAATTGAATTACACATTTGTACGCCAAATAATCCTAATTCCACAGGCATTGTTGAAAGGTTTCATTCAACATTGATAGAAATTTACCGTTTAGCGAAGTACGAACAAAAATGTACCGACGCTGCTTCAATCATGACATACTCTATAATGGCTTACAACAACACAATTCACTCTACAACAGAATTAACGCCATTTGAAATAGTTTTTGGCCACACAGACTCTAACAAATTCTTTGATGGTGACTTTGAAACCATGTATATGCAGCAGTTACTAAAAGACCATGCTAAACGAACGAAATACTTGTATAAGTATATTTCGGATAAAATGATAGAAAAAAAAGAACGTGCAAGAGAGAATAGGTATGGAGAGCATGTAGAGTTAGAACCAGGAGACATAGTATACACGAAAGACATTAATACTCGGAAAAGCAAAGATAAACCTAGATATAAGAAGGCTAAGGTCATAAGTAAGGTAGAAAGAAATGTAGCTTCAATGCAAATAAGAAAAAGAGATACAAGGGTACCGATTAAAAATGTTAAACGCCCTCCACAGGTGGTGTTTGCTCGTAGTGGCACTACTTCCCCTATACCAGGCCCTTCAACTTCAAAGGATTGAAAATAATCCAGGTATTTTACCCGTCAAAGAAGGAAAGGCGCTCAAGGCGGAAGATAAATGGTTAATTTTTAAGATATTAGATTTAAGCGGTATAAGTAGAGACTTAGAGTTTCATAAGGATAAGTATGATAAGTTTATTAAGTTAGTTGACTCTCATGAACCTTTTGTCAATGAATTTATGGGCATAAGGACTCAAACAGAGTACATACGTAACATAACTTTTGTGAAATTTCATCAGTTAGTTCCGTTACACACTACTAGACATAGAAGAGGCTTAATAAACCCTCTTGGTACGTTAGTTAAAGCAGTTTCAGGTAACCTAGATAACGAAGATGCTCTGAAATATGATTCACTTATCTCAAAAATAAATTCGAAGGAAAAAGCTCATGATACAAAGATAACCCTGATCACCAAAATGTTAGATAACTTTGTGAATAGTACAGAAACTTTATATGAAAATACAGTTATATTGGATAAACGATTGAAAGTAATTGAAGAGTTAATTAAATTTAAAAATTATAAGGAAAACACCTGTCTCTATCTCTCTTATGTTTCTAATATGTTTGACACATTTTTAAGTATGTTCCGGTCCATATATATAAAGTTAAATGAAATAGAGACGGCTTTGGCTTTTAGTAAAGTGTCTGTACTACATCAGAATATTGTCGATTCTACTGAATTATTAGAGATACTGCGATCTATAGAGCAAGATAATGGATTAGTTTATAAGGTAGAGGAAGGTAATTTGCTAAAGTTAGAAAGACTTATTACGGTTAAGGCTTATGTAAAGGAAAACCAGATAACGTTCATATTGGAAGTCCCATTAACTGATTTAAAAACATATAACTATTATAAAATTTACTCATTACCAATTTATAAAGATTCCATTAACAAAACCATTATAATTTTTCCCGAATTCCCTTACCTGTTGGCAAAAGATTCGAAATACCTGCCGGTCACAAAGCCATGCGAGAAAATTGCAGAAGATAATATTTTCCTTTGTAACGGCGATAATATGGCTCAATTTCCATCTTTGACCTGTGCAGAACAGCTATTGGAGTTTAAAGAAAATACTACTGCTTGTGTACCATATACTGTGGATATTGAAGATACAAGAGTGCAAAGAATCAGCTTAGACAGTTGGATCATTTTCACAAAAAAATCTACAGTTTTAATAGAGAAATGCGGACAAGAAAAGTTTAGAAAATTACTGTATGGTACCTACATATTAACTACAACTGACGGTTGTGAAGTCTACATAAATCAGTACAAGCTAAGATTTAAGAAAACGTTTGCAGATAACTTGCATGTCGATATCATTCCTGTTTCGACTCTACCAGAACTTAAATCAATAAACGAAACATCTTTGGCAACTGTTAACATTAAGAACTTAAACTTGGATGAAATTAAACAATTTTCCCGTATTCTAAACCTACAAGAAAATGTGTTAAGTGAAAGTGAAAACGAGTTCAGTGGCGTTAACGTAAAAAGTGTTAGCCTAAGCACTCTCATATTGTACTTAATTTTAATCATTGTTTTAATTTCTTATATCGTGTATCGCTTTTTGTTAATGCGAAATAATCGGACCACAGAATCTGTGAGACCCGATAATTTCGCACTTGAGGAGGGAGGAGTTATATTACCGGCTAGCAGAGTCATAACAACACTCAATGTGTGAGTATGCAGTGTAAGCATTCTCGCACCTGCAGTCGGTGGTCTTATCTCCGCCACCCACACATCCTGTGCCTTGTGGCGATTATTTAGCATAAGTAAATAAGACCATTCGTCTTGAGAATAATCAACGTCTCGGACGTCTCATTATTAATTGTTTTATTGAATAAATTACTTTTAGATTGAAATAAAGTTTAAAGTTAATTTTTTAAAAACCTAATTAACGTTCCCGTAACCTTTACTACCTATATCGATTTTAACGCCCGGTCCATACTATCGATAAAATTGAAAATGAACTATCTCGCATCTCTATCTAGCCCCGTTTCCGCAGCTCCACGGCTGTCACAGAGAGTCGATGACGTATGGCGTTAGAAAAAGTATACAGAAAAACACACGTAGCTCCGACTTCCCGGCGATTGACAAAAACTAAAAGATTGATGGATTTTCTGTCTATGCACAACTTACTCGGAATCAAATGAAGCAGTGTTTGGGATTATGTTCTGTGTGTCTGTAATTTGTTTTAATGTAAATGTGGTGTGCAATAAAGTGTTAATCTATCTATCTATCTATCTATCTATTATCCTAGAAGTTCGTTCGTTCGTTCGTATGAGAAAGTGGCCAACTCTTAGTCACTACTCTTACAAATTTTCTTCTCACGAACTTACTAAAAAAAAAAGGAAATAATGTCTTGGGATGCAATTGTGATCATAATTACAGTTTTTGAACATTTTCCACTACGTGCGCTTCATTATGTAATCAATAAATATTAAAAGCACTGTCTCGCTTCCAGAAACGTTAGCAAACTCAGCTAACCACTAACTAGTCTACTAATCCCTAAGAGAAAAATTCAACCCCTCACCATACAAAAAAGTATACTCATGTACGCAAGCTGAGTACAACTTTATGCAAAATTCCTGAAAATATGCATTAATCCCGCAAAATCCAGCTTGCTCGTTAAACTCAGGCCTGTACAAAAGTCTTTGACCTTTTCTTATCAATTATTTAGTCCCCACAGAGGGGGAATTCCCCCCTTCACCCTGTGGCGTGCGTTTTGTCATTCATCGCGGGAAGCTGTCGGGCTAAATTGCAGCGCTCACTTTTTGCGAAAAGACTGCAATGTTTTTCTTACGGATATCCTGTCGCGCTGATTTTGAGGAGATAAATGGACACCAATTTCGGGTTTTAGTTAAATTTTCAGTGTGATATGAAATTCTTTAACATTTTGTGAGTGAGTTAAAAATGTGTTTTTTGATGTATTTTAAGCACACTGGCCTTAGGGCTTAAGAAGTTTTAGGGGAAAATAATATGTAGGTATAGCTATACCAGTCAGCCAGGACAACAGACAAATAAGTGATCCTATATTTTTACATTTAACCTATTTATAACACAACAAAACAAAATATTTATGCAATTCCAAACAATATAACTTAAACTTTAGATACACAAGAAAAAACAAACAGTTAGTAGGTAATAATTGATGCCTAAAGTAAATGTAACGTTAATAATTACTGAACAAAACAGTTTAAACTACAAAAACCATAGGGTTAAATGCTCGCGAGTAATGCAAAGCTTTTGCAGTAAATCGCTTAAACCGATCGCAGTTCAAATGAAAATCAGTTTCAATCAAAAGTGCTTTAGCCATTTAAATTACTGCGCCCAATTGTACCGAAACTGATTCAATAGTAAAATCCGCTTATATTTGCCGATGTAAAGCGTCATTTTGCTTAAATTTAGGGGCATTGAACCATTTTTGTTCACACCTGTACACGAAATACTGAAATAACAGCTTAAAATTAATACATCTGGAACAATCCATGGCTTTTTTATTTATTTTAACTATGGAGGATGGCTTTATCTATACTAATATTATAAAGAGGTAAAATTTTTTTGTTTGACGGAGGTAATCTCCGTAACTACTCAACCGATTTCAAAAATTCTTTCACGGGTGTTTAGAATGGACTGTCCGGGAGGTTAAAGGCTATATTTTATCCCGGTAGCTTCATAAGTACACCCATGCAAAGCCAGGACGTGCTACTAGTCTAGCACAAAATACAAGACGTTTGTAGCTAATGCCTGTATTGAAGACGTCAATCTTTGAAAGTTGCAGTTTTTTAGGCTTAATGGCGTATGTAAGCGGATGATTGGGTGTCTGTCCAGTTGATTGAGGAAAGAGATGAGATTTAGATAGTGACCCGTGCTAGCAGGTCACTATACAGTTGGTATTATATTGATAAAAGTTAAATATACAAATCCAGAACGCTCAAAGTATAAGTTACGAAAACATACGCAAAAAATATAAATTCAGAAAGCTCAAGGCCGAACGATAACAACAAACTCAACTAGCTAAGCTGCACTTAGCTGTGACATCCATACTGTTTTCCATTTTTTCATTGTTTTGTTTTGATGAGAGCATTCATTACATTTATAGGGGCACAGAGGGCGTTATCGCCATACCGCCTTTGTTTTGAGTAGACTATCATTGGGAATGAGTTATTCAGCAATTTCACTTGAAAACTTGTATTGTTCAAAATGTAAAGTTGCAAAATTACTGGACCTATCTTCATTTCTTGAAGCGAACTAATAGGAAGAAAAATAATCTCACGTGATTGGCCGTCGAAATTCATTGGATTGGCTAGATTTGTCAATTGACAATTGATTTGACAATCTAGCCAATTACGAGAAATTATTTTCGACAATTATTTTCGACGACCAATCACGTGCGTTTATTTTTGTTCCTATTAGCTCGATTCAAGAAATGAAGTACTTATATGTCAGTTTTAGCTTAAATAAGCAATGAAGACTTCAAAAAACCTAACCTAAGTATCATCATTATCTTCTACGCGTAAAAGTTCAATTTACAAATGATTCAGAATTTGTACCTGACAGTTACAGCTACGGAAGTATCGTAAAAATGCTATTATTTCGATTATTATGATGGGTTTTTATGGTTATGGGTCGAAAGGCAATTATTTGGCTTTTAATCTTAGAGATTATTATTAGGAAAGCATTAGTAGTTAAAGAGTATTACAAAACACCATGTAGCTAAAGGGCCTAAGTGCCATTTTTTCGGGTCTTTTAAAACTTGCAATAAACTGAAAATTGTTTCCAAACCGCACAAACTCCCACCACAGATTAAACAGCCTTATTACTTGGACCATAATTACGGGATTTCCTTTTAATTCGCATTTTTGTATACATGCGGGTGCTTTGTTCCAGTTGGTTTAGGTTGACCTCTATTTGCACGCATACAATGACGTTTTATGAAATCTTCAAAACAATCAATACGCATCAACATAATGAGAGTGGCAGGCCTTTACATCTTTACTAGGTATATAATTCTATACAGTGTCAGGAGGTAATATTTGCCAAGACTTAACGGGATGGAATACGTGTGCCCAGCACCTAACCCATACTCTCAGCTTAGCCAGCCATATCCACAAGAAAGACGGTGGTCAAAACGTGGGGCTGACTAAACATGTTTACTACTGTCCTAAAATATTTAATCAGAATTTGAGTAATAGGCCCTAAAGTTCTGCCATGGATGCGTTAAAGGTGATTCCAAGCGGGCATATAAATCCTTAGGAAGTGTGGCAATTGGCGAGGGAGCACGTGTGTGGAAGTGCCTTTATTGTAGCACGTACGAGTTTTAATGTTTCCAAAACGACACAACTTTTGAAAGTTACGATTTTTGAGATTTTTTTAGAAAGTACAGTAAAACGAAATCAGGCGACTTGAACGGTTTTTTTTCTATTATTATTTTTAAATCGAAGACTTCGATGTTGATACTTAATTGTTTTAAACAGTGGGATCTATTAGATACTTCATATTTAATCAAAATAATAAATAACGCTATTTCCGTATATATTGGACGAGCTTTCAAATACACAATTATTAGAAAATAAGTTACGACTCCGCTAGGATTCGAACCTGCGATACAAGCGATCGCCTTTAACACGGACTGCTTTTAATCACTTAGCAACTACAGAGCCCTAAATAACCTAACAATTATTACATTAATTCTAATACTACTCCAATTATTATTTTGGTTCTAAATACTTCTCTAATCAATTTTAATCTCATCAAGGCTTTATATCACATAAATCAGTTCATATCCAAATAGTATTGCGATAGATAGCTATAAAAGCTTGATTTATGGGTTTTCCACACCCAGACATTTACAGTAAGCGATTGCCGCGGATCCATGGCCTTAGTCAATGGGAAAACCGCCATGAATTAATGAGTGCGATCGATACAGTCTACACGCTATGCCAGGCGGTCATTTTTATTCATTTGTTTAAAAAAATGTTAGGAACCTACCTACACAGGTACA
Organism: Xanthorhoe spadicearia; assembly: GCA_947086425.1. Lineage (NCBI taxonomy): Eukaryota > Metazoa > Arthropoda > Insecta > Lepidoptera > Geometridae > Xanthorhoe > Xanthorhoe spadicearia. The sequence continues at coordinate 9,891,685 of OX352202.1, read as the reverse complement.
CACTACCTGTTTGTGTACCTTTTACATTATTTACAATATTTTTTGAATTGACCCAAAAAAATGACTAGGATATGCGTGAAACTAGCGCCACTGACCATTTATCTCATATTATGTTGAACAAGAAATAAAAAAATGTGATAATAGCTATCATAAGCTTTTTTAAAATGTATAATAAAGTTGTTTTAAATAGTTTAAGACGAGTAACGAACAGAGTTTGATGGTCACCAACAACAACAACTTCGCTACTCTTGCGTAATAAAACTACTAAGTAAGTAACTACTAAGTACTACCATACTATTAAGAAGAGCTGAAAAGTGCTAATAAATGTATTGTAATCCATTTCAATTATGTATAATTTACTCATCAGAACATCATAAAACTTATTATAAGTACATCAAACCTACATCCAAAAAGGCGAACTTTTACAAAACTCTTATCGAAAAGTTATAAAAGCAATAAAAGAGGTTGAAAGAAATATTAATATTTCGCTAAACCGGATCGGTTCCGGCGGCGACTGGTTCAAACCGGATCACGGAAACTTTACGGAAAATTGATAAAATGTTAATCCAAAAGAGACACAATATAGCACAGAAAATAAACTAGGCCATAATTTTACCCTAAAAATAAGAGATAGACTCTTTTTTTTCTGCTATTTTATAGCTCATAGGTACCCAATAAATATACATAGTAGGTAGTGTTTTCTCTGTACAACTCATGAAACATTCGTTCAGGTACAGAAATAATAACTGTTTTTTATACTAAAATGAAGTAATACTTTAAAAAGCTTACCACTATAAAACTAAATAGTACAAAAACAAAACTTTCCAAAACTATGTTGCTACTTCACAATATACACAATATAATAGCACAATAGTGCTTACGTTCATACCACATTCATTATCGTATCAAAATTCTTGATGACTATATTCAGCTCTGTCATTACTCTCTTCCTAAATATGCCCAGAGTTTTATAAAAAGGTTTTTCTTTTTATGGAAAGTGGGAGAGTTGGGAAGTTTCCATTTGTTTCAGAAGTTTGTGACGAAACGAGTGTTGGATTAAATTGTGTGTAATGTGATGGGTTCTTTATGTGGTGAGAGGTTGCACAAAGTTCTGCGGAACCCTGTTTTATTTGCGTTCGGGGTTCAACAATGTTTTGTGCTAGTATCTTCCTACGGTTTTGTGTGTGTGACCAGGATGATTTCGACTCCACATGGCCGGAAACAGGAATGGACAGGATGTGTGGAAGGAGAAAGGGCATTTGCCCAGCAGTGGGACACTGTTGGTAAAAAAAAGAGTTGTAGCTTACAAAAAATTAAGTAGGTATAAAAAGCTTTGGGTTATTATATTTATTTATTATTTATTCCTATAATTTCGGTTTACATTGTGGTATATTGACGTTAATGTCTTAAATTATCGCTAAGAAGCTTTCTCTTCCAGACTGAAAAATAATCTGAGTCACTCAAACTATACTTAAATATCGACAAAAAAGTCAAATAAAAACAACTTTCAATCCACAATTACGTAATTCCACGGTAATCTTTTGTTCAATTTGTCACACAAAGGTAAAAACGATACCTAATTAAAACGCAATAAACGTTAAAACAGTCATTAATTGCCCATTATTTGATTTTTAATGACTCTGTCGATACAAATATCCGTTTATTGGTCCCATTGGTTTTCGACAGCTAATTAAACTTTCAATAATAAACACGTAGACTTGGAATGTAAAATAATTTGGTATAGGGTTTTGGAACAGGCAATAGAGTCACCTAGCTTTTAAGACTGTACGTTTTTGAGCGATCCTTGAGGTCCTACGAAATAAACCATATTTTTCTTTCTTTCTTTCTTTCATTTCATGTTTTAATAAAAAAACACAAATGTCCAACCACTATCTACTGAAAATAATAATAAAGTAGATAATATAATTTTCTTTGGTAAAAAGACTTATTCGTTTTTAATAACACAGTGACTTCCAGAAAGAACAAATCATTCTTCGTTCGTTCGTATGAATAAGTGGCCAACTCTAGTGACGGAGTTTTGAGGCCGTATATAGGCCTCCGTCGTATCTTGAAGACTATTTTGCGGACAATTTTACGTGCCCTCCGAAACACGGAAGCGCTCAGATGACAATGCCACAAGAATAAATACCCAGAGTTAAAATAACTACGGATCGCATTAATCATTCATCTTATCTTACCCCCGGTTCCTATAACAAACTAACGGATGTTCGTAGGTCCATCACCATAGCAACGTTGTTATTTCAACATAAAATGTATGAAAGTTTTTGACAGATAACAACATTGCTATGGCGAAAGTCCTACGGACATCCGTTAGTTTGTTATAGGAACCCGGCATTAGTCATCATTATCATTATCCACAGCCCTCACTTGCTGCTGAGGATAGGACTCTTCTGTGTTAATTTAACAATTTATTTCTACCTTTTCACATGAATTTGTTTGTTATTTTTTTGTATTTTACATGTTCCAATAAACTTTTATTCTATTTATACTTACAGGAATATTTTATCTATGATTGATTTTCGGAACAAAGGAACTGTTTACCGTCCATTTTAGCTTCCCTATTCGATCCATATATAGTCCGCGATCGCGTGAAAGATAAACTTTATACGTCAGTCTGCGGCAGATAACACTTTTGCAGACAACAGTACCCGTGGGGAGGTAGGAGTTTATCGCCATAGCTCCATCGGTCACGAAGGACATTCGCAAACAAAAGGCTTCCGGACCGGCTATTAAACGAGCGTATAAAAGTTACGGGTTCCTTATCAAAATTCTAAAGGGAAAAACGAAACTAATATCACGTTAATTAATTTATCTTTTGGAACTTGATTTGCAATATATTCCATGTTTGAGTTTTTTATGTTACCATTTATTTATATGTTATCATTTATTTATTTACAAAACTCAACATTACAAATCAATTTTCAGGTCGTCTAATAGTAAACTGAATCTAGTAGGTTGCTACACTTATTTCTTCATCATTATGAAAGTAGAGTAAATCTTTTTGCAACAAAAAAAGCATCAAGCACGCGTTACAAACTCATCATCATAATCTGTTTGATTACATCTTATAAAATTCGAACACCACCTCTTTACCTACAATCTTCAAGCAACGCGATGGTTCACTCCGCACAAGGAGGAAGATCTATGCAATAATACTTTACCCGCTGATTTTATAGCCCTGCTTAACTGAAAGGGTTCATCGACCCCCTATCTGCACGGTATTATATTAGGGCATGGCATAGTAATCATGTGAGTGCGATACGGTGTTCCTTGGTACACCTGCCCATTCCCATGCTATAGGGGGAATATAATGGCCTTTAGATACTGAGGCCCTACCATCAGTTTACTGTAGTATTGATACTATCCTCGATACCGAGTCAAGTATCGCAAAATATATGAGAATCCAGCGCAGCGCCGCCCCCAGTAACTTGCATGAACTAATAATTTCATACATTTGAAATACTTGACTCGTTAGCGAGGATAGTTAACTATACAACTCGAAAACTCATGGTAGGGCTACTGTTTGTATCAGTTTTAGGGCTCCGTAGTCAACAGCCCTTAAAAGCAAGCCATGTCAGTCTGTTCGCAAACTTGGAAAAATATTGAGGGTGCGTTGAGATACATTTAAAATCTTAATAAAAAACAAGTCTCAAGCGAAGTAGTTCCAAAATAGTGCCTTCATCCAAAGTTTTGAAATATTTGTTAGAGAAACTGTCTTCATCGCGAAACTGTATTGCCAATATTGAATTCAATATTTCGTATGGGCAAAGTGGCTAAATATAGTATTAGGTAACAGGTCTCCTAAAGGCCTTCGTCGTGCGCAAAAGACATTAAAAGCAGGGGCTGACAACATAATCTTTTGAAAGCACGGAAACAGCTGCTTAAGAGCACCTACCAAGTTGTGACCAATGGAGCGTTGCTAAAGATCTACCAAGAACGTCTCAAGCTTCGCCACGTGCGCTTCAATATTGATATAGTCATTTAAATGCAAACAGAGAGTTATAAGTTTGTATTTATACAGGCACAATGCGGATATGTAACCTCCGATGGCGTGGAGGTGACCGTGGCACAGTTGGACAGTTTCCAGCGTCTTGTTAACATTTCTAGCACGTGTTGCGTAAGTTGCTCTAGTACAGGAGCTTAAAGCTTAGGGCGAAAGGCTGTAAGATTACAAAGATTCTATTCATTGAAAAATCAACATTGTTACATACCGGCCAAAAAATCAATGTCACAAAGACAGAGGTATTGACGAATATGTTTCAAACACCACAGCTTCTAAAATAAGCAACCACCATGGGAGTATTTTCTCAAACAAAATAAGATTTTTTTGATCCACTACTGACGAAAGTAGGTAATTAGCGAATGTATATCGTCGTTGTAGAGGAAGAAGTCACTAACTCGAATTTTGGGCAAATTGACTTAATGATGCCAAAGTGTTTCTAAACCCATTATCTACCATATGAGAAAATAAAAAATAATATTTTCCATGTATTTTCGGAGATATAGTAATGTCAGAAGTCATTAACTGATGTATATAGCAAAGACCGAGTGTGGTGTAATTAACTAACTACACTTGAGTATTATTAGATGTAATATTTCACGAATATTTTAGCAATCACTGCTCATCAAGATCACTTAGTTACTTTTTGCATACGAAGCATCCCTAATGTTCGATTCTTTTGAAGTCACTAACTAATCATAGTTATTTTTAAATGAAAGTAAACAGCCGTTATGCGATTTATAACCTTAAAAAAGTAACTAACGTACGTTATTTAAAATGAGATCTTCAATTATTCGACTTGATAATTTTTTTTACGCGCTCTTCCCTAATTGCGTGTTCAATTTTTTGATCAATGCACTCCTAGCCACTGGTGCGGAAGAACATTGTTTTAATTTATATGAAATTATTGAATTTTATCACGTATTTCCCTTATTATTTTATTTCCCGACGTTGCCCTTTGTTAGGGGCATGAAGTCTCAATGAGTCTTCAGAATTAAGACAGTAGAGCTGGAACTAGGTGGTATTATTGTAAACCTAGACAAGGATTCTCTTTTTACAAAAGTCCCACTCCATGACTGTCTTGACGTAGTGAAAACAAGGCTTATGGACAATGAACTACCAGAACAGTATCTTGTTCTAGGTACTGAAAACCTGTATAGAGAGAAACTTTTTATACCGTGGACCACCACCTCCAGATCGACGGAGTAGTCATTGGCGCTGGTTTTGGCTAACATCTAGATGGACCACTTTGAAAGCACGTTGGATCTACAAGCTAGCGGTGTAGAACTGAGAAAGCGTTATGTGGATGACATGTTTTCTGCATTATGAATGGGATTTAGAACAATTTACGTGAAAATTAAACTCCATGTACCCTAATATCAGGTTCACTAACGAAATTGAGAGCAATAGGTCCTTAGCGTTTTTAGATGTCCTGTTAAAGTGAAACCTGACGGTTCTTTGTTGCATTATGTCTTCAGGAAGCCCACGCACATGGAGAGATATTTAAACGCTACATCATACACCATCACCCTCTCCACCAACAATCTGTAGTTTCTTCTCTTACAAATAGAGCTAATGATCTATGTGAACATTTGCAAGGCGAGCTGAAGCATGTTCAGGAGGTGCTAACACAGAACGGTTATCTTGTAAGAAAGAGAAGCTCAAAAGGGAAGCGCTGAAAAGTACTGGATGTCAGCAAACAGCCCATCTTTTTGCCGTACATGGAAGGCGCACAAATCAGCGGTAGCGGAATATTTACTGGACTCTGGAACGAATCACCCGATTGAGTTACAAGATCATAAAGAACTTTCTAGCAAACGCCACTACTACAAGCAGATGGTCCAAGAGACTTTAGAAATCTGTAGGTACCGTAATTTCAATCGTTAGGATGGTTTTTGTCTCTCGGCCTCGTAGAAACCCGTAATTAGTAGTTGTGTGAAACGTTGTGATCTGGTAATTCCGTACAAAGATGTTGTTAGTGTTGTGTGTCGCAGACTGTTCATTCCTGATTCTGAAGGCGAATTATTGAGGGTAGACGAGGATCCTACCCTCAATTAGCGGCGGTAGTTCCAGTAAAGCAGTCTACTCGTGACCACGAGAGCTGTAACGCACTCGAAACGTCGGGAAATAAAATAATAACGTAAATATGCAATAAAGTCCCGTAATTTCTTATAAATTATAAACTAAAGATTGCGAAAGTTTAAATAGAACATTGTTTTGTTGCCGTTTGTGTGAAATTAGTTTCTACCACATTACTTAATGAAGAAGGTTACAAAGAAACGATAGAGATCGGATTTTATACTGATTTTAGTGTCAGAAAACTCAGAACAACATGACTTACATTTTTATTAGCTTAGAAGCTGGTTAACATGCTGTTTTGTTGACGTAAGTGGCATACGATGTTATAGTATGCGTAAGGTAAAAAGAACACTGAGGGGAAGCGGCGGTGGGGGTTTGTAATAAGAAAGCTGGTTCGTGTACTATGGCTAGTGACATGGTATTGCCGAAGGTTTATTCGTCTTCCTGGACGATCCCACTTAAAAAAAGAAAGACCTGGTGCCAAACCTTTGTCAAACCGACCTGACGAATTTCATTTCTGGTTCGAATCTAACAATCTAGCAGATAATGAAGTGAAGTTAGTGTAATGAAAGTGATTTCGATGGTTTAGGTTGTATGGGCTAGTAGTTTGAAGGATTTTGTGAACTGTATTTTGTAATTTTAGCGTTGGGAATAGGTTTCACTGTATGTTTTAATGTGTTTGACAATTTAATGAAAATTTTGGTTACATTTTAACTACTTTTAAAAACCTTAAAAACCTTTTATTTACTTGAAATAGGAAGCAAAAAGTCACTAACTTGCTACTCTCTGTAAAATACTACAGCAATAATTCATTAACTAACATGAATAGTTCACTAAGTGTTCAGAAAATTCGTTTTCTGTGTATGCTAAAACTCACTAACTTTTCTTTTTTTACATATTTCTTTATAATTACATTACGAAAAGTATAATTGAATATTTTATTTAAGAATATAATAAATGGATAGTTTATTTGTATTTTGTTCCAAGAAACCGATTTCCTAACTATAAGTGTTGTCGAGTTATTACGGCTAGAATGTCAAAAAAACTTTAAAACGCGTTTATCTCGGAATGACCTTTTTGTAGTTAGTGACTTCTTCCTCTACAACGACGATATACATAAAAAAATGATGATGATAAAAAATAAAAAAAATCATACAGTGGAACACAGAACCTCCATTTTGGTTTCGTCAGTCAAAAAAAGTAGAAGTATCGTTAGTTTTCCTACTCTTGTTCTACTTTACTTTGTGTGACAGTACGTATATAGTAGTCCTTCTACATAAAGGCTAATACGAGTATACCTACTTATCGAAAGAAAGAAGAAGAAATAACTTATTAGTGGCGCAGTCAATGACGGCGCCGCTGAGTCGCAGGAGGTTGCGTGTTCGATTCCAGCCGCAGAACTTTGTTCACACAGTTTTTGAATGTTCTGTAGTTTTTCGTTCCCGGGTATAACTTATTATACATAACAATATGTAATAAGTATGTACTCGTATCTACAAAAAAAATATCTTGTTTACAAGCTTTAAACTAGATAAAGCTGTGTGAATATCCAAGGACATTATATGTATTTGGTCATACCTCTGACTACCCCATTACACATCTTCAAAGGATCTAAAAGTTTACATAAAGATCTGAAAGAAATGTCTACCGCTCTCGGGATACAGTCGTGATCATATTTGATTTTTTTTATATTTTAAAGGTCATCTAACAAAATTAAGCTCCTTTCAAATGCACTTCGTGTTGGTAATTCTAAAGCACTCATACGTCTCTAAAACGCAGCCTGCACGAAGGACCATTTCTGAATTATGAAGTGCAAGCAAAGCAGTGCATTTGACTACACGTTTAGTCGTTGGCCGCGCTCCAAAGTGTTCCTACGCCGGTATTTCGTGAACGGCATGAACAGGCATGAAAAGGCTGGAAAGATTGCAAATAGGGCTGTTCCAGATTGAGCTAAAACCGGTGTTCGAACAATATTTTCGGAGTGGAAAAGCAAAGAAATAGAGCTTGAATAAGTTTTTGAAATATTAGCTGCAGTGCACGTTTTTATTAAAGAAAGAAAAGTTTCAGTAGGAACTTAAATTAGAACTATTTTTTCTGTGTTTTGGTTCTCATTGTAAGTTTGAGAGTATTAAGAAGCCCGTATAAAAGCGATTCATTTATGGACCGATTATGAACTGCTTTTGACGTAAGCTAAGGTGCTCTGGCGTAAACTTATAATAGTTAGAACCTAAACTTAATTGTTTAAAGTACGTCATGTTAAGCTGCCAGTTCTCAAAAGTTAATTATATTTATTTTGTCTCTGTTACAATATTGCCTACCACACAGGAATGGACTGTAAGCCATTGCCACTTCCGCACGTGCAGTTTACGTCGAGTGGGACATACGCGCAATTACTCCTGAATTTGCCAATTCAGTTGCATTACATTTGAAATAATTAGCTCTAGGTACTTACTTGAAAGCGGCAGTTAATTTCGCCATCCGAAATTAAATTAGTAAGATACTTACGGTCCTTAGGTGGCTCAAGTGGTTTTATTTGTATTTTGTACAGTTATGTAATTGTGTATTAGTTAATTTTCTATAAATAATGACTTCACGTAAGATGTTTAAAAAATACTGGCGTTTAGAAACTTAATTTCATTAAATATTCGTTGGATCCTGACTTGACATACCAACATCTCTGGACCTCAGGATTTACTCAAATTTAATGAAAACTTGCTTAAAATAAAACTTAATCACACATAGAAAAAAAAAATGTTCCTAATTATGGTACCATTTTTCGTTTCATAAGTAAATTTGTCAATGTCGCAATCGCCGGTATAACCAACTTACGGATGGCCGTAGGACTTTCATCATAGCAACGTAGTTATCTGTCAAAAAGTTTCATACATTTTGTGTTGTAAAAACAAAGTTTATATACTGATAGACCTACTACGGACATCCGTACGTTGATTATAGAATTCGGGCAGTAATCATTTGAGTCAAAGTAACGATTGAGCAATACACCCGTAGTTCAGTGTCAATCAAATAACAACCAGTTACTCCTATATTGTTGTGTCAAATTGAGATACTAGGCTCTTGTTTGGAAACAATAGACAAAGGGGTCTGCCCTCGATCTGAGCACAAAGAAACCCCTCGACTGAAATAGAAGTCTTCGGGAGGAACTTTAACATGTTTGAAGAACACTTCTCTGTGTCAGTGCCGTTTTTCATTGGCCTTTAAAACAGGAATGTGAGAACAATCTTTGTTTTAAAGTTTTGACTACAGAATTAGCTTGCGTTTGATATTATTATGTTTTTTTTGTATTGATAAATAACCATAAAAAAGCCAGTATGATAAAAATAATTGTATTTATTTTGGCACAACTTTCTTAATAATTAAATTTTAGAATCTTACTTAAAATAATAATAAAAAAGTTAAGAACTTACTTTTAATAATAGATAACTTATTTTTATAATAATTTCTCTTACCCAATTCTTATGAAACTGGTTCAGTATTCTGAAACAATAAAAAAATCTAATTAACAAATCAGTCTTCTACGAAGTCGTTTGAAAAATACTCATTACTATTATTAGTACTTACTAATAATAGTAATGAGTATTTTTCAAAATGAGACAGTCAAGTCACACGACACGTGCTGCCAAGAGCTTTCTCTGAGAGACCAGTAATGAATTCCTCAAGACATTATGAACACTTATTGTGAAGTGAATTATCACTTTAACGAGTCAAGAATGTTTGAGTTATTATAAGAAATGAGGGAAGAAAGAAGAAAGAAAATTAAACCAATTTTCAATACTTGAGGTTAAAGAATGCGAGTAGCCTTCGAAAGTAAATTTTCAGACTTTTTTGAATGCAATTTGCAGAACGGTTTCTTTGATTGGGACCACGTCTTCTAACTAGTCTTATTTTTAGACAAGACAGGGCGCTTCCATTATATAATTCAGTCTTTTTTATGGTTCTTTTCGTAGTTTTTCTAAAATACTCCACTGTCTGTTAGTGATTGACCACACTAAATACTGCAGTTTCAGCATTTGCCAGTAGGTTAAGCTAACTGAGATCATTGAAAAGTGAATATTGATGGATCTGAACTGATTTAGAATCCTCGCCCGCAGCAAGCTTTAAGTCAATAAACTACACAATACGAACAGCGAACCGGAAATCTGTTAGCTATTTTTGTATCTGTTTGAGCTAGACTTGGCCATTATTTAAGGCCAAAATTAGTGAAATAATGAATGTTCAATATCACTATGTGGCTTGATTTGATTGAACATATCGTGGTAAAACGTCCCAATCACGACACATTTTTAAAAATGTCAACGAAGTAACAAACTACACACAAGGGGTACAAGGGGTATTCCTCACGTCAATATCACACATCAATAACGTTATTGACGTTGACTGAACGTCAATATTGCACAAGAAAATCGCGCCGGTGTGTTCAGCAAATAACAGAAAGTGAACGTTTCTAACGGACAGATAGACGAGGGTTCGAATTTACGACAGGAACACAACGATGAATAATTTAAAGTGGGTTTGTTAACATGAACGGAACACGATACAAGGTAAATAGGGCATTTATAACTACCAATTTATACTGATGTTGTGAAGGTAACTTTAACGTAAGTACCTGTAGTAAAGAAAAGTATGAGAAAATCTTATTTGAAAATATAAATGTGTTTTTCTCTATTGGTTTTCTATTTTTATGTAGGGTATTTCAGTCATCTGGTTACAATAACATAAGTAGGTACCTATTAAGATCCTTAGCTTGAAACTGTATATAAAATGTCCAAGGAAATACTTTTGACCGATGAATTATTTAAAAATAATTGATAATGACTAAAAATGTTCATAATATGTAAAATAATAAAATGTGACATAAAATGTTCTATGTTTAAGACGCAGAAGAAAATTTTCCCATCTCTTTAGTATTTTCCATCTCCTTTCATCCAGACTTCTAACATGATCTAACATAATTGCCGACACCACAAGACGCAAGTTGCATACACTGCTGCTTCAGCACCGCAGCAAGATCTTACTTGCGAGCGTTAGTGTAATGCGAACTAGCATCGTGTGCTCAGTAATGAAGTTGGGAAGACGTAGTGATGGGTTCAGTGGGTCAAGTTATAATAAAGTCAGGCCTTTACATCTTTAGAGATAATTTACACAGTGTCAGGAGGCAATCCTTGCCTACACTTTACGGGACACTGTAGTGCCTGGGACGTTGATGAGATGGAATAGGAATAGGAATTTGAAGAATTGTTATAAGTGTATAGTACAGTGGCAAATGTGACATGTTCATATAAATGATAGTCAATACACTGACTTAGCCACAGGGCTTCTTCACAATATTTTCCTTTACCGTCCAAAAATATGATAAAAATAGGTTAAAAAACCGTTCCAGATCTTGTTCTAAAGTAAAAGATTAAGTAAGTTACCAATGTTTTTTTTTTTAGTTTCTATGATCAACTTAAGAATGAACAGTAGATTATTACCAATCAAAATCAATTATTACCTATTATTTTTATGAATATTTACTAAAAGATATTATTCAAAAAGTAGACATTTAGTTAAAAGATAACTCTGTTGAAATCGTTATTGATTTTGGCACGAAAAAACTTGTTGTTCTATATAATTTGTACTATGTCAGGATAAGATAGAGCATAAGACAAAATAAGGTCGGAAAGAGAGTCGAGACCGTGTGTAATTGAATGCGCGACGCGTCGTGTCCTCGGCTCGAATTTATGTGTTGTTCGCGAAACTCATTATGTAAGGCAGTTAGGACTAAAGATTCCAATGGAACTACGCTTAGAGTCGTCGCTTAGAGATCAGACTTGAATCTGAGCTTAAGCATCGATTTTGGATAGTTCTTGCTGGAAACTGAAAATTACCCGGAGTCTACACTTAGACTTGAGTACGCTCTAGCATCGATTTTGGACAGTTCTTCATGGATATAGAAAATCACCGTTTGAGATACAATTTGCGTTTGATTGGGTCTCCGAATACGAGCCTAAGTGCCTTAGTCACTGTTGTAAATGTGTTTTATTGTATATTTTATTTCACGTTTTAAGCAGGCCTTGATTAATCATTAAGGTCTAGTTTCAATGGAATCTTCTGACAGCCACGGTTAGTGATTCCAGTTGAAACATTGGGTTTTTAATTAACCTAAAACATATACTTTATTTACAGAAACTAAACTAATACATAACTGTACAAAATACAAATAGAACCAGTTGAGCCATCTAAGGACCGTTGCAAACGGTCTATAGGTAGCTCAACTGATCCATTGGGTTGAAAATAAAGATAATTCTACATTAATTAGGTACCTATGAGTTAAGCAACTTGATGCTTGTGTATTGCTTGGTATCAAACCCGCAACTTCCAACGTTTCAAACGAGTCGCCTACTGTGATCAAGATCTAAGAGATTTTCTTCAGTCTCATCCCAAGTGGATAAAACATAAATTCTTTTTTTTATTTCATTTCGATTTGTGAGGTCAAGGGTTACTGTATCAGATACATTAGATTTCCCAACAGGTACAATTTCTAATAAATCTTGTCAAGCGAAATCCTGACATTCATTATTGTTCAAGGCCGTTTTTCATCGTAAATTTTACTTTTTAATAAATGGTTTCCACCTTTAAATAAATAGATTCACGACTCTTTCTCTGGGGGTAGATTATTTCTCACTAAATTTTACTATCCTATTTAATTTAGGCAGAAGTACTATTACAAAAAAGAAAGTTTGCGAGTATGTGTGTTTGTTACTCTTTCACGCGAAAATTTTGCTAAATATACATAGCTTACGGTCTATACCCAGAGTGAGTAGGTAAGCTAAATCTTAACACACGCCCGCCAGTTTAGGGAAGGTACTTTTGACCTGGTCCTTCTCCAAAATGTCACCAATTTGGTACAAGTATGAATATGAAACAGCTGCTCCCCATACACACTCAGCTAAGTCCCATCCACACGATGCAAGATTCTGGCCTGTAAATGTGAAAATGGTAGGTTTAAATCAGTGGTAGGTACTTAAGTGGACAGGAGTTAAGAAAGTAGAAGATCTGTTTAGACTAGCACTAGACTAGAAAAACATAGCAAGATGACAGCTAACCTTCAGTAATGGAGAAGCACCAAAAGAAGAAGGTACATAAATAAAACCATAAAATTATTATTGTTTTATAAATTTTACTTTTCATCTCTCCCTTGGCCATAATTCATTTCCCGCTATCTCGTAAACGTAACAAATGATCCCAGAAGTTTAATTTGTTTTATCTAATTTTTGAAAAAACTTCGAGACATTTCCCAAAGGGAAATTACCGATATCCGATGCCAAAAGTTATCCCGTCACAATGAAAAATCGCTTTGTATAGGCTCACTTTACACTACATTAGTACCTACCTAACATAAACAGTAGTGTTCGTGATTCTGTGAACAGTAGTGTGTGTGAACAGTAGTCTAAGCCCCAAACTTTTAGTAAGTTTTTCTTTTATAAATGAAATGCCTAAGTGTGGTATAACACTAAAAATATATATGCTAAGTAGTGTTCGTTTTTATTAATACATTTTATTTATGACCAAACGTATACACCGTAAAAACTTAAACTCTGTGTTTCTGTAAAACCTTAAGTTGTTTCAAACTTCACAAGTAAATAGGTGGGTACTTCTAAAAACTTAAACTAGGGTTATGAATAAAATAATGTCATCATTGCATTGAAAAACTATTAGTAAGTATTTTCATTTATTCTGAAATAATAAAGTGTGGTAAGTTAAGAGTGGTTTAACAATATATAAACCAAACTAGGTTCGTAAATATAATAATTACATGATCATGAGGTTTTTTTCAAAACAGATAGATAGTTAGAGACGAGTAGGTACTTGTCCGAGTTCACTCGACCAATGAGAACTGGCCTAAGTATCGGGCAACAATCGCTCGATTACCTGCCGCTTGTCAAACTGACAGAGCAACGACACGATCGAATTATAGATACTACGTTTAACTGAGGGGATTGAGGTGGGGCGCGAGTGCTAGCGCTTAAAAGGTAACGGTCAAACTTTACTATTTTTTTTTATTTAAATACATATTCTTAAAAATCGGAAACTACATGACACCAATTCAGTATTTTAGATGTAGATGTAGAAGATATCTAACTATAAAGAGATCAGATGACCATAACCGAAGACTTTAGTTTTTTTAAATTATTTTGCTTGATTAGCAAAAAAATGAAAGCAAAGAAAGAAAAAAAATGTAAATATTTATATCTGAAGGACCTCAAGGATCACTTAAAAATGTCTTATAAGCTAGGTTAAAAGAAGCAGAAAAAAGCAAAAGATAAAAACAAGCGTAAGAAAATTATTCGACGTTGATATAGTCCATTTGAAATGCGATCGTCTCAGTAAGAAAGTAGTCCACGTGATATGCTCTAGATCTAGGAATGACCTGTGCCTCAAAAACCACTCATGTGAAAATTCATTTAATCCGCCTTAGCTACCAATCTAACCAAAACTCACTTATACAGGCATAGGTAGGTAAGCGTATCAAGGTATCAGAATTTACCCATGCGAAAACATAATCTATTTTCGCTTGAAATCTAGCCTGGACTCTAGTTTCAGCAACAAACAGCTAAGACAGTCTGTGTGGAGCTTCAATTATAGATGGTCAGTCAGGCATTCGACGTGCGACGTCATTGTTCCCGACTAGAGCGCATACATAACCCACCGTAACGATCAGTTAGCTAAATTAACATTCGGTTCTATTCCACTTTGGATTTAGCTCGAGTTAGTAAGGTTTTTACTCAATGCTTAACTATACTTAATTTCTAGCTAGATTTGACAATTGACAATTATTCCTATTAGCTCGCTTCAAGAAATGAAGTATAGTAGGTAAGGTAAACCGAAGGTAATGCCTCATTCGTTCGTTCTTTAGAGCAAGTGGCCGACTCTGGTGACAGAGTTTTAAGGTCGCCTAAAGGCCTCCTTCCACCATGATCACGGATAAACAAATCATAGTAAATATCCTGTTTTAAGTGTTTATAATGTTCAAAACCATGATCGTTAAAAAAGTTTTATGATTTAAGCATCTATGATGCTACTCGCTCAAGCACTTGCAAGCCGAGCATAGACCAAACAAGTAAGCTCTAAAGCCGCAGTGTGACACATTTCACTCAGACAAAGAGCCTCACCGCGGGCATTAATGGCTTCTTTTCACCACGCGAGTACCGTCGTCAAAGAAAGTTTAACGTAAACCTCTCCATGAAATCTTTAGGTGGTAGACGGGATAGGCTTTCATGCCTTACACCAAGTAGTTTACTTGTAATATTTTGTAACAAATAAATTCAGATTGGCAACCAGTAGTGAGTTGGGTCTACGTCATAGTCCACGCCACAGAGGGAACGAATACGCCCGAATACTGAAACGCTTATTAAAGTAAGTGGTGCTTATCTATGTGAAGTCATTAAAATTCCCACATTAGTTCACTCACAGTTAGGTCTCTAATGGCCGAAGACTCAAACGATTATTAATTATTTAAGGCCGTATTGATCGTTAAGGAAGTTATGTTTTGACAGATTTGTATGGACGTAAAGTCAAAACATATTGTATGGACATAGGACATAAAGGCCAAACATCAGTACTCAAAAACCGAAAAAACCGTCACTAAATTTTACGATTAACAAACAAAAACGTACAAAATTGAGTCAATTCATAAAAGCTAAACAAGATAGTTTTTACTGACTGTACCATAAAAGTGCACTAACTATGATGAGTTACCTGTGACTTATTTTTCGCGCTAAAGTAAGCTTTTTTAATTTGCGAACCGTACATAAAGGTGCGGTGCGACTGACAGCGTGGTTTCGGACCGATTGCCGGACGAATGGAAAATTGTGGTTGCTTAGCGAGCGAATGGGAAAAGGGTTGGTTATATCGGAAGATAATTAACCAAATGCAATCACAAAGCTTGAGTTATTGAGAACAAGCGAAGAGAGAAAAGATTTCAATGACATCTAGGGTGGTTTTACGTTGTGTTTTTTTTTTATTAGGTTCTCAAAACTGGACGATACACTATGAATATTCATAAAAAAGTTAGGATACATGAAAACATAGAGGAGTGTTCGACCTATTAGATGAGTAATGTATGTTCTGGCAAACATAACCAACTTACAATTAATTCGAACAATGTTTTGTTTTTAATGATTATTTATAGGGATAATAAAAAACTTAATTAAAAATTGTAATTCAAGCCTTTGAACTGAAAATCAAGGGTAAATCCTTCTTGACCACACGGTTCTAAAAACAAAAAAAGGTAAATGTCAGTGATCAGTCTATCAGTTATCCCGCTGTATCCTACACCACAACCTACCCTTTCTATGGCTAATTAAGCTTCCTGAATGTTTGATTCACGAGTGAAAATAAACTTTTATTAGTCTGCTTATTTGCGACCCGCTCGGTTTTCTAGCGAATATATTTAAGTAGCGTGAACTTGTTTTTCATTTTAATGTACATGGAAGTATTTTGTTAAAAGGAGGGCATAAACAAGCTGTAGTGTTTATATTATATATTAGTTAAAAAATTGAATACCTAACTAAAAACGATTTCACTTTCAATACTATAGTGAGTTGGTACTTAGGCATCATTATAATCACACAGGAAACTCTGGATCGGATACATAATACAATTTACAATCATAAATTTTATTTTTACTTTTGTTTATTGTGTTCCACATAAATATTTTTCTGAAAATTAAATAATACGTCCTATCAGAAACATAAGTCTTCGAACTAACATGTCTTTGTTTAAATCTAATTAAAATTCACTGTAAAAACTGTACAATCACATTCCGGACAGCCCCGATGAATCCAATCCCATTCGTCGGACACTCCATTACTTACGGACTGCCGCATGCCGGATCGACGGACACTGTCGTGACAAATTAAAAAGGCCAATTTGTCCAACGGACTGCCACTTGCCAGGTGCCGGATTTATTGTCATGATATTTTCATTTACTGCAACTAGATAGTTCCCTATTTTTGTGAAGAAATTGTTAAATCCTTCATATTTGTAAGATTTTACAATGATGTACAGTTGAACCATTTAGATATCGTAAATAAATCAATAGATGACTTACTGCTTAATAAAGTTACCTCAGGGGATGCTCTGTTACCTCAGGAGCTTTAATTTGCTGTTCCAAGTATACAAGACCAGTGTAATTATGGAAATAATGAATCAATTCGGAACAAAGGTTGATTTTTATTTGCAATATTTTTTACAAACCGGAAAATACGTTTTGAAAATTTTAATAGTTTTAAATCGGGTATGCTTAGGTTGTACAAAAGCCGTCTTTATTATCTACTCATTAGAAATCAACAAATAACGGTATTAAAATGGTAAATTTGGGCATACACCAACATATGAGTATTTATCTTTAATAAAATCTAAAAATTACAGAAAGATCTAAAAGAAACGTCTACCACTCTTTAGGATACAGTCGTGATCATATTTCATTTAGTAAACCATTAAAAACATTCAATAAATAGCTCCTCAGGTGTAATCTCTAAATACCTCAAGAGCCCAACTGGACACCGAAGCAATTTCCCTAAAATAAAACAGGATATTAATTAGTTGGCGAAGGCTGAGCTTCTTTCATTTACCTTTCATTTAGTCGTAAAATATCCTTTAATTACTTATAGGAGCAATAACAACGGAAAAGAAAATAAACAGAGGAAAATGGCAAAATTATTTCGAATAAGGTAATTTTCAAAATATTTGATTGAAAAAATCTTACATGAATAAAATCACGTCCTTTCCATGGGGTAGGCAGAAATCAGGGATTTCCACTTCACAATCATGACACACCAGTTTCGCCTTATTTACTCTCACTACATTCTTCATGCAAAAAAAGCGTTACAGTTAATAAATTTGTTAAAAAAGTAAAAAAAGTTTTAAAAAGTAGCTTAACTTGAAAATTGGCTTTAAAATAGACTATATTTTAATTGCTAGAATAAAAACAGCGGTTTTTTAAATTGCAGAATTTATTCGTTAGTTGAAATAGTGTTTCTATTCAAAGTACAAATATTTGGGATTGTTTAGTTGAAAGCAAATTGGAAAGCTTTTAAAAGCTTTTGTTCACTTTTTACACTTCAGATAGTAATATCGTTGCTACCTTCCGGTTTTCATGAAAAAATTTGCTCAATTTTCAAAACATCTTGCCAAACTAAAGATATCTCAGGGTTTTTAACCATATAAAGAGGCATGTGCCTTTGACTACCACCTCAGATATTTTCAAAGCATTATGGCACCTTCATGATTATCACATCGTCCTACAAGAGAAATAATGTCTATAGCGCCTTGAGGTAGTCATGATCGGTTTTGTTTTGTGTCTTGTTTCGTATTAAATAACTCTAGTCCCTATTATACCTAAAACTTAGAGAGAAAATGTAAGGAAACTATACAAGAGTAGGCAAGTAGAAAATTTCAATTAGACTCACACTGACATGTTTATTTTCGTCCCAAATACAACTAAAGTACCTGAACACGAAGGAAATTCATTAAATTACGCGTGGCTTATTCCGTAACCTTTCTATTTTCCTTTCAAAACTAAATTGCTCGTTTTCAACGAGCTCCACCAAGCATAAACCAGTTGATTCAGACACAATTGGCCGGTTAAACGACCATAGACGTATAGTTAAGCCTAAGTTGTTTGAGAAACGGTGAACGTCATAGAAATACCGTTAAAAGAATATTGAAACTATCGTAGGCAAGATAATTGGTTTCAAAACTTGGTGTTGTCGAGGTTATTTCATGGTTTTAAAAGACTTACTAATTTTTTTTTTCATAACTTTAGAATAGTTATTCCAAAAGAGATTGCTATAAGTAACCAAATTGCGTTAGTGAGCGCTTGTGGCGAAGCTTCCTAAGATTTTCTTGATGGATCGATAAGAAAGAAAGAAAGAAAGTCTTTAGGTGGTTTAAAAACTCAGTCACTAAAACTGATCACTTGCTTTTTAGCACATTAAGTACAAGAGACATCATCGCGGACAAATTAGAAGTTATTCCGTTTAATTGTTTATTTTATTGCCTAATTAAAACGTTTGGTAAAAACATTTAATGCTATTAAGTACTTACTCTATCTTTTACGATAGTAGCTGTAATAAATACGACTCCGTAATTCCAGGAATTGCGAAACAACCCAAGTCCTTATGTCCGCGTCATAAAGTTCATTTCATATTGAAAATACGAGTATATTTGGAGTGATAGGAACCCAGTCCCATTCAGTCCCGATTTGCAAACATATTGGGGCTCAATGAAAAATATTTTCGACCTTTTTGACTTTTAAATGAATCGTAATCCTAACTCAGTTCGGATTGAGTTGACGATTTAAAAAACCTTTTGTTTTTATAAAATTAGTTATCATTTTTGGAATTTTAAAAAGGTTTCAGTAACACAAAGTGACTTTTCCAGAATAATTAATGTTTAGATCTAGCACCTACAGATTATATTTTTTCGTGTAAGTTCCGTTTCTCAATATTGATTTGATAATATTATGTAAATCAAAAATTTGATAAAAAACATCCTCCAGTAAGTCCTTTCATCAACTACAGAAGCTGATGGTGAAAATAGATTTTAAAAAATAAAATCTCTATCACCACAAGCTGAAGATGTGAATGATTCTGAAGTAATTTTTGGTTGAACAAAAATCAAAAATCAAAATCGGTCATCTTTTATGTTTCCTCACACTGATACACACTGCTAACCTAATCACACCTCTTTCGGCTTAAGGAGAAATAACATTATATTAAATTTTCTTAAAACCATCTCAAAATCCCATACGAACAAGATAACTTAACGCTTGATTGCTGTCATGCGGAAATGAGCCCATAAATTCGGGTAACCCGCCCATTTTATGTAAAATAGCCATTTGTGGTAAGTTCCATGGCCCAGTGACCCGATGTAGTTGGGTTAGGCCATTAACTTCCTCTCGGTAATAACACGGGACATTGAAGGACGGGCCGATGACATGATGGTCCTTGTCGATGTATGAAGCCGTTATGTGAACAATTTTTGTAAATGAGCCTTGTTATTGTAATGTTTGGGGTTTGTATTAGGTTTTTATGCTCGATTTTTATAGTCAACGTACGGATCAAAGAGAATGAATAATCACTAAGTACTGTTTTGATGTCCGAGGTCCCTCACCATAGGAACTTTGTTTTATAGCACAAAATGTATGTAACATTTTGACATTAAACAAATATGTATCTATATCGCATCATCCTACAAAAGAAAAATTATGGTTAACACGAGTCTATGAGCCTTTTTGAAATGTCTATTAGATAAGTTTTTAAGTACCTAGTGTAGGTTATCGCGAGAGTTTAAGAAAGAGATTTGTATTATTTAATTTTTTTTACAAAATCAACGCCTCACCAAAACTTTCGAAATATATCTCTGGTATCGCTAGCTCGTGATTTATAAGCCAGTGCTACGTATTCTGTGGGCACTATCGGTGCATCTATAATTCGTGGCACGTCTGCCACACCTGACTTTGAAGCCTTGGATTTATAAAATATGACCAACGCTATATAGCAGACGTATTACAAGACACTATATACCATCTTTCAGTAAATAATTACAGACTGAGGCCTTTTTAGGCGGCCTAAAACTCCGTCACCAGAGTATGTCACTTGCTCATACAAACAAACGAACGAACAAGTAATAAATAAAGTAAGGTACTTTGTTGTTACTTACCTCCAGTTTTAAATGTTTTATGTTTGCCATTTTCTCTAAAATATAGTATTTTGTACTATTTGTTTTTGTGCGTGTGTATTTTATGCTATTCTCTTCCAATTCATCAACTCATCCTACATGCCAACGGTTAATATAAGATCATTTGCATAAAATAAAAATGAGTGCTTTTATCGGTATTTATTTTAAAACCTACATAAATTAAATGCTCCAAACTGCTGTAGTACTTATTAGCTGTAATTTTAACTCATGTAATCAGTTTTGATTTAAAAGTTACAGTAAGTACTCGTAAGTAAATGATTTATATATATTAAAATAAAATGGGACTCCACTAATAGAAAATTAAAATAGATTATCAAGTCAATTTGCAAAATGTCACCCTCGCCAAACAACGGTGATAAATTCTTAAGAAACCGTCGGCAATTAAATAAATTACCCGCGGGATCTGTTATCGATGGTCTCCCTAATGTCCTGATAATTGACTGTTAATTAATTAATGCGATCGTCCGACGTTATACTCGTACTCTTTTACTCGTAAAATAGTATACGTCAAAGGAGAGCACACATTTCCTGAAAAAAGAAAAAGCTGCTGCAAAACTTTCTACTGAAAAAATTATGAGCGGTATATAGATAGATAGATAGATAGATATAGAGAAGTTTATTTGGTACAGATACATAGTAGGTAACACAAAATAAAAAAATAAAAATTATATATTGTATTTGTAAGCAAATTATAAAATAATGGAGCCTTATGTTATAAGTAAAAACAAGTAATATAAACACAGTTTTAGTTCTGTTGTAAGTTTGTAGGCGTATGTGTATTTGTTTATAACTTAGATTTAATATCATGGTGTCTGCCTGAGGCACAGACTAACTGCCTGAGGCAACGTAGGTCCTGAGGCCCTACCATCAGTTTACTGTAGTATTGATACTATCCTCGATACCGAGTCAAGTATCGCAAAATATATGAGAATCCAGCGCAGCGCCGCCCCCGGTAACTTGCATGAACTAATAATTTCATACATTTGAAATACTTGACTCGTTAGCGAGGATAGTTAACTATACAACTCGAAAACTCATGGTAGGTTGGATGGTAGGTACTAATGAACTACATATTAAGAAATCCTGCTTGGTTATTGAAAATTATAAGCTCCAACTTTAAAATAGAAGTAGGTTCAATGTTCCTCTGATTTTTTTTTATAAATAATGTCATCCGAATATTCTGTGATTCCGTCAATTGTAGACCGATTTATGAAAAACATTTTTTACTTAATAGCACAGGAAGGCATAGGTGGGTACTTCCAAGAGGTCCCAATAAAAAATTAAGGATATGACAAGGATCTCTTATCTTCCGAGTTATGAACAGAAACGGCCCTCGAGTGCAAAAATTACTCTCGTCTTACGTTCCTTCAACTATTTTTCTGCCTCTTGTTTAGTTTTGATTTTTATCAAGTTTCTTGTAACTTTAAGTAATTAAATGTATTTACAGATCTTAATCTGAAAAAACAAACACAACAACACAAAAATACTGTTAGGGTCTCAAAAACCACTTCCTACTTCGATATTCTTACTTCCTGTGTCATTAAAAAAAGTATCTAAGTATTATATCAGTCATCGGTTACCATAACACAAGCATTTAATTGCTTGGGAGTAGATGACGCTGTGTGGAGTGTCTAAAGATATTTAGTCATTCAATTATCTCTAATTTAAATCTAATCACGCAATTTCCTTCACGTATCATGAAGGTTCGAAATGAAGGCTTTTGTGGTTTAGTACCTTCCTCCGCGGTTCAAGGAAAGGATAGTATCATAAACATGTCCTCAATCATTTGAATAGGAGGAATGCTAATTTATAAGCTGCAAGGGGAATTTATTGGTTTATAAATTTTATCGTATTCTAGTAGATTTTATTCTAAAACTCATATTTAAAATTGTAGTAAAACGAGAATATTAGGGACAATTTTTTATTCTGCGGATATAGGTAGAGTGTAAGTTACAATAATAAGTTACTATTGGGTTACATTATTTTATGATAACTAAGCAATTATGTTTTAATAGGTACCCTTATTAGTGTCTTATGAATCAGCTTTAATCAGAACTACCGTACGCATAACAACAATAAAAATAATAAAAAAATTAACGAATAGGGCCCCAGCCAAAGATTTAATACCGATAATCCGACCCTTTGTAATCAAAACTTCACAATACGAAACGGTTCTAAAAACTCAATTTACTATCCCCAAATGGAACTCTGTGCACGGGAATTACATTACATACGAAACAAAAAACAATCGAGTTTTAGCTTTTTCCAATTCACGCCAAAATGGGAATGCCCAAGCCAAACGTTATGAAAAAGAATATTAAAGCCGAATATTTTATCTAGGGAAACACTTACCTACTCGTACTTAAAAATAAGGGTAAATTAAAACACTGTTTTACCGTTGTCCTACCAAGTTTTTCATCCAAAACAAAAGAAGTCTGAATAGATTATGCTGGGAATAATCCCAATAGATCATAATTTTCATTCATTTTCATTTTTCCCGTCAGCAAGCGACGACAAACGTCGTTTCCCGCTTAATTAAACGTCAAGCAGCCATTTTGAAATAAACATGCATGAGCAAAGTGGAGCGAACTCCCGCTTGTCACGTACTCTTGAATAATGCAAAATACTTTTAAAATCTTTTTTTGGCGAATCTTATTTACGATTACGGCGACAAGAAATATGTGCCTCGCTCAGGTGTAAGATTACTTGCAAATCCCGACTTTTGAATACGTTCTTAACTTTGCCATGAAAATTATAAAGATTCAAAATAAATGTGCTCAAACGAATTTACTTGACTATGTATAAATTCAGTTATGTAGACGATACAACAAAGATGCAAATCTTTCTTGCGAAACGTCAAAAGAAATGATTCATTATTTTACAATTCGGTCACGCATTACTAATGCACTTGACATGTCCCATTGAACTCCATAACTACTTCTTCATAAATAATGCAAACCTCACAACCCCTTGCAGTCGATGCCAAATCACGTGACACAACTAATGTCTGCAATCACAAGAATTAACACCCGTCTCCCTACCGACACTGAAAGCGATTTCTTCTCATCTCATGAATATTGAGCTGCTAATTTTCAAAGTTCGTCACCTCTTCCGTTCTGCAGGCCGGTCACGTTCGCGTAGTACAATGACAGGTCCTAATCGGCATCCGTTACGCAACCGCTCCTCGCTTAGGCGGCCAATGTCGCAGCCCACGCGGAATATCGATCATGAAGGAGAATCTTCGAACAACGTCCGGACAAAACGGAAACTACAGGAAACTCGGGATTCTGTATATAAGAGCGTATGTGTTTGAACACAGCATCATTCGGCTACAGTCAACCGAGTAAGCAACAATGAAGACCTTCGCTTGTGTAGTTCTCATCGCAGCGGTGGCGGTCGCTGAGCCTCCGAGCTACAGGCAGAACCGTCAGAACTTCAGGTTCCAGAGGCAGGAACTTGATAGGGAATCAACAACCCCTGGTTCTGACGCACCTTACCCTGCGGCGGGATTCAGACCCGCCAGGCCTTTCAACCTCCCCAACGAAGCTGCTCCACCCACATCATACGGAGTACCAGACGACAGCTATGGTGCACCTGCCCAGACCTACACTGCCCCTCAGCAAGAGTACGGAACTCCTGACAACCTTTCAACTGAATACGGTGCACCTACAACCAACAAAGCGGAAACAAGTGGTGACGAGACTCTTCAAGTTGAAGGCTTACAGAAAGAGAAGATAGAAGAGGCACCGAAGGACGCTGAGGTGTTGAGCAACCAGGGAGCTTACTACGTGCTACTTCCTGGATCTCAGCTTCAGAGAGTGCAGTACCAGACTGAGAATGATCTTAGGAATATGGCGTACACGGCCCGACTTCAGTACAGGAATGAAGACCGCGCTCCGTTGTACGTGTACACCGCTGTGCCCCAGGTCCAACCATCTGCTGCATACATACAGCTCTTTTAGACTGCAGTAAACGGAACGAACTTTTCTGAATTCAAAATTGTGTTTGATTAAGAAAACCTGTGAGATTAAAGTGATTCAAACTTGGCACACAAAGTAAAAAATATTATCAACTAGCTGCGCCCCGCGGTTTCACCCGCGTAAGTCCCGTTCCCGCGGGAATATCGGGATAAAAAGTAGCCTATGTGTTAATCCAGGGTATCACCTATCTACATACCAAATTTCAACCAAATCGGTCCAGCCGTTTTTGCGTGAAAGAATAACAAACATACATACATACATTCTCACAAACTTTCACATTTATAATATTAGTAGGATAACTTTTGTTTACTATTAATTCCAAAGCCCTTTCCCCAAGCGTTTGGTAACTAACTTTATGTATACCACATTTAAAGCTAAAAAGTTTACCTACGAGTAAGTCCTTTACCAATTCTGATGACGGACTTCTAAGACACCAATATGGCTTCATCGTGGCTTAAATAATTTAATCACCGATATCGATTCAGTGTGTCAAAGTACATAATAGCATAAGTATATATAGTCTGTCTATAAAGTCGTGACAATAAATGAGGGCGCTGCTAAAATGTATATAGCAACCCTATAGTGTGACTACTGATTTTGATACTTACAGTTCGTTCCATGTAAAAGTTCCTACCAGCTTTTTGGCGGGAATTTGAGAAGGCATGTTTTATTTTTTAAATCTTGTGCATAACTGTGTAATAATGTTGGATTAAAAGGTTAAACTGTTGAGTGTTCATACATACATAGGTGAAGGCAAATGAAACAAAATTGGATTTCATTGTCATTTTTATAAGAATTTTATTTTTTGCCGTAGTGCACAAATATTAAAATTGTCCATTGCTTTCTTGGCCGACCCTACTGTTTCACAGGAGTTTCAAACTTCCCATCATTCTTGAATTCGCCTAACCGTAGGTACTTTCTGATTTACCTGAAAATTAAAAAAAAAATATTACTGAAAGTAATCAAAAGCATTTTAAACTTATAGCAATTAGTTAAAATTTTAAATACTTAGGTAGGCAGAAAACGTAGCCAGACTGTGTGCCATTTTAATGTATCAAGATTAGATGGTACTCCTACAACATGACTTACTGTGATGTTCAATCTGACGTAAAAATGTGCAATGTAAACAATGCCTTTTTTGGTCTCCAAATCGTAATTTAGGTCAATTTGTTACTTCAGGCAGATTAGAAACAAACAATAAAACGATTACATACCCGTTATAGATGCTGTTCGCCCATTTAAATCATCCAAATCCCACAAAATATGTTCAACTTGGTATTCCGCTAAACATTGCTGGAAAACTTTAAAAATCACTTCCCGCGTGTCACTCTCATTTACTTTACTTATTTGTGATACTTTTGTGCGTAGTTCGGTTTCATTTCATTGCAGTTTAACTAAGAAAACAACAAAAAATAGAGGAAAATATGTTCTTGAACTCACTCGATGACAGCTGACGACAGCTGTTATACCTTTGTTTGGTGCTGCCAGATACACGAATAATTTTAGTTCCTCAAACATTCATGTCACGACTATATAGACAGACTATACATTATGCAGATTATAATTTCGCTGTCAGAAATGAATATTTGTGCATTCTTAAATACTTCACTTTCCGAAAACAAAAGAAACAGGTTTAGGTCACGGCCATGTCAAGCATGTCATGTCACGAAATAAAAAGAGGTTTCTTACAAATATTTGTTTGCTGACATTTTTCGGTCGAAGTGCAGTCAAAGGTACACAAAGATGTTTGCCAACATGATTTACATTACAAAGATGAGTTTGTTTTGTAATTTTTGCATGATGCGTAATACAATAACATTTAAATAAGTAGGTACCTACTACCCTTTCTTTACATAACTTTACAAATACACAGTTGCTACTTGTTTATCCGTACCTACATACATTAATTTTGTATTTAAATTACCTACGTTTTTAACCTCATCTACTTTGTCCTTTAATTTTTTTTTAAATTTTAATCTTCCTTTAGTTGTCTCTTAGAAAATGTATATTATAATTATAATTATTATAATTGTCATTTAATTGTCAAAGTAAAGGTATCATTTTCGATTTTTTTTTAACTACTCAATTATAATAGCTAATAAAAAGTACCTACGAGAGTATCAGTCACTAATCAGTCAAGTTTATTTGTGAAGTTACGCACCTTATGTTGCAAAATTTGCATAAAACAAATAAAAATTCCACACCACCACAGAATAACTAGTAGGTACCGGTACCACATAACACGCTCTCCAATTTTTTTGTAACTTTAGTTCCCGAGTTATTATTCTTTCTGCTTGTTGACTGTGCGGAGGTCACGTCAGGACCACGCGCCAGCATTTTCCTTTACATTTGAAACAAAGGGACCGAGTGATTGCTTACTTCTCCACAATTTATTTACTTTTTATTTCGCGGCTGTATTTTAGGTTTCAAGATGTAATTGAAAACTAAAAATGTTGATTTGTGATTGTGTTGCCGTTTGAAACCGATTTTTAACCAAAGTGTTTTAAATGTAAGTAGGTTTCTAATAAAACTTATTTATAAGCTCATATTGAAAAATATATTTCAACGTAGGAGTTTCGATTTCTAAATATCTAAATTAAAAAGTAGTGCTTTATAAAGCTTAAATTTTAGTAAACCTAACAATCTAACATCGTTATAAATATTGAATTTTATGGCGATTCGGTTGGTTGTTTTATTAAATTGCCACCAATAAATAACTACACATATACCTATGAGTTATTTAACTATCAAATCTTTATATCAACACCCTTATTCCATTAATTTTTCGTCCAATCGAGCAAAGCGCTTTCCCAATACACCTAATACAAAAAAAGCTTACTACATAATGTTCAATGCTTGCTAGAACAAAGCACAGTGATGTTACATGAGTTGACAGGGCACACCGATTGTGAACAAGCAGGAACAAGCAGTCTTTAGAAGCCGAACAAGCATACGTCAACCATGAACCAATCATCTGTGACGTCATCGCCCATTTGTAGCCGCGCTTTGAAACGTCACACCTGTCAAAGCCTTTGTTTGAGCTCACATGACTGTGTGCCATGAACCTATAATGAATATTTGTGGCAGCTTTTGTTACTGGTTTAATCACGAGTTCGACAGTCATTATGAGGCAAACTGGCCAATCAGAGCTAATGGTCTTATAATCATAAATTTGGAAAGGTTTCAAATATGTTTTTATTTTATTACTCCTATGGCAACAAAAAGAGATAGCAACAGATTTAGTATCGGTGTTCAGTATTTTTCGGGTTCAGGTACCTACACATTGATTGAAACCTTATTGGTTTTACAATAATAATGGTAATTATATGAACTTTTTTCTTTACATAATTAATTTGACAGCAATGTGACATTTCGATCGTCCAAAGCTCATGTTGGTCAGAGGTCCAAAGTCAATCATCGCATCCAAGGAATCGTTTATTTTCTTG
Organism: Xanthorhoe spadicearia; assembly: GCA_947086425.1. NCBI lineage: Eukaryota > Metazoa > Arthropoda > Insecta > Lepidoptera > Geometridae > Xanthorhoe > Xanthorhoe spadicearia. The sequence goes on along the minus strand of OX352202.1, from coordinate 9,863,396 downwards.
CACAAGCTTGCACAAAATGGTGTTCTATTAGTTCAAAGCTTATTATTTTTTTACGCTAAAACTAATAATGATAAGAAAAAGCATATTAATTGTAAAATACAACTTTTTGATTTATGAGGACAAAAAGAAATGCAAGTGCATTATTACCTTTATAATAGTGCAATGTAAGTCTAATATAGAAACATTTCTCTTCACAATCTTCTTTCCTTCTTCCTGAAGCGCTCGTTGCGAAGCTTGCTAAGACGGTCTTGTGGATCGCAAGAAGCATTATTATCTGAGCACTTCCGTGATTCACGCATGTTATTTTATCGGTCCCTGCTTTTAGAAGACAACCTAGTCGCATGTCCAGCGTAGCTATAGTAGTTACAAGCTAAACTAAAAGAATAATTCAAACATTGTAAGCACATTCTCATGTTTAAACATGGTTTAAACATACAAGTTTCCAGGTTTGTTAGGCCCTTTTTACATGCACGTGGTAAACCGACTAAAATCTTAAAACCGAGTGTAGGTATGTAGGTATGGGTTTGTTGCTCGTTCTCGCGAAAACTAAAAAATAGATTTGGCTAAAACTTAAGTAAGTAGTTTATGAGTTAACTTTTTAGCCATTCAGATAATATCACAGAGGCGAAGCCACGTCCAAGTAAACTAGTAGACCCCACTAAGTGGGTGAGATGATGATGATATAAAAGGGATCTTCCTTAACGCGATAACGGTACGGTCGGCTTTCTTTCTGAAAGCTCTGTAGCTCATACATTTACATACATAACAGTGTGCATATGAAAAGTCCTTAGAGCTCGTGAAATGTAAAAAACGACTGCATGCACACGCGAGCCATCAGCACGCACTCTTTCGCAAAGGAAAAGCAATTTTCATAAAATACGTTTCCAGTTTTATGACGGAACGTAATTTCCACGTGAAGTTTATAGGCAAATTGAATTAATTATTATAAGTTACGCAAATTATTGCAAATTTCCTTGCTTTCCGACTACTTAATTCAGTATAATATTGCATAGTTATTACGTCATAGGTAAAAAAAAATAGTTTTAACGTCGTAATTATGAACAAAAATAAAAGGGAAATTACTCACTTTTCTAGAAATCGGTTTGAGTCGGTTAATTTTGCCACTTGTATAAATAAAGTGGCGAAATTAAAAACTCGGTGTTAGTTGAGCCCTATTACATAATCTTTTCTTTCTTGTAATAGTCACATTCTCATACGAACTTACATAAAATCTTCCTCATATTCGGATGAAAAGTAAAATGCATCACAAAACCACAGTCCATGTCTGCAAGCACATATAAAGCAGTTTATTTACTCAGTGCTGCTCTGGACACTGTAGGTAGGGTGTAGGGGATCGCGTTGGAACAGGCAATAGAATCCCCTAGTTTTAAGAACGTGACATGTCAAAGTGGTCTTTTTTATGATCTTATTGAATAAAAAAAAAAAAAAAAAAAATTTTTGCATAATGCGACGTTTTCCTCACCTCTATTTGAATCATCTCTGGCTCTTTCATTCACTATTGTTGTATTGTACTCGGATATTGTCCAGAGCGTTGTCATACTTCTAAAGCAAGATAAAACTCAGATAGTTAGTTATCTGAGTTTGAACCGTGTCTCTATAACGCTAAGTTTCTGAATAGAGTTGCTTGAGCCACAGTTCCAACTTAATTTAGCTCTGTCATACGAGTTGTGTTCTAAACAGTTCAATACTATTGCTTGGTCTATTTACTTCAAACGCTTGAAATATTCACAGAGTATTCAACATGCGCGAATTCGACTCGTACTTATCAGATTTTTTTAAAGCAGACATACAAACAAACAACAACAACTTTGAGCTCTGGGTGCGAATCTCTTTTGATAGACAATCTAAAGCCTTGGTAGTTTGACCATTTGTTTTCTATACCTAATGTACCCTTCAAAAATCAGGTGTTCTCGTGTTTGCCACATCCATCACCATCCTCTACTGCTTCTGGGCCCCAGAAAAGGCCCCGTTCGACCTCTACAAGCTCGCCAGTATAATGTACTTGTATGACAAGAAGGAGTGCGGATACCGCCTCGCTATCGAGTCTGTGAAGAACCTTCAGAACCTTCAGCTCAGCAATGATACTATGGGCCTTCATGTGCTGCCGATTAGGTGGAAACCGGCGGAGGTGACAGTGGCTACTAGATTGTCTTCTAAGACTAGAACGTAAGTTTTGTTTGTCTCATACTACTACTAATACGAGTATACTTATACTAATGTACTAATATTACTAGTAATATAATAATAAATTAATATATTATGGAGGTAGTGTTGGTTTGTTTATTTCTTTGTTTGACGGAGGTAATCGCCGAAACTACTTAGCCGATTTCAAAAATTCTTCAACCGATGTGTAGAGTGGACTGTCGGAATGGTTATAAGCTATACTCGCACATTGGTTTTAGTTTTTTTTTTTACTATTCCATGACTGTTCTAAATATTTTTTCAATCAAAAACTCTCCCATACAAGGAACCTTTGCCCATATTTATGTGAAATAATACTTTTTTTTTATTTCAGTTATGTGAAGCTGAGTATAGGCTTTCACGTGGTATGGATGACCATGGCCATCATCATCAGATTCGTCGTAAGCAAGAACAGAAACAGCAACTGTCTTAAGTTCTTTATGGCTTTATTCTTCTATTCATTCATATTTATGATACTCTTCGACTTGTCCATGGCTATTGTGTACGTGGCTCATATCAAGCAAAGCTTGAGCAAGGGCATGATAATAAGGTAAAATATTAAAATATTTAAAAGAAAAAAACTTGTGTACGAATTTGATGAGAGTAAATGAGTCAAAAGAGGTGTGTAAGGATCAAGTGGAAATCCATAGACTCTTCTTACCCCAATAGGAAAAATTATGTGTATGTGTATTTTCTCTAGAAATAAACAGAAAATCTCTAACACTACTCCTATAATAGTTTCTACTAAATTATCATGTAAATTTGAACTCAACAGGTACAGCGGCTGGAGCGTGCTCCTCAAACTAGACAACCCAGAAGACTTCGCCGGCTGGCTACCAATGATAGCGTCAGCCTGCTGGCTGCGCGGCCTCATCATCTTCGCATTGAACGTGTACTGCTGTCGGATCATACAGCACATTCGCAACAAGATCAAGAAGAAAGAGTTTAGAGAGCGGTGGTTCAGGGAAGTGAACCTTCCTATACCTGAGGCGAGAGAAAGTACCATCAAGGATGAGGTTCTGTATTACCGATTGGGGGAGGACCAGCCTTATGTTAAGAGTGATGCTAACTGAAAACTAAATACATTGTATATACATAACGGTATGTTAATCATGGTTCGTCTATTGATGTTTTCTGATCATGGTAAATATCCCGTTTTAAGTGTTATTTTATAATTGGATTTGGTAGATAAAAAGTAATAGATTAATATTTATTTTTTGCCTTTTGAGGTGGCAAGACTCCAATTACGATGGATATTCGCTTTTTGTTCTGAGTGCTCATTAAAATTATTAACTTATTTTCTAATTAAACTTGTTTATATTTAAATAACTTTTGTTAGTAAGTATTATCTATCAGTTAGTTTCCAGGCTTTGCTTTTTACAATGCTAAAAGCCCGGGGTTACTTATCTTTTTCACAAAAAAACGGTCTAATTTAGGTTTAGTATATTTATTCTCAAAAATACAATGGTATCACTTACATGAGAACAATGTTTTGTCGTAATAATCGGTATAAATAAAAAATACAAACAGTATAACATACTCTCCTTTTGAAGTCTGTTAACAGCAAACAAGCATTACAACTTTCCATCACGATGAGTGCAATTATTAGCTCTCACAATTTGCAATTTAATTTATCAAACAAACGGTTTGATATCGCCCGTAATAAGAAAGGAAACATTTCTAGTCCCGGAAAATTCAATTTGAATCTGGGGACAGACGCCATTAATTTTTTCATTATCACCTCGTCCAAGACGCCCATTAATTTCGTTCTTTACCTGAACAACAGCTGCGTTAGATAAACGGTCATTTCAGTTCGGAGCGTAATGCGAAAACGCTAATCGTAAGCAGAGTTGACGACCTCTGGCGCAGTGGGCGAAAGCTCGCTTGAGACATAGAGGCTGGGACAGAGAGGGCTCGATTCCCACAGCGGGACAAATGTCACAAATGTATGAATGTTCTGCAAATGTTTGTCTCAAGTCTGGATGTTCTTGTATAATGGTTTCAATGTACATGTATGACGACATTTCGGCTATGTTACAATGTCTGCCCGCGACCACGGCTTGTAACATTGCCGAAACGTCGGGAAATAAATAAGGTAACGTGATAAAAACCTGTGTTTATTTATATTATGTTTCAAAATTATGAGTACGCCGTACTGTTTAATTTGATACGCTTTCGCTAATTACGCATGTTTATCTATAATATGTTTCAAAAATATGACTAGGCAGTACTGTTTAATTTGATACGCTTTCGCTAATTACGCATGGATAATTTGTCTAGCGGTACTAATTTGCTGGCACAAATTGCGCAGGCCCCTTGAGTTTGCGACCGTCTAGATTTTAAATGGATTTCGTCAAGTAATGTGACAGTCACTAATTTTAGTTAATTTGAAGAGAAATATCTTTAAAATGGGTATTTGGAATTTGATTGCAATTTCTTATCAAAGTAAGTACCTAAGGTTTTAAGGATTGTATTAAGAGTCTGTGTTTGGGTCTTAGTCTTCGCTCAGGTATGGTTTTTTTTTACTTTATAGGAAAACTGAGTGATAAAATCGTCGCTTCATACATTTTTTAGAAATTCTATTTTTAAAAACATTTTAAAGTCATCATTCATGATGATGACTTTTTTAAATATAAATCTAAAAATTCTTCCAGCATTCTTCTGCATCATACTCAGCTGGTTAACCCTCAGCTGCCGACTGTCTCCAAACGCTTCGGAGCTTCACGAAATCACGCTGATGAAGCTTCTCTACTTCTACGATCCCGTGGCGTGCAAACGCATGCATTTCTACAACTTCACCACTAAAATTTCAATGACTAATAATAAATTGACTACTGCTGTCGTGTGGCCGATAAGTAACAAAGTGGCGACACAATTTCGAAGGTTAGTGGAACAGTTGCTATTGACTCATTTTACATTTTTTAACTGTTGAAATGCTAGTCAGTAGTAAAAAATCAAAATCATAATTATTGTATCATACGATTTTAAATGTTCTACATGTTTGATATCACTGCGACAGAAAGGAATAACACTAATATTAAGGAAATTCGGTATTTACAGTTGAAGACTATTAATTTAAATATATATTACAAAAATATTTCAAACAGAATCGGATCAGAGAAAAAAATATTGCCTAGTATGTCTATAAACTGGATCATAATAAAATGTTGTTTAAAACTCTCACCAGTAAAATCCAAATCTGGTTGACACTCCACCTTCTCTGGCTGACCCTGGGAGTGGCGAACATTACTCAAACCCATCGCGCCTACTCCTTCTACGTGACCCTCATCCCTTTCACCATCACTGGTATCGCACTTCTGGTGGTAGACTTGGTGTTTGCTGGCTTGTTCCTCGCTGATTCGAAGAGTACTGCTACAGAGCGTAAGTTATTTTACCACACAAGTTAATTTTACTGTATAAAAGCATTCCCTATGTTATTATATCTGTATGTTTTCGATGAATTTTCTCCATGAAAATGGAATTAAAATTATCAAAAGTGTTACTCACTGTGTATTTTAAATCAAAAAGCATGGGATCAGTCTTAAACATTCGACTAAAGATTAACCCACTTATGCATATTCGACCAGTAAACCTGTATTAGCTAAAACGCATATTATATCTGTTGCTATCTCTTTTCGTTGACATATGAGTGACAAGAAAAAAACGTTCTATAAACCTATATTAAATTGTCAAGTTTTTATGAATAAGACCCTAATAGTACAAAACGTAAAAAGATTCAAATCTGATGCAGTTTATATTGAAGTGAATCTAGATTTTTTTCTGCACTGTTAAAAAAGGCACTTTGACCTTTCGACTGCCGCATAGTACCGTATAAAATATTAAACTTTATTGCTTTGACTGCAAGTTGGGTGCATGAAGCTCGCAGTTTTTACGAGGGAGTCTCTACATACCATCATATAGGACGCTGTCGATTTCAGTTCCTGTAAAAACTTTGGAGATTTTCATAACTTCCTTAAACTTCAGAGTTCATAGAATTTGATATTAAGTATTCAAATTCAATGAACTACGTGATCCATGTGGGAATTCATCATGTTGTTTGCGTAATTTTCTGACTCAACCATTATGTTAGCCATGTTTTTTAACTATTTTTTATAGTAATTTATACTTACCTACTAAATATCAAAAAAATTGTTTCAGTCTGACTAGATAAATAAAAAATCTTCAAGAGACCTAACTTATATAAATGACACATGGTGTCTCATGTCAGCCCGTCAACGAGTAATTTCTCCATTCTCTTGACAAAATTAGCTTTAAGGTCACAGCTCATTAGTGCAACCTTGCACCGTCCTGTCGCACGGTGTCCTTGGCGGAGGCGATGCGATGACGCTACGGAATTGATGGGCATGCATACAAGTTCATAATTATAAAGAATACTAACCGCACGAGGCGAGGCGGTGCGGAGAGGGTGACGGATGTCTCTAATGAGCTGTGATCTTTAAAATTTGTTCAACAAAATTTTCTTAGATTTAATATTAGACGCCGTCTACGTAGACGCCGTCTACGTTACGCAAGCGGCGTGGCCTGTCTCATACATTTCCATACATTACAACTCAGTGGTACGTGCGCGTCTACGCTTACGTCTACGCATACGCATCCGGTCTGCTCGAGCCTTTAACTTCCCACAGAGTTTAGTTGTTACAAACTTAGTAATAACAGAGTAAACTAGTTGAGTAGTTTACCATCAACGGCGGCTCAGACTAAACTTAACTACAAAGTGATTAAAAGCTTATCTTGACAAAGGCAAAGTGTGCATTTAAGTAACATCTTGTAACTTGAACCTTTAAGTACTGCTTTGCGATATCTTACTATCATGTCAAGTGACTGAAATACTATCACGTCAAGTGTTGATCATTGATGATGCTGATGATTGTAAATAGATAGCTTGATAGCGTGTGTGACATGAACCCATGTATTTTTGGTCCAATGCAGTCTTAACTTTGTGGATGAGATTGCAGACCGGCTTAATACCTGCGTGGTAGCATAGACTTTATAATGTTGTGCTATTTGCTTTCAAATGACAAAATTGAATAATGACTGCTTACAACGTCGCATACAGTCGTAATACAATTTTATTGTTACCTTGCATGACAAGTTAACGAAATTACTTCTTGAAAAAGTGTCTAGATTAAAAATATCTGGTTTGATTGAGAAAATTCAAATATTTTAATTGTTTAATGTAAACATGAGATGTAAATAATGTCATTTGTTTTAATATCGCTTACACCATCTGTTAATATAGTAGTAGGTACTATCTTGTAACATAGATTAGCATAAATAGGTATTTAATTAGATACATGTTTTTCTTTTATCTTTTCATGAAAACCTTCCTTGGCCTTCAACAAACATTTAAATAACAAATGAGAGAATTAGTCCAGACGTTCAAGGGTATTTCCCTTGTATTTCCTGTTAACAACGCACTTAGCGGTTTGTTTTTTATTGAAAAGAAACTTAATCGTATGTTGTAAATTTTCAAAAAACAATCCTATTGCCTGATATTATATTATATGATATTTATTTTATCACTAATGTCTATAAAATTGGAACAAAAACGCAGCCACAGTTTTTACAAAATAAATTACTCGAAGCTACGTTCTAGTTTCAGTCAAAACTGTTGTAAACCTAAAATCTAGTATAAAAGCTATCTAGCTCTCGTAATTCTGAATAAGGCTTGTATCCGTTCCCGTGAAAATACGAAAATCTCAGGGTATGAAATATTATTTCAAGAGCACCTGCAAAACAATATTTCATGTTTGCTTTTGAAAATGTGAAAATCCAAAATGGAATTCGGCGTCTGATCTAATTTGAAAGGATTTGAGAGCTTTGAAGATGAGTTTGTAAAGCCATGTTTTACCAATTGGCTGAGTGACTTACTGATAACAGAAATTCGACTTTTTTTTACAAATGTCGGTATTTTGAAATGAAGTCAAGCGATGGGCCTTGCAACATGGAATTTAATAAAACGATCATAGAATTTAAATTTCTTCAAAAAGTAGGATGTACCTTAAATATTTTCACATCTCTAACCCCTTGAGATGTAAGAAATAAAGAAAGAAAAATAATATTTTTCTTTCTTTATTTCTTTCATTTCAAGATGTTTATTTCGTAGGACCTCAGGGATCACTTAAAATCGTACAGTCTTAAGCTAGGTGACTCTATTGCCTGTTCCTAAACAACTCTCTACACCAGGGAAAGAATCAGGCAAGAACCTGGTAATGGAAAGTCAAGTCACGTTTTGAACATTTGTTTAACACTCCAGCGGCTACACTCACGTGTTGTTAACAGAGGCCCACCAGACTTCGCTATGTAAATATGGAATACATATTTTGATCTAAATGTAAATAATAAGGCCAAAGCATGTACAGTAAACACAGTTTGGGACCAACCTTTTTTTAAAGTCTTTCAGAGGTGAAAGTTTGTCTGTAAATGTTTGATAATACTACAAACGGCTCGACGAATTTTAATGAATTTGGTACCAGGATAACTTATATCCTGGATTAACACATAAACATACTTCTAATCCCGGTATTCCTACGGGAACGGGAGCTTACTTACACAGCGAGAAATGTAGATCTAAGCTGCATTCATAAACAATAAACAAATGAATATCAATTTAGGGAGAGTAAATGAGGCGAAAGCTAGGCGAAAGAGGTGTGTCAGTCAGGATCGTAGCAAGTGGAAGTCCGTGGTCTTTGCCTAACCCCATGGGAAAGAGTTTGTAATGTATGTATGTATGTATGTATCAATATATATTGTAGCCTAAGTTTTTCATTACACTGTACTTCTATGCTTCATAAAACATTATTTTTCCAGAATCAATCCTCGAGTACATCGACAGTAGCAGCGGCAACATCGGCCGCGTCGACGTCACCCTCAGCAACGTCTGCGCGGAAGACACCAGCTGGATCTCCGTGCTGCTGGCCTACTGCAGCGTGAGGGGAGTGCTGCAGTGGTGCCTCAACTTCTGGATCGTTAAGGACAGTTATTGTGATGGTCTGGCCAATTATAGTGAGTTATAAATATTTTTGGACACTCAGCGTCATCCGACTCCCAAACTAAGCAACTAAATGCTTGTGTTATTGTAACCAGATGGCTGATATAATATTTAGATATATATTTTGTGATATTGTATTGTAAAAACAATTGTAAATACATTATTATTATGTTATAGATAGGAAATACCCAGATACGGAACAAATATCTGCAGAACATACATACAAACATTTGTCCCGTAGCGGGGATCGAACCCGCAACCTCCGCGTCTCAGCCGGGCCGTCACCCACTGCGCCTCTGAGTTGAAATATTAATGTAGATCAGATTCGTTTTCATTTTCTTATATTTTTTCATGATATTTTTTTAACTAACTACTGCTGATAATAATCAAAATAATTTCATTCTTGTATCTTTCTGAAAATAACCAGAAGAGAAATTCTTATTTCCGTAGTCACGAATAATATTCAATTGTGATATCTCTCAAGTTAAGCGTTTTGATTCGAGCCACATTCCTTTTCGAATTGCGTAGTTAACTCGAGCTTTGATTCAAATTGGCACGACAAAACTTTAAACCGAAATTATAATTTCAGATCATCTTCAGAACACAAAAAGCAAATTATGCTCGAAGAATTCCCAGTTCTCCCACATTGAAGTGTAAATTGTTCTGTCAATAACTCAAGTGCTCAACATTCGGAACTTGTGTTTCAATCAATGGACTTGAAATCCGGGACGCACCCTTGTCTTAGAAACTGTCAGCGTTTAATTATTTTCGAGGGTACTTCCTTTTGGATTATTTTTGTTGATAGCGATTTCAAGAAATCATTTCGTGATTAAGAACGTTTGAAATCAACGGTGGAATCCTACTTCCTATCTTACTATACTACTATCCTACTATCCTACTATCCTACTATCCTACTATCCTACTATCCTACTAATATTATAAATGTGAAAGTTTGTGAAAATGTTTGTTATTCTTTCACGCAAAAACGGCTGGACCGATTTGGTTGAAATTTGGTATGTAGGTAGGTAATACCCTGGATTAACACATAGGCTACTTTTTATCCCGATATTCCCGCGGGAACGGGACCTACGCGGGTGAAACCGCGGGGCGCAGCTAGTGGAAAATAAAAGAATTGCATTTTATTTATGCAATAGAGGGATGGAGAAAATTGAATAAAACATTTATTCATAGACGGTTACTTTCAGTGCTACCAAGACTAAATCCTAAATAAGATTCTAGATTTGCTTCCTGTCTAATCATATTAATTTTTACTTGTCCTTTCATGATCTACGTAATAGATTGTTTTGAAGCATGACATTAATAATAAAGCTACTTATACAATTACTACTAATACGAGTACTATACTTTTACAATTTGGTAATTGCTCTCGATAGATTATTTAAATCAAACAACATTTTATACACATAAACGCAAGAGATCGGAAAGAGTGGCGCAATAGAGAGGAGGCCTATACCCAACAGTGGGTGGAAATGGGCTTACTAAAATACCACATTATGTATTCACATAAACGTTCGTTAAATACTCCAAATACCTAAAACTACGAGTATTAGAAGGATCTTTAAATAAAACGAGGAACTAACTTGAATAACACATCGGAATTAAGCGAAGACGTTTCGCTAAAAGGGTTAAATATCCACCTATTAAAATCCATGGTTTCGTTCCGTTGAATGGGAGCCGCAATTAAAGCGAGGTCTATTATAAGCGACATAATTACTGAGACTCCCGTCCACTACTAATGAACGACATCCAACGCCACCCGGGATATGATATCATCTTTTAAATCAGTTCAATGTGTCTTCGTATTATCTAGAGTAAAAATACTTGGATTAATTTAAAAAAATATACTTCCTTTGAATTTATAACCTACCTTACTCGGAAAACATTATATTGTCTCAGAAACCGTATAAAAATGTATTAGAGAATCTCTATAGGTATTTATTATTAAATTATTTTTAATTTATCCGATGTTTTTGTAGTTATTCTACAACAAATTCAAATAAAATTATTAGGTGCTTTAGAACTGATAACAGATATTTCTATAGGTAATTTAAAACATCTTACTCTTCTATTATACGAGTAAGAATTTAATAGAGCAACCTACAATATTATAAAGTAAATTTTCGTTAATAAAGAATCAACACAGTTGTGTCAACTGAGTGCCTACTCTTGTCTTCACTCTTTAATTTAATTAAGTTTATTTCTCAAAAGCGACAGCATCTCAATGTTTCGCTTTATTTACGAAACTGTGTCTAAATTAATCTACAAAATACCCAGTGGCTTCCTCGAATTTATTTAACTTGCAAGTTAAAACAAGCAGCGAATAATTTTGGTTTAATTACGGGTTTTCTGTTTGAGTTGTCTCGGAGGTCCTGAAGGTAATCTCCTCGGCAATGGCCGTTCATTGACCCCGTTCTCGACCTATGTGACAAAAAGTTGCCTACCCCTTTTCATTTTGCCTTGGTGAAGCTATAAAATTGATCTTTTTTCACAGTAACATCTAAGCGTATCATAAATAACGGGACGCTGGTACTTAGAGAGTAATGGCTAATTAGAAACTAATTAAATTTGTGTGTATAATCACAATAAAAATTTTAGTTTCATATTAGTTTAATAACTAATATTATTATTATTATTTGTATGGATCGGAGTGTTGGGCAATGAAGAAGACGGATGAGAAGAGAGTGCATGCTACTGAAATGCGTATGTTAAGATGGATGTGTGGAGTGACGCGAATGGATAAAATAAGGAATGAGTATGTAAGGGGAAGTTTGAAAGTGGCACCTGTGACTGAAAAGGTGAGGAGTGCCAGATTAGCATGGTATGGTCATGTAATGAGGAGGGATGAAAGTCATATAACTAAGAAAGTTATGAGTATGAGTGTGGATGGACATACAAGTAGAGGAAGGCCGAGGAAGAAGTGGATGGATTGTGTGAAAGAGGACATGAGTGTGAGAGGAGTGAATTCTGAGTTGACGAGTAATAGAGATGAATGGAAGAAGAAAACATGTTGGGCCGACCCCACCTAGTGTGGGATAAGGGCAGGGAAATGATGATGATGATTAGTTTAATAAGTATCATAACTATAATGTAGCACGTATCATAAACTCCAAAGGCCATAGATATTATCCATTACTTTGAAACATGCATCTGTTGCAATAGCTTAATTTATCCCAAAAAGCTTAGAGTACCTCTATGGTTTTAAAAAAAATTTATGTTGTTTCTAGACATTTTAATGAGGTATTAGATTATATCACAAAATACACAATCAAGGTCTAAACACAAGAAAAGGCGCGCGCTCTCTGTACTGAAGCCTCGCTGTATACTTCATGTTCTGGACATCATTCTCCGTCATAAACTCCACTTTCTGCAACTGTCCGTTCGGCAATAACAAGTAGTATGTACCCACACTCTTCTGAACATCCACTGGACCTTCCAATCTCTCCGCTTGAGGGTTGTCGGTCGTCGGCACCTCAGTGGTCGAAGCGACGGGGGCTCCGTAAGTGTTATCAGGAACTCCGTAGCTAGTCGAAGGGAGCTCAAAAGGCTCGCTCGGCTTCCACCCAGCCGCAGGGTAAGGAGCAGTCTTCGCAGGAGCGCCGTACGAATCATCAGGTTTCTCTGGTGCTCCGTACGAGTTGTCTGGAGTTTGATTTTCGGTGGGGAGAGTGAACGGTTCTCCAGCGGGCTTCCAGCCAGAAGGTGGGTAAGGTCCGGAAGGTTCCGTTGTGGCTTCAGTAGCGGAGTCAGTTGTAGGAGCCAGTTCTTGCCTCTGGAAGCGGAACCTCGCTGGTCTGAAGCGAGGCAGTTCAGCGGACATGGCTCCAACGACGAAAGCTAAGATGATAATCTTCATGGTGTACTGTGGTTGACTGATGCTTGTTGGTAGTTTGTGGGCTAATTTATACTATGAAGATAGTTTAATGGTGCTTTGTGTTATCATAAATGGAAACCCTAGGCCGTAATCAAGGCGCGTCACGTAGGTACGTGTGTGTCCGAGGCCGGCATTGACCCCGCCAACGTCAGGATACGTCATAGGATTTTGTATACGTGTAATTCATTAAATAATTGATATTATTTATTAATTATTAAATTTATTTTAACTAAAGGTAAAAAAAGCTACAAAAGCACTAAGTAGGTACAGTGTCCCGTTAAGTGCTGTATAAATCATTTAGTATAGATGTAAAGGCCTGAGTTTTTTATAAGCATTAATAAAAAATCCTTTTATGATCGCTTATTAAAGTTTTGATTTATTTCACTTCTTACAATTTCGATTTAAAACAAAAAACATGATTTAACGGAAAAGTATCAACTTTGTATTTTTTCAATAATTGAATATTCACACAATAAACAATAAAAAAGAACAGACGAGCTAACAATTAAAAACAAGTACCTATCTCAAACAAATTACAAGTTTTAAAGTAAAACAGTTTCTTCTTTATTATACGATAGGTTTACAAAACGTTATTTGGTTAAATTTTCGAATAAATCTGTAATGTCCTTGAATAATCGGAACACATTTTTTGTTCAATAAAATTATGCCTTGCCTTTGTTACCCAAAAACCTTTTCATTCCGAACCCAGTTAAAATTAAAAAACTTTACGCCTTTAAGAAAACCTTTTACATTTAATCACTGGCTTTTGTCTACGGTTTCGGTTGCTTGGTACGCTTAAGTTGTAACTTCATAAAAATGTACATTAGTTGAGGGGTGGGTCCCATGATTATGATGGAAATAAAACCACCTTCTCAGACCACTGGTGGTACAAGCTGGTGGTACGACAAGGAAGCGAGTTTTTGTCCATTTGTAACAATAATGTAAAGAGACATAATATTTAAATTGATCATAATTAGTACATAATAGTGATAGTATTCTTTACCTTTAATAGCTGCGTCGATTGCCACAAGTACCTGCAAATAAAAGCCAATGTTAGAGAAATCAATAACTATGATAACATTTATTCCCAAGCTCTGATAACTTAAAATACTAACAAAGCTAACAACATAATGATAATTATAGATATTTAGTATTTAAAACAATCCCTGTAACTTGCAAATTTGGGAGAAAATTAGAATTTAATACGAAAGTTTTCGTGTTCTACTTGTTTTGAAGGTTTTTGTGATAGAGTCAGCAACGAAGTTTTTTTCTTAATAAGTTTGAAAAGCGCTATACCGTCGTAAGCTTTTCATTACTATTTCGGAAAACTCTAAATCATTCTGCTTAGCTTTTGCTTGCTAATATTATTTCCTAATTGCTATATTTCAAACTTAACTTGACATAAATTCATCCTCAGACGTTTTATTCTGATTAATTCACATAAAGTCACGTTGAAACCGTCTCCATTTTATTTGTAAGGACAGATTTCTCACTCTGCAAATCAGTATCTTATAATACCTACATTGCTTCAAAGCTTCGCTCTGCTCTATAATGTCTAATCTATAAAAGGTTGTGAAATATAAACACACTGGGCGAAATTGACTGGAAAGTCATCATCATCATCATCATTGACGACCACTGTGGCGCAGTTGGGTGAACGCCCGGCTGAGACGCGGAGGTCGCGGGTTCGATCCCCGCTACGGGACAAATGTTTGTATGTTCTGCAGATATTTGTTCCGTGTCTGGGTGTTTTCTATCTATAATATGTATGTATTTACAAAAAAAAAAAAATGTATTTAAGTATTATATCAGTCATCTGGTTACCATAACACAAGCATTAAGTTGCTTAGCTTGGGGCTAGATGACGCTGTGTGAAATGTCCCAGGATATTTATTTATTTATTTATTTATCATGGAGGATGCTGATTGTGGGACAATCTCACGGCAGTGGAAACAAAACATTACTCATTTTTGTTAAGAGATATAAGAGTAACCGTTCCCTGGATAAAAATCCAATGGCTGTATTCAATCGACGATATTTTTACATGAGTAATTCCTATGTTTAAGCTCTAATATACTTGTTATTAAAGCTTATACATGGGAATTAAATCCTATGTCTAAGCTATAATAACATACTTATTATAGCTTACAACATACTTATTATTATAGCTTAAACATGGGAATTAATAAGTAAACTCTACGTTGTACACAACGCAAGAGTAATTTGATAGTAAAATCTTAGAAAACATAGTATAATTAATTTTGTGGTCAAGCTTAGCTTTTTTATGTAGGGACTTTCATTTTTGTAGATTAAGTAATGCCCTACAGCTTCCAAGCTAAAGCTGTTACGAAGGTAATTGCGTCAGTTGCGAGGCATAACTTTATGGTTTGATTTACGATGACTTATATTGCAGAAACTGGCTGAAAGCATCCGTCTGCGGGTTTAATTCCAGAGAATAGTCACAGGTGGCGCGGTGATCATCGACGATCGCTTATATCCCTGAGAAACGCTAGGGACACGAAAATATCTATAAATTGTCTCACATAAACACTAGAGACACGGAAATAGTAGGTGTCAAATATTTTTATTTATATTTCGATACCAATATGAAAAAAACTACTGTAAATTATGAGATAAATCCAGTTTTTCTATTCAAAAGTATGAGTTGTGATCGCGAAAGATTAAGATCCAGTCTATTTTAAGTTATTCTGTTTATAATTTTCATTAAAAGCCGTTTGTAAAGAAACAATGAACTGAAGCACGATTTTTTTCACAGTTCTTTCCGGTACTGTGTAACTTGTAGGTATGTAAGGTAGGTATTTTCCTTATTTGTGACATTCCTCCAGATTTCAGCGCCAAACGTTTTTTGTCAAATTGAATTTTTACGATGGAGCTCGTTATTTCCGTTCTCACGCAAAATGTTGAGGATTTTTTTACAATATTGTGAAAGGAAATCCATTTACAAAACGAACCCTTTATTTAATTTTGTGAAAGGTCAAAATTGTAGAAATATTTTGCTTTTTTCTGTTATTTATTAGTAGTAACTTTAAACGACAAAAGATTATTATCACCTATGACCATCTAGCCTTTTAAAAATCGAACTCACATGAGTTCGATTTTTAAAACTCATTTTTCTGTTCGAATCGAAATTTACGGTTACGGTTTAAGATTTCTTTATTTCTCAAAAGATTACAATAATCACTTACTAAGAAACAGTGGTAGCATATTTAGTAAATTAATATGTAGTGAGCGAAATTACAAATAGAATATGAATTCAAATTCCAAAAAGCATTTCAAAAGAGGTTGCTAAACCATTTTCTACCTGCTACGTTTAAACCTTTTTTTAAAGAAGTGAAGTGAAACCTTATTTTGAATTTGTTCCAATTTTAAAAATTCGAATTCAGAGTATCCGAAATCGCTTGATAGCCGATAATTATGCCGTGCCGACAGTCTTTGTTCTTTTGTCTTTTGTTTCATTTTGTGCTAAGACTTTAATTAAGATCGTCAACCGCAGTGTCTCAATCAGTGATTCATCATCATCATACAGTTTCGAAAGAAAATTGTAAAAATCAATACGTAAGCGACGACACAAGTCTGTGTGTAGTCTCTAAATACTAGCCTAAAAGAATCTTAGCAAATATCAAGGTCCAACAGAACGTTTTACTCGGTCCAGTAAACTCTGCGCTGAAATCTCTTTCTAGTGCTATTACCATGAAATTGTTCTAAGCTACCCTTTTATGGAATTTATTATTTAAGTCATAAGCTGAAGCGATTTTTGCCTTACTATGGCTTCATGTTCGCAACCAAATATTTTGACTGAAAGTTCAATAAAAAAGGGTGCCTTTCAGGATTTCAAATAAACAATCGATAAACTACAAACTAATTTTAATTTTAAAATATTTTAATTAAATGCAGTGAAAACTACCTATAGTAAAGAATGGTGTATGGTTCTTATGTTTTCCAAATAATAATATAGCATATCATTTGAAAGAAAATAATACCTCCCAGTGAGAAAAAAATAATAATAAATAAGTTTATTTCTACAACATTTAATGCGAAACGTACAAGCTAATGTAAAACCTTGATCAAATACTCTAGGTTCCCGTCTAAATCAGATCTTCAGTAGCCTCTCTTACTGCAAACAAATCTTTGTAACCATGAGATAAAAGCCAATTTAGTGTGTCGTTCAATTGCAGATTTAGGTGAATTCCGGAACGCGGTTGGTCAGTTATGAACTCACGTTACAGTGGCTTCGAGTTCGTCAAAGCGATTACTGAAACTAGCTTACAGGTACTCAGGTGGTCTTGGTTTTATGTTTCTTTTACGTGATGTATGAATGTGAATGCTGCCTGTAGTGTTCACTATCACACTATGGGAATCCACTAGGCACTCGTATTACATTGGCTCACCACTCACTCTATTGGTGTACATGAGACAACGTTGTATATCTATTGTCTAGATACAAACACTACACTGCCTAAAATTTTGGTGTTGTCCTTTTGGTATAGTAAAACTGGATTATCCAAATGTTTTACTTCTTTGAAGGGCCGGATAGATCACAAATAACATAGACCGATCTCAACAGCTTCAAAGTCAATTTTACACGACGTATTTATTTTATTTTATTTAGAAATTCTAGAAGAACTTACAGCTTATACAGGACAATAAATACACACTTATACTTAATTTCTTGAATCGAGCTAATAGGAAGATAAAAAAACTCACGTGATTGGTCGTCGAAAATAATTGTCTTTCTCGTGATTGGCTAGATTGTCAAATCAATTGTCATTTGTCAAATCTAGTCAATTGCGAGAATGATAAATATTTTCGACGACCAATCAAATGTGTTTATGTGTGAAATGAAGTATAGAGGGGCATGATTTCGAAGGCCAATTAAATTGATACAGAGTGTAAAGTGAGCAATCGTTTTTAAGCTTTTTGGATAATAATAATAAATAAATAATAAATATCTTTGGACATTCCACACAGCGTCATCTAGTCCCAAGCTAAGCAACTTAATGCTTGTGTTATGGTAACCAGATGACTGATATAATACTTAAATACAATTTTTTTTTGTAAATACATACATATTATAGATAGAAAACACCCATAATCTATAAGGCTTGCAAGCTCATAAGGTAGGTTACTGCTTTTTCCCCATCAGTTTCCTCAATTATTTGCAGAACTCTGAACCCTATAACTTGCACCTTATCCCGCGCCATTCGTTTGCATACTAATGACACTCACGTTAGTTATAACGAGGTTTCGACGGAACCCTAATAATCGTTTTGTCTACAACGATTTTCATAAACGTTCTGTCAATTTCTGAAATGAATTTTCTGAACATCAACTGAACAAATTATTAAGTTCATTTGTTTTGTTATTAGTTTATTTCATCAGAAATGAAAATACCTTACTGTCTACGCACTTGATCCCCACCAAGCAAATATACGAATAAACCAAAAACCACTTACCAAAAGTTTACGGCTTTGACGGGATTCAAACACGCTAGATACAAGCGATCGTCCGGACCAGACTACTTTATAACTCGGCCACAAAGCCGAAGACGAAACTAGGACAGTTTAGTGCTAGTAGATTAAACCTATCAGTTTATTTTTAGTCACGTTTCCTAAAACGTGGCTTGGCTTGCTTTATTCACCTGAGCTAATTTACGTAGTGCATAAAATACTCTTTAAGTAGGTAAACTTTAAACACCTGGTTTATTAAAATTACTTTTAAAAGTCATGATATTATGTAAACAGAACACCCAAACTTAGTCATTATTTAGAAATGAAGTAGGCATTTTGAGCTAATAATTATCAAATTTGTAGGAATCTAAACGTATCTATACTAATACTATAAAGAGGATGTTGGTTTGTTTGTTTGACGGAGGTAATCTCCGAAACTTCTAAGCCGATTTTAAAAATAATTCTTTCACCGATTTGTAGAGTGGACTGTCGGGATGGTTATAGGCTATATTTTATCCCGGTAGTTTCATTAGTCAAGCCGGGACGTGCTGCTAGTCCACTTATGTGATTTGACTACGAACTTCACTAAGTATTGCGTGATCTAATCTGAAGAGCGATTGCCTTGAAGTTTGTCCTTGGATTGAAAATTAGCCGATAGCCTCATGGTACTGAAGTCACGAACATCGGATATAAATAAATATTTGTTACCTTTCAAAGATATTACCATATACAATATCTTCTTCGTCTTACGTCTCTTCTGTCTGGCCGGGGGGGTTAAAATGGCCGCTTCGAGCATTTCTACTAGCAATTCATAAAGTGCATTTATTTCATGAATTGTTTACCATTTTTACCAAAATTTGGTAGAATAACTCAAATGGATCAGTTATACCAAATTTTGGTGAAAATGCTAAACAATTCATGAAGTTAATGCACTTTATGAATTGCTAGCAGAAATGCTCAAACGGCCTTTTTAACCCCCCTGTGTTTTAAAGTCCAAGGTCATACTCGTAGCTTATTTCGAAGCAAGTCACACGTTTTAGGACACATCCCACATTCGTCAGATTTCATACACGTGATCTTTGCGTTGATGAGGTATTGTGAATTAATCAGAGTATAAAATTACTAAACTTCAAAATCACAAAATAGCAAAATACTTAAAATATCTAATTTCTAAGGAGTAATCTAATAATTAGGACAATGCTCGTCGAATAGAACTTTTTAAGATATTATATTCGGTAGACTGATTCTTTTTATACATTTAAGAAGATTATTTACAGAGTTTCTGAGACTTTTGTTTCTTTAGACAAAACATTATCATAAATAAATTGTTTTCTAATCCTATCAAATTTAATCTAACTCTGTTTTCGCTACTCTGTCTCATCTATTAAAAGAAAACTAATAGAGACGCCCGAATGAACTTATAAATGGAAGTGCTTATCAATGACATAATTTGACGTTTGTCTATAGAAATCTGACAGATAAAAACGTCCTTAGTAGTTATTTTTCTTATCTGTAGTAGGTATTCGGGCAAGAAATGTTAAAAACAGACTGTGATAGTTATCACCTTACCTATAACATTTATTTTTAATTCCTTTGTTCAACGCTATTATCAAAATAAAATGAGTAGCATCGCTACTTTGACACATACAATTACTTTTAATGAAATAATTGATCTCTCTTGGTATAAACAATCTGGGATAGTGGTTTATTCAGCTCCTCCACTGACCATGTCGTTCCTTTGGTCAAATCTGATTAAACTAAGAGGTTTGTTTAGGTCCTGAGCAAGCCAATATACTCCATTTCAACAATGTCCCACGTACTAAAGTCACTACAGTGTCCGATGAAGTGTGTAGACTTAAGGATTGAATTATAGAATGATCTAGAACAGATGTAAAATTAAAGTCAAAATTATTTCGTCTAGGCCTTGTAAGATTTTTTTTGTGACAAAGAAAAGTTTGACCATTAGTCATTTTGCTTTTTAGACATGACATTTAGGCATTTGACTTCTTAGGCAACTTCAAAATTACACTTTCTGATCAGAAAGCCTTATTTCGAAATTGGAAAGTAATAAGAAATTTAAAAAGGAATATAATAAACTTTATGGTTGACTTTGGTAGAGTCTTCTGAAGGATGTAAGCCAAGTTTTCAGGTACTTGAATTAAAAAAAATTGAAGTTGTTGTATATTGCCTGCGACACACACCTAAAAATAATAAATAATAAATATCATTGAACATTAACACTTAGGTGCTATTATATTACATCTATTATTAAGTCAATTCTGTACAATGGTGATTGGATTAAGACACCCCTTAGCGCCTAGCCTTCTGTGTTGAGCAAAGCGAGAAGTAAAACTTAAGAATATATGAAGGCTTAAAAAAACTTATTTAACTATATTATCTAACGGGTTTATTCATAAAAACTTGACAATTTAATACAGGTTTTAGGAACGTTTTAGAACGTCTTTTTCTTGTCACTCATATGTCAACGAAAAGAGATAGCAACAGATTTAATATACGTTTTAGCTAATACAGGTTTTAGGTCGAATATGCATAATGGGGTAAGACTATAAGTACAATAAAGATCCTTTCAATATACCTTCTCAAGCGATACTAAGTTTTATGTAAATGAAGATAAAGTTTAAAATGTTAGGACAATAAAACTGCACGCTGTTTCCCTTCCACCTTGGTGTGACTTAGGGACTAAGTTTTGGTAAAAAATATTTCGTAACGGATATCTACGTCATACACATAACATTACCTGTGACTGAAAAGGTGAGGAGTGCCAGATTAGCATGGTATGGTCATGTAATGAGGAGGGATGAAAGTCATATAACTAAAAAAGTTATGATCATGAGTGTGGGTGGATATATAAGTAGAGGAAGGCCGAGGAAGAAGTGGATGGATTGTGTGAAAGAGGATATGAATGTGAGAGGAGTGAATACGGAATTGACGAATGATAGAGATGAATGGAAGAAGAAAATATGTTGTGCCGACCCCACCTAGTGTGGGACAAGGGCAGGGGAATGATGATGACACATAACATTACCTATATTTATACCCTTCAAGTTTTAAGTCTTTGCGATCAACGGTTTAGGTTGTGCGTTGATCAGTCAGTCATTCAGAACAAAGAATAAGTATAGATTGTATCTAAAACCGAATCACTTGTAATTAAACGGTTTTATTTACATAAAACAAATATTCTGTCTTTGCATAACCAAATTAGTAACACCAATGTTACAATTTGCAGTATAAATTAAGAAGGTTCGGTAGTTCAATTCTTATTGCCTCTTGTGAGGGCGTCTGAGAATTCCAACAAAATGAGAAGCTACCTAGCAATATGTGTGCTTGCCGCATTGTAAGTTTTTACGTAATATTTTATTAAAAATACTTTACGCAGAAGGCGTGTTGGCCAAGTGGATCAATACCTCGACTTTCAATCCGATGGTCGTGGGATCGAATCCGGTCTTACATCAATGAACTTTTCGTATCGAAAAATTTATATGCGCTTTAACACGAGCTTTTAACGGTGAAGGAAAACATCGTGAGGAAACCAGGCTTTCTGGCAGCGTCGATGGGCTTGCAACCTGTCACGTAGGGGAAGTTAACTTCTGCAAAATGTGGGTAGGTATGTACCAAATAATATGTATTTGGCTACCTCTGATCTCTTACCTCTGACTAACCCATTTTTTTCTCTTTCCTGCGTCCGAATACTGAAACAATACCAAAACATTTGGGAACGTATTATCATACTGAATAGAAATCGAATGAATCTGTTCAATAGTTTTCGCGGAAAAGAGTAACAAATACATCACACCATTCATCACATCATCCATCCTCACTTTTCTCATTGATTAGGAAGTAGGATTATTAATAACGTAAATAATCGTACAGTACACCTTTTTTAGATTTGTAGATGCAGAGTTGGTGCAGGTGACCGTGAAACAGGGTACATTGGAAGGCGAGGAGTTAACCACGATAATCGGGAATCTAACATACAATAGCTTTAAAGGGATTCCATTCGCAGCACCCCCCGTAGGAAACCTCAGGTTTAAGGTAATATCGAAATTAACTATACAACTGCCGCTCTAGTCTCCAATCCAAAAACCATTATAGGTACACTGCGATTCATTTTTTGTTATATTTAACCTTCCGAATTCAAGTTTAACTGTGAATTTGGCATAATAATTCAGTTTTTGCTATGTTTAGCACGAAGTATCGTTTTTTGGTTTGAAGAGTAATTTGTAGTAGGTACCTATTGGGTTTTGACAAGTTTGGGTTTCCTTAAGACAAGCTAATAGGTTTCTAATTAAATAACATTGTAAGCAAACTTTTTGTTGGCACAAGCGAAGAGGGGTCTATGCCTAGCAGTGGGATAAGACAGGCTGCACGTGATGTTAGCAAACTTACTACTATAGAAAAAGATAAAACAAAAATATGTCAATAAAATAAATTCTTTGTGGTTTTTCTTTCACAGGCCCCACAACCACCACTCAACTGGACTGGTGTCCGAGACGCCACGTCTCACGGCGCTTCGTGCCCTCAGATAGACATTTTCACATTGACAGTGAACCCGGGAAACGAAGACTGCTTATTCCTAAACGTGTACACTCCAAACCTAAAACCCAAAAAAGCACTCTCGGTCATTTTTTATATATACGGAGGTGGCTTCAAAAGTGGCTCAGGAAACTCATCTGCGCTTGGGCCAGACTTCCTTATGCTCCACGATGTTGTTTTAGTAACATTTAACTACAGACTCGAGGCTCTAGGTTTTCTTTCATTGGGCACTAAGGAAGTTCCCGGCAATGCAGGATTGAAAGACCAAGTCGCTGCTTTGCGTTGGGTGAAAGAAAACATTTCGAAGTTTGGAGGAAACCCCAACAAAGTTACTATTATGGGCCAAAGCGCAGGCGCTGTGTCTGTCGGCTTTCATGTTTTGTCGCCTATGTCGAAAGGACTATTTAAAAGAGCAATTGGTTTAAGCGGTGTGCCTCTCTGTGACTTCGTAACATCATACAAACCCGTTGAAAGAGCTTTCGCCTTCGGTCAGCAGCTCGGTATGAGCACTAGAAACTCCACTTTGTTGCTGAACCATCTACAAAACGTTCCAGTTAGTCAACTATATAATACAAATCCTAGCATTTTGATATCGGAAGAAAAACTTACCAATATATTAAAGTTCTACCCTTTCGTGCCAATCATAGAGAAAGACTTTGGCATAAAAAATACCTTTATATCAGAAGATATAATAGAAATAATGAAGAGTGGTAAGACTAATGCTGTAGATGTTATGTTTGGTTACGCTAGTCAGGAGACGTCAACAGTAATCGACCTCTTCAATACAACTTACTTGAAAACCTACAGTACAAGTAAGGAATTGTTGACACCGCTAAAAATATTTTTCAAGAATACTCATGATGTTAACTACGAAGTGGCTCTCAAGATTTATGAACATTATTTCCAGGATGCATTTCTTAATGTAGATCGAATGAAACAATTTATCGCATTCACGAGTGATGCCAGTTTTGTTTACGATATTATCAGATTTATGAATATTCTAAACATAGAAGATCGTAATCGTTACTTGTACAAGTTTTCGATGACATCTGGTCTGAACACCTTTGGTAACCAAGCGAGAAGATATGGTTACGAAGGTTTTACGGGTCACATGGACGACTTGAATTATGCATTCTCAAACAGCAATCAAGACGTGAGCTTGTTGGCAGAAGGCAGTACAGAACGACAACTGATCGATGTTGTGTGTACACTCATTACAAATTTTGCTAAAAATGGGTAAGTTATAGATTCCATTGGCACAGAACCGTGGCGGATGGCACAAACTGAGGGAGGCCTATACCCAGCAGTAGGTGAAGTCGGGCTGTGAATGATGATGATGATAGATTCCGCTATGTTTTAATAATAAGTACTTATTTAAAAAAACTTACTGTGGATTCATTGGCCTTCTAGCCTACTCAGTACTAGTCTGTAAATTGCAAATTCTGGAAAATGGCAATTTTTCAAAATGTCAGAGTCTTTAAACGGCAGATTCTAAATGGCAAAGTGTTACAGTCGGCTACAAAATGAACCGTTAAAACATTACAAAAGACGTTTCAAAAAGAGAGAAGAAACATTGACTGGTTTTGAAACAATACCTAAGCCAAACGACTGTTAAAATCAAAATTATCAGAAATATTCTTGTGAAAAATGACAGTAAATGTCAAAATGTCAGTGTTTGCTAACGGCATAAAAAGTTAAACGTTCCATACTTTGATCCACAACCACTAGTGCTTTAGAGCGGTTTCACATTATCCGATCCGATATCGGTGTCGGACACCGATCCGATATCGGGATAGGTAGAATGTATGAAAAATGCCGGCTCCGATATCCGATATCGGGCCGGACAATATGAAAGATAGGTACATATTTCATACATTTTCTTACCCCGATATCGGATCGGATAATGTGAAACCGCTATTACACTTCGAACATAACTCTAGTCTGATGGTTTTCAATCTATAATATAAGTACATATTTTTTGTAAAATCGTATGTCTTAGTAGTTAGTCAATATAGTTACCATAACACAAGCAATGCATTGCTTAGCTTGGGAATGATGGCTCTGTGTAGAA
Organism: Xanthorhoe spadicearia; assembly: GCA_947086425.1. Classification (NCBI taxonomy): domain Eukaryota; kingdom Metazoa; phylum Arthropoda; class Insecta; order Lepidoptera; family Geometridae; genus Xanthorhoe; species Xanthorhoe spadicearia. The sequence goes on along the minus strand of OX352202.1, from coordinate 9,838,197 downwards.
TGTCCAGAGATATTTATTTTAACTTTGAAAATAATTGTTTAATGCGATTGAGTGATTCTGAATACTTCACAGGAACCCTACTCCGAGCGATGGCAGCATCAACACAGTGTGGCCAGTCTTCAACACAACCACGAAGAGTTACATGGAGATAGGAAATACTTTGAGTGTAGGATCAGACCCTGAATCTGACACCATGGCTTTCTGGGAAGAAATCTACGAATCCATTGGCATGCCTTTTTACTATAAATAAATAAATAAATAAATATCCTTTATTATTTCTTTTTTAAAAGAATGAATTTTTACAATCGGCAGAGTAGTTTCGGAGATTAGGTACCTCCGTCAAACAAACAAAAAAACAAAATAACATTACTTCTATAAAATATTAAAAATATACCTACATACTAAAATAACAGGGAAAATGTGTTTGTCTGTCTGTTTGTCTGTTTGTCCGTCTTTCACGGCAAAACGGGGCGACGAATTGATATAATTATGACGTGATTATTTGTGTGGTGATAGTTGATTGAATGGCGAGTGATAAGCTACTTTTCATCCCGATATTCCCGCGGGAACGGGACTTACGCGGGAGTAACCGCGGGGCGCAGCTAGTTAAAAATATAAACATAAAAAGCAGCCGCTTCAAACCCGCTGTCTCATTAATACTAATTAATATCGTATCAGAGATTGTAAACAATCAAAAAATGTCAGCTAACGTGGTCATCGTGATGCTTAGAAAAAGACATTAATATAAATGTACTAGCTGCGCCCCGCGGTTTCACCCGCGTAAGTCCCTTTCCCGCATAATATCGGGATAAAAAGTAGCCCATGTGTTAATCCAGGGTATCAACTGTCTACATACCAAATTTCAACCAAATCGGTCCAGCCGTTTTTGCGTGGAAAAATAACAAACATTCTCACAAACTTTCACATTTATAATATTAGTAGGATTTATATCAGTCATAAAAGAACATTGCATTACAAGCGAGTGTAAAAGACAAACGTCTTTACTCAGCACACAACCAAAACCTGTTTGTCGTCGAATCCTTATCTTTGTGTACTCATAAAGATATCTTTATTATTTCATATTCTATCGGTTATTTGCGAGTTGGTGTTTACGGTGAGTTTGTGTCTTTGAGTGTCTATTTTTACATGTTATAACGAATAAGTTTATTCAAAAAAATCCTACATTGAGTTATTGTAACCAACTTTATAAATCTAGTTTAGTAGGTATTCTACACGATGTAACGGTCATTGTGTATGTTTATTTAGTAATTACTACGAGCAGGTACTTATCAGGTAGGTGATTGTCATTGTAATGACCGTGATTATTTTCTTGAGAAATATCCCTCTAATGCATGTACGAATAGAATATACTGAGTTGTTTATTTACAATTTATGCGAAAAGATTTTGAAAACTGTATTGAAAATTACATACCGAAGTCCCAAAGGTAAGGGACATGTCATAAATTTGATAAAAAAACAAATTCAAATAGATATAGAGAGAGATAGAGACTCGCGTGGTGTGATAAAGAGGAGGCCAATACCTACCCAAGATTGGATGGATATGGGCTGAATGATGATAATGTAATAATATCAAAAGAACGGCCCATAACAACCAGAAGACATAAGAAATCAATTTATTCTATTTAATATCCACAGAATAGAAGAATTAACAAGAAGTTGTTCTGATCATTCAAGATGACAAAGGTGAAAGTAAGCCAGGGCTGGCTGGAAGGCGAAGTCCTGGACCTGGTCACTGGAGACGGGAAGTACTACAGCTTCAAGGGGATCCCGTATGCGGAACCTCCGCTTGGAAAACTAAGATTTAGGGTGAGCTTAACTCTATGGGCCAATAACATGTTCAAAAGGAGATTTCTGTCTTTTTTCACAAAACCCCTTTGTTTTCTGTTCGTCCTGCGCAAAGTATTTCTGAACAAAAATTGCACAAAATCCTCTTCGACAGAAATCAAAGGAAATACCCTGCAAAGATTATCTTCCATACGTCCTTCTGGACTAAGCCATTTATTAGAGATCAAACCCGCAACCTCTGCGTACATTTTTACTCTGCCTCCATTCTAGTAGGTACAGATGTAAAGGCCTGAATTATCACGAACGCTGATTGCAATAAACGAAATAACTACGAACTTACCTGCTATGTAGATTGATATGAAGATTAATATCTTATCTAACTATTTTCCAGGACCCGAGACCTCCTCTGCCATGGGAAGGAGTCAAGAAAGCCACAGAACACGGCCCTGTCTGCCCCCAAAAGGACATATTTACCAACGAAATCATCCAAAGCAGCGAAGACTGTCTCTACCTTAATGTCTACACGCAAGACCTTACTCCAAAAGTGCCTTTGCCTGTCATGGTATTCATCCATGGAGGTGGCTACAAAAGTGGTTCTGGAAACGAGAAAAACTATGGACCTGACTTTTTAGTCAACCATGGAGTGTTACTTGTCACCATCAACTATAGATTAGATGCACTCGGGTTCTTGTGTTTGAACACAGAAGATGTGCCTGGAAATGCCGGTTTAAAAGACCAAGTTGCGGCTTTAAGATGGGTAAAGGACAACATCTCTAATTTTGGAGGTGACGCATCAAATATTACAGTTTTTGGAGAGAGTGCTGGTGGCGCTTCGACTGTCTACCATCTCATATCACCCATGTCTAAAGGACTGTTTCACAAAGCCATATCAATGAGCGGAGTACCGTCTTGCGATTGGAGTTTATCATTTAGAACAAGAGAGCGTGCTTTCATTCTTGGAAAAATACTCGGTTTAGACACCCAAGATCCGAAAGAGCTTCTAGAATTTCTACAAAATGTTCCAACCGAGAAATTGATATCACAGGACCCAACGCTCATATCATCTGAGGAGATAACAAACAACATTTTGAAGATGTATCACTTCACGCCGGTCGTGGAGAAAGATTTTGGGCAAGAAAGCTTCATGAGTGAACCGCCATACCAGGCAGTGACAGAAGGCAGGATAAACAGCGTGGATTTGTTCCTCGGCCATACTAGTGAAGAAACTTTGATAGGTTTGGCCTTGTTTGTGGATGATTTAATTCCGAAGTACAACAGGTTCCCAGAGCTCGTCGTACCGAGGGAGCTGCTTATTCAATGTACTCCAGACACTGTTCTGAATGTAGCGGAAAAGATTCGTAAGCACTACTTCAAAAACAAACCAATCAATGTTGACAGTATCAGAGAATTCGTCAAATACGCAAATGACAGCTGTTTTGTTTACGATATACATAGATTTATGCGCCAACTTCCCAAGACTGGTGATAACAAGAGATACTTCTACAAATTCTCTTGTATTTCTGAGCGAAATGTGTTTGGGAACACAGGTGCTAAATATGGCATTTATGGAGCCTCTCATTTGGATGATTTGATGTACTTGTTCGACCCAAAAGGCCTACATTTAAAGATTAATAAGAAGAGCAAAGAATACAAACTGATCCAACTAGTTAATACCGTCTTCACAAACTTTGCTAAATATGGGTAAGTTAATATGATTATGTTTTAATTTTCATGATAAATCTAGATAAGAATTATATCTTTTTTAATGAGTTCGAGGCACTTGCCCTACAGTTGGGTTGTACTCGTTTAATATGCTTTTGACAATAGTAATAATAATATTGGATACGAATTAATTTTATTTATTTATGTGGGGAGGATATACCATAATATCTTATACCAATATCTATGGACTTTCTAGGACACCGACGCCTGATGCCTCTCTGGGCCTCATCTGGCCGGAGTACGAGAACCGCAACCGACAGTATGTGGACATCGGAGACGAGCTCACCGCTGGAGCTGACTCCGACAACGACCTCTTCAACTTCTGGAAGGATATCTTTGAGTCTGCTGGCGTACCGTTCCTTACAGACGGTTCTAGAAAGCTCAAGTAGTGAAAGTTTCAAAACTGAGTTGATTTAATTAAAATGGTGTAACTGATTGTGGTTAAAATAAAATTTCAAATAAAACAAATCAAATATATTAATTTATAAAATGTCACTAATTGCTGTGTAATTGTTATTAATTAATGCACAAATACTGATAAAAGAATACTATAATAATAATAATACAAAGGGCTGGTGCTTACCTCGGACAAAGGATAAGTTTAGCCATACAACGAGGTAACGCTGCCAGCCTTTTGGGCACCTTACCTGCGGCCGGTAACCTGAACTCTGTATTCTATCTTTAGGTAATACTTATTAGGTTAGAATACAGAGTTCATTTTTATTAAATTAGTTTTTAAGTAGTGTAGGTATTTTTTGTTTCTGTATGTTTTGTAAAAAAGAATACTTAAATATTTTAAAATTAAGCGTATAAACCATTTTGGGACGGTCTTATCAGATTTGTAAACACAAACGCTAAATAATAACAAAGTTATAAGGTTATCACTATTGTGTAGCGTTTTGTATTCGGGCGTATAATCTTCTAGATGGTTCGAGAATAAGCGTTTATTCACACCGAGATGGAAGCAAAGCGAAGCGAAGTTTCAGTGTCATGTGATTTTTAACTTATGAATATTACTATTCAAGCGTTTTGAAAAGTGCTCTTGGCGCCGCTTACGGTCGCTCGTGGTCGCCTGCGTTTGAAGTTTCTCAAACGATACTATGTGTTATAGTGATGACGATAAAGTTTAAAATGATTATGACAGTAAAACTGCGCGCCGCCTCCGCTTCCCTTCCATCTCGGTGTGAGTTGAACCGTCTGCCAGACGTCAAACATTTGCGTAAACGTTTACAATGGGTTCCGTCTAAGTAGTTGATTAACTATGCAAATGCCACCCTCCCTTATAATAATATAAACCAATATTAGTTTGCTATACTTACGGGAGAAGTTATATTTGGAGATATGATAGGTACCAGTCACAACCAGCCACTCCATGACAAATCCTACTCTTCTTCTTGGTCGTTATCTTCATTACTGAAGGTCGTGCCCGTCCTGAAACGCCGTAACGGAGTCGCAAATATCTACAATAATAAGTAAAACCAAAGAAAGATATGTTATTGAAACTGGCCTGATGCAAGCAACTCTACGAGCGCATCCGTTTCTAACACGTTTTTATTTATTAGCTTCACTTGTGTATGAAACTATGTATAAAAGAAAATCCTGGAATCTAATTTGACCTACTTCCCGATTTTCAATTAGGATGAAATTTTGCACACGCTCTGAGTTCTGATGATAATACATGCTAAGAACTAGCTAAGAAACGTCATTACAAATCCAATTATTTTTATTTATTTATTTACTTAAGTAGGTACAATGAACGTTCAAATTCTAATCATGATAATTTCGTTTTCTATCAAATCACTATGACTTTTTCAAAACAGATTACGACGATAAAAATCTGTTGTCCCGGTATTGTGATTAGATTAGAGAATATTGTAACATGTCATTATTACCTCCATAAAGTAGATATAGGACATTGCTATGTCCTAATACCCGGTCATATAATTTATAAAATATGTCCTAATAGCTGGATAAATCTACTTTATGTCCACGTTTTGTTAATTAGTGTGAAGCTTCGATGTTTTACTATATGTCACAGGATAGATGTATCATGTACAAGACCGATTGTTATCGGTACGGATTAGCGATTACACAATCATCGCTGTCGCAAGATACGTAATCAGCCTGCCGCTGCCAGTTTATTTGTTGTCCTGTAAGATACTCTCGCGGCCTACGTGTCTTAAGGACACGCTGATGAAGAAACAGCTTCAGCAGTGATGCATGTGAACTAGATTATCTAAGTAGCATTAGTATAAACAAACCTGTAAAAATCAGTAAATAAAGGCTTTTGAAATTTTGAAATTTTGAAAGATACTCTCACTGGAATCATTAACATTTTTAATTGTCGAATGTAATTTGTCAGAGTTTATTTCTAGAGAGTTAAGACTAATTTACTCGTATTTTATTCGTATGTTATGGAATGAATTCATAAATCTGGTTACCGCTATAACGACCACGTTTTTGTACCTTGAGTATTCAAGTTAGGTACGCGTCTTTCATTTTTACGCTTTAAGGCAGACACGTAAACTTTTTAAAATCAAAGTATAGCTAACAAATATTGTGCTGTCCAAATAAGTATTTTACGCCCTGTATCATATATTATCTATTCGATAAGGCAATCATACTGTGAACGTAACTTATAAAAGTGCTAATTGTCGGTCAATCAGTGTCAAATTGTCTGCTGGAATTTATGGTCTACTAAATTTAGTATAACCACAGTAAATACTAGGTATACTGTATCACTAAGGCGAAATGGTGCAAGTGACTGTGAACGATGGAACCCTGGAAGGGGAGCTGGTGAAGGATGAAGTGGAGTTCTTCAGTTTCAAGGGTATACCGTACGCTGCACCGCCCGTAGGAGACCTGAGATTCAAGGTACAGATATTCTGCCCATTCTAGTTGGTTGGAGTGGAAGGGAACAACACTGTTTTACTTAGCTTAGATACTAACAATGCAATGGATTTGATTATGGGAAATACTTATCTTAAGAGAATTTTTACTGTTGTTAGTTTGGGTTCATATCTAATATTATGACTTACAACCTACCCTACCTAACCTGTTTACAATATTTAAAAATAAAAAAAGCGTCACCTAGTCCCAAGCTAAGCAACTTAATGCTTGTGTTATGGTAACCATATCTGACTGGTATTATACTTAGATTGTTGATCAGTTTACAATGATAGTTTCATTTTGAGTAAACATCATTATGATAAAGCTCGAGGAACTGATAATTCGTTACAATCCAATTCCAAAGGAATCAACACGAATCTTTTTAAGACAAAATCTCATTTTCAGGCGCCACAACCAGTGACACCATGGACCGGGGTCCGCAGCGCCAAGAACTTTGGCTCCGTCTGCTACCAACTAGACTTCATGCGTATGACCCCTGCGATTTTAGGAGAAGAAGACTGCCTCTATCTCAACGTCTACACCCCAGATCTAAAACCTGCCAAGCCACTTCCAGTAATGGTCTTCATCCACGGTGGAGCCTTCATCAGTGGCAGTGGGAACGACGACTTCTATGGACCAGAATTCCTCATCAAAAAAGGCATCATACTCGTCACAATCAACTACAGACTTGGGGCTTTAGGATACCTATGTTTGGACACTGAGGATATACCCGGAAATGCAGGCATGAAAGACCAAGTTGCCGCGCTTAAGTGGGTAAAGAGAAATATTGATAACTTTGGAGGTGATACGAGAAATATCACTATTTTCGGAGAGAGCGCTGGAGGGGGCAGTGTGAGCTACCATCTCGTGTCTCCGATGACCAAAGGCCTTTTCAAAAGGGCTATAGCTATGAGCGGGAGCCTCTTAAACACTTGGGCGCAAGCATTCGAAGCTAGGGAGAAAGCACTGACGCTTGCCAAGCAGTTAGGTTTCAACTCAGAGGATAACAAGGAACTGTACCAATTCTTCAAAACCGTACCTTTAGAAAAACTGGTAAATGTAAAATTGCCAGTTACTAAATCAACAAGTACTCCAACCGAGCTTAATTTTGGTGTTGTAAGTGAGAAGAAATTTGGTGATAAAGAAAGATTTTTCTTCGGAGATGAGTGTGATGCTTTGAGAAACGGTATACACAAAGGTGTGGAGGTGATGACAGGTTACACTAAAGATGAGGGGCTTATGGCGTTTGCTGGAAGTACGAAATTAGAAGAAGTGTTAGCTGAGGCGAATGCTTACAAAGAGTTCTTTGTCCCGATTCCGATCAGACGAGAATGTAACATCAAAAAACAGTTGCAAGTAGGAAGAAAGTTGCAGAGCTTCTACATAAAGAAAACTGTGGCAACTGCCGAAGATTTTGACCAGATTCTTCAGTTCTATAACGTTAGCATGTTTGTGCACGGTATCGTGCTGTTTAGCAAATTTGCTTCGAAGAAAAGCAAGGTTTACGTATACAAAATAACTTGCATTTCGGAAAGAAATATAATTTCCAAGTTTTTTAACTTAGAAAGTTTATTGAACGGAAAGCAGGTTGTGTGCCATGCTGACGATTTGTTTTATCTCTTCCCAGTAAAAATGTCTCAATTGCAAGTACAACAAGGTTCAGAAGCTGAGAAATTGATTGACCAGATAACAACGTTGTTTACTAACTTTGCTAAGTTTGGGTAAGTTAAAGATTTTTATCGAAATCGCTCAGGGCCTTTCAGTTATTAATTATGTTTTACGTTTTTGGGAAATATAAAAAACTTTATTTTTAGGTTTCCGTACTAGGTAACTTTATAGCCATTACACCGATGTTCTTTTCTTATGTTGTGCAGTCTACAAAAATGCTTTATTTACAGAAACTAAACTTAGTTACCTACACATTTACATTGCTGTACAAAATATAAAAAGAATCAGTTGAGCCACCTAAAGACCGTTGCAAACGGTCTATAGGTAGCTCAACTGATCCAAACCACTGTCAGACGGAAGCGTGCCCAAGACACTGGCCGCATTACCACGTTGAATGGCAGTCTACATTTAAATTGAAAAAGCACATCTTGAAGATGATTATTGATGTATAAAGGTATTTTTTGAGAAATACGAGTCCCTACTTACCTACTTACATTAAAACTACATAGGAAGACAGTTCAGTATATAGTAGTGCAATATAGTGGGCACTGAACAGAAAGTCTGATTTACAAGATGCAAGATTCTTGCCTGTTGCATACAATTCCATGATTTAAGAAATGCTTAGGCCAGTTTTCGATTGTCATTTACAATTAAACTCATTATATTTGTTACAGAAACCCAACTCCAGATGATAGCTTAGGAGTAAAATGGACTTCCTTCACTACTAAGAATCAGACCTACCTGGAGATTGGCAACCAACTTGAGGTGAAAAGGAACCCGGAAGGGGAAGACATTACTGTATGGGATGATGCCTTCAAGAAGTGCTTACCGAGTTGGACCGCCCAATAGACACCGTCATAGAACTAATTATGTGTCATTACTTTAAAAAGAGGAGCTCAGCTCTTCTCGGTGTACTCGTAATGCAATTTTTTGTACATTTTTTTAATGCGATCCCTTTTAGGTACATGATACGATATGACAGCGACCTTTTCTTTAATCTGAGTCATGTAGCAAGCAAATTATTAACAAACCATAGTGATTTTTTGATGCTATACTTAACACATTCAAGGCCCAAGTCCCGAGCTCGTCCTCTTGCGACGATGACGAGGTAGTGCGTCCGGGGCATTAAACGTGATAGTGTATAAGTTTGTATTGTTTTTTTTATTATTGCAAATAAAAAAGTATTTAGTCGATAAATCGATCAAATAACGAAGAATTTTTACCAACTTACTCCACATTGAAGTGTTCATCTTGTGCACGCGTAACGTGAACCCGTCTTTAGCAAAAAATAGCAGCAACACCTTTAGAGTAAATTCTTATCATCTCCTATTTTCGTAGCTTTAATTTAGTTTAAATAATAATACTAAAATAATTCAATATTATTTCATCTAATAAATAATAGCTACTGTGTTATTTTCGCTCTCCTGAAAACTAAGATTTTTCAAGTGACCCCTTTCTTTCTTTCTTTTCGGAGGAGTGCTATTCACGATATCGCAACAAATAATACATATTTGTATTCCATTCATTCATTCATTATTTCTATTGAATGAACACTTAAAACTCCCACCGTTCTTCCCACCTGTATTTTATTTACAACCTCTTATCCCGCTTTTAATTTAAGACGTGTAAAGGCGAGGCCACACTGCCATAAAAACGTCTAATATTACCAGCCACAGTGCCTGCTGTGCGGTAATTTACCTGTTTATCCAGCTGACAGGTACTCATGAACAGCTGGGTGAGTTCTATAATGATCATTCTTAATTATTACTAGCAGCACATCCCGGCTTCGCACGGGTGTGCTAATGAAGCTACCGGGATAAAATATAGCCTATAACCTCCAGGACAGTCCATTCTACACACCCGTGAAAGAATTTTTGAAATCGTTTGAGTAGTTTCGGAGATTACCTCAGTCAAACAAACAAACAAATTTTACCTCATTATAATATTAGTGTAGATTACGAAATGAGAGCCAGAGTACACAATCATGTTTATACTTTATGAACACAAATGTTAATCGAGGATGTAAGTTAAGTGTAAGATTAATAAAGTGGTGGTAAGTAAAGCCGTTTTAGCACGAATAACTAACATTCTCACTCACACACTTTTACACAAACTTTCAACTTTAGAATATTAGTGTGATGGACGCTAACAATAGATTGAGCCAGCTGTCATAAACTAGACTGTGGTGAAGGGGAGCTAAATGACGCCCTGTTTATTACAGCAACCTGATATTGAGAAGGAATTTACGGAACTTGTCGAGATTGACTTTCCTACATTGTACTCAGTTATTTCTTGCGAGACATGATTACTTGGCACATTTCATATTGCTTGCAACTTTCCAGAGTTGGCCACTTGCTCTCATACGAACAAAAGAACGGTTATGGCATTTCAAATTAATTTATAGGTAATTATTCATTTTTAAGAAAACAGATAAATTTTTTACTTTCCTAAAGTGTACCTGTGTTTTTTATTTTTGTACCAAAATAAACTTTTTATCTATCTATCTATCTATCTACCCAAATAAGTAAGTGTAATCGAGATTGCAATCATATCTCGATAACTTGCCAAAATAAAAAAATAAATAGGGATGTATGTAGACTTAGCACATACTCAAAAGGCTCATCTTCATGCTCATGTACAATGTTCACGTAAAAACGTAATAAAACCTGCTTGCATAATCATAAAGACCTAAGCACGGTAAGCCGCGGTTAAGTATCCGATATTACATGGCACTCGGTAACCATGATTAGGGATTATTAAATATGTACTCGCTTTATTAAATTCGTAATATGTGATTCTAAATTCGAATATTAGGTACTTGAAGGTTGCATTGCTAATAACATTTTTCTTTAAAAGAAAGTTATAGAAAGGCGGGTAAACTACACTATACTACTACTTATTTAATGTAATTAAAATTACGGAAGCATAAAGAAAGAAAGAAAAATATGTTTATTTCTGTAGGACCTCAAGGATCATTTTAAAATTTACAGACTTGTAAGCTGACTCTATTGCCTGTACCAACGCAACTGGTGACTAACAAGAGCTGGTGCTAAGCAATTAGTTCAATTATTGATTAACGGACACAGTTAATATTCTGATTGTATTCATAATAATGATAGTGGCAATATAAACCTTGTTACACTTCACATAAAACATAGCCCTAACAAATATGCAAATATTTGATTGCTGCGGAAATCGAACCCATTAGGTACACTGCAATATTCTAAACTAGCTGCGCCCCGCGGTTTCACCCGAGTAAGTCCCGTTCCCGCGGGAATATCGGGATAAAAAGTATCCTATGTTACTTGCCATCCCTTCAACTATCACCAAATAAAAAAATCACGTCAATTCATCGTCCCGTTTTGCCGTTAAATAGGGACAAACAGACAGACAGACACACTTTCCCTTTTATAATATCAGTATGGATGATGGTGAAAATAGAATTGTCAATAATCATTTATAACCACAACAGTAATAGTAGGATTTAAAAATTAGAAATCATCAATTTGACAATGAATTCTTAAATTGACATTCGTTATTCATAACATTACCACAACTTGTAAAAATGTAACAAAGCAATTCTAGTAAATCTTCGTTTGTTCAAACAAAACTCAACTGAATGGAGTCTCGTTTCTTCGTAATAATGGAAAGCAACGTAGCCTTTTGAATTTTTGATGAATTTCAAGTTTATTTTGTACGCGTTCCACTATTTCTGGTTTTCGGAACGTAAAGTTTTTCTTCCGTAAGTCAGCAACTGATAATGTGTATAAAAGTTTGCGTTTTTCAAAATAGCGTTACTCGACGCAATTTTAAGTTTTATGATGTAGATTAAGAATTCTGGTCACCCTACTCAGAATCGTGATGCGAATAAATGTGTAAATGAACTCTGCATACCTTATACATATTTTTAACAGATCCATATTATTATGGTTAGAATTATTAACTTAACAAAAGATTAATCTATGTAAAATCAATTATTTGCAATTTCAGCAAATCACTGATGTATAATAAATTCAATAAAAAAACAATGCTTAGTCCAACACACAATGACAATCACGTCAGTATGACACTTACAATTCGATGTTTAAAACTCGGTCAGTATATCAAAATAGGCAGATGAAAACTGTGGATGAAAACTTGCATCTAGTTCAAATCAGTCCAAGTAGTATTTGGTTTCCTATTCGAATATTCAGGCGTCCATATTCGTAGAATGAAGTAGCAACTGACCCCGCTCTAATTGACACCACTGCATTGCAATCGATTCTCATCTCGTTATAATTGCTAGGCACGCTAACGAAATGAGTTCAAATCACGATTTGATGATCATAGATTTCATTATAAATAAAATCTTAGAATTTTCTTCGGCATGATTCGAATTACATTGAAATAAGCGATCGTCTAAGTCGGGCGGCCTGACTACTCGCCAAAGTAACTACTCGTGACTCCCCAATAGTTTCATCAGTCAGATGATTTCTTGTTTAAAGCACCGATAAATCTGGATTATACACGAAAAACGACCGATTTTATGTAGATATTGGTAAAAACATTCTGGAGGAGAGCCAGGTCAAACTTGCGGGCTTTCAGAATGCAATAAGAAAAGAAAGAAAGAAAAATGTGTTCTTACCGAGTGACGATCACTTCCGTCTCTACTAGCACTGACTAAACCTGAAACAAAATTTTGAGGCTATAATATTGGAAAGTAAGAAAAGAGGAAATTACATTTAGAATCATGCCAGTGTATGCAAAAAACAAAGCACTGAACCTTTCTTATATCCGAATTCTTTTTTTCTTTTTCATTTATCTTTTAAAAGTAAATGTCGTTTTGACAATAAAAAAAAAGACTGACCGAAATGCTTTTCAGAATTTTAATAGAGTGTGTTGAAAAGCATTTTATAAACTTTTACGGAACTTAAAACATTTCATTATGTTACGTTATGAGCTTTTAATTTTTAATGGCGTTGTAGATAGCTAATACTCAAAATTATGTGAAGAAATAGCATCGACTTTTTTTATGAGTGGCCCAATCTGGCAATAGATAACAGCTAATGGTCCATTTTATTTTTTATTGTGCCATTTTGTAAAGGTCTCTTTAAAACGAAATGGATTTTTTATGATATTTCATCGAATTGACCTTTTTGCGATTGTCAAATGTTTGTGGTCTGAAATGGCGGCACCAATATTTTTATCTGGATGCATTTACATTATTATTATTTTTGTCACAAAGGTATAGTAAAATGCCTAAATTGTTACTTGTAATAAACTTAAAAGATCGCTATTAATTTACTTAATATTTTAACGTTACAATACCGATTGAATAAGTAATATCGGCCACCGTAATCCCGGTTAAGCGAATTTCAGATGACCTTAACCATCGGAAAATCAATCTTAATAGGAAGCAGTGATTTTCACTCCCTATCTCTAGGGTTATGGGGGTCTATACTGCCTCTGACTTTGAAACTAGGGGTTATCAATACATTATTGAAAACTCTAGGGTGTCTTTTGGGAAAAGGCTCACAGATAGTAGGTACCTATGTGTTTTAAATTTATATTTTGTTGTGTTGTAATCATTTATAAAGAAGGTTCAAACGCTTATATTACATAAACTTAACAACGAAAACCATGATGTAAAGTTTAAGGTAAGTAACTGACATTTAATTAAAAGATCTTGGGTGTTTTATAAGACTTCGAAGTGACACAAAAATGTAGAGTGAAAACACCGTGCACTTCATTTCCTAATAAGTTTGAGTTGTGCTCGCGTGCACAGCGGCACAGTACTGTATCGTTGTCTGGGGAGCGGCCATCAGGGGTGCGATGTACCGTGAAATATTGAGAGGGTCATTTCGAGTGGTGCTCAAACTGTTCTTTTTATCTTGTTTTCTCGATATTGTATGTGGATGTCCTTATTTTTATCTTGTTTTCGCAATATTGAAATAATTTAATATACTCGTGTGTGAATGTCTTTATTCTGTCTTATATGGCATATATTTTCTGTCTACAGCACCTACTAACTGTAGGTATAAAATAAAGTTACTAAAACAGAATTATGACTTATTAATGCCTATGGCTAGATCAAATAGGTGCTCTAGGAAGAAATGAGGATACTGGCTTTACCTCTTACGATAACATGCTATCAAAGCTTTAAGGCATTTAAAGCTACTTAAAAGACAGCATAGTTTGTCCCATTACCCATTTGGCACATGTCCACATTTAGCAAAAGTTTTGAAAATTGTGACACCTAGTGGGAACTAAGCCAACATGGATAAAATAAATCAGTATTTTTCAATACATTATGTAAAAGATAATTGAAGGTAATCAAAATTAAATAAAAATTGAATCAAGGTAATTGAAAAATTGTTATAGTTCTGAAGGAAGTAAAAACACCATCCAATATTCAGTGGTCCGAGGATAAGTCCCAAAACTTCAATAGTTTTATTGTGTAAACGCGAAGACAAAATTACTCTATAGCCTCAGATACCCAGAGCCCAAAAGTTGTCTCATTAACCAGGGTCGGACGGACTAATTTATGGCCTAGCTAGAGTGAATTCCGCAACTCTGCGATGGACAAAGTTGGATGTACTCAGGACGGGGGCTAGGGACTAATAAAAAGTTGATTGACTATTTTTAATGCATTTTTTTTATAAAATGGAGATATAACTATCTAATTCTGATTTGAGTCTATAATACAACTTTTACTTAATAAGTGTTTCTAATTTGTAATCAGAGCAAAGTACAAAAAACACCAAAAAAACACTGACTTATGAAATTACATTAATACATTAAATACCTACCTACAATGTAGATGGGGTTGTTTTTTTAAACAATGTAAATTACATATTTATACCTAAATATTAACGGGACTTAGTCGCGTATTGAAAATTACAAAAAAAAAATGAAATGTAAATTACAGTTTTTTACAATTATCGTCAAGTTGTTATGCTGAAAGCTAGTTCGTCGTAAAAACAAAGCAGTCCAATAACCACAGGGTATGCCCTCAATGTCCTTAATCCATCTCTCTCTGTATATCAGGGCATACAGTGCAAACAGCGTACAGGCAATAAGCGTATTTCGAGAGCTGGACAAACGTCAGCTGCTAGACCCGTCAGATTCAGCCCCCCCCCCCCCCCTTTACCCCCTCCTCTTCCCCCCTTAAAACACTGCAAATGTAACTTCACAAGCATTTTATACGTTCTCGTTATGAGCTCATTCACGAAGCTCTCTGTTTGAGGAGGTTTCGGCTAAGTAAGGGTTTTACGATTGCTCGAAAGCTTTGAAATTACACTGTTACGAAGTTGGATGAAATTGCGATGTGTTTTATTCAATAAGTTTTCTTGATGCTATAGCTCTGTGATTTTTTATGTTTAATTAAAAGACCAAATTAAACTTAATTTGAAACCAAAAATATCAATGAACTTTATATTTTTCCATTTATTATTTTTTGATTATTTAAGTATTTATTTTTTACTAGGGAGACCATTGGCCCAGTGGCACACGACAAGTTCATAAAAAAAAATTTACTTAAGTCGAAAATAACTTGATGACCTTTTTCACATAATTAACATTCCTCAAAAAGCAAAAACCTTTAGAAAAATATTTTATTATTCAACATTGTATTTGTAACATTCAACTATCTATAACTAAGATTACTAATTAAACATTAACAAGAAACTTCATAAAATGATTTTTCGTCTGTAAACAGCATCAGTATCGACGTCAAACAAGACAAGCAGTTCTTTGTCCGTCTCTCGGAGCTAAAGTTGCGTTCCAAAGGCTTGTAATTAAATTTTAATCCCCAACGAACTATTGTCTGAGACAGAACTAACACAAAACTCAACTTGAAAACTTGTCGCTCCCTGCGGGCTTGAATTTTTCAACTTTTTATAACACGGAATAACCAAAAGCGTGTTTGGTGTAAAATATAATTTAATGCAACGTTTATGTCTTAGATTTAAATTAAAAAAAACGTTAGTTTGGAAACGTACCTATTTCTTCTGGAGAAAAAATACGAATTATCTTATTTTTTTTAATTTAGAAACCTGGGTTAATTTTTGACTAATTTTCCATAAAAAACGGATATTAATCAAATTATTTACTGGTAAGATTAATTTACCTAAACAACTAAAAATGAACGATAACTTATTTTTTAAGTAAAAAGTTAAAAAAGTTTGAGCACCTCTCTGTATCGTACTATGGCCTATTCCAAAGCAATTTTGCAATACATTGTTTGTTCAATTTATGCCCCCCTCTCCAGAGATGCGTTTCACTGTGCAACTGTTACACTTTTACCACATTGTGTTAAAAGCTATTTTTGCTTGCTTTTGTAAAGTAATTTGCACGTCCAGAATAAATGTTGTGTCGTCAGCTCCTTGGAGGTCTAGAGGTCGTTGAACTTTACCTTCGTTATCTATTCCTTAGGTTCGGTGATTGGTAAGTACCGAATACATTCCCATCACTTTTTATTTGATTACTTCTTCGTCACGATGTTTCTTATTACCGTTACCTACCGTCCATTTCCCGTGCACAGGTGGGTTTTGTATGTGGTATAAAGTATAACACAATGGGCAGGAGGGGCAGGTTAGGTTGTGCCATGTAAAATTATACCTAAACTAAGGTAGGTATTTGATACAACAAAATCCATTGATAATTCAAACGCAGGTTCGACATTTTTTAACAAAAGTTGAAATTTATGAAAAACTTTTATAACCATGGTTCTTATTTTTTAATGTTAAAATAAATACTAAATCAAAAAATCCTTAAACATTCTCTCTTCATGCTTCAATGATTCATAGGCAGAGGTTATTTACATGCAAGAGCAACATGGCGTGATCTTCAACCTTCAACCAGCCGGGGTCCATTACATGCTCTTACAAAGATTACTTTAAGCCTTCGATACACTAGATTAGGCATTTCACTAAATAGGGTCCAACTTTCGTTAGTCTTATTGGGACTAGATGCTATGTGAAATGGGATTTTCTTCCTTTTTAAAAAATCCCAAAGAAAAAGAAATCCCATCGTGCCACGCTGTGACAGGATTTAGTGTAAATCGTCGGGAACCCACCTTCCAATTTATATTTGTCCCAAAGTGTATCCAGGGCCTTACCCGTCGCCAACTTTCAGACGTAAATATGTAATCACACATTTGACGACGCATAAACCAAGGCACGCCTTCCCTGATTACACATTTTAGGGAAAAGAAAAATCATATTTTATCCATGAACTCCAAGAGGGAGAAATTTTTTATACATGATTTTTACTGATTGTGGTAAGTTCCTATCGCACTAATAAGTATACTTATTTACTTTGATATTCTTCTAAGGATCTTGGCGCTTAAGTATTGTGGAAAATTTGTATCATTTGGGGATAATAAAATTAATCTATGATGTATGGAGAGCCATGTATGTGGCACAGCACAGGGAAAATGTAATATTCAAAGCAACGATAGCTAAACAATCATCATCATCATCATCCGCAGCCTGATTTCACCCACTGCTCCGGTCACCCACTGCGCCGGTCTCCCTAGCTAAACAAATGTACATGAACCTAAGAATTGATTAAGGGCGTAAAAACCAAGGTACAGTAGGGTTTATCTATCAAATCGAAACACCCGGTTTTAAAAGTCAATTTACATCTATTATACATGATCCAGTATAAAACATATATAAATCTTAAGCGCTCAACTCTTGTCGGTGTAATGATGCACCCTACCTATTGCTAGTAAGTTTAAAAGTGGAGTAAGAATTTTAATCACAATTTAAGCTCGTTCCTTTGTAGAATACATTTGCATATAAACGTGAACAATGCCGCCCGGACTGCACCTACAAAACGCTATGAATTCATAATGTTAGAATTTCACTACCTAGATTATTATACATTTATATTTTTTTACTGTAATGCAGTAATCATGTATGTAACTGATAATAAACACTGTTGTAAGATTCGAAAGTAACGTTTTTTTGTAAATAAGTAATTGTACAGAATTATACAATGTCTAAAACCGTAAAACATCTGAAGCAGGCAAACATAGTAGAAATCTAGATACTTATGCACATCTAGAATCTTGCTTGGTCTCACCAAGGTTTAAATGGAGTAAAATGTTTCGTTTAAATTCATAAGCGTGAAAGTTTATTATTCTTAAAACGCTGTCACCGTCATATTGATACCAAACACCGATTATGAATTTGTAACTCTTCGTAATTTTTTTGTAGAGTATTTAATTTAAGTTAGATATACTTCTAACTACCCAAAGACTTTTTTGAGAGTACAATGAACAGACAACAAGAACTGTAGATAATTTACCTAATCGTACATTTTGATGACTTAGAATACGTACGATTACATTAATTAAAAAATGCCCCAGTGACATCATAAAATATTAACTTTTAGATACAAAACCCTATTATTGAAACTGCTCATTAACAACTTCAAATTAGAAAGTAGCTTATTAAACGATTTCAAATCTTAATAAAAAAGACGTGTGGCACTCGGGGACTGCCGCGGTGAAGCTATTACATGCCAGCTAGCGGCGAGTTGCGTAACTAAAGTGACAGCGTTAGGTTTTTTCGTTACGGAATTTCTGGATTTGGTTTCCACGCTCAAGGCCTGCGATAGAAGCTATACAATAGCTTAAAAAATGTGATTCTTTGTTTGTCCAAAGAGACGATCTTTCGGCCGTTCTACAACGGCCACCATGTTTTCCAAATTCACATTTGCCTTGCACTGTCGCCGGCGGGTATTGTCACTACATTTCCCATGCAAATGTATTCCCCGACAGAAGGGGCTCGTCCATTTTGTTCGTCTGCTACAGATACAATGCCATGATTTGCGATACCGCCGAGATAAATAATACAAACGTATACATGATGTATGTAATCATGAGTATGGAAGCCGTAAATCAGTATGATTAGGTAAATTCGTATGCTTTCACCTTTTGGTGTATGCATGAAAATATGTTTTGGACACATCAACATTGATTTATTGACAAAACATCATAAAAAGAAAATCACGAAACGAGGAAAATAACAGATCACTAATCTAAAAATCAAAAAGATTAATTAGAACATTCCAAATCCAATTGAAAGATGATGATTAAAGTTTATTAAATCAGAGGTTTTTAGTACCTTTAACTGCCAAAATAAAACGTATATTTATGTATTAATATAATACCTGCGACCATTTTAAGATAATCTAAAAATAAACAACCTTCTTTAAAATTTATCCAAGGGGGCTTAATACAAGCAGGTTGTAATGAAAGTACTGGAAAAAGGCTTTTAAAGTTGAATCCATCGCAGGGCATGAGCAAAAGGCATTAGATTCGAGCGGTCCCCGAGCGGCAGTGTTGTCGAGTGGTAATACAAATGAAATGAAGTACAAGAGCACTAGTTTTCAACGTTATCTAGTTTCTAAACCACGTGCAAAACTCGTTCGTTCGTATGTGGCCAACTCTGATGATGGAGTGTTTAGGCCGCCTAAAGGCCATCTTGTTGGTTCATGGCTGAACGAATTTAAAAGCTGGGACCGACAATTTAACGTGCCTTCTGAAGCACGGAAGCGGCCAGTAAGATTTTTTAAATGACTTGAGAGCGTAGTCCAGAAGCAAGTCCAATTGACCTACAAAAAACGCGTGCTAAAAGTCCATTTTGGTTGTGACTGATGTGAGTAATCGTTATTTTTGCATGTCTCGTTTTAATTACTCCGATACTATGTGTAACTGAGTTTGTGGTTCACAATAAAACTCGTTTATTCGTGCTCTTTGTGGTCCTTCGAGCCGTGTATAACTTTTAACTTTTAATAATAACTTTTAACTATAACAATGTTTCGAATGAATAATAGAAATATCAACAAATAATTGAGATTTTAATGGATTTAGTGTGTGAGGTACGTGTTTATTGTTTATGTGTTTATTTATTTAGCAAAAGAATTGCTCTTCTTCTTAGAACCTTTTGCCCTTGCCAATGTCATTTGGAAAATAATTACAATGTACAATCTACACTTAAATTATTTATCACATAAACCCTTGTAACTCTAATTGAAACGTCAAAATCATCACAACCCTTACGTCAACAATTCCCACCAATTTCGGTATAGCATTTGACTTCCGGCTTTGACATTTCCCTTCTCTATCGATATTATCGCCAAGGTGACCCAAGTCCCATGCGGAAAAGCTGGTTCCTCGGAAATTGTGATATTTCGGCCGCAGGGCTGATAAAACTTTTACCCGACGGAATATGTTGCCAATGAATACTAACATATTTCATGATATCGATGGCTGTGTGTGGAATATGAGAAATTTGTAATAACTACTTACAAAACATGATTGCTAGATATTATTTTGGTCTGCAAACGGCAACACTGGCTTGCGGTAGTTCGATGTTGGTTTAATAGTCCTTAATTTTGCTGGTTTATTACCAAATAAGCAGGTTATAACATCTTGAATTACATAAGTATCTATTTATTTAGTTACCCATTGTACTACTTCTTTTGTTCATTAATTTGCTATAATGTCTTTCAAAATAGCATGAGAATAAATTGAATTACTTAAGTAAAATTTTCTTGCTTCCCTGAAAGAATTTAGAAATCCCTGAATAATATAGGTAGTCTAATTTCATTCAGAAAACTAGGTACTTTTATTTTTATTTCAACAGAAAATTGGAACATTCAGAGGCTCTTAAACGGGACAACAATGTGGCTTTATTTAACCACTTTTTGTTGGAAACACTAAAAGATCTCTAAACAAGTATGTGGTGTTTTTATTTCAAAATAATGTGTAAGTATATTTTGTGCAGTTTGAAATTGTTTTGCCGACCAGCAACTATTCCGCTCGGTGGCGCACATGTTTCGTGTGGGCAGGACATTTCGAAATAATCATTTTGAAACTAGACAACGGTCTTTCATAGAAAATTTCCAATTAAAAAACAACTGAAGTGCTTATAAATAAAAAGAATTACTTTAAAACAAATTTTAAACAACCAAAAAGTATTCAAAAGTTTCTCTACTTATTGAATCTTGCGTCAGTTTGTAAAAAATGCAAATTGCAAACTTTGCAAATGGGTGTCTAATATGTGTATGTTTTTATATCACTATTTTATCAAATCAAAGGGAAATTCAAAGCGATTGTAAATGTAGATTGTCAATGCAACTTCACTGAAGGGGTATAAACCAACACGCCACGGCGCGCCGTTACCTACTATGGATTAGTCTGTTTGTCAGAACCCTTAGACCCAGAATTACGTGGTCTACTTCAACCCCGTAACAGGGGCTCAGGTAACCCTTCGTAAGTAAACCTGACTAATAGCCCCGTACAACCACTTGGCGTAGATTAACCTGCCTATTTTACCTAGTATCTTCCTTATTGAATTGAGGTATTAACCTTAGTAAACCTGGTTTTATCTAGAAATATGTTGACAATGACAAAGTACCTGAACTAATTATTAGATTCGGTAATGAGATAATTTTATGTATTATATTGTGTACGTAAAAGGTAGAGAACTATGTAAGGTGTGGGCTCTGGAGTATAGGAATCATCAGAAATGTCTAACGCTCCTTGGGATACAGTCGTGATCATATTTCATTTGTTTTTCATTTCGTCTCAATAATTCTGTCTGTCATACAATTTATTATGCAAGTCCCAAGACTTTAGAAGTCTTGTGAATCAGATATAATACAATCATTTTACCGTCTACAATACCACGTCATGTTCCAGAATAAATATATCTAATGCAAAAGACAGGGTTTATCTAGAATGTAAAAACAGGGTTAACAAGACTGCAAGAATGCACGACTAATGCACGTCTTTGTGGTCACGGATGAACCCGTAGGCCTCAGCTTTTTACCGCAAATGTGATTAAATTCCCGTGGCTTTGCTTTGAGGCTCTGTGGTTGTTATTTCAATGCAGTCTTGTGGGATGTATGCGAGTTTTGTGCGTTGACTTGCCTCTCAGCTTAGTTAATAGTAACTCTGCTTTCTGCTCTGTAGATCGTGGCATCGTGGCCATCTTTATTCTGTGGTCGTGGGTTTGATTTCCACCTATTCATATCAATCAAATATGTGTATAGCTCTTTTCCATTTGGCATTGTTTGGAATTATCCATAGCAGCCCATAAAATAAATCTTCTTATAAGCTAAGTGATACTATACTTTTTTTTTTTTAATGTATCAAACTAGTAAGTACTCATTATATCAGTCACCTGTTTTTCATAACACAGGCATTAGGTTGCCGTATAAAATGTCCAAAGATCATTAATTTTATTTGTTTAACACATGAGTGTGGACCCTAACTTGTTTCTTTTTTATTTTACGTGATCCATCTTCTTAAATGTATTTTTTCTGACCCCATATAAAGCTGCAGGCAAAGGAGTCGTGCAAAAAAATTCTCGCGAAACGCACAAAACATTGAAATCGCGTCACGTCACCGTAATAAAAAGCAGATTTTCAGAAAAAGCAACAAAAAGTATGTAAATACACCGACCCCTGTGTATGATAAATGATAACCCTGTCCAATGATTAATGGTGCCTTGAACACGGCGCTGGACACCAGGGCCGGATCAAGGGTTTGCGACAATTATTGTGGACAGGTACCTCAGCTATACACCTTGAGAATTTATCTTCTTCTATTATTTACAAATATCTACGTCACAAACTATTGGCTTCACTCTACACCCACTCTTCACACTAGAGGTTTGCAGATTTTGAAATGTTGTTTTATTCCGTACCTAAAACAACTTATGTGCAATGCCTCTAAATAAAACAAATCATTTTACGCTCATTACTTCATCATTGTATTTTGTTTGATGATCCCTAGTCATTAAGTCCCTTAATACATCCCTGCGTGTCATCGACGCCAAATGATAATGCTGTAATTCGCCGAGTGGACATGGGCCATGGCAATTGAATGACCGCATTAATCATCTACATGCCGCGTACCTTCGTGCTTTTCAGCCAAACACCCATTACTAATCACGCTAATATAAATGGGAAAGTGTGTGTTTATCCATCTTTCACGGCAAAACGGAGCGACGAAAGCGACTTTTTTAGTGCTGATTGCTGAAGGCATGGAGAGTGACATAGGCTACTTTTTATACCAATATTCCCGCAGGAACGGGACTTATGAAAGTGAGACCGCAGGCGCAGCTAGTTATATTAGTATAATTGTTAGTTTTGGACTGCCACTGTTTGAACTGCTTAGGACCAGTTATTAGAAATCTAGTTTGCATAGCCTCCATTTTGATTTACTGAAATATCGCTCAGCGTCCGCCACCGCTGTCGAAAAATTCAAACAATTTGTTTGAAACTTGGTAATTAACACCGATTATAGGGTGAAGGGTCAATGACCTCGTAGCGTACTAAGCTGAAGCCATAGACAGACGAGCTATTGATTTGTTCATATGCCTACTATTCATGTTCAACATAGTTGTGAATTTTATTAAATGTAAGAAAATGGAAATAGCCTCAGTCCATGAAAATAAGATGATCTCAAACATCATAAAATCCTTTAATATTTCTAGAGCTAAATATAGAGACATGTCTATTATGATGTTTGTTATTATTTCACGATAAAACTACTGAACTGACTTCTAAAACTAGAAAATCTACATAGTCTAATACGTGGAAGCTTTTAGCGGTGAAGGAAAACATCGCGAGAAAACCGGAGTTCCGTGGTGATATAGGCATCCCATCTCTATTCCTTTAGAGTTTCATTTATAATACATTTTTTTTCTTTACCAAAAGCTTGTACTAAAAAGTTTTCCGATATAACAGTAATATATTAATCAATTTTATGTTATTCCCAAGTCAAAAAATATAATTGTGTAGCTGTCTCAAATGAAATTCCGAACTATTTCTTTGTAACGAACGTGCCCTTCCAAGAATTTTCCCACAGTATTTTCGTGTTCCTTTGGAACACAATAGAGTAGCTCGGTAAACATGCCGTGACCATTGAGTTATGGGCACCTTCACACGAACGGTGGCTCACGCAAACTGTGAGTGAACTTATAGCTCAAAGGTAGGACTTTAGTGGCGATTCTGACACTGCTAAAACTTAAACTAAACTAATTATATATGTTTCTGTCCCTTTCATAACATGATAGAAATAAAAAGGATGGCATCATCTTCAAACATCTTTTATAAGTTATTGCA
Organism: Xanthorhoe spadicearia; assembly: GCA_947086425.1. Classification (NCBI taxonomy): domain Eukaryota; kingdom Metazoa; phylum Arthropoda; class Insecta; order Lepidoptera; family Geometridae; genus Xanthorhoe; species Xanthorhoe spadicearia. The sequence continues at coordinate 9,813,984 of OX352202.1, read as the reverse complement.
TAGCTTCTATCGCGGGCCTTGAGCGTGGAGACTGAATACAGAAATTCCGTAACGAAAATAACCTAACGCGGTCACTTTAGTTCAGCAACTCGCCTCTAGGTGGCATGCAATATTTTTACCGCGGCAGTCCCAAAGTGCCACACGTCATTTTTTTTATTTTTTTTATGTACCTAGTAGTTTAGTGTCTGTAAATAAAAACTGATTTTTTTTAAATCTTATTAAGAAACCATCTAACTGTCTCAATCTTCTTAATATCTAACCACGGTAAGCAAAACCGTTAATAGATAGGGTATTGAGACTCGTAAGAAACTAACCGCTACGACCTGTCCGCTACGACTGCTACGATAGATGTACCTAGATAAGTGCGACGGTGCTACGAAGGTGCTACGTCTTTCCTGCGCCAGGCATTAGCGTTCGTTCGTGTTGGTTTTACTTAGATTATTTTTATCTGGCGTTTTATATTTCCTTTCAGAGAATTGGGTCACTTCATTTTGCTAGTAAGCTCATTTAAAACTATACTCAGTTTTAGTTGGTTTTACTATGTTTGCATGAAGGTGACTTTTCAAGAAGGTTCGTGCTAAGATGCTGATATATTTTACAAGTATTGTTTTACCGTTTGAAATAAAATTAATAGTTATCAATTTTATTTATGTAACAAATCTTCTTGATATACATCTTCAAATCTAAAACCATCAACAAGATTCTTTGTAGATGTCTAGAGTTAGTCAGAGACAAATCTTAACACATCTTCAGCACGTTGCAAGTCTCTATTTAAAAATTGTTTAAACATTTTAACTACAAAATGATAAGTAATTTCTGAGTTACATTATTTTTTAGTCATTAGTTTCGGTAAGCTTTTAGGTATCCTTCCTAAAAGAGACTTACTTTGTTCATTGTTTTATATTTCTTGAACAACTGTTTTTAGGTCACGATCTAATTAATCAATGTCTAGATAAAACCTTAGCGAAACTAGGTTCTACAGGTCGACTCAGAGTTGGAGTAAATCGGTGTCATTAAAACGACGTTACCGCATAATTGGCTGTAACTTTACCTTCTATGAAATGGTGAGGTGGTTGATTTATTTAACTATTTAACCTTTGCATTTAAATGTCCAAACTGCAACCAATGTCTAACTTGTAAATTTCCTTTTAAAAGTCAGTAAATGCCACCCACGATCAAGGCGGCGTCAAGTAAACTTGATATAAACCGTATTGGTATTGATAAATAAATAATAAGTCTTGTATGATGCCAATTTACCATCAAGTTTACTGGAAGCCGCATCAAGCCCGGAACGACTTGATCGTGGCTGGCAGTTGGCATAAGGAGGCTTATGCCAATTGCGGTAGTCAAAAATGCCTAAAAAGTCAAGTAACGATCGTGATCTCTCACCTCGCTCTCGTCTCGGTCTCTAGTCACTATCGTCTCTGTCGTGTCTCTATCACGACTCGAACGCTAGCTTTTGATACTATTCTTACCTATAATTTTGCAGCACGTAATCCTAATCCTTTCACACCCGACACTGGCAATTTGACTGAATTTAAATAATAACCGAGCGAACAGTGATTTATAAATAGAGTTGAAATAGGCATTGCATTTAAATTGTTTGATTACAGAAGGATTCTTTCAATGGCAATGGTATTTAGAATATGATGATGATTTTTTGACTTCTTGTAGACCAAAGTGTTGTTTAAAAGTAATGAATGCCGCGACTACACTTTGGCGGTCTTGTGATATAATTTGGTAAATACAAATAATTTTTGGCGCTACTTCTACAGTGTGCCATAGTGCTAGGCATCCAGAACGGCTCGGGCAATGCGGTTTTGTAAATGCTCACATTTATTCCAACTATTCCACTTTCTGTAAGAATCGATCTCAATCTTACCGACATCGCTTTTACTGCGTCCTAAATCTTTTAGCCTTATCGATCCTGCAGTCGTGTCTAGTTGCAAGTGAAATATTGCTGCTTCAGACGCAAGCTTACGATAGCAACATGCGAGTAATACTTACCTAGGAAGTTAAACCGATTTCTTATAGGAAGAAGAAGGAAAATGGATTTAGCAGTAGACAGACCAAAGAAAGTTTTTCCTTTGGTCTGCTTCTACTTCTAAAACCAAGTATATTCAGATTTACTAAAAACATATCTTATCAAAATTAACTAATTTTGTTAGAAGAAGTTTTAAAAGTATAAGTTACGTATCAAAATGTATGGACTCTATCCATAGAAACATAAATTAGTAACAATTGTTTCCGCCCAACTCATCCCGCTTTACCTGTACATTTTGCAGAACAACGCCTCTGGCTTCACTGTAGCGCCTGCCACTAATTAATAGCAACCCGCCGAGCATTGCTACTTTATTTCCGCCTTTCAATATTAAAAAGCATTCAATTTTGAATGCAGGTGATGCTTTTGTTTTCTGGTTGTTCTGATGAAATTCGGGAAACAGACGGGGCACTTTGTTAATGTTTTGGAGATAAGCTTTTGTATTGCTAAGCTTACCTTTGACATTTAAAAAATCCTAGTACCTACCATCATATAAATTGCCCACAATTATTGTCATTGAAAAAAAAACTAATAGCATAACTAACACATTAATTTTTAAATGTCTCAATGGTAATAAGGACACTGTTTTGTTAAGTGAAGTAACTTAATATCAGGGACAAGCTGTTTCACTTGACTCTAGAAAAACAATCCTACAAATTCTAAGTAACATTGCCTTCGTTTTATATTAATAACAATATCCTGTGTACCCGGCAACGACCTATTTCATAAGCAAACATGATATATTCGATATTCCAGAAAATAATTATAACAGATAATAGGAAAAAATCATTAATACTCAAGCAATAAATGGGCCATTACTTCCCCGCCACGCCGCGGGGGAATGTAATAAATTTGCAATAAAGGTAGGTTTGTGTGACGAAATAAAAGGTCCCCTGACGGTATCGATTCATGACAAATTTGTAACGCCCTGATTCGTACATTTATGCCCATTTTAATGGAGATTTTTGTGATTCTAGTCCTCTATTTCCTGGAAGTATCCTTCAATATGACTAAAAGTAAAAACTAGTATAAATTCATCTATTTAAATACGTCAATCGGATTGCGTAAACATTATAAGTAGGTACTTTAGTTTTTACAAATTACGTAGTACTAAGGTACGTAGCTACTTATACACCATATCGTTAATCATGCTACCATGTTTTAGTAAGTTACGAAGGGGCAAATTGAGTCTTCAGTTTAGAGAAAAGAGCAACGATAGTCGATTTTCTTGACGTGGCTAAAGCGCGCTATACACGAGGAAAATATAATATTTCATAAGATATCGCTTGCCACACAAATACAAACTAATTATTATCATGGTGAAAGTAGGTTACTTATATAATGTTATTTTTTCATCCTGCGGTAACTTAGAATAATCCATTATTTATGTTATTTAAAAAAAAAGGTAATATAAAAGGACAGGAGAGAAATGAAATGAGTGTAGACTGTGGGGGATGGTCTTTGCCTAGAAAACGAGTGAAAGGATATATTTACAGCTCACCCGTTGTGATATCTTAAGATAACATGTATCATACAATGTCTTAAGTAAATAAATGTTATCTTATATCGTATCTCCACTGTGTGACGCGCTTAACGAGTGACGGCGCGGGTTATAATGAAGTTGGAAATGTTCGCGACAACCCTCCGCGGGTGACGTCATATCGATAGGGTTGACACTGATTTCTGGCGGTAACTTCAATCTATAGGAAATTAATTTATTTGAAATTACGGGACGTTATCACGTATTATCAGGATACAATTAACAAAATTGTGTTTTGGAGTACACAAGAGGTAAATTTTCGGTCCTAGCTTTAAGCCGTAACGGAGGTCTTTAGGTGACATAAAAACTCTATCGTCATAGTTGGCCACTGACTCAAACAAACTAATGATTTAATACACTAACAATATAAGATAGCAAACACCAAAGCCTCACTTACAGCATATTATGGAAATACTGCGTCGCTTTTAAGATACGGCATAATATTTTGGGGAAACTCAACAAACAAAGCTAAGGTATTTAGAGCTCAGAAGAGATGCATAAGGGCAATGTTCGGCCTAAGACGAATCGACACATGCAAAGGTATTTTCAAACAGTGGAAAATACTAACTCTTGCTTCCCTATATATATTTGAGGTTGCATACTTTGTCCGAACTAACCTCGATCGGTTTAGCATGTTTGAAATGGGTTCACGGCGTGAGGGAAACCTTCGTCATAAGAAAGGCAAAACCGCCTTATATAGAAAAAGTGTGTTCGGAATGGCGCCTAGTATAAACAACAAAATTCCAATGTCAATACGCTCCGAACGTAATTTGAATGCATTTAAAAATAAATTAAATAAGTTATTGGAGGAAAAAGAATATTATTCAATTGATGAATTTTTAAATGACAAATTTTAGTATTCATTTTACATTTTAATTTAGTATTTACATTTTTAATTTGATTTTTGACATTTTTAATTTGATTTTTGACATTTTTAATTTGATTTTTAGACATTTTTAATTTGTTTTTGACATTTGTTAGATTAAAAATTTGCTTGCTCGTTTGAGACTTTTATTAATTTAAATTTTATAGATTTTATTTCTGCATGTTCATGCTGTAAGCCTAACAGGCAAACTAGAGATACCTAGCACCTAAGTTAGACCTAAGACCAATGTTTACATTACCACCTAGTTAACAGCAATAAAATTCATTTATCATTTATCATATTTTATCATAAGATTATTTAACGCTATAAAACTACCAATCTAATAAGTAAATACAAAAAAAAACAGTCAAAGCCCAAATTACTTTCTTATAAATTATTACAGGGCTGGCCACAACATGCAATTACTTTGACTTTATGATCTATACATTTATAATTAAAATGAGTAACGCGGAAGTGAAATTAAATTAAATTGTGACGTCATACGTTATTACAGTGTTATAGCGTATACACACGCGGTCAAATACCACATTAACTGTAATCTTGTCTCGGTATTAGATTAAAAACGCGTTAGTCACGCGACAGCCCTAGCCGAGGGCTGCTCCCTTGCTTAACTATCAATATTTGTGGAATGCTCACGACTCTGCATTGCACTGTTCTTTATACTGTTCTCTATCTATCGTAATGTACCATAGAGACACACTAAACTAAACGCATTTTATGTATTTGATGTGTGTGAAAAAAGATTATACTTAGTTCTTAATTTTTTTTTTTTTTGTGTATGGATTCATTTATTAAAAGTATATTTTTATTTTACTTTATAAACCATACATTAGTAAAGATGGTAGATCTAATAAAATATTGACCGCCCCATCCCCCATGCGTCTGTTTTGTAGCTAACTTTAATGAATAGTTCACAAAAATCACCATAAATCGATAACACTGACCTACCACACTATAAAACACCAAAAAAACTTAATTATACATCACACCCTCATATACATACATTAATGTATGAATGGATGTACGAAACGCGTGCTAAAACAGAGGGGTCGAATTATTGATTAATCCGTACTTAAGGGTGGCTATTCAATGTCAGTTTCAAGAGTTAGTTTGAGTGTCGTGTGTTGAACTATTGAGCCACATTTTGGAAATGTTTTGCTAGATTTTGGTATTCTGGAGAATGGTTTTAGATGAACGGCTTCACATGTAATACTGTAAAATAATGTGTACGTTTTGTAGTTTAATACATACCTACATTTAGCGTTTTGGGCATGAAGAAAGTAATGAATCGAGACCTACAACGCCAATTGTTGTAGGTTTAGATTTATTCATTTCTTACGAAAGCGAAATTCGAATCTATTAAAGTAGGTACTAATGATAACAGTGGTTAATACAAGGTACCACGTTTTTTTAACTCCGGTCTGACAATGTTTTCTTTCTTGCTCTAGCATTGTAGATACGCAGTTGCGTATCGCGTCATGAATGCTCAGCTTTACGACCGCCCCATGTTTGCTCCCCGTTGGTAGCCCAATGCTCCCTTTAATTTACGAATATCTGAACTAGTTACGCTAACGAAGATGGCTGACGTACTTGCATGTTGATTTTGCGCTTTAGTGGTATTTACTAAATAACATAATACTGTTATGTTGATGGTGTAAGGAGTTACGCCTTCAAACGATAATTCCGTGTAACTTACAAACTAAAGCGTGGTCGTATATAATAGAATCAAAAGTAAAGGTGAAATCGATATTATATTAAAATTAAATTAAATTCGTTTATTGCTTCAGATAACAAATAGATCCATAGATAAGAAAGTAATAGAATTAGTGTCAACATAATTACAAGTCAAAAACAAAAATACAAGTCCAAAAATACATGATATGATAATAATATGATTCATAGATGTTTTATTATTCATTAACACGTTAGCTGCAGCAAGATAAATCATAATTCTTCATCTAGTGCGGCGACGGGTCAACATGCGCCCCCAATGATATTTCCGCCAGTGCGTGTAAGGTCTTTCGAGACCCACCAACATTAGGATAGATTAAATTGCTCTAACTTTGTGGAAACATAATGTATACATTTTATTTTTATATTGTTAGAATGACCTTGAACCCAACTTCCTTAGGTTTGATTCGCCCCGGGATCTGCCAAACACGAAATGAGAAATAAAGCAGGAAAAGCTGGAGGCCGATATTGACCCGAACCGCACTAGAAAGTAATTTTAGTAGTAATGGGACAGAGAAAAATAAGGGGATATCGAAAATAAAACAATTATCGTAAAACAACTGAAAACGTTTTTATTTAATTATGTCTGTCTTTAAAACATGTTAACAGAGATGCTGGTAAAGTTTTAAGAGAGGCCGATATCGGCCTCCCTCGCAGTGAACGTGTAATGTCAGAAAGATAATGAAAATAAACTTTCCTCTACCAAACAAATACCCAGTAGTTAGTTTAAGTTTACTACAAAAAGGAATTGTGTAATTTCGCACCTAATTGAAAGGGAGCCAAAACATTATATTAGACATAGACTTTATAATTTTCATCGTAAAATACAAATCCATTAATGTATCACTTGTTCGGATATCCTTGAAACCCGATCAGTGTATTTTCGCTCAAACCCTAAATCCCCGCATGATATTCAGAAACACACGAGGGATTTTTACACACAAACCAGATCTATCACCATTTTCATTATAATACAAAAACGTGCTTCTGAATATATTTTAACATTTTTTTCATTATATTTACATTATTTTTAATAACGTGTGCTGCCCCGATGTGATAATGGAAAAGTAAATTGAATTTGCAGATTGTTAATACGGATCATTACAATTTCAAATTATTTGTTCAATTAAATTCATTGCAAATTTCTGTATAAGCCAGGTTTTACGTTGAAAAGGCATTTGTTTTGGATCAATGAAACATCTGGATTAAATATAAGTACTCAAATTAATATTTATAAAAATAAGCATTATTTATCAATTAAAATTATTACTTTTACAAGATGACAAGCATCGGGTGGTTTCAAAGTGTTATTCCAAGAAATAAGGTTATAAACTACTGAACTCGGAAAAAGCAGTAACCATTAAATTGTAAAAAAAATATAAATCCTGATCATTTTTATCATCTGGTTACCATAACACAGGCATTAAGTTGCTTAGCTTGGGCTCTGTGTGGAATGTCTAAGGATTTTTTATACATCCATAAACCAAATACGCGATATATAAACTCACACAACAGTAACACTAACACTTACAACTTAACTATTGAATAGCGAAGAGACAAGAACAAAGAAACCTTGTAAGTCGAAGTATCCAATGTCTTTGCGAAGTCCGACTCAGATCTATACTTATAATACTAAGTATATACCAAGTACCGGAGACTCGATAGAGCCAGACAACTGTCGTTTGGAAACAGAAATAATGTTTAATGGAATGTTTTGAACGCTGCATTGGAAGCAGGTTGTGGGTAATCCAAATATTGTAAGTGTTATAACTTTATTGTCAAAGTTTCTAAACAAAGCAACCGATAAAATAAATGTGCTCTACAAAATTTGATTATCAACTTTTCTGTTTAAACTAAAGTGTATTTGAATACTTTATTATAAAAGAAAAAATATACTTAATAGAATTTGAAGAATATAGGTAACTAAAGATATTTTTTTATTTTGACTTCAAAAGTTTACGTTCAGTTCAATGATTTTTTTTTAATTTCTATTGGTGGTGCTTGCATACTGCCATATAGGGAATCTAACATTTGATATATTGATAAAACAATGTCCCATGACTAACCCCTAAAACATTTTTATAATTCTTTAACCCCTTCAAAGATCTAAGATATCCTGCCAGGCCTACATACCCTATTCCCGTTTACTTTTACGAACATGTGTGAAATCGTTCATCCGATATCAAATATTCACAACAAAGACTTGGCAAATGCAACCAGACAGTAGCGGAGAAAACTAACATTTATGTCGGAGCCACACCGTTCTAGAAAATAAAAGCTTCTAGCAGGAAGGCGCTGCGGAAATGAGGTGAAATGGGCGACGCACCTAGAGCTCAGACTTTCATTTACAGATACGGGATAGCAGGGTTACGATGAAAGAAAAAGCTTCATCGGGATTTAAAACGACTTAAATGTTTTGACAATCAACATGCCTTGTTGACCGAATGGGTTAATGAACCTTAAGTTTCAAATTCGCAACTGCTTCTACATTTTTGGTTAATTAAATAAAAACTAAAAGTATGATGAAACAAATATTTACAGGTATTTATCGCAATTACCTTAATTTAACTAAAAGTAGTACCTTTACCTCAAATACCATAAGAGTGACCAGATAAATGCATTCTTTAAGTCCCATTTACTCGATGCAAGATTCCTGCATGGTAGTAACGATGACTGTCAATTTAATTGTATGCAATAAGCAAGAATCTTTCATAGTCTGAATGAACCAATTTATCTTTGATTTTGCTTTCTGTTGGTAGTTATTTGTCATTTTTTGTATGGAACTATTGTTATACACTCTTATCTACCTACAGTAAGCAAAACTAAAGATAGGAATTGAGATTGGCAGGAAGAAAACAAGTCTGATAAACTGACATAGGACCGCATCACCTTAGCGTCGCGTCACGGTCTGGGGATCAGCCTTGACAAGCCGGCTCTCGCGGCTTTGTGCGCTTCCACTTACATACGTGGATCAAATGCCTATATGTACTAGGTGGGTTAAGGTTACTAACGAAAACTAATAAAGTGCATTTAAGTTTAACTTAATGATCCAATATATAGCAATAAAAACTTTATACAGAAGTAACCAGAAATTAAAGCAATAAAAAAGGTTAGTATAAGCACAGTGGTATAAGCAAACTAGGATGAATGCTAAAAATCTTGTGCAAAAATTATATGTTTCTGTACACGTACACAGCAACGTTTACTTATTTCATTTATAAATGGACTAAAATCGAGGCAGTTTAATAGAGAAATGTCTCTACAAAATGTAATGTTCAAAATGCTTGCGACAAAAATTGTGATTTAAAAAAAAAAATACAATTCAACAGAGAGCATTTTGTTTATTTAAGAAGTCTATGTTTACTTTAATTACAAATTACGTGTAATTACGACCTGTTATTTCAGTATAAGGAAGTATTCCTATGACACCCAGTACCAATGGTGTACAAGACAACGAATGGTTATTGAACAATATTATTTCAAGATTTTGAAAGGATCCAGGCTTGGGCTTGGAACGTGATTCTTTTGTTATTGGAGGAGTACTCACGGCAACATAACTTATTATGTAAATCCTATGTATAGGACAGTATAGTTCGTGTGTATTGAAAAGTAGGTATAGTACCTTAGAACAGTATAGTTTCTTTCTTCAAAAGCTTTTAAAGCAAGGCCCACCACACACAGGTTCTTGCCTGATTCTTTCCCTGTTATAGGGATGGTATTGCCTAATAGAAACACCGAGCTTAAAAGACTATGTCGATGTGATCCTTGTGGTGGTCCTACTTCAATTCTTTACTACCTACTTATTTAATCTCTTCTTAATACAAGAAGTTTCTGAATACTAGATTGCTTAACAATTTTTACTAAATAAATTATCATTATTACTATATCAGTGAGTTTTATCATGAATTTTATTGTTTTGCAAATATCACAAATAGCATGTTGTGACATCATTTTATGATAAACCTAGTGATTTAACAGCCTGTACTCGCAATCGACTTTATGACATCACATCACGGCGTAGCCTTCATCCATCAACCTAACAAATAAAGGTCATAGCTCATTAGTGCCAACAGGCACCCTACCTTCTCGGCCCCACCTCGTATAGCACGCATTTTAATTTTAGTCTATTGACATAAGCCCTTACCTACCTTAGATCAAAAGATGACTTGGATAGTCATCTACCTAAAGGCTGTTCGTGCGATCGCGACTGGAGAAAGAGACAGCAGAACACGACAGGTGTCTTGGTGTCTTCTGTCTAATACTACAGAATATTATTATAGGGAAGTAATAAAGAGGTAAAGTTTGTTTATTGGTTTGACGGACTCCGAAACTACTCAGCCGATTTCAAAAAATATTTTACCGATGTGTAGAATAGACTGTCAGGATGGTTATAGGCTATATTTATCCCGGTAGTTTTATTAGAACACCCGTGCAAAGCCGGGACGTGCTGCTAGTAATGTATAAAAGAGTCCCCTGTCTCGGTCTCGCTCGTGAACTGATGCTTACATTGCATAAAGTCGCGGTCTCTTGTCTCGGTCGCTTGTCTCTGTCGCGAAACTGTACCTTTACCTACACTGCTTCTAAAAGTTTTCTTTTCCACATTGATTCAGGTAGCAAAGCCACACTTTATCTACAAATCATGGCTACGGTGCTACGCTTGCTACGACGACGGCTACGAGCGCTACGAGAATCGCAGCTCGGAATGAAATTTTTTTTACGAGTACAAAATAAAACAAATTTGTAGAGTAAGAGCCTGTCCAGAAAGAGCGATTTACGCGCGTGTCAACTCGCGCGTAAGCACTCGCGCGTACTCGAGATACTAGAGCTACATACATCCCGTCCAGATGCCCTCGCGCGTACTACGCGCGTATTACGCGCGAGGGCATCTGGACGGGATGTATGTAGCTCTAGTATCTCGAGTACGCGCGAGTGCTTACGCGCGAGTTGACACGCGCGGCTCTAAGATCAGATTATTGAAGCATAAGATTTTACAATTTATTTTTGAAATGCGTAAAATGTGTTTTAACTTTTAAATCGTAAGTGATTGCACGTGTGTCACCGGTAATTACTCCTAGTAAAATATTAAACTTTAAAACTAAATACATACATAATAGAAAAAAACATTTTCAACAAAAAAACACCTATAATAAAAACCTGAATGTCTTTGTATAGAAATGCTTAGTCTTTTTAAAAAGACATTTCAATGGAAAGTATCACTTTCCTTAAGTACTTCTTGAGCCATGATCAGTAAATCACTCTGTTTAATATTACAGCTATTCATAAAGTGTTGTCTTCTTAAAAGGTAGCCATTTTCATTTTTCAAGTACGGTTCGGTGGGGACTTCGCATTTATATTTTTTCATTTCAGCATTTTTGTATCCGTGTGCCGAGTTCGAGTTTGGATGCGTATTTCATTTGCTCTTTTTTGGGAGTCAAATCACAAACAATGTGAATATGTGCAACGTGTGTAATGTTTGCCTCGTGATTTTATTGGAAGCAAAAAGAACGAAGATTTCCTTTGCCAATGTCATGCAAAATATTATAATAATAATAATAAAATATTATGCAAAATATTACCTTTGTCAAATTAGACAAAAGTATGACACCTTGTCACTTGATTTGACTATTAATTAGTTGATTTTAAAGACGATTTGCATTCGAAAAATCGGCTGTTAGTGCAAAAAATCCGGTAGGTAAAACGAAAAATGTAGATTACAGTTCTAAACTGAAACAAAAGCGCTTATTTTACTTGTATAAATACCATTAGGAGATAAATTAAAGCTACACGTCTTTCCAATACATTTGCTAAACCGAACGAAGCAATTACACAAAACCGCGGTGCTAAAACGATGCCTAAGCTAAAATTTTGCTACACTAAATATCTAATGTGATTCTTGAAATCATCAGTTAAGAGCAGGCAGGCATCAATATAATTTCTGAGATGTTAGCTCAAATGACACTCTATCTGACAATGTAACGATTCGCGATATCCGATGGAGACTTCTTTTTCACATTATTTCTTAAATTATTCAGGTGATTTTTTGGTGATTTATAATAATTATGACTTTTCGAAGTTATTTTTTTAAATATTTGGTTCCGAAGGGGATGAAAAAAAATAAAAGTTGTGAAAATACATTGAGTGGGGTGTCATATGAAAGGGCTTTGTTTTTACATTCCAAAATGGTTTTACTTTAAAGTCTAAGATGTAAAGTTTATTAATAACTTCGATAAATGTAAAAAAATCATGACTGTTATAACCTGAGCTCCCATTTCTATAAGTTTTGGTGAAATCGCAGCACAGAAAATGGTTCTTCTTCTTCTTTATTATTTTGGTTGGTGTTTCTAACTCCTAACTCTTTTTGACAACCTAACGACTTTTTAATGGAAATAGGATTCAACTTACAAACCCCCGGTTCCTATAACAAACTAACGGATGTTCGTAGGTCCATCACCATAGCAACGTTGTTATTTCAACATAAAATGTATGAAACTTTTTGACAGATAACAGCGTTGCTATGGCGAAAGTCCTACGGACATCCGTTAGTTTGTTATAGGAACCGGGTGTAAATAGTTTTCTTGAACCAATGTCACTGCCACTTCACAAGGAACAAAATACCCAAATGTTATAAGTCGAAAAACCCTCGTAAAAACTTATGCTCTTAAAAATACCATCAAGTATTTTTTATAGAAATATAAGTAAATTAATGCAAAATGATTTTTGACAATGTTTGAAATAACCGCGGGTAACACATTTGTCATCGAAAGTAGTGCCACGACAGGATCAAACATGACATACTAAATATAAAATAGGTTTAGAGCCTAAGGTTTGACTCTAAATTTATTTATTTATTTATTTATTAGTTGCATCAACAAGGAGTACACTAGCACATGCTTAGAGTAAAATAACTTAAATTAAAATCTAGTGACACCTCAATTACAGATGCAAACCTAAATTCATATTCATGGAGTTTTTAATCAAAACCTGTATTGTAAATAATGCACACTCAAAATCGCTTTACTATTAATTAAAGGAATAATAATCGGCTTTAAAAACTTTAGGTAGGTACTTAGTTCTCATTAGATCCTCAATTTTTTTTAGTAGACCTCTGAAGTAAATTCTTTCAAACACAGATAAAAAAGAATATAATACACAACCACCGTCGAGCGAGATCTCGTTCGAGGCAAACTACTAGTATAGATAGAAAACACCCAGACACGGAACAAATGTCTGCAGAACATGCAAACATAATATTTGTCCCGTAGAGGGGATCGAAAGCTGCAACCTCGGCGTCTCAGCCGGGCGTTCACCCAACTGCGCCACAGAGGTCGTCATAATCGAGTAGTCATAATAAAAGGTTATAGTAAAAAAAAATGTACCCCTAAAAAGTTTTGAAATTTCATACAAAATATATGGAGAAAAAAAAAATTCAAAATTAAGAAAAAAAAAATACCACGTTTTATCAACTTTGTAATGCCCTATCTGAACCGGAAAACTAAAATTTTCCAAGTCTTGCAGTTTTCGAGATACGCGTGGCGGCAAAATGAGGGAGGCAAATGGGGGCAAATCTGAAAATTTTTTTTTACTTCCTAAAATCTTCTCTATACAAATCCGTTTTCAAAAATGCAAAATCTCTTTTAGTTTTCGAGATCCATCAATAGGGCAAAAGAGGGGCAAAACAGGGGCAAACCAAAAAAATGAATTTTACTTCCCAGAACCTCCTCTATACAAATCCGTTTAAAACGATCAAAAATATTACGTAGTTTCCGAGATTAGCTGATTGGGCAAAAGGGGGGCAAAAGAGGGGCAAAAAAAATTAGCGAATTTTACTTCCCAGGACCTCCTCTATACGAATCCACATAAAACAAAAATTACGGGTCCTCTAGTTTCCGAGATACGACAGGGGTCGGCAAGATGGCGGCAAAAAATGGGCAAAGTCAGATTTTTCCCAGACTCATCAGAGTTAGAGCGAGGCCCCATTAGTGCGTTGCGCTGCGTTGCGTCGCGTCGTCGCAACGGATCAGCGCATTGTATGCCACACCTGCGTTGCGACGACGCACGATGTCGCAGCGCAAGAGCGTCGCAGCAACACTGGCTGTGGCTGTGGCCTCCTCTAGCAGTGGATCACTGTCCGTCGTCGCAGCGGAGCTCCGACAACGCAGCGCATCACCCTCCCTCTCGCTTCGTCTCTCGTCTGTCGATCCGTTGAATTGTCGCGCGCGACGACGTAGGTACGGTCTAATGGGTCATGTCGTAAAAAATATATGGAAACCGACGCAGCGACGACGCTGCGACGACGCAACGCAGCGCAACGCACTAATGGGGCCTCGCTCTTACTTGTTTACGAATCTGCAAAAAAAACATACCTTCCCATCCACCATCAGGGAAGTCGAACGAAGTCGCGGGCAAAAGTAGTATGTGAAATAAAATATTTAGTTGAAAACCGAACTCCATTAATTTATTGTTTGAAATGACATTCTTCTGTCACAAACTTTTTTGTATGAAGAAATTAAATATTTTCGTAATAATTTATGTCAATTCGGGAGCGATTTTGCGCAAGGTCCTCCTTCGACGGCGTCCGGCGGACGAATCAAAGAGTAACATGAACGAATGATTGACATTGTCGTTTAATTTGAAGGTTCGTCTAAATAAGGTTCAATTTTGAATAAAACGTTTGACTTCATTCATTTAGGTACAGAACTGTAGTACACCTAAAATCCAAACTTTATTTAATTATGAGAAAAATAGGCGGTCTAAGACAATTTTGAGTCACTGAATCGTTAGATAAAGTGTTTATCCATTCTATGAACATTTAATTTTAACTTCAACTCAAGTAGTTATTGAGAAATTTTAAATTAAATTTCAAAAAGGTACCTACTTCAAACAACAAATTTATCAAGAAAAGTTCACTTGGTTGTGATTTTGGAGTCTTATAGCACTAAAAAAAACTTCAAATAACCATATTCTTGAAGGTCTATGTTGATGGCATGTTTGGTTTACACACAGTTTGAAGCAAAAGTACTGCAATTTATGAAAGCGCGACCTTAAGTAAAAATTAAACTTTCGCGATCTTTAGACATAAGTTTTATGAAATTACGGGACTTTATCACGTATTTACCGTGTTAAGTCCCGTAATTTCATATAAATCATCAGTATAATCATACACGTTTAAAACATTGTATGAAAATAAACCGTTACGCAACAAAACTTCACGTCATTCCGCAAAACTCCGACTAGTCTCTCTGATTAATGAAAACCTGAACATCGAGTAAAATGAAGCGATTTTTTCTTGAAATCAACGCAACGTTTCGTTCAATTTCCTGCTGGTAGCTCGCTGTAGCTCGCTGTGGTTTATCTGTTTTGCTTAGACTGTATGTACGTTTCAATCTCGGAATGAAAGGGTGAGGTGGGATTTCGTTACCTACTCGAAGTTAGTTGGTATTTTCAATAAGACTTAGAGGTTAGAGATAAAATTGCAGTATCCTTTGAGATAGAGCTTGATGTGCCTGTTCAACGCGACTTTTTAAATTCTTTTGTTGATTTTCCATTTTGTTAATTATTAAGTAGGTTTTTTCGTCATACACAACATTTTTTTTATTTTTGTTAAAACTAAATTTTTATCGAAAATCAGTGTGCTTTTTAGTTAAAACTAAATTTTATCGAAAATCAGTGTGCATGGTCACTTATATAATCTGTACGACTTTTTTTATGAAAGTAGTCCTGCAATAGGTACCCAGTATTATAGGGCTGAGTGCGCAGTGACCGGCCCACCGTGCCCAACAGACTGGAATGTCCGTGTAATTGGCGGCACTGCCAACTGCCGCCAAATTGAATGCCATAGAACCTTGCAAGAACTATAAAATAACTAACAGAACGTCCTGCCGGCTTAACATGTGCAGCGCGAGAAATTATCTCGTAAAATATTATCTCCTGCTCTAAAATAGTACGTTAGAGCAGTCTGACATGATCGAGATATTTCATTTGTCGTGTCGAAACGTTGCACATGTTAGGCCTACAGGATTTGCACGGGTGTACCTACTAATGAAACTACCGGGAAAAAATATAGCCTATAACCATCCCCACAGTCCATTCTACATATTGTTAAAATAATTTTTGAATATGAGTAGTTTCGAAGATGTCTCTGTCAAACAAACAAATCAACATTACTTAACTCTTGTTAATATACGAGTAGGTAGATGATGATTCGTAAAGTCAAAGCTCTGACTGGAAATAATACTTATTTAAACCATGCAACTTTCTTGCCTGTTGCAAATAATTAAATTGATTGTCATCATTACTTTAAATTAAACACTAAAAATTTTTGAATAATTAGCCCCTAATTATGCTGAAGCTGTAAACTTTGTGATGTTAATAATTTATTGAATATTATGTTTACCTTTATGTAAAGTTTGGAGGAACTTCCATTTGTTTCCACCTACAATCAACAAAACAACTCTAGCACTCCCTTGTTGTATTTCCATGGCATTTTAAAGAAAAGAAATTATTTTTCCAGCATTCTGTTTGCAAAAAACAAATGACAAAATCCACAACTCAAAGTTTGTTTTCCAAGAAGGAGGAAGTTGGGAAACTTTATTTTCCCCGAACACCGATGGGCGAAATATTGTTGTTGAAAAAAATTGTCTAGAATCGTTAAACGAAGTAGATGATACAAACATTGCAGCAGTTTCACTATGACTGGTGGTGGACTAACATGTAGTAGCACAGATATTATAATACTTCATTTCTTGTACATTTTATCTTTGTTGTTATTATTTTATTATTATTTTTAATTTAAAGTGTGCAATAAAGAATTTTTCATTCATTCATTCATTCATTTCTTGAAACGAGCTAATAGGAAGAAAAATAAACACACGTGATTGGTCGTCGAAAATAATTGTCTTTCTCGTGATTAGCTAGATTGTCAAATCAATTGTCAATTGTCAAATCTAGCCAAACACAAGAAAGACAGTTATTTTCGACGACCAATCACGTTCGTTTATTTATCTTCCTATTAGCTCGCTTCAAGAAATGAAGTATAGAAGGTAGGTACTAACTGTAGGTACCTACATACTAGTAGTAGTAAATAGTAGTAGTTTCCTCGTTTCAACTAGTCATCTATCTATTCCAAGCTCCCTCAAATTTGAGATTCATAAAGCACATTCATTTGGTGCATTGAGAAACTGACGATCCAGTTTACGTTTTACTCGTACTTTCACTACTCAAAATAGAGTGTAGAGGTATAGTGGCACTAGTCTATCTGTTTAGTTGACTACGTCGCTAGTGTAGCCTGTTCTCTGATGCGCTCCCAAGGAGGCACTCAAGTACCTGCAAATTGCAATATGTTCGTCGATGGCCCTCAATATCCTAGGATACCTATAAGTCCGGATTGTACGGTTCAGTTTTATCATTAACTTATTTCTAAAAACCAAGTTTGGTGTACAATGGTACCGTAGGTACTCGTTTGGCCATCATGTTACAAAATAGACCGTCTGATCTTTTCTGTCTGCGTCTTTGCCTCGGCATTCTAGCACCCTAGTTCAGTCACTGGTAGCTAGCACTACACCTGATTTGAAGTGTCACGCTCGAGCTCCGAACTTTTTGATAGAACAAAGAAGGTCCACTCTTTGACAGAACAGACATTACGAGCCTTTGTAGTTGAAACTGTTTACACACCGCGCAAAGAGTTTGTAGCAAAGCTGCAAGAGTGCGCTCAACTTTTTACTGAGGAATGTTTTAATTACTGTTTCGAAGGAGTAGAATACAATATAAAAATAGGTAGTTCTCAGATTTAGTACTTAGGTAGTTGATTGCGCACAATATAGAAAATACCTACCTACTTAAGCATTACCTACAATGAAGTAAAATAATATAACGACGATATACGAAGACAATTTATTGCCAGTAGTATCGCAAAACCAGTGATCTCTACCACGGATCTATTTATTTTTTTATATGAACTCTCATTTACCCATACTTTTAAAAAAATAAATCCTTCTCTTGTGTATTTCCTGCAGTCTGGTCGGCCGATACTTACTAACAACGAGATAGGATAATCGCAGCTGACCATCCGATGTTTTCCTACACCGTTTAAGGATTTCAAGTACCTAGTCAAATTAAAAGAATGCATTCGACAGGATATAATTATCATTGCACTTATTATTTTGTCTACCTAGGTCTAATATTAGGCATATTTTACTAAGTAATTTGACGGTAGCTGTTTTTGATTACATTCGAAGCACCCAAATATTTTCTCTCTTCGCCATAAGGCTCGCTTCAAAAGGTTGTTTTTGATTACAAGAGATCTTCTGCTGTATATAAATTACCTTATTATAATTATTTATCCTTTACCAAGACGTAACCTAAAACAAAGGGAAAAATGAGACAAACTTGCCTTTTCGTAGCTTCATGTTTAAGAACAAAATTCGTCTGGAACCGTCGACGATATTAGAAGATAGGTTTTATGATATCGAATAGATATTTGGCAACAGAAAATTGGCTCAGAAAGTTCATGGAGCCTGCCAATAATTTCTAAAAAAGTTTTATTTGCTAAAAGGTTAGGTAGGTAGGTACCGATGATATTGGGATTACATTGTTATTTGAGAATAACACCACTATGAGTTTTTGTCCAATTAATTAAATAAGTAGGTACCAACCTAGGTATATTGCTAGAATAAAAAGTAAAATGTACCTAATATGTAAATAAAAGTACCTAAGTACCTTCTTAACTACAAATTCATGCAAAATATGATCCATTTAATGTTCTAATAAACTATTTTCTTGGAACCTACCCAAAAGTAATCCGATAAAAGTAGTTTATACCGTAAATCTTAATTCCCTTCCATTATGGCGACCCCAAAAAGAACCAATTCATTAGTCTTCCCCAATGCATTAAATAATTAAAACGACAGCCTTTGACCTTTAGAAACACAACAATAAATACGAATTTGCGTGCTTATACTTCGTTTTTAACTACATACTACCTACCCCACTTTGCCGACTCAATTCATCCCTAATTGAATCTACTTGTTACCGACCTCCTTCGAGAAAATTGCGCTCTGATTTCGTCCTTTTTCTTTGAAAAATTCTTGTAAATTGTTGTTGAAATGTCCTTTGACAGTTACACACTAAGTGAGGGTAGCCGGGAAACGGCGCACCAAAAACAGGTTGACAAGTTAAATTCAGGATTGTTAAAAATGATTGATAAATAGTACCTACAGGTAGGTAGCTAGTTGAAGTTGCTTTGATAGCAATAAAACTTCATATAACGCAATGCAGTAAATATCACTTACGTAAGTTTGCTGTTTGCCAAAATGCGGATGTCCACAAAACTTAACCACAACAACACTGACCTAAAATAAACTACTAATTAAAAACAATAAAATAACACTGGCACAAAAAACAAAACAAAACTCAAATGTCAAACAAGAACGTTCGAAATTTGGATGGTTGAAATTGCACTGAAATAGTTCGGGAAAGCGCGATGATTTTCCTCGTGGCCGAACGCGGAGTGAGTGAACAACGCGAGGGTAGACCTCACACTGAGGGACTGACTGAGGACGCCAGGATGGATTCTATTCCGTTCGGGGGAAATGGGGTTGTCAGACGGCGGGGGTGCCGACTTGAATGGACGCCGGCTACGCAACGCATGACGCTTGTCGACGCACCCTTCGCAATGAATATTGCTCTAATTATTGCGAAGAATTCCAAACGCTTTTCTTGCTAATGATAATTATTCTCTAGCATATGTTTTTCGAAAGAAAACAGAAGAAAATGGTAAACAGTGAAGGTAGGAAAGCTCTTGTTTGGGTTGCGTCCGCGGAAAAGTTTCACAATGTAATTTTTACGTTGTAAGAATGTAGTTTTTACCTACCTACCTACATATCAATTTAGTAGCTTTATTCTGTGGCAGTAGAGCTGGAGCTTTTCTGGAGCTTTTCTTGCTACTTCGGCTTTTGGCATGTGTCTCAAGTCTCAACATTGATAATATACCTAAGGTACGTAGGTACGAGTAAGTAACATAGGTAACCATAGGTATTATACAGAAGTTCAACAATACAGAGACACATTACGTTATGGCTTTACCTGGCATGACATAATTTAAAATCGATACGAACGTTCAAATCTAGACATCGTGGGGAGCGCACCCTCGCTGCACCCCTCAGCTACCCCTATTTATTGGATTAGTTGTTTTGTTTCGCGCCGTAATGTCCGGGCAAGTGGCGCACTTAGAACGGTTTGAAGATGAATATAATTCTAATGAAAGGTTCGAAACGAAATTAGGAAGGTGGCAGGTGTAGATATAAGACATTTACATCATTAAAATAGGTATCTACTCGTAGCTAGGTAGGTACCTACTCTCATTATTAAGGAATTGAGGATTCTAGTGCAGTAGGTAAGTAGGTAGGTACCTAGAGTTATTTTGTAAAGGAATGTAGGTAATTCGAACATCGAAGAGTTCATTCCGCAGAGTTTAGGGCAGAGAGATCCAAATTACTTAGGTATCTCGATACTCGACTTCGACCCAAGAATCTTCGGATGAAAGCCGATGCAATACCTAACTCATTCGTAGTGGTAAGGTAACCAAAAGGAAATGGAAACTACCTAGGCACGTGGTAGACTAACTGGACCAGTCAGTCTACCACGTGCCTAGTTTCTATTTCCTTTTACTGGTAGGTGCGTATTGTACGTAAGTAAATAAAAGTCTGATTTTATTAAAGTTCCGCTGTTCTATTCATCTATGGTATTCAGTCAGAGTCCATGCTAATGACTACCTACGGGTCCAGTCCATTAAAAGCAGACGATTCGTGGTTCGTCATTCAGTTTCCTTACAGGTCTCATTAAACTTACTTATTATTCACACTGTCGGTCGTCCGTCCCACTGAAAAATGTAGTCAAACTATACCAGTGCATGGCACATGGCAAAAAGGAAAAGAAAAGAGAAAATGTATCCGATCTCCGTCAACGTCAACTCTATCAAGTGTCAAGTAACAAAGCAAGCAACGTCATCAAACTGTCAAATCAAAACAAGAAACAAATATTGGTTTGGTTGGGTTGGGGAATTTTTCAGTTTTCTATTATAATAATCACGTTTTGTTTAGCGTTTGCACAAGCTGCGTTAGCTAGCACCTATCTATATTATTATCTCTGGTTCCTGATGTCTTGAGACTGCTGGTTCTCTCTCTGTATTCCTGTGAGATTGCAGCTAGAATAGTTTAGCTCTAGTTTCTCGTCTGACGGACTTGGCTGAACGTATCTAAACCTTTGTGGGTAAAAGACCATGGCTGATGAATATGCTGCTGTTAAACGTGGGAAGCTGGTCTTAAAAGGAGAAAAGCCTAAGTGAGTATGCTACCGAATTTTTTACATTATGACTGGATCTAATATCAATCAAAGGTCCTCTCTGACCTACTCAATGACTGAGAGGTATCTAAACTATGTATTATTGAAATTTCCAGAGCTAAAAAACGTAAACATAAGAAGGAAAAGTCATCAGACGAGAGTAAAGTTGACGTGGACCCAATAAAGCATGGTGGATGGTGGAAAATAGAGAAAGTTGAGGATGTCACCGGGTCTGTGTCTATTGAATTTGGAAACAACTCGTACATATCCGCGTTAGACAATGGATTGTTCACGATCGGAGCGCCACATGGTGATGGAGAAGGTCCATCTCCCGAGGAGATCTTCACTGCGTTCCCTGCTGGTGATAATAAGTTTGCCCTGAAGTCGGGCTATGGGAAGTATGTGGGGGTTTCGAAGGACGGTGTGGTGACAGGCAGATCTGACGCTGTTGGACCCATGGAACAGTGGGAGCCAGTTTGGCAAGAAGGTAAGATATAGTATGATACAATTTATTTTGAGTAGCTAAGCACCTACAGGATTAATGTTACAAAATAATGTAAACAAAAGTATCAACAAAGACCTGTGGCATTTCGTTTGGAATTTGAAAAGGAGTATTTTTGAAATCTACTAATATTATAGAGGTAAAAATTTATTTGTTTGTTTGACAGAGGTAATCTCCAAAACTACTCAGCCAATTTCAAAAATTCTTTCACCGATGTGTGGAATAGACTGTTGGGAAGGTTATAGGCTATATTTTACCCCGGTACTTTCATTAGTACAACCGTGCGAAGCCGGGACGTGCTGCTAGTCAAATACAAAATTTACACTTCCAATGTTCAGGCAATAGTCACCTATAAGTCTGTACATTTAAGTGATCCTTAAGGTCCTAATTCATAATTCATTATTAATTTATTGTTCAACATAGGTTAACATTACAGTTCTTTGTCAATATAAGTACATAGAGCCTCTATGTTAACAACTTAGGTCGGTGTACAATAATTTATGTATGCCTACAAAAATAAACACATTTTTCTTTCTTTCTTTCAGGTAAAACCGCAATCCTCAGCGCCCTGAACAAGTTTATGTCAGTGAATCCCGATGACGAGGTAGTAGCTCGCAGTGTTAGCGCCGGCGAGCACGAGTTCTGCAATGTGCGCAGCAATCGCAGCAGGGAGGAGGTCGCGAGTGTGGTGGCCGAGGAGGAAGGAAACCTTAATGAGGTGGAGCTTAACTATGTGTGAGTAAACACTTATTAAACTATCTAAATTAAGTCAACCAGCATAAATTGTACCTATATTGTTAATCACAGATACGGTCATCACGATCACGACACACACTTTAAACGTCTAGTGTGAAGACCACAGGCAACTCGTTTTTATGTATTGAGCAAACTTTTTAAATAAACTTTTTCATTTTCATTTTCATCATGGTTATAGAATAGAAAATAATGAAATATGATCACGACTGTATCCCAGGGAGCGGTAGACATTTCTTTCAATATTTGTGTTATTCTTTAGATCCTTTGAAGATGTCTAATGGGGTAGTCAGAGGTATGTCCCAAATACATATTTGGTACATTTTGAAGAAGTTAACATTCCATACGTGACAGGTTGCAAGCCCATCGACGCTGCTAGAAAGCTAACTGGTTTCCTCACTATGTTTACCTTCACCGTATACCTAAAGATCGAGTTAGGGCGCGTATAAATATTTCAATACGAAAAGTTTATCGATGCACGGGTTCGGCGCCACGACCTTCGAATCGAAATTCTAATAACAATGTATCTTTTCCAGAAAGAAGTTCCAAAAGTTCCAAGATAAGAGAATACGCTTGAACGAAGGCAGTTTGATAGAACTGAGGAAAGCGAAGACTGAGGGGAACCTCCACGAGACGCTTTTAGACAGGAGGAGTGTTATGAAAGCAGACAGATATTGTAAATAACATCTCATGTTCTACCTAGAGATATATAAGCGAATAATATTAATTTGTATGTTTGGTGTTTTATCAATTCTAATATTGAGGCAAAGATGCGTTATTCTTGCTACCTGAAAAACACTACTTATTCAAGATACGAGGATAATTTTAAAAATAACATTCTACTCTTGACACAGAAAAAAATATTCAAACAAAGAAATCCAGTTGAAAATTTATTAGAGCAGAAATTACTTGAAAATTACAATTCTCATTCAAAATGTAAACAAAACTAAACATTTTCTTGATGCTCCTTTTGCAATAACATTATTGGCCTAAACATTCATGAGTAATTTTTGTAAGTATACATCGTTTATGTTATTTATACAGAAACAAAACTAAGGTGTAATCTTGATGATCATGAAATTTTACTACGATTTCAATAACATTTAGATAACAATTAGGACACTGATATTTTAGTTAATAATTTTATTCATAAATTTCATAAATGGATAGTTGTGTTATTTAGTCTTATTTATTTCCGAAGATACAGAATAGACTTGTCCATGATATGCCATATTTTCCATATCATGTCTCAATTTGTCATTCATTTGAATCTAAATTCATTTGAATCTAGATTCAACGACCTCTGTGGCGCAGTTGGGTGAACGCCCGGCTGAGACGCAAGAGGATGCGGGTTCGATCCCCGCTACGGGACAAATGTTTGTATGTTCTGCAGATATTTGTTCCGTGTTTGGGTGTTTTCTATCTATAACATGTAT
This sequence comes from Xanthorhoe spadicearia, assembly GCA_947086425.1. Taxonomy (NCBI): domain Eukaryota; kingdom Metazoa; phylum Arthropoda; class Insecta; order Lepidoptera; family Geometridae; genus Xanthorhoe; species Xanthorhoe spadicearia. Next base: position 9,789,759 of record OX352202.1, on the reverse strand, counting down.
GTATTTACAAAAAAAAAATCGTATCTAAGTATTATATCAGTCATCTGGTTACCATAACACAAGCATTAAGTTGCTTAGCTTGGGACTAGATGACGCTGTGTGGAATGTCCAAGGATATTTATTATTTATTATTATTATTAAATCAAATAGAAGCTGCTACAAAATCATCAAAATTACACCTTCAAATTCGGATAATTTGAATATAACTACCTACTCGTCTTATACAAAACTATATCTACACCTAATCCTATTGTAGACTAGATAGAGACCTAGTCCTCGGAACATGATTCAAGTGGCCTCACACAGTCCAATATCAGAACTTATACTTCATTTCTTGAAGGGAGCTAATAGGAAGATAATAAACTCACGTGATTAAATAATTGTATTTCTCGTGATTGGCTAAATTGTTAAATCAATTGTCAAATCTAGCCAATCACGAGAAAGATAATTATTTTCGACGACCAATCACGTGTGTTTATTTTTCTTCCTATTAGCTCGTTTCAATAAATGAAGTATAGGTTCATAGAACACACGATACTTTCTCGACCATCGATGCTTTTTTAGATGGACTATACTCTGTTCACCGAGTCGATCGAATAGTTAGGATAATAAACGCACGTGATTGGCGTCGAAAACAGGCCTAGGGCGAGTTCACACTGCCTTATGTAATTCTATAATGGTTTCTTTACACAATAGCAAAATACCTACCTATGTACCAAAATTTACGGACAACACATTTAGTTGGTTTATTTTACATCGACTTGGTGAACAGAGTATAGTTGGTCACAAATCGCATCGCTAAAAGCGATATATAATTTCTGATCCGCCTGTCTGAGCTTTACCAGGGTTTGCTACGTCTCGTCTGGCTTCAGAGATTTAGGGGACGGCTCTTAAAACTTGGAACTGCCCAAGTTACAGCAATTATTGATGAGTTTTGATTATCACCACACCAATCTTTATCTTCGTGCTGTTTTTTACTTTGGACGCGTTATTAAACAATAAAAAGCTTTGAAATCACCGTTTCTTAAAGTATCGTGTGTGCTATGGACCATACACTCAAACGTTCGTACATGTTTCTAGCACTGTAGAGAAATACAACCACAACTTTGCCTATCGGCGTCAAGGATAGTAAACAAAATCTTAATCTCCATGTTTCAAACTAAAAGTCGAATCAGTATCGTTATAAATTTACATTTTCAGTCAAAATATTACAGCAATTTACACAAGTCTTAGAAATTAATCTTCTCGAGCCAATTCTTTACGATCTAAATATAAACATGATGTTTGTATTCCCCAAATTAATAATGCCATGTACTCAAATGGTACATTTATTTCTGCAGCGCGTGTTTACAATAAGCTACCGTTCGATATTAAAATTCTTGAAGGTAATAAATTTAAAAATCAGCTTAGGAATTGGTTAATAAAAGGTGTTTTTTACAATTTAAATGAATATTTTGATAAATAATTACTGTTAATATTATTTTATTTAAGTATACTACTATTTGTACCTACCTCTGTCTAGTTTTAAACTATTGTAACGTTGCACATCCGAAATGGATAACTGTGTAAACTTGTACCTAAAATGTAAGACCTACCCTTGTACAACAGTTCTGCAATAAAATATTTCTGATTCTGATTCTGATTCTGTTAGTTGCAAAGTGGCAAGAAATGTTTTCTTCCTTATTACCTATTCCTCAAAGAACTTTGCTGCCTAGTGGATGTGAGCACGCTTGAGACGTAAGAGGTTGCGAGTTCGATCCCCGCCACGAAAAATGTTTATATATGTATCTACAAAAAATTGTCTCTAGTCTTGACATTTTTTACGTATACTTTGTATGTATTTACAAACAAAAATGTACATCAGTAGTTTATCAGTCATCTAGTTACTAAAAAGACTGATTTTAATACGCGAGCAAGTCCCGATATTATATTAAATAGATATTTATTTACTAACCACAATGTTTGCGTTTTTGTCAACGCTTGATTCGTAGAGACTGTTATTTACATAGTCCTATCATCTTAATATGGAATATACATAGTTTTATAACGAGTGGATTTTGTTTACTAAACTTGTAACAAGAACATTGCAAGTGGAACATACAGATATTTCCTACAATACATGTATAAAATTGGCAGTTAGCAAATTTCGTGTATAAAATCAGTCACAAGGCCATTTGGAAACTGAGTGAAAGTCGGAAGCTTGGATGATTTCTACCATTGTTTGTTGATAACATAGTTTAAAATTCAAACGAAAATAGTGTGCAATCGGGTTAACTAAAAATGCTCCACAGTCATCTGTGTTAGTCTGTTTGTTTAGCTAAGTGTAATTTAGATGGCGTTTCGTATTTTAGCATCTTTTTTTGAGTAAGCACATAGTGATTTCAATTACCATGTAGAAAGAAACACTTAAAAATCTGATTCATTCACATTGGTATCGTATTAAATTAATTAGTGTACATATTTAATTAGTTATTATTAATTAGTAGAGACCTTTGCCCAGCAGTGGGACGAAATAGGTTAAAAAAAAAAAAAATTAGTTTGATATTAGATACTTCGAAGTCCAAGAAATGGACAAAATATAACTGAATGAATCGCCCAGTAAGAAAACTAAAAATGTAAGGTTCAGGAAAATGTTAACAGTTCGGTGGGTAAATTGTTAATCTAAATAGTTTGTACCTGAGATTGCATTTTAGTAAGAATTTGTAGGATCTTCGGTGCCAACCGTAATATACATACATACATCTAAAATAAATGCTAAAAATATACACATAACTTATCAACTATGTATGCAATGAAAATATATAAAATACAATACATGTACTGACCCTTTAATATGAATTGTACCTCAATGAAAAGTGCAAAGCAAATTGTAGTTACATATTGGCTTAACATTACAAATACATAGTAATATTCAGACATTCCCATTTAACTATTTTCCACCTAGAAAATAAACTTCATATTGAGTACATAACATAACACGGTACAGAATTTCTAAAATCTGTACAAAATCTGAACCAATTATAAATAAGTCTAGAGCTACACCTCCCAAAGTTCCCCATTTGTTTTAATCTGATCATAAGAATTTTATTATTTGGAACAGACGAATAGGTTTACCTACCATGGCACAACCCAATCATTACGCGTTGTTTAGTTCTTTGATAGATAAATGCATGAAAACTTGTCACAGTGCCTCTGGCGGATAGATAAAGTACTAAAACTGTACATACATACACTAATCCAAATACACGCTAGCGCGCGCAGTTTGGAAACCCATAGCAGGGGCAAAGAGAAAATATGATCACGACTGTATCCCAGGGAGCGGTAGACATTTCTTAGAGATCTTTATGTAATTCTTTAGATCCTTTGAGGATGTCTAATGGGGTAGTCAGAGGTATGTCCAAATATTATATTCGGTACATGCCCACTTTTTGCAGAAGTTAACTTTCCATACGTGCAGGTTGCAGGGGCAAAGATATTTAAACAAAATAGTGTAGGTTTTTCCTAAGTTGTGTGCGTATATTCGATGTAAATGAATTATGTAGCACCAGTGTCTAGGAACTAACAAATTTGGTTTTTACTTTGTAATTGTTCCGAGCACAGTGTAGTATAACGGTTTTCTTTTCCTCGACGATATAAATATTATAAGAGTTTATGATTAGATCCAAAACAAGGGGTTTTAACGGCTTCACTTCTTCTTTATGGCTTCTGTGACTAGTGATGCCACAACTCTGCCATGAAGTTGGTCAGAAAAACCCTTTTTAGATCAAGAATAATTTTAATCAACTTCAATATTATTCATCAGGATACAGGAATGGTTCATATCGAGTCTTTAGCTTTAGCGATAACAAAAATCTTAACCGTAGGATACCGGGTAGTAAGATACGTTTACGATTCGTAGATCTTAGTTTCCCGATATATCGACACAGTTACATGCGCCATGATTGCGGTCGAGCTGAAGGCGCGTAGGTTACCTACCTACTCGCAAGACCTTCAGTTCGATATATGTGGCAGACGAAACGGTAAGTATCCCGTTTGTGTTTATAACATTCAAAATCAGCCGCCTTATTCTCAAAACCATGTCTTGACGTGGCACGTCACGGCGTGGTTATTAAAAAAATAATATGGATTTCAGAAAACAAAACTAGATAATGTGATACCGCTTCATGTTTTGAAAGTGGTCGAGAATCGACCAGCAGGTAAGTAATAGTAAACACGCGGGGTCCCGACTGCGTCCTACTTGTGAGGGTTCCTTATAGTTCAGGGGGTCTTCAGGAGGCGGGTGGGGGGTGGGGGGTCCTCAGCTGTTGGCGGCGGGGGGGCCCGCGCCGCGCTCCTGACGCAGCCATTCCACAAACTCATCCAACATTACTGGCCCTGTGAAGGAAAGAAAATTGTCGTTGGATTATTTTCGCATAAAAATGTCTATACTTACTTAATTTCTTGAATCGAGCTAATAGGAAGAAAAATAATCGCACGTGATTGGTCGTCGAAATTCATTGGGTTGGCTAGATTTGACAATTGACAATTGATTTGACAATCTAGCCAATAACGAGAAATACAATTATTTTCGTCGACCAATCACGTGCGTTTATTTTTGTTCCTATTAGCTCGATTCAAGAAATGTAGTATACGTTTGACAAGGTTTTTTTTTGGCTCAACCCTACTACACCACCCCCCGCCGCTCCGTCGCTCCGCAACAACGTTCGTCGTGTCTGCAGTCTGGCACAGACAAGATTTGTTTCGTGCACCACTGCGGGCAGTGTAGGTAGTTATTTTCTAGTTATTACGACACAAATTCTTGGGTAGGCCCGACGTTTTTTCTTAGCGTGAACAAGCGCCTTAGCGTGGCAATAGAATCCCCTAGTTTTAAGACATGTCAAAGTGGTCTTCTATAAGATTTCATTGAATAAAATATTTTGACTTGACTTGACTTGCCCTTTGTTCTTTTTACGTGGCGCGACTTATACCACTGCAAATATATACTCACACGCTCCATCGGCATCGTACGCCGCGAGACTGTGGTCGACCGCGCGACTGAACTCCAGTATATTGCACCACTGGTCCCTGTTGACGACGCGGTACCGTCGCTCGCGCGCGAGGAACTCCCCGAGCGCGGGGCGCAGCGCCCAGCGCGGCAGCAGGACGCCGAGCAGGGCGCGCGCCGTGCCCGTCTCCAGGGAACGCTGCTCTTTATCCTGGAACATACAATTATACTATTATGTTATCTTACCGAGCAATTATTATTATGATTATTTTATGCATGTTTACAATAAATAAATTCAATTATTTTTAATATGTAAAATCAAATTGCAGCGCCCAACAGAGTGTATGTACCCACTATACCTAGCTCACTTTAGATCTAAGCTACACAAAATGTACATACAAGCAATTAAAAATGATTATGATTATGATTATGATTATGTGAATTGTCCATTCCTATTATCCCATCAATTTCTTTCCATACCAAGGTTGTCTGGAAGAAATCGCTTCTAAGCGATAAGACCGCCCTTTGTACAATTATTTTAAGGATTTTAGTTCATAAGTTTATTTTCTGTGTGCAATAAAGTATTTTCATTTCATTTCATTTCATTATGATACCTTTTAACACATTCAAGACCCAAGTCCCGACCTCGTCAGACCCCGCCAGTGCGTCCGGGGCACCTAACGTGTTAAACTATCGCGACTTAGAAACATATTTATAAATATTAACGGGACTAAATCGGGTACTGTAACGTCATCGAAACGTCGAGGTAAATAATATAATTTCAATAAATTAAAAAAACTAGATGACGCTGTGTGGAATGTCCAAGGATATTTATTTTTATATTTATTATTATTATTAATACGCGATTAAGTCCCGTTATTTATAATTATATATCCTTGTACATTCCACAGTTTCAACTTTTTATCTATAGAGAATTACTATACATAAGTCATCACTCATCTCATGTGGACTTGAAATACTTCTACTCGTACGTATTTATGACGAATGTGAGTGTCTAGACAAACCTTTTAAGGTTTTTAGACACTTAATTAAGCTGGAACATGTATTCTATTTTACGTGAATAAATAAATAAATAAAATAATACTTACCCTTGCAAAATCATATGAGTATCTGTAGATAGCTTTGAATACTTGTGGATCGTTTAATAACGTGCGCAACGATTCTAATTTGTTCTGTAACTTTGCTGCACTATCACACTGTAATTCCGTGAGACCTGTAAATAGAAAGAAAATATGTAGAAAATATAATGTGCGAATTCGTTAAGGTAACAATGTATTTATTTTATGTTATGTAAATAAATAGTCAGATTAGGTTTTTTTTGACTAGACTTAGATAAATTAATGATTGGACTTTTGTAAATAATTATTGTTTTTTTTTTTTTTGTTGAATTATTTTATTTTGAATGTAATTGACATGAAAATTTGTAGGATTTTCTTTACCTTTTAACCATTCTTCTTGTGTGAAATATCCCATTTGTTTAGCGCTCATTTTGTATGCAATAACCAACATGACTACATTTTCTGGGTCTACACCAATGTCTTCACAAAACTTTTCCATACCTTCAGGACCTGAAAACCATTTTACAACAATCTTCATACTGGCAATAAGTAGGTACTAAAAACTTCAAAATTTGTGAGGAAACCAGTTAGCTTTCTAACAGCGTCGATGGGCTTGCAACCTGTCACGTATGGAAAGTTACCTTCTGCAAAATTTTTGTATGTACCACTACTACCCCATTAAAATAAAATAAAATAAAAAGAGCTTTTATTCCTTACCGTAATTAAATCTAGGTTTGCTTAACTATAAAAATCTAAATATTAAGTTTAGTGCTTATCTATGTTCTAAATCTAGTCTGTATTGTTCGGTTCGTTTATGTGGTAAGGACCGCTTTTAGCGGTGTAAGCCTCCTCCAGAATATTTCCACCATTAGATATCTTCAAAGAATCTAAATAATTATAAAAACATCTAAAAAAATGTCTACCGCTCCCTGGGACACAGTCGTGATCATATTTCATTTGAATTTTGAGGGTCAAACAAGTCTTACCTAAGACATCTGGTTCTGAAACCGTTGTGTATTCCTTGAACCATGTTAGACATTTCTTTACACTGAAACTTGTGTCTTCTACTTTGGAATGTCGACGAGAGCTGGAATATAGGCAGTCATTGTTATAACAAATCATGTTTTGTAATTTAATATGATGAGTAGTTGGTATTGGATTGTGTGGGGGATGACATGAGTAAGAAAAGTGGGAGTGCTGAGATGACATCTGATAGAGGGAAATGGAAGAACACATATTGTGCTGACCCCACATAGTGGGATAAGGGCACGAAGAAGAAGAGTGGTTGGTATAAGCTTTTATTTATAATGAAATAACCTAGTATTCCTCGAGCGCTTGTGATGGTGATGCTCCTCAATGTTTGTAGCGCCCTGTACGTCGCCGCTCGCCGGGGCGCCGCTGCGTGTTCGTTTACTGCAGCGAGGCATCGCTCCACCACCCTGTATACAGTAACACTTACAAATAACCGAGCAACAACGTTGTCTGCCCGCGACCACGGCTATTGTAACATAGCCGTAACGTCGGGAAATAAATAAGGTAAACAACGCGATAAAAACCTGCGTCTTTCAAAAATATGAACATCATTGTATCTTTAATATACTCAGTTCGCCGAGTCAATATGGAAGAACGCGCTATTAGATAATTGTCATTAGGCCCCGCCCAATTGTCAAATCAAGCCAATCATGAGAGATGTCAATTATTGTGCGTCCTTTTTATTTACATACAAATGTACGAGAAAGAGCGGCCTATGTTAAATTGACTCCGCAAACGGAGTATAGATGATTTATACAGTGTCCGATTGCAATCTTTGCCTTTACTTAACAGGACACTGCAGTGCTTGGAACATTATTGTACCACACTAATATTATCAAGGTGAGCGTGTAGGTGTAACTGTTCATCACTCCTACACACTTAAAAGGCTGGATTTGAATGAAATTTGGTATCCGATAGCTTATATCCTGGTTTAACATCTTCTTGTGGCAGAGGCAAACAGCAATGGCAGTTTCAAGTTCAATAATTAACTAGATAGAGACTTTTTGTAATATTACAAAGCTGTATATTTTGTATACAGAAGTACACAATGCTAAACCAACCAATAATAAAACAATGTAGTAGGAATGTGACAATGCTTGAAAGATACTGTCAAGGTCGACTGATTATTAAATCAGCTAAATTGTAATTACACAGCAATCCTTGTGTAACAGAAGCATATCTTGGAATAAGATAATTTTAGAAGTATTTTACCTTGATTTTTGATAAATAAGTCAATATATTTATGATACACAAACAAAAGCTAGGTATTCCAGCTGCTAACCAGTTATGACAAATAATGCAATATTACATTCTATAGCTATGAAATGCATAATTAGATAGACAAGTTGCATTGATAAGTTGCTGGCAAACAGCTGAGTTTCAATCTGTTGTTTCAATATCAATTTAACTTGAAATGTTTTGCCAAATAGATGCATTCAAACATTGTTTTTCCTTTACAATACACAAAAGAACAGTCCTATTCATAGCAAAGCCTGTAAAATATCACTAAACCTCAAGAATCTATGGTAAATTGCGAAAACTCTACTTCACGTACAGGCAAGAAACAATAAAAAAAAACAGCTTAACAAATAAAACTCAGTAAACTTACGATTGGTGGCAGATTCGATATGAAGTTGGAAAACTTGAATGGATTATTGTCTCCTATTTTGCGAATTTTGCAGGAGCTGCTTCGAGAAAAAAATGTCCTCCTGACAGGTCGATGATAACCTGCAATAGAAATCAATGTGGAGCAAAACAAGGGAAATCATTCGCTGCAGCTAAAAAAGTAACAAGCTCGGCAAAAATGTATCTGAGTATGCAAAAATCGATGATAGAACGACTGCAAAACTGATAGGTAATGAAAAAACTTGAGCTTGGGACTGTTGTCATACAAGGATTCCATGGATTTGGTCGGTACCTTCGTGGAATAGCTGCTCACTCACTGTGACTAGTCGGTAATATATTTCAGCGATTTGTTACTTTTCATCCCAAATGTTGTAGGATCCAAAAATTGCACGAATTTTTATTACCCAAACAGCAAAAATTAAAGACACAACGAGCGGCTGAGAAAACTCAAAATGAGTTTGACGTTTCGTTCGTTACCATCTATGAAATTCTAGAGAATCAAAATTAGATATAATAAAAAAACTAAAAAAAGAATAATTTAGTCACTCAAAACCATTGAGGATGCAGTAAGGGGAGGAGCCATCAGTTTTATTTTCTATGACGCTAAGAAGATCACTTTCTGCGGGGGACGAGGAACTGTCTGTCAATAAGTAAATGTCAATTTTTGTGTAAAAGTCATAGTGCTTGAAGCTATCGATAGTTTATTATCGATGAAAGAAAGAAAGAAAGAAAGAAAAGAAAGAAAGAAAAATATTTATTTTGTCAAAAACGCGTTACACATAAGACACATTAAAATAAGTAGGACATTGACAAAATTGGCAACTACTCAGCGTATTGCTGCAACAGAAACCAGAGAATCTGTCGCAGCGCTGGTCTTCCGTAGCGCCGTAGGTATATGTGTGTGCTGCGGCCCCGCAAAAAACACACATTTTAAAGTAATTTAAGGTAGGTTGTAAAAATAGAAACAAGAGAAGAGAAAGATGAGTGCGGCCAATGCGGTAGGTATTGGTTGTATGACAAATTTTAATGTTATTGACAAATTAAATCACAAATTGATTTGATTTTAAGCTATTGCATAGCTTCTATCGCGGGCCTTGGCGGGGTGACCGAATCCAGAAATTCTGTAACGAAAAATTCAAAACTGGCTTTGAACCCTCTTTTTTCTGATTTTTTTTATACTTAAATCAATATTTAAGCCTTCTCTGTCATCACAGCGTCTTTTGGTGTGTTTTTACGTGGTAGCCAAAGGAAAAAATTATATCTTTGTTTCTTTAATTTTAGCTAAATTCGTAAATAATCGAAATACAGGCGAAATTATTCTTTATCTTGTTTTTTGCAGTTATTTATGTAAATGTTGATAATACGATGAAAATTGAGAGGTCCAAAGTTGTATAAAATCACAACAATTTTGGTTCTCATTAATTTTTGTAAAAATTAGAAATAACGGAGATAGGTATTATGGCTTAAAAAAGGTTTGACCTTTAAACCAATAATGGCGGCTAATGTTCTAGTCGGATTTGGTTGAGTTTTTCGATTAAGCTATAAACAACACCTATACAATCATTGGCGGAAAAAAAATCGTCCTTTAATCAATTTCAGGTTACCCCTCTACTGGTGAGCTTATCCGACTGGGCTGTAAGTCAATATCGATAAGTTATTTTGAACTGTCCCTTCACTAATTTCGCTGCAGTGACAAGCAGTGTGTCCAACTAAAAATACCTATTTCCGCGATATTGTGAGGATGGTAAATATTTTTTTAATAAAGTTTACCTATGATTTTAACAGAAGTTTAACAGCCAGAAGTTTAACTACCTACTTAACGTTCTGAAAGCTTACATAGGTATATAATTAGTAAGTTGGAGGTATAGGGGTGGTATAGATACCTAATTTATTGTGCACCGATAATGATAAATCTAGATAAAAAGTAGTATTTTGTTATATGCACATTTTTCGATGCACGGGATGATTTGCAAATATTTTTTTTTCAAGTGCATTGAAAAGTCTTTCTTCCGAGGTAAGCACTATCTACTAGTTTTGAAGTAGGTAGGTATGTAGGTGTTTTGTGTACCTACCTACCTACCTATTTGTTTGTTTTTTTACTCAATGCAGAAATATAATGCTTTTATCTATTATAACGAGTACGAGGAAATACAAAAAATTCTAGGAACTTTAATTCGTTTAATTAAACCGACTTGCAAATATTGACCAAGCAACAGAAAATAGAACAGCTACTTTTCAAATTAAAAAAAAGAATAAAATAAAAATATAATATGCCAGAGTATTATTTTTCATAATTCGGGATTCGTGCTAGATAACAAAATAAATAGGTAGCATGAATATGAGTGATGGAATAGTGGAATTCATGCGCATTCAATCCTACGCCTTTCGGATCAAAGTCGAAGTAGCAATCCACTTGGCCAACTCGGCGGCATGCGGCATAGCAAAATACGCTAAAATGGAATCTGTTACGATTTGTTGGCAACATTATATAAATTTTAGTTTTATTCAAATTTAGTGCATAAATTGTTAATATTTAGAGGAATGAATACTTGCAGATGGAAAGTCACATCATCCTTTTGTAACCTGAAAGTTTCCAATATTTTAGGATATGCGAAAACTCTGCAATTTGGCATTTTATACTTATATCCTTCCGCGTGTACCGTGATTGACAAATGACGCGTAACCAGCGGCGCGCGGGGTTTTACATATGGAGAATGATTGTTGGTCCAAGGACCTTGGCTGCGGGGAAAGCATGTCAAAAATTGACAATGTCGTCTCCTTCTGAAGGAAGATAATTGCTCTGAGCTCAAAACTCATAAAAATGTAATTTTACTGCCATACAATTTTTGGATATATTTTTCAAGAATATTGGAATTTTTATTCAACACCATAGCTGATAATAAAATAATAAAACGAAACGTTTTGAAGTTATCGATCATACATTCATTCAAATTCATGTCATTTCCACAGATGATGTATTTACAAGAATGAATGAATGACACAATGCAACTTGCACACCTACACTAAGTCTGAAATTAGTAATCGTTCCTAATATAAATAATTATAAACCTGCAAGGCAAGCTGTGCATTATTTATTTTTCTTGACTGTGAAACCAATGCTCTAAGGTGAAACCAAAAAGCCAATAAAACTTTGTTTTTAAACTTTACAAAACCAAGCCATCGATTTTTAATCGATTCAAATCGTTTGTTCATTCATTCAAAAGAGCGCGGCTTTTTACGACAATACCATAGACATGACAGACATAGAGCATCATCATCTTTCTTTCTTTCTCACGCCATTTTGTAATAATTCTGAGCATGTTGATTTGCTCCAAAAATGATTATAATTTTGCATTGTAGTTTTATCGACATACTATAGCGTATTTTTCTAATGTAACAGTTCATAAAAACAAAATGGATATGTCGGAAGTAAAATCGTTCAACGCGGAGGTAAATTCAACGCAAATAATTAATTTCTCAGTGATGGAGGGATTGAGGTGTTCCGTGGCATCACCCTAAACTATGATTTTGTTACAGTTATCCGGGTTGTACGACAACAAACCGCCTATATCCAAGGCGAAAATGAGTGCTATTACCAAAGGTGCTATAAAAGCCATCAAGTTCTACAAGCATGTAGTTCATAGTGTTGAGAAGTTTATCCAAAAGTGCAAGCCAGAGTACAAAGTGCCAGGTCTTTACGTGATAGATTCAATAGTACGCCAGTCTAGGCATCAGTTTGGACAGGAGAAGGATGTGTTTGCGCCGCGGTTTGCGAAGAATATGCAGCAAACATTTGCCAACTTATTCAGATGTCCCCCAGAAGATAAGGTTGGTTATGTAAAATTAGTTTTAGGTTAGTCAGCAGTCATACCAGTGTTTTAGTAAACTGTGATACTTGTAAAGCGCTATAAAAATAAGTAAGGCTTAAATACTGCTTGTGTTGGTTATGTATCTGACTACCTGTTGCAGTATAAGGTATAGCCACTATATCGGCTTAGTGTACATACTTAATTTGGTTTTTGTTTTGGTAATTTCACAATCAGAATCTTCTTGTCTTGATACAATAATCTTGATTGGTGTTTAGATTAATTTAAAGTCATACAATATCACTGTAAAGTTGAATTACACATCACTCATGTTTCTTGTTGGAATTGCTAGAAAGCCTAGCTTACCTGCAGTAAGTGTAGCTTACCTAATTTATTTTTAAAGTAATGCCATAAATCTAAAAATAAAGGGTAAAGTTATTGATAGACATATTGTTAAAAAGGAAACAAACAATTTTCAGCGCAACATAATCCGAGTGCTGAACCTCTGGCAAAAGAACAATGTTTTCACATCTCAAGTCATCCAGCCGCTACTGGACATGGCCGATCCCAACCATCCTCTACATCAGGAGATTCAACAGCAGAACAACAATGCTAATGGTGAGTTTCTAACTTAAAAGATAGACTTTCACATTGCTTTCACTAATGTTAAGTTCCCGTGATGGCCTTATGAGAACATGGATTGTGTACTCTATAAGTTATTTATTACAATTACAGGGAGCAGTCTCAATCTAAGTCATAACACATCAGACAACAAGATATCCCCGGGACCATCCTCACAGCATTCTCCACGCATGTCCTCTCCGATGGATGGAAATCAGGTATTTTAAGTCAAAATCAATCACCAATAGGATAACTTGGAATTATAATGATTCCTTGCAGGGCTATTGCCACGAAATTCATTTCACAACAAGGTAGGCTATTGCCTATCCTTTTATGCCTGGTTTCTTTATTCAACCTCAAGTTCAATAAAGAAACCAGATTCACTCACAATATGAGTTAATGTAAATCTATCGCCATTGAACTTTATGTATTATTTATTTTAATGACATTAATTGAACTATGGTCTAAATAAATTTTATTGTTCCTCCAATTTCAGTTCCAAGATGAACCCTCCGGCCCGCCAAACATGAAATTCAATCGGAAACTGCTGAATGACTTTGAGTATGAGAGTGAAGATGAGCCGATGATGCTGGACCCGCCGCTGCCTACCTCCTCTCACAGCACCCACACGAGTCATTCGACCCACACGAGTCACTCGCACCACGCCAGCCACGGTAGCCATGCAAGTCAACAAGCTCAGACTAACCCCACAGATGCCATGGCCAGGTAAGAACTCTCTCTTATTTTCAACTTGGATTTAAATGGCTCTAATAAGTTATTGAAAGATAAACTTTGTTTCTTAACTCATGGCTAAGTACAGAAATGCTACTTAAATATTTAGTAGCAGCCTTTAGAGACGCTATTGTCTGTCATATTTGAACAGATAGAAAATATCAAAAATAATCAATATTAGGCGCCATTTATTTATATATCATTTCTATAAATGGGAAAAAGTAAAGCAGTTTGCGAATGAACGCCTTTTCTAAATTCCGTGTTAATTTACGTATATAAACAAATAATGTTATTGGTGTCTTTGTACCAAAACTTAAACTAGATAAAAATGTTATTGTTTCAGTATACTCACAAACCCTGAGATAATGAGGCAGCTGCAAAGTTTGCAGGCGCAGATGTCGCTAATGACCGGCATGCAGATACCTGTAAGTAACAACCCCGTTTTACCTAGATAAAAAGTTGCCTATTTTATTATAAATCATAAACTATGTAAATATGAATATACTGAAGTTTTCAAATAAAATAGTAACAAACATACAAACATACATTACATACTTACAAACTTTCACGTTTATTATACTAGTAAAAGTAGGATTGTATTTTACAATAAAACTGAGTAAAGATTTGTTTCTTCCAGAATCTAATGCCAATGATGTCAGACATGCAGCTACAACAAAACCAAAATCAGCAAGGTCTACCATTCCTGGTAAGCATCTATACTTCTAATATCATTTAAGTTAGTACTAAAAGCCTGTCCTCACTCGCCCGCGGATCGCGCGGAAACAATGCTCGAAACAGCCCCCCGATTGTCTAACTTGTATCAAATTGCTGCGAATATTATTTAAATATTATTGAAACACTAAATAATATTTTATTTAAGTATTATATTTATTTAGTCAAAATATCGAATATTATGTACATTATTCCAGAGCAATCAAGATCAGCAGAACGATGCTAAAGACGACATGGCCAACGAGTCTGATATAGAGTTCGTTGACGCCGGCCCTCAAGTCATCGAAATTCCAGACGCTAATGATTCTAGGTAAGCTAATAACCAATTTACGGATGTTGGACTTTCGCTATACAACATTGTTATCTGTCAAAAAGTTTCATACATTTTGATGTTGTAAAAATAAAGTTGCTATGGTTATAGACCTATTGACGTCCGTACGTTGAAAGATAGAATTGCCGTGTTATGAGTTTTGGCGTACTATCCTCGCACACGAGTCAACATGTATGAAAACCAGTAGTTCAGTCTAGTTACCGAGAGATGCTCTGGTTTACATCGTATGCAAAACCTATAATACGGCTACGGGCATAAGTGTTTATCTGTCACCAGAGTTGGCTATTTTCTTATAGGAACTTACTTTAGAAATGTAGAGTCGTGTATGCCCCGCCGCACATCAGTCATACATTTGTGACTCGATAATTGTGGCGCCACATTTGAAACGCGACATCTTTTATTTATTTATTTATTTATTTATTGGGAAACCAACAGCGATACACAAAGAAATATCTGTACAAATACTACATTAGAATGGCCAATTACAGGTTTCCACGGAGAATACAAAAGAAATATTTATGGCTAGTGAACAAACGTAGGTACCTAGGTTGTATAAACATTAGGATATAAAAGGCGTTACCTAAAAATTATACATAAGTTTGATTATGAAATCATAAAAAACAAAATTACTTATAAAATCAAGCAATAATAGGTATAGTGAGTATGTTGGTAGGTGCTTAAGCTAAGCATAACCACATACGGACAATATAGTGAGGCGAGATGTAAATTATTTTAACAACAGATAACAAGCGGTCGAGGTGATGGGAAAATAGAGGAGGATAGGGATCGAAAGGGATATTGGGGCTTGGGATTAAACACAATTACACTTTTGCTCTGTAATGCGGTTCTCCTCCCTTGGTGGGAGTAATGTGTTTGTAATATTGCGTCGAAAAATTGTTTTGGAGTTTATAAAGGGATCAATATGTGTAAAATTATTATTATATCTTGAATTTTTGTAGCGCGAACAACGCCTAGCCACAAAATGCACCCGCTACAAATGTTTCCTCGGTGTGCGTGCTCACGTACAAATGTATGGGGGCGTTAAATGTGTCGCGTTTCAAATGTGGCGCCACAATTGTGGCGTCACAAATGTATGCCTGGTGTGCTGCGGGGCTTAATTGTCATTGTATTTCAGAAGTCCATCGCCGCGCTCGCGCCGCCACCGCTCCCGCTCGAAGTCTCCGCGACGTCGCGGACGACGATCACGAACGAGATCCCGCTCACCGCGCCGCCGGCGGGATAGAGAAAGGTAATTACATTATTCATCATCATTTCCCTGCCCTTATCCCAATTAAATTATTATTTGTTGCTATATTAATAATTCGAACGAGTTGTGGGCGAAGAGAACCACAGAGTGGACCCCACTCAACGCGACACGACGACGTGGACGACCCAGGATGAGATGGCGCGACGAACTTGACTCCTACCTTAGCACATGGCCTGTGGTCGCGCTGAGTCGCGAAGAGTGGAAAAAGGGAAGGGAGGCCTTTGCCCTGCAGTGGGACGATTATGGCTGAATAATAATAATAATAATAATATTAATAATTGCTTTAAAAAAAAGCTAGGCCCAGACCACCAGGTTCTTGCCTGATTCTTTCCCTGGTGTAGGGAGTTGTTTTGGAACAGGCAATAGAGTCACCTAGCTTTTAAGACTGTACGTTTTTGAGCGATCCTTGAGGTCCTACGAAATAAACATAGGTAATATACTATGCACATTGCTTTGTAGTCTACATGCCATTATTTATATCTACACTAATATTGTAAAGAGGTAAAATTTGTTTGTTTGACGGCGGTAATCTCCGAAACTACTCAACCGATTTAAAAGACTGTCCTACAGCCTAACCTATAGCTAAATTTTATCCCGGTAGCTTCATTAGTACACCCGTGCGAAGCCGGGACGTGCTGCTAGTTAGTTATAAGTCGCGTACCATAACTTTAATATAATTTTATAATTTATAAATATAATTTTAATGAATAACAATTAGTTTTTGAAGTTCATTAAACCACCTTTCGTGTGAATAAATAAATTGTAACCGAAATCCTTGTACATTTCAGAGATAGAGAAAAAGAGAGGGATCGTGAAAAAGGGAGAGACTATAAAGAGCGGGAGGCAGACAGAGAGAAGCAGAAAGAGAGGGAGAAAAAGGGTCTACCGCCTATCAAGAAGGAGAACCTTAGTGGTAGGTTGTATACATTTTCTTTGGAAACAAAAACAGAATTATGGTTACCACATTTGAAACATTTGACTTCTAAAGTTATTCTAAAGAAAAACAGCGTGAGGAAACCCGCGGCTTATTCGTGTGGCTAACAATTTTGTATCACTGTTCACTGGTGACGACATAGTTATCGCGGGGCGACAATGGATGCGACTGGCGCAGGATCGTAGTGGATGGCACAAACTAAGGAAGGCCTATGCCCAGTGGGTAAAGTCGGGCTGTGGATGATGATGATGATGATGTTCACTGGTGATAAAGCCTCACTTTTACACACACGCCTTTCGAACTGAGCGTCTATGGCGCCGCGGCTGTGACGCCGCGACAGTGCGACAGATAGATGTTCTATGCAAATGTATGAAATTCTAGGGAACGTCATTCGAGCGCAGCGTCACTGTCGCGGCGGCAGTGACGTCACAGTGCCGCTGTGACCGCGTTGACAGATGAGATACATGATAAGACAGATGAGACGCTGCGTTTGTGACGCTTAGTTCGAAAGGCTACCTTAAACCATCATTAAAACCAACTATCACCTTCCAGTATGCAGTACAACGTTATGGGTCGGTCACCTATCAAAGCTGGCGACTCCCGAGGAGCTATCGGATCTATTCGGCGGCATCGGCGGCGTCGTCTCCATAGACGTGGTGGCGCCGCGAGGGTGCGCCTTCGTGGTCATGGAGCGACGGAGGGACGCTTATAAAGCGCTTAATAAACTGAACAAACATAAACTACACTCTAAGGAAATTACGGTACGTTAAAATGAGTGATATTGGTTTGTTTGTTTGACGGAGGTAATGTCCGAATCTACTCTGCCGATTTCAAAAAATAATTCACCAAAATGTAGAACGGACTGTCTGGATGGTTATAGGCTATATTTTATCCCGTTAGTTTCATCAGTGAACCCGTGCAAAGCGTAGTAGGTTTCCATCCTAAGGTTGTCTGGAATAGATCGTTTCTTAGCGAAAAGATCGCCAATTGTACAATTATTACAAAGATTTGTAGTTCATAGTTCCTTTCTACTACTACTAGAGAGTTTACTATCAGTGGTAGTATGCCGTTGCTTTCCACTGTCAAAACTTTTAAGAGGGCATTTATTCCCCAAGGTCTTCCATTCGAAAATGGCATTAAGGTTATGCATTCTGTAATAGGCTACTTGACTCATATCAAATTTGACCCAATAAATTAGTATTTCCTGAAGTACTTTCCTTGCAAAACCAAAATATAATAATTTCAGTTAATCAAAGTCCATGATGCTTGCATAATTTCAATTTAAAAAACGGTTTCTTTTTTTTTATTTGGAACGCTGAAAACGCTACGGCCATTATGGTGACGTCATTATTATCGGAAATAAACAAATGTCACATAACTAAAACCAATTTACAGTAATGCCAACTTTTCAAAATGTGCATGTTCCCTAGACGTAAATCACGAAAATTATTGTTTTGGTTAGGAATGACGTCACAGCATAGACAATTCCATAGACCAATATGGCGGTAGCGTTTTCACCTGTTTTTGAAAAGTAGAACTTTTAAAATAAAATTTTGCGGTTTCTTAGGTCCAAAAAAATATGGTAGTATTTTTTTTGGTCTAAAAGAACAATTATTTATCATATAAGAGCTACATAAAAATAGAGTCAACTAGCCTATTGTGCAATAAAGTATTTTCATTAATTAATTCCTACTTTCTCAGGTGGCGTGGGCCCCGGGCAAAGGTGTGAAAGGTCGCGAATGGAAGGAACAATGGGAGGCGGAGCTGGGTGTGTCCTATCTACCGTGGGCCTCGCTACACGCTCGCTGGGTGCTCGGAGAGTTGCAGTTAGATGCATTAGAGGACGGAGGGATGGTGGACGAGGAGACATTACCACCCTGGTTACCACCTAGAGTGAGTACATAATAATTAAAAGCTCAAAAGTGAAACACTGGATAATATGTTGAACAATCTATTCATTTCATCAATTTAAACTTAACACCATCTTCACTTCTTCATGATTACAACACGAATGGCGCCCGTACTTGGTGTACCCTCTTTTATACTGCCTTTTGACAACTCAAGAGTCAAACCAAGTACTGGCGGAACAGTAATAAACAATTGAGTACTAAAATAATATTCTAAATGTCTGTAAAAATACAAAATAATAATAATATGATTTCATTAATTATAAAACGAATTTACAAACTATTCACAAGTGATTTAATGAACTGACAGCAACTTCCGGTAAGGTTGAAGTACTGTCAGTTCATTACTTATTGTTTATCCACATTGTTTTATCGTGACAATAACTTTGTAAACAGTCAAAATATACTCAGCGTTAAATTAAAGCTAACAGATTCGGCCATCTGATAACAGCACCCGCCCTCGGGTGTAATGTTAAAATAGAAAGAGTCATACACCGTAGTTATTAAAATGTTAATCATTATCATGTTTAAATATTTATTTATTTATTTATTTATTTATTAAGTTGCACCAACAAAGTGAACACCATAACATGCAATAATCATACTAAAATATTAAATTAAGAGCCAAGTGCCACCTCAATTATAGGCGCAAACCACATCCAATTGGTTTCGTTGTGTACAAAATTAGAATAATTAAAAATTTAAGTACAAGATTAAAATTATTAAAAATTTACAAAATTAGCATATGAAAATTAACAATAAATGAAACATGAAAATTAATAATGAGTTAAGCACCTATATAAAATTAAAAATAATAAAATGAAAGAAATAAGCAGAAATTAATTATTTGATTTTAAATGTAGAATAAATAAATATTTCCTAAAACTGTATAAACTATTTGAAAAAATGTCCAACTCCAAGTGGTTTACATTTTCATTTAAAGATGGAATTGGTAAAGAAACATGGTGGATCACATTATACGACCCCATTAATCTGTTCAATGGCGAGAACAAACCTAAATTAGAGCGCGCAGATTTTTGAGCGAACGAAATAAACACTAACAGTAGGTATTTTACATTAAAAACATGAGTAATTACACCTGGTCAGCTAATTTCAGCATTCTACAAGTAAAAATAATTTTACCAAACTTAAACTAAGGGTAATTTAATTTCACCCAACTTTAAACTAAGGGTAATTTCACCCAACTTAAACTAAGGGTAATTTCACCCAAATGAGCTAATTTCAGCCATATAGCATTGGTAATTTCACCAAAGGGTAATTTCACCCAAATTAGCTAATTTCAGCCATATAACATTGGTAATTTCACCAAAGGGTAATTTCACCCAAATTAGCTAATTTCAGCCATATAACATTGGTAATTTCACCAAAGGGTAATTTCACCCAAATACACAGCGTACAGCGTGGTGACGGCGAATAAGCACCACTGCCTGCAGTGCTCCCACTGCGCGCTCGATCAACAGCGGAGGCTGACCTGCACCTCCGTCGCTTACTTAACAATGGTTTACCCATGTTACAGTGTCTAAAATAAGAAAGTAAATGTATTATATAAATGTTTTATTGAAAAGCAACCTCTCTTATTTATATACTAGCATTATCAAGGTCTTTGATCAACTCACAAATCCTGTACACTGCAAACTGTAAAAACGTAACCCCCTCTTTTTTTATCAGGGTTATAAAAGACTAATAGCACGTCCCGGCTTCGCACGGGTGCAAAATTGAAGCTACCGAGACAGAACATAGCCTACAATCACCCGGACAGTCCACTCCACACACTCATGAAAGAACCTTTGAAATCGGTCCAGTAGTTTCGGAGATCACCTCCGTCAAACAAACAAATTTTACCTCTTTATAATATTATAAGGGTAGAAGTGTAGAAATGATAAATAAAAAAATATTTTTACTAAAATATGAGGTATCACAGATAATCCTTATGTACTTTAACTACACAAAACAGACTAATAATTTACTAAAATAACTTACCGGGGGTTTTCTTCTGTTTTGTTTACCTTACCTCCACTTTGACTATTTCTTACAAATGGCCTTTGTCAAAGGACAGCGTGTTACATCCCACTTCTGAACTAAAAGCTCAAAAGTGAAACACTGGATAATATGTTGAACAATCTATTCATTTCATCAATTTAAACTTAACACCATCTTCACTTCTTCATGATTACAACACGAATGGCGCCCGTACTTGGTGTACCCTCTTTTATACTGCCTTTTGACAACTCAAGAGTCAAACCAAGTACTGGCGGAACAGTAATAAACAATTGAGTACTAAAATAATATTCTAAATGTCTGTAAAAATACAAAATAATAATAATATGATTTCATTAATTATAAAACGAATTTACAAACTATTCACAAGTGATTTAATGAACTGACAGCAACTTCCGGTAAGGTTGAAGTACTGTCAGTTCATTACTTATTGTTTATCCACATTGTTTTATCGTGACAATAACTTTGTAAACAGTCAAAATATACTCAGCGTTAAATTAAAGCTAACATAATATATAACAGATATAATAAAAAAAAATGGAAAAAGAAAGGTAGAAAAATATGTTTATTTCGGAGGACCTCAAGGATAGTCTTTCTTAAACTCTCGCGATCACAATTCATAATTTAAACTTCCCGACGTTAGAAACGTCTTTCTTTCGTTAGAAATCTTTATAAAAGTTATGACACCGGCAGGATTCAAACCTGAGTCGAAACAATTTTTCAAAAAAGGAGGTGCTATGTTGAGTTTGTACTATTTATGTATGTTCACTGATTATTCCGTCAGTAAATATCCTTGTACATTTCACACATCATCTAGTCCCAAGCTAAGCAACAGGGATACAGTCGTGATCATATTTAATTTTACCTTCAGAGTGATCAGAGTTGACGTTACATAACAGTATTGTTCTCAGATAATGCCGAAGTCCATGATGGAGAATCTGTCTCTCCTGGGCATGCCGCCCGGTATGATCTCGTTGCCGCCCGGCTTGCCGCCGCCCATGCGACCGCAGATGCCGTCAGGTAAGATCTAACTCAATCCTACTTTCTACTAATATTATAAGGGCGCAGCTAGTAATCAATTAAAATCATCCTTGGGACATTTTACACAGCATCATTTATAAGACGCTGAATGCAATTTAATCATCTTACTTTAATTTTAGTAATTAATTAGATGCACCTATAGTTCACTTAGGAAAGATATGCAAACCAAATTGTCCGAAATATTTTGTTATTATTTCCTTTAATTATTATCTTTTCATAGATATGGCAGCTGCTGCACTGGGATCCCCCGCCAACATGGCTGTGACTAGAATGCCACCACCTGGGTAAGTGAAATATTATATTGATTCGCAACCTTTCATTATATCTGTTAAAATTAGTCAAATGCCCACTGTGAGTAAGTAACTATCTAATAGTAGTATTTGTTCCAGTATGCCCGGCGGGCTACCCCCCGGCATGCCCCCCGGCCTACCACCCGGCATCAGGCCGCCCACCATGCCCGGAGGAGTACCAGGTCATTATTATAATATTGCATGCTAATACTATACGAATAAGAGATGAATTCATACATTTGCATATTTAGCTAAGTTACATTCTGCAAAATGTGGGCATGTACCAAATATGTATTTGGACATATCTTTGGTTACCACATTAGACATCTTAGGGATCTAAATAATTACATAAAAGATCTGAAAGAAATGGTAATATGATCACGACTGTATCCCAGGGTGGGGGATGCATTTTTTTTTACATCGATTGCTACAATATTCTTGATTATCTTACAAAACTTTTAGGCAAAATATATTTTAAACAAATTTCAAAGAAAATCTAACTTTGTGTGAGCTTGTTAAGCTTGGAAGCATGTATGTATATCCACCCAGGCTTTTGTACTTTTCCTTTGAATAACTAAGTCCTAAATAGGGTTTAAGAACTTATTTTTACTACTTTTATAAACAATCTAACATGATTTGAAACGAACTTCCTCCCTCCTAACATAAGTACTTGTAAAGTAGTTGTAATGTATATGTATATTCCAGGAATGGGCGGCGAGGCGGGCATGGGCCCGGGCGGCGCTATGATCCGGTTCCCGCCGGGCATGCCGCCGCAGGGGATGCCTCAACCAGGTATATAACATATACTTTAGTCAAATAGAATAAATAAATAAATAAATAAATAAATATCCTTGGACATTTCACACAGCGTCATCTAGTCCCAAGCTAAGCAACTAGCTTGTGTTATGGTAACTGGATGATTGATGTACTACATAGTTTTTTTTTTCTTTCGGCGGTAAGTCTGAGGCAAAGTACCGTAGTAAGTCTGCGACCGTAGACTATGTAGGTATCATTATGTAATAAGTACCTGGATGGCAGATTTTTTATTTCCTTGTGAAGATGTTATAAGATAGATAGATAGGTGAGTATAATGAGATAGAATTCTTGTCAGTGGATTGTATGACACATTTATTTGTTACAGGCATGGTGCCCGGTTTCCTGCCCGGTCTGCTAGGCGTGGGTGGGATGGGCATGCCCAATATGCCTAATATGCCGATGTTCGCGCCAGTTATGCCGCAACACGCGCCGCCCACTTTACCTTTACCACCGGTAATATTTTAAAAATGTAGTATTTTACGTGGCCGCCTCAAAAAACAAGATAACGTGCAATCTCTTACCGCGTCATGTTTTGAATGTCGTCAAGAATCGAGCAGCTGTATAACATATGTGTTTGTTGCAGCGCACGAATGATGCTAATGATGATGACGCGATGGACCTGGACACTGAGGATATGCATCAAGAGGAATCTAATGGAGATAACGCGGATAATCTACCACCTGCTTTATTGCCTGATCAAGTGAGTTTCAATACAACTTCTATACTCTGTTCATAGAGTCGATCGAATAGTTAGAAAAGTAAAAGCACGTGATTGGCGTCGAAAACGGGCTTAGGGCTTCACATTGCCTTATGTAATGTTGTTCTCTTTACACTTTAGCAAAATACCTACCGAAAAATTTATGGACAACAAATTTAGTTGGTTTATTTTTCGAAAGACTCGGTGAACAGAGTATAGATACATTTTTTTAAATACATTCATTAATAGATAGCATACACGGAACAAATATCTGCAGAACATACAAACATTTGTCCCGTAGCGGGGATCGAACCCGCTACCTCCGCGGCCTTCGCCAACTGATCTGCAGAACATACAAACATTTGTCCCGTAGCGGGGATCGAACCCGCTACCTCCGCGGCTTTCGCCAACTGCGCCACAGAGGTCGTCAGACTCTAACAAATATTTTATCCGCAGATCCAAGCCCTATTATCAAAACCACCGCCCAAATTCAACGCATCGGAACCACCGCCGGGCTTCAACGCGTCAGAGCCCCCGCCATTCTCCCAACAACCCAACGACGACAAGCAAGATGAAGATCGCAAGAACGACAGGGACCGCGATAGGAGGGAGCGGGACAGAGAACGGGACAGGCGCGGCGGCGATAGGAGGGAGAGGGATAGGGATAATAGGAGGGGGAACGAACGGGGGAATGAGAGGGGAAATGATAGGAGGGATCGCGGGAATGAGAGGGATCGGTAAGTTTTTTTTAATCTTTGTTCTTAAGTCTTTTTAAAACGTGAATTTGGAATTTGTACTTGTTTATTAGAAACGACAAAGTGATTTAGTTTGCGTTGTGGTTTCTACTAAAAATTATTGTAATTATATACAGTTCAGCATTTGTTCTGTCAAACCTAATGTTTACCTACATTATGTTTGCCTACTCCATCTCAACAATGTCCCAGGCCCTACAGTGTCCTGTTAAGTGTAGGTAAAGATTGCCTAATGCTCTATAAATCATCTAGTAAAGATGAAAAGGCCTAAGGTATCTATTTATTTATTTATTTAGAGACAGAGGCCCTACCATCAGTTTACTGTAGTATTGATACTATCCTCGATACCGAGTCAAGTATCGCACTTGACTCGTTAGCGAGGATAGTTAACTATACAACTCTAAAACTCATGGTAGGGCTACTGATAGACGAAAACATTTACATACCACAAAGTGGTTTTTTATGTCATATTCAATTATAAATGATTACAGAGAAGGTGGTCGGGACGACCGCCGAGATCGAGACCGCGGCCGCGACCGCAGGGATCGAGACAGAGATCGGGACAGAGGAGCGCCGAGAGATAATAATGGGTATGTACAACATTATAACTGCACCCTGTATATTAATGGTCATCTACACTAATCTACATCTACACTTCTACACTAATATTAGAGGTAATATTTGTTTGTTTGTTTGTCCGTCTTTCACGGCAAAACGGAGCGACGGATTGACGTGATTCTTTGTATGGTGAAGGGATGGAGAGTGACATAGGCTACTTTTTATCCCGATATTCCCGCGGGAACGGGACTTACGCGGGTGAAACCGCGGGCTCAGCTAGTACTTCATAAATCATTACTAAGCACAAAACAACAAATGCTGATAAATACCCGTGCGTCGTAACAGGCTACTACATAAATCTAAAACACTACTTCCCCACAGCGACCGAAGCCGTGAGAAATCTCCACGATCTAGCGAGGGCGGCGAGAAGTCGCTACAGGAGCGTCTCTGGGAGATGGCTAACGGCAAGCCGGTCGCTAGGGAGGACAAGACGAGGGACGGACCGGATAGGGAGGGTAGCAGGGAACAGGATGATAGGAGGCCGGATACTGGTGAGTGCATATTGTATAGAAGTCGCTACAGGAGCGTCTCTGGGAGATGGCTAACGGCAAGCCGGTCGCTAGGGAGGACAAGACGAGGGACGGACCGGATAGGGAGGGTAGCAGGGAACAGGATGATAGGAGGCCGGATACTGGTGAGTGCATATTGTATAGAAGTCGCTACAGGAGCGTCTCTGGGAGATGGCTAACGGCAAGCCGGTCGCTAGGGAGGACAAGACGAGGGACGGACCGGATAGGGAGGGTAGCAGGGAACAGGATGATAGGAGGCCGGATACTGGTGAGTGCATATTGTATAGAAGTCGCTACAGGAGCGTCTCTGGGAGATGGCTAACGGCAAGCCGGTCGCTAGGGAGGACAAGACGAGGGACGGACCGGATAGGGAGGGTAGCAGGGAACAGGATGATAGGAGGCCGGATACTGGTGAGTGCATATTGTATAGAAGTCGCTACAGGAGCGTCTCTGGGAGATGGCTAACGGCAAGCCGGTCGCTAGGGAGGACAAGGCGAGGGACGGACCGGATAGGGAGGGTAGCAGGGAACAGGATGATAGGAGGCCGGATACTGGTGAGTGCATATTGTATAGAAGTCGCTACAGGAGCGTCTCTGGGAGATGGCTAACGGCAAGCCAGCCGCCAGGGAGGACAAGACGAGGGACGGACCGGATAGGGAGGGTAGCAGGGAACAGGATGATAGGAGGCCGGATACTGGTGAGTGCATATTGTATAGAAGTCGCTACAGGAGCGTCTCTGGGAGATGGCTAACGGCAAGCCGGTCGCTAGGGAGGACAAGGCGAGGGACGGACCGGATAGGGAGGGTAGCAGGGAACAGGATGATAGGAGGCCGGATACTGGTGAGTGCATATTGTATAGAAGTCGCTACAGGAGCGTCTCTGGGAGATGGCTAACGGCAAGCCGGTCGCTAGGGAGGACAAGACGAGGGACGGACCGGATAGGGAGGGTAGCAGGGAACAGGATGATAGGAGGCCGGATACTGGTGAGTGCATATTGTATAGAAGTCGCTACAGGAGCGTCTCTGGGAGATGGCTAACGGCAAGCCAGCCGCCAGGGAGGACAAGACGAGGGACGGACCGGATAGGGAGGGTAGCAGGGAACAGGATGATAGGAGGCCGGATACTGGTGAGTGCATATTGTATAGAAGTCGCTACAGGAGCGTCTCTGGGAGATGGCTAACGGCAAGCCAGCCGCCAGGGAGGACAAGACGAGGGACGGACCGGATAGGGAGGGTAGCAGGGAACAGGATGATAGGAGGCCGGATACTGGTGAGTGCATATTGTATAGAAGTCGCTACAGGAGCGTCTCTGGGAGATGGCTAACGGCAAGCCGGTCGCTAGGGAGGACAAGACGAGGGACGGACCGGATAGGGAGGGTAGCAGGGAACAGGATGATAGGAGGCCGGATACTGGTGAGTGCATATTGTATAGAAGTCGCTACAGGAGCGTCTCTGGGAGATGGCTAACGGCAAGCCAGCCGCCAGGGAGGACAAGACGAGGGACGGACCGGATAGGGAGGGTAGCAGGGAACAGGATGATAGGAGGCCGGATACTGGTGAGTGCATATTGTATAGAAGTCGCTACAGGAGCGTCTCTGGGAGATGGCTAACGGCAAGCCAGCCGCCAGGGAGGACAAGACGAGGGACGGACCGGATAGGGAGGGTAGCAGGGAACAGGATGATAGGAGGCCGGATACTGGTGAGTGCATATTGTATAGAAGTCGCTACAGGAGCGTCTCTGGGAGATGGCTAACGGCAAGCCAGCCGCCAGGGAGGACAAGACGAGGGACGGACCGGATAGGGAGGGTAGCAGGGAACAGGATGATAGGAGGCCGGATACTGGTGAGTGCATATTGTATAGAAGTCGCTACAGGAGCGTCTCTGGGAGATGGCTAACAGCAAGCCAGCCGCCAGGGAGGACAAGACGAGGGACGGACCGGATAGGGAGGGTAGCAGGGAACAGGATGATAGGAGGCCGGATACTGGTGAGTGCATATTATATTAATTCATAGTATAAAACAAAGTCGCTTTCTCTGTCCCTATATCCCTATGTTTGCTTAAATCTTTAAAACTAACAACGGATTTTGATGCGGTTTTTTTTATAGATAGAGTGATTCAAGAGGTAGGTATACTAGGTATATTATTGGACCCGTGTGAAGCCGGGGCGGGTCGCTGGTATTATATTGATTATGGTACAGGAGGCTTAACTCAGGCCTTTACATCTTTACTAGTAGATTTATACAGCGTCAGGAGGCAATCTTTGCTCACACTTAACGGGATACTGCAGGGATATTGTTGAGATGGAATAGGCTTGCTCAACACCTAAGCCATCCTCTCAGCTTAGCCGGCCACATCCATACTTAATATTATAAAGAGGTAAAATTTGTTTCTTTGTTTGACGGAGGTAATCTCCGAAACTACTGAGCCGATTTGAATAACTCTTTCACGTGTGTGTAGAATAGACTGTTGGGAAGGCCGGTAGCTCCATTAGTATAGTCGACAAAGAAATTGGTTTACCACTCTAAGGCTGAATATCATTTGCACGTACAAAACATCAAGGGCTATTTTCGCTTGACAGATTGACCTGCTACGTCAAAATCTGTCAATCAGTAATCCTTAGCGGATAATTATGTTACTGGGAGATGTCATCAAAAGTGGTAAACCAATTTCTTTGTCGACTATACACCCGTGCGAAGCCGGGTACTGCTAGTCCACAAAGCCAGTCAGTATTGTATAGTAACTTGTTAGTTGTTTGTGCAGAGTCTGTGATGGCCGGTCCGCCGAACGACGCGCCTGAAGGATGGAGCGCGCCGCCGCGCCCGCCGCCGCACCTCGCGCCGCCATTCCGACCCGGTCAGTATATACAGACAGACATACACACACAAGCCAACCCATCACATACATGCAGACACAAAATCTACATACTACACACCCTCATAAAACGAAGAATTTGACAATTTGAAATGTTGCATAAAACAAACAATTTGACTATTTTGCAACATGATCGCTAAACAAATGCCAAACTATGTGTATGGATGACTGATTTAATATTTTTAGTGAGTTTAATTTTTTGTTTTTTATTAAATAAATAAATATCATTGGACTTGGTTTGTTAGAAGTTTTCTCCCCATCATTATCCAGTAAAAACTGGGCATCACCACAGGCTTCTTTAAATTACAGACATGGCAATAAGTGGACCGCCTAAAGATCCAATGCTAGATTCTCCACCGCGACTTTAACGGTAGGATCAGCGTGACCGTGTGTATAATTTCCAGGAGGTCCGTGGATGGACGGTCCGCCGGGTCCGCCGGGCCCCTTCGGGCCGCGGTTCAACGGCATGGGCCCCCCGCCGCCCTTCAGCCGGCCCCCCTTCGACGGCATGCCGCCGCGCTTCGACCGCCCTCCCTTCCGCATGCCCTTCGACATGCCGCGCCCTCCCTTCGACGGGCCGCGACCGAACGGGCCCCGCTCGATGTTCGACGGGCCGCGGCCTCCCTTCGACGGCATGCGGCCGCCGTACAGCGGGCCGCGCCCCGCGTACGACGGGCCCCGCCCCGGCTACGACGGCCCCCGACCTGCCTACGACGGGCCCCCCTTCGACGGCCCGCCCGGCTTCGACCCGCCCGACATGTTCGACAGAAACAACCGCAGGTTCGAGGACCGCGAGTTCGGAGATAGGAACTGGGAGCGGAGGGAGTGGGACGACAGGCGGCGGGGGAGGGACGAGCGGCCGCGACGGGGGGAGGGGCGCCGGGGGTACGACGACAAGAGGGGGGAGCGGGGGGCGTCCGGGGAGGATCGCGCGCCGCACCGGGAGGAACGACCGCCCAGGGACGAGCGGGAACACAGGCGGGACGAGCGGACCTCGCAGAAGGACGAGCGAGCCAAGGATGACAAGGACAAGAACCAGAGGGATGAGAGAACCCCCAGAGACGATAAGAGAGACGACAGAGGCGCTAAAGACGAGGACAGAAGCGAGAGACGTCGCGACAGACAGGACCGCAAGTCCCGCTGGGGCGCCTCCGAGGGACCCGAGGAGGTCGATGACCCCGAGCGAGCCGTCGTCATCCCGGACGAGATCAAACAGAAGCTGCAGGAGACTATCGCCAGGTTCCCGCAGAGCGAGAGTGAAGTTGAGAGTGTCGCGCCGACTGATACAGACTCGCATGACGAGCCTAAAGAAACGCAGGATATATCCGCGGATATCGAACCTGAGTTACACCCAGCTCTCGAGAAGCCTGACCCGGAACCGGAGTTCCCGCAGGAGAGTCGTTCGAGCCCACAGAGAGATCAAGAACCTCCTTCAGAGAAAGAGACTAAGATCGAGGAAGATTTCGAGACACAGAATGACTCGAGCAACACCAAGCAGAGCTACGAATCTGAAAGCACGAAGCAAAGCTACGAGGAAACTGAGCTCGGTCAGACTGACTCTGTTATTGAGAGCGCGACGGAGAAAACGGTGCCGGATTTATACGACGACTCGGCCACGGATGTCGGCATCGACACCAGCTTCGCGAACCCCATCCCTGAAGATATGATCGAGAAGATTCACGAGCCAGTCCCTGAAGCGTCTATTTCGGACGATATATTCGAGAAAGACGCGAGCGATGACACTTCGGATAAGGGCGCTTGATGCGAGTGTTATATTCCAGAGGATATGATTCGGGTGACGCGCGACGCGAGCGAGTTGCAGCCTCGCGGGTGATGTCTGAATGTTCGACCGATTTGTACAGTCGAGGCCGCATCTCGGCCGCCGTAATCGTTTAACGCCAAAGAGTTATTTTTATACACACTTCGAAAGTTGAAATATACGAGTGCCTTATGGTTACCGAATGTGGTGTTTATTTTGTACGGCGAGCGGCGGCGGCGAGAGGAACCCGCCCGGGCGCTCAAGTCGAGTGATCCGGGCAAGGTACGGTTGCTAACTGATATACCGCGCACCTAGAACAATTTGAATGTCTTGCAACATGATCGCGGATAAACTTACTAAACTAGACTCTAGAACTAGGTGTTTACTATCCAGTGTTCGATAATATCGTAAACCCATGTTGCAATGTTTCAGTTTCAATTTAAAATCAAAACAAATTGTCCTCGGCGTGTTTTTATATATTTATGACAATGTCGGAATGGAATCTCCTAACTTTTGTTTGCTTTGGTCATTTTTATGTGCAATAATGTAATGTTTTGTTATGATATAAAGATTAACATTCCGACATAGTAATATCGCTAGCAATGTGTGCAAAATACCTCTGCGACGGCCCGTCACCCGAATCTCATGGAAACAACGCTGCGCCTACGGTCAAGATACTTCCATTTCTTGTAACTTGTATACTCTATCGGAATACTTGTATTTATTACTTTGTTACATGATAAATTTATAATAAGGGGTTAATTTTTTCGGATACAAATTGATATATTATTCCGATTTTCCACCAGTTTGTTAGACTTGCACTTGTAGCTAAATTCTCATCTTCGATTGATTTTATTGATATTGTCTCGCTTCTAAATGTCTATTGTAATAAGGTGGAGGTAGGAAACGGATTTTAAATAATATTTGAATCTATAAAATAGATGAGTTTAAAGTTAATGTGTAGAAATCAAAATTGATCCATCACATTACTATAGGTAGGTGATGAGGAACAAGTTTAAAATAAGGCGTCATCGCTACATTATGCTAGTTCAACATTTAAATGTTT
Organism: Xanthorhoe spadicearia; assembly: GCA_947086425.1. Classification (NCBI taxonomy): domain Eukaryota; kingdom Metazoa; phylum Arthropoda; class Insecta; order Lepidoptera; family Geometridae; genus Xanthorhoe; species Xanthorhoe spadicearia. Next base: position 9,758,271 of record OX352202.1, on the reverse strand, counting down.
AATATGTAAAATAAATTTTATATTTACAGTATAATCGTAATAATTAATCTGAATTTAATAATAGGAGAAATGAGTGAACTACTCAAATAATTGTTAGATTTAGCTGTGTAGTGATTCATTGCATGTTTTGTCATTTTGTGCTTCAATAAAAGTTTATAAAATCCAATGTGCAGATAGTTTTCACTCCTACTTTACAGGAATTGGGACAAAATGGAGCTCGGTTCTTCAGAGGTTCCTTTTGCACACATTGATTAGCTTGTGTTGCCTTTTTTATGAATTTCAGCATGCAACCAGATTCTGAACTTCTAGCGCCAGGCGTCAGATAATCTTCAGTCCTGTTATGATTTCTACGATTTGCTGAAAATCATTGTATTTCTGTAAATAATTGCACTAATATAACTTACGAAGTTGAATACAAAGCTTAGTGTGCACTCGAGTAATTTTATTCCTTTTTGAAACCAACCTGTTAGGTGTAGACTTAGGTATTAAAAATAAACATAAAGAACCCAGCATTAAATGATTGAAAAGATGAATCCCCAGAGACCTTGTCATATTTAACAAGTATCTTTTTAAAAGTTGATAGGACTAGGTAAATTAGTGTGTAATGTAGGCGCTAAATCATCCCTTTTAAAACATAGGTACTTCCAAAACTAGGCTAGCCACACGTATAGAATAAAATAGTTTATAGGTATGTACCATTATAGAGAGGATGTCAAAAGCAAGGACCATTCCACCACATAGCATACCGCCTTGTAAAGCACCTTTTGCACAGGGACTCCAAATCCTACTATCCTACTAATATTATAAATCCTACTTCCTTCCTACTATAATATTATAAATGTGAAAGTTTGTGAGAATGTATGTATGTTTGTTATTCTTTCACGCAAGAACGGCTGAGCCGATTTGGTTGAAATCTGGTATGTAGATAGGTGATACCCTGGATTAACACATAGGCTACTTTTTATCCCGATATTTCCGCAGGAACGGTACTTACGCGGGTGAAACCGCGGGGCACAGCTTGTTCAATAATAAAACAAAATGGCATCAAAATCACTTATATTTAAAACTTTCGTCTCTTGAGTATCTCCGGGCGCCAGTTGATAGGATGCGATTCCTCAGAAGCCGTGTCATCTTCCCTGTATATCTTGATGGTCTTGTCTGCTTCTGTCGTGATCAGACGAGAGCCGGACTGGTCGAATGTCATCGAGAATATACCGGCCTCGGAGTCCATAGAGCCAGGTTGTACTGCCGCCTGAGAAATTATATCAAGTTAGGGCTCGCAATAAAACAATCGGGTTTAAAAAGTGCTAACTTGAGTCTTTAGAGGTTAAGGATGAAGTTAGAGGCTAAAACATTTTTTTAAGTATACGAAAGTCGCCAACTCTGATCATGGGGTTGAAAGGAACAATTATGTTGTGTTTTTCAATAGGGCGATGTGATGGCTCAGCGACAAAGCCCTTTTAATTTAAATAAAAAAAAACTAAATCAGCCTCTGTTGTGTTACATACTAATCTATCTAATCTAACAAGCCCACTGAATCCCACTGCTGGGCAAAGGCCTCCCTTCCCTTTCTCCTTTCGCCGCGGTTTAGGGCTTCTGTCTACCAGCTAAAGAAGTAGTCTTCAAGTTCGTCCCGCCATCTCCACTGAGCCGACCGCGAGGCCGCGTAACGCCTTGTGGAACCCACTCAGTGGTAACCTTAGCCCACAATTCTTCCGTGTTACATCCACACAGTATAAGTTACCTGCAGTCGTTGGAAGTTGTATCCTGTACGCCAGTCCCAGAAGTACATGGTCCCGTTGTCACCGCCGCTGACTAGCACCCCTTCCGGGTTTACAGCCATGCAGTTCACGATCGCATTGTGACCTGAGAGATTCTGAAATAGCAATGAAGAGGTATTTTAAAATGGAGAAAATAAAGAACTTAACAGCTGTTTACACATAATTTATCATACTTAAACTGCAGGAAATAGTTTGTTACACATTTTAGTCTATGGTTACACTAAACCGAAAAACAAAGGCAAAGTTATAAGCCTCGACTTTCTATCCGAGTGTCTTTTAAGCTATCTACACACCAAAGCCGCCGGCCCGGCGGCCTGATTTTGTACGACCAAAGCCAAAAAAAAACCCGCCGGGTTCGTGCCGGGCCGGGCCGGCGGCTTTGGTGTGTAGACCGCTTTACAGGAATGTAACAAAAGCTTTTAATCTAAAGGTAGGAATTTTGTATAATATGGGGGGATTCAGTTATTTGTCTATGTAGGCTAATCCCCAGTTCCTATAACAAACTAACGGATGTTCGTAGGTCCATCACCATAGCAACGTTGCTAATTCAACATTAAATGTATGAAACTTTTTGACAGATAACAACGTTGCTGTGGAGAAAGTCCTACGGACATCCGTTAGTTTGTTATAGGAACCGGGGGTTAGATACATCCTTGACGCTGTAGAAATTAGGCTAAGTTCAGAAGAACGCGCGGTTTGCTCGGCGCGCGGTTTTAGTAACAAACAAGCGAGAGTTTAAGAAAGACTATTAGCCTTATCATGCTGTGAAGGCCTACTTTTTTAATTAACCTGTATAAAGCTCCCCTGCGGACACTTCCACTGCTTGATGTTGTCCGGCGACGCGCTGGCGAAGGTGTAGAGCGAGGGATGCAGCGCGAGCGCGCGCACTGACTTCTTGTGGTTGGTGAGCGTGCACAGCGCGCGCCCGGCTGCTAGGTCCCAGAGACGGATCGTGGAGTCGTGGGAACCGGTTATTATCTGGAATAATACATGATACATTTCTAAAGCCAACGTACACATGTCCGTAGGTATGGTGATGGCACCATAGACACTTTGTTATTACATCATAAAATGTATAAAACTTTTTGACAGATAACAACAACGGTGTTGTTATGGCGAAAGGTACGGGATTTATAGCCACCAACCAACGGCGAACGAGATCTCGTTAGGGCCGAACTACTAGTTATACATATAAACCTACCTCTTGAATCACTCTATTAAAAAACCACATCAAAATCGGTCGCGTAGTTTTAAAGATTTAAGCATACATAAGAGGGACAGAGAAAGCGACTTTGTTTTATACTAGTAGCATGTCCCGGCTTCGCACGGGTATACTAATGGAGCTACCGGGATAAAATATAGCCTATAATCTCCCGGACAGTCCATTCTACACACCCTTGAAAGAATTTTTGAAATCGGTCCAGTAGTTTCGGAGATTACCTCCGTCAAACAAACAAATTTTACCTCTTTATAATATTAGTAAGTACAGAAGTATAGATATTAGTATATACTATGTAGTGATTTTCACTGTTTACAGGCCAATAGTGCCAAGCCAGCGCTCGATGCGTCTTATTGGCAGCCAGTGTTGGCTGAGAGTAAATTATTATTCTCACCTGCGGCTCGGCAGCCTGGCAAGCCAGCGAGGCCACAGTGTCTGTGTGTCCGGACAGCGTGTGCACATTAGCCTTGGTCCGCATGTCCCACACGCGCGCGGTCGCGTCCCGCCCCGCCGTCACCAGCACGTCGATGCCGGGGTGCAGCTTGATGGTGTACACCGCTGATAGGTGACCGTGGTAGTGACGGATTACCTGGATAAATTAACGTACATACATCCTATCCTACTAATATTATAAATGTGAAAGTTTGTGAGAATGTATGTCTGTATGTTTGTTATTCTTTCACGCAAAAACGGCTGGACCGATTTGGTTGAAATTTGGTATGTAGATAGGTGATACCCTGGATTAACACATAGGCTACGTTTTATCCCGATATTCCCGCGGGAACGGGACTTACGCGGGTGAAACCGCGGGGCGCAGCTAGTAAGTAAATAAAAAAGACGTGTGGCACTCGGGGACTGCCGCGGTAAAGCTATTGCATGCCACCTAGAGCTAGTTAGTAGAGGCTAGTTGCTGAACTAAAGTGACAGCGTAAGGTTTTTTCGTTACGGAATTTCTGGATTCGGTCTCCACGCTCAAGGCCCGCGATAGAAGCTGTGCAATAGCTTAAAAAATAAAAATAAATAATGGTTTGCTACGATCCTGACCTGACCTGACCTCTTTCGCCTCATTAACTCTTACATTCTTCATACATCGTTTATGGTACTTCTGACCTGTAGACCTTAACATGTGCAACGTTTCGACACGACAAATGAAATATCTCGATCATGTCAGACTGCTCTAACCTACTATGTTAGAGCAGGAGATAATGTTTTGTCGACGACGAGATAATTTCTCGTGTTGCACATGTTAGGCCGACAAGAGTCCAGACTTCAAGGAGCGGTAGACATTTCTTTCAGATCTTTATGTAATTCCTATGACTTCCAAGTTAGCAAAATATTTACTTACTTTATTATACTCTAAATCCCAGCATTTAACTTGTCTGTCTTCTCCACAACTGAATAGATATGGATGTCTGGGCGACACTTCTAAACCTGAAATTATTTTATAATGTAGATTAAGATACCTAAATAATTAGAATACCATTCTTTTAAGAAAGTTTGATAAAAAATTAGTAATCCCTACTATTTTTTTAATCAGACTTACCTCTAACAGTACTGACATGCCCAGTGAGTGATACCTTTAGCTTCCCACTAGCTAGGTCCCATATTTTTATAACTCTGTCCGCAGCTCCTACAATAAAAGAGATAATTACAGTTGTAAGGTGTTAAGTTGTAAAGAAGAACTGAAGTACTTTTATTAAAACACTGCGCCCTGCGGTTACACCTGTGTTAGTCCCGTTCCCGCGGGAATATCATGATAAAAAGTAAGCCTATGTCACGCGCCATCCCTTCAACTATCACCACTTAAAAAAACACGTCAATTCGTCGCATAAATCAGCAGGTACGAAAAATTCGATCCCGATATTCCCGTGGGAACGCGACCTACGCGGGTGAAACCGCGGGCCGCAGCTAGTTTCAAATATATAACACATCTCCCTTACCTGTAGCAAACCACTCATTCCCAGGTTCCACAGCTACACACCTCACCCAGCCCAAATGTCCCGATATGACCCTGAACAGTTTCCAAGGTGCGTGCCACTTGGGTTTGGGCATCGTCGGAGCCTTGCGAGGCAGGATCGTCAGGGCTCCGGGGGGCGGCGCGGGGGAGGGAGACGGTGAGGGACCACTGTACGGCAGCATGGCTCCGTCAGAGCCTAGGGCTGCTGTTTCTGCTATATCTGTAAGGTAACAAGTTCGGTAATGTAAATCTTGAGTCAATAAAATAAATATATCCTTGGACATTCCACACAGCGTCATCTAGTCCCAAGCTAAGCAACTTAATGCTTGTGTTATGGTATGATTGAATGTTTTCCATTTAAGAATATTCCAGACTGTAGACAAAATAATAAAATGTTAAATAAAATGTTGAATACACATATGTATGTAGTAGGTAGGTACTTACCAGTTGAGTCCATAGGAGTATCAGGTCTGCTCAAAGACTCCAAGTTCTTCATGTCCTGAGCTTTGTGTACTGTTGACATCACTTGTCCATAACTATCTCGAGCTTTCACCATCCTCAATATCCTTTCACTGGATAATAAACAGAAAACAGATTTACAACAAATGCATGAGACAGTTTGCATGCTTTTGATTTAATTCTTCAAAAATGCTGAGCAATTATTTTAAACTTATTTCGTCGCATTGGGGGTTTAGTCTACTTAAAAGCTAGGTTTGCAAAAAGCTTGGGTTGATGATGTTTGTTAATTAACATAGCACAAACATAACCTTACTTTATGATACATTTCTAAAAAAACTGAAAACAGAATAGCTGTAAACTTACGCATTGTCGTCAATTGGAGGCAGCAGACCCTGGTTAGACAGAAACATGTCATGAGACCTCTTCAGAGATCTGAACACCAGAGTGTGAACAGAATGTTTTATCACATCGTCAGACATTGTGAGATATTGTGGGTTTCAGTAAATTTTAAACAGTCTTCCTTCTAATAATACTAAGTAATTATGATTTTATTCCAATCATTTACACAAAATAAACACAAATAACTCCAATCCATCCATCCAACCAGCAAACAATCAAACCATCGCGGATAAGTAAGTTTAGCTTTGGCTTTAGTTATTTATCCGCACAGAACACTAATACCCTAGTTATCCGCCTACCGCCTATCATAGATAATCTATATATTGCCGCCTATTGAGCGGCGCACCTCGTATAACATTGATTGATAAACGAGGCGCGCCACGTTAATCAAAAAAGTTAAATTAATAATTTTTCACAGTTTTTCCTAATGTTTTGGTACCTAACAGTAAATAATTTATGTAAATAATTATCTGTCTAATTATTTAAACTTTAAATACTAAAAAAAAATTAGTGATTTTAGCTTATAATGAATTTTGAAATAAATTCTATCTTCTATCAATCAATCAATCAAACAAACTCAGTCTCAATCATCTTCCTTCAATCAAACGAAACGAACGAACGAAACCTTTTGTCGTAGAAATAGTTTGGGTTTGTGCACTTTTTGTGCGAGTAGAAATAGCAAAATCAGCAGATTTATTTTCTTTGTTGTCATTTAAAATAACCCAAGTTTTTCGCAAAAAGAATCTAAATAAAATGGAAGGCATCCAAGTCGTAACGCAAGACTTTGTAAATGTGCATATTACAAAATCGGACAGCGAAGATGCGGCTCCTGTGGAAAGACGATTCAAAAAAGGAATCACGGTTCAGGATTTCAAGGTACGGCCATGATTCATCGTTGCAAATGTTTTCAATTTGCCGGTTGCCTGTAGTTATAAACACTTTTATGCCTTATGCCTTATCTGGTGAGTTAAGACCAACAAAAATAGTTAAATAATAACTAGCATAGGCTTGTTAAGCTAGTTTTGCTATCACTAATTTTACCTTTGACTGTTCAGCGTTACCTATTCGTCACTCTTTATTCATGTAACTAACTAGCAGCATGTCCCCGCTTTACACGGGTGTACTAATGAAACTACCGGGATAAAATATAGCCCATAACCATCCCAAGATACACATTGGTGAAAGAATTTTTGAAATCGGCTGAGTAGTTTCTGAGATTAACTCCGTCAAACAAACAAACAAATCAACATTAGCTCTATAAGACATCATAAGAGATAAAGTAAAATTTCTCTGTTGCAGACAAAACTGGAGCTAGTTACTGGTGGGTCTGCATTAACTATGAAGCTCAAGGTTTATGACAAGAAGAACAACTTTGTGTGCGACATAGACAATGATGAAGCCTTGCTCGGATCCTACCACATTGATGATGGGAGCCGGATCCATGTCATAGACAAGTTTGTGCTTACTAAGGACTTTGCTGCAACTGACAGCGCAGAGAGGTAAGTAAATATAAAATTTTATGAATGTATGTAAATTGACTTACCTATGTTGTGTAATATAACTATATGGTGAATAAATGAAACTAAAAGAAACTAAACTAAAACTAACTCCTGCATATTGGACCAGTGCTAAAATAGCTCTATAATGAGCAGTAGGTAAAGCCAAACATGTTAATGGTAATAAAAACAAGAAAAAAACATGAAATGAAATATGATTTCAACTGTATCCCAGGGAACGGTAGACATTACTATCAGATCTTTATGTAATTCTTTGATCCTTTGGGCATGTCTAATAGGGTAGTCAGAGGTCCGAGTCAGATGTCCTAATACATATTTGGTACATGCATTTTGCAGAAGTTAACTTAAAAAAAGAACAATATTTTATACTTAAACTTACCTCTCAAATCACCCAATAGGTTCCAGTTGTCTGAAGAGGAGTATAGTAAGAAAGGGGACACACTCCGCTCGTTCCTCCAACAGAACCGACTCGGGAAGTACAATGAGGAAGAGATGACCAAGATGAAAGAAGAACAGCAGAAGGAAATGGAGGAAGAGGCAAAGTAAGTAATAGAGAGGAAAATTAAAAAAAAAAATAGCCTATACTCTTTTCACCAAAGCTTAATAATCAGATTATTTAGATGACAAGATGGCATAGGACGAATGCATAGGACTGAACTCCCAAATCCAAATTGACTCGGTGAACAGAGTATAGGAATATGCCAGCTGCTCGATTCTTGACGAAATTCAAAACATGACGTGGTGAGAAATTGCACTAATGTGCAAATAAAAAAAAATGCAAATAAATAATTATGGATTTCAGCAAACAAAAGCTAGAATTATCTAGCTTTTGCTTCCTGAAATCCATAATTTTTTTAAACTAACCACGCCATGACGTGCCGCGTTATGTCTTAACGCGTTTTTTTGGGTTAATTGGAGAATAAGGCAGCTAAATTGCAATCTTAAAATCTACTATAATTCCAAAAAGATAACTTTTTATACATAAGTAATAAGATGTAAAGTAGTTGATCAGTATTATATTGTAGATTGGCGGAGGCGGTGTTAGTGGGCGCGCGATGCGAGGTGCGAGTGCCTCAACAGGGCGTGCGACGCGGCACTGTGCGGTATGTTACACAAACACTATTTATAACTATACTTCATTTACTGAAACGAGCTAATAGGCAGAAAAATAAACACACCTGATTGGTCGTCGAAAATAATTGTTTATTCTCGGATGGGCTAGAATTGACAATTGATTTGACAATCTAGCCAATCACGAGATGGATAATTATTTTTGACAACCAATCACGTGAGTTTATTTTTTCTTCCCATTAGCTCGCTTCAAGAAACAAAGTATAAAGACGCATGCTGAAAGTACGTTGCGTAACTTCGGTAGCCGAACTTCGGTGAGAAATTTGACGACCTCTGTGGCGCAGTGGGCGAAAGTACGGCTGAGACGCGGAGGTTGCGGGTTCGATCCCCGCTACGGGACAAATGCTTGTATAGTCTGTCTATAAAGTCGTGACAATAAATGAGGGCGCTGCTAAAATGTATATAGCAACCCTATAGTGTGACTACTGATTTTGATACTTGCAGTTCGTTCCATGTAAAAGTTCCTACCAGCTTTTAGGTGGGAATTTGGGAAGGCATGTTTTATTTTTTAAATCTTGTGCTTATCTGTGTAATAATGTTGGATTAAAAGGTTAAACTGTTGAGTGTTCATACATAGGTACATAGGTGAAGGCAAATGAAACAAAATTGGATTTCATTGTCATTTTTATAAGAATTTTATTTTTTGCCGTAGTGCACAAATATTAAAATTGTCCATTGCTTTCTTGGCAGACCCTACTGTGTTTCACAGCAGTTTCAAACTTCCCATCATTCTTGAATTCGCCTAACCGTAGGTACTTTCTGATTTACCTACCTGAAAATAAAAAAAAAAAATACTGAAAGTAGGTAATCAAAAGCATTTTAAACATAAAGCAATTAGTTAAAATTTTAAATACTTAGGTAGGCAGAAAACGTAGCTAGACTGTGTGCCATTTTAATGTATCAAGATTAGATGGTCTCACTACAACATGACTTACTGTGATGTTCAATCTGACGTAAAAATGTGCAATGTAAACAATGCCTTTTTTGGTCTCCAAATCGTAATTTAGGTCAATTTGTTACTTCAGGCAGATTAGAAACAACCAATAAAACGATTACATACCCGTTATAGATGCTGTTCGCCCATATATATCATCCAAATCCCACAAAATATGTCCAACTTGGTATTCCGCTAAACATTGCTTAAAAACTTAAAAATCACTTCCCGCGTGTCACTCTCATTTACTTTACTTATTTGTGATACTTTTGTGCGTAGTTCGGTTTCATTTCATTGCAGTTTAAGTAAGAAAACAATAAAAAATAGAGGAAAATATGTTCTTGAACTCACTCGATGACAGCTGACGACAGCTGTTATACCTTTGTTTGGTGCTGCCAGATACACGAATAATTTTAGTTCCTCAAACATTCATGCCAGGACTTTATAGATAGACTATATGTTCTGCGATATTTGTTCCGTGTCTGGGTGTTTTCTATCTAAAATTATGTAAGTATTTACAAAAAAAATGTATGTCATCTGGTTACCACAACACAAGCATTAAGTTGCTTAGCTTGGGACTAGATGACGATGTATGGAATGTCCAAGGATATTTATTTATTATTTATTTATTTATTGCAGCTACAATGGCGCCTTAGAAGGTGCTAAAGGTCTGTGGATCGGCGTTCAATACGACGAACCGAGAGGGAAGAATGATGGATCGTGAGTACTGATTCAATTTTACCTAAAATTATAAAAAAAAAGACGTATGGCTCTCGGGGACTGCCGCGGTAAAGCTATTGCATGCCACCTAGAAGCGAGTTGCTGAACTAAAGAGACAGCGTTAGGTTATTTTCGTTACGGAATTTCTGGATTCGGTCTCCACGCTCAAGGCCCGCGATAGAAGCTATGCAATAGCTTAAAAACAATTACCAAAAAACGCCGCTAGATGGTGCAAAAGTCAAACACCAAAAATAGCCCGACAAAAACAGGAGTCATTTCAATGTTCGAGATGAGGTATCTGTTGTCTGTGTCTGTAAGTAATTATATATGTGTTTTCTTTCCAGTGTGAACGGGCATCGTTATTTTACGTGTCCGCCTAAATATGGCGGCTTCGTGAAACCGGTTTATGTGACGGTCGGCGACTTTCCTGAAGAAGAATTCGACTTGGAAGACGAGATATGAACACTATAATCTTATTAATACCAATTATTAATACCGTTTGCTACTAGAAATAGTTATACAGCATTTAGTTGCACATAAATAATATTTTATAAGTAATTTAAGGGCCGGCGCCCATTATCGGCATCGGCAAGGAAAAGGATTTTAGGTGGCAAATAGCAATATACTTTATCATAATGGCAATAAGGTAGAAATGTAGCCTCAAGCATATCGAAGCGGTATTTTTGTTATTACGACCACATATCACGGAAATTTCTACTTTATTGCCATTGTGTTATAGTATATTGCTATTTGCCACCTAAAATCCTTTTCCTTGCCGATGCCGATAATGGGCGCCGGCCCTAAGGTGCCACGCGATTCTGTCTTGCTTTGTCAAGCAGCAATCACCAAAATTGCATATTTACAGATTGCGTTTGTCCGTACTCGGGAATCGAACTCTTGTGTAAAGGCCGGCCAGTCGTTCGCTACGCTATACGTAGATCGTCGCAACAATATTTGAATTATTATTTCATGCAGTATAACTAAACTTTATTTACAGAAACTAAACTAATACATAACTGTACAAAATACAAATAGAACCAGTTGAGCCATCTAAGGACCGTTGCAAACGGTCTATAGGTAGCTCAACTGATCCAAACCACTGCCAGACGGAAGCGTGCCCAAGACACTGGCCGCATTGCCACGCTGAATAGCAATGCTGATGCGTTGAGCCAAATAAGAGCCAGCCCTCGGATCACGCGTCGCTTCGACCAGACGCCCTGAAAGAATTTTGAAAACGAGATTTCATGCTAGCTATACTCATTATTTAGATTGCTAGAGTTTTCTTGCTACGAAAACAATGACGTTTTTAAAAAAACTTTTTTTTTTGGAATTCGGTTATTAATGATCTCACCGTCTCATTTTTGATTAGTTTTCATTGAATATTTTTAAATAATGGTTGCATTTGAACTTTTTCATTCCAAAAATGGAAAACATTCTTGTGAATATTATATAATTATTTAGCTAGTAAACAATTATGAATTATATTTTTTACTTACAATAAAAGCTTAAATAACAGTATATTTTTTAATTATTTCTACTGAATAGCAAGTATTGGTTAAGCGGTAATCGGTAGGTATAGGTACCGTGAAACTTAGATTATTCTATCTATCTTTCTACTCAGCCGGTAACGCCCACTGCTGGGTAAAGGCCTCTTCTCTATCACGCCACTCTTGGCAGTTTTCTGCCATCCATAGATTATTCAGAGATTATTTTTTACACATGATAAAATAGCCTAGGTTATGTTAAATTACCATCAGTTTTTGAATTTCATCAATTGTGTTATGTAGTCCTTGAAATTATCCTTATTTTATTTTAATAATTTTATCTTGTACCCACGGTTTCTCTTGTTTGTGTTTTAGGTTTAAAAAAATGTACACAAACACGTTTAAAGTTTTGTTTATTACTGATTACTGGTATAAAACTTAGATGTAGTAACTCATTATAAAATTCACAACATAATTATAAATAAATTAATTTTAATAACGGGAAACAAACATAGAGATCGGTATTTGCCACAAACAGATCTATAATAAGTAATCCTATTTTTTTATGTATTGACCATTTGTTTTCTTAGTGTTAGATTTACCTACATTCATAAATAGGTAACGTAGGTACATAAGCTATGTTTGTTTTCAGTTTAAGTGATGACTAGTTTAGTTTTAATCTTAACTAAGTTGATTATAATAAATTATGTACCAAAACTATAACATAACTTGAGTGCTAAAATGACTAGATTAGTGTTAAAGACTAGACACCTTATAGCATTTACATCGCATAGCAGTCTAGATGAGTAAGAACATACAATAACTAGGTTTATATAGACTATGTGCTTGGATAAATAGAGACATTTGCATAGGTGACACATTGATGCTTAGTGAGCTAGATTCTATTTTGTTTGGCTAAAAACAAATTACGAGTACTTACGCATATTGGCTAGGTATTAAGAAAATGTTAAAATGTATGCTAAAATTGTTGCTTTAGGCCTTATTCATAATCCACTCAATTTAATGTTCTTGTCTTTGTTGTGTTCGTATTGATGAACAGAGTAGGCTGAGTTACTGTAGTCTTTGCTGTTAAAAAAGTGGAAAAAATCCTAAGGACTAGCTAGATAATCGTTGTTTTTCGCAATCGGAATAATAGCCACTCTCAATTTGCTGTTAATCGAAAGTTTATGAATAAGGCCTCTACTTAAAACCGCACTAAAACTGTCACTTAAAACCACACAGTACAGAAAAGTTCCACAGAGTACAGAGTGGTCTTTAAACCAGGCGATCGACGTTAGAGCGGTCCATCCACTCGTAGTCGATATCTGAGTCGGCGACGGAAAATACCGCGCCATTCTCGGCTCAGATGGCCGATTTATCAGAGTTATTGGCATCGCTCACTCGGCGGGAGTGGGGCGCGCGGCGGAGCGTTCGAGGCTGGAGGTTCAATGGAGGAAGATTTGGACGCTCAATCCTGGTAGGAGACGAGACTAATGGACGGTTTCCTCTACGCAAAGTGTCCAATCCATTCCGGAAATATTCCTCCCTCTCGCTGTAGCTTTCGATCAAAGGCGCGGGATCTTCGTATTCTACGAAATGTCGAGTGATTGCCAAATCTTCGGGCGGTCCGAGTTTGTAGAGCGGAGGTTCCACGCATTCGTAGTGATGGTCCTCAGTTTCGTCGTGAGGGTAGGTGTCGGCGACGAAGTGTCTGGTGCCGCGGGGGGTGAGGGCGGCCCAGAGCACGCGGGAGTCCAGGGCTGCGCCCCCGTATAACGCGTTGGAGCCCCCTGCCTTGCTGGTGCCGCTTTTGCAGCCGCCACGGGCCCTGATGGTCACAAATTTACAGTACCTGAGTACATTATAAGATACTTTGGAAGAGCATTTTTGACTCGTAATTGAGTTGAAGTTTTAAGTTTACAACTTCTAAAATTTAACTGTCTCGTTCACGGGCTAAGGTATAGTTAAAATATGTGATTGAACGTAACTGTTAGACTTGTTTATAAAAGTATGGATCACGATTAAATTCTCTTTGGTATGGACCACAAGTACCACGATCAATTGCACGAGAAAAAAGGTTGCTTATGGCCTTTGCTCTGCCATGATGGAACTGGCTGAAAAGAAAAAATAACCCCTGACTCGTAATGACACGAGAAAAGAGGTCGCATTATACCCCTGCCTTAATGATACTGGCTGAAAATCAATAAGATAAATCGAGAAAACAGGTTGCAATTCCCCTGCCGTGATACTGGCTGAAAATAAATAAGATAACACGAGAAAAGAGGTAGCATATACCCTTGCCGATAATACTGGCTGAAAATAAAGAAGATACTCACTCTCTGCACTTGAGTAAGAAAAGCGCCAGTAGCGCTGCGATGCAGAGCACCGCGACGCAGCACGTGATCAGCACCAGGAACCACGTGTCGTCGCTGCTCGCAGGCTCTGGAACAACTTTACTATGACACATCACGTTATTGCCTAGATGAATGACTAGGTTCGTATTCAGAGACTTTACTCAAACTTGAGTCTACGTTTAAGCATTGATTTTTGACAGTTCTCTATGAAAACTGAGTTATGAATTACCGCTTATGACACGATTTATGCTTGCTGCTGTCTCGATGACTCATGATTGATGAACTCAACCGCAGTAAACAGTTCACCTCTGCCGTTGGATGGTATTCCGTCACCAGAGTTGGCCACATAATACGAACGAACGAACGAACATTGGGGGGAGGGGGGAAATACGTCTCTTCATCCTACTACAGATTACCTACATAAGTCAGATACCTCATCTCGAACATTGTTCTTTTTTTCTTCGGGCTATTTTTGTATTTGATTTTTGCGGCGCCCGAGCGTTTAGGTCTTGCCTGCAATCAAAAATAAGTAACTCCATCTAGTGCTAAGTAGCATGCAGTCCGATGCCTAAACGCCGCTAGGTGACGCCGCAAAAATCAAACACCAAAAAATAGCCCGAAGAAAAACGGAGTGAATTCAATGTGACCGTGATCCTCACCATGTCTCGGCAGCTCATGATACTCAACGCCAGGGAACAGGGAGTTTTCCTCCGTGTTCGGTAGAGGGGGGCACTTGGAGGCGCGACATGGAGGCGTCAGGTTCGCAGCGTTGGCGAGGAATGCGGGCAGCGGGGGCGGTGGCATGTGGAGGATTGAGTCGGGGGGCGGGCCCAGGGACAGGCATTCTGACCCGCACGTCATCCTGAGAACAATAATGATTTCATTTCGTCACCATGTTGTAGAAATGGTGTGTGTGTCTTATTGAAAGAAAGAAAAGAAAGAAAGAAAAATATTTATTTACGTCACTCATTAAACATTGTCTTAAATATAAGGTAGGTAAGTACCTATTAATTATACATAGTGGTGTGTAGTATTGGTGATCTATGTCTCAAAGGTTCCAACAGAAGACCAGCGCTAACCATAATATGGCCAGTACATGCTGAGTTGGGACCATGGCACCACGAGAAAGCCAAACAAGTCTATTTTGTTCAAGTTTTTATTTCAAATTCGAAATCGAATTTAGTCTGTAATCCTCGTAGCATATTGCTACGCTACTACGCGTCGCTACGAGCGCTACTTATTATTCGATTTAGAACCTTATGTTTACATCATAAACTTTAATTATATGATTATTTATTGAGATAAGGAACAAATTTACAAAACATACAGAAACAAAAAATACCTACACTACTGAAAAACTAATTTAATAAAAATGAACTCTGTATTCTAACTTAATAAGTATTACCTAAAGATAATTAATAACTTTAATTTATTTTTCGTACAAAAATATTTACTGATTTCAAAAAGGTAGCCATTTTTATTTAGAAATAAACACAATCGCTGGTATAAATACCAAGTTTACTTTGTATATTATGTAAGTAGGTACATAATAATACCAAAAGAATGGTCTAGCTCTGTTAAAGGTGTCCACACAATGTAGAATTTAAGTCATTTACCCCACAACTATACAGACAGCATTTTTCATTCAATTATTGATTTAGTTTTTAACAGACTAGTATTTCCACACAGCACAACATTATAACACAAAACAACTTACTCTTTTAATATATTTAACGTATTTAACACAAAATGGATGCACTTTACATCAGTTTCGAGTTACACTTGCTATGGTATTGGTCCAGGGATGCAGGGCGCAGGCGCGACCCCTTACCAAAATGTGTGCAAACCACTTTAAACTGGATTATAATATTGTAAGCTATGTATACATTGCTGATTTTGAACGGCAGCACTAAGCAAAATATAAACCAAAACAGCAATGTGTAGCGAATAGAACAATAGCTTTGATCGGCGGAGTGATTTAGTAAAGGCAATTTTATTGATTTACGCACGCGCGATGTGCTTTATTCGCGACCCCTTGTAAGGGGTGAAACGCTTTTGAAAATGAACAGAATTAATAAGTTCATCTCTTTCTAACTTTCTTTGAAATGTAGAGGATAGAAGAAGAAATACGATGTTGATGCTTTTGTTTACAATTTGAATTTAATCACAGCGCACTTAGCATGACTTAATTATGTCTAGGAGTTCATAAAAATATGATTTTATCAACCGATTCTCAGAATATTGAATTAGCATGAATATAAATAATAAATATCCTTGGACATTCCACACAGCGTCATATAGTCCCAAGCTAAGCAACTTAATGCTTGTGTATAAATACTTAGATACATTTATTTTATAAATACATACATAATTATAGATAGAAAACAACAAACGGAACAAAATATCTGCAGAACATGCAAACATTTGTCCCTTAGCGGGGATCGAACCCGCAACCTCCCAACCTCCGCGTCTCAGGCGGGCTGTCGCCCACTGCACCACAGAGGTCGTCAAACTCGTAGGTAGGTACCTATGTATGTATAATATAATATACCTACCATTTGGTTTCCAGTGGTCGTACCCCTTAAGTTGTTAGTAAACAAAGGATTGCCTGCGGTTTCGGTTGCCCGGACGTCCTCAAGCCCTGGGACTAGGGATCAATGAAAAGTTTCAAATCGATAAACGAAATTTCGGCTCAGCATCGCAGGTCAGCTTATGTTGGAAGAAACTTAATTTGGAAGATTAACCAACTTAAGATGACCTGCGATGATTGTCACGATGCCTCGTTTTTGGTTTCTAAAGTA
Source organism: Xanthorhoe spadicearia (assembly GCA_947086425.1). Taxonomy (NCBI): domain Eukaryota; kingdom Metazoa; phylum Arthropoda; class Insecta; order Lepidoptera; family Geometridae; genus Xanthorhoe; species Xanthorhoe spadicearia. The sequence goes on along the minus strand of OX352202.1, from coordinate 9,741,515 downwards.
GAAGGGCTGTTTATGTTGGTGAACCATTACGATTTCCGTAACCACCAACATAAGCTGACCCCGGAATCGTCTCGAAACTTTGATTTAGTTGATTCTAAGTAGGGCTTCTGTTTCGTAACGTAAGGGTTTTTAGGTCAAAACTTTGATCGAGTTTATTCGGTAGGTGTTTACTTGGGCCAGTAATCTACCAGTTAACGGGTTTGTTATTTTATTGTAGCTTAGAATCCATGTTTTGTTAAAGAAAATATGGGTAAGTAAGTACCTATAACACAGAAATAACATGCTTTATTGGACTGAATATTTATATATTTATAAGTACTAACTGTCCCGGTAAAGTTTGTACCGCCATACCTAATTGTTTTTTATATCAATAGAACAAAACTATTTTCAAACTATTTGCTATGTTCATTCACTTCTGTTCTGGGGGCTTAAAATGGCCGTTCGAGCATTTCTGCTAGCAATTCATAAAGTGCATTAATTTCATGAATTGTTTAGCATTTTCACCAAATTATGATAAAACGGATCAATTTGAGCCATTCTACCAAATTTTGGTGACAATGGTCAACAATTCATGAAATAAATGCACTTTATGAATTGCTAGCAGAAATGCTCGAAGCGGCCATTTTAACCCCCCTGGCACGTAATTATCGACCACCTGTTGTGTGACACAGATCATAAACCGCTGAATTGGAGCCAAAGTACGAGAAATGTTTTAGAAATGTTTCTTGGAAGCTCCACAGAGTAAGAATACTTCGTTGCTAATATTGAAAACTAGCTGCGCCCGGCGGTTTCACCCTCGTCAGTCCCGTTCCCACGGGAATATCGGGATAAAAAGTTTGGTGTGTATGGATACCCTGGATTAACACATAGGCTACTTTTTATCCCGATATTCCTGCGGGAACGGGACTTACGCGGGTGAAACCGCGGGGCGCGGCTAGTTTAACATAAATTATTGTAGGTAAATTGTAAATTGATACATATTTTGTTGCTTTTAGTTTTTTTTGACAAATAAGTTAAATTCTAAGAACCAGTCTATTTTATGGAAATATCCAAAATAAGCGCTACCTTAAATGTTGACTTTCCGGTCCGAGGGTCTCTGCCTATTCCAGACCTTTCGTGGTGCTTCATTATTCGGGGCATGGTGATCCCAGGATACCTTCATTTACTCTGACCTTCAGTTTATTAAGATTACATTTTTAATATGGTTAGGTGTAGAAAAGTAGATTAGAGCTTAATGAAAAAAAGAAGCTATGCAATAGCTTAAAATAATTTCAAGAATATGGATTGCATTTTCTTATTCTGATGTAAGATCTTTTTCAAAAATACTCATTACTGTAATAGCCATAGAATGCATTATAATGCAATGCGATTATGTTATATTTTTATGTAAATATAGGTAAATAATGAATATCGATTATATTAGTAATTACATATTTTTTAAGGTTTCCAATCTTATATTAGCATACTATCGAACACCAAATGATAGCCATCGGTCATAGCCGTCATAATCCGGCGAAAAGAAAACAAAACATTACATAAAGCGGGCATATTGCTGACGTCATCATGGCGCCTCCATTGATAAGGCCGTGTCGTGCGCGGGGGAGGTGCGCAGGTCGCTTATATTACTACCATTGATAGGTTTGTAGGCACTTTATATCTCACGACGTGGAACCCACATCTAATGCCATAGAGCTGGCGACATTTCTGGCAAATAAAATTTAAATAGTAGAACCATTGACCCGAAAAGAATAAGACGACGTGGAAAGTAAAAATTATTACCAGAGTTGGCCACTTGCTCATACTAACGAACGAGTAAAATTATTGTTTCATTATAAAGCTTTTGTGTATTGTGCCACACTGATGGACGACTTTATTTTCCACTCCTTAGCTCCAAAGTTAACTATAATCTTAAAAAACAGAATGTGGACATTATATTTTAAGCTACTGCATAGCTTCTATCGCGGGCCTTGAGCGTGGAGACTGAATCCAGAAATTCCGTAACGAAATAACCTAACGCTGTCACTTTAGTTCAGCAACTCGCCTCTAGGTGGCATGCAATAGCTTTACCGCGGCAGTCTCCGAGTGACACACGTCTTATTTTATTTATATGCTTGTTTCAATTCAAATGTAAAAAAGCTTTTGTCAATTAGGTATAACTAATATAAAAAAAAAGGTATAACTAATACTGTAAGTAATTATTTTGACCAAGAATAAAATTAATACTTTCAACTGTCCAAAAAATAAAACTGTCATTTGATATCAATTCGCTGCTTTTAAAAACTATCAATCAATAATTTTATCCGTTCTCAGTGAAGGAAAAATCGATTTACGCGGTTTGCAATAAAAAAATTAAATACTCAAAAATTCTATATTTTGTTTAAGTCAAAATAACATTTATCATAAAATATTTAAAAAAAAAAATTCACTAACATGGCAAAGCTTTCAAATTCAGAATCGTATCGCACCCTACAAAAGTCTTTCCCCCCAAAGCCTACCAGCCGGCTATAAAACAGGCAGCACAGATGCCTCCCTACCGTCGGGCAAGTCAGTTCGCGCGGGAAACACCGAGCACTTAGTTTCTAGCAACATTCAAAAATAGAACATCGCAAAAATTGCCCGAAATATTGGTAAGTTTAGAATGTTTTTTTATGTTCGAAATTTAAAATTTCTGTTTATTGTTTACCATGTAGTTTGTATGCAGTTTTGGTGTATACGGTCACTTGCAGAGGGAGTCTTGACGCGTTGGTATAAAGGTCATTTTTTATTGAACCTTTAGCCTTTAAAACTTTTACTATTATAATTTTGCATAGTTATGCGTTTCATTAAAAGTTGAGTTAGTGTTTTACGCACGATATATCTATGTATATCACAGCCGGGCTTATTATTAAGTATTTTAAGCACTTTTAATTTTAAATTTGAAATAAAAAAATTGTCTAACTAAGTAATGAAAAACATTCATACTTTCACATTGTACTAATAATGATTTAAGGACGAGATAGTGTTTTAAATATAGAAAAAAATAGGTAGGTACCAATATAATTTGAAAAGTTTGAACAGTCGATTTTAATGAACGATTCTTAACATTGTTTAAATACTGCGATCTTTGTAATATTCAAGTATTCTAGATTTTTTGTATAAAATGTACAAAAACGAATATTTGTCGTTAATACAAAGAAATCATTAATTCGTCGCCCGGTAAATAACTTTTTATCGTATTTTATTTCACGGTCTACGGAGCGTAGCAGATAGCTACGGCGACCTACGAGCTACGCAAGTGGCGTAGCGTTTGTGCTACGAAACTATAAATCAGTCTTTTTTAGGGTTCTGTACGTAACGGTAATGTTCGTACAAAAATATATTGAAAATTTGTCACACCTTATGAGTTTGAGTTGTATGAGTTTTGTTCCGGGCCGTCATGGCATGACGACGTGAAACGCCATCGCGCCCGCTGTAGTGAGATAGCGGCCTTAGTCATATTTAACGAATACTTCCAGTCGCTACCCTATCATTTTAGATGGCGACTAGGGAATACATTATTTTTTAGTGTTTACGTCGTCGGATTATGGTAATATCCCTCGTGTGGTCTCAAAACGTTTTAGGCGGAACATGCCGTATATTGAGTTATAATGAAGTCATGGCGTCTATGGCTAAAAGCTTTACATTATTGGAAGTACGTACGCGTCAATATTGGGTTAGGTACTTTTGACTGATTCATATTGAGAAAAATTTAAAAATCGTAATAAACATTTTTAATAATGAAATACCAAGTGTGGTTTAACAATTTAACAAAAAAAACTTTTAAAAAATGTTTGTTGTTCATATTGGTTTTGTTAATGTGTGATTAAGATATTTCTTAGTTAAGTTAAATTTTGTAGGTAAACCTGTAGTTACCAACACAACATTTTCACAACATAAAAGTACCAATTAATTAAATCCAAACAACTTTCAGGTTTCATAATATCCCTTAAAAACATATAGAAAAACGGCCATTTAACTGCTCTACAATAATAACGAATTTATAAAATTTGAAACAAGTTATTTACTCGTCATGATGATAAGTAAAATATTGACTTTATAGAAAAACCTGTCTTAACTGTACAGCCTACTAACACATCTTAATATTTATGTTTACATACTAATCGGTACAATACTTCTGTCCTTCAAGTACTTGTAAATAATAAAACACCTAAAAAGCCCACGTATTTTTCGATTTTCTTCAAATGTAGACATATTGTGTACAATTTTGGTTGCGTCGCCTCAAATGCTTTCCCATCAATATTTGTTGAGGCTCCGATTTGTAGATGCTCGAGTAAAACGTTTACTGACTAATACATTTCAGGGCGTATGTTTAAATAAAGAAAGAAAGAAAGAAAGAAAGAAAGAAAAATATTTATTTTATCAAAAACACGTTACACATAAAGACACATTATAATAAGTTGGACATTGACAAAATTGGCAACTACTCAGCGTATTGCTGCGACAGAAACCAGGGAATCTGTAGCAGCGCTGGTCTTCCGTAGCGCCGTAGGTTAAATAAGATCTATCCGCTAGACTTCGAAGAAAAAGTTATCATATCCTATCCTATCCTATCCACTAATCCACTTAATATTATAAATGTGAAAGTTAGTGAGAATGTTTGTTATTCTTTCACGCATCTTTATGAGTACACAAAGATAAGGATTCGACGACAAACAGGTTTTGGTTGTGTACTGAGTAAAGACGTTTGTCTTTTACACTCGCTTGTAATGCAATGTTCTTTTATGACTGAGATAAATCCTACTAATATTATAAATGTGAAAGTTTGTGAGAATGTTTGTTATTCTTTCACGCAAAAACATACTGATTTGGTTGAAATTTGGTATGTAGATAGGTGATACCCTGGATTAACACATAGGCTACTTTTTATCCCGATAATCCCGCGGGAACGGGACCTACGCGGGTGAAACCGCGGGGCGCTGCTAGTAAACGAATATTTGGACCTAGCTTTCGTGGCTACCTATGTAACCTGGATAAAAAGTTGCTAGATTTCATAGACTTAATATTGTGTGATAAATATTTAAATTTTAATTTAACGACTCGACCGTGACTTTTGTTTTTATGTTTATTATTACAGGATATAAAATGACTGATGAAATTTTAAAGTATTAAACAGTTTTGGAGTGAAGAAGTTACAAACATACAGACATTTAAATCTTAGTTTATTTCTTAACTAGCTGCGCCCCGTGGTTTCACCCGCGTAAGTACCGTTCCCGCGGGAATATCGCGATAAAAAGTATCCTATGTCACTTGCCATCCCTTAAACTATTACCACTTTAACGTCTTTATTCGTCGCTCCGTTTTGCCGTGAAAGACGGACAAATAGACAGACACACACACTTTCACATTTATAATATTAGTATAGATAGATGGATGGATATTCTACTTGATGTTCACCAAACAAAACTACAATAGGTATTCTAAGAACTTCTTGAATGTTTAAAACAAACATGATTAATTAAAACATTTACAATGTTCAAAACAATTAGCTGTGTGAAAGGCAACAAGATTTGTTTCCACTCAAAATTTGAAATTGTAATGAGGGCTTCGAGTTAAACTCCCTTTTATTGAATTAATTGGGGCGAAGTGGTTTTCGTATTAACGATATTATATCGAGGCATTTTTGATTTTTGCCCACAAAGAGCGAGTAATTGAATTTTGCTGGGTTGAGTGTTTTAGCCGATGGTGATCAGACTTAAAAAATATTAAATTCTATTTTTATTCCGTAGTGATAGATTTTGGATTCAAGTTTGGTTCCTATGTTTTTAGTTTTACTATTTAATAAGACAGCATAGACACAATTTTCCTTAATCTAATCTATTAACTAGCACGTATTCTACTGTATAGAATATTACTATTAGAATATTACTATTAGAATATTACTATTAGAATATTACTGTGTAGAATATTTATATTCTTTTAGTTTGTTTAAAACTTCAAGTGGTTAGTAATAGTAACTGTAAAATTTCAGGGGTGTTTTTAAATTTTTTGATGGAAATATCCTAGGAAACTCTGGCTAAATTATTTTATTTCCTACGGCAATTCATAATACAAGTCTTAAATCACGGTATGACGTCATCTCGTGCTGCATGTATGTATACGTCATAAAGTCATATGACCGTGACGTCATACCTTCCTTATATCCTAATTAAAACTCCGGCCACACATTGATTATGTGTGGCCGGTGTATGTTTCGACGAACCGAGCTTTCGGGTAAAAAAAAATAATTTAAAATAGACCACATATTTTTGTTACGATTTATTTGCGCGGTTACTAATCTTATAATAAAGTAATGCTATAAAATTTCATCTATGCATCTCTATACTTTGTCGTTCTATCCTCAGTAAAGCCTCCACCAACATCTTCAAAGCTGCAAGTCTTTGTCGGCTGCATTATTAGTGAATGCTCACAGAATACGCCATTCATGGCTCGAAATAGATTCTAGGTTACAATGTTCTGAGCTAAAGTCTTTGCTAATGAGCATTTAATACCTACTTATTACTATTTTTAACGCGTGCAGGTCTTTTTGTTGGTCTGTTTAGGCTTTTTGTTTCTCTAGATACCTACGAGATTTTGATTAACAATATTTAATGCCAGAATCTTTAATGATTAAACCAATTGATTACAGTTGTTGTCATTGAGATAGTATGAACAGTTATACTTCATTTCCTGAAGCGAGCTAATAGAAAAATAAGCGCACTTGATTAGTCGTCGAAAATAATTGGATTGGCTAGATTTGACAATTGACAATTGATTTGACAATCTAGCCAATCACAAGAAAGATAATTATTTTCGACGACCAATCACGTGTGTTTATTCCTATTAGCTCGTTTCAATAAATGACTTAGTCATTATTTTTACCTAAAAATGTTTTCTAATTATCTTTCATAGACAGAGTAGTTTCCACAAACTTTGAACATTCGTGTCAAGTTCACTCTCAACTTGGTTTCACTGAAACCTTACAAAAGATTCATGAAACTTTGTGTTGTCAGACGTAATTGACAGATGAAATTGTTTTAAACTTTTCCGACCATTTTAACTCATCATTTTACTTATTGCGTTTAAAATAAATTAATCGCATTTCAGGTTTTTAAATTTCCTGCACTAATTGAGGTACAGTTTTATTCATAACTCCGAAGACCCTCATCAGAATTGTTTTACATAGTTGTCTCGTAAAGGTAAAAAAATTGAGGATCTGATGAGCCTCTTTGAAATATTTCCTTTCTAACAAAAACAATCATCAAAATCAAATAAACGGTTATTTTTTGAAGTGATAGGATATTTTAAAACAATTAAAAAAGCTAACCCGTGCATGTCTGACCTTGCCGACATACTTTAAGACGAATACTGTAGTGGTATTGACTTTTGAATCCGAATCACTTATTCATATAAAGTGGCCGTCTGTTGGACGATCGTTCATACGCTGAGGGGCCTATTTACAATTTTTATTACTGAACACATTTTGTGACCTTTAAATGTCTAGCCTTGATGCTGGCTCAATGAAGATCATAATATTTTAAAGTTATTGTACATCTACATCTGCTGTGCTTGGCAGATTCATTCCCAATTTAGTTAGGTCTTTAATTTATTTTTAGTTTCAGAAGTTAATGTTTAGTATAAAAGTTATTTTCCGTTTATATTGGTATAAATAAAAAATCAATAGAGGTACCTTACCTATATGTACATACTTGGAAAGTCACACAGCGTCACAATACTATTGTAATACATACTTACTATTTACCATTATATACTAGTTACCATTATTAGGCAATTTAATTATAATTAATTAAGTAATTATTTAATTTATTTAATTTAATTTAATTGTAATCAAACAAATTCCTTACTGTGTAATTGTAGGCTAGTCTTATATTTTCTACATTTAGACATTTTTAGACAATTGATTTCGACTGGACTCTACCTCACCTATCAATTCATGCCTCAACTTACGAGGGAGGGGGGTGACATTAGTACAGCTAGTCTAGAATTACATACGTATATCTTACAAGTAATAAATAGAATAACCTAATGACCTAATAAACGAAGAGGCCCTATGTCTAGACACTTCTAACACACATAACTAATTATTATAAATACAACTAATGAATATTTACTATTGTGCGTTGATATACTTTTCATGAATAGATAAAATATTATTTTGTACCACAGAATTAAGATATAATAAGACGCAATTTACTTTCCAGAAAATTCTAAAACAAGCAATTCTACAAACTTCACTTTTTATAATTTTTTTTACACACTCTTTCAAAAGTCTATACAAATATAATAAATCAAATAAATACCAACAAAAGAGAAGAGAATATTCAAATAAATTCGGCGCCGTTCAGGCACATTACGACCGTGACCTTGGCATCGATCGCCTCCTGTCACCCACTGCCTTCATTAGACGCGGAAATATGACCCAAGTTTACAGCTTAAATCTAGGTACCCTACTTAAGATGCTTGTCTATACAAATGTCCTATAAAGTCTTGGTAATAACAGTGTCTTGGGAAAGAGCAAGATATTTTTAATGTGAAGTCCCATTTACACGATAAATATCCTTGGTCATTCACATTCACACAGCGTCATCTAGTCCCAAGCTAAGCAGCTTAATGGTAACCAGATGCCTGATATAATACTTGTTTATTTTTTCTTTTTGTAAATACATACATGTAATAGATAGAAAACACCCAGACACGAAACAAATGTCTGTTACTTTAGAAATATATAAACACAGGTTTTATCGCGTTAATTACCTTTTTTATTTCCCGACGTTTCGACTATGTTACAATAGTCGTGGTCGCGGGCAGATAATATAAAATATCTGTAGAACATACAAACATTTGTCCCATAGCGGGAATCGAACCCGCAACCTCCGCGTCTCAGGCGTATACTTCGAGACAACAAATGCTATTCAAATAAACAAAAGCTGCTTTTACCGAATAACAAATAACTAATTCCCGGAAAACCGCGTCACAAACAAACAAAATCAAGCTTTCGCGTCGTTTTGATTCGGAGCTTGTCGCCTCCATTAGTGAATCAAACATCACGGACAACTCTCAATTTATGTGTATATGTAATGTATCGTGTTTTCCTGTTCTGGATAGTTCAAAGCTAGGGTCATAGACTTAGGATCTACTTAGGATTATTTAGTTTAGGTTTTTATGTAAGTAATATCTTTTTATCTCATTGTTTTATTTATCTAAAAATCTGGCATGTAAAGTTTACTATTTCTTAAGGTTTTTAGGAAAGAAGCGAGGGATTTCTTCTTTCCAGCTAACCCAGCAAAATGTGTTTAGTAGTAAATTGCCTTTAATGTTGTTCCATATTATAAACTATTACAGTCCAAGTTTCAGCCAAATCCATTCAGTAGTTTAAGTTAACCATTCCAGTACCGTAATTTAGACAGTAGTACCTACGTACCTAACTATTTTTTTTTCTAATGAACACTTTTTTGTAAAAAAAGGCAAAAAATCCCGCATGAATTGGAAAACCCATCGGGAATAACCCGCATAAAAATATCGCTGATTCTACCAAACGCTTTGATTCATCCAAGAAATGTTCATCTGGGTCAATCAAAAATCCGACGAAATTTTCTCTTTCTTCAATATTTCCCGTGTGATAATATTATAATGTATATACTACACAAAAGTAGTTTTTTTTCAAATAGGTTATCTACTCGTACATCTACACTAATATTATAAAGAGGAAAACTTTGTTTGTTTGTTTGGTTGTAATGAATAGGCTCAAAAACTACTGGACCGATTTTAAAAATTCTTTCACCATTCGAAAGCTACATTATCCACGAGTAACATAGGCTACTTTTTATCCCGATATTCCCGCGGGAACGGGACTTACGCGGGTGAAACCGCGGGGAGCAGCTAGTTAGCTATATGCGAGCTAAACACCCAAGCCTATAGAAGCAAACTAATAACTAACCCCCGGTTCTTATAACCAACTTAGGGGTAGCTTAGGACTTTCGTCATAGCTGTTGTTAAATCTGTCAATAAGCTTCATACATTTTAAGGTTTAAAAACAAAGTTGCCATGATGATGGACCTACGGACATCCGTACGTTGATTATAGAAATTGGAAATAAACCAATGTCTCTGTATCCGAACGGCCAGGAAGACTATACAATGTTTTTAAAGTAAAATTTCATTACCGATACTCATAAATCGTTCCAAATATTTTATGGTGACAACCCTCGCATGGCCGTATTCTAGGTAACTATCACAGTGCTCTGACGTCATTCAGTATATCGATTGGTCCCGGCGAACCTATCTACAGGTACCTATAGGCAAGCTATTTCTGATACCTATAGATATCGATACGGATTGAATATTGATGGTGGAACAGAATGAAAAGAAAAACCTATGAAATAGTGTACCTTTCAGAAAGTAAAGTTATTTTCAAATTCTATTAATGCGCATATTCTAAGATTAACGTTAGTACCTAGTAACGTAAATAATATTAGATTTTTATTTTTAGATCTCTAAATAAAACACCAAGTACTCGTATGTCAATCAACATTATAAAACAGAGAGGTCACAAATTGAGAGTAAAAAGTCTGAATATTTTATTACCCGTTAGGTTTATTTAAATTCTCAAGTTTTTAATGTTCCTCATCAATTTCGCTTAAACCTAATTCAGTCCTAAAGTAAATAGGTTTTAAAATTCAAAGCCCTTATGAACTTGACACTTTTGTTCTCTTTTAAGCTCTTGAGACTTAGAAAATACAGTCTGGGGAATCCCTTTGAGCATTATCTTCAGTTTATTGCAATAAAACAATGGCTTTTCTTTTTAATTTTGTTCTAAAAGGGTTCAAAATTCAACATTATTATTAAATAATAGGACCGTTAGCAATGGCAAAAACAATGGGAGGCCTTTACCCAGCAGTGGGAGAGATCAGGCTGCGGATGATGATGATGATGATGATTAAACCTTATAGGTGGACAAAGCCGTACTCAATTTTCTTCATTCACTCCTTTCCTGTGTCATTAGCACGGTGTCCAGTCTTTGTCAGAATTTGGCGAACTTGTCTCACCATCTCATTTGTAGTCAAAGTTAAAACGTGTTTTACAAACATTCAGCGTGGTAATGACAGATTTAAGAGTATATTTTCCTACAAACTTGGAAGAATATAACCATCTAGATCGATTATTAAAACCTTAAGTTTAATAAAAAAAATTAAAGCTTAGCATATAGCGCGTAAAATGATGCACATCAACGTACCAAAAGTAATATCGAATTATCACAACCACAGTTAAATTTTAATGCAGAAAACTGTCTGAACAAAGTTACATTTAAAATGCAATATTAAATAGAGCGTGGGCAGTGTGAACTAAATTAGACTACGAATTATAATTTCAGTTCGCGGAAACTCCGAACAATGCAGGTGCTCTCATCTATACTTACTTACAGATCTATATTATTTATGAATGGATTAACTTAAAAAACGCACAATGTTTTAAATAACGTAGTTGTATTTTATTGATTAATGATAAAATAATTATGTCAATGTTATGTTATGACGTTGTTGTATTGTGACTTTATGTTTTCAATTATTATTAAGTACCTACTAGTGTTTGCAAACGGTCCGACTAACCTTCGTTTTTGTGCTTCTAAAAGCAAGTATATTTGTTAGTCATGGTTTATAAGTTAAGCCTGAAAGGTCTTCTGCCGGTCCAAAAAGCCACTCAAAACTTAGAAAAGTGTCAGGAGGAAAATATTTAAAGTCTGAAGAGTATAGGAAATAAATAGATGCTCATACATACACACATGCAATTTTTGACAATTTGTTACGTAGAATTTGAAAAAATGAATGTAACTTTGTTGCAAATGAAGTAAATTTTAAACAGAATAAACAGAAAATATGCCTTACTGAATTAGTTTAAATATTAACCACTTATCCTCATTTCAGAGTGACTTGGAGGCCTACCATTATTTTTACGTAATTACTAAACAATTCAGTTTAGGCTCTAACTGTTCTAACTTTACGTCAGCGCTTTAGATTACGTCAAAATCAGTTCATAATAGGGCCAAACTGAATCGCTTTAAGCCGGTTTTTAGATGGTCTTTAGCTTGTCAGGAATCTGGTCCAGTATCCGTGATCTGATGACCTAACCATGTTTATTTCAATCGAGACTCTAGACTCGGCTGACCCACATTTTGTTCGGATTTAGTGTTGCTGAATTTATTTTAGACGCTATACTTTGAAACGAATCTGGAGTCATAGACAGGGTCTATTATTTTAAACCATTTTAACTTTGGAATTAGAACGAGGTTGTTTAGATTTTGCTAATATTATAAAAATGCTACTGTCGTCCGAAAGTTAAAATCAGATATATAATTTCCTTATGAGTGAGTTCTACGTAAAAAAGTTTTCTTATAAAAATAACTGTTGTATTTGATCAAAAAAAATCTGACACGTTTCTGTATTTCTGTACCACTATAACGTAAATGTTTTCACCAAAAAGGCAATTCAATCAGACTTTAATATTTACTTTGTTTCCGACGCTTTCAAATCTACCTCTACGGCGTAGCCATTCTTCTACGCAAAGCCTACGGCGTAGCACCTGAGCTCTGAAATTGGGAATACTGTTTTACTGCCAATCTAAATAACCTATCTCATCTACCTATGATTTTGCTTACTGTTGGTTGAAATCAGACATTACTTATATACAAAATATGTCAAATATCAACCGACAGTTAACAAAACCAAAGATAGATAGGTTATTCAGACCAGCATCGGCATTAGAGCCCTGCACGACGTTTTACAAACAAGCAGTCTCTGCACATTTTGTCGCTTAGAGACTGCCTTTTAATTGATCAGCAGCTTCTACTCTTTCCAAGACACTACGAAAAATCTTTTGATAAACAATGAACACAACAATTTCTTGTTTCATAATCCACTGTTAAATTAATTATTGGAAGATAGTGTTTGATTTTATAGCTATTATGTTTCAAAATAGTATAGAAATTGTATTAAACCGCGTAGCATTACATGTCTGCCGCGAACCCGAAATAGAAAGGTATTTAATTATGAAATACCTGTTAGTCCGCAGGTGTGGGGCGGGTTATTCCAGAAATGTACGCTAGTTCTTGATATACTTATTAATGAGCTCATCAATTCGCATTTATATCAATTCTAGATGATTTATTCCGTGTCTGGATAATCACATATAATTTATATTACTGTAGAAATATTAAAATACGTTTATTCTAATTTTTGTTCAGGGATCCGTCCGTTATGTAACGTCAAGCTATTCTTAGGTGAGCTATCTATACTATCTATACTAATATTATATCTTTATAATATTAGTATAGATAGTATAGATAGCTCACCTAAAAAAAAAAAAACCCTTCACCTTTTCACCTTAATCAAATTTTACCTCTTGGTAAAATTTGTTTGTTTGTTTGTTTGACGGAGGTAATCTCCGAAACTACTGAACCGATTTTAAAAATTCTTTCACGGGTGTGTAGAATGGACTGTCCAGGAGGTTATAGGCTATATTTTATCTCGGTAGCTTCATTAGTACGCCCGTGCGAAGCCGGGACGTGCTGCTAGTGTAATATGTGATTATGTAAACAAACCTAACAGATAAAATATTGAAACTGGCTATGATAATTCAATTACGCTTAAAAATACACTTATTCGAGAACGGTGATAGTAGGTTTTGCGTAAAACTTTTCATGATATAAGGAAGACTTCATTAAAACTCCATACGACATCAAGTCTCCACGTAGCATATAAAATTATAATGACTTCTCGACTCAGTCTAAAGGTGCTAACACAAGGAGCATTCTTATATAATTTTAAATTATTTATCATCATCATGGTCAGCTTTAAGTGACTGAATGCTGGACTTAAGCTTCCTTAATTAACCCTCAAATCACTCTGTTTTAGCCCTTTTGCATTCAGGTTATTATTTATTCAAATATGTTGTTGTTTAGTGTCTGTTTTTGAGTAATTGTTTAGTTTTTAATAGACTACAGTTTTTTTTCACCTTAATCAAGTGTACATCAATGTGTACATCGATAATATATAATCAATTACAAGTTTTATGTGTAAATCAAGTGTCGTGTGAAGCTGCCTTATTAAATTCACATCTTATGTTGTCGTGTCGAATGCAAAAGGCTCTGAGGGTTATAGATATTTGTTTCTCGATATATTGATTTCAATATGGCGTCGTCAATTCTGTTTATTTATATTCAATCTACGCCCGTGTGCCGCATCTGAAAACGATTCTTGAATTGCTATATACTTGTCTTATTTTAGAAATATTGTCATCATACTATACATAATATACATAATTTAGATAGGGGATATAAAACATAATACTTCCATCTTTATTCTGTGATAATACTTAGAAGAGTGTAGGTAAGTTTAATCTTAAATTTGAATTAATTATTTTACCATTATAGGTATTCATACTAGGTAAAATAACACACTGTTATGTGTTTCTTAAATAAAAACAAAATGTCATATCCCTGTAGATCAAATAACTTGAATGGTTTCCTAAGTTACCCAGAAAGCTCACTCAATATCATTTTCTTTACAAGTCTTTACAAAAAAGAATGTAAGAACGTATCAAAGGGGAAAACCGTGTGAAGGTGTGAAAAACATTTCAGCTACAATTTTTGAAGTGACTTTTATCGTAGACTTCGAAACAGGTCGATATTCTATCGATTATGCGAGAAATTCTGCGACTTGACTTTTTATTGGGCTTATTTTTTCAAATTCCAAATTACTGTTGTTCAAGACTGTTCTTACTAGACGAGATCAAAACATATTATAAACATCCATGTTATAACACCCTATTATTGGCTGGGTTTAAAAACGGAATCTGCCGCCTCTCCAAATAACCATGTCTTAACGCGGCACGTCTAGCCGTTCTTATTTTAAAAAATTCTATGGATTTCAGAAAACAAAAGCTAGATAACGTGCAATTTCTTACCGCGTCATGTTTTAATGTGTTCATATAATGAGACACAAAGTATGGTTGGACAACGACTGACATTTATTGAAAAAAAATATGATTACTTACAAACATGACCAATAGATGGCAATACTAGTTTTGTTACATTCTAACACCCCCACTTAACAAAATAATATCAACATACATTTACCATATTTTAACATTGTAACAGTAAATATCAGTATTACATCTATTAAGTTTCCAAAACAATAGAATCAATTTTTATCAAATAAACCAAACATTTCTAAGAATTTATAATGTTTCATTTTACACAAACCTTTAGTAAGTAGATCTGCGGGCATCTCTGAAGTGGATAAGTACACAATCTTAACAATTTCACTAGCCACTTTTTCTCTACAAAAATGATACCGCACATCAATATGTTTTGATCTTTTATGATAAACAGGATTAGCTGACAACTTATGGGCTGACTGATTGTCATTAAATATTTGTATGGGATAAGTTTCATTAGTTAATTCATATAACAAATTTTGCAAATACACAGCTTCTTTGCAACATTCTGAAATGCCCATATATTCGGCCTCTGTGCTAGACAATGCTACAGTAACCTGCTTCTTGGTTTCCCAAGATATTGCACAACTCGAAAGCCTGAAAAAATATCCAGTATAGGATCTCCGATCAATTACATTACTGGCCCAGTCTGCATCTACAAAAGCTTCTAACTGACTATTACCACTAGCTGAAAACTTTAAACAGAAAAACTTAGTTTTCTTTAGGTACTTTAGAACTCTCTTTAAATAGGCCCAATGTTCTTCATTATAACAGTTATTAAACTGGCTCAAGTAATTTACAGAAAATACAATATCAGGACGTGTGAGCACCGCTACATACATAAGTGAACCAATAAGTTTCTGATATGGTAACTTTTGAACACATTTCTCACTTTTAGTTAAATTCAGTTTAGGTTCGATTGGAGTCTCAGCAGACTTACAATCAGATATATTGAATTTTAACAGCAATTCATCAATATAACTTTCTTGGTCTAAAGTTATCATACCATTCTCTTTATCTACAATCACTCTCATTCCCAAACAATTTTTAATACATCCTAAATCTTTAATTTTAAAATTTGATGACAAACTTTCCTTTAAATGAGTAGTTTCCTTTTCATTATTTGAAAATACAAAGAAATCATCAACATATAATGCAATTATGACCTTTACATCTTTATCAATTTTTGTAAACACACATGGTTCAATTTTAGATTTTTTATAACCTAAAGATTGCAACAACCCATCAACACGTTGATACCATGCTCTTGATGACTGCTTTAAGCCATAAATTGCACGTTTCAATCGCAAAACTTTGTTTACATCATCACTACTACATAGAAAACCTGGTGGTTTCATCATGTACACATTTTCTTTAAGAAAACCATTCAAAAAAGCAGTGTTAACATCTAAGTGACAAATATCTAACTGAAGTTGAACTGCTAAAGCAAATAATAGCCTTAAAGTGGAATGCCTGACAACAGGAGAAAAACATTCATCAAAATCAATGCCTGGCCTTTGGGTGAAGCCCTTAGCAACTAACCTTGCTCTATATCTGACTTTATTATCATTATCAAGTTTACGCTTAAAAACCCACTTACATTGTACAATTGTGCCACTGGGGGGAACGTCAACTAACTCCCAAGCGTCATTGTCTTCAAATGATTTAAACTCACTTTGCATGGCTAGTTTCCACTGTTCACTTTCCGGTCCATTCAACACTTCATCTAAAGATAATTCACTAACACTTGTTTCACTGGTTTGACCTACACACACACTACTAAAACCATATCGACCTGGCTGCTTGCGGACACGCTTAGCAGGAGTCTCCACTCGACGTTCAGCAGGAATCTCTGGCTGAGAGATCTGGTCTCCCATCAGCTCTGCAGGTTCAGTCTCCGGCATGTCTGAGGAGTCCTTAAAATCCTCTTCATCAGAACCAGAATATTCTTGTTTGGATCTCTGTACTCGACTCTGATTTTCCAATGTGCTTATGTGCCTCATGTCCCCCACTTCTTGGGTACATTCATCTTTTTCTGTCTTCATCGGAAAAACACCATCAGTACACTCACTAATGTCAAAGTGTATCACATCTTGCTTTTCAATCCCCTCCTCAATCACAACAATATCTCTTGCTATTGTTATACTGTTATTGTTGGGATTGTAAACTCGATAACCTTTTACATTGTTTGAGTATCCAACAAGAATACATTGAGTCGCCTTCTTGTCCAATTTCAATCTTTTTTCCTTTGGTATGTGTACCATGGCTTTACTTCCAAAGATACGTAGATTGCTGACATCTGGCTTAGCTCCAGTCCAGATCTCGATAGGCGTTTTGTTGCTTAGTCCTGATGCAATTGACCTGTTTCGTAAATAGACAGCAGTGTTTACTGCTTCAGCCCAAAAACGCTTAGGCAATTCTGCATCAAACAACAAACATCTCGCTTTCTCTATCACTGTACGGTTAAACCGCTCGCAGAGACCATTCTGTTCTGGCGTGTATGGACAAGTCTTTTGATGAATAATGCCAGCAGATTGCAAGAATTTTTCAAATTCATTACTGCAGAATTCTGTGCCATTGTCTGTCCTGAACACTTTCAGCTTTTTGCCTGTCTGATTTTCTACTAACATCTTGAATGCCTTGAAATGTGAGAATACTTCATCTTTTGTCTTCAAGAAATATACAAATGCCATCCGACTGTAGTCATCAACAAATAACAAAAAATATTTCTTTCCTCCGATAGATCTGACTTCCATAGGCCCACAAACATCTGCGTGCACTACCTCGAGAAGTTCCTTGCCTCTGTTGCCAACATGATTGAACGGCAACCTGGCCTGCTTCCCCTCACAGCACACAATGCAGTTTGTTTTACTGGCCTGAGCCTTGTCTGAGTATGACATTCCTTTCACAGCACCATCTTTCATTGCATTAAGATCTTTACTGTTCAGATGACCAAATCTTCTATGCCATACACTTCCAGACACTGAAGTCAACAAACAATCAGCTTGTTTTATTCTCAACTTATATACACCTCCAACCAAATCTGCAGTCGCCACAAGTTCTCTCTTTTGGTTATAAATATTACATTGCTTCAGGTCAAATGTTACTGTGTTTCCTCTGCTAATTAGCTGGCTGACAGATAACAAGTTTGTAGCCAAGTTCGGGACATATAAAACACCCATCACTGTGTTTTCATGCTCGGTATCTCCAACAACTGTAGTTATTTGTATATCTCCACAGCCTTCAACAGGAATTTTCGTCTTATCAGCG
Source organism: Xanthorhoe spadicearia (assembly GCA_947086425.1). Lineage (NCBI taxonomy): Eukaryota > Metazoa > Arthropoda > Insecta > Lepidoptera > Geometridae > Xanthorhoe > Xanthorhoe spadicearia. The sequence continues at coordinate 9,723,219 of OX352202.1, read as the reverse complement.
ATAATAATGTCTTTCACTTGTTGTTGATTTGTTGTGTTCAACAACCAGTGTTTGTTGGACGTTAAATGACAGCTGGCACCGCTATCAACGTACCAATCCGTTTGATTGAAATTACCGCTCAGAAAAACTGCACTAAATGCATTAGATTCCTTGTTATTTGAGATATTTTCACATTTATTCATGAAATGTCCAAACTGTTTACACTTGTAACATTTAATTTGTTTTGTTTTGTTGGCATTATGCGTTGACGTTTGTCTATGGGCTTGCGTTTGGTTTTTGCTATGTTTCCAACTTTTCGACGCAAACGCACTCTGTGTAGAACTCGTACCAACTTCACTTCCGTCCTCCATATCTAGTAATTTTGATTTGATGGCATCGGCTGTCAACTCAATACCAGAATGTTCCACCGCCATAATCATTGGCCCGAACTTTTCAGGTAATCCTGCTAACAACAAGGAGCCGATCCATTCGTCACTGATCTTGAATCCTGTATTGTTCAATCGCTGACTTGTTTCTAACAATGAAGTCACATATTGCGACATTGATTCACAATTTTCACGACGAATTGATATGAGGTTTCGAAGCAATCCGATGCGCCGCGTAAAGCCATTATCATCAAATAGCTTTTTCAGCTTCAGCCACAGTCCCATTGCCGTTGATTCACTCTTGATATGCACGAATAAACTGGGATCTATTGTTAACACAATCTTGGCTTTTGCTTTAGCGTCGTTTAGATCGCCGCCGGTTACGATGCACTGTTGCATACCTTCTAGAACAAGGTAGTTCTCCACGGCAAACGCCCAATCTTCATAATTTTCTCTGCCTTTAAGCTTAGCAATGCTTGCAATAAGATTTGTCGACATCTTTGCACTATATTTACACCAAATTATAATTTTTCGCGTGATTAGTCCATAACCTATAATGAGACACAAAGTATGGTTGGACAACGACTGACATTTATTGAAAAAAAATATGATTACTTACAAACATGACCAATAGATGGCAATACTAGTTTTGTTACATTCTAACAGTTCAAGAGTCGATCTCCTGTTAATTCTGCCAGTACCTACTCAATGACGTACCTAGAGTTGCCGGAGTCACGTCCGTCGCGGTATTTTAATCAACCGAACACAGAAATAAGGCTTTTCATTCTATTATTTAATTGTATTCCCGCTCACGTACGATCCTATGACCTTTATAAGCTTTCTATAAATACGCGACAGTTATTTATCAATGTGAACACATTTCCAGGCTTGCTGTGCAATCTATACTAATATTATAAAGAGGTAAGGACATGTAATAAATAAAAATCCTTGGACATTCCACACAGTGTCATCTCGTCTCAAGCTAAGCAACTTAATGCTTGTGTTATGGTAACCAGATAACTGATATAATACTTAGATACATTATTTAAGAGAGCTATATTTAAACTATTTTGCATTTTTACAATTAGGACAAATAATTACGGTCGGTAAATGACAGCGACCGTTTATTTGGAAAAGTGCATTAAACCTTTAACCTCAATAGAGATGTCATTAACCGAACTCAGACATCATTTAGATAAAACTAATTTTTTTGATTCTACGAATGCTACGAGAGCTAAAATGTAGGATCAGATTTTTCAAATGAATTAACCAAGTAGGTATTTCAGTAATAAATTTTGAGATATGACAGCTTTTGCATATGAAAGTAAAACTGTCCAGATAAAATATGTTTAAAAGAAAAATCAGTCTTCAGAATCTAAAAAAAGGTAAAAAGAAAATGCTCTCAATAGATAATTTATCACGATGTCCCTTCAAAGCCCCGAATAACTTGATCCAACAAAAAATAAACGTTGACTTTGAAATTTTAAGTCTTAATGCAGCAGACTCAAACATTTACTTTACAAAGCTGAGTTAAGTAAAACTTTGAACATTTATTCAATTATAGTACAGTCTATTGCAAAAGTGTTTGAATGGTTTACTATGCTAACTTAAATATCTCATAACTGTATTCACAAGATTTTAAGAATCAGTGTCTTAGCCTCTTAGCAGTGGCGGATTTACAAATTTGCCGCCTGTAGGCTATTCAATTTTTGCCGCTCCTACTGACTTTTTAAATTTAATAGTTAGGTACGCTAGATTCGTTCACAATCGTTTATTTACATTTAACCTATTCGTTGGTCTGATATAATTCCTGGCAGTGGCGGATTTACAAATTTGCCGCCTGTAGGCTATTCAATTTTTGCCGCTCCTACTGACTTTTTAAATTTAATAGTTAGGTACGCTAGATTCGTTCACAATCGTTTATTTACATTTAACCTATTCGTTGGTCTGATATAATTCCTGGCAAAATAAAAAAAACAGTGCGAGCGTAGCTAGCCGAAATTTTTAAGACAAATAAGTCATGGAAGGTTTGATTTTGCTTATTGTGCTCAAATAAAAGCTAACACTGGTTTTCACTATAAAAGTGCTTAGAAGTTAGCGTGCGAGCGTAGCGAGCCGAAATTTTTAAGACAAATAAGTCATGGAAGGTTTGATTTTGCTCAAATAAAAGGCTAACACTGTTTTTCGCTTTAAAAGAACTAAGAAGTCATCGTGCGAGCGAAGCGAGCCGAAATTTTTAAGACAAATAAGGCATGGAAAGTTTGATTTTGCTTATTGTGCATAAATAAAAGGTTGACATAATTATGCTATCTCTTGTGAAGAAGTTACGTGCGAGCGGAGCGAGCCGAAAATTTTACGACAAATTAGTAGCATAATAGTCAGCATAACAATCTATAGCTTTCTATATTAAAAAATGCGGAATGTTCCATACTAACTTCAAACCAAATTGGGTTAAAGAGACAACAAGTAGCCTATGTCACTCTCCATCCCTTCAACTATAACCACTTAAAAAATCACGTCAATTCGTCTCGCTCCGTTTACCTAGGCAGACAAACTTTCCCATTTATAATATTAGTTTGGAAGTATAAATATGGATTTTATACGGACTACGTAAGAGTGCTCAGTAGGTAGGTACTAGGTACACCTAACTGTGCATTACTAAAAAAATATTTTTTTATATTCGTTTATTTCTGTAAGATAAAAAAAATTTGGGACCAAATCCGCCGCCCCCTAGAATCTGCCGCCCTAGGCTCCAGCCCACTCAGCCTATTGGTAAATCCGCCACTGAGTATAAAATTGTGAGATACAAAGCTTTCCTTCAACTTTCGAGCTCGTATAAAGATTATTTTATTCTCATAAAGGCAATTTTATGACAGATTATTTATTATATTTTTTATAAATATTGATTTCAATAAATTTTAATATTCCACCTAGATGAAAAAGAAAAAGAAAAATCAGTGGTTGGTACGAGTGCAATGACTTAGTCTGCACTGCGAAAAAGATTAATGCGTTTTTCACATGCAAAACAAAAATGATAATAAATTTAATTAATATTTTCGACGAAGGTCGTAAAAAGCTTCTCTTAAATGCTGTTATGAAAAGAAAATAAATTTATTATACAGTAATCTTATTTTCAAATATTAAAACTGTAAACATTTTGCTAAAAAATCTGCGAATATTATAAAATAGCATTAGGTGTTTTAAGACTTAGAGAATATATTCCTTATTTAATAATGTATCTACATTTTTCAATTACTTCATGTCATTTCGGGATACCTACAACAAGGTGTTGTTTGTCGTTTTACTTGTAGCCATAAATCTACTACGTCACTGTATATCTTTAATAACCCACAATTATGTTAGAAACATATTTTTTCCTTTCATCGCTAAGTGCTTCCTTTGCTTCCAGCGTGTTAAAATCGGTCCCGGCTTACAAGTCATTATATGACGTCAGCAGTTCGACCTTGAAACTCCGAGGGTATTGTGTACTTACTGTTATGTTTACTTACTTACTTGTCGCTGAGTTCTGTTGATGTTGGTTGTCATATTATAAATGTATGTATACATTAGCAGGACTGTCCGACCGAAATCTAAATATTGACTAACAATACCTGTAGTGTAGGTGGACATTTATATAAATAAATAAATAAATAAAAATTGTGTTATGGTAACCAGATGACTGATATAATACTTAAATACATTTTTTTTTGTAAATACATACATATTATAGATAGAAAACACCCAGACACGGAACAAATATCTGCAGAACATACAAACATTTGTCCCGTAGCGGGGATCGAACCCGCGACCCAAGCGTCTCAGCCGGGCGTTCACCCAACTGCGCCACAGAGGTCGTCATATACAAAAAAACAATTTAAAAAGAAAATAGTCACTACTGGTAAGATATTCAGATATCTTTAGGCATTCATCAGGTATTTAATGAGGCCTTTTGGCGGCCACACACACGGCCCAAACTTCCTTTTTACAGAAGATAGCATGGCATTCCTACCTGGTTAAACCTTACAGGATAAAAACCCACAATTAATTAAAAAAGCTATAATATTTATTTACAAAAACACACATGCAATAAAATTAATGATACGAAATATAATTCACTTTCACGATGAGGCTTGAATGTCAAGATGACGTGATGGATAAAACTATTTTTACACGAGCGAAAAGCAAATTGAGATGCGGTTATTGACCTCGTTCGCGCGTGTGTACATAAATCTGAGCTTTATTAAACCCTTCAGTTGTGTGCTCACACAAACCATCAGTTATTACATATCTGGGATTAAGCATCAGCTTCTATCTATGCTTTTAGACACCATACATTTGGCATACACAAGAAGCTTTTACGATCCAGCACAATATGATGAAGTTTTTGAGATGGGGTATATCTTTCAGATTTTATAGGTTATCTTAGGTATTTGATTCTTTGAAGATGTATACAGGGTAGTCAGAGGTATAACAGCTATATTAACATGCTATAATGTCGATGAACTCGGCTAAGTGTCTATTATAAGTTTCGAAGAAAACTTATTAAACAAGTGCGATGGATTTACCCCATTCCAAGTTATGTAAGTATTTCACCAAAATGAAAAAGTTAAGAACTCTCTAACTCGTTCCAAAAGTCTTAATCACTCAAAAGCATATAAAGTGAAAAAAGACAGAGCTACAAACACACATATAAGAGTTCGCTTATTTAAAAATAACTTAACATTATTAGGTATCTCGTATAAGCTTAATTGAAAATAAAAGAAAGAGCGTACTAATTATGAGATGATCTTACTTTAAGATTGGCAAACAACTAATTAAATGTTTGTATTACCAATTGTTCTTTTGTTCCAAATAAATGATTTTTGATTTTTGATTTGATTTTTGATAAATATCAAAGCTAAGCACTACATAATTCTACTATAGCTTTACAGTTCGGCTGGTGATGTGTCAAAGGTATTTGGTGTCAAAGAGACATAATCCTGACTAACTTTCTACATATCTAAGGATCTTAGGTAACTAATCATGTACGTCATGATATTGCCATACAATACAGTCATAATATCTATCTATCTATCTAAAACGCCACTATAATCTGCCCTGTGTCGTTCCCATACACAAATCCCAATCCCAATCCCAATCAAATCAAATCACGAAAACTGGATTTATTCTGCGTTTTTGTTTGACCACGTAAAGACTAATTGAGTTGAAACTTTTCTTTTAAATTGATTAATCTTTTTAGTAAACTTTTCACTGTTAGATGTAATGTTAAAACCACAGCGTAATTTTCTGGGCAATCCCTTTTACCACAGGGTATGCGGACCCTTGCAATGTTTAAGTAATATGGTACGAAAAGGGATAGAAAGTAGAGGTGTTTTATTATTTAGACTACATATTAAATTATGAGTAAGTAATTAAGATAATTGTTTTGATTAAATTAATCTGTATGAAAATAGAAAGGTCCTAATAAAATACATTACCTTATTTTAATGAGTTCTAACACAGATAAAATAATACTATGTACAGATACACCATCTAGAACATCAATTTCACTCCGGTTTTTCTTCGGGCTATTTTTTTGTGTTTGATTTTGCGGCGCCCCTAGCAGTGTTTAGGTCTTGCCTGCAATCAAAAATAAATAACTCCATCTAGTGCTAATATTTTTGATTGCAGGCAAGACCTAAACACTGCTAGGGGCGCCGCAAAATCAAACACAAAAAAATTGCCCGAAGAAAAACCGGAGTGAAATTGATCTTCTAGATGGTGTATCTGTACATAGTATTATTTTATCTGTGGTTCTAATTAAGATTGATTGAGTGGATGATTAAATAAAAAATATTACGTTTTCATTTTGTAATTTGCTGATTGATCGTTTTATTTTTAAACTGATTTTTGTTTTGTATACTAAGTTCTTTCTTACGTAAATCCTATATATTGATGTCTTAGGAAAATTAAAATGCTCTATATTATTATGATTGTTTTCAAGAATAAAGGTAGTTCGGTAGTTTCAATAGTACACCCGTGCAAAGCCGGGACGTGCTGCTAGTTTAAATAAAAGATGATACTTCCCGATGCAACTCATAAATTGCGCCGCACTGTAACTTCTCAGCGTTAGAAGTTATAAGGCCTCGTCCGCTCTCAGCGACTCTCAAAGGAAATGTAATTACTATCTCCAGTCGGATTAATTACTCATACGAACTCATATGTTATGTAACTACACTAAGTCAGAAAGTTAGCCTTTTAGAGAAACTTTTGCGTAGGTTTCTTAAGATATTTTTCTCGGCTTGGTTACCGTATCTAGCTTTAGGGCGTTTGTCCACCGCCGCCGTCACCGTCACGTCACCGAGAACGAGATGACGGCGCCGAAGTAGCGGTACATACATTTACATTACATTACTTAGCCGCGTGTCCACCGCACATCCGTCACCCGAGCGCCGTCATCCCGGCCGCCATATTAAACTCTGCCCAAAATTATCTCGTTCTCGGTGACGTGACGGTGACGGCGGCGGTGGACAAACGCTCTTACTCTGCGTATATTAATTTTGTTAAAAATAAGTTAGTGATGAAACGGTGCTTTAATATCGTGAATCAAAAGCACAAGTAAAGAAAGTAACACCCTCTATAAAACTGAGAAATGGAATTTATGATTCCAATTGACTTTTATTAAATTCTACGTCGCTCCGTAGCCGTAGAGCCTCTACGCACTTAGCACGTAGATTTAATTTGTAGCGCTTCTGGTTTTTTCTTTGTTTTTTTTGAATTTTTAAAGAAAAATATATATTTTATCATAGTCATCTGTACTAATATTATTAAGAGGTAAAATTTGTTTGTTTGACAGAGGTAATCTCCGATTCCGATCCGACTCCGACCTACTCAACCGATTCCAAAAATTCTTACACCGATATGTGTAGAATGGACTGTCGGGATGGTTATAGGCTATATTTTATCAAGGTAGTTTCATTAGTACAGCCGTGCAAAGCCGGGACGTGCTGCTAGTAGCAAATAATATAAAGAATAAGAAGAAAATCTGAACAACAAAACGAGGTTTAAAAACTTTCTTTTGATTAATTTTACGTAAATCTTTGGGTTTGTTTGAACGAGGAAGGTCTAAAAATATCTTTTTATTAGTATTAACTAGCTGCGCCCCGGTTTCACCCGCGTAAGTCTCGTTCCCGCGGGAATATTGGGATAAAAAGTAGCCTATCTTAATAATCCACCTATCTACATACCAATTTTCAACCAAATCGGTCCAGTTGTTTTTGCGTGAAAGAAAAACAAACATACATACATTCTCACAAACTTTCACATTTATAATATTAGTAGGATAGGATAGTAGGATTCTTTGTTTGGACTTTCAAACTGTGTTAAATAAGGTTCACTATTACTTTTGTAAACATTTAATTATCAGCCTTTTAAGTACTTAAAACATGTCGACCTTTCGGCGGCTTAAAACTCTTTCATCAAAGTTACATACATGCATACATACTTCAACCTTTTTTCAGTATCTAAATACTGAAAGTATTTTACAAAATGCTTTTACTAAAAACTGAACCTGTTTACAGTATAATAAAATGATGTAGGTCCATCTAAAAGGAACCTGTTTATAATTTCATCGTGGCCGGATGGCTCCGACGTTCTATAAATAAACTTTGTTGGACATTCTAACCCTGTTTCATAATTAACTTATAAGCTCGCTTTCGTATCGTATCTTTAGATCTTTGTATATAAACAAAATAATAAGAGGAAGTTACATATTTCAATGAAAAAATCAATAAGAGTTTATAAAACAATTTCATTAAAAGTAACCCATTAGTTAATTATCTGCATGCGAATACCTCGGTAAATCTAAATCATCAGTAAAAAAAATCTCTGTAAACCCAGTTGCAAAATAAAATTACGCGTAAAAACCTTCGACAGAGGCACAATTGTATAGGTTATCTAGATTCCCGCCAAATTCAGTAAAACGGTTGGAAACGCGTATTTATGACGCAGAACGCTGACCCAAAACCCTTTAGAACAGATCGATTCCAATTTATTTGAGAGCTTTAAAAGCACTTTAAAGTATGAGCTGACGACGAGGGTCAATTCGGCTTATTACCTTTTGTTCTATATTTAACGAGACTTTTGTTTGACCGTAGTTCACCAAAAATGTTTGTTTCCCGTAACGGTTGTTTAAGCAAGAAATAGCAGGTTTGTATGACTTCCATATTTCAACGGCCGGTTCCTTTAACCAACTTACGGATGTCCGCAGGACTTTCGCCATAGCAACGTTGTTATTGTCAAAAAGATTCATACATTTTATGTTGTAAACAAAGTTGCTATACCTACAAAGTTGATAGACCTACGGACATCCGTACGTTGATTATAGAATTCGGGCATTAGTGGATTATCATCATCATCATCATCATCAGCCCTTTTTATCAGCCCACTGCTGGGCATAGGCCTCCCTTCGCGACTGCCATTCGCCTCGATCCTGCGCTAGCCTTAGCCACGTGCAACCTGCAACAGGGGACGTCCACCGGCACGATGGGTAGATGACATCCGTAAGGCAGCAGGATTATCATAAAACTGTAACAATATAATAAACTATCATTCACTTGTTATTAAATTAGGATTTGCTTGAACATAATCTTGCGGCAGTTTTACGATCACCACGCTAGATTTACGATTAGGTAATAATAATCAACGATAATTACCATTTTCCTTGGACTTTTATATCCCTATATAATTTATTTCCCTAACACTCACATTGCCACAGACTATAAACTAAATATCCCTATTTATTTATTTTATTTATTTATTTAAAAACTTAGGTACTACTTTACAGAATTCTTATTCTAAGGCATAGTAACTAGGACACATAAATTAATATACTACCCTATATACTCAATGGCCTAGTAATAATTATTTAAAGGCTAAAAAGTTATAAATTAAACAAAGTCGAGCAGTTTCATGAATATAACTCCTGATCAGCTCAACAGATTTTGTTTTTTGATATGAAAGTAGCTGATAGATTTCTTTGATTAGGCTTTCCGATTATCTATAAAGGAGAGTTTTTTAGTGTAACTAATAACCGAGACGTAGTACCACAGGTAGTCATTTAAATATAATAACTGCCAAATCAATTTGGTGTTCAGTTCAATCCAGATTTTGGCATAAGTGAAAGAAAGAAAGAAAGAAAGAAAAATATGTTTATTTCGTAGGACCTCAAGCATCACTCAAAATCGTACAGTCTTAAAAGCTAGGTGACTCTATTGCCTGTTCCGAAACAATTCCCTATAACAAGTTTGCAGAGACAGCTTGTAATAACCGTGTACAAATCAAAACAAGTACAAAGTCAAGGTGAGCTTACCTAAGTTTTTAGCTAATGGAAAAACTTATCTGACCTCGGCAACGCGTTATTAGACGGGAAGACCCGCAATTCCTTTAGGAATAAGGATTTTATATATTTCGCAATTTGCACGTATAAGGCTGCTTTATATTAAACAACAATTTCTAAGGAAAAATAATTTAAACGTAATTTATTTGATCATAAACTAGCAAACTTACATTTTCCCATAAGCATACAAAATTCACTCATGTGGTTATATTTAATCTGACTTCGAAAAAGAAGGAGATTCTATGCTATTGTTTAAGTTTGTTTACCGATAGGTTAGTGTTTGGCGGTCAAGTGAGGATTGTAATGACCAGCAGTTGCTCCAATCTGAAAACGATGATGATGATGATGTTCACCAATTATTACGTCAATAGTTGACCGATTTTAAAATTTTTGTTTGGTTTTCAAAGAATAATTATTATTCTGAGGTGACTTAATATCTGATTAGGATCTTCGGAGTTCATCATCATCATCATCTCCCGCCTTTTCCCACTAAGTGGGGTCGGCACATTATGTTTCTTTCCTCCATTTAGGATTTTCGGAGTTATGAACGGAAGTCGGTTTTATTTATTTCTCTCTTCCCGCGAAATTGTAGGTTTTGTAAAATGTTAAATGCCACTTGTAATCTTAAAACAAAGACGATAGATTAAAAATGAAGGCGGCCTCAAGCGGTTTCAAGTGAAGTTTCATTATACCGAGTGTCACACAAATTAATTGGCTCTTATTGATTTTAAGCTTCGAGTGTTTTAAAATCTCATGGGTTTTATAAAATAAGAGCTTTTAGATATTACTATGACATTTGAAAATACGTTTTTTATAAATTAATATAACATTTTGATTTAGATCATTTTAAATGAAATTAAATAAATAAATAAAATGAACTTCAGGGTGCTATTCTCGTGTTTATCAAGATCTAGGCCTAACCTAACGTCCAATACTTTTTTAATCTGACACATTTTGATTCGAATTTGTGACATTGTAGGTGCAAGATTAATCTACCATGAAGACAGTGACAACCGTAGAAGGAGTAAGATGGTGGTATATACCAGAGCAATTTATATACCTTTCTCAGTCACACAAAAAAAATATACCCAATATTCTTGTGAGTAAAAGAGACCAAGCATTATATCTTTTATCCCTCATCGCGTGTCGTTTTTAGCGAAATAAAGTCCAGTCACTCGGCTCGCGTCTGTTCACGATTTGATCGATCCATAACATCCAATTAAAAAGCACTATTTATATCACAAATCATAGGTACGGAGTGACACTATCATACAAAATTACAGTAAATGGGCCACCTGCCAATCTACACAAATCAACACACACAGAATACTCGTGTGAAGTTTCTGATATCGGCACGTGCACGATGATACGCTTGTCTATTTGGTGCCTGTTGATTCAATAAATAGGTATATCTATCGTTTTACTATTGTTCAATTGAGTTCACTGCGTCACTGATTTTGCTGTAGGTACTGGCTAATTAAATAACTGAGAAATAAGAATCTAACCCCATTATGCATATTCGACCAGTAAACCTGTATTAGCTAAAACGCATATTAAATCTGTTGCTATCTCTTTTCGTTGACATATGAGTGACAAGAAAAAAACGTTCTTTAAACCTATATTAAATTGTCAAGTTTTTATGAATAAGACCCTAAGCGTTTAATTATCAAGCGTAATACATATCAATGTTTTATCAATATTTGACTCTCAAACATTTGTTGTTCTTGTCATTATAATAAAATACTAAAATATCACCCACTCCTCGTAGTCACAATTTCCATACGAATCGAAACATTGTCAGCACCTTTCTAACCAACCTATATCGACGATATTTTTACTATGAGTAATTAATTATAATTTCAAGTTTATTATCAGCCTAAAACATGCCTTATAAATAAAAAAAGACGTGTGGCACTCGGGGACTGCCGCGGTAAAGCTATTGCATGCCACCTAAAGGCGAGTTGCTGAACTAAAGTGACAGCGTTAGGTGATTTTATTACGAAATTTCTGGATTCGGTCTCCACGCCAAGGCCCGTGATAGAAGCTATGCAATAGCTTAATAATTATTCTAGAAACTTAGACAAAGTAATATTCACAACCAATTTAATAGCTGTACCATACGTTTTTGTTTGGTCTAAAAATAAGTTGATTACCTCCATTACTTGTGTGAGAAGTGTGAGCACACACTAGACCCAGTTTTCGACAGCTCTCCAACTGATGACGGCTGTAAACGTGTTTGAGAGCGTGTTTCCACGGGCTTTTTTCTGAGCTTTCAGACGAAAAAGTTATAACTGCGCTAGTTTAGATCAGTCTAATGATAATGATAGTTTTGTGAAATGACTTTAATATCAAATATTTAACTTTTTTTGTTTGAGATGTAAATCGCTAGTCAATGGTGAACATCATTACATAGTATAAAACAAAGTCGCTTTCTGTCCCTATATCCCTTTGAATGCTTAAATCTTTAAAACTACGCAACGGATTTTGATGCGTTTTTTTTAAAAGGTAGAGTGATTCAAGAGGTAAGTTTATAATGTATAATTATTGGACTCGTGCGAAGCAGGGGCGGGTCGCTAGGTACATAGGTACTTCGATATTTTAACTGATTCAAAATAAGTTGTTGGTTTACCCCTATCCAATTATAATGTGACATGCGTGCTACCTTTCCCAAAGTGCCACTCAATGTTAGTGAAGCAGGAATAGAACGTGGGTCGATCCTCGTCAGAACTGAATAATGTGGCACATACATTTTGATATCTACTGTAACATATACTTACTAGCTGCGCCCCGCGGTTACACCCGCGTAAGTCCCGTTCCCGCGGGATATCGGGATAAAAAGTAGCCTACGTGTTAATCCAGGGTATCACGTATCTACATACCAAATTTCAACTAAATCAGTCGAGCCGTTTTTGCGTGAAAGAATAACAAACATTCTCACAAACTTTCACATTTATAATATTAGTAGGAGTAGGATAGGATTAGTAGGATAGGAAGTAGGATAGTAGGATAAATTGGTAGATCATCGGTGGTAAGGCCACAGGTAAGGCGATGCCTATCTATTAAACCCCCCGTGTATCCCGCTAAAATTCATTCAAAATGAAAAAGTAAAATTCCAATTTTATGATCTTAGCAAGCTTTCCCACAAGCATTTTGAATACGTATTCTATTCAAAATTAATAATACATTTGAATTATTTTCATTTCAGAATTTCTCGGAAAAAACAAACTAAGAGTAAATGTTCTCCTAAAAGTTAATTTTAGCTTGTAAGCCTGATCATCCGATTAATTGATCTCCCAGAATAGATGAATTGAGTTCAGAATAATCCAAGGGTCGATGCAGTACCTACATGCTATATGTATTTGTTTATATTCGTCGGCGAGCCCAAAAGCCTCACTTTGACCAGACGCTGAATAACAAGTATTTAAAAAAATGAGGGAAAGAAAATGTGTGACTTTTTCTCAAGCTGTGACTTTTCACTCACATTTCACAGAGAACGAACTGTCAATAACTCTCTTGAGTGCAGACTTCGAATACGAGCGTACCATCGCCTAGCTTATAAGACTGTACACATTTATTTCACACTTTTCACAGAGAACGAACTGTCAGTGCAGACTTCGAATACGAGCGTACGATCGCCTAGCTTACAAGACTGTACATTTTTAAGTGATCCTTGAGGTCCTACAAAAATAAACGCATTTTTCTTTCTTTCGATTTTGTTGTATTTTACAACAGGTTTTCTTCTATAACTTTACACATCATAAATAATCATCAAAACTAACAAAATAGTTTTCCATTTGTCAAAATCATTTTCCATTTGTTCTAGACAAGTGGTAACCATGAGGCTGGTAATGCCCGGCTGCATCAAGGACGCCCGCAACATGCCCGCAGTCAAGATCCTCATGCTGTCCATGGCGATGGGACTTTACTTGTGCATGGGTGAGTTTCAAGTCGATGTACCACGCTCCGATAATCATCATCATCATCTTTATCTCACTAAGTGGGGTCGGCACAACACGTTTCTTTCTTCTATTTCCCTCTATCGCTCGTCACCACGCGCCACGCTCCGCTCCGATGATGTTATTTATTTTTCTTGGTGCGTCCAGTTAGAACAGGCAGTAGTATCACTTAGCTTGTTAGACTATTGTGATCCTTAAGGTAGAAACTTATCTGTAAATAGTAATCCTACTGAATCAATTAATTTTATTGGATTCCAAGTCGCAATAGTTTAAAAAGTATTGTAATGTTAATAGTCTATTATGTATGAGTAAATAAATAAATGAATTACTAAAAGCTTGGTAATAATACTTTGTTATTGATAAATAATAGTCAGTGATAAATCAAACAACTGTACTACCCTGATCACACGTACCGAGTAAAGTGGCGAGAGAGTGCTCTCGGCCGAGCGCTCGGTACGTGTGAACACTTTGACAGATCCCTCGGCCGAGCCACAGGGCGAGAGAGTCACTCGGACCCTCATCTTTTTTCCCGGCCGAGTACCGCCGAGTACCCTGCCCCCCGCTACTCCGCTCTGTCTCGCTCGCTTACTCGGTTGGTCTGAACACGCGCATGACGTCCACTCGCCACTCGGTGCGATACGGCCACTTTTTTCAATCGAAGTTTTGCTTGCAATTTACGATCCATCGTGTCCCACTCTTGTAGTCAACTAAACTACTGACTGTGCATTTCAAAATACGTGTGAACGGCCGAGACAGATTTCACTCTCTCGGCCGAGACACATTTCACTGTCTCGCCATTTTACTCGGTACGTGTGATCAGGGTATACCCGTGCGCTAAGTAACAACAAATTAACTTTCTCATTTCCATATCACGCGAAATCGTTATATTGAAAAGTTTATTTTCAAAGTTTCTGGAGTTCAGCGGAGTTTGAAAGAGTCACCAAATACTTATCACAACTACCCTCGATTCTACTCGGGTCTGCTCGATTCGGCTGATGTACCACATAGATTGTTTTCCATCACGATTCTTGTTAAAGTGGGCACTGAATGTAGTTTTTTTATATATCGAGAAGGGTGTTTTACTTTATTTTCTAGGTATAATAATAACTTAATATCAATTGGGCTCCCAATTGAGGACGTTCTACTCGTTAAACATGTCATATTTGTATTGACAAACGTCAAATCATGTCTTACGCTTACATTACCGTATTCAAAATTGTGACAACTCCCGTCATAGACGCCAGAAATAAAAGAAAAAGAATTAGCGTTTCAGACTTCGGGCTAGAGTAAGGTACATACTAATTAGTAGATACTTACTAATTAGTAGATAAACCGAATCTAGCGGTCGCGAGAAAGTGAAAGAGTGTTGATCTCGGCAACTTTAAACTTAATTTCGGCGAGTGTTATAAATCGTTTCGAAGAAACTTTTCTTATTTTCCGCCAAAGATTTGGCGCTAAATTTACATTTAATCTGTGATAAGGGTTATCTTTAGCGAGTCACTTTTAAAAAGCCTTCTTGGCTGGTAGATACCTCTATTTGCGATTCCAAGGTTCGATTCCCCGCCAAAGAACAAACGATCTTAAAAAAAAATCGTATAAGAAAACAGTTTTAGTACGAATTGGTAGATGACTTCTCTTGTGTAAGTTACTTGTAAGTATTTATTTAAATAACTTTCTTGTACAAAATACAATTAGCCTCTTAACTTAACCTCTCGACTTTCCTAGAATTGACTTTCTAAGAATGAAAGCAGGTTCATTAAGATTTTCTCCAGGCAATGCCTTGTCGAAGCCACAAATCAATTAGTAACTAAAGTACTAAATTGATTTGTGTTACTACCTAAGGTTCACTCGAGTGAAGCCGATTGTTTTAACACTCTATAGGCTTATAACGAACATTATTTTATACATAAGTACATACATAGGTTGGGTATGTATATTACCTACTTCTGAAAAGGGCAAACTGTTTGTACACCTATTAAAACAACCTACCATCTTTGTAACCATTAACAGTTTTACAATAAATATTTAGGTACTTTACTTTACTTTACTTTACTTTACTTTACTTCTATAAAGTTGCCACGGAATAGTTAAGTACCTACTACCTAATAATAATAGGTACTTACCACAGATTACCTACACAAGAAAAGTTCTTGTGTAGGTAATCTGTGTTAATACGTACTTCATTGTTGCAAAGTGATATTTTGAACAACTTATATAAGTCGTAAAAGTTAGTATAGTGTGATGATATACCTAGTTACCTATACCTACTGTAGAAAACAAAATGTCTTGGCATTTTGTGCCCCATAAAAATATGAATAACTATTTAGGGGTCAACCTCCCACAAATGAGGCTTTTAGCTTTAACTAGGTAAGTATCTACTTGTAACTTTACTACACTGACATCTTACACGGAACGATGTCAGCTTTCTAAAAGGCTTAGGCTTTATAGGATGGAATTCAACGGAAAGCTTAAGCCCTACGCTTGAATCTAGCCAGACGAGTTCCATGAAAGTGAATCGATTTTCAGATAAAATCCCACACAAAGTCTACCTATTTTAACCCACGCTTTCCCGCCAAGAACATTCAACGCACGCGTTTTCAAATGTGGAACACACAAAATTGAATTTAGAATGTTCAGCCACAGATAAAAATTTTTGTTCGTTCAGTTCAGCTGTTAATCCTTTATTACAATAGGTGCTAGTTTTTACTGTATTTTGGACAGTTGTGTAAATATGTACATATTTAGTAGGTGTGTAGTTTAGTTTCTGTGAATAAATCATTTCGGTAGGTCTCCAGAAACTTTTAGGCTCAACTGTTTTTTGTTGTATTTCGTACAGTTAAATTAATATGTACCTATTTCTTTAGTTATTTAAATAAATGTTTATTATAACTAAATAAGTTCAATACTTGTAGGTACCTACCTAATAAGATGAACCATAATGAACCTGGTTCATTAGCTCATGTTTTAGATTCCTTAGAAACCACAGGGCAAAGACCCTCTTTAATTTCCATAATTTTCTATCATTAGCTAAAAATAGAGTCAATAGCCAAATACTTAATTAAAATAGTCACAGACAAAACAAGATTAATGAAAATGGTCAAACGACATCGACCTACAAACTTTGCGATACCATCGTATTATTAGTTCACCATAGTTCACTAATAATAATAAACTAATGCTTAAGTACTCAAAAGATAGTTTCTTTCTTTCCTCTATATTTTTGTTACTTTGATTATTTTATAAACAAGTAAGGTACCTGCGGCAAATAAGGGCCACTTAATTTCAATTCAAAATATTTTCAAAATCTGACGGATATGAATTAAAAATAATAAATAAATAAATAAATAAATATCTTTGGACATTCCACACAGCGTCATCTAGTCCCAAGCTAAGCAACTTAATGCTTGTGTTATGGTAACCAGATGACTGTTATAATACTTAGATACATTTTTTTTAAATAGGACATTTTAAGAATGTTTACTTCGCAATCTGAAAAAGTATGATGATGTATGATTTCTTTGGTTTCAACTGAAATTTATCATCAATACTGAGGTTTTTCAAAGCCCTTTCTTTGATCCTTATTACCCGCCGGCCCTTATTTGCCGCACCTACCCTATAACTTAAAGCAATGGTATTGTTTGCAGGTGCATCCGTGTTCCAGACCTTCGAGGGTCCACTTGAAGACGAGACCGCCGCGAGGGTCAAGAGACTGCGAGCCAACTTCCTCCACGACCACCCCTGTGTCACAGGTCAGTAGCACCATTAGGGCAATATGAGTTTTTGTATAATGTTAGTAATCTATTCTCTCGAGTCAAGTTTTTAGTTGGGTTATTCCCATCTGATCATAATTATGATCCGTTTGTCCTTGCATCTGATCATACAAAATGTTCCCAACGGATCATTGATCAGTTGCAACTGTGTTATTGAAATAAATTTAGTGCCAACTGATCATGCTATATATATATTTAAGCGTGTATAATTACAAAGCATTAACAACTGTCTCTTCACAACTTATTTATATTTTTCTGCCAACAGGGTTGAGAAAAATAGAAACAAAATCTGTCTTTTTTTATTGCAAAAGTACCTAAAAACCTGAACAAAATCAACAGTCAAACAAACAAAAACAACTTAAGAATAAGAATATTATACGTCACCGCAATGAAAAGGTAAAATAGTCTTAAATAGCCAAAACATTTTCCTATCCTATCCTACTATCCTACTTCCTACTATCCTATCCTACTATCCTATCCTATCCTACTTCCTACTAATATAATAAATGTGAAAGTTTGTGAGAATGTTTGTTATTCTTTCACGCAAAAACGGTTGGACCGATTTGGTTGAAAGGCATGTAGATAGGTGATACCCTGGATTAACACATAGGCTACTTTTTATCCTGATATTCCCGCGGGAACGTGACTTACGCGGGTGAAACCGCGGGGCGCAGCTAGTATTTATATAATTACAATTTTATATTCACAAATAAATGGTAATGTTCAATAAAAACCCTAATTTTCAATTAATTAATGAGTTTCAACAGACCGTGTTTGTAGATAGGTCTACGAGTATTGTTTTGTCAATTAGCTAATTGTACATTTAAGCTGATTATGTTTTACCATTAGACCTACAACAGTCGGTTTAATTAACATATAATTTACTTGCAAATTAAAACTTGTTGTCGATGAATTTACTTTAATCACAAAATTTGTAGGTTAAGATAACGTGCTTAAGCACTAATTAGGCACTTACATAAGTAATTAATTGAAAAAAAACTGAGAATCAATTAGGTAGGTGGTAGGGAAAGAAAAATGAGTTACCAGATGACTGAAATTGGTGTGAGTGTCTACTACATGAATACCTACTTATATTTTTGTTATTAGGTAGTTAAGTTACATAAAGAAGACTAGTCAAATGTTTGCGGAACTTACAAACATTTGCCCAGGGCGGGATCGAACCCGCAACCTCTGGGTCTCAGCCGGGCTTTCATCCACTACGCCTCTAGTCGTTATGTTATGCACAATTTACTTTGTTTTACTTATAAATAAGTACTTATAGGTAGATATAATATTGGCTTGTAGAACTTTGATTATGGGTTCAAACGCTCAATTGATCATTTCCTTTACGCGGTTAAAGACATCAGTGGCCTTACTATAAGTTTTCGAGTCGTATAATAGTTGACTATCCTCGCTACGTCAAGCATTTTAAATGTATGAAATTATTACTTGCGTAGGTACCTATATGCACTGTTAATTGTAACACTGTATAGGTAAGTACTAGTTTGTTATAAATACCTACCTACTTATACTTACTTCACCTTACGTGTAAGATATTGTTTTACCAAGAAGCAGCAAAACTACTTCAACACACGCTATTTGTTTCAGTAATTGATAAACAGAATACATAATCATAATTTCTACACGATATTTATTTATAAGACGTAACAAAACAAACATGCGAAGTAATCCTATCATTATCAGGGTACAAAGATACCACGTTTGGTACTTACTAAGATAGCGGTTACCAAGTCTGTTGTCCTTATATTGGGTTCCGCAGAATTTAAGCAATCAATATTTAAAATACTTGTCTATATTAAAAGAGGAAGAGGAGTGGAAGGAGAAAGAGGAGACCTTTGCCCAGCAGTGGGACACAATAGGTTAAAAAAAGTAGGTTTGTTTATTTGACGTAGGTAATCTCCGTAACTAATACAGCCGATTTCAAAAACTCTTTCACCTATTTGTAGAATTGGACTGTCGGGATAGTTATCTATTATAAAGAGGTAAAGTTTGTTTGTTTGTTTGTTTGAAGGAGGTAATCTCCGAAACAACTCAGCTGATTTTAAAAATGATAGGCTATATTTTATCCCGATGTAGTTTCATTAGTACACCGTAGTAGTTTGTCGTTTGGTGAATAAGTTTAATGTTTAATTAAGTACTTAGGTCCTGAATTTAAAAATTAGTACACGACTTCTATGTACAAAAGATTTTTAAATACCTAAGTGCCCTTACGCACTAGCGGTTAACCGCGGGGGCGGCTAACCGCGCGGTTTAGCCGCTTTCCCATTTTAATATGCAACCGCTTATGATTGTACGCACTAAACCGCCACAAAATTTCAAGGACTATCAGTATTATGCGGGCACTAAGAAGGCAATTAAATAATGAGGAATAGTTTAATTAAGTAGGTACCTAGGTACTTTTATTTACTTAGTTAGATTATCATTGTGTTTTTTAAGATCATTAGCAATTTTTGAAGTTCCGTGAAAGTGTTATTGAAAAGTTTGAGAAACGTTGGATTGGATATGATACCTCCTTTTATTATTATTCCGTGTGGCGTTCACTCAGCAGCTATATATGTTCTGTCTGTGCTCAGCAGTCACACAACGGTCACCGTCCCGGTCGGTTATTTGATCCGAACTAAGACCTTGTTTGGCTTCCTACGCTCAACTAAAATGCATCAAAATGGTAATTTTTAAACTCGAAAACTGTCGCCGCGATACAAAAGTGACGGAAATCTTCGGGCTGTTCGTGGAACCTAATCACCCGAAGAGATTCTTCAAGTACAGTTGACCAAGATACCTGCGCGTTCTGGATTTTCGGTTTAATCTGGTACAGCTGTAGAAAGAAAACCGCGCTGTGACATGAACTTTTAAATTTCGAACAGTGATTTTATGTGATTGACAAAACTTTGAATTTCGAACAATAGAACTTTTAAATTTGAAAATGGAAAAGCAGAATTTGTATCCTCGCAACCAGTCGTATGGGAGTATGACGTCGAGTCGAAGCGAAGATGACATGACGGTACATAGTAAACTTTACCCCTACCCTAAGAAAATGATCATCGAGAGAGAGATTTTGTACGAAGAAGAGCATCCGCCTTTCCAGCCATTGTTTGCAACAAGCAGGATCTTTGGAAAAAAGAGGTTCACTTACCTTCTCTTGATGTATATCGTGTTCTATATCTGTTATCTGTCAACGGGAGCTCTTGTCTTCTCGGCGTTGGAAGCCCCAATGGAGAATGAGATGAGATTGGAAGTTATACGAGCGAAGCAGGATTTTATGGCCAAAAACCCTAATGTCACAGGTTTGTTTTTTTTTTGTTTAATAAAGAGTTATTACTTAAGTACCTAAATACTACTCGCGTAGGTAATGATGGTAAGTAATTGAGATTGATAATGATAAAGAAGAAAGGGGAGACCTTTGCCAGCAGTGGGACACAATAGGTTAAAAAAAAAATGATAAAAATATCCTCTGGAGTCCTCTCTTTACGATACCATCTATTCTAATCCATTTGAAATGTGCATTGGTGACAATAATGTAAACTGATAATCTTTGTCATGTACCTACCTAATTAAATTATGTATTAGGTGTTAGTACCTACCGAAGTAATTTGAATTAATTTGATATTTGAAATGTTATAAGTTTGCTAGTGATAGGCGTCACACTAATTAGCTCAGGTTCGTTATAAATTTCATGTAAAACCACAGTAAAGTTCAACAGTCTTACGAAATTATAATTCAGTATTTTCATAACATAAATGTTGTTATACTTGGATAGGCTATTTAACGGTAGGTATAGCTTTAATTAATAAACAAAACAAAGCCTTCGTACCTTCACAATAAGAAAACTAAGAACTGAAGAACTCTTCATAACAAGTCTGAGCTAAAATAGGTTTTCCTATAAAGTTCATTTTAAACTTGAGCAGCTCCTTATTGCGCCGAGTTCTAACAACTTACATTTTCTTCAATAACGAGCAAACAGATTTTTATATTTTCATAAAACCTGAATTTTCCGCTGACAAGAAAATTATATTTCACTTTGATTCACATTTCAATCAAAACTAGGTAGGTACAAAGTCTGCGCTTTTTGAATTCGAATTTCGAACAGGGTTTTTATTTTTAATTCTTTCCTGCCTGCATTGTCTGTCATTGTGTGACGTTTCAATAGATCATTTTATGAAAAAAATGATTGAGTATTATCCAAAGCTATACAGGTGGTCGATTCTCGACGACTTTCAAAACATGACGCAGTAAAAGATTGCACGTTATCTAGTTTTTTTTTTCTGAAATTCATCGCATTATTCAAAATAACCACATTGACTTGAGTTGAGTTGAGGCGTGGTTATTATAAACCATGTATTGACATAGTTTTTTGGAAATAAGGCGGCTGTAACAGATAAAAATAAATGATAAAACTCGCTATCACGATTTAGGTTAGCTACAAATACACACAAAATAAAATAACCAAAACAGAACTTATGTAAACAAGTTACAAAAATTAAAGAAGTGTAGGAAACCTTAGAGAGTACAGAAGTGTAGGATGTAGGGTCGACAGCCACACCCCCCGCGTAGGTACCTACCGACGTTGACCCGGAGAACTATCTCGATAGGATGTGTGTAAGTTCATGGACTTAGCGATTATTGAAAGAAAGAAAGAAATAAAAAATATGTTTATTTCGTAAGACCTCAAGGATCACTCAAAAACGTACAGTCTTACGAGTATAAGCTAGGTGACTCTATTGCCTACATTAAATAAAATAAATTGACTATAGGCTATATTTTATCCCGGTTGTTCCATTAGAACACCCGAGCAAAGCCGGGACGTGCTGCTAGATAGTATCTAGTTATTTTGTTAAATAATAACTAACTAAGAGAAGATCTTTGACTCTCTTTGATTTCGCTCTAATACCTACCTAACCTACCGATCGTTTTCACCTCGTCTATCACCGAGAAGATCTATCATCATCATGGGCAGCTCAAATTATAACGTAGGTACCTACTGCCAGCAGTATAGTACCTACTTATCTACTTAATAAAATATTCAAAAACGTAATGTGCTCAAAACGATAGCTTTAAATACAGCGAGTATCGAACCCACAAGTCCCATAACCTCTGCATTTCCTAGTACCCTCCTTCTGCGCCACAGAGGTCGTTAAGGTGTCTTAGGGTAAGATCGGACTAGTTTTCAGAAAACCAATCGAGTGTTTGAAAATATTTTTTTGTATCGCCTCTGGTTATTCTTTCCTAACGCAATAGGGTGTCAACAAATGCAAAAATACAGAGGTTTCGTTTCTTATATTTAGTTTTTAGATAACCCCAACGGTCGATGTTTTATGAATGATAGAAAAGAGCATAATTTTTCAAAATGGCCAGGGAAAGATCGGACCGTGTGAGAGTAAGACCGGACTATCTAATAAAACCACCCCTGTAACAGATAGAATAAGCTGTATCACTAGAAAACATTCGGACTTATCCTAGTAAAAACATAGTAAAAAATGGATTGAATCCCTTCACAACTTTGAGTTTTAGCTTGGATTTTGTAAAAAAAATTTGCCTCTATGCCGATCTTACCCCTGCATGTCTGAAACTCTGACTTTTTGACTAGTTAACCAATTAAAATTAGTAAAAAATGGTAAGAAAATGAACAAGTTGATCAACTAACATAGGAATTTGCAAATACATTCAATAATTCACTGGGAAATGAAACCGAAAAAATGACCGGATGATCATAGTCCGAACTTCACCTATTGAAATTTCCGAGGCTAAAGATCGGATCTCTGTTTACAGACGTCTTAGACGTGAATGTATAATATTAATCAATAAATTTAACTACACTCATAGTGTTAAAGCCGCGAAACTTCAAAAATCATGAAAACTACTTACCAAATTGCTTGTTGAAAGTTTGAAGTGAAAGATCGGATCGTCTCCTTTTTCATTTTTTTCCCATCTTTTGCTAGAACGATGATTACTCGCGTTCGGCTGGGCCTAGCGTCAGTCGCAGGATGTAGGGGGGTGCATAACAAAATGGCACAAAAGGCAATGTTGCCATAATTGTAAAATATCGCCAAATTTAGTAGTTATGCGACTTGTACGGACTTACCCCTTGTCCGATCTTACCCTAAGACACCTTATAGCTTGCTCGCTGCGCTCGTCGCCCAGCTTGTGTATGTATGTCTTCTCACGTGACCCAGCTTAGAGATCGCTCGGGAAATGCATCGACCCGTGCTACATTGCATCTATCGATAACTAGCTGTTTACTTTCTTAGGTAGGTATATTATATTATCTAGGTACATTAGTTACAGAACATGTCTTGATATAAGTGTTATTTATGTAAGAAGTCTAGGGATGTGGAAAGGAACCGCACTATACTTCATTTCTTGAAGCGAGCTAATAGGAAAAAAAATAAAGGCACGTGATTGGTCGTTGAAAATAATTGTCTTTCTCTTGATTGGCTAGATTGTCAATTATTAAATCTAGCCAATCTCGTGAATATCCAAGACCAATCACGTGCGTTTATTTTTCATCCTATTAGCTCGCTTCAAGAAATGAAGTATAGGTAGGTATTTCAAAACAACTGGTTATAAGATTAAGTAGGTTCGATCTAGTTTAAATATATCTAAATATTTATTAGGTATGTAAAAAAAACACTACAAACTGACTTAATTCAAGTGAAATTTAACAAATTATGATGTTCTATAATACGAGAAAAACCTTTTACCTACATCAAATCTGAAAATGTTACGAAGAAAATAAACGAAAAGCTCTAAGCGAGAAAATTTTAGAAAAATTAATTTTTTTTTGAATAATCCGTCTAATCATAAATCAATTCAATGAGTAGATATCTTTAAGTAGGTATCTATCTAAAAACCTACCTATTTACTTTTATCCTAGGTAGGTACTTAATCTTATTTATTTTGTAATATTTTGTAATTTTCCTGAGCTGAGTGATATTTAGATTTCGATAAGCCGAGGGTTATCGGAGCGGACACTGGACAGTTGAATTACTTACCCAGTAGGTACCTAGTACCAGAGACCAGTTTACCTATATAAACTGGTCTCTGCTAGTACCTACCTAGTAATCAAAATAAAATATCGATAGTAAAGGTTTGAACATAATTGTTTGTTTTTCCTAATAAATAAAATAAAATAAAAAAAGGTTCTTACTACTACGCGATAAACGGTTCAATTAAACTTAACTAAGTAAACTTAAAAAAAAAATTTTACTAAGAACATGCCATTTTTCCTTGTCGTCCTTAACTTTGGCAATCAATGAAAAAATCAACTATTTACTCAGACCAAATAACTATTTTTTATTTGGTCTGAGACTACCTATTTTAAGAAAGTTTAAGTATATCGAACCAGTTATACCTACCTATGTAGTCCAAACAGGTTTCGAATGATCTCATTGGAAGATTTTTTGCAGATTTAGTTCGATAACCTTTTATAAAACTGGTCGGTCTATCGCACCATTTCAATATTGCAAATAAAAACTCAAAATAACCACATTTTTACATATTTTCTCCCATATACTTACGTAGATAGATGATTTTATTGAACGTAAATATTTATGGCTAGACATAATGATGTTACATGACCTAATCAAAACAGTTTAATGCTCTATATTTACAATTTACTTTCTTACGCAAATTCCCGCCATTTTGTAAAGTGACGTTGACTGACACACCACTGACCGACCGAGGTGAAGGGCTATCAAAGGCTATCATTTCACCCAACACACCCAAATGATAATTTCTCTTTGATTGCACCCCCAGCCGGTGCACGCGACTGTACAAATCATTTATAATGATTTAATGGCCTTTGTAAGTGATTGTACAACAGTACTCTCTGTGAAATCGTTTTTTATTGGTTATGAGTTCATTGGGGTTATTTTACTCAAGCCAGATAATTTATAAAGCAATCAATCTAAAGTAGGTACCTAAATAAGGAAAATGACAAAATATTTACGTTAGATAATGGAGAAGGAAAGTGCTAAATTTAACGGTATACTACTGAGGTAGGTTTAGTACATAGTACACCTACCTATGGTAAAAATATTATGCTCAAATGACAATAAAATTATTAATTTGGTACTTACTTAGGTACCTAACGTTGTGTGTGGGGAATTCATAATCTCCGTTACTTACCAATATTTTTTCCATTAAAATAAAATAAAATAAAATAAGCCTTTATTGCTGTTCTTACTTAAATAACATGTTTAAAACACTTGAGTGTAAGGGAAAAAAAAAACACAAACTTAAAAATTTAACTTAACTATACCTACTTACTAATATTAATTTACTAGGTACTTATTTTCGGCAATCGGTTATTCCCCCCTCGTGACAGCTTGTCTTTCGACATAGGCCTCCTCTAAGGTTTTCCACTTGCTCCTATCCTTTGCTGTGCGTAACCATTCTGGACCAGCTATTTTCTTCAAATCGTCTTCCCATCGCTTGGTCTGTCTGCCCCTACTTCTTTTACTTTCCCTTGGGCACCATTCTGTTATCTTTCTAGTCCATTTCTCGTTCGTTTCGAACGAACGAGAAAATTTTTTCCATTACCGTAATTCTATTTTATTTCTAGGGTTTCCTTTTATATACCTAACCTACCTACATAATACATATAATACGAAACCGCGTGTAAAGCTGCCTACTCATGGTGTGCCCGTGCCAAACTTTTAATTAATACGATTAGACACCTAAGCTACGGATACGTAGCGCTAAAGCTACATTTTTTATTTTCGCTATTGGCATAACACTGCTGTGTTGACTAAATAAGAATTCCTAAAAATAGAGACTGAAAGGAAAATGGCGAACTGATATCAAATTACGCTCTTTCATTAGATACAAACTTGTTTACTGTAAAATGACAAACATCGGTAATTTGATAAAACCTGTCTATTGTAGGTATAGTTATACTTTGAAAGAATCTACAAAGGTGCCTAGGTACCTACATCCTGACGAATTTAAACAAAACAAATCAACCGAGGCAATAGCGCGGCGGGTAATATGAAATGAATTGGCAAAATTTCACAAAACATTTGCCCAATTGAAATGAATGCCTTTGTAAATCTGTTCAAAAGGTCTTTAAGTGAAGGTTCAACAAAACATTTTCTTTGCTGTGGAAATAACAACATACCTAGGTATAAGATGTTCATCATAATTTCTCTTTTCACAACAAGAGTTTGTGTAAACCACAAACAACGCAACGGTTACTTTTCGTGTCTCAATTAAATTCAAAATAATGGGTAGATACCTACATATAAATGGAAGTCTAGATTGTATCATAATTAAAATCTAGACCCGTTCCCCAATTGGTGACAAAGATGAAGTGATAATAAAAGATGAAAATGTCAATTTAGAATATTTTTTACGATGTTATGAAGTGGCTCCTAAAGCTTTACAAAATGGGTGGTATGGTAGTGAAGAAACAATTTAGTACGGTCTTTAAGTTTTATTCCCCTGGTTCTTTACCATCATTAAACACTATCACGTTGGGTGCCCCGGACGTACCTACTACCTCGTATACAGATGGTGGGTGCGCCGGTGGAGGAGGTGGGCCTTGAATGGGTTAAGGAGAGGATGGCTAAGATGCAAGCTTATATGAAATGACAACGTTAGCTCAGCGCTGTAATCGGCTACCTGGTTTTGGACGTCCGACAAACAAACCAACCAACTTTACCTCTTGATAATATAGTAGATGAAAGGTTATTTTTGACTTATTAAAGAATTGTTGTTTGATTTCAGATGATGATCTCGAGAGCCTGTTGGATGAAGTGATCCGAGCCAGCAGGAGCGGGGTGTCCGCTTCCCGCAACACCAGCGGCGGCCACAACTGGAGCTTTGGACAGTCGCTGTTCTTCTCATCAACTGTTGTCACTACCATCGGTGAGTTTAGCACCTACTCACTTGTAACTCACTTTATTATGCTACTTTCGAGTTTGGACTCGAAGCCGTGAAAAAGTAAAAAAGACTTTATAGTAAAAAATTAACTAGTTTATTTGATTATCTTGGTACCTAACCTACTTACTTAAGTTTAACTTTCCATCCCATGTTTAGGTAACTTATAGTGTAGCGTAGGTTCCTACTTTCCGAGTATGAGAATTAAAAAATACATAGAGGTGTTTTTTGCACGAGTATCTTACTTATGTTGTTTTTGTCTCCATTCCCCAGGATACGGACACATCACTCCACTCACCCGCCCCGGCAAGCTGTTCTGCATAATGTACGCTCTACTCGGCATCCCACTGACGCTGGTCTTACTGACGGCCGTCGTGGAACGTCTACTGCTGCCAGCTACCGCGTTACTGCGGGCGCTGAACGCTGGGCTAGGACATCTGTACCGGCCGTTCACTATACGACTGATACATCTGGTTATTATTGGTAAGTAAACTGAAGTGTGTAGGTTCACAAGGTAGGTCTTACCTACTTGATATTCCGCTTAATGTGTTTTACTGACGCCTGTCGTAAGGCCGATTTTGGGCACCTCTACCGAACTTTGACTATATGACTGATACATCTCGTTATTATTGGTAAGTAAATTGAAGTGTCTGAACTGATTTAATATACTGACCACTGATCTGCTGACGGCTGTCGTAAAGCGGCTTTCGGCCATCTCTACCGGCCATTCATTATAGGTAAGTATCTAAGCAAACGGTTCTGAATATCTTGCTCGGTATTCTGCTGACATTTTTAATTGCAAAATTCTATAAAAAGTTTTGCCTACACTGGTACCAAACCTAGGTAAATGTGGTGTGCAATAAAGTGTTGATCTATCTATCTATCTATCTACTGCTGTTGAACTGAGTTATTCAAAATGAGTAAAAGCAACATCTTTCTTCCAGTGACATTATTCGTGGCGGTCGTAATGCTGATTCCCGCGAGTATATTCATGTACCTAGAACCGGAGTGGGACTTCCTGGACTCATTCTACTACTGCTTCATCTCGATCACTACCATCGGTCTGGGAGACTACATTCCCGGAGATTCGCCCGACCAGCCGTACAGAGCTGTCTATAAAATGGCTACCACATGTAAGTAAATAAAAAAATTACAGTTTTTCGTAGAATAGCATGCTCCAAAATAGAGGAGTTCTTGAGGGTAGTACCTACCTAGTAAATAAAAAATAGGTAGGCAATAAGGTCGGTTTGATCTTAGCCTGCACAGTTAAAAAAAATAAAAAAATGCCCCTACTAATGAACTAGTTATTTACCTTTGAAGTGTGTGAAACGCCATTCGAGTTCGAGTTCGAGTAGGTTGTGACTTCTGATATTATTTAGGTCACTTCTATCTTATCCAAGGATATTTATTATGTTAGTTATCTAAAACAACGTCACACTTATCAAATTGTTTGGTAACATTGTACTGTAGCTATATTTAATTCTGATGTTTTTCCTTTCCAGTCTACCTACTCGCCGGCCTCGCATTTCTATTCCTGACGTTAACCGTTTTCTACGACATTCCACAACTGAACCTCAGCACCGTTTTTTCCGTCGTGAAACTCGACGAGGATCCAGAGAAGATGCGTCTCAGTGGTTCCGGAGTGATGGGACCGGGATACGGGCTTGGGGGGCTGGTGATGAGAGATGATTACAATCATCACGATCAACGCCGTTCTGTTGTACATATCAGGCCACATGTCGACGACTCGCCCAGTCCTGAGGATACCACGCCGGTTCACGCCAGGGACATGCGCGTTCATTGAACACTGCAGCACTGACCATGCGAGTTAGTCAGTAGACATAGTGACAGTTTTAAAATCTAGGTTGGGTTGGAAAGTTTGTAACAATACTGATATCTAGATAGAGATTTAGTAGGTCTACTCGTTACGGGAAAGGGCAATCAAGCATAATGTATGGTAAAAATCTAATAGCAAAACAAATGGAAGTCGAATGTACCTATTCGTTGGGAGAGATTGAGAAAACAGACGGTGGCGTGATGACTGATAAAGACGCGTTTACAACTCAGGTGTAGGAAAGTATCAGCGTGATTCGGTTGAGCTTGAAAAAAGGCTTCGTTACACAATGATTGTCGAACCTATTCGTTACACTTTGACTAACTCGTATGGTCTATGTCTTGTGCGCAGAGAGATGGAACGGAGGGTGCTACTGGCGACTTTTAGGAATCTCTATTTGGTTTGAAACTACACTTCGTTTGCTCATCGATGTACCTTTGTGAGAGTAGAAAAGGGCATAGTTGTATAATATGCTCCGCGACAAAGCAAAATGTATTGAGCAAAATTTTCGTAGCAATTGTTGTGTCACTCTAGTGTCGTCACTCTGATCAATGTGAATAGATTGTTTCGGCATTTTTAGTCAAAGCCCGATGATAGCTTCTGACGCGGAGATTAATGGAAGTAATATAAGTTTTTTTAGTTAATATGTGTGCCTAAATGTTCACTTGTATTGTAGTATTGTTTTTGATTCCCTTGTCGACCGTCCCAAATGTTTTATTTCTAGAATTTCACGGGTTTTCAATACATTGCCGGCAACGTTTCACTGGCGTGAACCGAGTTGGAAATAAGACTGACGAAGTTTTGCAAATTTTTCACACTTTTCTAATTCTTTTTTTATGAAAATGCCGCCTCTGTGGAGGATGTTTTTGAAAATATACAAGACGGAAACATTGTAATATCTATACAGACTGACTCATGTCCTACACTTAATGTATACGCAAAAACGTGCATCAAAATTTGGAGAGACATTTTTTTCACCTTTTAACAAATAAAATCAATGTCATATCACGGCAAAACTATATTCCCAATTTAAAAAAGTAAATTCAGTCATATCTTTTAAAGTTTTTTCAAATAAATCACTGGGTGTAACTCCTTGATAAAAACAAAATTTGTTTTTCTTCTTTCGTCGACGAATAATCACATTTTCTGTAAGAAGTACCTAATGAAGTACTTACCTATACCTACATAATATAATTATAGGAGATAGTTATCTTATCATTAGTTTCTATCGTACCTAATCTAATGAATTATTATTCACAAAAATATAATCACATACCTAATATCTAATAAAATGTTAGAAAAATTGACTTGACGTGATGTAGTAGGTGTACGTATCAATTTTATGCGTGATAGAAGACCAATCCTTAGAAATTTGAATTTTATATAAAAAAATATATTTACTTAGTAGGCACTTACATAACCAATTAGTTCAATATTATTACCTCCTAAAATATGTACTAAACCATCATATTAATACCTATTATAATAAGGCAAATATATATTTAACTTACCTATAATATTTATGTGTTAGAGTACCTAGGAATAGTTTCACTTAAAAAGTGTCTTTTTTAGTTACTTTCATGCACAGTTGCTGTTAATCTAAGCTGGTTAAAAAAATTACGAAAAAATTAATGTTTTGCTCAAAGACCTTCAAAAATATTTTTATTCATGTACCTATTTATATTATTATCATGAACGTTAGTTAGTATTTTGGCCTTTTAATTGGCTTCGAAGCACATATTTTTTGTTAATGTCCCAAGTAAAACATTCTATGTTTCTGATTTTATCCAGACAAAATTTAAATGCAAACAATGACAATATAGAAAATAAAGAGATTAAAAATTATCTATACACAGCTATTTTAATAAAAAATAAAATAATGTTAAAAGTACTATTTAAAGACCTAAAATAAAGACTCAATACCTATTTTAACATTGTGTAGGTGTATCATTTATTAAAAAATACATTTTAAGTAGGTTACACCTTCTTTCAGATTACATTGAGATGATAGCTGTTCTTTGCAATTTTAAAGGTGGGGATGGTAGGTATTAACTTCTACTCAATTGTCAAAAAGGTATCCGCAAATCGCAAAAAAACACTACTTGTGAAAGTAGTTACATAATAGGTACCTACCTACTACAACCCTTTACGTAACTACCTACCTAACTCACCCTGCCACCTTGCCTGTAGAAAATGTTATTCTACAATACATAACCATGTAGGTACCTACCTTTAAATAGGCAGGTACGTAAGACTACCTACATATCAGATTACGGACTATAACTTTTTGATTATGTTGTACCTACTAAATTGTACGTGATAGAGATACCAATGTTAATAAAATTAGTTAATTAAATGGTAATAGCATTGTTGTAAGTAGGTACTATTAGATTCGTATTACAAAGTTCATCCTATAGGTACCTAATATTTTACAATCATCATCTATAGTGTGCTTGTATGAAATGGTACTGTAGCGCCTAAAAACGAAATGTATTAGTCTTGAGTCTTGAGTGGTTTTCGGTGTCATAGAGAACTTCGAAATAAATAATTACCCAAAAATACTTACCTGAATAAATCAGCTTGAAATGTGTATGAGTGTTTTATTTAAAAAAACTAAGCCAAACGTTTGAGGCTAGAAGTTTAGTTTACAAAATCTAGAATCGAGTTAGTAGAAAGAAATTAAAGAAACTATTTTTTCAATGGTAGGATTGGTAGGAGTCGGATCGACCAATCCGAAATGAGAACGTTCCATTCTGCGCACAATAAAACAGTTCTTAGTAGTTCTTTCTTTTGTAACACATAGGTCACACTTTCAATGTCAACCAATGTTTAAAGTAGGTAGGTAGGTAGGTATGCCGTAGTTTATTATTCATGATAAGATCTTGGTCATCAATGGACATTAAACATTTTAAATTAACACAAGCTAAGAAAGGGCGGAACGTTATCACTAAGCGAATCGTTTTTTTTTTATTTGGCTTCGCACAGTTTGTGCATTTAGCCACTCTCATCGAAATGTCAAGTTTACAAATATACACAAAATACTAAACATAATATCCCCCCTACCCCCTATTGGCTATTCCCCTTGCCTCAGTAAAGATGTGTAACTTTACTGAAGCTATGAACCTTTTGAGAGAACTCGAAATGCAATGATATCCAGTTTTGTTTCATTTGCCTTCACGTATGTACGTTCACGAACAAATAATCCACCATTATTACACATTAACATTCGTTTACACAAGATTAGAAAATAAAACAAAAAGAAAACATGACTTCTCAAATTCCCGCCAAAAGACTGTTGCCAAAATTGCCAAAAATCGGTTGTTGAATGACATGCATGACGTTAAACGTGACAACTGACAATGACATGCTGTGTGTGACATGAAGGCCCTGCTGCTGCCCGAAGGCCCCGAAGAAAACATAACCAAAAAATTAATTCTGTTGCTCTTTGTATTGTATTTATTTTATTTGTGTATTAGTGCTTAAATAAAATTAGCCATTCATTGTTTAGCAGGACATTAGACTACCTAAATAAAGGGAACCGGTCTACGTTATTTCCATCCACATCTTGTAAATATGATGGAATCACCCGTGTCGGCTTTTGCTATGTACATGCAAAATAAAAAGGCAACTAAAAAGCCAAAAAGGGTAAGGAACAGAAAAAAGAAGCAATCTGACTCCACGCAGAAAGAACTAAATAATATCCCTAATGATGTACAAATCCAACTAGCGCGTAAGATTAAGAATAAACAAAAGAAAAAGGAAGACAAAACCATCGGTAAGAAAAAAACCCACAAGAAAAAGCGAGAGAAGTTTGTAAAACCGACAATTCATTTCGAAAACAAGAGGATTACTAGAGTTTCAGAAAGCGAGGAGATACCGATATTGGTGAAAGCGGCGCCAGCGTCATCACCAGTTCAAGAGGCCGCCGATTCAGATATTGAAGAGATCAGATCTCTTTCAAGTAATGGCAGCATAGAGTTTGTTCCAGTACAGACTGACAGCTCCGAGGAAGCCCTAAAAGTGTTCAAATGGATGATAGCTCCATACAACCCACAAGAGTTCCTCCAACGCATCTGGGAGAAAAAACCTCTACACATATCCCGGAAGAAACCCTCCTACTATAAAGAGTTAATTTCAACACCAACCATCGACTTAATGCTGCGCAATGAGAACATCCAATTTACTAAAAACATTGATGTGACATCCTACATTGATGGTAAGAGGGAGACTCACAACCCAGAAGGACGAGCTCATCCACATCTTGTTTGGGACTACTACCTAAATGGCTGCAGCGTAAGATTGTTGAACCCTCAGACTTACCTAACAAAACTGCACATTCTGAATGCAACATTACAAGAATACTTCAACTCTTTTGTAGGAGCTAACTCTTACCTCACCCCTCCCGACAGCCAAGGTTTTGCACCGCATTATGATGATATTGAAGCATTTATCTTGCAAGCAGAAGGTAAAAAGCTCTGGCGCGTCTACAAACCTCTTAATCCCAATGAAGTTCTACCACGAGTCTCTTCTAAGAACTATGACCAGAATGAAATAGGGGAACCAATTCTTGAAGTAACTTTAGAAGCTGGTGACATGCTTTACTTCCCTCGAGGGTACATCCACCAAGGAGTCACTATAGATGGTGAACATTCTCTTCATATAACAGTCAGTATGTACCAGAAGCATTCTTGGGCAGATCTGTTTGAGAAGCTTGTCCCGGCAGCATTACAAATGGCTATAACTGAGAATGTAGAGCTAAGGCGAGGTTTGCCGTTCGATATTTATGACAACTTTGGTCTAGTTCACTCCGACTCAAATACCCCTCAGAGGAAAGAGATAGCAAGCTTAGTGAAGAGCTTATTCAATTCAATCGGTGATCACTTGCCTATTGATGATGCTGTGGATCAAATGCACAAGAACTACCAAACGGATGCTTTGCCTCCAGTTCTTAATGATTTAGAAAAGGCTGTCACAGTATACGGAGATACAGATGTTATGATTGACGAAGGTAAAGTGGTAAACAGAGTGGAAATAGCACTTGATACGAAAATACGTCTGTTGCGCAAGAATATACTGCGAATGGTGTCGGAAGATAAAATAAGGATTTACTATTATGTTGAGAATTCTACGGAGTATCATGGAAGTGAGCTTCCGTTCTTAGAGATTGAAGAGGACTTTGCTCCAGGTATAGAGGACCTCATAACTGCGTACCCTGAATATGTCTCGGTGGAAAGTCTTAACTTGGGCTCTGATGCTGAGAAGATACAGCTAGCTGATGCTCTGTGGAGCCGAGGATTAATCATGTCCGAGTATCCACTGGATACTGTTGAAGATGATTAAAATGTTTTGTATTGAATCACAGATAAAATATTGAATGTAAAAGATATTTTTATTTATTCCTATAACCTGGTTTCAAAGGCAAACTTAATTTATCCTAAGTAAATTTTTAAGACTTACTTCAAATCAGTAGATTTACTAAAAAAAAGTACTGAAACGCTAATTAATGTAAGTGTAGACATAATTTGACATGTTTTCCATACAAATCTGTCAAAAAAGAACTTAACAGTTAATTTGGACTTTAATATTTAATTAGAGTTCGAGTATATTTATTTATTTATTCAAACAGAGTTTTATATCAGAAACAAAAAATACCTACACTACTTAAAAACTAATTTAATAAAAATGAACTCTGTATTCTACCTAGTATTACCTAAAGATAGAATACAGAGTTCAGGTCACCGGCCGCAGGTAGGGTGCCCAAAAGGCTGGCAGCGTTACCTTGTTGGTGAGTTTAAGTATCGGGGGTAGAGTTCTCTCTCTGCCATGATTCTGCTTGTTGATTGAACTAAATTAAATATCAATCTAAAGACAACCTTTAGGATATGTACACATAGAAACTATCTGTTAGTTTTATGCTTAGAAGGGGTTAAATAAAGTAAAACACTTATAATTTTCTTAAATTATTATATTTATTCTGAATTGCAATATAAATTTGTGGACTTTCTGTTACAATAGTACTCTCCAACTGATATTTTTTTGTATAAAACGCTAAAATAAGTTTTACAACTATTGTACCGGAGCGTTGGAGACACAAGTCGCTAACATTCACCCCCCTAGGTACTGTACAGAAATACACGCACAATAATTTATATTCTACCCTTAACTGTTCTTTTAAAATTAACCTATTTAAAAATACCACCTAAAACTTAGGTACTTATTTATTCTCTAATAATGTTCCACACACACACACTCATGCTCCGAGAGCTATTAAGAATAAGGCCGTTGTCAGACCTATTGGCCACCACTTCCATACAAACATATCCACAACTGATTCGGTGACCATCGCAGCTCAATAAAATCATTCAGCTTCCAGATATCAATGACAGTCTATTTTACTCTGAGTTTCAAGCATTAAGTTTCTAATGGAAGAAATTTATATACCAGCCAAATGGAACCAGGACCCAACTCTAACGAAAATGAAATTTCCTGCCAATATCCGAAGTTTGGCTTTTTTCTAGATACAAACTGCGAATATTGGATTACTGCTTCCAGGTTTTAGCTCCATACGGCAGACATTTCTAGCTTCTTAACACAATACCAAACTATCTTATAAAAGTCTGTATAATGAAACTAAAAATAACGAGCACAAGAGAGCAAAGTAATATAACATCATAGATATTTGTTAGCTGAATGAATTTACAACATGATGATGGCCTGACCGTAATTAAAGTGGAACCTAACAACATGGGGTTATAGAAAACGAATTAACAAAATGTAAGGGTCACCTCCGACATACGTCAAACAACTTAAAGTACAGGGTGATGTAACAAAAATTTACTAAAACACAATGCACATGCATACAATAGTATGCAAACTAAAAGTAACATTTCAATATGTAAAATGGTTATTTGACATAACATAATTAGCAGTTGGATTACATAAAATCACCATATTGAATAGCTGTTGATGTGATTCCAGAGTGAAACGGCTGTGCATCTAATATACATGCTGATCACACTGCTACAATTTTATAAAAGAGCTTGGTCCGAACGGGATATAACAGATTTCGAAGGCATTTTAGAATTTCGTCAATTGTACATCAAAAACCACGCACACTACATCTAAATCGAAAATAAACACCGATCATATCAAAATATATTTTTAAGTTGCAGCAAAAGTCCAATGATAAAATCATTTTCTCATAGATTTTAAATTCTTTGTACTGATATACAAGATTTTTGTCGAAATACCTAAAGTACAATATCGATCTCTCGCAAGGTTTTAGATTTTATTAGCCTACACTTATAAAGAAAACTCCGAACTATTGCTTAGCGATAGGTCAATTAAAACGCTCTAGACTACAAACAAACCGTATCTATGACGAAGGCATTATATCTATTCGTTACGACCGTGCGATGCCTAACCCCGGTTCCTATAAAAAACTAACGGATGTCCGTAGGACTTTCGCCATAGCAACGTTGTTATCTGTCAAAAAGTTTCATACATTTTATGTTGAAATAACAACGTTGCTATGGTGATGGACCTACGAACATCCGTTAGTTTGTTATAGGAACCGGGGGTAAGTCAGCGTTCTGACTAATGTCCTAATTTAACTCCGATAATTGTAAGGCGCCAACTCATCACTGTAGCGAATAAATATAACTGCCTTACAAGCCAGTACAACTTAACATTTCGATATATTTACATTGACATTCATAATCCATGTTAATTAAAGTAACCTGATCAATGCACTCCAAGTTTTCTTTCCAATTCCTTAAAAAACCATCGCAAACAGAGGATTAAACGTTAAACCCTCACCCCATTATGCATATTCGACCTAAAACCTGTATTAGCTAAAACGCATATTAAATCTGTTGCTATCTCTTTTCGTTGACATGAGTGACAAGGAAAAAACGTTCTAAAACGTACTTAAAACCTATATTAAATTGTCAAGTTTTTATGCATAAGGGGGTAAGACTTGACATTCGAAAAACAAAAGCAAATAGTTAATCCCATCTTAAAGGTTAAATAGTTTTTGTATAGTAATTTCAGGCCATTTATTGCTTTAGTTCTCGTGAATGCCAGTATACATTTAAAACACGGCAACAATCTTTAAACTTTCAGTAAACATGTATTGATGTTAGAGGAAATTGACAACACTAATATCTCATCTCTTATAATCAAGCAACTTATTTTAAAATTTAATCTTGTACAATACGATGAATTGTGCTACTAGAGGCATCTTCCAGCAAGCCCTGTTATTTTGGTATATATAAAAATCTGAGTTGCATGTAGGTCTATCAGCCACATAAAAGGGCTTATTGAAAGAATACCATTACTATATTTATGTACTTTATAAGACATTCTATTTGCAATGAAAAAACTTTTTTCAATAAATATAAATCGTAAACCATAATTATGCTGTTCTTAAAAGTAAAAATAAATTTCATACAATCATAGCTTAAACGACACTGGTAAGTTTACACCACTTAAACATTGCACTTAAATCAAAACTATTTTTTCTTCAAAAATTAATCTTTGAGCAACCCAACATTTTCTCCCTTATTATAATTTATTGTATTCATAATGTTGTAAACTTATCCAGTGCTTAATATCAATACAACTATTCAGACCAAACCATTTAATAATGAATTTGAACAAAGGCTATCCACATTTAGTTCATATAATTAAATATAAAAAAAATCCTTTGATCAAATTCAGTTTTCACGCCCACATACACTGTTAAGTATATTATAATTGCGGGCTAAAATGGCCGCTGTACAATTCCTTTTTTAAATTAAATCAACATTCTAAATTCGAAATTAACAACTGTCATAATGATAATTTCTTATTTGACAACGATTGTAAAACGACCATTCTAGCCCCACAGATTACATAATAATGCAGAAAAAACATATTTATCAACCATTTTGATACTTTGGCGTGGCAGAATATTGACAATGGATACAAACATTACAACGGTCCAATAAAAATAAGTAAGACACATAGAACGAACGCTTTATCTGACGCTTCGTAAGCGCACTGCCGACAAACGTGCAACTTTCTAAGATAGAGATTGTATATATTCTTGGTAGAAATTCACAAAATTGGCTATTGCGACCATGTTAAAGTATAACTTAGGTTAAACAATCAACGCTTTATAAATATTTCATATATTTTGAAGAACAAAAGTGCCATCAATATTTTCGAGCAACAAAAACCTGAAGGATATTAACAGACAATATTTCTTTCAATACTCAGGATTAGTCATTGCACGTACTTATTGTTTTGTCCAAACACACCTACGTTTTTGATGAATTTACATTATTTTCAGGGTTATTTTGAGGGAGTTAGTTGCACGGTCAGCCGGGCTATTGACAAATTGTCGCCAAATCGAGGTGTCACATGTGACAGTATTTTTGGATATTTCCTGTCATATTTGACTTTTGTTTCGCGACAAGTTAGTTAATAGCCCCGCCCCCGATTGTCTAACTTGTATCAAATTGCTGCGAATCAAAAATAACAGTAATCCGCGAAAAAAACGGCCAGATTTTACGTTAAATATGTAAGTTAATACTTAAGTTCTTAACTTACATACCATCTTATTTTACGGCCAGTCTCAATAACCTACCTATCTCTGGTTTTTCTTAATGTCAGTAGGTATTTGACACAGTTTGTATTTAAGAAATGTCAAATATCTACCAGCACTAAGCAAAACCGAGGATATATAGGTTATTGACACTGGTGGTGAGTTTTTTTCGCGGATTACTGTTATTTTTGATTTGCAACAATTTGATACAACTTAGACAATCGTAGAGCTGCCTATTTACATCATTCTAAATATTAGTTGCACGTAGCCGGTCTCAAACAGACCATGATACACAATTGTCAGGGGTTAGTCACGCCACGTCGTTATTTCCTGGTTGTTCTGCGCGTGACTGCGGGCGCGGCGCTTCTGTCTGCAAGAAGTAATTTACTGGATGATGAACGCTGAAAATAAACATCAATGTCAACAACGGGCGCGGCCCGCGAGACTTATTGTATAGGTGTTAGTTGTGGTCATTTACATGTTAGGTGAAGTTTTAAGATGTTAAAGAAAAAGAATGAGAAAGAAAGAAAAAATGTGTTTATTTCTGTAGGACCTAAAGGATCACTTAAAAATGTGAAGTCTTATAAGCTAGGTGGTTCTATTGCCTGTTCCAAAGCTACTCCCTACACCAGGGAAAGAATCAGGCAAGAAAGTGGTGTGGGCAGCTTTTTTAAAGCGATCCCTTAACAATCCAAAGCTTTAGATATACCCAGACCATACCGCATACATGTGAAGGTTCTAAGGAAGAATTGAAACACTATTTTACGTGAAATCTAATTCTATTTTACGTGAGTAATTTTCTTGTCTGTTAAAATTTCTTTAATAAATAAAAAGCAAAAAATAGGCACATTCCTACGCTAACTAAAAAGAAATTAGCCTCTCCCATGAATTCATATTCTCATCTCATTTCATATCCTCCCATGAATCACAATTCATATTTTTGAAACCGCGACCATGTCTATTGTAACATAGCCTAAACGTCGAAAACCTGTCTACATATTTCAAAAATATGAACCTGGTTTATTTACCTTTAGCGGCCGCCCTTCTCCCTTTACGCAGTGGAGTGACCGGCTCTGGCTTGGCCACTTTGGCCGGTGGTGTCCTTTTGGGTGTACCTCGCACATTCGCCTTAGCCTTCTCTACCACGGCCGTTGCGGTCTGAAGAAGAATACTTGTTAGAATAGTACTGGGAAAATGGGAAAATGTAGATGATTGGACTTGGGCTGAGCTATAGACATTATATTAATACAGCGGGAAATTGCTCACGTAAAAATATTGTCGATTTATATACCGACATGTTTCGATTACCCCATTAGACATCTTCAAAGGATCTAAAGCATTAAATAAAGATCTGAAAGAAAATGTCTCCCGCTCCTGGGATACAGTCGGGAAAAATTGCTAGTAAGCGCGGGGAATTTTGCTAGTAAGTACATATTTTATTTAACTATTGTTGTACCAAATCATTAAAAAAATAGGTATTAGAGACTAGATTGAATTATTGAAGTAAAAATTAATAATTATAATTAATTTTTAAATACTATTTGCTAAAAGCTCGTTTATACATAGGATTTAATTTCATGCAATTTAAAAACTAAGGCTTTTAAGGGTTTATCAAAAGCACACATTTATACAATACACATAGAATAAAAATAGAAATTTTGACAATTTAGAAAATCCAGTTTCACATGCACACAAAGAAATGCAAAGTAAAGAAGGACTTTGACACTTTTCACCAACACAATTGTACCATTTAAATGCTTAGTTTTAATTTAAAACAAAAGTATATTTATCTAGCCGATAGAAAGGATGCTTCCAAAGACAATTTTATATAAGTTAATTTTAAAACTATACTTCATTTCTTGAAACGAGCTAATAGGAAGGAAAATAAACACACGTGATTGGTCGTTGAAAATAATTGGATTGGCTAGATTTGACTATTGACAATTGATATGACAATCTAGCGAATCACGAGACATACAATTATTTTCGACGACCAATCACATGTGTTTATTTTTATTCCTATTAGCTCGCTTCAAGAAATGAAGTATAGTCTCACTCATTTGTCTTGTCGGTAGCTCTAGAACTTTAGATTCTGTTTCAGCATCTTTTATTTTGTACATAAATTTATTCACACGTTTATAGAAATTTTAGTTTATTTTATAGCATTTATAGCAATATAACCAAGATGGCTGCTCATATTTTATTATGTTTTCATTTTACTTTTAATAATATTAATGTTTTTAATATTAGTAATGATTTCATTCACATGCAATTGCCGTGATAAAAACATTATAAAGCCTAAATTGACAGATGTATGGCGACATTGGCGACTGATAAGTTTCAACAGTTCTAATGGTCTCCAAGAAATAAATTTTGCTGTTATTCATTAAATATGTTGGTGATTGTGCCTCATGCTGTTAGTCAAAAGAAAATAACACAGAAGCAATGAATGGATGATGAAGTTTAGAAACCTAGTGTTAGTTCTAATACAGACTAGACATAAGACATTTTCATATTCCCTAAGAGCGAGGCCCCATTAGTGCGTTGCGCTGCGTTGCGTCGTAAAAAATATATGGAAACCGTCGCAGCGTCCGTCGTCGCTGCGACGGACTTATACGACGCAACGCAGCGCAACGCACTAATGGGGCCTCGCTCTTACTAACAAGAATCACGAATTTTGAAGAGAATAAGACACAGGCAGCTAATTATGTGACTTGCTTGTCATAATTTCATATATTTTTTGATTTTTTTAATTAAATCTACTTCCAATCTAACACCTAGAATAATAGACTCCTTTTATCACTAATTAGTAGGTAATTAATTTAATTAGATTAAGAAGTACATGCAAACATGCAAATCTTCGAATTTTCCTAACACTTGATTTATGAATATTGTATGATGACAATGATTAATAAAATAATACCTTTACCCAATAAAATGTTGAACTGGATCTTATTATTACAGTGTGCCTTTAATTGTCATACTTATGCTGCTTTCACATTTAAGTAGTAGTTAGCGGCTAACTTGAAAATATAACATACATTTTTTTTTGTAAATACATACGTATTATAGATAGAAAACACCCAGACACGGAACAAATATCTGCAGAATATACAAACATTTGTCCCGTAGCGGGGAACGAACCCGCAACCTCAGCGTCTCAGCCTAGAGTTTTTTTTTTTTTTTTCAAATTTCACCCAACTGCGCCATAGAGGTCGTCAGATCAGTCGGTTTTAGACACTACGCCGCCGCTACCTACTTACCTAATATGAAAGTAGCTTTATACTTTTACCTTATCACCAGAGCAATAAGAACGAAGTCAGTTTGACTATAAAGGCAACTGCTCATGCATTATCCATCGAATCATAAGAAAATAACAGGAAATCTAACTAGAAAATAAAAAATTTAACTTTATGAAACACAAGTCAACGCCTCTATCTGTTTAAATAAGTTTTGATGATGAAAAAACAGCTAAAGGTCGGAAGAGGTCTACTCATTTCGTGATAAAACATTTAAAATACTTTACTTCAGTTTATAAATCGAGGGGAACTTAAAAGGGAATAAGGTTCAATGAACTCTCAGTGCTATTTTTGTATTATAAACTCAGACCAAATAAAAAATATTTTTTATTTGGTCTGAGATTATAAATAAATAATAATATTTATTTTTTAATGTCTTTAGGGAAAAACATAATTACTTATATAATATTATTTTAACATTCACTTCATTCATAGACCTCCCCACAATTAACAATTCTTAAATATCAACATAATTACTGAAAATTAATTAATTACACCATAAATTGTAATTTAAATACCCTTTTTACCAAAAGCCATTGCACAAAGAGCTACATAAGCAAATTCATGCTAGGCACTTAGAACTTTCCTTATGCTGTCATCATCAGAACAATCTAGATTTTTCACTCTCAAAACTATCATGATACATAATAAAACACGGAAAATACGTGAGTAATTTCCCGTGTGTTATTTTACAGTCAAAGTTGTATGATATTACTATTGATTTAAATTTATTGGATTTAAACAGATAGTATCGCGGTCTCGCTCGCGCACAGGCGGTGCGAGCGAGACGGCGACAGCGCGACGCACACACGTGAAAGTAATGAGTGATGGCGATACGTACATTTCTATAGATCCGTTGTACTATGCCTACCTTGCTTGTACTCGCCACAGCGGGCGTACTACCTGATGATTTTCTCTTATTATTGTTAGCTTTCGGCGGAGGTGTGGGCTTAGCTTTTCTCGTTGTTTTTGGACTGCGTTTCGGAGGTGTGCGTGCCTTTTTGACTGGCGTCGCATCTTCCTGCTGGAATTCCAAGTGTGATGTCAAGTTTTTTGACAGATTACAAAGATAATAATCTAAGAATTTTTAAAAACCACAGCCTCTTTGAACCCAACCATTTGAAAGTTGTAATATTTTTCTAGATTTAAAAGAAACAATGGCTAAGCCCAATATATTAAAATATGGCTGACCTGTGGAGTTACTTTCATAATGTAACTAAGATTATATGCTCATACAAAATACACGGTATCTGCCAGAATTTAGAAAATTATATCTGCGGTTTGTTATTAGCCCATGCCTTCACTCTTTTGTGCTAAAGCTGAACACACATTGACTATTATCGTTGCCATTTTATGATTACTTACAAAAATGTA
This sequence comes from Xanthorhoe spadicearia, assembly GCA_947086425.1. NCBI lineage: Eukaryota > Metazoa > Arthropoda > Insecta > Lepidoptera > Geometridae > Xanthorhoe > Xanthorhoe spadicearia. The sequence continues at coordinate 9,679,759 of OX352202.1, read as the reverse complement.
ATCCTAACTTGTAGCGAAATCGAAATTTGACGCCATCACGACTAAACTGCCAGTAAACCTGTCAGATTTGACAGAGGAAACGATATTACTGTCATATTTGACAGCTTATTAGTGATGGCGACTAATAACCCGTGCGCAAGCATACCCCCTCCCGATCCCCTCATCGTTATACTTATACTTAGCTGATAACTTAAAATAATCAATGTGCGTTCAGGCTATGATCCCGTGCTGTAAGTATGTGTTATGTTTGTACCGAAAGAAATAGAAGTGCAACATATTCACATTAGCTCTACTGCACAGTCATGTGATGTATTGCTAGGATATTGCCTAACTTGTTGCGAAATCTAAATTTGTTGCCATCAAGATAAACTGTCTACTAATGCTCGCTCTATAACCAACGTACATGTCCGTAGGTCCATCACCATAGCAACTTTGTTATTACAACATAAAATGTATGAAACTTTTTCACAGATAATAACGTTGCTATGGCGAAGTCCTACGGCCATCCGTAAGTTGGTTAAAGGAACTGGCCGTTAGACAATAAAACGCGACCACAACTGTCAGATTTAAAAGTAAAAGTGGTAAAAGCATTTCAAATATGACAGTGTGATGGCGAGAAATTTAATTTTCGCAACCAGTTAGGCAATAGCCTAGAATAGATGATGTACCAAAGCGTAGAAATTAACGTTACTGAAACCAGGTATTGAGATAATGAAACCATGTTTGTCAGTGCAATATCTAGCCTAAATTTGAAGGTAAAAAAGACGGAGACGATACGTTTCCGAGTTGATATTTTGTGAACTTTACTCTCATTCTTCATACATTTAGTAACTTATAGTATAGTATACTTAAAGTACTTTTCCGAGTTGATAATATGTGACTAGGGAATCCAATCCCGGGATTTCGGGATTTCATCGACGGGATTTGATCGAAATCCCGGGATTAAAATCACGAAAAATGATCCGGGATTCTGTGTCCCGGGATCACGGGGTTTAGGACTGGTTTCCCTATATGTGACCTTTTACTCTCATTCTTCATACAGTTAACGTATAGTATAGTATACTTAAAGTACTACTTCAATCTCATTCTTCATACAGTAAACTTATAGTATAGTATACTTAAAGTACTACATTCACTCTCATTCTTCATACAGTTAACTTATAGTATAGTATACTTAAAGTACTACTTCACTCTCATTCTTCATACAGTTAACTTAGTATAGTATAGTTAAAGTTACTCACCACAGTCTCATTAGCGGTCTTGTTCCTCGGCGATGATTTGGAGGCTGCGCGCTTGCTGGCTCGCTTCTCAAGCTGCGACTCGTCTGTGTACAGCGAGAGGTCCACTGCAGATGTAATGGTTTAACGGTGATTGCCTAGCTTACTGAGTTTAGCTGTACTATACTATGGCTCGTATTCAGAGACTTCACTCAAACTTGAGTCTGCATTTAAGCATCGATTTTTGACAGTTCTCTATGGAAACTGAGTTATGAATCACCGCATAAGACACGATTTATGCTTGAGTATAGTCTCTGAATACGGGCCTATGATGAGGAAAGATTTAGTTGTAGTATGTAAGGAATAAACTCAAAACCTACGTTGATTTTACAATGTATTACATTAGATACATTATTACTGCGTAACAGACTGTTTATGATTAGAATTAATTGAATATCCAGGCAAATTAAAGAGGAACAGGGGGCGGAGGCACAGCTGAGTTGACCCCTAAATCAAAGCTAGTATATTGGTTTGTTTGTTAGACGGAAGTAATCTCCGAGACTACTTAGTCGATTTCCACTGGAGAATGGAAGCGGCGCGAGCGCTTTCAGCGGCTTTCAGCAGCTGAGCGGTGCATATTGTATATAACTCACGTCCATCAGGATGCTCCGGTGTGAGCTGCAAGGTCTGGGGACTGGTCTCAGCGCGCAGGGCCCGCTGGAGTATGGAAGCGGTGCGAGCGCTTTCAGCGGCTGAGCGGTGCATATTGTATATAACTCACGTCCATCAGGATGCTCCGGTGTGAGCTGCAAGGTCTGAGGACTGGTCTCAGCGCGCAGGGCCCGCTGGAGTATGGAAGCGGCGCGAGCGCTTTCAGCAGCTGAGCGGTGCATATTGTATATAACTCACGTCCATCAGGATGCTCCGGTGTGAGCTGCAAGGTCTGGGGACTGGTCTCAGCGCGCAGGGCCCGCTGGAGTATGGAAGCGGCGCGAGCGCTTTCAGCGGCTTTCAGCAGCTGAGCGGTGCATATTGTATATAACTCACGTCCATCAGGATGCTCCGGTGTGAGCTGCAAGGTCTGAGGACTGGTCTCAGCGCGCAGGGCCCGCTGGAGTATGGAAGCGGCGCGAGCGCTTTCAGCAGCTGAGCGGTGCATATTGTATATAACTCACGTCCATCAGGATGCTCCGGTGTGAGCTGCAAGGTCTGAGGACTGGTCTCAGCGCGCAGGGCCCGCTGGAGTATGGAAGCGGCGCGAGCGCTTTCAGCAGCTGAGCGGTGCATATTGTATATAACTCACGTCCATCAGGATGCTCCGGTGTGAGCTGCAAGGTCTGGGGACTGGTCTCAGCGCGCAGGGCCCGCTGGAGTATGGAAGCGGCGCGAGCGCTTTCAGCGGCTTTCAGCAGCTGAGCGGTGCATATTGTATATAACTCACGTCCATCAGGATGCTCCGGTGTGAGCTGCAAGGTCTGGGGACTGGTCTCAGCGCGCAGGGCCCGCTGGAGTATGGAAGCGGCGCGAGCGCTTTCAGCGGCTTTCAGCAGCTGAGCGGTGCATATTGTATATAACTCACGTCCATCAGGATGCTCCGGTGTGAGCTGCAAGGTCTGGGGACTGGTCTCAGCGCGCAGGGCCCGCTGGAGTATGGAAGCGGCGCGAGCGCTTTCAGCGGCTTTCAGCAGCTGAGCGCCGCGCCCGCCCGCCGCGCGGCTTAGGGATAGCGTTGTTAGCACGCATTCCATGTCTGGATGACAAAAACATTTTGATTGGCTTTGGCTTAACATGGCAAAATTATTGAAGCGCGTTTATTATTTTCTGCCACGCTTAACTCATTCAAGGCCCACCTACTAGTAGTGCGTCCGGGGCACCCAACGTGTTAAAGAAAAAATATATAGTTTGACGCGGGTATTCTGCGAGGTGACGCGTGCTTTGATAGATAATGTAGAGTCCGTTTTCCTTTTGTTTTGTTGTTCAGTTGAACGCGCCTTTATCTTAAGCGCACGCATGTAATCAAACGTTTTGACAGCCCTGCCGACTTACCATGACCGTTTATTTATAGCGATTCAGTTTAGGTCCTACTACGAATTACTTTTGAAGTAAACTAAGGCGCTGATGTAAAGTTTTGACAGTCAGAACCTAAACTGAATCGCTAAATAAGACGTCATGGTACGTTCATTTTAGGACCTAAACTGCATCTCTTTTACTATAGGACCTAAACTGAATCTTTTAACATATAAGCATAGTAAGCCGGTTAATAACCAATCAGTACTGTAATTCATTACTTTAAAAAAAAACTTATAAGGACAAAACTAAATATGATTTGTATGACTTTTACACCAATAAACGGTTTCTAAGAAACAAATCAAATCCTACTATTTATTTATTTATTTATTTATTTATTTATTATTTGGAAAACCAACAGCTACAGTAGACAATATTAGAATCAATTATAGCTCTAGAAAGCCAATTACAGGTTCTCACTGATAGTAACATAATATTAATCAAAGATGTGAACACTAGCTAAGAATGTAACTTGTATAAGATTGTATAAATAAACTATAACACATACCTACATAAGAAAGACTCTATAGATAACAATATAAATATGAAAGAAGAAAAACATAATACAGACAACTAATCATTAAAGAAATGCTGTGCTAAGCATCGCCTTGCCTCGCCAATGCTACTACCAAATGGGTCAATGTTCGCTGTTCTACTAAATTTATTAACGATATCACTCGCTCTTAACAAATAAGAATTTTGTCTATAATTAGTGGAGGCTACCGGAACCGTAAGCGGAGGGTTATGTCTCAGAACCCTTCGTGGGACAGTAAATTGAAGTTTGCTAAGTAGGTCTGGACAATCTACAACATTGTGAATAATTTTAAGGATATATAGATAATCTGTAATATCGCGCCTATTTTTAAGTGGTAAAAAATGAAATTTTTTACAGAGTTCAACATAGTTAAAATCATGATAGGGGATCTTAACTCTATAACATAAATATCGTAAGAAGCGTCTTTGGATCGCTTCAATACGATCAATATAAATGCTGTAGCATGGGTTCCATATCTGGGATGCATACTCTAAATGACTTCTCACAAACGTGCTATACAGTATTTTTATGGTTTTAGCCTCCGTAAAGCTTTTAGAAAGACGCATTACAAACCCAAGAGCTCTAGATGCCTTACTAACTATCTTGTCAATGTGTACATCGAATAGTAATTTTGAGTCGTGGTAGACTCCAAGATCTCGAATATTATCATTTTTGGTAAGAACTTGTCCCTGCAGTGTGTAGTTAGTCACCATAATATTGCTTTTACGCGTGAAGGTAGTGACGGAGCATTTAGAGGGATTAAGTTCGAGCTTATTAACACGACAGTAGTCTTCCAAGCGATATAGGTCTATCCTACTAATATTATAAATGTGAAAGTTTGTTAGAATGTTTATTATTCTTTCACGCAAAAACGGCTGGACCGATTTGGTTGAAATTTGGTATGTAGATAGGTGATACCCTGGATTAACACATAAGCTACTTTTTATCCCGAAATATAAAAGATACCATTTTATCCCGCGGGAACGGGACTTACGCGGGTGAAACCGCGGGGCGCAGCTAGTAGCCAATAACAACAATATTGTATCACTTACCAGTAACATCATAAAAGTCCGGCTTGTAAGTCTCGCCGGATGGATCTGCCTTCTTGTCTTGCGACAGCCAGCGTATCTTGATCTTACGCGTAGTGCGGTAGACATTCTGCATTGTTTGACACACGTAGAAACCACCCTCGGCGTTCCGGACAGCTAAGTACTCGTTTCTGTAATCAAACAGAATTCTTAAGAAATCACTGAGATGGCCAAGAGATTAGATTGGTGAAAAGGCAATGGGCACGGCATAGGTTATTAGGTAATACTAGCATGTAGCATTTAATAACCAAAATAACTGGCGATGTATGAAGGAAGCGCCTATATATCTATACTTAATTTCTTGAAGCGAGCTAATAGGAAGATGAAATAAATTTACGTAATTGGTTGTCAAAAATAATTGTATATCTCGTGATTGGCTAGATTGTCAATTGTCAAATCTAGCCAATCCGAGAATACACAATTATTTTCGACGACTAATCACGTGCGAAATGCACGTCACGTGAAATAAAGTATAGGAGTGAATGTCGTAGGGCTGAAATGATTATGATGATTCTTCTCACCACATCAAAGTTTCTCAACTTCACAATTTTTTAATGATATCATTTTAAAGTATAATTGAAATTTCAAAGTCTTTCAAAGTAACTTAAAGTTACCTAAATAAAATATGACCATTGTTTTTATTAACTTACTTGTAGAAAACAATAAGTTTGTCATCGTTAGGTTTGGTGGGCGTCGAGCGGCCGGCGGAAGCTGATAGCTTGGTCGCCATCGCCAGCTCGGGAGTTGGAGACTGGTACAATTGGACCTGGAATTGGAAGAATATGATGTCATCATCCCGTTTTAAGTGTTTCAGGCTCGTATTCAGAGACTATACTCAAGCGTAAATCGTGTCTCTAGGATTCATAATTCAGCTTTCATAGAGAACTGTCAAAAGTCGATGCTTCGTTCGTTCGTTCGTATGAGCAAGTGGCCAACTCTGGTGACGGAGTTGTAAGGCGTTGTATAGCTAAGAAATCATTTTGTTAATGGTTATTAGAAGTTATCTATCCATATTGTGCTGCAACTTGCTAATTTCAAGTTTGGCGCTGATTCTAAAGTTGTTATTAAACCTATTTTATAATTAGACAAATTTTACCTCTTTATAATATTAGTATGTATAGAAAAGAAAGACAAGACATTTTGATGGATCTTTCTAATCTTTCCAAGCTCATAAATTAGTCATTACATCAACAAGTCAGGGCCAATTAAATGCACATGGTATAGTCTATCTATAAAGTCCTGACATGAATGTTTGAGGAACTAAAATTATTCGTGTATCTGGCAGCACCAAACAAAGGTATAACAGCTGTCGTCAGCTGTCATCGAGTGAGTTCAAGAACATATTTTCCTCTATTTTTTATTGTTTTCTTAGTTAAACTGCAATGAAATGAAACCGAACTACGCACAAAAGTATCACAAATAAGTAAAGTGACACGAGAGTGACACGCGGGAAGTGATTTTTAAGTTTTTAAGCAATGTTTAGCGGAATACCAAGTTGGACATATTTTGTGGGATTTGGATGATTTAAATGGGCGAACAGCATCTATAACGGGTATGTAATCGTTTTATTGGTTGTTTCTAATCTGCCTGAAGTAACAAATTGACCTAAACTACGATTTGGAGACCAAAAAAGGCATTGTTTACATTGCACATTTTTACGTCAGATTGAACATCACAGTAAGTCATGTTGTAGTGAGACCATCTAATCTTGATACATTAAAATGGCACACAGTCTAGCTACGTTTTCTGCCTACCTAAGTATTTAAAATTTTAACTAATTGCTTTATGTTTAAAATGCTTTTGATTACCTACTTTCAGTATTTTTTTTTTTAATTTTCAGGTAGGTAAATCAGAAAGTACCTACGGTTAGGCGAATTCAAGAATGATGGGAAGTTTGAAACTGCTGTGAAACACAGTAGGGTCTGCCAAGAAAGCAATGGACAATTTTAATATTTGTGCACTACGGCAAAAAATAAAATTCTTATAAAAATGACAATGAAATCCAATTTTGTTTCATTTGCCTTCACCTATGTACCTATGTATGAACACTCAACAGTTTAACCTTTTAATCCAACATTATTACACAGATAAGCACAAGATTTAAAAAATAAAACATGCCTTCCCAAATTCCCACCTAAAAGCTGGTAGGAACTTTTACATGGAACGAACTGCAAGTATCAAAATCAGTAGTCACACTATAGGGTTGCTATATACATTTTAGCAGCGCCCTCATTTATTGTCACGACTTTATAGACAGACTATACTGATAGTGACATTGTTTACTTGTTTTGATATTAGAATTAAAAGATAAATTAAAAAGATTTATAATTTGGTTCACAAACTAACTTGCAATACTTTTATAATTTTGAACTTGTAATAGACTTTGTTTGCAACAAATAAACTCAGTAACTACATATTTAACTACTAGTCCAATTAAAAAAAAATTACTATTACAAAGCTGTATATCACTGAGTACTATATATATCACTGAGTAATTGATGAATACTTGTGCAAAGTCAGTACTGGCAGCTAATCTATACTAATTATAGAGGAGGTAATTTCCGAAAACTCTCAACAGACTTCATAAATTCTTTCACCATTGTGTAGTATGCACTGTTGAGATGGTTATAGACTATATTTTACCCTGGTACTTTCATTAGTAATAAATTAGTTTTAGTAATAAATAAATACAATTATAAACCTACCTTTGTTCTGTTCCTCTTACTCCTAGGGTCAGGAGTATTATCACCTTCGGCTGCCTTCTTAGCCGGACTTGGCCCATCTCCTTTAGCCGGAGAAGTTTGTCTTCTCTTCCTCAAAGGAGGTGTCACTGTCGCCAGTTTCAAAGTAGATCTAGGTTTAGGTTCTTTTTTGGCCTCAACCTTTTTGGGCTCAACTTTTTCTTTTTCCACAGGTTTGGTCGGGGCATCTACTGCATCTTCCTTCTTGGGTGCTTCAGGTTTTTCCTTCACTTCTGGCTCTTTTGGTTTCTCCTCTACTTTCTCCGGTTCTTCCTTCTTTTCATCAGGTTTGGCCGGTTCAGGCTTTGCATTATCAGAGGGAGGATCCTGTTTTGGTGGGGCCGGAGCTTTTTCTTTCTCTGGCGGACTGGGTTCACTGTTTGCCGATTCTGGCACAGGTTTCGAGTCACTTTGTGAAGGTGCAACGTCCGCTGTTGGTGCTGGTTTTGGTTCTGCTGGCTTCGATGGAGATTTTTCAGTAGGTTCACTGGCTGTCGCCGGTTTAGGCAGAGCCGGTACATCTGCCTGAGCCGGACCTGGCGTTTCAGGTTTCTGAGGAGTGCTCGGGGTAGAAGAAGGCTTTTCAGGAGGTTTAGTAGTACTAGGTGAAGTCTTCGCGATGTCTATCTTGTCTTTATTAACCTCAGCATTTTGGGCTTTCAAAGTAACAGGAGCATTTGATGCTGCTTTTGGTGAATCCACCGTCCCATTGGCTTGTCCAGTGGAGTCCGGTTCTTTCTTCTCCGGTTTCTCGGGTGATCGTGTGAGGGCCAGAGGTTGGGATGCCTTGGCTTTCTCGGCAACCAAGCTCAGCGGGGAGCTGGTGCTGGGCGCCTTGCTGGGGCTGGCGGCGGCGGCGGCGGGCGGCGCGGGCGCGGTCGAGTTCTGGTTGACGTGGGAGAGGTTGCCGTGGTTGCTCATGTTCTGAGCCATCTGCGCCATGTTGGCCGACACGGGGGCCATGGAGGGCACCGCGTGAGGGGGCACCTGCGGCGCCGGGACGTGCTGCGTCAAGTTCTGAACGTTATTGGTGCTGGCGCCGTGATTCAAAGAATTCTGAGCGCCCTGAGGGTGTCCCACTGATGCGTGATTCACGCTCGCGACGTTTCCCTTCGCGGGACTCGACTGGCCTCCCTGCGGAACTCCCGCGCTCGCCAGAGCCGGCTTCAAAGCGGAGTTCATCTCGATAACTTCGAGCTGAAAAACAAAAAATTGTTTGTTTACCGTTTTCGAATCGCAGCGTGTCACCCACAACAATATCTCGAGTACGTAAGTGTATAGGATCGAACGCGCGCAACGTAAGAACGCGCGGGGAGCGCTCGCTGGTATTCCAGACCGTTTACTAGGGTACGCGGCACAAAATCGTAGAGATGATTTGTAAGGAAGTTACCGCTAGTCTTTAGAAAGAAGAACGCCCATCCAAACAGTTCTATGTGTTGGCTCGCGGCGAAGATAGCCGCAAAAAATATGCGTTGCTATAGCCAAGAAACTTCCGCAAGAGCCCGCCGCTGGTTTACTTTTGATGATGCCACAAATTTGTTCACTTTTGCACTGATCAAAAGCTTGATCTCACTCGCGGTATAATTCCATGATTTATTCACACTTTTTATCACGAATTAGCATTTACTTTACTGAAGAACAAGTACCTAATCGGGAACAGAAGTTCAGCCACAGAACATAATACTCAAGAGAAGAACGACAACTTCATACATTTGAAATGCATACACGGAGCACACTAGCGCTCCACTTAATGCCAAATGTACTATTCTGTAGCGCGGCAGATTCAAATTCTGTAGCGCGGCAGATTCAATTAATAGAATCGAATTGACTTTTCATTATAAGGCATAGAAATATAGAATTTTCGTTTACTACAACAGTAAACGAAAATTCTATATTTCTATGCCTTATAATGTTTTTATAAAAGTAAATTTGGCTGTTTAGAACCTCCAGGTTATAATCCTAGCCTACCTACCTATAAACATAACCTCCTTTGGCAATCGGGTAAAGTTCAAAGTTAAAACAGTTCTTATGCCTTAAATTTAAAATAGGTACTTAAAAACGGATAGTAAATAAAACAGAATTTTAAACGTTCTATCACATCTATTTATTTTTTTCTTCAAAGATTTCATTTCATTTCAAAAGTCATTTTCGCACAGGAAGAGTCACTAGCCGAAAATCACAAATAGCGTAAATTTCGCATTGAAGTCTCTATCTCACAAATTTTTGAGGGCACTGGAAGCACACCGAAAACTAAAATGTTAGTTTCACACTAATTGAGTCCTATGAAAACTATCAGACAGAAAATTAGAGAAATTAACGAATTTACCGGCACCAAGTCAAGTAAACAAAACAAACAACCACAGACAGAGTACTTTGCTACCACCATAAACCAGCCAGTGTTGCCATTTCATAGAACCATATTCTAACAAATCTTATCTTAATAAATTATAAAACAATTGCTTATTTCATTAAAATTTTTAGTTTTAGTCTACAAACAATCGAAATCAAGTGTTTAAACAATTTTTACTCTATTTTTAGGTAGTAAAATGCTATTTTCGGTGTGTCTTTCAATAATAAAACCTTCCAAAATGGTAGCTACGTTTTGAGTCGTGCCTGATCCTGCTATCTTTTTCTTTTGTAGAGCGTTGTCCTCTTTTGGTTTATTATGCCAGTGCTTGCATTGGTTCTCTAGTAAGCTGACCCCCCCTGAGTTCAGCAGAGATGGCGTCGGCTCAACGCGCATGCGCCACCTTCTTTTGCTGTCCGCCAATAAAAACTAGTGACGAAACGATGCTCAACGAGTTTTGAACGGATTTTTCCAACAAATAAGTCTTTCTCTTTCTGACTTTAGAATATTTGTATAGGCCTTTCTCTTTTTATCGTTTTGTTCATGTTCATGACGTCACTTTATTGGATGCGTTCAAGAAAAACAAAATAGTTCTCTCTCAATGAGACACCGGTGTTGGTTGCTTCCAGAAAAATGCCTATTAATTATTATAATGCGGCACATTTTGGAAAATTTGTTTCAAAAATGTTTTCTACCTACCTCAAGCGAAACAATTAAAAAGACGTGTGGTGTGGCACTCGGGGACTGCCGTGGTAAAGCTATTGCATGCCACCTAGAGGCGAGTTGCTGAACTAAAGTGACAGCGTTACGTGATTTCGTTACGGAATTTCTGGATTCGGTCTCCACGCTCAAGACCCGCAATAGAAGCTTCAGTTATGAAGATGATTGCTCTGAGTTCAGTTCACTTCACTTCTTTGTTGTGGCTACTGCGACTACGCGCTAAAAGCTATGCAATAGCTAAAAACTGTCTGACATTGACAGTGGCAAAAAAAAGTTTTTGATTGAATGGTGATTGTAGTGACTGATGCGATGGATGAATCATTGTCATCATGACATGTTCTAGATCAATCAATTCAATTCAATTCATTCACTCACCGAGTTGAATTTTAGATAGAATCATCTAACCATAGAGTAAAGTAATACACGGGGTACATCTAACCATAATCCATGTGCTGTGCTGTGTGTTTAATAAATAAATAGGTACACAATATTGTGCATTTCGGCTCGGGAACCGTGAAAAATTACTTAGGAATTACTGAAGTCTGTTGAATCGCGCTCAAAGTAATCTCGGTGTGATTTATTTAAATAAAATGGTAAGTAAAGATCAACAAATCCACCTGTACTGTATCTACCAATTTATTGCGACTGCACCATCATCGGGTGGCTTTTGACATCTTTAAATTCTTTATTCTTCTATGATAACTGGAAATTAATTCCATTTATTGTATAGTGACTTATAATACAACTTTAAAAACATAACCTAATTCTTATGATGATGTTTTTACTTTCAGGAAGTGCTAACGCGACCCGCCGAGGAGTTTGGTAATGACGAGACCCTGGAGCATCTGTGGGCTGCCAGAGCAATGGAGCATAGCGACATTTATTTCAATGTAAATAACAAATTACTAAGTATGTTATTTTACTGATAGGTTAATCAAAGTGCCTTGTAAAAGACACTGATGTTGATACCAAAACTTGAATTTTTTTAATATCAAGCTCAGACTTTCAAGAGGGTTGGTGGGACCTAGGAAAAGACCGAGAGAGATGGAAACAATTGGGGGAGACCTCTGCCCAGCAGTGGGAAAGTATAGATTAAAAAAAAAAAAAAAAAGCTCAGACCAAATAAAAAGTAAGTAATCAAGTTGCTTTGCCAAGCAGTGGGGTGGGGAGTTACAGTGGTCTTATAATTATAATAATAATTTGTCAAAAAGCATGCAGTTTTAAAATTATATGTTAGGATTTTAAAACCCCTTCAATTTTATGAATTTGAATTCTTAGCTTATTGTAAAATATCTTTGAATTCTAGGTACTATGCTCTGTGGATACAAGATGGCTGCAGCTAACACCTCACGATGACCTGATCCATTCCACCTTCAGACAAGACTTCCCGGACCTAAACGTAGCCTTCATAAAAGAAGAAATCATCAAAAACAACACAAACAAAGCGAAATGGAGAGTTTTCTGTGAAAAGTTCAAAAACATTGTTGAAGATTACAGTTTTGGAACTTTGATGCGTGCCGACACCAAAGGGGACTACTCAGAACGAAACACAATCCTTGTACCTCGAGTTCAGTTCTATGCGATAGAAATAGCAAGAAATAGGGAGAACTTAAACAATGAAGTGAAGAAACATTTCAAATGTGCCTCAAAAGCAACCATGGATGAAGAAAATGGAAAGGCAGTATAGAATATAACCAGATCTTACCCAGATATTTATGGAGCCTATAGCAATAATGCCTAAAATGTGATTTCGGAGCCTATTCATGTAGCGTTATTTAGGACAGCTAGATATTTTAGATACTCGAATGTAGCAAAATATAAATAAACCCAGAAAACTGTAGTAGTTGAATTTTGCCATAAAATTAATACATTTGCCTGTCTACTAGTATCTGCCATTTACCTTGTATTGTAACAGTTATTAACAAATTATCTATAATTTTTCCAACAAATGCATGCAGTTTTAAATTTGTACTAGTATGTATAGACAATTAATATACTTTACAAGTCATACTTGCATTGGTCCGTCTCTAGAAGCTGCCTATTTAGCATGTATGTTTAATTTTCTTGTCTTTTTCATGAATATGGAAAAGTATAGCAATACATACAACAGCCACTTGATCCAAACTAGACTAGAGCTTAGGTTTGTATTTAGACTATTTGTTTCTTAGCTGAAATATATCCATAGACATAGCTGATTTATCTATTTAAGTTTTTTCTTATAGTTTCCAATCTCAACATTTGTGTATGACGATATCAAATTAGAAACTATTGAGGTGTGTAAAATAAGCTCAATAAAATTTTTAATTAAACTTTATGATATTATTACATTAGTTTTATTTACTTTTGTAATCCTACTAATATTATAAATGTGAAAGTTTGTGAGAATGTTTGTTATTCTTTCACGCAAAAACGGCTGGACTAATTTGGGTGAAATTTGGTGATACCCTGGATTAACACAGGCTACTTTTTATCCCGATATTCGCGCGGGAACGGTACTTACGCGGGTGAAACCGCGGGGCGCAGCTAGTATCTTATAAATTCTTTAATCTTTTTCGGTAATATGCCACCACCGCACTACCGGTAGTTTATGAGCTACAGATGGATACTCAACTCAATCCCTGTGGGGTATTGAGGTGACTGTCACTTTTACCCATACCTTTTTTTTGTCAAAACCCATAACCTACTATCAAAGTGCTTTCATATCAGTCAACCTCTCATAACCCTCTGCAGCAATATCTATTTGGGAGAACCTCTTGACATGTGCATTACTATGGTGGAATGCCAACTCGTATAGTTGAAATTTCTCAATATCTAGTCTTGTAAAAATCTTATCCTTTTACATTTCTGTTTACTTCTCTGAATTTGATATTAAGGTACTTCTCAGGGATTTCAATCTAACTAGACTGGGAAAAAAAAGCTAAAAAGCTCTTCAAAATAAAACAATTACAGAATTTTTACATTTTTATTTTGGTCTTATAAACTATGTTTACGAGGCTTCCATTGCGGTGGCAGTCTCCTCAGTGTATTTGCCCTTGTCCTTGCCGAGGGCTGCAAGTCTGCCCTTAGCTCTGCGATCAAGAATCGATTTACGGTCCTTGTTCATCTTTAACTTTACGATCACACACTGAAATAGAAAAACATACTTGTTATATTTGTATTAAGTGAAGTAATGTTGTGGATAAGGGATTGGAAGATCAGAGCCATGGAAGTGTATCAGCAAGAGCAGAGTCTGTGTATCATTAGCCATTGGCCGAAGCTGCCGGCATCAGTGATACACAAGACAGAGTCTAAGTTGAAGTTTATCATCATTGTGAGAGAAAATAAATAAAATGATTAATGATTGATTAATGATAATAATCATTTCATTTATAATTTATTGGCTTTCAACAGTTTTAAAATTTCAGCCTCTTGGAATGTGAAGGTGTAATGTATATCATCATCAGCATCCCCATCTATCCCACTGCTGGGTCTAAACCCCCAGGCCTATGCCTTCCTTTCTTTTGCCTGCCGTCCTACGACTGACATGTATACCAAATTCAAATTAGAATTTGTAATTACTTTCATTCATAGACAAAAGTTTATAATTCTAATAACCAAATTAACAGAAGAAATAATTATATACCTACATGTAGGTTTTTTTTGTAAATTTTTACAGTTACATATTTAGCACAATATAATAAAAGTAATCATGCTTATAATTTCACCTTTGAGGGATGAATGCCGACGTATGCACTGGCTCCATTGGCCTTCTCACGCTGGATCCTCTCAATGTAGACGACAAACTTTTTACGGTAGACTTGGACAACTTTGCCAACCTGCTGACCTTTGTAATGTCCACGCACAACCTAGAACAAGACATGACTTTAGTAGGGTAAATATTTTCAAGAAATTCCTACTATCTTGTAAATGTTGACTAAATTGTGGGATTATGATGATAGTGTTGATGTAGCCAGAAAGATTTTTGAAAATACAAATTATTTCTATTTATACTGATTGAATAATTGTGGTATCTGTATAATATTGTGAAACACTGGTTATAATTCAGTTTGTTAGACAGAAGTGTATTTGTTTATAAAATACTGAAATAAAGGCAATACAATCAGAGCCAAGTTCTTAACCAGGGCATGGACTAGCAGAAGCGTCCAGGACTTGCCAAAGAAAACCTCTGGTTCATCCCAAACACAGCTGCAATCATCCATAGTCTGTGAATGGTTTGGTATCATCATTTTAGTATTGCCACTAGTAAACATAACCTAGCATCGGACTTAGAGGGGAAATAAGGACTTTATAACCTAAGTTTACATGGTATTTACAGAAACCATCAGAGCCAAGTTCTTAACCAGGGCATGGACTAGCAAAAGCGCTCTAAACTTGCCAAAGAAAACCTCTGGTTCGTTCAAAGCACAGATACAGTCATCCATAGTCTGTGAATGGTTTGGTGTCATCATTTGGTTTCTTGTAAACATAACCTACCGGGAATGTTTGCATGGAAAACAAAGCACTCTTTACCTGAACTTCGTCGTCTTTACGGATGGGCATCGATTTGACGTTGAATTTCTGTTTCAACTCCTTGGAAAGAGGAGATGACATGAGAACTCGTCTGATGTGCGAGGGAGCGCTGAAATGGCGCTTCCTGTTTTTCCTTCTCGAGGATGTGACGAGCTTATTGTACTTCATTCTGTCACTCTTCACTGAAAAGCCAAAATATCACGTTTTATTCACAGACTCCAATGTTTAGGTTACTGTTCCCTGCGTGCAAACTGTCAGTTTGCCGCGATCGTAATTCTGAACACTGACAATGAAATTGCACAAAATATACATCGTAAGGGATACTAAATTATATATTTAATTTAATTTGGACTGTTTTCACTAAAAACATCGAGGAATTACACGGATATTCACGGATAAATCAACGTACCCGATACGACACGGCAAAGAATCGAAATAAAAAGGAATATTGTTTGAATGTTGCCATGTGTTGTTCATAAAGTACCGTGATCACCTTTAGGAAAATTGACATAAAATGTAATAAAATGCTATTTCAGGTTTTAAGATTATATTACTAAAACCAAATAATATTTTTTGATACAAACGACTTCGATTGATAAAAACAATTGGTCTATAGTTATTTTTTATGGGTAATCAGTAAGACTTTCCTGTTTATATTTTCCCACAATACGAGAGAAGAAAGTAAAATGGCAATACTTTAAGTTCACGTCAAACTACCGTTCCGTTCTACGCGAATGGTATTCAGAAAATCGTATTTTATCCGTAGTTGTATTTTATTATGCTGTTGCTGTGGCTGTTGCAAAAGAGCATCAGCAAACTAATAATTAATAATATTAAAAAAGACGTGTAGCACTCGGGGACTGCTACGGTAAAGCTATTGCATGCCACCTAGAGGCGAGTTGCTGAACTAAAGTGACAGCGTTAGGTGATTTCGTTACGGAATTTCTGGATTCGGTCTCCACGCCAAGGCCTGCGATAGAAGCCATGAGCAGTATGAGCACCATGAAACCTTCCTCTGACACTCAAGCGCACACTCAGACGGCAACTTGGCGGCAAGCAGTGCATAGCAGGAGATTTATTCTGCACAGCGAAAGACTAAATTTTAGGTCAGCTTAAGTTGGTAGAAACTGAATTCAGAAGGTTATTCAACATAGGGCTGACCTGTAATGATTGTCACGATGCATCGGTGTCGATTTGTAGAGTATAGAGGCAGTGACCGTGCACGATCTTTGCGTTTGTGAAACGTAGTACTGCCACACAGTATTTGTACCTTATATCGGGTACTGCCAGCTACGACGTGGTGACTTGCTACACTACACAAAGTAGGTAGGTAAGTAGGTACTTAACTAATCTATTAGGTCAAGTATTTTTTCTAACTACAAAAGAAAAACTAAGTAGCATTTTTGAAAAGTAACCGCTACCAGTCTATGAAGTATCTGCGCGAGAAGAGGACGAGGCAGTATTTTATTTGCAAACGTTAGGAACCCCGTCTTGCCCCCCCTGTTACCTATCCTGTAACGAGGATCTATTTCAGCTAAATGTGAATAAAAGTTTTTGCGAGAAGAAGTAGGTATCTACCTACTAACCACAAGTGGTTGTGTATTTTGTGTGCTTTGTAGCAAATAAATGATTTGTCATGTCATATCTATTTCAGCGGTAGACCTGTGTTTGGCAATCTTATGTAGGTGGTATCCAGATGTAGGTAAGTGATGCTACGCCGTAGCTACTTCGTAGACTGATAGCGGTTAGGTACTTTTCCGAAAAGCTTTTGTATTTTTGGTTTGCTTTTTGGTTACCTACATACCTACCTAAATAGAAGTGATATGATAATACCTTCAAAATTTCGATGTGGTCACCGCTTTGATACCTAAGTAAATTTTCTTCAAGAAAAGTGTTAAGGTAAGTTCCTATCATTAGGTGTCTTAGCAAATCTATATTATTTACAGGAGCTTTGAAGGCGAGGTAGGAGCAGGCGATTTACGAGAAGCAAAAACAGGAGCTTTGAAGGCGAGGTAGGAGCAGGCGATTTACGAGAAGCAAACGGTGTTTACCGTGGAGGCCGCATGACCTTGTGACCTCTGAGGCATCGGCATCCTCGGCGTCGTTCGGAGGATGGCGGGCGTCTGGTGCCGCGCATGCGCCCCTCGCGCCGCCCGGGCCCGCTCTCGCCAGTGAATGGAGCGCCCGCGGCAGAGGCGCACGCAGCCCTATCAGCTCCCGCTCGCTTCTCAGTGATGGTCCGCGCGTGAACCCAGGATGGCCGCGCGCTCAATCGGGCCCGGCCAACACAGACGATGCGTGCCGCCGTAGGTAAGCTCAAGGTCACATCTCTCTCAAATCTGTGATGTCATGATCTCTCGGTTCTGAGGATGAGTAACCTCGGTACCAGCTCGGCACATTGTGGCAGCACGTTAGGTAAGTGCGAATCTCGCGCTCTGTGAGACAGATTTTCTGTGCGTGTTAGGCGAACCACGTTTCTGACGCGCCTGAAGGATTTCACACTAGAAAAAGATTGATTTTTGTTCATTTAGGGTTGTTAAAGGCATCATTTTGAAAAATCGCCCGAATAATAAATGAATTTTGTGATTAGTTATACAATAAGGCGAGCGAATTTGAATTCAAAATGTAATATTCCTTTTACGAAAGGCCTTGTCTTCAAAAAAGCAGGTTTTCATTAGCAAAAGGCGTAAATATGTTCGCAACGGCTCCCTCTAATAAAGATTCTGTAGGTACGCCCGGCAAAAGGCTCCGAAAGGTCGAAGCATCGTTTCGTCTCAGATTTCATTATTCGTCAATTACATGAGCCATCAAGTTTAATAAGCCCTTCTTTAATTAAAATCAGATTACGGATAATGGAGGTAATTTTGTGTTGAAAACCAAAAAGGATAGGTTCTTTTCTTCTAAATTACCATATTAGACAAACTTACGGTCAACATTATGGATTTTGGTACCTCAGGTGACATTGTCGTAGATACCTATAGGTAATTTACCTATAGTTTTATTGGAATCGAAAAATGACTCATCCCAAACTGACGACGTTCCAAAAAAAATTCTAGGCTCTTTTGCATTACAAAACATTTTTTTCGTAATCTTTCTGCAGGTCAACGACCTAAGGTCTTTGTGATAGACTGACGCTTCACAAAAGGGCTTCGTTCGTGAATGAAAGATAAGCAAGATGGCAGATTTAAAGGCACGACTCAGTCTCGAGTACAGAGTATTAGGATGGGTTCAATCGAGTCACACATGCAGGCTTAACATGTGCAGCGTGAGATACCTTGTAGCCTATGTAGACAAAATGTCCAACTAAAAATAATATTTTTGGATTTATAAGTCCATAGCCAAATAAATCAATTCATATTTAAAACTATTTTAATAATTAAATATTACTTTTGGAATTTTTAAAATCCGACTTTCCATTCAATAGATATTACAATTCAAAAATTACGATTCGACTAAATCGTTGGCATCGACAAAATTTTGTCATCTCATTCGTGAGATATCTCACGCTGCACATGTTAAGCCTGCAGATCCTGTCCCTGTCACTTTGGTATTGTTTTCCCACCATGTCACAGTATTACTTGCGCTCGTGGCGAAGCTTGCTAAGACGATCTTGATAGATCTTCAAAGCTACGTTCTGAGCGGTCACTACTTGGATGGGTGACCGCAAGTGGCATTAACAACTGAGCGCTTCCGTGCTTTCCGAAGCACGGAAGGGCACATTAAATTATTAGTCCCGGCTTTTCTTTTAAAGCCGGGACCAATAATTTACCTCAAACTTTTTGAGGCGGCCCAAAAACGATGATGAAATCTTCATTATCTTCAATTAACCTATCCGTAAAAATATCAATTAGCTTTTTCAGATGTAGGTTCGATTATCAACCAGTATAATGTTATAGATATTTTTAACACCCTGCTTACATTATAAATATTAAAAAGGTGTACAAAAAGCCTAAGCTTAAAAGACTTCTCATTGAATAAAATTGGTATTTTATACCGAGTATTTATTTGCCATTTTCAATTGCAGTAAATAAAGCTTACTTTATTTATCAATAACTTCTACGCCTTTCCGATTCCGCGAAACGATCGGCTTCTATTGCAACTTCGGTTTTCCATTCATGGAATTCGTGCAATGGAAAGTATCTTGGTTATTTTTATTCGTACTGAAAAGTTCTTCATTTATTCAATTTTATTTATATTTTTTTGTATTCGATACTTTCTCATTAGGTACTTAAAGATTTGAAGAATTTATTTTGATCTTTTATCGATACAGTTGGATTAAGAGGCAACTTAAAGACCTCAGTTCAAATAAGGGGCACTTAAAAGACGTTGAGACAGACGTTTTTATAATGCAATGATCGGAAAAGGTAGAATATATTATTTTTATAATGTTTTAGTGTTTTAGGCCTTCACATCTTTAATAGATAGTGGTAGTGCTTGGAACATTATTGAGATGAAATAGCCTTGCACAGCATATAAACCATCCCTCAGCTTAGCCGGCCATATCCACAGGAAAGACAATGATTCATACGTGTTGGGCTGACTAGCCGCGGGTTTCCTCATCACGACTTCCGTAACCGTTTATAAGTGCACTACCAAGAATTCGAACCCACCCTCTGAACGAAAGTCGAAGTACCTACATTACCACAGTGCCAGCCTTAAATGACTGTTTTAAACGATTTTGTAAAACTATAAACTAGCAATGTGGTAATAAATTCTGCCATGTTAGCTTACTTGGCCATTCATGATAGATTGTCGAAGTTAACCGTCGTTTTATACGGTCATTGGATCGGTGACCGATTGCGGTATTGACACGAACCTGCTCTTAAAGGGCATGTTGAATTGCTTTTTTTGGCTAAATATACTTGACATTCACAAGTTCTGTAAAACTTATTGTATGTAGGTACATTCATATTCACCTATTTAAGGCCAATTCAAACGTACACGGTTTTCTCTGCCGTTGTGGGTAGAGGCACTCTATTCTGTGGTAGAGGTACCACATTTTCTATGAAGTTGCGTTACTAGAGCGACTTAATAGGCTTAATAATGTGCAAAAAATGTCCAAAATGACATTAAATATCTCGAAAATGTCAAACTGTTCTAACGTAGGTACTATGCTAGAGCAGGAGAGAAGATTATCGACGACACAAAGGTTTGTTGTGTTGCACACCGAGCGGGATTTGCTGCCACTTTGGGAAAAGTAGAAGTAGCGAAGCTCGAACTATTTTTTCCACAAGGAAAGCTAAATCCGCTTTTGTGTGAACAGTAATAATACCGCATACCCACTTGGTTTTCCCTCAGGTTTGAATAGGTTTTTAGCAAGGTTTGGAAATTTCGACTTGCCCATCGTTTATTTTCCTTCTTTAGTAAAATAGGATTCAATATTTTTCTTGTTCTCAAGACTATTGGCAATATCGCGAATAATCGCAACAATGAAACAAAAATACTGACTCTATACGGCAAAATCTCTGGAGACAAGTTAGTAACTCAATAACATGTTGTAAATGTACAAAATTATAAGCCTGAGTTCTGTTAACTAGTTTATATAGTTTGGGTACAACTTTGTCTTTCCCACTTAAAGCTTCTAATATGATTAGATACAATCATCATCATCATCATTGTCAGCTTTTAGTGACCCACTGCTGAGCATAAGCCTCCTTCCCTATCCTAACCTAACCTAATGATTACAATAAAAACTAAAAAGTTCTATGTTTTGGAGAAACTGTAGAAAACCGTAGCGCTATTGCTACGCGCGTAGCTTCGTGTTTAAGCACGTAGCTTAAGTGCTACGCGCGTAGTTTTGTAAAGCAACGCTTTTCACGCAGTTGTAACTTAACTTCGTTTTGTTGTATTATTATTTATGACCGGCTTTTGCTTTGACCTGTCTGTGTGGATTAAAATATGAAAGCAAATCGTGTTTTCAAGTTAAGAAATGAAAGCAAAGCAAGCTTACCTTCTTTTTTCTTATCTTTTGCTTTGGGTTACTTTCGGAGTCCTCCCAGAGTTGACTAGTAAAGTTCATGTGTTTCACATAATAATTGATTAAAGTTCAATTAATATAAGATGGGTTTTTTAATGTCACGATGTATAGTCGACTTCCACTAAGCACCATTAAAATACATTCAGTAGTTTAAAAAAACTTTCACATATTCGTATGAGATTTTCTCGCAACCTTTTCTTCAATATTTTTGTATTCATATCAGGGCCCTTGTGTCCGGGATATACGGGACCCTCGTAATGCCGACCCACAGATTATAAAGCAGCTCCGGGTTATGTATGTGTTCGGTTGAACCCTAAAATGTTTCTAATGGATTTCAACCCTTACTTCAAGTAAGGGGCTAACAATACTTAGACTTTAAAAATAGACGCTGACATATAGGAACAGTTTTGACACAGTGGAATTATGTACTTTTTATTGCATTGGTACTCATTTTATGTTCGATACAAAGAAGATAGGTATAATATAGACTAATATGATTTCTGGGTATTTTCTAGGTAAACATACGATATTTAAAAAAAACATCCAAGTATTTATCTGGTTAATAAAACACAACGAATAAAAAGCTTAGCTGAGGCTGATGTTGTGTGGAATATCCAAAGGTATTTTGTTAAGAAATATGTTAAGTACTTTTTAGGTACAAAGTAACCTAACCTTGGCATCTAAAAATTCTTTTTAGCTAGGTATCAAAAATGTAATATAAATCTTAAAATACCAAAAAAGGCAATATTGAAAGACGGTAGTCACGCTGGTTTTAAGTAGCTTATGGAAATTATTACAATATTTATCCGCGTGAAATTAAATTGCATGCATCTTTGGCTGAGTTTCGTGCCAAATGGTACACGTGTTCAACATTTTTCATGTGTAAACTACCGTTTTAACTTATTGAGGACCTATTTTGCTTGAAACCAGCCTAGTATAGAATGTTAACTATTATAAATTATGTATTTGGACAAACCCCCTTAGACACCTTCAAAAGGTCTAAAATCACACTAATGTAGTTTGTTTGACTACCCCATTCATCATCATCATCATTTCCCTGCCCTTATCCCACACTAGGTGTTTGACTACCCCATTAGACTCTTTAAATGATATAAAGAATTACACAAAGATCTGAAAGAAATGTCTACCGCTCCTGCGATACAGTCGTGATCATATTTCATTTTTTTTCATTTGTTGTGTGTGTGCAAGTGTGTGAATGTTTGTTACTCTTTCACGCTCAAACGGCTGGACAGACTAGCTATTATTCGTTAGTACAGTAGGCAAGCACAAGGTTGGTGATAATGTGTGGTATAATGGCACATCACTACGAAAAACTTCATTCGCGACCCCCTAGCAATATATTAGGGCTATATTACACAATAAGTTCATTCCGCGAAGATACAAGCCTATTTAAAATTTCACGAGATCTGTCTTTGACGACCGATTTTTAATGTATATTAGGCGCTTTTAGGCAACTTTACGATGTTTTTAGTACCAGTAGGGAAATTTACGATTACCTAAGACGAAATGATTTACGCGAAATGAAAGATTTATTAGCTTGTGATGTCTTAAATTTGGTTCAACAAGTTTAACTTTTGAAGTTATGGGGGATTGTTAAACAATGCTGTTTGAGTAAGTATGGGGCAATGACGTTGTGTATTGGTAATTTGTAGTTGATATTGGTCATTTATGATTAGTAGGGCTGTAAGGGTGCCTGAGCTGTCCACAAGATTCCGCCGTTTTTATTGTGTTTTTCTAAACGATTGAATACGATGCGTTTCGCGGGAAGTTTAGCAAAGATTGGTAGGAGTGCAGTCTTTCAAAGAAGTTTCGAGCTACATGCGTTATTTCTGTCTACGAGAGTGTTTGTGGTCGTCATATTTTATGAGAAATTATAAACAAAATGAGGTTATTTTGCCATTCACGCTTTTTACGGCCCCCAAAACGTTATCTACTTTTATAAAACTCTGTTTTAGGTTTTAGTAATGGTTCTTTTATGGCTTTACTCAGCGCGTATCGAATGAGGCATAAAGCAATGGAAAATGCATGATTAAACACCGAAGTTTGGCAGCCTCTCATAAAACTTTGCTGCGCAACTTTGTATTTTATGTTATGAGTAAATGTGTTAAAAAATGGTTTGATGAAAAGTACCAATTATACTTATTTGAAGTAAACTGTGTTGAAGGTCTGGCTCTGTAATCTAAACAAGATATAGCTAAGATGGTTTCAAAACAACAAATACAAATCATGGGACACACACACAATAGCTGCTCAAGGCTTCCAATATTTTCAGGTAGGTAAGTTAAAAAAACCAAGTCTTTCTGATTTCCCAACACGCGATAACTTTATTTTGAAATGGCACGTCACAACCGAGTTAGCTCGCCCATAAACTCACACAGTCTCTTAATTATGTTATCGAGGTGGTTCGGCTGCTCGCTTTTATTTATTGCACGTTTTTAATGCTCTTTTTTGTACAATGTCTTCAGGCAATGAGATGAAATGGAATCCACTTGTTGACAGTCTATTGTATTTTATGACTTTAAAAATCTTTCCTCCTAATGCATATTGGACTAGTAAACCTATATTGAGTCTGTTTCTATCTCTTTTCGTTGCCATAGGAGTAGGTAACATAAAATAATAAAAAAAAACTTTTAACCCTATATATTGCGACAGACCGTTATGACTAACCATACAGTTTGTGTGTAATTGTGAATGTTTGTTACTCTATCACTTTACGAACAGCTGGATGGATTTAAATGAAATTTAGTACCAGGATATAGATTGTATCCTGACCTATTATAGGTTATATTAGATTCCTGCATTTTTAAGGAAATGGGAACTATCACAGCTGGTAGCACCGAGGAGCAGCGCTAGTGAATTAAAAAATTATTAATAAATAAATGCATATTTTACATATCGTCATACAGCCCTAAAATAGCCATGTAAGTTTTAAACGTACTTATGTACTATTCAAGTTGATATAAACTACAATTTGTATGCAAAAATATGACGTTGATAACAGATTTATTCATAAAAAAATAATGATCACAATAAGTCAAATATCGGTCATCTTATCTTGTCAAAACTAAGTGTTTTTTTTCACGTTTCAGCACCGTGCGTTTTCCCATAAAGGCAATGAATAAGGGTTTAATGCTCTGATAAAGTTAAAATATTGAACAGGTGACTCATTTTATCGATGGTGCAGTATTCCCTACTCGAGATTAGCCGGCGATTGTCTGTAATTTTTAGGTTCTCAGTACATTATGAGGATGTATCTTTGGATGAATTGATTTGAGTACTTTATTACTATACTTAAGTACTCTTGCTGCCTCAGTCCACATTAATTTAACTTAATTACTCTTTCATTGGACGGAGACGCGTGGAAGGAGAAAGGGGAGACTTTTGACTAGCAGTGGGCTAGTGTAGGTTAAAAAAAAACGATTTTTTTATAATATACTGTCAGCTACGATGCTACGATGACGTTACAGCGAAGCAGATGCGTAGCATTACCTACTTATATTATTAGCAAACGAATATTTCTAAAGTTTCATACATCTATTAATACAATCACAATGCACCGTGTATCTATATCTGCACTGTAAAAGTTTCGAGTTTATTGTTTTAATCGCTATTTTTCAATGCACTCTTTAAATACCATGAAGCTTGAAGTAGCAAGGGTCTAAATACCAGCTCATAATATAGCCTGTTATAAATAAGCAACCCGTGCTTTGAGGCGTACGTGCCATCTGGGGCGGATGAGGCCCTAGAATGGAAAATAGATGCACGTTAATAGATAAATCTAGCGATTATGAATGAAGTTGATTGAGTCTATTGTATTGACTGGCATATACCTGCCTCAATCATGTCGTATACTTTGATATAGAAAACGGTACAGAGTCATGACTATTTCAATAGACTTTTATCATCGATCGATCGATCGTACGAATAAGTTCTACATAAGTTTCGAATACGCCATTTCTTAAATATTGGTTGGATGAACACTATTGGTCTAAAATTTATGGTGAATTTGTGTGACACATAGCGCTATTTGACAGTCGTAAAACTTAATATAAAAGTAACTACCACTTTTGAGTTCCACGTGTCGTCGGCTTAAACCCTCGACAAACTATACAATTAAACAGATATCTATATACAAAACCATACATTACATAGTATCAAATTCCACGTGAGCTGTGTAATATTTTGGACACGTGTTTGCTACAAGTAGGTCAAGACTTAATGTTTGCTCAGAGCTTGTGTAACTTCGCAGAAATACTTTGTAACTTAAAGGGCTCAAGTTGGGGAATATTTTATACAAGTACTTGAGCAACTCAATGTTATGAACAAATGGTTCTTTTGTCTTGCCGATAACTTATCAGAATGTATGATTTGTAAGTTTTTGTAATGTTACATTTGTTTTGGACAGTGTCTCGTTAGGTGTAGGCAAAGATTGCCTCCTGACGCTATAAATCGTATAGTAGATGTAAAGGCCTGAGGTAATTCAAGTACCTATTCTTTAATTGTTTGCATTAAGACTGAAGACTGCCAACTCTAAATACGAGCCTAAAGACTCAACTGATTACACCTCACCAAGGGAAGTTAAACATTGATAACTGAGTCTCGACTTTAAGTTCGTTCTGATCTTTATCACTGTTGTTTTATGGCCAGTTAAGGTGGGAGTTATAAAAATAATGAAAGTACGCGAAAGGAGTGTTAATATCGTTATTGAGTTGTAAAGGTGTCCAGCAACTGAGAGCTATCAAATATAAAAACTAGAACTGAGTTTCTAGGAAAAAAAAATTCTAAGAAGATAGCTTGGTAATTTTTGTTCTTTTTCCCCTATTTGAATTTGATATTATCCCAGGGAGCGGTAGACATTAATTCTTTCAGATCTTTGTTTAATGTTTTAGATCCATAATGATTGGAAATGTATCATAAATAATTTATTTACCGTATTTCTGCCAAATACCTGGCACAACCACAATATCGTCAGGGAGACAACTAATAAATACCTATCAGCCATCTTGTCGGCAAAAGCAATATGGCGGCGTCGTAAATACTCTGTGGTCGTAAATGGCGGGAATCGAACTTTACGGCTAGACCCGGAACTGATTGAAATTAGAGTTTGTAGTCTGTTTTTAATGTAATGGAGTTTATGGTGTACAATTTAGTAGATAAATAATAGTCTAATTCGAGATACTTAGCCCACTTTCGATCCAATAGCCGTGTGCTCGAATCCGGAAAGTTATGGCACGTCCGAGTCGGTTTTGTCATGACTCTCGATGCGAAGGTCATTGATTCGAATCCCGGCGTTTCATCAATAAAATTACTAATCAGTCTTTCGATTTGTATATACCAAAGATAGACGGCGAGAATTATCTTTTCAAAAAACTCTTAAAAAAAGTGATGTCTTGGAGAAAAAAAACGAAAACATTACCATATTTTTTTCTGTCATCAGTTTACCCACATAAATAGATAAGTAGGTAGGCTTACTCTTTTATTTGATTTAAACGTTATAAAAAAATTGAAAGCTTTTTGTGCAATTGCAATCTGTTTGTATAAGCTCAGCTTAAACTGGCACGTGGAAACCCACGTATGAAGTAAATAACTACATAACTCTACATATTATTATGCAGTTTGTGAACATTTTCGGTACAATTTGTTGAGACAGAGTTAGATGGTTGTACAATCTGAATGGTATTCATAACAATCTAGAATAATTTCAGCTTGTAGATAAGTACTTATTGTTTAAAGTTTTAACCATGCATCAACCAACCACCATCTTACAAATTGTCTGTTTTAAGATAAAAGTACCTAAAAGGTAACTGCTTTGAAGAGACATTAAAGTAATGAAAAATCTTAATTTCATAAAAATCATGATGTAGATTACCTTCAGAATTTGCATAAAGGGTGTTAATGACGAGCGCCATTTTGTAATCTTTCAGAGTGCGCGGGAACTTGTTGATTTGAGTAACTTCTCTTTGATATCTCGTTATTTTGTTGCGAGTATGAAATCTTTTGTAATTATGAAAATTACTTAATTTACGAATTATTTCTTGATATCTTCAAAGCATGTTCGTATGAGCAAGTGCCCAACTCTGATGACGTACCTACTTTTAGGCCCAAAGGGTCTTTATTCTGTGCCAAAGGCTGGGATCAGGTAGGTAGGTAATTATCGTAGCGGTAGGAACTTTTTTACTCAAACAAAGACAAAAACAATTTTATTTATTAAAAATTAAGAACTTGGAAGCAAACTCTACATATTGAAACTATGGATAAAATATTGAAACTTAAATATTTCCAATTTTATTTATTGAAAGTAGTTTTTTTCCCAAATTCATAATAATTATCTATTCGCTAGTTCAACACGTTCCTACCTATAAGCTGGTAGGTACGTATAATGCTTGTTAAATTGCATTATACAGCACACTATCGAAATTTCTCCAATATTGGCTTCCATTGGTCGGACAATATTGTACGTACACGCCGTTGTTCCTACAAAATTCGACGGAATAATCGGGGTGATTGAATTTTCAATAACACGTGACATTCATAATACTGGACTACTATAGAAACTGGTTTTAGACTAAGGCTGCAAGCCTTATTCTAAAAGATGTAAGCTAAGGCGCTGACGTAAAGGTAGAACAGTTAGATAGAACCTAAACCGTTATGGTAAGCCTCCTGGGCTTCATCTATTCGAAAATGTTCACTAATGCGCATTTTAGTAGTATACATGAAAAAAATTTCAACCTTGCTGAGTGATCAACAATGGAAGTTGAATTGTGAAAGGATTCAAATGATTGTGTTGCTCTAAATTATACAAACACGTCACGCTTCGCTTGCTACATTTGGATAACTAAAATGTTCACAGTGTTCCATAGCATTCTATGTTTGTGGTAAATACTCCGGTGGTCAACAATACTCGTACATCCTTATATTAGCATTGCAACAATTGCATGAACATTATCGAGTGAATAATTGAAATTGAATTAAGTACTTATCTGCTACTAACAATGCAATGGGTGTAGAAATCATGTAAGCGAATCTTTGCCTATTATAAATGAAGCTATCGAAAAAAAAAAGATTATTAAAAAAATTATTAAAAAAAAATAAGATAAATTCTCCAGGAAAATATATTCGTGATCATACTATTCTACCAATAAGGTTGCATTTCAAATACCCCTATCTAACTTTAACTGCAGTTCTATATTCACAATGACTTTTATAGCTTGCACCGAGTTGCACCAAATGTGTCTGTAAATCTGTATAAATATAGTTCCTATGCATGTATACATGTGGCTATGTTACGACCCAGAAGTGGGTCACGGGCTAGATTATCCGCCATTCGAGCTTTTACCGCAGATCAGTATCGATGGAGCCTTGTTGGTTGAGTGGAATCGTATCTTTACTTCAAACTGACTTTAACAACCAAATACTGACGCTACTTCCTGTTAGTCTCAATAATTCCTGAATTCTATAATCAACGTACGGATGTCCGTATGTCCATCACCATAGCAACGTTGTTATTACAACAGAAAATGTATGAAACATTTAGCGAAATTCCTACGGCCATCCGCACCTAAGTTGGTTATAGGAACCGGGCGTAACCTGTCTATCTCTGGTTTGCTTACGTCGGTTGATATTTGACACATTTTGTATGGAAGTAATGTTAAATCTATTTTAAACCTAAAACTTAAAGACAGAATAAAAAGCACTGACATACGCAAGAACCATAGACATATTACAACACGCACAAAAACAAAAATGGAGATGGGCTGGCCACTTGGCACGTACCGAAGACCAAAGGTGGACAAAATACACAACGCGATGGCACGGTCCAAATGGAACCCATGCAAGAGGCAGGCCCTTAGAAAGGTGGGCAGACGAAATAAAAGAGACAGCTGGAAGTAGCTGGATGGAAACAGCTCAAAATAGAGAAACATGGCACGCTCTGGAGGAGGCCTTCACCCTAAGAGGGGTCCCTAACAAAAATAATAACAATTAAACAATAATTTTTAATAATCAAATTTAATAAGTAATTAAATAATAATAAAAGTAAGAATCAAATCATAATATTAATTTTGCATGCAATAAATAAACAATAAATCAATCACTAAAAAACTAAGCGTGAGTAATAACTATTAACTACAAAATCCATTTGGTGTGTGTTTATATTTTTTTAAATACTAAACCCTAAATATAATGTAGTCTTGGTATTTTTATTGTTAAGGGAAATAAAGGCTTTTTTATTTTTATTTTTATTTATTTTATTTTATAATGTTAAATCTACCCGCAGCAAGCTAAATCAAAGGTAGATGGGTTATTGAGACTAACCCCTAATGTAGGTAAGTTGTGCTTATCTTTGACATTTTAGACGTTTTTTTAAATAATTTGACAAGTAACAACGTCTCAGAAACAGTTGTGAAGACGTTATTTCAAAAGTTGGGTTTATTTTTCTTAGTCATCACTACTGGGTTTCGGCTCTATATCATTTCTAAAGCCGAATAAAAAAATCATACGAAGAGAATGGAACGAACGAACTATAATATAATGTAATTGTTTTTTTTGCTGCAAATACAACAGAATGGAGCATTTCTTTTCAAAACCATCTCTCTAAAAATACAATAAGTTGACATTTGCACAGCCTTTGAGCGGCAACAATGCATATCTTACGCTACTTGCACTCGTGTCAATCGACCCTCACACAGACCTACCAATCTCTGGAGTTCACCACAATTTGGTAGCAGCTATCAACTGTGCCTAAAATAGAATGGCAGACCGTGATCTGCCATTATGGTCTGCCCATTCTTTTACTTATTAGTATTTATCAATAGGTATAAACAATTCAGTTTAACTGAATTTTAATCGTCATGGTAAGCCTCAGGTAAGACGAGGACTGTGTTCGATTGCAGAAATAATGTGTTTTACTCGTATACTGATTGCTAAATAATTAGATCTGGATCGGACTTAACAATTTATTTGTAGAGTTAAGCTAGATTAATTGCAGCTTCTTTTTTTCTCTACTATGTTTTAGTAATTACTTTCTACATTCGAATTGATTTGAGTTTAATGAAGAGACATAGCGTGTGTCTGTCTGTGGAAACTTAGAGATTTCTAAAAAATCTGCTTCTTCTTTTCCTTTTTTTTTATTTTAATTATGTTCCTAAAAAGTTTTATGGATACACTACTATCAGAATAATATATAACATACATAAATAAGTACCTAAATATTATATGATTACCTATTATCTATTACTAGGAAACTAGGTACAATTAGCTTATCGTGTCCCACTGGGTAAAGGCAAAAAAAATATAACAATACAGTGAACATAGAACCTCTTCACGTTTTGAAATCAGTTAAAAATTATTAATAAAATTTAAATGAAAATATTGTATCCATGTGTACCTACTCCGTGGTTTGGTGAGCTCGTTTGGTGAGCTCGTGCGGACGCACCGCCAGCCACCGTAATTGCCAAGCACCCGTGCAGAGGTGGTTCACTGGATTTTCGGGAGTTCACCTCTTTACCCCCTCACCCCTTTACCCCCCCCCTCACCCCTTTGTCCCCTTCGTGGTGACACTTTGTATAATTTGCCCCGCTTTGCATCTGAATGATTATTTGGCTCAATGATTGCGTTTTCACACTAATATTTTGTTTGAATACCTGTTATAGACTCTAGAAAAGGTATACAAACTAGTATTAGAATCTAGAGGAACCAATAAATAAATACAATAAATATCCTTGGACATACCACACAGCTTCATCTAGTCCCAAGTTAAGTCACTTAATGCTTGTGTTATGGTAACCAGATGACTGATAAAATACTTAGACACATTGTTTTTGTAATTACATACATAATTATAGATAGAAAACACTCAGAACCGGAACAAATATCTGCAGAACATACAAACATTTGCCCAGTAGCGGGGATCGAACCCGCAACCTCTGCGTCTCAAGCGGACCTTCGCCCACTGTGCCACAGAGGTCGTAAAATATTATATTCCTATAACAGCGTTCAAAAATAGCAATTTTAGGGTAGTTTCCCACTAAACGATCCAACGACAAAGTTTAAACTTAGCATGTGCTTGTCAAACACAAGGACCGCTGAAGCTCTATACTAAGCTTCAACTTACTAAGTTAGTTTTAGAACTTTCACTACTGTGATTTCATAGAAAATCTACTTAAAACTTAGTATTACAGTCTTTTAATTCGTTACAGGATTTTGTTTAGTATTATAATGGAAGCTATTTAGATGTTGTCAAAACTAACACTGTTAACTAAAGATGATGCCATCCTTTATATTTCGATCGTTATGTTATGATAAAAATTATGTGTAGGTGTGATTGGTTACTAAAATTTTATTTTGATTTGATTGTTTATTAACAGTTATTAACAGTCATTCCGTGAAAGTAATTGTATTCTACTTCTAAATAAATTGTATTCTTCTGCTGTTTGCCCTATTATTGGTACTAATTTTGCCTCTAATAAGGGTACTAATTTCTAAATATTTTATTAAGATCACGGCATTACTTCCTTATTTTTCACAACATAGAAAAGTGATAAGTACGTGTCATTTTATTTCACACGAAGGAGGTCAACAGTCTCGTGTTACGACCTCAAACGATGGAAACGATACCTTCAAGGACCCAGCGTCTGCTTACTTCCCATCTATTCAAACACCTCGCACGATTGAGAGCATCCACACATCCACACTACCTTTGGCATAGCTATGATGAATGGCCTGAATATAAAATTCACTCGCATACCAAGGGGTGGTTGGGTAATCGTAAATTGTTTTTCTAAAAAAAAAACGCTTT
This sequence comes from Xanthorhoe spadicearia, assembly GCA_947086425.1. Lineage (NCBI taxonomy): Eukaryota > Metazoa > Arthropoda > Insecta > Lepidoptera > Geometridae > Xanthorhoe > Xanthorhoe spadicearia. The sequence goes on along the minus strand of OX352202.1, from coordinate 9,647,742 downwards.
AAGATCTGAGAGAATGTCAACCATGCCTTGGGTATCAGTCGTGATCATATTTAATTTCATTCTCACTGTTAAGATAAGATTACTTTCCAGGACTATCTCGTGAGGTCGCAAAAAAAATCTAGTTACGAAACTATAAAAAGCAATATCATCGATTTTTAATAATGTATCCACTGTGTCGACACGTGTATAACACTAAAACAGGTCAACACAGCCTTAGAGCCGAAACGATTGGCAATGAAACCGACGCCGTTACGGGAATTAGGTCACATGGTGACATGCTACGGCACAGCCTCTAAATAATAGCACAGTTAGTAACTTGTAAATAATAGCTGGCTCTCTCGTAAACTTCTTGGAGCTACATGCCCAGGGGATTGGACCGAATGAACTAAGCTTGAACTAAATGCAATTTTATTTCATGTTGATCTGAAATATAAATTGATTAACAGTGTAGTTTTCCTTAAGCTACTCTATGGCATCGCGTTTTTATTTAGAGTTCTATAGATAAAAAAATAAAAAAAATATAGGCAAACTTTGTTTACTCTGTGGCAACACTAAACGTCACTTTTCTTTCGCGCGCTCAACCGGCATCGTATGATTTTTCCGTGTTTTTCAAAATAATTTTTCAAATCCTTTTAAATCCTGATAATCTTTCAAGTTTAATAAGTTTACGCAATAGGCTATAACAGTTAGCATGCCTAGTGACAAGAAACTGAAGAAAAAGATCGAAAAATATGAAAAACGCCTCAACCGGCTTCATCGGAAAATGAGAAAAAGTAGAAGCAGAAGCAGAAGTCGATCAAGATCATGTCTACGGGACCCCTCGCCATGCTTCAGCCTCTCGGATGTACGGGATGTACCAGGTAAAACTCATCGTTTCAGTCTTTTCAGATTTACACAATACCTATGTTCAAGGATTCACCAGCACTGTGCGGATACCTACCTACCTACTTCCTGCCTACCGTGCTTTGTACGCGATACAATAAAGCACGAAGATCAAACTTGGTACGAGATACCACAGCTTTGATTTGGTACGAGATACCAACAAGCACAGTACGAGATACAGTGCCTACCCATCCACTCAGAACACGCGATGTCCTGGCTGATAAAAAACAACCTGTCTAAGAATATGGTTGTCAATTTCAGAATATGCAGAAGAAGGCAGCGATATTGTGGTAGAAGATGAAATGGAAACGACCAACCACACCGAACCTACTACTCAACTAGCAGATGAAGACAGTGAAAATATAATAGCCGCGTTAGGCATGGAATACAGTGATGATTCTAAGTTTGAGGGAAAACTCCAAACAGAAATCACTAAACGCTTCAATCACATTTTGACCAACGGACTGAATAAAGAAGAAAAAGCTATTTTACTCAAAATGTACAAGCTACCGGAGAACTGTCAGCTTCTAGAAGCACCAATTCTTAATGAAGAAGTTGAGTCGGTTATGACAGAGAGCTCTAAACTAAGGGACCGATCTCTCGAAAGGGTTCAGCATCAGCTTGGACTGGCCACAACAATTGTGGGCCATGTTATGACAAACCTGATTGAAAATAAAGAAATTAACAAGATAGAACTAGTAACAAAATTAAATGATGCATCAAAACTCCTCAATGACATAAACTTCCAGAAAACAAAGACTAGGAGAACCCTTATTGCACCACTCTTAGACAAAAACTTCAACCAACTCATAGAGAAGGTAAAGCGTGATGAACACCTTTATGGAATTGACTTGGGAGCAAAAATTAAAACTAGTCAAGACTTGAAAAAGTCTTCTTCACAAATTAAGAAAACTGTAATAGCAAGACCAGTGCAGAACAAAACCATTCCTAGATACAAGGCAGTGGGAAACCGATATGGTCCACCTCAGAACCAATCCAGCCAGCAGCCCAGAGCAGCAGCACCCCGAGGTGGACCCAGGAACCGTGCAACACACCCACCGCCTCGTCGAGCAGCTCCCAGCCACAGACACAGCTACAGCCGCTCACGCCCCGAGAGGGCTGCTCCACGAGGGCCACACAGCAAACGCTGAACAATCAGGTACATGCAGGCAACATAGCTCAACATTTTTCTTGCTGAAAACAAATCACCAATGACCCTGTACTGTTACAGTGGATAATAGGTTATCATATCCCTCTTCTTGAGGTACCTATCCAAAACATTGTGCCCAAAAGTAATGTTCCTGACGCAGAGCTTGATAACATGCAGGAAGCCATTAATAATTTGTTAGAACTAGGAGCTGTACAAACATGTGACTATAGTAATAACCAATATATCTCCAAAATTTTTTTAAGACCTAAACCTAATGGAAAATTTAGATTTATTCTTAACCTAAAACCATTGAATAGGTTTATTAAAGTAGAACACTTTAAGATGGAAGATATAAGAACAGCTATTAAAATTATTGACCAAAATTACTATATGTGCTCAATAGATTTAAAAGAATCATATTTTTTAGTGGCAGTAGATCCAGAAAGCAGAAAATACTTAAGATTTGAATTCAATAATACACTATACCAGTTTACTGCTCTCCCTTATGGCCTTTGTACAGCTCCAAGTGTTTTCACAAAACTATTAAAGCCTGTTGTCAGTGTCCTTCGGAAGCAAGGGTTCTTATCGACCATCTATTTGGACGATTACCTATGTATTGGTCGCACATATGAAGAATGCCTTGCTAATAGGGATGCAACCCTCAAGTTATTTCAATGCCTGGGCCTCATTGTAAATTATGATAAAAGCAGCTTAGTTCCAAGTACATCATGTAAATTCCTCGGGTTCATCATTAATTCACACAAAATGATTCTAGAATTACCTCAAGAAAAACGAAACTCAATAAAAGCTTTAGCATTAAAATTTCAAAATCTTAAACAGTGTAAAATAAGAGAATTTGCAAAATTACTTGGAACCTTAGTTGCAGCCTGCCCAGCTGTACCATATGGTATGGTACATACAAAAATAATGGAAAGGGAAAAGTATTTAGCTCTATTAGAACATCATGATAATTATGATGCTATTATGATATTACACTCTAATATCTTGTCAGACCTGAAGTGGTGGTCTTCCAACATAAACATTAAAAATAGAAGCATATCTGGCCGACAATACAAAATGGAAATTTTTTCAGATGCATCTTTGACTGGATGGGGAATACACTGTGATGGCGAGAGTGTTGGTGGTCTTTGGTCACACTCAGAACAAAGCCTTCACATAAACCAGCTAGAACTATTAGCTGCTTCATTTGGATTGAAATGTTTTGCAAATTCACAACATCATTGTGAAATACTACTTCGAATCGACAACACTACCGCCATTGCATGTATTAATAAAATGGGCAGTGTTCAATTCCCACACTTTAACAAGATCACCAGAAATATTTGGACTTTTTGTGAAGAACGAAATATTAACATTTATGCTTCCTACATCAAATCTAAAGATAATGTCTATGCAGATGAGGAATCACGTAACACAAACATTGATACTGAATGGGAATTGAGCAATGATGCCTACACTTCAATTAAATATCAGTTCGGAAATCCTGAAATAGATTTATTTGCTTCTAGGATTAATAAAAAATGTGATGTTTATGTTTCATGGAAGAGGGATCCATATGCATTTAACATAGACGCTCTGACGCTCAACTGGGGACTATATTTTTTTTATGCTTTTCCACCATTTGCCATGATCACAAAATGCTTACAGAAAATAAAACATGATAAAGCTAAAGGCATTATGGTCTACCCAGTCTGGGAATCACAGCCCTGGTATCCACTAGCCATGAACCTAATGATGACTAAACCTATAATATTTAACCCAAGTGCTAATCTGTTGATATCTCCTCTTAGGACTGTACACCCATTGAGCAGCCACCTTACCCTGGCAGCGAGTGTCTTCTGCGGCAAGCATTCAGACGCCGAGGTTTGCCAGAAAGCTCACTGAACATCATGCTAGCCTCAATATCTGAAGGTACAATGAAACAATACAATACAACCTATAAAAGCTGGTGGACTTTCTGTCACTTGCACAACCAGGAATCTCTGCTGACATCGGTGCCATTTGTAATTCAGTTTCTAACAGAAAAGTATCAGAAGGGAGCAAGTTACAATACCCTTAATTGTCATAAATCAGCACTCTCCCTTCTCATGGGTGGAAAACTTGGCACAGATGACAGAATTCAGAGGTTTCTTAAAGGAGTATTTAGGCTGAAACCTTCCATGCCACGATATACCGAAATTTGGAACCCTAGTATTGTATTGTGTCATCTTGCCAAACTACCTCAAAACTCGGCTCTGAACCTGGAAATGCTTACAAAAAAGCTAGCCACTTTACTTGCTATGGCGACTGCTCAAAGGGTACAAACCATATCATTAATTAAGCTAGACAATATAACTGTATCCAATTCTAAGATTACCATATCTATAAATGACCTAGTCAAAACATCAGTAAGTACAAAAAAGTCTACTAGCTTAGATCTTCCATTTTATACTCAAGAGCCAAAAATATGTCCAGCTAGCACACTTCAAGATTATGTCCGTGACACAGCTACTATTAGAAACAATGAACCATATCTTTTTATTACTTTCAAGAAGCCTCACCATCGTGCTTCTAAGCAAACCATTAGCAGATGGATTAAGTGCACCCTGGCAGAGAGTGGCATTGATACAAGTAAATTCACCTCACACAGTACTCGCCACTCTGCCACCTCATCCGCCAATAGAGCAGGAGTGTCCATGGACATTATCAGGAAAACAGCGGGCTGGTCTGATAGTTCATTAACATTTGCTAAGTTTTATAACTTACCTATCCTGAACAACAATACTACTAATGATTTTGTTCAGTCTGTCTTTAATATCTTAAGATTCATAGTATTGACTAGTTGAACTGTGATTTATAATTAGTAAATTGAGAATTACATATTAGATGAGTAATACTTAGTAACTTAGATTATAAATTTGAAGTTCCTAAATGATCTCATAGGTATATGTAGATAATAGAAAGAAGAGAATTCTACTACCTACCTATTTTAATTATGCACAACAGCAAATAAGTTGTGTATTTAATTACCTTAAATAAGTAATTGCTTATTAATTTAACTTTAAGTGTAATAATAGTCACTAACGATTATTTTGTAATAAACCTTATGTTTAAAAGCTTCATCAATTACATGATGGAGCTAACTCTTACTGATGATCATTGATTACATGCAGAGTAAGATTTTAAATTACTTTTAATACCACATAGGTACTTAATAATTAATAAACAATTGATATCTATTATACATTTATTGTTATTTCTATTTACATGATATCATCATCACATCATAACTCCTAGTTATTCCAAACAACTACCCATTATGCAACTAACTCTAAACAACTACACTGTTAATCAATTTATATTTCAGATCAACATGAAATAAAATTGAAAATTGGATGAACTTACCAAGTGAAATCCAATTGTAATTTTATGAATGTTGATCTGAAATATAAATACCCACCCAGCCCAGTATCAGCTGGAAGCTGACCCGGGGCATAATGGGTACCCTCATAACGGGGCTCAGCTCTAAATCAGTGACGTTTAGTGTTGCCACAGAGTAAACAAAGTTTGCCTATATTTTTTTTATTTTTTTATCTATAGAACTCTAAATAAAAACGCGATGCCATAGAGTAGCTTAAGGAAAACTACACTGTTAATCAATTTATATTTCAGATCAACATTCATAAAATTACAATTGGATTTCACTTGGTAAGTTCATCCAATTTTCAATTATAACTAGTAGTTCGCGCCGTAAGAGATCTCGTGCACCCTAGATCGGCTGTCATTTAGCAAGTATTGCTACGAACTTGCTAACTATCACTACTTAGTTTATATAGAGGTACTGCACAAGCTCACATGAAAAAAAATGCATGCAGAAAGTAATATCATTCCCAATCACTGAAGATTAGATGATCTCTGTGGGGCAGTGGTTGAATGCCCGCTCGGGAACGCGAAGGTTGCGGGTTCGATAACCGATAATGATTATAAATAAATAACCATCTGTTTGCTTAGTCTGTGGTTGTGTTGAACTCAAGGTTATCTTTTATTTTATTGTTATTTACCGCGATCGAGGGCTACTTTTAAGAATGCAGAAATATATACCTAGCTATTTTATTGACTCATACATATTATGAGACTTACGTTACGATCAGCACGATCCGTGTGTAATTTATTATTGGTGAAAGTAAGGATTGGCAATTTAAAAAACTAAACACGTAGTCATCATCTTATTCTGCTATTCTGAAAATACCCACAATATTTTTTTATATGGTCAAATGGCTGCAATTTATAAAATAACAGATTTTATTAGTCATTGACATAAGAATGATAAAAAAATTACACTAAATAAAGATTCTCTTTAAAACACATTGCATCAAACAATTACTAAAACGAGCGAATGATTGTGGTTCAATGTTATAAGCACCGTTTATTCTAGACCTAAATGGTATTTATAATAGGCGCAGAAAGCACCTACATCCGCAGTCATTTCCTGTGTAGATCATTATCGTTTGCACACAACTGTATAATACACTAGCATCACGTCCCGGCTTTGCACGGGTGTACCAATAAAACTAACGAGATAAAATATAGTTTTTAACCATCCTGACAGTCCATTCTACATATTTAGAATTTTAGAAATCGGCTGAGTAGTTTCGTAGATTACCTTCGCCAAACAAACAATTATTACCTCTTTATAATATTAGTATAGATATTAGATTTTTCGTGTGTGTAATGCTAGTCAGAGTTTGATGGTTTGTGTGCAGTCGTCTGAAATAATACTTACTTTATGCATATATTTTTGTGATTGTGACATAATTCTAAAAGCTAGCTCCGTTAGGTCTTTGAATTTGCTACTGACTCAAAGGGAAGCCCGCTGAGCTGATGAAAAAACTTATTACACCTTGGATTTCTTTTTCTGCTTTTCGCTCGTAAGAATCGATAGATTTTAGATGAAAGCATCGTGAAGAAATTTATAAGTACGAGTTAGGTATACTAATATTACATTACTATATAGATACCATTACTGTCTAAAAATATATTTATTTTTATTTTCGTTGCCATATGGCGTATGCGTAGCACGTAAAAACACATTTGAAGCCAAAGTATATTATATTGACAAATCTTTATAAATAGACCTATAGTTTTCAACAGTTTTGAGATGATTGTAAAAAGTTGTTGTTTGTCCACAGCGAGGAGCGAGGTGCGTGGGCGCGGCGGGCGCTTGCGCGCGTGTCGCACGCTGAGTTGACAGCATGCTGAGCGCGTTCAACGAAACAGACAACCTCACCGACTTGGCGCTCGGCGACCTCCCCTCCAGCCCCTACAGCCTCGCCCAGAAGATAGTCATCGCGATCATCGGCAGCGTCCTCTCGTTCCTCACCGTCCTCGGCAACTCCATGGTCATGATCAGCTTCAAAATTGACAAGCAGCTTCAGACGATCAGTAACTACTTCCTGTTCTCGCTCGCGGTGGCCGACTTCGCGGTCGGACTTATCTCGATGCCGTTGTACACGATGTTCACGATATACGGGTACTGGCCGCTCGGGCCGCACATCTGCGACACGTGGCTGGCGCTTGACTACCTGGCTTCGAACGCGTCCGTCTTGAATCTGATGATAATTAGCTTCGACCGGTACTTCAGCGTGACGCGGCCGCTGACGTACCGCGCGAAGAGGACTACAAGGCGCGCGACAGTGATGATAGGGGGTGCGTGGGGGTTCAGTCTAGTGTTGTGGCCGCCTTGGATTTACGCGTGGCCGTACATAGACGGCGAGAGGAAAGTGCCGCCGAACGAGTGCTACATCCAGTTTATAGAGACGAATCAGTTCATTACGTTCGGGACTGCGATAGCCGCGTTCTATGTGCCGGTGACTGTGATGATGCTGCTCTATTACCGGATATGGAAGGAGACAAAGAAACGGCAGAAGGACCTGCCGAACTTGCAGGGCGGGAAGAAACACGACTCCTCGAAGCGGTCGAACTCTAGGTAAGTGACTTGTCGTTTTTTTTATGATGTCATTTCCCACTGCTGGGCAAAGGTTGCAACCAAAATCTTCTACTGACCCCTATATTTGGCGATCTCCAACCACTCCTTTTTAAACACGTCAAGATTGTCCCGCCAACGCTCTCTCGACCGGCCTCGTCGTCGCCTGCCGTTCTCGGGCATCCAAGGAGTAACAATGTTTGCCCACTTCTCGGGTTGCATCCGGCTAACATGATCACGTTACCATCGTTTAAATCTTCTCCTTGTAAACCGTAACTAAGATGTATTGTATAAATCGAAAAATAGGGATTGTACAAATTAACTGGTAGAGTTTTAACGTTTTCATAATGAAAATGCACGTAATAGTTCCGTCAAGTCCTTTAAATTTGGGACCCAACATGATAAATCAGAGTGTCTATATCAAGTCAAAAAAGAAATCTCAACTCACAAGGATTTTTCCCAAGTGACGAGGACATATCGCCGGGTGGACGATACATAAGAGTTTGTACTTTCCCAGGCTCGTTTGATAATGTAGCAGGACGAACTTGAGTTTCGCTCTTTTATCGATCCCGGGATAATGAACTGGGATGCCGATCCCGGGTAAATCACTTTAGGGACGACGCCTCCAAATACTTTAAGACTTTGTAATATACGACTACCGTTTTGTCGCATGCAAGTTTATTCTTAGTTATATATTAGAATGGACTGTTGGGAAGATTATAGGCTATATTTCCCAGTAGTTTCAAAATCAAATCAAATCAAAATCAAAAGGTTTATTTGTAACTAACTTATACTTGACATGGACAAAATAAAACATAATTATCAAAAATCAGTAAAAAAAAAAATAATAAGTTTCATTAGTTCACCCGTGCGGAGCTGGGACGTGCTGCTAGTTGACTAATAAATTCGAGATTTCTATAACTAGGAAATTAGCACTATTTTTATTTTTATATCACTTTATCACAGGCGTTATCAGGTTATGAAGAGTACAAAATTTTTAACATCACTGCGTGATCAGCTCTTCCATTGTTATCCAATAACTTTACGACTGTTATTTTACGTTGATCGCATTCCAGGTAACAAAAGCTAGTGTTGATAGCGAGACGAAGGTTCTACTATCACTCCCCATTACCAAAATCGAAGTACCAAACGGTGACGGTGATAGATTTTTGTTATTCTAACAAAAGGGCAAAAGCGAGCTATTTTTTCTCGTTGCCTAAAGTTTTGATCCCAGTATAAGTAGTTTTAAACCATAATGTAGTTTTCAAATAATACAAGTGTTAGCTCAATTCTGCAATGAGAAAATTTCCTGCACACACGAGGTGCATTTCTGTACCTAACTTAAATTGAAATCAAAATAGAATAGGTATATAATTATTCAGATAAAATAATGTTCTTTGTTATCAAATTCTCATTTCTTTAATAAGACCACCAGTTGCACATTAGGGTGAGCTAACTTAGGCATTATATATTGCGTTATTCAGTTCCAAGCTATTTTTGTAACATAAAAACCGCCATTTTGATATTCAATTCTTGTATACCTGAAATTGTAAATATACTCCTACTTCTGAGTCAGAAGTAGGAGTATATTTACAGTCAGAAGTTCTGACTCTCTCTGACTGTCCTTTAAGCACATCAAATATTCATCGCACCGTGTTTCTGAATCCTGCATATAATTGAGCTTAATAAATTAAAGTCCCATCTCCACTCAGGAGATCGATTCTTGAACACATTTAAAACATAACGCGGTGAGAGATTGCACGTTAACTAGCTTTTGTTTTTCCGAAATCCACCGCGTTCTTCTAAACGTGCAATATCACGCGCGACTGGGGCTCGTTTAGATTTAAATTGACCAATGAGAAGATAACATGGTACGTTATTAATTTTCCTAAGACGCTGTTATTTAAACCATGCGCGACTAGACGCGTAATTACTTGTCAAATTAACACGCTTTCATTTAGCTTGTTATTGAAAACGTGTTTGAAACTCGGTACAATTTTTCATATCTTCCAATGAGAATTGTGTTAATATAACAATTTAACTGTGAAACAGAATACTTGTAAAATGAAAATAATTGAAATATGATGCCAGTATGTACCTAGTAGAATTCTCGGATCTTTTTGTAGGTCCTTAACTTTTAGATCCTTTGAAGATGTCTAAGGACCCCCTTAGTCAGAAGTATGTCCAAATACATATTTGGTACCTACCTACAAGCCCACATTTTACAGAAGTTAACTTTCCATAGGTAGGTACGTGAAAGCCCATCGACGCTGCTAGAAAGCTAACTAGTTTCATTGCGATGTTTTCCTTCACCGTTTACCTAGGGCTCGTGTTAAGCTCATATACTTACCTATTTTTTTTTTAAATATAGGTATGAGCTATGATATTTAAAGTTCATTGATGCACGGTCGGATTCGATCCCATGATATTCAAATCGAAAGTCGAGTTACTAATCCACTTGGCCAATACGGCTTTTCTATAGTATTTATACAATAAATTATTCTATCATGAAATCGGTGATTTTAGGCGGCAACTAAGATAAACGACTTTTTGGTCTCATCAACTACAGCCTCATTGGAGGTCTTTTTGCAATCAAGAATCGTGACAGGGTTTGACTTGACATTGGTGATGGAAGGCGAGTATTTTTTTTTATTGGCTTCGCACTATTTGTGCATTAGACGTACCTTCCTACAAGTAAGATTTTTCATAACTCTGAAGATCTTCTCATAAAAAAATATGGGTCTGGACCTACCGCGTAAATGTTTTCTTTCAAACAAAAAATAATTTTAAAATCGGATAGCTATTTACGTAGAAATCAGCGCACATAGGTACATAAAAATAAATATTTATTATAGTGCCTCTTCCTTTTTTAAGTCGGTAAAAAACTCCTTGGAAATTGAAGTCTATCTAGTACAAATTAAACAATTCACAAAGTAGGTTTAATACTAGTGGTATTAATCCTACTTAGTGCAATGTTAGAATAATAATAAGGATTTATTTATAGATTAAACCGCATTTAAACTTTTTTGTTTGATAGAATAATGAGGTGTTATCACCTCTATTTTACGAGTACCTTTAGTTTTCCATAAAAATAAATATTTATTATAGTGCCTCCTCCTTTTTTATGTCAGTAAAAACTCCTTGGAAATTGAAGTCTTTTTGGTACAAATTAAACAATTCACTAAGTAGGTTTAATAGTAGGGGTAATAAACCTACATAGTGCAATAATAATAAGGATTTATTTATAGATTAAACCGCATTTAAACTTCTTTGTGTTTGATAGAATGATAGAGGTGATAAATAGATTTCCATAAAACCTTTTTGACATGAAAGAATGCTGGCAGGCAATTTAAAAATCTTTTTGAAAACATTAATGTACAGTCAGCATCAGAAGTAAGTGACATGATTTAAAATCAAAAATATTTATCGTTCGTGTATATTGGAACTGTCAATAGTTAGGTATTGGACAGTCAATAGTTACTGTGGGAAGTGAAAGAAAACTTATGATCAAAACAAAATATGACGAAATCAACTTATGATTTTGAAAACGATTTTATTATATTGAAGCCCTTGAACATTCATGTTATTTAATTATTTAACCTGTGTATCAGATACTTTGATGTTTGTTGTAGAAATTACCTACATTAGGTTGATTACATAACCTGAGAGTAAGAATTAGCGGCGACCTACCTAGAGCACTTGCGCACCTAATCATGCATAATATTTCGATTAGTTATTTTTGAAATTAAAGTTTGTAGCTTGTTATGAAAACAAAATTGCGAAATATTTTTGATTTTCAATCATGTCACTTACTTCTGTCTGATGCTGACTGTACACAGGTTTTGAATGACGTTTCAAAACCGTGGTCTCGAGAATATCATTTTAGAAAACATGCCGGGTCACGGAATTTTCGCGTTTTGAAAACCACGCCTAGTCGTGCCGCGTTAAGGCATAGTTATTTGGAGAATAAGGGGGCAGTTATTAAATGAGCTAGTTGGCGCGGCTAATCCAATCCGAGTCTACGGCTACAACTTCAAGTTCCACTTACGTGCTGATTCGATTTGTTTTCTAATCTAACGCTGTACTACGTATTGTAATAAAGATATTTTGAATTGAATTGAATTGTAGTTATAAATGTATCTACAATTGTGGAAAAAAATTTAAAAATTATTTTTTTGTTTGAAAGAATCCCGATAAAAATTTTGAGTATCTAATGGGGATCTTCGGAGTTATGAACAGAAAGTGCCTCGAGACAAAAAAAAAAGTCCGGGTTTCCTAAGCCCCGTGATGAACCTTGACATATTACGAGTATATTTTAATAATAATAAAACATTCATTTCGTGTCACAAAAATATATTTACTCGAACACAGCTGCAAAAATCACAGTCTTTAAGACAAATAAATGCATTAAAACAATCTCAGAACTTTATACCAGATCTTTATTACCGTGCACAAAACTTGTGCTTTTACAAGACACTTGAGGGCTCAATGAAGGGAATAACCGAAGCACAAACAGCCGACACTCACCTACAACTATCAAGATCAGGCGCCGATACCTGCACAATACGCCCCTCGCTTGAGTAGGGATCGCTTTGTGCTTTGTGAGGGACGTACGCCCTTTGCACAGGCACACGGATAAATCAAACGAAATAATTTTATTTTATTTACGAGTAGGGTAGTTATTTAATACAAAAAAACACAGACAGAAACAAAAAATACCTACAATAAAAACTAATTTAATTAAATTGAACTCTGTATTCTATTCTAGTGTTAACTAAAAATAGTACAAGTTTTATAACTTGTAAAACAAAAAAAAAAACATCATGTTGTAAACTTATTCATATTCATTTATTATATTGATTATAATACTACGTAACTTTAATATATATCTCTATAAGTCGGTCACATTAACTCGACGCATCTCTGGAATGCGGGTCCCCGCCCGCTTCCCCCCGCATGCCCTTAGCTCGCCCGGCAAGTGTCAAAGAGAGAGAGAGAGCCCCAAAATGACGTCATCAACGCCAAGCGTCTAGTTAATGTGACCGCGTTATAATTTGTTAATTGTACCTACTACGAGTATGTTCTTTTTATGTTTTATAAGTTGCTAATAATTTAATAAATCTGTCAGGCGGTTTTTGTTAAAAAGCAGGGTAGTTGAATATAAAAATGTTAATAAAAAGGAATACAGAAAAGAAGTGTGTCGATCGCAAGACGTTGATATTCACGCTGTATTATGGATAAATGTAAAGGATGTAATAAAGAAAGTGAAGTGTTCCTAAACATGTTTCGTTTTTGAAAGTCGTAATCCCATCATTCCTGAGATTATAGTTAGGGGTCTTCTATAATCAAGATCTGAAAGAATCCGCTCCCTGTGATCGTGTGAGTCGTGATCATATTTCATTTCATTTTAATAAAAAAATCACGATGTTTTCCCAAGGTGCGATAGACAATTTCAAATGATATTTAAAAAAATTAAGAATTGAAGTTGATTGTATACATGGTAACTAAATTGAATAGGATAAGGTTTCAAGTCATCAACAACAAATCGTCTGCATAACTTCTATACAATAAATACTGCTTACTACAACAGTTAAGTCACGTGCCTTTGCATTTTCAATTTAAGTTACATTATTTTGAGACCACGGGCTTGTGAAAAGGCACCTACAGACGTGAGATGGGCATATGTTTGTCTCCTGCTCTCAGTTGAAGCCTTTATAAGGTTCTGAAGCGAGTTCTGTTTAACTGGGTCATAATAGCTGTTTTGCTTATCCTTTGTAATAGTTTTGTTTACAAGTTACTTGATATTTGGTGTACATCTTTGGTTTTATAAGAAATGCTCTTAAAACTTATATAAATTCTTACAGTGGGTCAAGGTTTTCGGAGTGCCTAAAATCTGTCTTGATGAAATTAACAAGCATAGAACCATACAAAGAATGATGTTATACCAAACATGGATATGATGATATAATGAGTTTGTAAAATAATCAGCACTTACCATCTCCAAGACCCTATTTAGAGTTTATTAAGTAAGTTTACTTCTAGTTGAAGAAGTCTATCATTTGCTAGAAAATTCTGCCATTGTAACTAAATTATTTGAACAGTAATAGATGGAAAAGCAAGCCTTTATACAATTAAGTGAATACACTCAACATTTTCCGTCACATTTAAAGCAATAATTCACCTTGATCCACCATTAAATCGGCAAACATGCTGAGTCGTAGCCGATAAAACCCGAGCCCCTACAGGTCTAATAAAAACTCTCTCTATAAAGCTTTAAAAATTTCAGCGTTTACAACCGTGGTCACAGAGAAAGGGACCAGATAATCCATTTGTATCCAACAGTAAAGATTTTACGTAACATTTCACTTGTAGGTACTAAGCAATCGTTTTAAACACGTTGAGATAACTCACGAAAAAAATCGATTCCTTTGTAATATTTTTGATACTTACAGTAAAATAATTATCTTATAAATCTAGCATGTTTGAAATAAATCACTATAAAAATTATACTTTAAATTGAAATTCAACTAAGTGCCTGGATAGGTACACTACGTTTTTCGAACGAGCAGTAGATGCGCGTTTCACAAACGCAAGGGTAGTGTGCATGGTCACTTAGCTTGTTGTTTACATTTTATTCTCCACGCGATACAAACGCGTAGTGATTGCGCGCGCGAAAAACTTTGCGTGTGTAGGTTCTTTTAATTTACCGAAACTATTTAAATAGAAATTATAGTGTTTAGGTAAGAAAATAAGTTTATTTGCAGTTTATTGTGCTACAGTAATTTTGATGGCACAAAAGTATTAACAAAAGATCAAAGAACTCAAACATTGCGCATAGTAGGTACTTACCTACTTATAAAAATATCACTTCATCGAAGGTACAATCTAACAATTCAAATTAAACCCTAGCACATCCAAATACATCTCATTTTGTTCCCAATTCAAAATCCCACAGATCTTCCCCCTAATGGGGTGAAAGGGTGACGGCTCAGGCTCAGGCAAAGTAAAATACATTATTCTTAGATACGGCAGATTTTCGTTTAGAAATTTACGTGAGTACTTAATGTGGGCTTAGGGTGCCTTTCCACTATGCTACGCCACGTGTTGTTATGGATGCGTCGATATCCACCAATCATGTTCATAAGCGATTTAATTCCATATAATTAAATACTTTAACAATTATTTATGTCTCCCAATCGTTTTGTTAGAAAAATTACATTAACTGTGTTAGTTTTCCCGATGACGGAATTTTAAGCCCTCAGGCCTTGGAATAATGACCACTCAATATTCAATTGCTACTGAATACTCGTAGTGCGGCTAAACTATCATTACACAGACACACTTTGTCGCACTCAAGTAGCGCTGTTTAGAATTGAGGTTCGAATTTGGCTTTAGAATATTGAACAATACCTAAATAAAATAAGTAAATAAGTACAATTCAACCTCATTTTTTATTTTCGTTCATTCAAGAACCGAAAAGCTTTCTAGCAGCGTCGATGGGCTTGCAACCTGTCACGTATGGAAAGTTAACTTCTGCAAATTGTGGGCGTGTAATATGTATTTGGACACACCACTGACTACCTCATTAGACATATTCAAAGGATCTAAAGAATTACATAAAAGATCTGAAAGAAATGTCTACCGATTCTGGGATAAGTACAGTCGTGATAATAAGTAAATAGTCAAGAACTATCCAAGGCGTCAACATACACTAATTAGCCTAGTTTTGTGGTGCCACTTTTCCAGCCAGTAACCCAACTACCTCTAAGCGCCAGCTATTATTTTCCTAAAAACCCTTATTCTAACTAACAACAAAGCTACAATGCCGAATTTTCCGTCAAACACCTAAACAATTGCGTGGCGTTTTATGCAGAATTCTGTCGTCCGTGTAAAGGCAATAATGAAATAGCACCACAGAGTATACAGTAGAAACGGTGCCAATGCAAAAACACCGGGCATCGCTTCATGCATATTCAATGTGTTCAGTTAAACTACTAAAATACGAAATTAATCATTGGAAAATTAGTAACCGCATTTGAAATCAGTTTTCAATGTTGCATTTTGTTCTTAAGTAGTGGTAAATTGAAGCAATATTTTACTTTTATGGTTTCAACAATGCTTAAATGACGTCATGGTGACAGTCAATACGAGTATAATAGACCAAGAGCCCAGAAAGATCTGACTTAACCTATTTTAACATGGATGAAACCTTATATGCTCCAAGTGTGACCCATGAGCGGGTAGCAGTACCTGCTCATGGGTCACACTTGGAGCTTCACAAAAACGCAGGTTATTCAAAGCACATGAGACTCTACTGAGCATGGGTTTCATCCATGTTAAAATAGGTAAGCAATAGGTAAGAAAGATGCAAACTATAATTAAGTATCTACACTTTATTCTCAGAACGGCGGGTAAGTATGAAAAAACAACATTTTATTTTGTTGTGTTTAAATCTAATAATAATACAGATTTCGTACTTACATACCATCATTTTGCAGAAGTATATTTTTTGATTGAATTTTTTTTTAAATGCTTCTACAATACCTCTGACTAAAAAATAAATAGGTTAAAAAGTAAATAGGTACCGGGCGTGGCAGCCTCATTACTGGGCTGATGGATAGTTTATTGTGGAGTGCAATGACGTGGCCGCTCATCTGGTGACTGAGTGCTTTGTGGTTTTGTCGCAACATGTTTGTATATATAAATAACAAGTATTTTTACTGATACTTTTTGTGTTTGTTTTTACTGAAACTGACATTAAATATTATCACGACTGTTTATCTATCCCAGGGAACTGTTAACGTTTTTTTTCACATTTTTTGATCATTTTGAAGATGTTTAAGGCGCTAGTCAGAGGTATGTCCAAAATTCCAAATACATTTGATGCTCACATTTTGCAGAAGTTAACTTGTCTTACGTGACAGGTTGCAAGCCCATCGACGCAACTGAAACTGAATAACTGGTAACATAAATTAATTGACTACTTATATGTTATTCTGAAACAAAACTTTGGAGTTTTCATTTTTAATGGTTTATTCGCCATAATATCTATCTATAGATTAAAGAGTAATAATTTCCGCAACCTTCAGATCCAATTCCAGTTTCTCTCACAGAAACAGATTATCTAAAATAAAAATGCTCCTCGCGCCACGTTCCTTAAAATATTGGATTGAAACAGGGGTTTCTGTATTTCCCGCGTCATAGGATTAGGTAAGGAACTTTAAAGGAAAACTCGTGAACCGGCGCTTATTGGATAGAACCTGCCTTGATCAGAGGAAATCGGATTGCCGTCTTGGATTCCGAGATGGATTCGCGCAATACGCGGTGTTAGGGCATCTTGGGAAGTTTTAAAAGTATCTAAGAATATTTCATTTGGATGAAAAACTCGAGATTTTCATCCAAATGAAAATGTTTTGGATGAAATGAAATGGTTGTCAAAATGTTTTTTAATTTATTTTTTAATTACACGTCTCGCTTGAGGACCATCGCTTTATCAATGGTATTTTGGTAAGAGTTTTTGTGTCCTACTGAAGGTATCATTCAGCATCAAGATTCTACACAATAATGGATAACCAAAGAGTCGAGACAACGGCGTAGTATAATGAGTAGGGTATATCATTACGGCCATGGTTTCAATGGCACATGCCATTAAGAAGCAAGGTCTCAGCCATGGGAACGTGATTATACACAAGATCTTACTATTAATTTTATAACACATCCCATTTAAACCTACGTAACTGTAAGAAGAGATTTTGTTACGTCATTTAAGAGAAATTGGGATCGTTATGTGTACATTTCAAGATTAACTTTTATCACGGTCAGAAATATCAGCTATCGTTCTAATTAGATCAAATTGGCCATTATTTGCTAACGCGTTCAGTGCCCACGCATATAAGATTCTTGCGTGGAGTAAAATAACACCAAAACATATAAATAAATCTGTCCCGCTAGATAAGTTACATTTACAATCCACAATTCCACATCGCAGTTGAAAAAAAAAATTAACCAGAAAAATATAAACAAGTATAAATAATAACAGAAAAAATCAACAAATACTACAGTGGGTACTTAAAACAATAGGCGGTAAAAGTTATCAAACAAGAGAAAAAGAACACAAGCCAATCTTTGTAATACATTTCCCTCTTAAAATGGTTTCAATTGAGCACACCATTTACATAATCTTCTCTCAAGTAACATTATTATCATTTATTCTCCACAGTAATTGACCTCCTTGGTAATTTTTGTGAAAAAGAACGCTCTTTGCCATTTGTACACGCCCCGGCTTTGCACGGGTGTACTTATAAAACTACCGGGATAAAATAAAGCATATAACCATCCCGACAGTTCATTCTACACATGGTTGAAAGAATTTTTGAAATCAGCTGAGTAGTTTCGGAGATTACCCCAGTCAAACAAACAAACAAACCAACATTGTTACCTAGCGACCAAACCTTTCTGATATAACATTAAATACCATTTTTCTCTAATAGCTTTTAAATGAGACAATCAGAAATTGTTCTTTTACAAGAGTTGGAAAAATCGCAACTCCGACCTCCCTCTATCCATCACTGTCGCGAAATTCTACATTTTCCACCCCAGAACAACCTAACCGCTAACCTTTCGCAGATAAATTTATACCATATCACAACGACTTACGGTGCATTATGCTTGTAACTTAAATATAGGTCAGTTGGCTAATGTGGAGCGTTTCGCTTTTCAAATTAATGTTTTTCAATATTGTAGGAAAAACAATAGCGAGTGATTCCGCAAAAAGGAAATGACGATGTTATTGTTGGAAGAAGGAATAAGATAGACCCAAATATTTGACAGATCTTCTTTCCATTTGTAACGTTTTTTGTACAAAGTATCTTCTTTATTTTTTTAACTAGCTGTGCCCCGCGGTTTCACCCGCGTAAGTCCTGTTCCCGCGGGAATATCGGGATAAAAAGTAGCCTATGTGTTAATCCAGGGTATCACCTATCTACACCAAATTTCAACCAAATCGGTCTAGCCGTTTTAGCGTGAAAGAATAACAAACATACATACATTCTCACAAACTTTCACATTTATAATATTAGTAGGAGGATAGGAGGATAGTAGGATTGGGTTTGATACCACTAAACGAAATAATTAGTGTGTGTGTGTTCTTTATGTGGGTGTGGTTTTGTGGCGTGTGTGTATATTGCTCTAAATTTATCTTAACAGAGGTTGTTATATTTTCTTGCATTAACTGTTTAATAGAATAGTGTCACATTATTTAATTTTTTACGTGTCAAAGTATATTTTTCTCAATCTTTAATGGAATTAATATGCTAAAAGAACATCCAATGTAAATAATATGTGAATCCTCCCGAAAATACTGGATATAAATTGAACCCACGACTATCTGCGCTAGTTACCAATATGCCATTACGGTATAACAAACTATTTCCTCTGTGTACTAGCAATATGATTCATTATGATGGATAGCCTTACTACGCGCTGGTTTCGGGAAATTACGTTGTAATGACAGCCTGGCACAGCTCTTAAAAGCCTGTCAAAATAGTAAAGCTTTTATAACTTAGACATTTGCAAGGTTTGTTTTATATTTATTGTCTTATGCAAAAGTGGCTTTTTCAAACTACAGACTAGTCCTCTTTACATGATCCATTTCTTGTCTAGACTTGCACGGTAAAGCATTCTTTATCTTTAACTAACCATGGGAGTCAAATATTGCTTGCAGATCTTGCATCTTGTAACTTTAGGCTTTTACCATTAAGTAAGTGGCGATTCTGATGTCGCCAAAACTTAACTAAAGATGTTGCCGTCCCTTTAATTTCAATCGTTGTGAAAAGGACGGCAATATCTTTGGTTATTTAATTTAAGTTTTGACGACATCGATTGCACCTGTAGGCAAATTAAAGTATTTGAAAGATATGTTATATGTTCTAGCTAGTCTTGTTACAATACCACAAAAAACAGATGATTTTCAACCGCAAAACCTACGTCAAAATCACTCAAAATCGCACTTAAACTTTACCCTCGATCTATGAATAATCTTTCCTATCCGACAGCTGAGTTTTATTTAAAACGTGATGAACAGCGACTCGAGTGGAGTGCCACTTCGGATGGCGCTGAGTGTTTGCGGATTATTATAATAATAGGAGGGATGAGGCCTTAAATGGTGGCGATACTCTTTAGTCTTTTATTTTATGTATATCTATAACTACTATAATCAAATAAAGACGTATTTTTAATCGACTTCAGAGCAGGAGAAGATTCCATGTTCCACTGGTTCATTAATTTGATGACCGATTTTAAACATGGTTGTTTACCATAAAAAATTTATAAGTAGCTTAATATCACAAACATCTAATTTTCGCAGCTCGGGACTAGATGCTCTATAAAATGTCCAAGGATATTTATTTATTCTTTGTCAATTTTTAGTTCGATTTTGAATAACCATGTTTTCAAAGACCTAAAATCTATTACTGCGTAGGTCGTATTTCATATTTGTCACCTTCTTTTCATTAAAGTCGGTTGCCAAGCGATATCTCTCTAATTCACACATTCTAAACAATAGACCTCAACCGTCTCACAGAACAATTGATGCAGATATCCATTGACGTTCAGAGATCCATTCAAGGTATTCCGATACTATCAGTCCCTAGTTCCACCATTATAGCCCAGGAAGGACGTGTCAGCGAGCGAGACAGTATTATACCCATGTCCCGCGCGTGAAAGGGACGGACACGTATCATTGTGTTGCGCCTCGATTGTTACAACTTTGTATGCATGGCGGAAGCTCCTTTTATGTGTGCGCGCCTGGTACATCATGTTCATTTTACGATCTTTATGTCTTTGCTGTTTTTCAATACGGATAAAATATTCTGTTTGGATAAACTCGCATACAATACAAAGTTTGTTCAGGGTTGTCCGAAACATAGGCAAGGCATAGAAATGACAATAATCGTGGTTTTGCAGACATAGTATTCTTACAATATTAGGCGAAACAAAATATAAGTCCTTATCCAAAAATATACCTCTCGCCTAAATAATTAGCGAGCTGAGAGAAATAATGAAATTCACAAAGCATTCATTTCGGGAAAAGTCAAACAGGCCAAAACAAATCTTTGCATAACGCATGAACAAACGTAAGAAAGTTCTGACGCGTGAATAAGTAAGAGATGACGAAGGGCTCCGAATACGATTACAGCTAAACTCAGAGGGATTTTGTGGCCCTCGTACATTACTTACGAGAATTTTTGGTTCACTGCTCGTAGTCATCAAATACAGCTTGACCATACGTACACTTCGAGTTTATTGTTTGGTTGAGAGTAGAAAGGTAATACTAAGATTTCTTGATCTTTAAGAAATAATGCAGAAAAAGAAAGCACATTGTGATATTTATTCCATGATAGTATGATATGAAAAAGAGTCGCCAACAGGAGACGAACAAATAAAAACAGCCACTTTTGAATAACATTGAAATAGACAAAATGAATTTCCCATTTTGGACAGACATTTATTTGTATCAAAGTTGGTAATTATGATAAAACTCATCAAAACAATCAGAGCCTTTCATCATAATATTGTAAGTCCATTCTAAAATTAAATAGACCTTATAGTTTTGGGTTATTTACATTCACGTATGTTATGGAAATATAACAAACTGTGTCCCGCGAGGAGCTAACTAATACGAGTTTGGGGGAATCGGGGAGATCGGGGCGAATTGGGCCCGTCAATAGAAGCGGCTTATTTCCAAAATACTTGAAATTGTATTCCCAAACTACTCCTAGAAAAATTCTCAAACTACTCTTCGAAGTAAATGTTTTTTTTAGGACATTTAAGTTCAACCACGAGCGCAAAAAACTATGTTTTATTTATATTTCTACAGCCATAGCTGTGAGACCAGTAGAAATAAGGCGTCCTAATACTTTACGTATATTTAAACCAAAACGACCTTGTATTATTCTGCGAGAACTCAAAATGAACATCCTATAATAATCCTTTGAAAGTAAAAACCCTGCACAATACAAATCTCGACAATCTTTTAAGCCTCGCATTACTTTGATGGAAAAAAATTGCTCTTAATTCAACTCATACGAGGAAACGATAAAAAGCCTCTTGCAAGAACAATTTCGAGTAATTGAATCCTTCCATTCACCAGATTACCATAAAATCCATTACCCACCATACAATCATAACATAAAATGAAGTTCAAAGGAACTTTATCAATTCATCTGGTTCCTACTGGTACAGCTCACATGTTACCCCCCTCTCCTCCCTCAAGCCAGGCGCGGTCCTATGGGAGGGGGCACTACGTGTCACCTAAAATCTTTCACAACCTTCTACCATTAAATAATGTTTAATGCTCGAATTATATAACCTTCGGATGTCCGTAGGTCCATCACCATAGCTGTTATCATAGCAACCATGTTTTACAACATTTTGTATGAAACATCTAGACAGATAACAACGTTGCTATAGCAAAAGTCCTACGGGTATCCGTAAGTTGGTTATAGGAACCGGGCGTAAACGTAAAATTTTAGACACTCAACTTTAAGCAATATTACATTTTCTAGAACCGCCTCATTATGTCTACAGTCTCAAAGTCTGCGTTCCTTGCAATTGCCCCCCCCCCCCATAAAAGCACAGTGACCTCCCCCCTAAAAGTTTCTCCCTTCGACCGCGCCTGCCTCAAACCCAGAAAATTTACAAGCATTTTCTCTCATACTATTTATGACAGGCAGTCTCTCTCAATAAGTTAACATTAAGCACTCACACAAACGATTTACGACCCTCCCTCCCGCAGAATAGAATCCAAAATTGCAACGTGTCATTTTCAGCTTTCTCCCAGTTTTTGTGTTTCGTCAGTCAAAAGTCAACTTTTCAGCTTGAGACGAAGATTCATAATCGCTTGATGGGTGACGTGTAGTTTTATGGTGGAATGAATCTGCAAATCTCGTGGTAGCTTGGCACGCAATTTGCAACTCTATTGTTACGCTGTTTGGGATTATTTCGGGTTGAGTTACGGTGCTTAGGCTGAGTTATGCTGTTCAGTCGACAGAAATCGTTTTGGAAGATGATCTCTGGAAGATTTCTTGCAGTTTTGTTTTTGAATTTTCGGTGTTTTTGCGTGAAGTCACTTTTTCTTTCTTTATGTTCTTGTCTATATAATTTTTGTAGTCCATTGTATTTCATATTTATATTTCTCATTCTAATACCATTCTCAATTTATAAGATAAGATTTTTCGCAAGAGTGCTACGGCGTAGCGGCGTAGCGTTACTTTGCTACGTAACTCTTGTACAAGTTAAAAACATATTTCTAAGAATGTAACTAAGGAATTAGGAGGGTTCAATAATTTCAAGGAAGTAACCACTTCGAAACATAGAACAATAAGAGTTTAGTTTCTTGGAAATTAAATAGAGAATCAGAGTTGAAAAGGAAAAATATTAAATTTGGACCATAATGCTCAATTCAAAAGTTAAAGTCATTTTATTCAGAAAGATCTTAAAAACCATTATGCTGCCTGTTCCAATGTGACATACTAGAAAACAATCAGACAATTTATAAGGTATGAAGAAAAAAGTGGACCTTGCTTTCTTCTGGTAATACATTCAAATCTACAGATCATGGATTTTGAGTGAGGAGCCAGTTAAACAAATTGAGGCTTGTCACACTAAGTAAAAGTAATTATAGAAAACACAAACAAAAGTTCGTTATTATCTGAAGTATTGAAAGAACAATGTATTAGAGTCACATGGACTGTAATCCTTTTTTTTATAACAAAGACTGTTCTGTTACAAACAAAAGGAAAACATTGTGTGAAAATCCACAGCTAAGCTTCACACGTAACTTTTACTCTTCCTGTACAAGGCTGATTTAGCCAATAGAGTTACTCACTCTTGACTCGTAGTAATTGACAAGCCAATTGATTTCTGACACATCCTGAACTGGCTATGGTATTGAAAAAGAGGTAGTGGATTATTGGCGCCTAAAAATGTATATAATACTAGCTGCGCCCCGCGGCTTCACGCAGTAGGTCAATTCGTCGACCCGTTTTGCCGTGAAAGACTTACAAACAGACAGACACACACACTTTCCCTTATATAATACAAGTATTAGTATAGATAAGTATGCGATACAAAAAGTCTATTAATTCACTTAAATATATACGACAGTTTCGTAATCACTTTCAGTACAATCTAGTCTCTATCAAGCACGGCCCCATTTTCAAACAGAAATATCTTTTATGACCTCACGATGCCACTCCAAATATAATATCAATTCGCTGAGTGAATTTCGAAGTAACTCTTGTGATTCTTATTTCTATTTTCACGTCCTATTTCTAAACGCCCTGAAATGGACAATGGTGTAAATAGGACGCAGATGTCTGTCAACAAAACGCAGTTCTCACTGTTATTTATTACTTCTATCTGCGGAATTACTTGATGAAAAAGAACCTTCTTTTCAGGATTATTTGTTTTGATAGAAATAGAGTGAGCCGTGTTGGCTGAGTGGGACGTACCTCGATTTTCATTTATTTATTATAAAACAAAGTAGAAGCACAGATAAAATAATTATTTTATCTGTGGTAGAAGCAACCTGTGCACTTACAAAACGCATTTCTTAGTTTGTAGAGACTAAATAGAAAGAAGAAGAGACTAAAGAGACTAAAATTCAAGTTAAAAATCGTTGAGTCAGAATTTCTTTAATTCCTTCGAAAGAAAAAAAATCGTGTGTTTGAATGTTTCACCATCGCACTTGTCGTTTATTGAAATACTAATTACATTTAACACGTAAAGTGGACAGTATAACAAACAGACCTCGGTTGTCGACAGAACGCAGCTCCAACAAATTTATTGCTAATTTCGCTCGCGCTGCAAATGTGGGTCTTTGTCCTAATTCAATTGGTGTGTAATGATATTCACAATACTATTTTCATGTAGAGTATTCAAAGTTTGGGGTGATTTTCAATGTTTTGTTTAATTTTTAGAGTATAAAAGCAATTTGTTAAATAAAAACACTTGGGATGTTTTTGAATTATGAAATATTTATATTGTAGTCATCAAATCTTTTTTTCAAAGTCACTCATCTCTGTCTTCAAGAATTCCATACCTCACATCAATTTACAATTACTAGTAATAATACCTACTTATCTCTCGTTCGCACCAATTAGTAATTCCACAAGTGTGAGGGAGAGCGCGTTGGCCAGATGCCAAAACCTAGTCCCATTGCGCCCTCTTTACGTGCTTTTGATTAACCCATTCTATTCTCTTTAAACTATTTCGTTATAGTGTTATAGCATATTTTTGTGATCATGGGTCTTTGGAGTATGTCTAATAGTTTGTTTATGGTTTTAAGAATGGTTAAAAAATCGTTGATACTTACGTTTCATCGTGAGTTGGATCCTATCACCAATTAACTTTTTCTGTATAATTGTCTTTTTTTGTATAAAAAAAGTTAATGAAACTGTGTAAATCAAAACAAAATATTTATAAGAAATTGATAGAAAAATAGTTTTAGTCTTAGTTTTATGATAAAACTTAAACAGTTAAAAGTAGCAAACTCCGAAAACAGTTCTTCTGATTTTATACAGCGTTTCGTGTTAAATAGGGTTCCTTGTTTCAGTAGTGACGAGACACGCGAGGTGGACGGACGTGCCCGCTCCGAGTCTGGCGACGCGGATTCCGTGTATCACGTGCGAGGCGCGTTGCACGACAGGGGACGGGATAATATGGTATGTTAAAAGAAACTGAGATTGAAGATGTCTCAGGAAACAGTATGTGATTATTATTTCTTATATATTAAAGAGTTTTGTGAGCTATATTTATACATGTGATAAAAGAATAGAATTTACATCTCCTGTCTAAAGTCACAATCCAATCGATCAATAAATTACTAAAATGCTGCTAGGTTAGGGGCTGATGGTATCCCAGCATCATCACATTATTTTTGTTATAATAAGTGTAAAATCATATCCACTGACTCAAATCTCTACAATTTTCTAACATCTTGCATTCGAGACCGAATTGTAAATATAAAAAAACACTCATAAAATTACATTCTAAAATCTCTCGACAATTCTCCATCTTGCAATTGTAGACCGCATCACAAGTTTTGGATCAGGGATGGCCTGTGGCGATGGAATCTGCGGATTCCAATTACACAACAGCGGGCGTGCCGGCATAGCTCGGCATTCAGGCCTTCACGGCCGCAGGCAAACGCCCGGCATCTAAATATTTCTTATACAGTTCAACAGCTGCAGTTTTGAGATCTGCAACTTGTTAAAAAATATCCTAAAGCATGGTACCTAGCCGTATAGCATGTAAATCTGATACTTACTGTGTCAAGAGAGATTGTTAGCGCCTCAGGTACGGCTCGTTGATATAGTATTTGAATTATGAACTGTGATCGCTAGAGTTTAAAAAAGACTACAGTATTTGTGTATTGTATTGTGGATAAATTACTACTACATGGTCAGGTAAGTATAAGCCGAATAACGTAATAAGAACGATGAGGAGAACGGGAGAGGGTATGTTTGTGCATGTGTCATTCGCTCACGAACCATTAGCACGCGCTACATCAATGGTGTAAAGTGCGCCGCGTCACCCCTCCACCAATCCCACCTAAGATCGCCTACTGCGCTGCCTTTCCCCCAAGTGTTCTTTTTACGTGGCGCGACCCATACTTGCCAAAAATTTTATTTTTTTTTGCTAAAAATATCAATATCACACACGGCCTTGTGCTTTAGTAGCGAGATGACTGGTATACCTACTTGTAAACCTTTTTTTTTGTAAATACATACATTTAATACATATAGATTTGCTGTACCAATGGCTTTAGTAACGAAGATTTTAGGCCGCCTGAGGACCTCCGTTGTGGTACAATAACTTAAAAGCCAAAACCGATAGTATATTGCCTTCCTAAGTACGGAAGCGCCGTAAAATAGCTCGTAACAAGACCACACAACTCTAAATAGTCACCCATGACCTGGATGCAACCAAATACATCTTTAAAGGCTGATTTACAGTCTCCGCCGTAATAACTGCGCCATTTGTAGTAATTTGCGTCTACCCCCCTACCCCACTGTACAGCCCGGAACACACTGAGCCAGTAGCTTGCATGTTGCAGGTCAAATACTAACTAACTATTAGACAAAAATGAGAGGAAGAGTGATGCTTACATTGATTTGTAGAAACTCAATAACACGTTTTTGCATAACTATACAAAATAGTTTCGGGACTGGTAAAATAATCCTAAAATTGTTCTACATATTTGGGCGGCGCCGCGGTAACTTAGCAGTGGAGAGGTATGGGTACTTTGTGACAAGTCGTGGACTAAAGCTTAGTACCTACACAATATTATTATTTGCTTACGTTACGTTAGTTATAGAATTCGGGCATAAGGCGAAAGTCCTACGGCCATCCGTTACTAGGTTATAGGAACCGGCCGTAAGCTAACACGAGCACTTGCACCGTGTAATAGAGCCTTAGAAACGAGCACGCGATGAACTCCGCAACTCAGGCACTCCCTCAATGTCCAAGTTTGCAAGTTGCTCAGCATTATACTTTACTGCCGGTTCTGATTGTTACCTACACCACTTTATCAGGGAACTTTCACATTTAATTTAACGAACTTTTACTATTGAGTAGTTCTTTATTATAATGTAAAACTGAGTAGTATTTGTATGAATCTTGGTATTACTTGGATCTCACAACATACACCTACGAGAACTCCAATTCTGTACACAATGAAACAAATTGATTGTGGTTTGCACCTATAATTGAGGTGGCACTTGGCTCCTAATTGAATATTGTACTATGATCATTGCATGAAATGGTTGGTGCAACTTAATAAATTAATAAAACTCGGCTCGTTGATTATTAATTTCCACTTAAATTATTAAAATCAATTAATTACATTAATGTATGCACAGTCCATAAATGGCGCTATTATTCCGGTAATTATAGTATTCAGGCGATTCATTAGAACGGAGGTAATTAACTACTATGCGAAATCTTGTATGCGTATACAGTTAGTACCAAAATCTGCATACAATCATCACCTCATTATGTGTAATTAAGAATAATTAATTACACCTTGGTCCTAAGACGTGATCAGATTTTTTTTCATTATAATTGTCAGAACTAAAGTTCCGACAAGTTTCGTTTCTTTACAAACGTATCGTGGTTATTTATAACCACGTCGTGATATCCATCAGTTTACTAAAACTATTGGTTTTTCTTTGGTCTAATCCTAAGTTTTTGTCTGACTACAAAATATATTATGCTAAGATTATTAAAAATCTGTATAAAATATTCTAAGGGTATAACATCAAAACTGTTGCCACTCCTAAATAAACTCTTTCATAATCTCACGATTTCTATTCAGCCAGCCACCCGACTAAGTTCTAACATACAACACAATTCCTATTTCATGCACACGCAGCATCGCATGGATATATCAAAACAAGTCTCCATTACACTTATACTGATCTTTATTACCCACTCATAGGGTTCATTTTCGCATAAACTGATGTACACTGCTGGTAAATTGAGGCAAGTTGGATGAGTGCCAGGGCAATTGTTGGCGATCATATTTTGGCACAAAACGTCAAAACCAGTCTTACCCTGCTGTAACCTGGATGGATTAAGTTATATAAAAACAGAAATTATAGGCTATTTCGATAAAAGATTCATACAACAACAAACAGCCGAATCCTTTACCCAATTAGATAATGTTCTGTATGTTGGAATGTATTAAGATGGAGCAAAACGTTACACGAAGATGACCTGCAAATATGATTAGGAAAACCGCAGCTTATTAGTTTATCAGCCACATACTGCCTAGCTGGTCATATTCATATCCACAGAATGGCAAAAGTCACCACACTACGTGTAAGGCTGATTAAATTGAGGGTTTCCTTATTTTTCTTTGCTGTATAGAAGTTCAAGGTACACCCCCCTCATAAAACACGTCTCCAGTCGTTATGACAGTTTGCTAAACTAGTTTTTTTCTTCCACAGTCATATTACCGCCGAGCAAACGTACCTCGAGGCTGGCCTGCTATCCGCGCCTGGTGCCTCGCCTGGTGGCACTCTGGTCGGGAGGACCCGGAGGAGGAGAGGGAGGAAGAACCCTCAGAGGCAGGGTACGCCACGCCCGTGTCGGTAGAGACGCCGCTGCAGAGCTCTGTTTCTAGGTGAGAGTTGCGTTTTGATGGATGACCGAGTTTAAGTTTAGTTAAAATAGTCCATTCAATAGGACCTCTCATAAACAATAAATAAATAAATAAGAACTTTATTGCAACAACATACCGATTTTAAGTACAAGTACTACTATCTTAACGGAAATAATATTACGGAAACTCTGTCTTGAAAATTTAACTTGAAAATATCCAAGGATATTTATTAACTAAGAACTGATTTGATTAATCTTACGTTTCTCTGGCAGGTGCACTTCACTGAATGTTATCAGAGATCCGTACGCTTCGCGCGGGGGTTCCGCGGGCAACAGCGACGGAGGGACCTCCCCTCTCCGTCGCACCTACGACCCCCTCAGCATCCCCTCAGCGCGAGACAGCCGGTCCCTACCACCCAACACCAGAATCAACGCCACAGCATCACCAGCTCCCAAATCCACTTCAGCTGACTCCGTCTACACCATCCTCATCAGGCTACCAGACGCAGACACAGACAGAGCAACGATCAAAATGATAACAGAAGACTCACCACCGTCAGCTACCAGACCCCACTACCGACCAACCAGAGGAGATTCAGAACTAAACCTACATCCAGCGGGTCACGCTAACTTAACACGAAGAACGTCAGCGATACAAGATGTTAGAATCCCATTGAACGCTAAAATAATCCCAAAACAGTTGGTCGGGAAGGGGATCACTTCCAAACAGCCGAAGAAGAAGAAAACACAAGAAAAGAAACAAGAGTCTAAAGCTGCCAAAACGCTGTCTGCGATCTTACTGTCTTTTATACTGACGTGGACGCCGTATAATATCCTCGTGCTGTTGAAGCCACTCACAGCCTGCACTAAGTGTATACCGGATGAATTGTGGTCATTCTTTTACGCGTTGTGCTATATCAACTCAACAATAAATCCAGTTTGTTACGCCCTGTGCAACACAACCTTCAGGAAAACGTACGTCAGAATCCTCACGTGCAAGTGGCATAGCAGAAACCGGGAGGCGATGACGCGAGGAGTGTATAATTAGTGAAGTGCTTTGCTCGGACTTTGTGAGTTTTTGAAGCAGTGTTTAGGTACCAAAATAATGATTGCCCAATTTTGGTACCATCGCAGTCTCAATGGTTTCAGAGGTATTGAAAGTACTTTTTTTATAAAATGTGGACTAAATCTAAAACTTAAAATGAACAGTGAACCTGTAACTTATTAGTTTATAACGAAGTTCTTTTGTTATATTATAAGTATTTTTGTTTTGTGATTTGACCATCCCGTCCATTGGTAGATTTTTACTTGACTTCTATTAGTTTTAGATCCAACGAGAGAGCTGTGTTTAGGTTATTTCTCAACCGTCGTTTTTTGAAATGTAACGGTTGATCCGATTCTTTTTTGATTTTGGACTTGTCTTCTGTTGTAAGAAGAATAAAAGAGAAACTAAAATAAACCTAAAAGCTAAAATGTTAATAGCTTTATAAAACACGAACTGTATAGGTAAACTAAAAGTAGTCTTTTTCGTAATTTTTAGTAAACGTGTGATTTTTCTAGTCCCAAAAATTTTTGAGCTTCTAGGATAAAGTCGACGAATTTAGTGCTGTTTTGTTTGAGTTCCTTTGGATCAGCTTTTGTGAAATATTTAATTGTTTTCTCTTTAATCAAAGGAAATATATAGATGTGCCATTTCTCATAATGCCAAATATATTTGTTGTTAAAAGACCAATTCGATGTTTACTCCTAGCGATAAGTTGAGAACGACTCATTCGTTACCTACGAGAGAATCCTAAGCCTTTATCCATGTTTGAATGTGTTTTATCTTAAATAAAATTTATTTA
Source organism: Xanthorhoe spadicearia (assembly GCA_947086425.1). NCBI lineage: Eukaryota > Metazoa > Arthropoda > Insecta > Lepidoptera > Geometridae > Xanthorhoe > Xanthorhoe spadicearia. The sequence continues at coordinate 9,616,718 of OX352202.1, read as the reverse complement.
CGTAAGTTTTCTAATTATAGGATTTCTAAGCAATACGCATTGTACTTTAATCTTTGTTGTCGTATCTTTATAAATTTAAGAAGTTCACGTTAAGTACCTTTTATTTATATAAATAATTTAATATTATAATCAAATTATTACACGAGACTTGGATCTCGATAACTAAATACCATACAACGACTCAAGTAACCTTTAGAATCACATTAGTTTAGTGCCAATTTGACTCACTTTTATTGAACTCTTGGAAAAAACTAAAAATGCCTTTAAATTTGATATAGTCTACTATCACTTTTGTGATAACGAAAATATATTATAATCTGAAGCGAGTTAAAATGGTACCTCTATAATTAAGTACTTAATATAAGTATGTATGTCTCCATATTATATTTAAAATACCCTTAAAATACTTTAATATTGCGTATGTGTCAAAGTAGTAAAGTGATTATAATTCTAAAATATTAATATTAAACATTTTAATGTAAATAAAATTCATTCAAAATTTCAAGTTGGAAATACAACGGTAAGTATTATAAAAGATGATTTATCTTACTGTTTATATATTTGTATTTAACCGTAAGTATATAATTTCAATGAAGTAAGTCTATAATATTATAAACTTCATAAATCTTTGTGTCGTACAACGTTCCTTTGTTGTGAAAGAGGTCCTATTAACCTCTTATAAGCATAATATGTGTGTAGTTATAGAGTTTATTAGTAATATCAAAATACATAAGAATATAATTGAAATAAGCCGTAGATTTGAATAACCTTACATTTTATACAATTTATTGTGAAGGGTTACGCGTTTTTTGCATTTAGTTTTATTTTGCTGTACGTATTTTCATAAAATTATATAATGATTATTTCTATAGGTCTGTTTTTCACATAGAATCTTTTAATATGTAAATACATCGTAGTCAAAAAAAACATGATAAGGTACGCTACTCAAAAATGCTAAATGCGTAATTCTACCAATAATTATATCTACTTACAGATTTATTCAATTTACAAATGCATTTTCTTCTAAAGTGTAATGGAACACGTCTTTTTTGTATTATTGTTGTTTACAAATGCGAAAGTTTTAAAAGTCAGAGTATCATTACATATTGTAGCTCATTCAAACGCGAATTTCTACAGTTGCAGAACGAAAAGGTGGACCAGTTTTAAAATCAATTCGTTTGACGCGTTGCATGCACTTCCTTTTTAAACTGCTACTAGACTAGAGTGTTGGGTCAATGGTTATCAAACTAATACCTAGCAAGCAATAACAGGGGGGTTAAAATGGCCGCTTCGGTAAAACGGATCAATTTGAGCCATTCTATCATATTTTGGTGAAAATGCTAAACAATTCATGAAATTAATGCACTTTATGAATTGCTAGCAGAAATGCTCGAACGGCCATTTTAACCCCCCAGATCTTAAGGTAGTCAACCTTTTCCGGATGTCGACTTTTCCGTTTTAGTTTTCCTTAAGTTCATCGAGATGTCTAAGATGTATATGTAAATTGAATGGTATTTTATTCTATCTCCTAATGATTGTCAATGCGCACAGTAACTAGATATTAATTTTTGTCCCTTGTACTAGGATTAGACAGATTTATTAACCTACCTTGTAGATATCATTGTTATATTTAATTTTAGCAATATCATTCAATAATCATCAAAAAAGGAGAGTTAGGTAATATTTATTATAAGACTTACAACTGATTTCTCGAACGCCGATCATCTCCAAAATTTATTACTGAAACTGTATAAAAATTCGTCTGTTTACTTTCTAACAAGGGCGTTTTCACCCTGTAAACGGTACGAATATTCCGACATAATATCGATAGCGGAAAAGTGGTTTCCGGTAATCTTACTGTTCACACATAAGCGGAAATCGCTTAACGCAAGTGAATGTTTAGCGATTTTTCGGAAGGGTGTGGATACCGCGCGAACTGGAAGCTTACTATGACCGTTAAAAGCGATTCAGTTTAGGTCCAATAATGATCTGCTTTTGACGTCAGCTAAGGCGTATAGTTAGAACAGTTTGAACCTAAACCGAATTGTTTAATAATAAGTCATGGTAAGCCTCTTGTTTCGCAGAGCAAGCGAAAAAAATACTGCTTTACATTGACGGTAAGCGTTTCGTTTCTCACTTTTATTATTCCCGCTATCGGTATTTTTCCGACTGCAGTAGCGATTACCGCTTATGTCTGGAAAAGCCCTAATAGTGGCGATGGATGTACTCCAAAATGTTATTATTATGTTCCTTTGTGGCAAAAACGGGTAAACTTGTTTATTTTATGAAAAAATAAATCCAATGTTCAAAAATTGTAATAAAAATACAACATAATTTTCATTATTGTTTTCTTGTGCTCTAACAGTTTTTTTAAATCCATATAGCTTGTAAGTTGTACAAAATATATAAGTATCTACTTACAATAATTTAAAACATTGTTTTGTATTCTCTTCAGAATGATTTTGAACTATAAAATCAGTAAGTTAACTGGTTTTATCATCTTTCACTGATCGAATCAGATCAAAAATGTTTTGTTATCTAAAATAAAATATATAGTTTCTTTAATTATCTATTTTTTTGATACATTTGTAGTAATTACATACTTATATTATTGTAGCGATAATGTAATATAAATACTATACCACCCGATTTATCCTTGGTATTAAATAAGAAATAGTAATTAATTATGTACTAATTATAAAAAAAACACATCTTCGATTTTACCAAACGAAAAACAAATTTACATAAAAATGGAACGCGTTTGAAAATTGGTGGAATCGAAAAACCGTAATTAGAAAAACAGTAAATAATATTTTTACGTATATTTTAGCAAATCAGTGTTTCAATAAGTCATTTTAAAATCAATATTATTAATAAAATGAACTGAATTATTTAATTAAATTACATATTAATGGTGAATTTCTAGCGATGTAACATTACAGTATAATAAATGCAGTAATTTTTCTAGAATTTCAGTGAGATTTTATGTGATACCTACATGTGTAGTTTTGTCACTATACTTCACTTCTTGACGCGAGCTAATAGGAAGAAAATAATACCACGTGATTGGTCCTCGAAGTAATTGTTTATTCTCGTGATTGGCTAGATTTGACAATTGACAATTAATTTGACAATCTAGCTAGCCAATCACGAGATAGAAAATTATTTTCGACAACCAATCACGCGAGTTTATTTTTTCTTCCTATTTGCTCATTTCAAAAAATTAAGTATAGTTGTAGTGTGAATCTATCAAGTAATTAACAGAAATATATTATTTTACAACAAATTATCGTAGATATTTATCATTCCATTAGTTTATTATTGTTTACCATGTATGTATTTTTTCTTTAGATATTTTTTTAATAAGTATTTCTTAATTTTATTGGTCGTGATAATTTCTGTACAAAAATATTATAAAATTAATAAGTGTTTACAATTCAAGTTAAAACAAGTTTAAGCAAAAATGTTATTGTTTTAATGATTTAATAATGTAATATTAAAACCTTTTTGAATACAACCTTTTTTTCAATTAATCGTAAAATGTACTGAAAAACAAATCGGTTACAGCTCGGTTTTTTTTAAATTAGTAGTTATTGTTCTCTAACCAATCAATAACTAAAATTTACTAAAATTATTTTATCATATTTTAAAATACATTAAGTACATACAATCCGATTATAACATAAAGTAATTTAAAATGTGCCAAGATACCAATATGTAAAGACGTTAAGACAATTTAAAAGACAAAGTGTCGAAATAGTTTTCGTGTTTTATAAAATAAGATTTAATATTATCGATGTACAATTTTAGTCATTCACTACATACATATTTAATAAATAAAATAAATGTGTTTTTTGTAAGTTATTTTAAAAATTAATCCATGTTTTTGTATAACCAAAGACAATAAAAATTTAACTAAAAATCATCTCCGTCTTTTATTTGTATTTGACAATAAAAAAATACTAATATTTTTAAGAAAACTGCTTATCAAAGACTAATTTTCTCCTGTGGAACAATAGATTGATACTTTAACGATACAATAGTATATACATAGATAGATACAAATGGTTTGTGGTAGCCATCAAGTAAAATGGAGTTTAAAAGCGATATAAAAGGCACAGATTTCATTCAAAACTCGCCCTACGGGTGCTATTCGCGAGATTGGCTCGGAACTAGGTCGACTTCATCTGAAGTGATGAAAATATGAATTAAGATAAACAAAGTTTTCGACTGCTATTGAAGTTACTTCGTGAGCTTTTGTGCAGCTTTCACAAAAAATAATTTAAAATAACAAAATTAATACACAATTTTTTTTTTTTGTAAAAAATGTGATCACGACTGTATCTCAGAAAGCGGTAGTCATTTCTTTCAGATCTTTATGTAATTCTTTAGATCCTTTTTAGAATTTTCCTTGTCAAAATGTCTACATCGATTTGCGCGCTATATATTGTTAAATCTAAATTGGGCGACGTCGCGGCAGGGCTCCCTGGGGGCCGTAAATCTGAGGAACGCGTTATTTACGACGCAAGTTGGGTTCCGTACGTACCTGGAGCTAAGAGAGCAGTCAGCCAGTTGAGACAACGAGCATTTATAATTTAGAAAACTATATTAAATTATTAGCAACCCGAAAGGCGCCGCAAAAATCAAACAACAAAATTAGTTTGACGAAAAAAGAAGGAGTCATTTCAATGTTCGAGATGAGGTATCTGTGCTTATGTAATCTGTGCTTCAACGGATTAAACAGCTCTAACTGTTCAGTTAAAACTGAAGATCTGTAGCCCGCTTTAGCAAGCTTCGCCACAAGCGCTTTATTTACTGACTAGTAGCACGTCCCGGCTTCGCACGGGTGTACTAATGGAGCTACCGGGATAAAATATAGCCTATAACCTCCCGGACAGTCCATTCTACACACCCGTGAAAGAATTTGAAATCGGTCCAGTAGTTTCGAAGATTACCTCCGTCAAACAAACAAACAAACAAACAAATTTTACCTCTTTATAATATTAGTATAGAAGATAGTATAGATAGTATAGATCAGGGATGGAACGGAGGTAGTTTATCGGAACCGAAGGCGGAGTCGGAGTTTTTAAATTTGCTTTATCGGAGTCGGAACCGGAGTCGGAATCGGAGTCGGAGGCAGGGTCAGAAGTGGTGGCATGAGAGAATTTTTATTTAAGGACAAATAAAACATTTTTTTTAAGTTTCTTAAAGTAGGTAATTTGTTTTTTAGCATCCTGAAAAGGCGTCGAAGTCGGAGGCTGTATTTTTTTCAGTTTCTAACTTTGTTAATTCTTCATATTCAGTGGCATTGACAAACTTCAGATGACCTTTTAAAGACGTTGTCGTACCTCCCTTTCTTGAATACGTCTTCATACATTTATTGATAAAATAAGCCACAAAAATCAAAACAAATATCTATAACTTATGAACGTGTGCGTAAAAATTAACAAGTAAAAAAATAACTGATGATAGAGTGCTCAGTGCACTAAATGGGAGTCGAGGGGATTCCCCGCGCGACATGTATGAACCTGTTCTTAAAAGTCGACGCAGGTCGGCGCACCGCCCCGCTATGTTACGACCTCCGATCAAAACTTCGATTGAAAAGTGTCGGAACCGAAGTCGGAACCGAATGTCTAATAGTAATCGGAAGTTCCGACTTATCGGAACCGGAGTCGAAGCTCTGTAACATCCCTGGTATAGATAGTATAGAAATACCGTAGGTCGAGTCGACAGAACTGTTCCTTACAGCTACAGTTTGCTTAGCATTATCCCCCGCAATCAATTCTCGCCGGAAGTATCGGAGTTGTGCTAACTAATTCATGGAAATTCACTATTTGCTTACATTCCAGTTGCCTAGATTCTAGGTAACAGGAACTGGAACTTTCTAGGCTTTATCGAATATAATTTAACGAATATATTTTTCAATTTTTATGAAAAACCAATGTACTCGTACATAGTTAACAAAAGGTTTCTACCATTCAAATATACAATTTCGATTTCAGCTTCATGTCTTCGTATCATAGTTGGAAATAAAAACAGCTTAGAACTTCATAAGTTTCTGATAAGCGTAACACAAAAGTAGAAAAAAGTAGATGGAAAAGTGTAAATAAAAGTACTTCTACCTATACTTTTCCGCTTGAGAGTTACATAACTTTTACTAAAATTATATGAGCTGTCAAATATAAAATTGGAAATAGGTCGTGAAATAGGAAATTCGACGTTTTCCGAGACGTCCGCCCGCTTGGCCCGAAGTGTCAGTTAATATTACGAGACGGAACGTGTGGTACTTGTATTTGTATTTGATTAAAATATGATAAAAACACGAATTTGAGACTCAAACTAAAATGTCACTTATTACAAATAAAATATTTACGTAAGCTTTTGCCGTGTTCGTCAATATTTATCATCTTCAGTGCATTTTAAATTAAAATCAAATTCCTAAGAAAATACTATATATATTCATATATATTCATATATATATTCATTTTTCGTCGTCGTAGCACTTATTGGAATTTCCTCCGATATTCGATGTCGTGAGAAAGTGCAGACGGTGGCGCACGACGGTGTCGTGTTGTAGATACCTAAACGTGTTACTGTAAAACGGTCACCGTTATTTATTCTTAAACTTTGTCATTTGTTTAGTAATAACCGTATAATATTTTTTTAATATTCTTTTATAAGTAATAACCGTATAATATTTTTTTAATATTCTTTTTAATTTCTTTTGGAGAAAATTGGGGGAGACCTTTGCCTAGCAGTGGGACAGTATAGGTTAGAAAAAAAAAATCTTTTATAAACGGTCTTATTCATAATAATCTACTTATTTAAACATCTATTGCTATTTTGTAAACCATTATTAAATTGATAAATCTTTATGAATAACGGGTTGAGTCTGTAATATTTTAATCGAATGTATTTTTATTATGGCTAATACTTTTATTTTAACAGACTTTACAAAAGTTCTACTTACACGGTATGTATTTCTTTGTGTCCATATTGTCTATCGATTATTCCTTCAAGAGGACCTATTTTCAAAATTCTATTTCGTTTGAAAGAGACCTTTTTATACCTTAGGTGGCGCCGCAAAAATCAAACACCAAAAATAGCCCTACGAAAAAAAGGAGTCTCAATGTTCGAGATGAGCTATCTGTATCTACTTATGTAATCTGTGTACATGTCCACATTTTACAGAAGTTAACGTTCCATACGTGACAGTCAGACAAAAAGTCATAAACTGTACTTGCTCTAGTAAGAAACAATTTTGTCTCGTTTAGAAATGGCTGAATGGACTGTTTCAGATTTGAAAAACTAAAAGCGAGGTGCAAGTAAGTTGAGTGCCAAGGCATTTAACACCCTTCGGCCCTTGTGTTAAGAGCTCTGGCACAATTACGTACGTTTAGCCTATAGACCTACATTCACTACGAAATGAAACTAAAATGAAACATTAAGACGTGGTAGACATTCTTCTTTAGTCATTCAAGATAAATAAATAAATGTTTATGGAACAAAGTAATGTTAAAGCACAAATTCATAATGGTCTTCCAACTAGGTTATCCTGTGTTTTGAAGATGCTTTGAAGGTGCATAAAGCTAGTCAGTGGCAAGTCCAAATTATCAGTTATCAATATATAATTAACCTTATTATCAGTATTGACTTAGTTGTAAATCTATTAATTATTTTCATCGCAACAGATTACAATTTTTTTTAAATGTGGGTAATGTGAAGTTAGACACAATTTTGATTGTCAATCAAACTGCATAAATTATTATCATCGACATAGTAGCCAGTAGACTCCATACCTATCATTTCGGGATGAATCAATCAATTATCATATTACGTTACGTATTATATATTGAAGGAATTATACTGAAATATTTAAAAAAATAAGTTCAAATTAATTAAATGCAAATCAAATCAGACAAATAATTTCAAACAGCCATGAATAAGAAATGTAAAAGAAACTTTTAAGATTCTGAATTGAGAAAATTGTCTAACTATACCAAGATTTTATAATGAAAAATTCTTTAGTCAAGGGTTTCTAACAAGTTGCTGCCGTAGTTAGCGTCAGCAGTGATATCGAGAAAAAATGTAGGCAAGTTCTTATGATTAAGGTTTTAACTTTGGGAACGAAGTTTTTAGGCCGCCTTAAAGGCCTCCGTATGTACTGTAGATTTTGTTTTATACTTTTAAGTACCTACTTACCATTATAGTTTGTTTACCAAGCCATTTTTAAATGGTTCATTGTAGTAACATTTTTTTTCTGCCCATTGCTTTGATTCGACCCAAATCCAGCCACTCCAATACCCTTACAGTCATGATCTTTTCTTTTTCTCCATTTTTTTATATTTCGTAATTTCTTACCAAATCCAAATTTATAAATCTGTAAATTCATACCAAATCAGAACTTACAAATCTGGCAATCGTTTTTCAAAAATCTACATTAGGCATGCAAAAAATTTCCTTTCAGCCGAGACGTAGAAACTCATTATGAAGTGAATATGATTGGTGATCGAGTATAGCAGGATAGTTCGGGGGGGGGGGGGGATTTAATTGCTTTTTCAATTAGCGGGATGCTACCCTCTTGAGATCCACCAAGGCGTAATGGGATGACCAAAGAATAGAAAACAGATTTGCCATCATTATTAACCTTTTTATGCCGTTACATCTATAATATTGGTACGTCATGATTAGATAATGTAAACTAAGTAGTACCTACACTTCAGTGGTTCATTACGACTCTGTCTGGTAGAAATCGCTTCTTAGCGATGAGACCGCCCATTGTACATTTTTTTTAAGGATTTTTAGTGTATAAGTTCCTTTCTGTGTACAATAAAGTATTTTCATTCATTCATTCATTCATTCATACGACTCGTTTTGAAGCGATTCAGTATAGGTCCTATCACAAACTTCTTGTTACGTAAGCTAAGGCGCTGGCGCAAAGGTTGGATAGTAAGAAGATATTTATTCTCATAAAAGACACTGTCACTTACATGAGAACACTTACTTAAAATAAAAATATAAGGTAGGTATACAAAATTTTGGTCGATCGCTCAACTCTAAATAAATAAAGGTAAAATAGTATAAGTAGCTTACATTTTTTATAGTTGCGAATGCCGGTAGTTTATTATACAGTGGCGGTCCTTCAAAAGTAAACATCTTCTTTCCGTAGTTAGTTCTGACCTTGGGTAAAACTATGAAACTTGCGCGACGAGTAAATTGGTTCATAATACGTCATGGTAAGCCCTGCGCGGGTTCTCTTTCCGGTGGCCCTCTACGAGGCATCGCAGCGTGTGTGGCCGACATTAGCTTGGAATACTAGACTCGTGTATTACCGTATCTGGTAGCTCTATTCTTTGGCCAGTAAAAGCTAGGAGCTACACTCAGACGATCATAATTCCATTTGAACGCCGGATAGTGTTGCAATGCACGCCACGAAGGGGGTTGTACTATTCAGTACCACTTTTGTATTGAGCAGGTTTTTCACTTAAAACTTCTATTCTAATTGATAGAGAAGAATCGAATTGGAAATACTTTGTTGTACAGAAACCACTTTTAAAATAGAAAGAAAAAAATGTGTTTATTTCTGTAGGACCTCAAGGATCACTTAAAAATGTGCAGTCTTATATAAGCTAGGTGACTCTATTGCCTGTTCCAACGCAACTCTCACAAATTTGATTAATATTCCAATAATTATATTTATAATTCTTGTGATTCCTTAAAAAAACCAGCATAAAGTCAGACAAAAATCTTATGAAAGTTTAGTCTACAATTTTGAACCTTCTAAAGTAAACAACGCGATAAATACCCCTAGTCTCATTGTTAGCCACATACAGGAAGTACAAACAAACTTACCTAATTTGCATGGCTGCGAACTAATTTGACAGCTTCGTTAGTTAGCTGTGATGGCTTTGCTGCAAGCTGTTGCAAGCTTATACAAAGTTTTGCCTGCGAGCTCGTTTATCAACAAGGTGTTTAAAATTATTTGATAACACCCTGTAGCACAGCTGTGATCGAAGGTGAAACAACCTTTATAATAAATAAATAAATATCTTTGGACATTCCACACAGCGTCATCTAGTCCCAAGCTAAGCAACTTAATGCTTGTGATACAAACCTTTATAAAATTTATTGACAAAAAAATATATACTAGCAGCACGATCCGGCTTTGCACGAGTGTACTAATGAAGCTACCGGTATACAATACAGCCTATAACCATGAAGACAGTAAATATTAACACCAAATGGGCAATAACACGGAGTTGCAATGGAACAGGCAATAGAGTCATCTTATAAGTCTATAAGACTTATAAGTCAGTACATCTTTAAGTGATCCTTGAGGTCCTACACAGAAATAAACATATTTTTCTTTCTTTGTAGTTCCTATACTCTTAAGTTTGATAGAAACGTGGTGATTGAACACGCGTTTTACAGAGAGTCGGACCTCCTGATTGAAATGCACTCTTAGCCAACCAACTCATCTTTAATTTACGTTTTCAAATTAAGATTAGGTTTAGTGAAATCCCCGTCGTTTTCAGTTTTCCCTTCAGTTTTCTCCGCTGAATAAATGATTGCTGAGTCTAAGTTTGTTAGACTTCGGTCTGTTTAATTGGTTTTGTTTTCTGGAGACTTTTAGAGGACTCTATTTCTTCGGGACAAAGTTTAATTAACGGTGACCTTGTTTTAAAGTTGTGATGAACGTTTTGATGTTTTTCCTGGTATCTTTTCCTGTATAAGGTGACCGGGAGAGGTACTTTGTTGTGTTGTGTAGGTAATTTGCGTCTACTAATTACTTCTTTACCTTTGGTAAAAGCCGCAGTATCACAGGTTCAACTTAAAAGTATGTTAAGGAAGAGCGTTGCCTCCTAACACAGGTATATTATACTTAAAAGGAGGCTTCGATTACTGTTATGTTTTTTGTACTTTTAAGTTGAAGCCAATAAAGCATTTGTATTTGTATTTGTATTTGTACAGGTTCGCATCAAATAAACTAATTATAAAATAAAAAACAAAACATAGAAGTGAAAACTTTAATCCAATTTAGGCCGAATATTTTTTTTAGTTAACACTTCGTTTGCCACGAATGAATCAGTGTTTGCCGTAGCCGAGCCCGTATCCTCCAAGTCCGTATCCTCCAAGACCATATCCGCCAAGGCCATATCCTCCAAGGCCATATCCGCCAAGGCCATATCCTCCAAGACCATATCCTCCAAGACCCCAGGAGCTAACAGATTTGACGACAGGAACTGTCACGACAGGAGCGGAGATAATTGGTTTGATGATAGGGGCGGAGATGATGGGACGGATTACGGGGATAGGGGCAGCCTTCACCAGGTTGGCTGTGGAGACAGCAGGGGCGAGGTACGAGCTGTGGATGATCGGGGCACCATAGCCGTAGCCGCCAAGGCCGTAGGTGCCTAGGCCATAGCCGCCAAGGCCATAGCCGCCAAGGCCATAGCCGCCAAGACCCCAGCCACCATAACCTAGGGCAAAGATGATCTGTTAAAACTTGGCCAATCCAATTTAAAGTATTTACGTAGGAACAATATTTTGTATTAGAGCACACTTCAATTTAGGATACATAACTTAACTTATTCTAAGAAAATCAAAGGACCACGGTACACAACTACGTTGAATTTTTTGTTGAATGATTTTTTACTTCAATAAACTATTACTGTTTTTAAATACTATTTGAGTAACAAAAACTTGTTTAGGTATATCTAGTCTTTACACTCACCAAGCCCTACGCCCCCAGGTCTGCACTGAACCCCAGCGACGGCCAACAGGCAACCCAACTGAAACACACGATTATTTAGTTTCACTTCTGTACAAAGAATAACAAATACTACCTGATATTTTATTTACATGAATGCGAGTGATATACACAGATTACCAAGATATATTGAAAAATTCTAATATCATCCTATCGAATGTATAATTTTAAATATATCGAAAATATAATATTTTAAATTAGAAAGTTTGTAACAATGGATGGATGGATAGATGGATGTCTTTGTTACTCTTTTACACTCAAACCGCTGGACGCATTTGAATGGAATTTTGTACTAGGATAGCTAATCCTTAAATTAACACATATGCTACTTTTAATCCCGGTATACCATGGGGATTCACGGGACCGGGTATTCAAAGTATAAACAATCAAAGCAAAATTGTACTTACAATAATGTAGCTGTTCATGTCTTCGATTGCAAACGAAGTGTGCCGATCAGCTGGCTCCTCCGGTATATATAGAGATATCCTTAGAATTATTTTCGGCGGAAACGTGCGCATGCGCAAACTGTTGTGTTTGTTGCATCAGGTATTAGCATTTGATATCCTACTGTGATTTGAAAACGATATAGGCATTTACATCTATACTTACTAGATGATTTATACAGCGTCAGGAGGCAATATCTGCCTACACTTAACGGGACACTATAGTGCCTCAAATATTGTTGAGATGGAATAGGCTTGCCCAGCAGCTAAACCACCCTCTCAGCATAGCAGCATAAAAAGTCCATTGATGCGCGGCTGGATTAGATCCCACGACCTTCGTATCGAACGTCGAAGTATCAATCCACTTAGACAAAACGATATAGGATCTTCTTTCTATCCCATCTTGATTATATTCACTATATTTAGTAAGATTTATGTTGATTTTTTTATTTTATGTGCTTTCAACAGCTTTCTTTTTAATGATGCATTTTTGCTGAATTTTTGCAAATAGTAATTACCGTACATTAATGGCTTAATTCTTGCAGATTATCATAACGCACAAAGCAATATTACAATGCAAATGAAGTAATTAAGCAGGTAGGTACTTTGCTGCTCAAACTACACTGAAACAATTGTTTACATAAATTAGAGCTAGCGCTAAACTGACTCTAGAACAGAGAAAATATTTTAATGTTTGAAATATTTAATACTAGCTGCGCCCAGCGGTTTCACCCGCGTAAGTCCCGTTTCCGCGGGAACATCGGGATAAAAAGTAGCCTATGTGTTAATCCAGGGTATCACCTATCTACATACCAAATTTCAACTAAATCGGTCCAGCCGTTTTTGCGTGAAAGAATAACAAACATAAGTACATACATTCTCACAAACTTTCACATTTATAATATTATAGTAGGATAGGATAGTAGGAAGGATAGTAGGAAGTAGGAAGGATAGGAAGTAGGAAGGATTAGTAGGAAGGATAGTAGGAAGTAGGATGTGACACGAAATAAACTCTTTTCTATTCTATTCTATTATCATGAACAAATTAGGCTAATATCTGTGCTAATATGAAGTAATAAGTCGCTCAACAAAAGTGACAGGTGTTGCAATATCTCGTTTACAGTTTGTAGGTAATTATTGAACTCATGAAATATTGAAGAAGTTTGCAAACAGTAATTTGATAATTGCCCGAACCGATAGCCTTCGGTACCTTGTTTAGGTGTGTTACTGAGTTGTTGCACGCGACTTTGTTTAAGTACATAATAATCGTCTTATTTGTGTACCTATTTGCATATCATTTTATTATCTGTAGGTACTAAAGTTGTATAAATTTGAGAGGTGTTTTGTGTTTACTAAGTGGGATAGTTATTTAATTATAGATGCGTGTAGTGTTATGTTCGTGTCTATTTGTGTAGGTACTTGATCTGTTATTGAAATTAGAATAACTAGTTATTGGGACAAGTTTGCATAATACTTTGTTGTCTTATTGAACATGCAATTTTTATCCATTATGTCTTAAGAATAGCAATTTTGATTTATATAATTTGATTCATAACAAAATTTTCTTTTACTCCCGGAACTGCAGTATTTTTTACTTTTTGCGGTAACCATAAATATGTAAGGAGCATAAATGTGCAGATTATTAAGACATAAATATAAGTTTTAGGGAAACTTAACTTTCCCTAAAATTTATATTTAGAAATACTACCATCTTACCTAAGAACCTATGATTTTTTTATGTGTTGTGTGTTCCAGTCAGTTCCCACAGCTGGGCGAAGGAACCAAAATGATTTGCAAATTGTCAGACATCCTGTAGGCTTACTATGACCGTTAAAAGTGATTCAGTTCAGGTACGGCTTTTGACGTAAGCTAAGGCGCTGACGTAAAGTTTTGACAGTTAGAACCTAAACAGCCCCCTTATTCTCCAAATAACCATGTCTTAACGCGGCACGTCTCGGCGTTCTTATTTTGAAAAATTCTATGGATTTCAGAAAACAAAAGCTAGATAACGTGCAATCTCTTACCGCGTCATGTTTTAAATGTGTTCAAGAATCGATCTACTGAATTGTTTAATAATCCGTGATGAAGTAAAAAGACTGCAGACTAACCTAAAATCTTTAGTGTCTGCTGGACATTGTGTTGAGATGTAGATTTATTTCCCTACAACCCCTATTTCCTACAATACTTTTCAAACTCAGCATTCATCCTTTAAGCCTCGGCCGTCTGAAGGATTCTATCAATGGTTTATTCAGCTGCACTTTTCTGGTTGCAAGTTTATAAAGGCTTTGTCGGCAAACGATTTGCAAAGTTTGAATACACGTAGGTAAAGGAAGGAAATTCGACTTTGGAAAATCTAAGCTATATTGCTGGTATATTTTCATAGAAAATCTAGTAAGGGCGGGCCCTAACTAAATAAAATAAAACTGTTACATGATGTTTCAAAAAAAATATTAGGATGTGTCACAAACAGATCCAGGCATTTTCTTTAAAATTCAACGGAGTACTTAATCAAATGAATAAGCCAGTGTGGCGCTAGTTTCGCAAGGTCGAGCCCCTTAACAATCCTATTCTGTTTTTGTTTTATAAAAAAGACCACTTCTTAAATCCAAGCAACGTATCTTTTATGCGTACAATTTTACTCTTCAACACAGAAAAATATCTAAAGTGTACGCCATAGATCGCTGAGTGCACTCATAAACAATTTATAACACAAACTTTGCTAAAATGTACTCCTACCGGAGTTTATTTACAACGCTTACGTTTATTATCTGCGAGAGGGAAAAGAAAGTACTTTATATTGTAGACTAGCTGCGCCCCGCGGTTTCACCCGCGTAAATCCCGTTCCCGCGGGAATATCGGGATAAAAAGTAGCCTATGTCACTCGCCATCCCTTCAACTATCACCACACAAAAATCATGTCAATTCTTCGCCCCATTTTGCCGTGAAAGACGGACAAACAAACAGACAGACAGACACACACACTTTCGCTTTTATTATATTAGTATGGAAGTATGGATATGGATGGATGGATGGATAAGTAATAAGTATGGAAGTATGGATGGATAGCACTGCTTTTCTATACTTACAAATCAAATCAACGCCATCGATTGCGTGAAAAACTCGCACCATTTTTATAGTTCAATCCAAACTATGATCCATAAAGATTAATCTAAATAACCAACTGTCAAGAAAAAGCGCGTAAAACGGTAATGACAGGGAGCACTCCCCGGGGAAATAAGCGCGAGCTAAATTGTTTTGTGACGGGATGCGATTTAAAATTCATTATTGCGGAACGCTCGCGGCGGATAACAGAACACAGAAATATGGCCCGTTTATAAAACTAGACCATAAATTGTGAGTAACAAATATTTGGACATAGTTTTGACTATTACTTTAGATATCTTCAAAGGATCTGAAATATTTGAGATCATAAAAAATAATATCTACCACGCATTGGTAATACAGTAGGGTTTTTTATTACTAACCTATCATGTCCCTCTGCTGGGCAAAGGCCTTCCCGTTCAACTTCCACTCTTAGGTAGTATGGTAAATTAAATTAAATCAAGACTGATTTTACATGAATACTAGATGATTAACACAGCGTCTGGTTTCAATTTCTGGCTACATTTACATTATCTGGGCCATTGTGGAGATGGAATAGACTTCCTAAGTATCCACCAATTATAAATCATATGCCATTTGCACAGAAAGACCATCGTGGTTTCGAAAAACGAAATTTCGGCATCAAATCGCAGGTCAGCTTTTGTTGGTGGAAACTGAATTTGTAAGATTAACCAACATAAGCTGACCTGCGATGTCACGATGCATCTTTTTGGTTTCTAGAGTAGAGGGAGCTGACTAGCCGCGAAATATCACTAGGTTTTTCGCATTCATCTTTTAGTAGGCTTGCCCAGCAGCCTACTGCATCTTAACAATGTCCCAGGCACTACAGTGTCCCATTAAGTGTAGGCAAAGATTGCCTCCTGACGTTGTAGATCATATAGTAAAGATGTAAAGTCCTGAGTTTTTATGATGTAAGAACTATTGAAGGTACGAAATTGCTTTATTAAGATTGAAACATAGTTTTGAATTTAAAATGTATCCTAGATGTTCTTATCCTCGCAGACTCCTGGTTCAGGGGGGATGGTGAGGGTGTTGGTTCCGTGCTTAAGAGTGTCAGCGTGTTCCTGAAAGAAGAATGAATATTTTTAGTATTTTCTCTTCGTTATGTACAAATTGATCTTTAAGCACTCGACACATTTGTCTGACGTGTTGTGACGTGTCGCATCGGTTTCATACATTTAATACGCTGCGTCACGTCAGATTGCAACAGAATAGTATAATACTCAGCATATTAAATGTATGAAACCGATGCCACTCTGATGCGACACGTCACAACACGTCAGACAAATATAATTCCGGCTTTTTAAGGGCATTTTAATTAGGATTTTTAAAAAGAAAAAAATTGGTACCCTAATTCTCGATAGATGGCAGGGTATGTTGATTGGAACTTAGGGTATGTCTATGTATTTAATCGATTAGAATAAAAGTAATTTCTTGATGAAGGTTAGTCTCTATCCTCTATGGACTTACAACTTTTTATGCATTTTTTTTCTTAATTATGATTATAAACAGGGATGTAACTTACATGTTCCGCTTCGATTCGATCCATTTCGTGTGCTGATTTCATCATCTTCATGGTCCTTTTTTGTGCAGAAGCCGCCCGCTGCTGAAAAATCTGTAAAATAAAGATAGGTTTTTAGAAACTTTTACAGAAATGTTTAGAGTTTAATAAACTAAGTTTTACATAAATAAATCAAACGAAATTACAAAAATTAAATGAAATGAATATAATAATTGTCAAATAGCAAGGAAATCTTTGCCCAGCAGTCTTCAATCAAACGAATCGAAGCCAGTAGTTAAAAATGAAATTATCTGACTTGAAACATGTTTCAAACCATCCTGATTGATCACCATCGATAAAAACAAAAGTATTCGAATACACGACACGTGCACGCAAATAGACTAACCGAAAGGTTAATACCAAGGACAGATTCCACGTATCGTATATATTTATTCCGTGAAAGCGTTGTCATTACCTGGATAGTCACCGATGACCTTGGTCATTACAAACTTGACATTTTAGTTGGACATGACTATAACCTATAGTCATGTCTAAATAATATGTCAAGTGCGATATAACTCTACAACTCTTGCCAGTGGTCTCCACAGCTCTTGCTGGCTGTCTTGTCAGTTCTTACTGTCTTATCAGCTCTTACTAACTGTCTTATTAGCACTTACCGACTGTCTTCTCAGCTCAGCTTCTGCCAGTTTCTCCTTGATGTCCGGCAGACTGATCTCAGGCTGCGGGGGCTGCAGTAACCGCTGGAGGTGCGCGGGGGGAGTGGAAGCGCGCTTGGCGCCTTCAAACTCTTCTAGTGGTATCTCGAAAGCAATTGCTGGAAAGCAGATAAATCTAAGTTAAAGTCAGAGTGAAAAAGATGAATACGATTGTTATTGTTTGTTGGTTTTTATTGAATAAATGAAAAAAAAATGAATTATTTCCATACACAAGTTTATATGTTAAATACTCACGTGGCTTAGGATTAGCTGGTGTCTCTGGCAGCACAACCGTAGGCAGGTCATCATCATGGCCATCATGGCCATTTTGGTCGTGGTCCTTCCCAGCACCGTTCCCGTTGGCCTTAGCATGGCCATTTGCAGGGTTGTCCTGGGAGCCTACCGCGTTTGATGAAGTTCCACAGCCCATTGTATTATTGTTGTCTTTGTTCAATGTTGATAGAGTCCGATTTGCTTTTCACTTTTGTGGGATGTTTGTTAGATTATAATTTTTATTAACTAAGTTCACTCTTATAAATCAATAAGAACCTTAATAATCCTTAGGTTTTTTTTTTAAGTTCACTCTTTGTTTGTTTTTTGATTTTAATTATTTTTGATAGATCTTATTTCATTTTAAAAATGCTATTAATCTCACACATATCTTGCATTATTCATTATTTTTATTTAATCCCTCGTAAATATCACTGAAAGTTAATATATATAACTATTGTAGAAATATTGATTTAAATAAAAATGTAAAAATAAACTGGTATAAATGTAATTATACTTTATGAATATTAAAACGCTCTTGGCGCCGCTTACGTTCGCTCGTGGTCGCCTGCTTTTCAAGTTTCTCAAGCAATAGTATGTATTATCGTGATGAAGATAAAGTTTAAAATAATATGACAAAAAAACTGCGCGCCGCTTCCATTACCTCGGTGTGAGTTGAGCCTAGGTTTGCAAGTAGCATTCATTCATACTTCTTTCACACCATGCCCTACTAAATCGACACAGTTACCCACAAAGGTTCAAATCAAAGCATGACCTCCTTCCTATCACCGCTGTCTCATCGACCCTATTAACCTGAAAAATGTAATCTAATTAATTGCCTCGCTTTCGTGGAAAGGACGATTTATCATTGTGCAATCATCATCATCATTGCGTAACAGACTGATATATTAGAATTTATATAAATAAATTTCTAAAAATACTAAAAAAATCTAAAAATATCAGTGTGTTTCCAGGGTTTGATAATTATATTAATTCCCTTGGAATACAGCCTTTATTATATTTATTTGATTTTTTAATTATTAAATAAATAAATATATTTGGACACTGGAAAACCTAGAAATGAGGCTAAACTTAGAAACCTCTCAAGTGGTAAAATGGGACCTTTGAAATAATCCTACAAAAGCTTTTCTTGATTACACAGTTGTAAGCTCGCGTAGCACTTTCGTAGCATCTCGTAGCACTTGATCGTAGCAATTTTAACGTTATCAACACTTTATTTAGACATACCTCTAACTATCCCCTTAGATATTTTTTAACATGATTTAAAATGGCAGATCTGAAATAATACTACTCCGATAGTGGTCTTACTAAGTTAACGCTTCTAAAAATATGGACATAAAAATTGGCGTTTTCATTATAAAATTACTTACCGACCTAAAAGAAGAAACTGAAGCACAAACGCGTTGATAGTTAAGATAAAATAATATTTCGAGTTTTATACACCTTTACACTCTCACATAAATAACTCGTCCAGCTGATAAAATGGTATTTCTTAAACTTTCGCGATCACAATTCATATTTTGGAAATATACTCGTAGACATAGGTTTAAATAATGGAAATAACTAGGGTAAATAACGCGATACAAACCTTTATCTATATATTTCAAAAAGCTTATAACGTATTCGAAATTTAAAGAAAATTAAATTTTATACATATAATTGGATAAACTGAACCCTCACAGCAGTAACCATTGCGCAACAACTTTGTACTGAAACTACTGTTTAAAAACTAAAGAATACTGAAAGAAATAGCCACCTGCTTTGCAAACCACAGCTGGTGGCTCCCACAGCTCGTCCCTGACGATTAATCGATGACATATATACTTAATCTGCCCTTACTAGCCTCGGGGCTGTTTATGGAGCAAACGTCAATACATACCTGACTGCTGACAAGATAACCGTAATGAATAACACCTGCTGCTCGATTCTTGACAACATTCAAAACGTGACGCGGTAAGAGATTGCACGTTATCAAGCTTTTGCTTTCTGAAATTCATAAAATTTTTCAAAATAACCACGCCATGTCGTGCCGCGTTAAGACATGGTTATTTGGAGAATAAGGCGGCTGATCGCAAGACTTTGTCAATGAATATTTTTTTCTAAATTTCAAATATATCTTGACATACTTCTGGCTACCCCCTTACACATTTTTAAAGGACCGCTCGGTTTTTTTTAAAGATTTTTAAAGGTTGCTTTTAATCGAAAGAACTGAAGATCTAGGAGGGATGCTTAAGTCCATCACCTACAATTTAATACCTAAACTGTTCTACGTCAACAAAACAAAACAATTTGCAATTTGCAAAACAGTCGAGGCTGGACGACTGATGCTAACAATTTTTCAATGCGGAAAAACATTCAAGGCGAAGCTTCTGAAACACACCGAGTGCAATTGGTCCAAACATGACAATACACACTAACTTAGGTGGTTTTAAAATAATTTAAATTAAAATAGTTTAATGAAAAAGAGTACTGAAATAATACAAAATAGTTTAAAAAAAATTCAAGTAAATGATTATGCACGAATGTACCTAATCCTGACTACTCCCTTGCCCTCAAAAACTTCATCTTTAAGAAAATTCACCTTCTGACTTCGAAATCGGTTGTGTCGTGTTGTATGTAAGACTATAATGTTTGTTCTAGTACATTTTGTATTCATTCTATATGTACAAATGTATTAAAAAGAACTAACAACGAACAAGAAACGTTAAAAAAAGAAGTTTCTTCTCCTTGATAAAGCTCGGTGTGCTCTAACCGCAAGCAGGATGGATCGCCGGCAATATTTCCTGATTATCCAGCACTTGCAAATAAAAACCTTGGCCGTGACTTATCTTTGCAAGGGAATTCATTTCAGAAGAAATTATAGGAATCTGTTGCAAATTTATTTTGCACCTTTCTTTCTTAAATTTATAAATTCTTTAGTACACGAACAAATAATATACATAAAATATTATACTTAGAGGCCATTGCCTTCATGTATAATATTTCTCAACCCTGAAAGAGTTTTCTCACAGCAAACCTGGGGTTATAAAGAGAGGTAATTATAAAATTAAATGTGGTTATTGATAGAATTGCACCTTCGGATTCGATTTACATTTACGAAATATATTTTTTCGACCCACTTGTTTAGAGTTAGACGTACGATTGGTTTTTGTAACTAACTTTGTAACCATTTGGATTTTACTAACAATGTTATTAATTTTCCAATGTCAGTTCAGTCAATAAAATGATTTTACAAAAATACGATCCAATTCTAAATATTGTTTCGACACACCTAATTTATGTGCCCAACACTTACTTTTTGTAGAATAACAAAATAAGAACAAAACCCGGGTAGGGTTAAATGAGCATAAGGTTACCAATAATAATACCCGGGTCGTATACTTAAAATAAAATCATTGGAATAATAACGATAGTTTGTTTTTTTTTTTCACTGTTTAGTTTTTATGTTTCGAACTTCACAGTTTTCAGGTCACTGCACAGATTCACTGAGTGCCCGTGCGAGAGTCGAACCCGCGTCTCACCGCGGTCGCATCGTTACATCGACTAGCGATTAGTGTGGATTACATTCAACCCGAGTTTTTCCATTCCACCCTGACGTGGGAGTACTATGGCGTTATTGATTTGATACTTTTGTCTAGCACATTTCAACACATTCATATTTATTAGAAACTGTTTTAAGCTTTAAATAATTTGGTTACTTATTTACCAAGGCATCTTTTATTTAATGATAAAGAAAAATGTTTTCACGGTAGGTATTGTATATGTCGCATCCGTATCCGGTCATGAACATCCGGTCATGAATATCGTGTCGAAAACGAAACGCAAGCGCCATCTACCCTGCGCTTTGACAGAGTCGAGTCGGTATAAAAAGGCGTCGGAGCGATACTCAACAGAACAGTCGCTGCCCGATCGCCACTGAGTGAACACGTCTCGGAACTGTCCTCACGTTTCGTTGTAGTTAGTGTCTGTGCAAAGTGCTAAGTCTATTTCAGTGTTGTGTTAGCCTATAATCGTCCTAAGTTAATTATTGTGAAGAAATTGGATTATACGAAGTAATCGAATTGTACTAACTTTCTTATTTCACGAATACCTGACCCACACATCGCCCACAGACCGCATACTATCGGCAAAAAGCCTTGATATCCTGACTGAAGGCTGAAAATAACAGTAAGGCGAGAAAACGTATTCCGACATCAGAATGTGGGATCTATTCGTGAAAACAAGAATTCGTGTGGCTGTAATAATGACTCACAATGGCGGTATGACGTTATCTGAAAAAAACTTTGTAAACAAGCACGGTTTATCAGCGTCGAGTCGAGACTTTTGCTGCTACCCTCATTAATTTAAAAAAAAAAAAATGGCAAACCGAAGGAAAATTGAGCGACTGTTGAAAATGATGCTATCATCATACGTAGCTGCCTTATCACATAGTTGATGACGTCAGAAGTTTTCGTCGTTATCGTAGACAAAGTGTCGTGCCTGTGATGATAATCGGAGACGACACGCGAGTGGATTATCGCAGTAAGAAGAGCGATCCGAATAAAACCTCATCCTGTGTGCTTACATTGGTCGAGTGCTACGAAAATGGAAGAACATGCTGTAAACTAAATCAACGATCGTTTGTGGAAGATGTGAACATTGCGGTACCTACTGACTTCTTACAGCATTTGAAAAGGTCATGTAATCGTTTTGTTTTTCTTGTCTTATTTCGATTGAAAGCAACAACCAAACGTGCCTGATGTTATTTGTTTCAGTTGTGACCCTCTTGTTGTGAGCGGCAGTGCCAGCTAAGCGGACGGCGGACAGCGGACGGTGAACAGTGAACATCGGACGGCAGACAGCAGTGGCGGCTCGAGTGCGACGCATATTGAGCGACGCGTGGACATCTGCTTTGGGCAAACGCTATCGGAGACAATGGGTTTTTAAGGTCAGATGTATCGTTTTTTTTTTTATTTCGGTGCTAAGTAGTCGCTTAGCGTTACACGTAGCGGGTTTTAAATTCAGACGTACCTACTGGCAAATTGAGATCAGAGCTAAGCTAGTAGGTCATGTACCAGTCGTAGTCGAAGTTGAGAGTAGTGATAATCATGAAGTTTTGGTTGCTCAGTGAGAGCGTAGCGTAATGACTTCATCAGCCGTAGTATGAGTCGACCGCTTGGTGATCATACGAGGCGGAGGTGATTGAAGTGGATACGCGATTAGTATTGTGATAACTGGATTTTGAAATTTAACTTGGTACATGGCTTTAGCTAGTTAGTGTTTTTGTTTTAAAGTTCCTAATTTTTAAAAATGTGAAGTAAAGTTAAAGTAGATGCCAGATTGTCAAGTACCTATTGACGTTATTGATGAGATTAATGCTGAAGTTAAATCATTTTAAAGACGGGTTTTCGTTCACTGATTGGAGACTGTACCAGAGGTTACTTGTAGCCGTAGCCCGTTAGAAATCGGTATCGACTCCTTGTGAGTAGTCCGTGGGTAAGCGGAATGCAGTAACTCTGGGTAGTACAGTCGGGTCTTGCCTTGTCGCTATGACCATAGAGTGAGTGGCCGTGTGTGCCAATTGATCATGAACGAAAACCTGGGATTTAATTGGTTGAATGTAAACTTGGTTTATTTTGTTGACATTGTAAATTAAGACTTTCAATGGTACTTGCTTTCTGTGGTTATTTGAACTTGATTATCCAGTTTTGCTTTGTTTGGTTAAATGAAATTAGATTTCATTGTTACCTGTAAACGTTACTGTTAATAAAGTTGGTATCTAGATCCTATCTAGATTGTAGAAGAGAAAGTTAGCTAGGGTAGAGAGGATTTAGTTTGAACTAAATCTAAGACAGGATTGGCCGAACGGAATCTGTTCTGTGGTTTTGATTGTTTCAGACACAAACACACGAGGACGTGTGTCTCGCAGAATGGCCGTGTCGCATCCGTATCCGGTCATGAACATCCGGTCATGAATATCGTGTCGAAAACGAAACGCAAGCGCCATCTACCCTGCGCTTTGACAGAGTCGAGTCGGTATAAAAAGGCGTCGGAGCGATACTCAACAGAACAGTCGCTGCCCGATCGCCACTGAGTGAACACGTCTCGGAACTGTCCTCACGTTTCGTTGTAGTTAGTGTCTGTGCAAAGTGCTAAGTCTATTTCAGTGTTGTGTTAGCCTATAATCGTCCTAAGTTAATTATTGTGAAGAAATTGGATTATACGAAGTAATCGAATTGTACTAACTTTCTTATTTCACGAATACCTGACCCACACATCGCCCACAGACCGCATACTATCGGCAAAAAGCCTTGATATCCTGACTGAAGGCTGAAAATAACAGTAAGGCGAGAAAACGTATTCCGACATATATTTTATTATTATGTCTTGTCATTGATTAATTACGAAAAATCATTGATAGGTTTTGGATAAAGGCAAAAATCTTCAACCAATCGTTATGAATGTCCATTATAACCTACACTAAGCATTTATCTAACTAGCAAGCTATTTACCCCTGTTTTGGTAAAATATCACATGACCTAGAGAAATCAAAAACCGATAAGATTTTTTTGCAAAAATGCTTTCACCATTCTTTTCAAGTATCAAAAACAGTTTTTTGCCTACATTCAGGAGCACAATGCTTACATACAAATTACCATCGTGAGTACAGCCTGTCCTACTGCCGACCGGGTGGCGTGGAGTCGACACAAACTGATCTTAACTTATTTATCGACTTAATTATACACATTAGATTTAGGAGCTGGGCACGCTAATTTCATCTCAACTGTGTCTCGCTTAGTGGCAAAAATATGACGCAAAAATATAAATCATCCAGTAAAGATGTTGGTGTTGTGAAAGTTCCTGAGTTTATATATTTTATCTTTCTGCTTTTCTAATACAACATTTTGTGGTATATTATAATGGTCTGCGCAGGCTGCGACGGCATGACAAGGGATTATTTTTTTTCGCAATACATTCAAACGTCATAAGAAATATGATCGCTAAAATAAACTTTTTTCTGCAGTCTTTACTTACATTGGCATCATTCGTAGATTACGCATTTGTTTGCTAACATCATACTGTCACAGACAATATATACCAATTACACTAATAAAAAAAAGTATAAACAATCCAGAAATAAATTTAACAAGTCCACTCCACCCCGTTCGCTCGTCACCGACAATCAACAACACCTCCCATTGATTGCCACTACATAATGCATAGACAACCCACCCCCCTGTCCTCAAATTATACACAACCAGCGTATCAAGGACTACTTGCCTTTTAAGTTTTATTCGAATATGGTTCATTCTTAGCAGACTGGGGAGGAAGATTGTTCTACGACTTTTATTTCGTATGTCGTCGAATTTTTGCCATAAAATGCTTTCGAAAGATTTGAGTGACGAGTTAGATCTTGATAAAATGTAGATTTTTTCTTTGGAATTAGATACCTATTTAATTGATAAGAAAGTGAAAGATGTGTTAAGATTAAAAATGATGAATGGTTTAGATAAAGATCATAGTAAAACCACTTAGCTTTGTAATACTGTGATAGAAAATTGCTTTGCATTTCAATTTGTAGGTCAACTTCTGTAAAATGGTCTCTGTCTTTTATAGAAAACATTTAGTCTAGTTCGATCATGCTACAGGGGCAGGGTTCAGGATATTCTGGTGTTGCCTTGCATGTAGATAATTCTCAATCGATTTTAATAATTATATGTTGGTTGTGGTGTCATGTCTATGGGCTTTCCTGATCAGAGGCAAACAAATTATTTCGTAAAATTATTATTGTTTGATAGTGGTCAATGAACCAATGAGTCTAGTGTTCAATATTTTATGTGTTGCAAACTTTTATAGCAAGCTTTTTAGAGTTTAAGTAATGGCATCTTTATTCTGTGGTAATGGACCTTTTAAAGCCTTATCGGGACTTAACTTTATTATAGTGGCCAGTTTAACAATTCTTGAGTGCAAGATACGTATCCGTATAAACTATTGTCATGCTAGGGGTGCAGCTAGTAATACCATAAGGCAGAAGTATATGAAATGCGATTTCGCGCCTTCGTTTATCGCGTCGGCAAATACAAGCGCTGCTTGCTCAGTCTCTTCGGAACGCCGTCAATACAAATAATCTACAGTGCACACAGAAATCACAGCTGTAATAAAAATATCTATTGTGTGTGTCTTGATTAAAATAGAACTAGAAGATTCTATTTGAGATGATGTTGAGATAAGAATTTTGATTTACATCATTGTGTTCATTCTTTGAACTTTGATTTTCATTATTTTTTGACAGACAAAATATTTTTTCGTTCTTTAAAATTCTACAATTATATTCAATGTGATCCTAGGATCCATTAATTCCATTAATTTAGAACGCAGAATACTTAAATGCTTAAAAACCTGTGGACAAGGGACCTACATGGAAATTAATTAAAATAATAACAACCATTGTATTCGTTTAGTAAGTAGGTACTACCTTAGCGCCTACTAACACTGCCATCTAGTGACAAGATAATGAACCGCCAAGATACCATGAAGGTTACCAAGAAGGTTCTATTTTCAATTGATCAATAAATATAAAGTTTAATGACACCAGATGGCGTTAGGTGTACCTACTTATAGCACTCATACCATTTAAAGATTTTCTAAAACTAGTTAGTTGTTGTAAAAAAACCCTGTCTCATGCATGTTTGATGTATTAAATTAAATAAAAGCAGAAAATAAGTCAATGAAAAAACTCAAAAAATAAACAAATAAGTACATAAGTAGACTTTCCTGAAAGCATACCTTATGTCGAGTCATGAAGATAGCAATTTAAACAAAACTGTTTTTATTTATACAAAATTTATAATTAAATAAAAAAAAATCTAATAATGATGCAGAAATAATTTTGCAGAGCATTTTCGCATGAAAAATATAATCTAAACTTGGGTCATAACAGGTAACTTAAAAGCTCTCGAGTCAAGCTGATTGTTTCCTTTAGTCTTGTTATAGAGTAAAATAATCTTAATAATATACTACCTCGTATTGTAAGCTTGAAAACGGTAAACAAACCAAAGCCTACTAATCACCGAACCAAAGATATCTCGATCGAGATCAACCAAAATCAGTTTCGCAAACAACCACGCATTTTCGAAAAAGGAAACTTTAGTGTAAACAGTCCAATTTTCGACCCCGACGGTCAATGCCCCTAAAGAAATAAACAAATAATGGATATTTTACAAAGCATCTAGCGCAAAAACTGAGTTTGTGTTTAAAAAAAATAAAAACTGTCTGACGTATTGAGAATCTTGTTGGAATGGAACAGACAATCACCTAGAATGTAAGATGAAGTAGAAGTGATCTTTAGGTTCAACTGAAATTCATTTAGTTCCTTTCTTTCTGAACATGACTGATAAACCTATAAACAAGAACTTACCTACTACTTTTTAACAGCTTTTTCTTTAAAATTGTGCATATACCTGTCAACTCCGTTTGAAATTTTTAAAGGATCTAGATTCTACTTATTTGAAGAAATATAGATTCTTATAAAAAAAATTATCACTCATTCGTAATTAATTTCTGTTGTTTTTAATTGATAAACACCTAAACCCGAGACAAATTATGCAGATCAAACCTCTCGGGAACCGTAATTATCTGTTTGAGGCCTTTGCTCACTTTGCCACAGACGTCTAAATAATATTATCGTGTAGTAAGTAGGTACGTACATAATATGTCTTGCTTCTGACAGATCAATCAACACAACATTGTTACAGATTAATGTTTCCTCATGTCCTATGTTCCGTGATCTAGATAATGCAATTTGGTTTGGATAGAATAATCTTAGTCGGTAGCTTAATTAAGCAATTAATATCTACTAACTATTACTTGGCTGGCATAAGACCGTAGTAGATGGCACGAACTTAGGGAGGCTTATGACCAAATACTCAAACGCTAATAAATATTTAAGGCTGCATTATCCACTGAGGACGGTCTTTCTTGACAGATTTGCATGGACAAATGTCAAATTATATCAAAAACTAGAATAGAATCTTTAATAGAATAGAATAGATTGCACACCATATACGAAAAATAACAATGCAAAAATCAGAACAACAATAACTATGACTTATCGCTTAAAAGCGATCTCTACCAGACAACCTGCGGATGGATATTGGACAATCTGAAAGAAAACTTATTTTGAATACTTATATTTTTGGGTGTACTTACTTAATATATTTTCGTGATAGACTTTTACTAAATTGTACTTAATTAATTCTACAAATTTACCCAAATAATTATAATTAACTTGGTACGAGTGTGACTTTTTAATGAAATGTAGTGATTAAATAAAAATTTAAATAGCTCGACTTGCCTGCTATAGACCCTTTTGGGATTTTCTAGAATTACCTACTCTGCTCGTACAAGTTAGTCGCTGGCTCATTTTCCATCCTCACTTCACTTCTTCTTTGAGACTACTATGACTAGTTTCTGTCGTCCTCGCCGCTAAAAAAATGCTGGATTCTACCTCTTAAAAAAATTTAACGAGTGTGTAAGTTAACAAATCCTACACTAGTAGCCCATCAAGAAACAAAACGGTGAACCTCCTAATGCGAATGAATGGCTGATCAGCATGATTCAGCTCTAAGAATGGTGATGTTACCCTTTTTTGGCGATTTACGATTCTGTACCGCGAGAGAAAATAGCTTTTTTAGGGAAATCGGAATAACGGTTCGTATTGATTTCATACGATGAGGTCAGAGTAGCGGTGGTCTTACCCTAGAAGGATGTGGAAAGTTGGTTTTGAATAGGTTTCGACTAACAATATAAAAATCTAAAATGAGATTTTTGAAATTAGATCACGTTTTGTTATGCTTTTAGCTTTAGAAATCATGACGGATATCCATATATAAAAAATAAATATTATATAAAATAAAATTTATATATCCATATATAAATAAAAATATTCTAAAACTCAAAACTCAAAATATATTTATTCAATAAAATCTTATTACAGACCACTTTGAAACGTCACTTTCTTAAAACTAGGGGATTCTATTGCCTGTTCCAATACGACTCCTTACACCTACATATCGGTGAAAGAATTTTTAAAATAGGCTGTGATGTGAAGTTTTGGAGATTACCTCCGTCAAACAAACAAATTGTAAGTACCTAATATTAGTAGGTAAGCAGGTATAGATAAAATCAATGATGGTTTCAAAGTAAAGTCCTCGAAATGTTTTCATTTAATGTTAAAAGCTTGACTTTTCTATCGAAACGAAAAACTGTTATTTTAGCCCACTTCAAAAAAGTGGAGGTTCTCTGCATTAGGTGTTACTACAAGGCTCGAACCTTCACCTTTTTAAAGCACCACAATATTTGGACAAGCTATTACAAACGTCACATTGACAACAATACATCAGATGCCAAAATGGGTCAAAATTAGATCGACTGTTTCCAGTATGAAGGTGATATTGACAGCTGCGCTTGTACGAGTATGTATCTAAATACTTACACGTCACTACATCTTTAAAACCTTTAAAAGTACGCAACGGATTCTGATGCAGTTTTTTTATTAGATAGAGTGATTCTACTCTTAAATTTCCCTATTTTAGAATAGTCCATTAAATTGTTTAACTAAATTAATTAAGAAATTAGAGCAAGCATCATTTTCAGTTTTGAAATTCAAAATTAACTTCTCATTGAATATAGGAGTTTTTTTTATTTCATAAATAAAATGATATGGCCATTGGGAAATAGATTTATTGGCGGTTTTCTGTCAAAAATACTACATAGCTTGCCACTGCGGTAATTAGAGTACTATTTCAAAAAGGGGCGGTCCTTATTAGGCGTTCCAAATTATGTGACTAAACATAACATAAATGGTGATGTGAATTGACAGGTCAACATCTAAGTGGCAAACATGACAAGTGCAGTGATAAGTGACTTATGTCACAATGACGCCAAGGATCTTTTGATAATTTACGGTACAGAATAAAGTGTTAAGTTTTTATGTAAGTTTAATATTCAGTTTAGCAAAATTATAGATTTACCTGAATTATTAAAATAAACATCGCCTACGTATTTTTACGTAAACAAATATTGGAAACTATAGGAATAATCAATTTACATTTCGTAATTATTATTTTGAGGTAGGTATGTAAGAAAAAAATATATAATATGAAATGTATAATTGCACAGTTATTTCAAAATTATTTAATTATTAAATATTATTTGATTACCGCTAGGCCTATTAAATTATAATGCCGACGGACATTGTTTTTATGCCGACTCTTGGGTGCATATAATAAGAAAATATATCTACTGAAGAAAATCTACTTACCTATATCAAAATACATTTTTCATTAAAAATATCACAAAATAAGTATTTTTTAATTTTACAATTAGATAAAATTTAAAATAAACATTGGTAAAGTTGGTATATGCGGTTTCACTTTTCGTTCATTTTGCCATTCACTATATATTTTTTACTTTGAACGAAACGTCTGAACACCAAGTGAAACAAGAGTGCAGAATAAAACCAATTCTTTTGAGTGAGCTTTATTTTCAACTCTACCTACTTCTTTGAGTGCTGAATAAAAGTTTCCATAATTTCCAAAACTTGCATTCATGCTTGGATTGGCTATAAATTCGCTCATCAAAATCACGCTGCAAATTTTCCTAAAATTTAGTTCTGTTTACTTTTTTCAAACACACAACAGTAAAACAACAGTAGGTCCTATCATACCTGACTCAGTCTACTCCAGACACCACGTGCACCACCATACTAGTTCCACGTCGAACCATATTTTGGTCCCAATCCATAAACACAGGGATCGATCACCCACCCCACTTACGGCAGTCGCTATAAGGCCCAGGCCTATTTAGGACACCGCTAAAGATATAAGTCTCGTGGGATTTTCTTTTTAGGTTCGCACGTTATGTAACTGAATGAACTTGACCAGACTGTTTGTCTGTATCATTTTTTTGCATTCGAAAGTGGTTAAGGTTCGAACCTATAATGGTAGTCGCTCATTTAAATATGGGTAGTTGTCAGACAAATCGTAAATATGGAGTGGCTACGGTTGTACGAGAATACTATTCTGTAGTAGCGCTTCGTGCTTTAAGGTTGATGTAGTTGTTTTAATGTTTACTTACGCATCCATTTTGTGATAGCAAAAGCAATAGCATCAGCTCGGTGGGTGGATGATATAGAGGCCCTAGAGGGAAAGACATGGATGAGAACAGCACAGGGCCGAGTAGAGTAGCGTTTGAGGGAGGAGGCTTATACCCAGCAGTGGGCTATAATTTGAGCTGTCCATGATGATGATGATGAAAAGCAATACAGCTTACCACTCAGAGATTACTAGAGATGACTGCAGGCATGCACCATTGAAAGTATTTTGTTAAGAATATATTCGCGCTTAGAAGTGCGAATGGATTTTGTTAATTACGCGCTTAAAACCTAAAATGTCATGTACCAAATATATATTTGAACATACCCCTCTAAGGCATTTACAAATAAATAAATAAATATTACACAAAGATCTAAAAGTACCGTTCCCTGGGATACAGTCGTTTTATTTAATTTCTTCCTTTAATTATTTTCGTCACATCTTAGATCGACAAAAGTAAATAGAGACCTCATCTTTTTACTCTATGAAGACCAAAACGTTTTATTTACTTCTACAAGCATTTAATTGCTTAGCTTGGGGCTAGATGACGCTGAGTGGAATGTCGAAGGATGTTTATTTATTTTAAATTCATAAAAGAGTGAGTGAAAGGCTAATAAAACTACATCCCTAAATAGTACCAGTTACTCGATTAACCTCATAATTAAACTCTAATGATGTCCCTAAAAGTCCAAGTGAAATCCCTAGCACTAAGTTTCAATGTCAATCACCGTTGTGTACGTGATGTGCCGGTTTTGATGGTGTTTTGGTACATCCGCAGGAAGGTAGTGGACAGTTACTTTCGCTGAGTTGCATAATAATGTGTACGGATATGCGAATCTTTAACACGTACAGTGTAAAAGTCATTGATACAATAACGCGTTGATAGTGCGTGGCTGTGTTTTGGCACATCATTGAATCTTAAGCGCAGGACTTCATCACCATAATACATAGTATCGCTTGAGAAACTTCAAACGCAGGCGACTACAAGCGACCGTAAGCGGCGCCAAGAGCACTTTTCAAAGCGCTAAATACACATTATAGTAATATTCATAGAGTTCAAAATAACATGACACTGAAATTTCAGCCGCTTCGCTTCTGTCTCGATGTGAAATTGAGGCTTAAACTCTCTCTTTAGCTTCTGTTATTTCATATCGCCACGTTTTCTTAAATACATCCAATATTATAACATAAAAACATTGGCTTAGTTGTTCGTTTTTATCTATGGGCTTGGGTGTTTAGCCCGCATATGGCTGATATACCCTATTTTTGCGTTAAAGGATAGATTTCATGGAACGCAAGTGAGGGTGCCATTTACATAATGATAGTTGATATTTGGCGGCCTATATTTAAGTTCACCTCGTTTTGCATCTTCTTTAAACTTATTCACCTAATTGTGCCATAGCACCAGCCATGCTGTTTCCTATATGTCCCATATGACAGTATCTGATGGGAATAAACAGCGCTTCAAGCACTTGCAAGCTTTATTAGCATTCAGGACTTTGCGTAGCTGCAGTAGGTTTGACGGGCACTGGGTGTGTTGCGGTTCTAAAATTACATAGGTCTTTATTTCTTATTATCAGCACGTCCCGGATTGTACGGATGTAATAATGATACTACCAGGATAAAATATAGCCTATCACCATTCCGGAAGTGCATTCTACATATCGGTGAAAGAATTTTTGAAATCGGCTGAGTAGTTTCAGAGAGATTATCTCCGTCAAACTAACAAACCAACAGCACCTCTTTATATTGTGTACATTATAAAGTATTTAATAACCACCTACCCCGTGGCCGCCGTGGGTGTGGACTTGAAATGCCATGATCACTTTAAACTGACAGTTTAACCGTTCGTTCGTTCGTTCGTATGAGCAAGTGGCCAACTCTGGTGACGGAGTGTAACCGTGATCATGGCGTATGCAACTGTGCCGAAATTTTGGGAAACTCATATAAATCTACGAATCATGGTAAATATCCCGTTTTAAGTGTTTATAATGTTCAAAACCATGATAGTTTAAGAGTTTTATAAAAAATCGATTCAATAGGAGTTTATATAATGTTGATCATTATGGTGGTAGCGTCGCGCCGCCTAATCGGGAGGGAACGGGCCGCGTCCGGCGGACGTTGGAAAGTAAAGTAAGCTGCGCTCACTAGCGAATAGGTCAGAGGAAGTGTGCTTATGGACAATTGTCCAATTGACAATATCTATTGAACTAAAGAAAATATTTTTTATAAGAGCACGTGGTCAAATCTGTTGATGGTGGTGTTTGAAAATGAAATACCAAGCTATGCTCGAGTTCAGAGTCTGCAAGAGTCTTCCCTAAGTAGGTACCTACCTATAAATTTTTTGACAGATCTCTATAGGCATTAAGTGGTGAATCAACACTTGAGACACGATTTAACTACGCTTGCGTAAGACCTCTGAATGCTAAGATTATCAAAAACGCGCCTCACAGGCGTGATGGAAAAAAAATATAGAAATAAATGAATCAACTAAATGAATATAAAGGTAATAATGCGGTAGGCTCTTATGATTAAGAAAGTTTAAAAAATCAATAATTCCAATCATCCGAATAATGTCTTCTGGGTTAGAGGGACGCGGACATTGTTATCATTTGAAGGTTTTTTTTAGTTTCTAGGGCTTAATAATTTATTACACTCTATTAAAATTACATCTGAAGGAAATGAAGTCGTTTTATAAAAAAAAGTCACTTGTTTTTACCTAAGGCTGCTTAAAAGCCAGCAAAAGTTTACCCTATACCTTCGCTCGGTTAAACGATGACAAAACTGTTTCGTCGAAATGTCAGAAAAACATAATGCCTGCACAAACGATATGATCGCTAATGGCAGTCATTATTTAAATTGTAACGTATTCGATTTGTTATTTACATACCCACGTCTTGTAGTAAGTGTGGGATAGATCGAAGAAATGTACGTCCTTGCACAAAAACATACATAAACCATGTTATGATGCATTAAAAAGGGTTGGACAAAGTAGGCAGGTACAACAACGCCCCTCCTTTCGAATAGTTACTAGTTTTTGCTGAGACAAGTATCGACTTTGTCAATCGATTTTGTAAGATTACTATTTTTAATAATTATAAATGTTAATTTTGGAATATAAATAGTTTTTGCTCTGAAATGCTCTTTTCATTTTATCATTTAACATTGTGTTTGTTAAAATAACAATTTTTCTCATAGAATGATATCAGTTCTTAATTATTTGTGTTTTTTTTAATTATGTAGTACCTACCTATTTAATTTTTAATTACTTATGTATTTGTCCTTTAACATTTTTTGATACAAAAATTATTATCCTAACTTTTTTAAATGTACAATAATTGTGACCACAACTATATTTTCTACAGCATTAGACACATTTGTAGATTGTTTTAGATATTTTAGCAGTAGTTTTTTTTGAATGCAAGCAGACTCTAAATAAACTACTGATTTCTAAAAGATCTGGATTTAACTGAATTGCTCCAAAAACAAAATACATAATTTGAATTTCGAACCTCGGGATCACACACGGCCAATCATATCAAAATTCGTCTCACTCGATAACAACACATCTTTTTCCGTCTCAGGAATCCTCCCGTAAATACTTGAGGGCGCATTAAAATTGTATAAGACGTTTTTGTTGTGGTATCGTAAGTTGCGAGTACATAATTGTAATTAACATGAGATTTCCCGTAATAACAGCGGAGCGCGCGCGGGTCCGAAATTGGCGCGAACAGGTTTTTACGCGAAAGAACGTACCTACACTGAATATCATAAACTGCGTCCGTGGGGGCGGACACGGGGGCATTTTTCATGCGCTTTTCATTTTTAATGTTAAGAAAATTCATTTTTATTTGTTTTATAGGACTTCTGAGGCTTGGAGCCTGATAGGAAAGCCTTTGTAATCTCATTATCTCATTATTATTTTATTTTAATATCATATTTTTATATCATTTCATAAAAATAAACTTCAAATCTCTAGTATTTTTATCGGTTCCACTTAACATTATACAAATGCTGACTTGCTGCAGAAAGTCTCGATTTTCAGTCTATTGACCCATTAGATATCTGTTATAGTATGTTTTTAATCAAGAATAATTAAAAGTTAAAGAGTTACACAGATATTCGCTGCATTCGCTTACAATCACCCCGTGTGCTTTACTACAGTCGACGGGAGACAGTGCTACGCCCTTATAGCTGCACCTCACGACTACTCGCTATACTACTGATACGCTCACTTTCAATCTACGACACGATTTCTGTATTAGAAAAAAAAGAAGTTATTGACACCTCATAATGTACAGTTTATTCTAAATTTAAATTCTGCTATTCCAATTCTAAATTTAAACAATGAAGTGTTCGAAATGTAAAAAAATAAAACAAACCTCGCAATGTATAACGCGGTCACATTAACTCGACGCATCTCTGGAATGCGGGTCCCCGCCCGCTTCCCCCCGCATGCCCTTAGCTCGCCCGGCAAGTGTCAGTACGGTCAGCACCTTTGTTACCGATACGCGCGCCGATAATTTGACTAGTTGTTTTTGTTAGATTATTTTTTTGTTGTGTTTGGACATTACTGTTACGTTTTTTTATTGTTTTGTTAAGTTTAGACTTAAATTTTAAATTTTTATATTATATTAAATTTTATATTATTATATTAAATTTTAATTAAATGGTTTCGGCTTTCAACATAAAATAGTTTTTTTATTACCTGTTATTTATGTGAATATTTATTTAAATTATACTTTAAATTGACGCTTTTTTCCTTTAAGTAAATTAACTGAGCAAAATAAGAGTAAAACCGCGTAAAACCGCGGGGAACAGCTAGTACGTAAATGTAATTCAAGATTGGCTTGTAAAATCCATGTCCCAAAAATAAAATCGGCAGTTTTATTGTTGATATTTTTTTGCACACCGTACTTGAGCCCCAAAATGACGTCATCAACGCCAAGCGTCTAGTTAATGTGACCGGGTAGTACAGACAGATTATTCCAAATTCAAACTCAAAAGCCTGCTTACAGTTAAAACAAACAATGAAGTGTTCTATATTCAAAATTTATATTTTGTTTATATGTTGTAATCTTTTGTTCCATTGCTTCTGATTTAATACAATCGATTGTTTGTGTTTTTTATTTGGAGGACTTGGAGTCACATTATGACTATAAAAAGAAGTTTGTGTTTTATTCAATACAAATTGCTGTAAGTAATGAAAATATTTCAAGAAAGACAGATTTCTTATCCTTAGTTGGCTTTACTTGTTTTTATTGTTATATTTTTCTTCCTTATCCTTTTTGACATGATCTACAAATATTTTTTCAGAACCACAAATTGACTTACAGCGACCAAACTAGTATACTTGTAATATCGCGAGGCCTAAGTCCACACACCCAGGTCCTCGTACGTGGCATGAGCGCAGTTTTTGCGTCCCCTCGTAACACGATCGGTCCTTCTCGTAATTTTGCCTTTTTTCCAATACGATGCCAGGACGCCTTATTAAGGCTGAGTAAGTGACCGATTACGTCACTGACTCTATTGCTATGCGGTGACAGTTGCTATTGCTATCATTAAATAGACAAACCTCCAACGAATTTGCCACAGCTTCGAAGACCAGATACAATAAAAAGATAAGTATTGTTGTTCTTAAATAATATACTCACTTACCTAGTAGTAGATATGGAAAATTGGAACACATTGTTGATTTTTATGCAAACTCAAAATTTTGTAGGAGAATTAGTTATGTATATTTTAGTGCTGTAAAAACTGTAAAACACTTCAATCCATCAGTCCATCATACAAGTAAAAATATCCTAGGCTTCGATTAAAACGAATAATGAACAAGTATAATAAATGATAATAAATAGTGTATTTAACTAGCTTCTAAAGTTCTAACCCGAATCGAATTCTTGACATTTTAAAAAGTACTTAAATGATCGAATATTTAGCGATAAACGTAATGAGATCTATCAAGCAGTAGTAATGTCCCTTATGCTAGCGGTACTAGATGTCTACGCGTACTCC
This sequence comes from Xanthorhoe spadicearia, assembly GCA_947086425.1. NCBI lineage: Eukaryota > Metazoa > Arthropoda > Insecta > Lepidoptera > Geometridae > Xanthorhoe > Xanthorhoe spadicearia. Next base: position 9,579,726 of record OX352202.1, on the reverse strand, counting down.
TAGCTTATAATAGGGTGGGCGACAGCGGCGTGCATACTAAGGACACGTAGTAAATACAGGGTGGAAAGGAACCGATAGCTAAACATAATACATTTATCTATATACATTTATTTAGTGCTTTAACCGAAAATATAATCTTACTAAAGTTTGGAGCTACGAGGCAGTTCGGTTTGAGTACGATCGCTTGTATCTCGCGGGTTCGAATCCCGTCGAAGCCCAAAACTTTTAGTAAGTTGTATCAGTCATCTGGTTACCATAACACAAGCATTAAGTTGCTTAGCACACATACAATTTGATACCTAAACACAGCTTATATTCTGGTTTTTACCAGAATATACGCTTTTAAGGTATCAAAATCAATCAAAGAACGTAAGATAAAACGTTTTTTCTGACATTTATAACTTACAACGCATACTCTTCTCTATCACTCCACTCTTGGCGGTGTTGTGCCTTCCAGATCCACTTCTCTTGTACCGCCCTTTCATTCCTTTACACCCTGTATATACTAGGTCCATGTACTAGATAGTACGATGTCTAACGTACATTTTTTGCTGTATACTTTAATGCGTGTAGTACTCAAAGCATTTGTATTCGAGTCGTTTCCAATTTAACAAGACAGGCTCGTCGATATTTTATAAGGTTTTTACAGAAATAGAATTGCGGGGATTTGAAGAATATTATCACTACCTACCTACGTAGTATAACAAAGTCGCTTTCTCTGTCCATATATCCCTATGTATGCTTAAAATGCTAAAACCTTTAAAAAAATGATGCGGTTTCTTTTAATAGATTCAAGAGTAATTCAAGAGGTAGGTTTAGATATATGTATTTATTGGACCCGTGTGAACAAAAAAAGCCTTTTTATACAATGCCAGTTTTTAAAATATCATTGTTTCATCAATCATACTCGTAAAATTATTTGTTTCAACGTATTATATGTAATGTAGAACACTATTTAGAAATATGTATTTATAAATAGTGTAAATTATGTAAAGTAATAATAATATGTAAAGTTGTATATTTTCCAGCGCTTCATTGAAATATAGTAAATGTTCGACAAAACTTAGAAAACATCAAGTAAACAGTGCCACACGACAACTAATCCAAGGATATCTGCTATCGGACACAAGGTCCATACAAAAAGGTATTGTAATCTGTTTCCACATTATTCGCAATTCTGAAATACCTAAGCGTTTTTATACTTGTCATAAACTATGATTTCCATACAAGAAGCAAAATGAGTGCATTGATTCTGTAAACTATTTTAATTGTATGCAATTGCTATCCAATTGTGCTTAAGCGTTTAAAATGTAATTATCTGCTGCTATACTGTTTTACTATTTTGGCGCGAAGCAGAACTTGAATTTCATGAGCTAAAATAATAAGAACCAAGTTGCAAAAGTTTACTACAAATCTACGGAGAAAAGAACGCAAAACTTAACTAAGCTTGACTTAAAAGCGCTTTTAAAGACATAGGGTATCGTGATGTACGTATCTTTAAAAAGACTAAAAAGTAAAAATTAACATTATTTTTTAAATTTATACGATGTTTCATATTTTTTTAATTATTTTTTTCAGATCTTTAAGCATTTATTTAGGTAGGTAGTTTCAAACATAATTAATTGCAAAAGTTTACACCTTAACCCAGTTTTCAACAATTCCTTTTTATCAAACAAGCCATCAAACAATATGACGAATATTTCGATCAAGCCCACCGCTATCCGATCGTACTAATTAACAAAAACACACGCCACCACACACACACACACACACACACACACACACACGCACGCGCACGCGCCATCTTATCTCTGAATTTCATTGGAAAAGTTTGACAATGAAAAACAATATTATACATTCATTGCGCACAAGAGCATTTTGCCGATGCTGTCTATGGGCACGCCATTATAATAATGGTGGACGTAATTGGGTTCGCGCGTCATTTTTTCGTAGGGCGGCCATGTTGTCGCGCTGTGAATTTTCGCGATTTTCCAGGATAATCCATCGATGTGTGTAAAAAATGGTCTTATTTATTACTAGCGATCCGCCACGGCTTCGCCCGGTTGCAATGCTGATTCTCTACTATTTAATTTAATGGATATTATAAATACATGTCATATTAAACCTTCCTCTTCAATCACTCTTTAAAAAACCGCTTTAAAATCCGTTTCAAAGTTTTAAAGATTTAAGCATACAAAGTCGCTTTCTCTGTTCCTATATCCCTTATAGGTATAAGAACAGGGAAAGCGACTTTGTTTTATACTATGTAGTGACGATTTGACAATTTACGAACAAACAGAAACTATATTATTATTGATAGATCTTATTATATATTGCAAAACTTCATAAAGAGAGTCCACTAAAATTTATGAACAATGTCCAGTCTAGGGATAAATTCATGGTCACCTTGCGCCCTCCATCAGTATGCCCGAATGCGCACGCGCCGCCTAACCTGCGTCCGCTCCACGAAAGGCAAGCGTCGCCGACTGAATAATTTTCATGAGGAAACCCAAACGGCTGATGGCTTATAGCTTGTAACATAAATTGTGTACATAATATTTAGTAAATTGGGTGTAAATTACACAGTACACTAAATATAATTTGGAGGAATCTACTTGTTTTAAAGTCAGAGCAAAAATGTACGGTTTTTTAAGACACAGTCGTAAGTTTTCAAGACTTTCAAGACAAGAGTAACAATTCAAAAGAGGTATGTGGTTTGTTTGTTTGACGGAGGTAATCTCTTAAAGTGCTCAACCGATTTCAAAAATTCTTTCACTGATGTGTAGAATAAACTGTCCTAAGGGTTAAAGACCATATTTTATCTCAGTAGTTTCATTAGTACACCCGTGCAAAGCCGGGACGTGCTGATAGTTATATAAAATTACAGTGTTTTTGTATTTTTAATTATTTTATACATTGTTTAAAACTAGTACGAACAAAGCAGCTCTGGTTTCAAAGACGACAATGCCTTTGTGCATTGCCCTAATTAAAGCCACAGCAATTTTTACATTTAGAGAGCGTGGCTAAGCTAGAGAACATTACTGCGCACATACAGTGGTGTAAAACATTAAAATAAAGAATAATTAAGAAGAAACTGCTATTTTACAAGGTTTTATTTAAAACTAGCTTACTTTATAACTCTTAGCGGATGTAATTTTTAAGATTAACTCAAATGTCTGTTGTTATGTAATTTGTTTGAAATACATAATGATATTGATAGTTTTTAAGTGTAAATTCTGGTCCACTTTTAATGAAATGTGGTTTGGATCAGTTAAGTTACCTATAGATCGTTTGCAACCGTCCTTATGTAGCTCAACTGGTTCTAATTGCATTTTGTACAATTACTAGCTTAATTAGTTTAGTTTCTGTAAATAAATATTCTGAAATTCCAAATCTTAATTAAACAGTACAATAGCCAATAACAGAAGCAATTTTAACTTCATTATTGATTTCCGTTATTAAGGCAACAGCAAACAAGACCGCTAATTATATTAGCAAATAAATAACAAATGTCGGTGAATAATTGGAATATTCATGGATATTGTGGATTCGACGCGCGTCGCCATCATTTGTTCTTGTTCTGTTTATTGGACGGTGTGAACGTCGCTCTGGCTTAGAACTGCCGCCTTATTCTCCAAATAACCATGTCTTAACTCGGCACGTCACGGCGTAGTTATTTTGAAAAATTCTATGGATTTCAGGAAACAAAAGCTAGATAATGTGCAATCTCTTACCGCGTCATGTTTTAAATGTGTTCAAGAATTTTGTACCAATATGAAGAATTAGAAATCAAGCAGATTTGTAAGCATGTTGGATTTATTAAGTATTGTCCTCTCGTCACAACTTCACAAGTGCGCAGAAGGCTATCGTATATCGACGTCTGTCACATGCGCACACGCAGGCTTTACTTGAAACTTTACTATATTTCTTGTTTGTGGAATACAATGTCTTACATTATAATTTTAAGTATTACCATGGACAAATAGAACTGTGTTAACTATGTTATTATATTTACTACAAAATAAATAAGTAATTTGAGCATCATGGTAGTTCTAGGGAAGTATGTTATTTTCGACCTTCAAATTAAATTAAAAAATATCTACTCTTATGAATACTTTTTGGCACAAAAGCCATAACTCTCTAGCCAGTTTACGATTACATAGAAAATTCACAAATTTTATTTATCTCTTGATAGTAGATAAATTAAGATTTTCACTAAGTAATTTTAAAATTTATAGAGCTAATTATGATTAATCTAAAATAGCCTTTTAACCCCTTATTATCCTAAAGGTGTCTATTATAGAAATAGTCAGTTATTATAAATATGTAACTCCTTTTATTCTGACATTGCTAAATAATTGTTTAGTTTGAGTCATGTAAAGTATTTTTAGACTTTGTCCAGTCCAACAATGTTAATGATTACGTTTTTGTACTTCTGATTACTAGTTACTAGCTCGCAATCAACCCTCATCGGTAAAAAATCTCGATCGAAATAGAAGATCGATTCGCAGCCATCGATTAGATAGACGGAATCAGGCAAATTTAGAATTTGTCTTATGCCTATTGAGAGGGGCAAATGTAACCATAGTATTTGTTCGTACCCCCCTGGGAGGGGCAAATGTAAGAGCCACTGTATTCGTTTATGCCCCCCTGGGAGGGTAAATGTAACCATAGTATTTATTTTGTATCTGTCAGGAAGGGAAAAATATAACTCCTCTCTTAATCTTAATAAACCATAATTAACCACTAATTAACCATAATTGTTTGTTTATGCCCCTCTGAAGGGGCAAATATAAGCACAGTATTTGTTTTATACCTCCCTGGGAGGAGCAAATGTAAGAACCATAGTGTTTTTTATGCCCCCTGGGACTTAAATGTAACCATAGTATTTGCTTATGCCCCCCTGGAAATTGCAAATGTAACCATAGTATTTGCTTATGCCCCCCTGGAAATCGCAAGTGTAACCATAGTATTTATTTTATACCCGTCAGGAAGGGAAAAATATAACTCCTCTCTTAATCTTAATGAACCCATCCCGTCCTTAGTACACCCACTTTACAATTTATTTGATGAAGCACTACGTAGTATTCTGCAGCTATGTATCAGTATGTATGTGGCACTAATGTCAGCATGTAGGAATATGTAACGTGCTCCGTACATAAAAATAAATAAAATAAATAAAAATAAAATAAAATAGCCTTTATTGCTGTTTCTTTTACAATCATATTCTTTGATTATGAATATGCCTACTTCCTAAAACTAAAAATATACTTATTCTGCTTTTAATGTAAGTGGTCGGCAATTGGTTGTTTTGTTAAACAGCTTGTCTGTCGACAGAGGCCTCCTCTAAAGACTTCCACGTTCTCCTGTATCTTGCTAATCGGCTCCATGCTGGGCCAGCTATTTTCCGCAGGTTATCTTTCCATCTTTTGTTTTGTCTGCCGCTACTTCTTTTTCCATCCCTTGGATACCATTCTGTTATTTATTTATTTATTATTTATTCTTTCCCTCCTTTTAATACCCAAGATGCTTCTTTCTATTGAATTTTGGCAAACCTTTAATTTATTTTCTTGTAAGTAAATCTGTTAACGCCCATGTCTGGCACCCATTGAACAGGCATGGCATCTTCTTCTTCTTCTTCTATATGTATATATTTTGTTGTTTCTTTTGTTATTTTGTTGTTTTTTGTTTTTATCTTTAAAGGGTCTTGGTCGTTTTCCCCCACGATGACCAGTCGGCTTGGGAGAGTTTGGTGTTTTCTATTTGGTTGGTTATCTGTGTTCAATAGTTGTGTTTTCCGGTTCCCGATAGTTGATTGTTAGTGTTTATTATTATTATATGGTGGAGAGGAAGAGAGAGAGTTGGATCTGAATCTCATAACATCAAAAGCGTTACGCCTGATGTTTTGTGAGGGCGTCCAGGTTTGTTTCTTAGCTTGAGTGTTGTCTCGCGGCGATGAAGATATTTCTCTTTTCCTTTTTTCCTTGTTTGTATTTATTTCCTTTACCACAAGCTTGTCGTATTTCAAATATGCGATGTTTCCTTTCGTTCTCTCTTCGTTCAGTCTATTCTGTAACAATTTTCTCTTTTCCAAAACCTCTTTAGTATAATCTTCTGTGATATATATATCTTTAAGATCCTTGTGGACTTTCATTATCTCATTTTTCTTCCATGCATTGACAAAGGAAAGCAGAACCGGTCTCGGCTTTACACCTGGGTTTCTCTTACCAATGCGAAATATATTGTTTATTTCAACAGCCTCAATGTTTATTTTTATGTCTCTAAGGAATATTTTCTTCGCCTCTTGTATTAGCCCTGATGTTGATTCTTCTCCCTCCTTTAATCCAAAAATAACAATATTGTTTTGCTTCTTGTCTCTTTTCAAATACTCTATCTCATTCTCAAGTTTATTTATTTTAATTTTTAAATCTTTGTTTTCTTCTATAATTGATTTTAGTTTTTCTTCCATTTTCTCCATAATTGAATTAGTTATAGACTCTTTCAGCTCAACTGTCTGTTTCTGCATTTCGATTTTCATTTTATCGAACAGAATTTGAAATTGCTTTTCCATGTTTATGCTTAAACTCCTTTTCGTAGAATGGAACGTAACGGTGGAAAGGTATTTTTTTATTCTTAACAGCTGGCAATACCGGGTTGCCAAACGTCAGTGACAATGTCAATCTGACAGTATCACTATGACGCGTGACGTTTCTAATATTGCTCAGTGTAAGAAATTTCTAACCTCAATCCAACCGCTAGTTTTCCTTTGTTGTTTCTTTCTATTTGCACGTTAATTTCGCAGGAGTCAGTATATCCACAAGTCCACCGCACTTATAACTTTGTTTTACACTATTTGCTGTGTCCGATAATCCGTAAATGTATTTTTAATTCCAAAATGTTTAGAGAGTGCACTACAACTATGTTGACGTTTTGAGCACCGGAACCGGAAACGGCTCCGTACATGGTGCATGTCAAATGTGGACACGAAACCAGTAGAGATTAGATGAGACTAAAGTTTGGTTAAAACTTTTGTTAAGGAGCTTCCTTGGGTAGTATAGTAACTAAGCATATGTGTGGAAAGTCCAAGAAGATTTATTAAGTACGAGTACTAGCTGCGACCCGCGGTTTCACCGGCGTAAGTCCCGTTCCCGCGGGAATATCGGGATCAAAAGTAGCCTATGTCACTTGCCATCCCTTCAACTATCACCACACAAAAAATCACGTCAATTCATCGCCCCGTTTTGCCGTGAAAATCAGACAAACAAACAAACACAAACACATTCCAATTTATATTAGTTATTAGTATGGATATTTTTGGTACCTAACTCAGGTATAACATTAGGGTTTTGCTATGCAAATTTCGAAATGAAAGCTGAGTCCAATCCACAAAAATATTTATTCAAAAATATTATCCAAGTATGTTGATCATTTTCAAGAAATAGTTACACTTTTGATTGACATCAATACTTTTTACTCCAATTAAAGTAACGAAGTAGCGAATTGAATTCGTAATCTTAATTAACTAGGAGGTATGTCGTTCGTTCATTAAAATACTTTTAAAGATATACAGCTACTCCACAGCTTCATAGTAAATTGATTATCAATAAGCTGTTCCGATTGGTTGATGATCGACCAATGAGAAAACGATTAATATTATTAAACTTCGAATTTATAAGCTACATACTATGCCAAATATCGCCACCAGAATTACTAGAGCTCTGTGTATAATGCATTTTTCTGATTGCAACCTCTTTTCTCGTGTACGAGGGGTCTAAATACCCTGGTTCTTGGATGATTATATTTTTTGTTGAACAACGAGTCATGTTTTTGTGGATCATTGATTCTAGTTTTGTGAAGTTTTTTTTAATAAAATGGCCGATGGCAACTAAAATAGGGTTCAAATGAAATAGATTTATATTTTTAAATATTTTATTATAAAAATTAAGGAAAAGGAATATTAACTTTTATGTTATACGATACAGCAAAACAAGAATAAATTCTAACGCCACAGACTAAAATAACAAAAAACTTTAAATTATTTTTAAAATATAATTATTTTAGCCTGTGCGACAAAAAACTAAAATACAGTAGAATAAAAAAGTATAAATTATAAATGCTTTAAAGTGAAGATACACTCAAGTTTTCAAGTGGCTAAAATGAAATTGAGCGGACTTAAGTTTGTACAAAATGTATCTTTGAAACACCTGAACTTAAGTTTTTTTTTAATTAAAACGTATTCTTAAAACAACTGTTTAGTTCAATTCAAATGTAGGTTTTATTTTATTGATACCTTCACAGTAGGATTCTGCAACATTAAAAAACCGCAATTTTCATTCATAAATGAAATGCGCGAGTTTTTCGACATTTAAATAACAATAATGGTCAATACTTTTTAGGAAAAAAGAATTAGTATGAGAAAATAATTTAAAAACTTTTAGAAAAGAAAAAATGTAACTAATCGGTAACTAAGACATGAACAAACGAAAGAAATGAAAAACAATTATAATGAAAATATTATAAAATATATGTACGGGTATTATTATTTAGTCCCGAGGTAGCGATTGTGCAGTCGCGGGTATAAAAGGTATCGTGAAAAATACCCGTACGTATATTTATAATTGGTCACAAAAGTTTATAAAAGGCAATTAGAAAATTGGTTGAGTAATAATAACAATGTTATTTGGTACAAAAATACACATTGTTTATACATTCTACAATTAACAATGCAATGAACATTTTAAGTCTCTTACGACCTATTCTAAGTAGCATTAAACAATCGCGTATATTTTATAATACTTTTATACATTTTATTGCTTTTATAGATATGCGATTATATATTTTGTAGAATTGTGGCAAGACTGAATTTTTTAGTAAAATACAACACAATATTGGATAAAAAAAAATGATAATTGTGATGATTTTGTAACATAAAGATAAATGATTGATACGTTTATAACAATGATAAAATATTTTGCATTATTTATTAAACATGGTTCAAATACAATCAAAAAGTTTTAAAATAATTTATTTAAAAAAAAACCGTGAAAACCTCCACATAAAAGATACTTAAGTTTACTATTGATTTACAATGTTAAGTCCAAAACTTTGGTACATAATAGTAATAATGTTAACTACTTAATTTAAAGAATATTTAAGTCATTCCAGCCTTTTAACGATGAACCTGTAACAAAAAAGACTTTAAATATATCTGTTGACGGAGTTTAAGACTTAATGAGGCATCATGGCTTAAATACTGTTTGTAGACGGTGATCCTTAAGAATTTAACACTTCATATTATGTGGTTTGAATTCTATCTTATGTATGCATTTCCAAAAAAAAAGTATCTAATTATTGTATCAATCATCGAGTCTCAAGCTAAGCAACTAAATACTTTTGTTCAGCATTAAGTTGCATAGCTTGAGACTCGATGATTGATACAATAATTAGATACTTTTTTTTTGGAAATGCATACATAAGATAGAATTCAAACCACATAATATGAAGTGTTAAATTCTTAAGGATACTAGATGACGCTGTGTAAAAATGTCCAAGGATATTTTTTTCCTACTAATACTATAAATGCGCAAGTTTGTGCCAATGACTAGGGAAAGAAGCAGACAAGAACCTGGTGGTGCCTAGCATTTTTTTCAGTCGTTCCTTCCTTCCTTCGTATGAGCAAGTGGCCAACTCTGGTGACGGAGTTTTTAGGCCGCCTAAAGGCCTCCGTCATGGCTTAACGACTTTTAAAAGCCGGGACCGACAATTGAACCATGCCCTCCGAAGCACGGAAGCGCTCAGATTTTTTTCAGTGGTCCAATAGAATAAGCTGAGTTGGAGCGTAAAAGTACGTACCTCATTTCCTCGTGGTGGTGAGGTCTTGCAGCTCGCTGCTGTCGTCGCTGGAGCAGCCGTTGGCCATCGCCATGTTCGCCATCGACAGCGGGATCGTTATGAACTGAGGCTGGCTTGATGATGACGCTGTAACATAAATATATTATGAATGAATGAATGAATGAAAATACTTTATTGTACACAGAAAGAAACTTATGAAATACAAATCCTTAAAATAAATTGTACAATCGCTAAGAAGCGTTTTCTTCCAGATTATATTATGTTTACAGCGATAACTAATTTTGTACTATGAAACTGTGGATTCAGAGCATTTTCTGTCCTCTCGACTGGCCACTCTCTAGCTTCTTCTTCATTCAGGAACTATACTAGGTCGATAGGACATTAAAAAAATATACTCAGCGGCACAATTAACCGTGGCTGTAGGGGCAGAGTTTTAAGGGTGTTCTGTTTCAATGAAAAACAGAAAAAGGACGTAATGTATGTCTAAAAGATTTTAAAATGTTGTGCCATTTCTATTCCGACGAAAAACAAGGGAATAAATCTAAAATATTTTATTCATCGCTGTCGCCATACTTAACCTAATTATAACGCTGGACACCTGAACTAAAAACGCAAGAGAATCTCTTTCGGAAATGTAAAGTCTGTCTGCCGGCGACGTCGAGGCAGTAAAGTCACAGGCAGTTGGCACGAAGCTGGCTCATTTCCGAAACTACTACTCATTAAAATAGATTACGGTTTTAAATGCAGCTCAAATTGTCTTTTCTGTTTTGTAAGTTTGCACAGCTTTTACCTAAAGTTTCTGTTAGATTTAATTAATCGATAAGGTTGATTTTTACTTGCGCGAATTCAAACTTGACACACGACAAGAAGTAAAGTAAATACAGTTTGTCACATCCTAATGTTATGTAAATATGAGAGAGCAATTTTATTGTCACATGTACCAAACAAAAAAAAAATTAAAAAATTGTCTACCGTGCCTTGAAAAAGAGAGTAAGAAAAATTCATTTATTTCGATAGGCCATCAAGGATCAATTCAACTTATTACAAGCTTAGTGATTCTATAGCCTATTTCTGAATGCAGTCGTGATTTCATGATTATAAGTGAACCAGCTGATCTGCAAACACTGTAAAATAGTTGCCCAGAGCCAATTTAACCCAGTTCCGGCTTTTACATAACTAAAACTCATCTGCACGTCCGTACGTCTGCATTCCGAAAGTTACCGTCCGATTTGCATGAATTTTCAATACGTATGGATTACATAACAACCATAACTTTTGTTGTATAGTGGTTGTGTTATGTTGGTATTGTGGTTGTATTGTATTTTACAATACAACTTGTGGTTGTATTTGTGTTGGAATAGTGGAGTGTGTATATTTTAGGATTTGCAAGCCGTATCTATCATCATTATTACCCCACTATTTGGTTTATAAACATTTGGGATCGATCCTCGCTTCTGGACAAATGTGTACAACAATTTTATGTCCAAGGAAAATTCATTAAAAAAATAGGCATCTTAAAATACGAAATCGAAATTAGCCTGAAAATTAATAATCGTACCTCCTTCCTGTCCCTGATTGGCCAGTCCCAGAATAAAGCTGTGAGGGTAGCTCATCGCTAGACTGCCCAGCCCCATGCTGTTTCCGATGCCATCGAGCCCAAGCACGTTGGGATACAGCATGGCGCCACCGGGTATCTTTGGCAGGATCTTGGCTAGACCTGGCTGATGGCTGGGCTTACTGCTGTCGGCTTCCTGCGTGGTTAAGGAGGTGGATGCATGCGGCTCTTGTGTTTCCCTGGTGGTAGAAAAATTAAATTAAATATGATCATTGATCATGACTACATATAATTCTAGCAGCACGTCCTAAATTTGCACGGATGTACTAATGAAAGTACTGGGATAAAAATAGCATATAATCATCCCGACAGTAAATTCTAGACATCGGTGAAGCGGCACGTCCCGGTTTTGCACGGGTGTACTAATTAAACTACTACTACTACTATTAGCCCATCTTGTCCCACTGTTGGGCAAAGGCCTCCCCCCGCTTTCGCCAGTTACGCCGATCCCATGCTTTCCCCTGCCAGTCCCTCTCAAAGGCGTCTAGTTCGTCCCGCCATCTCATCCGTGGTCTACCTTGTGACCGGGTGTCTGTGTCAGGGCTCCATGTTGTGGTAATTCTGGCGCACAGTTCTTCTGGCATGCGGCAGACATGCCCGGCCCAGTCCCACTTAAGTTTTGCAATTTTCTCCCCTACGTCAGCGATTTTGGTTTTGGAGCGCAGTAACTAATTAAACTACTGGGATAAAAACTGAATCGCTATTAATGGTCATAGCGGTCAAGCTGACCTCTTAACAGCCTCGTTGGCTTCATGATTGGCCCACTCTTGCTTGTGTATCTGCATGAGCTTCTCGCTGGGAGACTCGGGTTCGCTGCCGCTCTCGTCGCCGCTGTCACCTGATGATGCCGGTTCGTCCTGAAACAAGACATAGGCATTGGTTGTACGTAGATAAATAATAATAAAAATAAGTATCCTTGGACATTTCACACATCGTCATCTAGTCAAGCTAAGCAACTAAATGCTTGTGTTATACCAGATGACTGATATAATTAAAGATCTAATAGTAAAACGTGAGTGTCTTCTTTTATTCGGTTTTCATTTAATTCAGATGTTTGTATTTTTTGCACTATAATAGAAAATGTTTTTTCCCAGCAGTGGGACAATATAGGAAAAAAAAAAGAAAATGTTTCACGTGTTAATTAAATGTTTTCATATCTTTCATCAATCATCATCATCATTCACGAATCATTTAAATAACATAAGCATAAAGCAAACTTTTTGTTAATTTAGACGTATCAGTGACAAAATATTATTCGAAATAACATTGTTCTTAAGCGAGCTCAAAAATAAAATGGTAAAATAAAGCACATTTTTCAACAACGTTTTGTTAAAAGGTGCCTAAAAGTACTGCAGGGAAAATAATGGAACGCCCCAGAGAAACTTTTAAAAGGCTATAACGCCACAGGTTTACGAACTTTTAAAGCGAAACAAGTTTCGGTATTTTGTGAAATTCATAGTTTTTGTATGAATAAAAACTCTTTTCAATTGTCAATTTTTATTATTTTTAATCGACGGTATTGCCAACGTCGTGGGACGGCAGTGGATCAGGCAAGCGTAGGATCGTGAAATATGGCAAAAACAAAGGGAGGCCTAGCGGATGATGATGATGATAAACCAATCACAATCAATGTTTTTTCAATTGATAGTAAAAGGATAAATACTTATATAATATGATCACGACTAAATCCCAGGGAACGGTAGACATTTTTTCAGATCTCTTTTTTTTCTTTAGATATTTAAAAATGTCTAATGGGGTAGATAAAGGTATGTCCAAATACATATGTGGTACCTGCCCACATTTTGCAGAAGTCAACTTTCCATACGTGACAGGTTGCAAGCCCATCGACGCTGCTAGAAAGGTTTTCTCACGATAGTAAAAAATAAGTAAAAATTTTGGAAATTTTACTTGTATTTGCATTTTTAGAAGGGAAATTCATGTTTCAATGTCAGTTATGGTAAGTCTCAAACAAACGTAACGTAACGATCATGGCTTCGATTAAAAAAATCTATTGGCCTACAATTTAAAACTTTGTTCGTAACAAAAAACTCATTTCACTCCCAGTAACGTAGTTCTGTGAGAACGGCATTTTCTAAGTAGACAGGTGGCGGAAAATAGGCTTTTTAGGAGAAAAACTTGGTGAGCGAACGGCCACTTAATACGGGCGCAGCTGAGCTCGAACTCAGTTCATAACTTTGCAATTTGTACATATTTTTAGCAAAGGTACATTTTTATTGGAACTAGGTATACTGCCCTAACAAGCCCAAGAGCGCGGGATCTCAAAAAAATTAAAATTTCCGTTTTTTCTTGCATCTGTGTATTTTTCTACTGTAGGTAGGTACTGCCAGAGTCTCGGGCACGCCTCTGGCTTCTATCAGTTGAGCTACCTAACGTTTGTAACGGTCCTGAGAGTCAACTGGTTAAAATTGTATTTTGAACAGTTACGTAAATCCATATTTTAGTATCAGTAAACAAATAATTAAAAAAAAATATCAGTTAAATAAATAAATAAATCTTTTTCTTATAAAATTGATTTTTGGTAGTAGATTTCATACACCCAGTAAATTACAGAAATATCAGCAGATCAATGATTTACGAGCTCGTAGAAAAGACAGATTCGGGATTTGTGGAAAGTGCCAGAAACAAACATGTCTGAGTTACCGAGAAAAACAAGTCGTTTCACTAGTATTGATTTAGCTGTAGACAAGTGCCCATCGATTTGCAATGCGCTAATATTTTGGTGCGATGATTTGATGATTTGTCATACCAACAGTAAACATAATGCAAAGGAACTTGGATAAGCGTTTTCTATCAAGTTGGCTAAGGATTCCTGAGATATTAGGTACTTTAAAGACTTTAAAAATTTAGTGTGGTTGTTTAATAATATATTTTATGATATTTAACATGTGGTTTCCTATCTTTCGTATACGCTACCTTCAGTTTACCGGCCACTTGTCTACGAACGTCTTTCGTTTCAGCATCACCGCCCAATTTACAAGCTATCACAAAACTTTGTTATACTCGTATTACTTAACCTGATATTTGTAGCCGGAAAGACTATTCGAATTGACAGTCAAACTTTAGACCACGTTTTACATGTTTTGACTTTGTTTTAGATCATTTTTGAAGCTATCTTTTTCTCTCGATCAGTAACAAATATAACTCACTTTACTCTCAAAACTATAATCTAACCTGCTATACGTTACAGTTCTACAATAGCTTAGAATAGAAACGTAAAATATGACTTAAATCGAGCGATCAAAAATGCCAAATCAAAGGAAAAGCAATGATAGGACTCCTCCAATAGAAACAAAACCTTAGTCACTTTGGCAGTCAACAGGCTCTGTTCTTTGAAAATAATATACAACAATGTATTATTTGATGGGAAAAAATAATCTTGGTTAACAATAATAACTGAACAATAACAATTAATTTCGTAAGCTTTCCTTTGTAAAACATTCCGTACCAATTACCACACCGCCAGGCTGTCTAACAATTGCAGTCGACGGCACAACACCAAAACGCAATAACCGCAAACCGATAAAATCTGACTAAAACCAGATAAACACCATAAAGTAAGATAAAAGCCATATTAGTTGGCTAATTTACGGTTAGGCTGTAATGAGGCAATACTGCATTGTTACGTCACTCGTCCGAAAACGGTGCTCTACTATTGTAGACTGGGCTTGCTTTGGACACTTGTGTAAGGTTAGCATGTAAGTTGAGCTTTTGAAATACTTAATACAATTTTTTTTTATATTCATTTAAGTTCAAGCACAAGGCACACATTAAAACTTTACAGAAAACTACTTGAACCTGTTTAGACAGTTAATTACACTGATAATAATACGAATAATATTAGCCAGTTGTTTTAAATAGTGTGTTGTTTTAAAGTCTTTTACCTACACCAGAAAGTCCTACTGCAACATTTACTTTAAGTAGGTAGGTACATATTTTCAGTTTATTTTTTAAGATAATGTACTCGTATGTAGTAACATTTTTCTCTGAATTGATTATGAGATGCAGCGATTTTAAATTTTCGGACACCAACAACCGAACAACCCAATAAATCCCCAAAAATAAGCAAGCTTAAGCAGCGGTCACATTAACCCTATCAGATGCTTACAATTTATTTGCGCACGCTGCTCTATCAGATTCAAGAAGAAAGCCGAGTGCGTTAAACGGTAGTTAGTTAGCCGCAATTATTATTATTTAGTGCGTCGGCGAATAAAGGAGACGCCCACGCGGTTTCATAGAACGCGAGGCGGGTTAGTGTGGATATGTCTTTATTTAAAACAAACCAAATATATTATTTATAATTAGTACAAGTAGGTACCTACTTAAATATCATTTGATTGTACACTGATTTAGTGTTAAAGTAGAAGAGAATGTTCATTTCTGTAATATTCAATAAGACATTAGGGTTGATTTGAGATAAATTTTCTCAATATTGGGTTTTATACAGCATTGAAATTATGAATTAAATTTTAAATTAATATTTTGCGCATGCGTTGAAACAACATGAGATATTGTGTTTAATACAGATCCACATTAACATGAGCTTGCTTACCAGTGTTGCTTTATACTCGTATATTTCTTCGCAAATAAAGGCATATCCACACTATTTACACAACAGTAAGCGCACGATACTATCTGCGCTGCAACTCGAATCATCCTGTAGGTATTTATTAACAATTGTACTGTGATTTCTGATATCAACTAATTACCGACGTGATTTATTGTGCGGTCTGTTTGTGGATGACACGGCCATTGTGACCTTTGAGGGTTAACTTTTATTTTGCAACGGTTAATGGTAAACAGCTTTGTTTTAATATTTTATAAGGTTAAATTGAGGTAATTATTATTTATTTTCACTGTTTTAGTAAAAAAAAATAATAGTAAAGAGTTATAAGAGCAATAACTTGACACATTATGGCATTAGGGCATGAACCAAAAAATATTTGAAATTTATATTAATTTTAGACTACCTGACTTGAAGAGTTCAAACGAGTGAACTAAATGCTTAAGCTTAAGCTCACTTTTGTAGGTATCGCGAGATGAGGAAGAAATTATTGTAATATCTCATTTTATTTTTTTAATTAAATCTTCAGTTTATTTTGTAATGAGTTTTGAAACTCATTGAGTTTTTAAATAAACAATTTGTTCTTCATAATTACCACGGCTGTAATCAAAATTTTACAGATGATTAATTTATCAATTTTAAATGTTTCCATTAAAGCTTTTAGTGATATCCCTAGGGTGTCTAGCAACATGAAACAAAATGTAGTAAACTGAAAGCTAATTGATACAAATAGTAAAAAAAAGAATTGCAAAGTGATTAGACTTATTTAAACACTTTATTTAGAGAATTATTCTACTTTTATTTCAATCAAAAGAGTCGGCGACAGATTTACTAGCCATCTGATTTCTGAGGAAGGCTCTAGGTCCACACATATATCTTATCCAAGTGGTTTTATTAGTACACCCGTGCAAAGCCGAGACGTGCTGCTAGTTACGAATAAAAACGTTATGTTATGATTACCAATAATCCTTAAAACCCAAAATACACAGACAATAACCACAACAAACAAGTTTTGCTGCATAACAGTTATCCACAAGATAGTCAAATACAAAGATTTGTTTGAAAGCAAGCGATATCAGTGGGCTGTTCGCTTCGCTCGCCATGTAGCGTAGAGGCGGCGAGCATTAGCGCGATTGACAGGTACACGGGCCTTGTTACCGCCGTATCGAGATGCGTATCTCACTCCTTTGGGCTACTGTCTTCGGATCTTTGCTGAGGATGTAGAGAATGCTAGATGTGGCTTAAATTCTTAGAATGAGGAAAATATTTTCAACTTATGATGGAGTTTATACATTACTGTAATCATTGTACAGTTTATAATATTTTAACATGGTAATTGGTTCTAGTTTCCTTCAATTCTTTCGAATACAGTGTTACAGTCTACTTTTACAAGGCTGTAATAAATAAAAATATAAAAGTGTATAAAAATTCTAACACGAGCAACAGTAAAACCATAGATTTAAAAAAATAACACTTAAAAGGTACAACACTATGGACTATTAGAATACAACCTTTATTTTCAAATTTCTAATCAATGCGTTAAAGTCCTTGTTTTGTTGTTAATTTATAATTTATAATTAAATAATATTTATCCTGACATGTCTATTCCAGTATCTCACCTGTAGATCCACGGTCACGGCTCCTGGGTGTAAATGGGTGCATAATAAGGGACCATTCAAAATCAACCAGATACATTCCGCCCGGTGTATAATAGGAATTCTTCACTATACACATGTTGTTCGTCTGTATGTGTGTCGGACATTTGTATGGTAGGCTTGAATAATGATTTACAATGCTGCTTTAAATAACGCTTTTGGTGGTTCTTGTTTTTTGGATTTTCTGAGTTATTCCCTTTTTCGTGGGCCATGCCGATCTGTGCGGTGATAAGGAACTGTGTATCTTTACTTAGGTGTACACTGGTTTTAAGTAAGAAAAATATAACTAAGTATGTACATATCTGAAGTTACTTTATGTTGAAATTAGGACTTTTAAGAGGAAGTACATAGTAGGTACTTTTGTTTCAAAATAATGCTGTAGCATTATCGAATCATTCGAGCTACGACACTAGGGCTTCGTGGCCGAGTGGTAAGGCAGTCCGGCTTGAGGACGATCGCTTATATCTCGCGGGTTCGAATCCAAAAAACTTTTAGTAAGATCATCCAATGTAATAAATAAAATAAAATAACAATAAATCAAATAATCTAATCTGCATAATTATACATTTTACATAATCTTGGTAAAAAAAAATATATAATCACTTTTCTATTACTTAGTCTTTAATGGAACAAATTCAGAAACCATGTAAGGGCATGCCCGTATTCTGCAACGCTGTGTAGATGTTATCTGAGTTCGAACAAAGTGCGTTACGCGAACGGCGTTAACTGGATTACTCAGAGTAAGGAAGGAAATTTACTAAAAGTGTAAATAAAATACCCAATGAATAGTCCTTTGCAAATTGTGTTAAACGTAAATTCAAGCCTATACTTCAGCCAAATTGGCCATACCAATTTTGTATACAAACTGTCACTCAAAAAATTTATTGTCTTTTAGGAGTTCGTTTTTTGACAGGTTGATAGTAGATTATCTTAAAGCGAGTGAAAATGATTGAGTCATACAAAAAAAATAGAAATAAATTTATTCTTAAGTGACAGTTTGTTAACAAAATTGGCACGTTGAATTTGGCTCAAGTTTCGTGACAATTTTTTCAAGACTTTTTTTTTATACAATTATGGCCTCAGAAAACATGTGTAAGATCTGCTGATAGCTGTACTGACTACTAGATTATTTACTTTTTCTTTAAAAAATGGCGTCTTCAATTTATTGTTAACTGATACAGGTCTAGCGCTAGGTATTCAGAATTAAAAACTGTAGGCTTACTATGACCGTTAGCGTTTCAGTTTAGGTCCTATTATGAACTGCTTTTGACGTAAGCTAAGGCACTGACGTAAAGTTTGGACAGTTAGAACCTAAACTGAATTGTTTAATAATACGTCATGGTAAGCCTCCCGTTCAAGTTATTTAAAAACATCATTCCCTGAATCATGAAGCAAAGGGACCTCATGATGCAGCTCTTAGAACAGCCCTTGTATCTGTCTATATGCTGACAGGCGTCCATTGTATACCGGGTTCGATTCCCCGATAGCGCTGACGGGACACCTGAATTTTATACGAAACGAGGTGCCAATTACATGTTTATGCGATTAACCTCGAAACGGGTATACATTTTTACGATACATTTTCAATTTAAGTTACTTTCATTGGTCCCCACCAATATTTTGAGGATGAATTATTAAGTGTTCATTTCAATAAGGGCTTAAGAATTTTTCTCTTATGCCAATGAAAAGAGATAGCAACAGATTTAATAGCCGTATTTGTAAAAGTTAGTTTACTATACCAATATGAATAAGTCTCTAAGGTTTTTTTTTCTCCCTTCCCTTCTCCCACTCTTCGCGACTCAGCGCGACCACAGGCCATGTGCTAAGGTAGGAGTCAAGTTCGTTGCACCATGGTTTTTTATTACAGTAAAATTCACAAGAGATCATGAGTTTTATTGCAATCCAGACCACAGAGTAAACAAACCCCATAAACAAGAAATAGCAACAAATTATGGCAATACCATAAGCAATTCTCGCAATAGCATTAGAGCACAATAAGATGTCGTAATTCCTAATGTTAATAACATAATAACAAGACACTGCCCGTTTGGGATTGAAGCTCGAGCGCCGTGCCGGCAAACTAGTATAACTGTAATATTATAATTGTTTTGTAATTATTTTATTGTTATTTTTAATTTAAGGTGTGCAATAAAGAATTTTCACTCATTCATTCATAATCAGAGAAGTCATAAAAATGATGAAATTTTGCAATTTTTTCCTCATAGAACAGAAAATAGTAAAAAAAACAATACAAAATGCATTGCGTAAAATACAAATAAACCAGTTTTAACAGCTTCTAAAGATTTATTCTTTAGACAGCTAAAAAAATATGTCCACCAAACCTTGGGAAAACACTAGTCTTAAATACTTATTTATTAATAACTTAATTATATTAAATTTCCAGTTATCCCACTTCGCTATCGTATGGCACACGGAAGTCTTTCTCACAATAGGCGGTTAGATGAAAGCACTTTAATATGCGTGACGTCACGCGCTAATGACAAGCCCGGCTTCGCTCGCATTGTCACTGCTCGGTAAGGACTCGTGCTCAATGCGATTGTGAAGATTTAAGACGATAGATACAACTGGTGCAGTAAGTAGAATATAATAGACTAGCAGCATGTCCCGGCTTTGCACGGGTGTAATAATGAAACTACATCAGTAACAAACATTCACATTCACACACAAACTTTCACATTTATAAGTATTTTTTTTAATTTTTTTAATTTTTATTATATTCAGAAGTTATTTTATATACTAATCATCACAAAGAACTACAGTACAAAAATCTTAAATCATGCATACAATTTTCAACCTTATTAATTTTCCCACATAGATCTAGACAATAGAGTTTTAAAGAGAGCTATTGTCGATATTTGCGTGAAAAGGAGATCTATACAGTTCCGTTTGATCGTCCATCGCTCACCCGCCGCGCCGACAGATACAGGGCGTTTCATTTTCAAAAGATAGTAAAAATCTTTCTTAAGCTACAGTTTTTTTTCATTAACCTATCTTGTCCCACTGCTGGGCAAAGGTCTCCCCCAATTCTCTTCAAACATCTCTGTCTTTTATGTATGTGTTCAGTACCTAACTGTTATGAGAAAAAAATAAGTCAAGTAGAATGTAGTTCAGTATAAGTAAATAAAAACATAATTTTAGCCTATGAAAGAAGAGACATTCAAAACATAAACTTTCTTAAGGACTTGCTTAGCCGAAGCAGACGCACTTGAAACCCCAGCTTAAGCACATCCTCGCTTGTTTTAATAACAATGACCCTTTCGCAAAGAAAGCTCCAAAAAAGCGAATATTCAAATTGAGTCAATATAAGCGCAAACGACTTGGATATCCCACTTTTTGCATCAAAATACGGCGCTCTTAAGAGTGAATGGTAATTTAAAGGCACTCTGGCTGAGAAATTGAATTTTGCAGCTGAAGCATCTCTATGATATGCAATAGGAGATGTTGTATCTTGTTCATACACGCTTTACAATCCCACTATAAACTCAGGCCTTTACATCTAGATACTAAATGATTTATACAGCGTTAGGAGGCAATCTTTGCCTACACTTTGCGAGAGACTGTAGTGCCTGAGACATTGTTGAGGATTAGGCGTGCCATAAACTTAACCATCCTCTCAGCTTAGCTGACCAATTCATAGGAAACTCGATGATTAATACGTGATTTAAATGCGAAAGTAACTCTGTACACTCCACACAGCATCCACTTTGTTCAGGTCCTGCGCGTTAGAAGCCAGGTACAGATTTCACTTTCAAAACTATCGTGAGTTGTACTAGACATTATATTAACACAACGGGACATTACTCACGTAAAAATTACTGTCGATTTAGATACCGACACTCCTCGCGGGCACGACGTACACCGCCGGCGGTGTACGTCGTGCCCGCGAGGAGTGACCACACTCATACCCAGATGAAGATTCTCCGGAAGAATCGAAACATTGTCGGTATCAAAATCGACAGTAATTTTTACGTGAGTAATGTCCCGTTGTGTTAATATAATGTCAGGTACAGATTGTATACTTACCATTTAGCTAGACTATATTATGACTCTACGCCGTTCTTTTTCATTTAAAATATATTATTTAACTAGTAATCCTTTGTGCTGCATTTATCTCGAAGTAAGTAACGCTGA
Source organism: Xanthorhoe spadicearia (assembly GCA_947086425.1). Classification (NCBI taxonomy): domain Eukaryota; kingdom Metazoa; phylum Arthropoda; class Insecta; order Lepidoptera; family Geometridae; genus Xanthorhoe; species Xanthorhoe spadicearia. The sequence goes on along the minus strand of OX352202.1, from coordinate 9,557,870 downwards.
AAACCTTTTCTCTCGAAACTTTTTATTCTATTTTCGTGAATTGAACAGCGGATTATGCAAAGTACTTTGTATTGAGCGCTTTCGATGGCAATTTCCGTTCCTACTTTTAAGCCCAGTTTTTGTACCGTAAAAACATCTAAAAACGGCCTTAAGAAAATGGTAGGGATTGTATACCTTATTCCAAAGAAATAAGACGTTTTTACAGCTCAAAGTGACGCAGAAGACCGCAGCTGGATTATGGTAATTTATCTATTTCGAGGCAAAACTTTCAAGAAAAATATTGATGCTCAAAGTGTGCGCTTCTAAAATTTTGCTTGCAAAAAGAATCTAGAGCTTTTCATTGAATAAATACGAATAGCAATAAAAATAATCGAGTGGTTCAAATATCGAATCCGCTTCACCCCAAGCTATCTTGTTTGTATATTGCGAATAAAAAATACAAAATCTGTGAAAATGCATCAGCCCGTAAACAAGTGGATTCGCGTTCGGCTCCGCCTCGAAAATTTGCACCACAATATCGATATTTCGTCCGAAACGTGACGAATTCGAATCGATCGCGCAAACATCGAATAACGCAAATCACAGGCGGTGGCGGTCGTGCGGCCCTCGGGCGGCAACGAATCGATTCGACACTTTGATCCTATCGAGTTGTCGAGCGTACATCGCATTTTTTAGTTTAGATGGTTACGTTGTAGGTTCAATGGCCTCCAGATGTATTAATATTCTGATGAGGTTTCTTAAAAAGTAAACTTAGTAGTTTTTTGGGCAAAATGTAATTAAGGTAAGTTTTTGAACAGAACCAATTAGCTGATGACACTCTAGTCTAAATTACTAACTTTTTTCTTAATAATGATTAATTTTAAGATAAATAAAAAATATCTATTATGCTTCATGATAACTAACAGTGTACACGGTATAGTATAGTAATTTGTCAGAATGTTGTATTACTTAATCGATTTTGATATTTTATTTTATAGTGTTAATCACAATTTTGAGTCTTTATGTACTGAAAATTGTGATTTATTTTTTGATCTGTTGTAACTTCCGGACACAAGAATTGTATCCTTCCAACAGCCAGTCAAAACAGCGCAATGTACAATAGCAAACGGGAAGACACGTCACGGCAAATGAAACGTTAGAACGATCGCGCTCCGGATAAACAGTTCACACTTGACCGAAGTGTGGTATGTAGCTGTCTCCTCTACTGTTACTCAATCTACATAAAGTATGATTATAATCATACGGGATTTTTTTATTTATTTATTATATTTATTTATTTATTTACCTACGTAAAAATATGGTCAATTAAGATACCGACAATGTTTCGACTACATAGATTGTGCAAAAAGTTATTTAAGATAGATGACCATAATTGGATGTTAATGATCAAGAAACTGTGTGAAATTCCCAAGGATATTTATTTATTTAAGATCCTATCATAAGTACATAGATACATTAAGTGTCTAAGCATTATAATCCTAAGAGTGTTGAAAACTGAAACTGATCTTAATTTGTCTTAAATGATCCAACGTCAGATTCATAGTCTGATATTCCTATACTATTTACGATATATCACATATTCACAATTCAAAGAATCCTTGGGTCACGTTTGCGTCACGGGAGTGTTTGCGTCACAGGTACTACCGCACGACAATTTATCGCATGGCTGAGTTTTGAATCTATTTCATGTTTGTGTGGCAAAGATAATAAGTACGAGCGCCTCAGCCTCAGTGAATTCAATGTTTGTTTTTCTATATTGATATTACGAGTATAAAGAGGCAGTGTTGGTTTGTGTGACGGAGGTAATCTTCGAAACTACATAGCCGATTTCAAAAGCTCTTTCACTAATGTGTAGAATGGACTGACGGGATAGTTATAGGCTATAATTTTATCCTGGTAGTTTCATTAGTACACCCGTGCAAAGCCGGGAAGTGGTGCTAGTCTAAAAGAAAGAGCCAAATTATATAAAAATAACTAAAGTTATTTTAAGTGTCTGATCACCGATATTTTACCAGTTGCCTTTGAGACTTCGATAGTTCTATCAATTCATATACTTTCACAGACTTCCGACAGTTATTGAGTACAAAAATCTAGTAGTACAAAAACCTTGGTTCGGTAATACCCTCCCAGCTACATACATCCCTGCGTCCGGGCACGTGGGAGCGTGCGCCTGCGCCGCCGGCTACCAACCGCATACACTCACCATCTCCGATTATCGACTGCTCCATGGTGACCTAGCTCGCTCCTTACAGCTAGTCTCAATAACCTATCTATCTCTGGTTTTGTTTACTGTCGGTAGGTATTTGACATATTTTGTATGGAAGGAATGTCAAATATCTACACGATCACGACCCGACTTTGGTCGCAGGCTGCGGTCAAGTACAAACTATACGTAAGTTAAAGCAGGTCTCAATAACCAATATATCTCTGGTTTTGTTCACTGTCGGTAGGTATGTGACATAATTTATGTATGGAATCTTTTTTTTAAGACTTAACGGTGTTGTCAGAGACACGTCCCAATGTAACAATTTGACAGATTGACAAATGGTTTTTTAAACGATCAAGAGTCGTGTTTAGCTCCGACAGTCGTGATAGGCCGGCTGCCCGCGGGGACCGGCTGAGCCCTAAATCATGCGGTTTGAGCTGATTCGCCGTTGTCGGTGCTTTGCTTAGATTTCACTGAGGAGTGTCTTAAATTGATTTATGGGTGCTGGCGATGGATCTTCTGCACTGGATTCAGAGGGAATGTATAAATAGATCCTGTTTTTATTGATCTTTGTCCAATCTTGTGTTCCACTACCGGGCAATAGTCTCCTCATGTGTCTCCCTTCTTAGAACAATCTTTCCAGTTTTTATTTTATAATTGTGTTAAACCACACATTTAGGTGCTGAAAACATATAGGTAATTGATCTTGATGATAGTACACGAAAAAAACATTTTGTAAACCTATATTAAATTGACAAATCTTTACGAATAAGACCATCATGTTTGTACCATCATGGTGTAGGGAGTTGTTTTGGAACAGGCAATAGTCACCTAGCTTATAAGACTGTACATTTTTGAGTGATCCTTGAGGTACTACGAAATAAACATATTTTTCTTTCTTTCTTTCTTTCTTTGCGTATATTAATTAGCGTTTGCATAAAAAATAACAGCCACCCGACATCCCATATCATAAAAGAGATATAATCCCGTCATAACAGTAAATTTGTTTCGCCGATAACAGTTAATCCCTGGATATTATTTATATCTATCAATAATTGCTCAGCCGTCCTGTTTCAGACCACTGTCTCGATCATTGTTTGAAGAAGTGGTGACTTAGTGTTTTTATTCAGTGTATCATCTTTTTGACGATATCTGTAGCGCAGTGGGCGAAGGGCCGATAACACGCAAATACGCACAGAATAAGTAAGAAATAAAATCTATTCATCCATATTCCATAATAGTAAATTACTTGTCCAACTGAAAATGATATGTTATTAATTTTAAAATAAATAAGAATTAAATATAATCACGATCCCAAGGAACGGTAAACATTTCTTTCAGATCGTTATGTATTTTTTTAGATCTTTTTGAAAATGTTTAAGGGGGTTTAGAGAAATGTTAAAATAATATACTCTTTTTCTAAATGCTGACATTTTCGCTACCAAGTCTCATCTTTACTATGCCCTAGCCGAACAGTCGGTAATCTATATGCAAATACGATAATAGTCGACGTCGGACGACGCGGTCATCAACTCAACTTTTACACTTTTTTATGTTGATTACTTTGAGCCCATGACTTTGCTCTTAATTTGAAAACTGTTGTCAACTTTATCAAATAAACGAAAAGAATTATTAACAAATAGGCATGCTGATATTTAGCTACTTTTACCAAGAGGCCTCTATTATTTAGTCGATGCAATTCATGTATGACACAGAATAACCTTTAAAATTTTCAAAAGATATCCGAAGATTTGATTGGACAGTCGTAATCATATTTCAAATTAAACCAAACTAAACACAGCTGTTGAATACTTCCTAGTCTTCCTACACCATAAACATCCATAACACATCAAAACAATCCACGCACCCTGTCAAGCAAGTGCAACAATTAATACGCATTAAAAAAACGTCAACAAATTCTACGTTCAACGATTATAAAGGTAGGTAAGTAAAAAATGGCAATCTTTGATTTATGATCACGATTTTCCCACATGGGGAAGCGTACGGGGAATAAGACCCGGAATCGCGGGCCTGGGAACTGTAGACTGCGTATAGCGTATCGCGTTTTTCTCGGACTCGTAGGGAGGTGTCGGGAAAATGATTTTCTTGAGTTACGCACGTTTGGTGATTGTGCGTCGAAATTGAGACATGAAGTATGACAGGATGTCGATTCTCGACGACTTTTAAAACATGACGCGGTAAGATTGCAAGTTATCTAGCTTTTGTTTTCTGAAATCCATTGCATTATTTAAAAAAATCACGCCGTGACGTGCCAAGTCAAGACATGGTTATTTGGAGAATATGGCGGCAGTTTTGTTTTTTGAGGCTTTCGTTGTAGTTTATCAAAACACAAGTTTTTCAAGATTTATACACGTACCTATTTTTATTATTATTTCTAAAATATAATTTTATTAGTAGGTAGTTTCATTAGTTCACCCGTGCAAAGCCGGGACGTGCTGATAGTAATTAATAAACACACAAGACCAATCATTTCTTCTTGTAAGCTATACAATTTACTTCTTCCCGTAATATTTCCTCAATATCACTCTACCTACTCTTTCAGTAACTTGCTGATGATGATGTGACTCAAACTCAATACTCTCCCATCCCTAGGATCCTAGTATCGGTATGACAAGTTAGTATTTCTATACATAGCCGGTCGCTTTGACGACCGATGCAATAATAAATAACTATTGATCGTTTTGTTTTAGAAATGAGCCACTTTACTGTTAGGTGACGAAGAATTATTTGAAAGGAGTTACGATCTTGAGCGGCCATTTTTTAGACTACAAAAAGGTGGTTCTATGTTAAACTACTGTATTTCTTAGTGTTTGTTAAGACAATTGTGAACTGATTTCTAATGTTCACAGGTTCTTATACCTATTTCAGGCACCAGTCTCTCACAACATTTTTTTGTAATAAGTTCATAACCATCAGCCATTTTGGATTAAGTACTAGCTATAATTATTATTAATTTTTTAACTTCTTTTTCATGTACTCATATATTATGTTTATTAATATTATGTTGTTTGTGAGAGAAAATAAATAAATGAAATGAAATGAAATGTTGTGGTAATTATAGCGAACAGGCTATTCGGTGGGTAAACTATTAAGCTCAATGCGTTACTTTCCTTCTCCTTAATTTCTCATGATAAGGAGGAATAGATAGTTCAGCTTGTGACTTGTGTGCGCTTCCGTCTGGCAGTGGTTTGAATCAGTTAAGCTACCTATATATCGTTTGTAATCCTAAGGTGGCTCAACTGGTTCTAACCGTATTTTGTACCTACATTAATCCAGCCTAATTCGTTCTTTTTCATCGGAACGTCTATAAAAATATCTTTACCTACTCAAAAACTTTACAATTACACAATAAACAATTCTGACAATAATGTTGTAATCTACAGCATCAAGTCGTTACAAATACCAAACCTCCCAAATCGCAGCTCCAATACCAAGAATCTAAGCGGAACAATTAAAAACTCCCAATTTGTCGACGCACGCGCACATCTACTAATTTAAACACTTTCACGGAACGTGCTTATATTACCGATAAATAAATATAAAAATCTTTTTATACACACGTCCAGGAGGAATCCTGCTCTCCGTAAAAGGAATGGGGACCTCGCCATGGATTTCGTATGCGAAGGTGCGCGCGCGCAGCAAAAAATTACGCTACGAGTGTGTACTCCTGTGCCGTACGGGGATGCCAGGCGAGAGTTGCCAGCTTGGCGGGTAGTGTTGCCAGCTTTAAAATGTTTATTTTTATAGCGTGGAAATAGACGACGCTGCTTTTATAAAAAAACGCACGGGTGTTTACTTTACTACCAATAATTTCTAATTCAAAATGCGTACGATGATTGAAAATTCTATAATAAATAAATAAAATAAAAAGCCTTATATTTCCTTCACTTATTTTTTTCTCTATATTTCCTTAACTTATCTTTGAAAATTCTATACTTACATCTATTTCTACTCCTTTCTACTTCCATAACAATTATCAGTTAAGCCTTCGAATCTCGTTAGCCTCTAGAAGCCTTAAGTGATGTGATGAAGCCCAGGTATTCTGTCATCTCGTGCCTCGAATAACTGAGATACAGTCACACAGTCTGTCCTTCTGATTTAATACTAACGAATAATGTGACTTTGCGCAGGAAGATTAGAAAAAAAATCTTGGAAAAATGTGATAATTGTAAGAAAAGTAGATAATTTTTTATGTTTGAATTACTTAAATAGTATTAATTACAATAAAATACTATAAAAAATCAATAGCTTCATTTTAAAATGTAGCAATATTTCAACGATGCGAACTACTACATGTTTACATAACTGTTTAAAATAGAAACTAACAAACGATCTAAGGTAACTTAACTGATCCAAGCCGCTGCCAGACGACGTGATACATTAGTTTTTCTATAAACTGTCAGACAGACTTACACCTATACTTATATCTGCAACATAGTAAGCTGTAAGTTGGTTATAAGTTAGTTTTTGCGCGCCCTCTACAGGGTGCCTCGCAATTACGAGTATTGAATTGTAGATGGTCTGTGATTAGTATTGTGTGCTTCCGTAATGTTACGATGGAATGCTACGTGATAATATCCTGGATAACGTAGATTTACCGTAACATCAAACATCGTAAAACCAGTTAGTTTTCTAGCAGCGTTGAGCTTGCAACCTGTCACGTATGAAAGGTTCTGCAAAATGTGGGCATGCACTAATTATGTATTTGGACATACCTCTGAATACCCCATTAGATTCAAAGGATCTAAAGAATTATATAAAGATCTAGAAGAAATGTCTACCGCACCCTGATATACAGTCGTGATCATATTTCATTTTTTCATTTCATTTTCATCATGCAATATTGCAACGGATGCTTTCAAAACTTCGTCGCTAGAGTTGCCAATTAACCATGTTGGCTGAATTGATATTGCCTCGAATTTTATCAAAACTACCTGATTTTATAATTGAAATAAAAAACACGCAACAAAATTTGAGTTTCGTGGACTTTCGAATGCAAAATCATTGAAAGCATAATTTCGGTAAATCAATTAAACCAATATGTACCAAATACCGATAGAACAATTAATCAATTCACCCTGTAATTAGTTCTATAATGCTTGTGTGCACGTGTCTACTATACTAGCCCTTGAACACGACAGCCAATGTGTCTCGTCCTTATACTGATTAGGTAGAAACATGAAACAAGAAAGCCGTGGATATCCCGTTAAGAGTCAAATTACTTTTAATACTAGCTGTCTCGAACAGCTTCGTTGTTTCCTTGAAATAAAACCTCAATAAAATCTATGCCAAACTACTTAAGTTTCTGTCATGTTAAAGACTAAAGACTGGATAATCTGGATATAATTAAGCTATCCTGGTATTTCATTTCATTCAAATCCTTCCAACCGTTAGAGCATAAAGGAGTTACAAACATTCATCCATCCACACATCCATAGCCACAAACTTACGCATTTAGAATATTAGAATACATACTATTTTCGAATTACCGCATCCACATTTTCCTTCATGTTCATAATTATTCTGTTTTTTACATTGTCATAGAATAAAATTAACAATATAAATAAATCAAACTTGCTTCCTACTCCTACATGGGCATAATTAAAGCTCTACCAGACAAAGAGGCTTCATAAAAACTTGCCAAGTGCGTGTTGACATCAAACAAACAATATTACCATACAAAATACATAATTATATCTACCTTTTAATTTTAGTTTATCTAATAAAAATTGTAAAACACTAGCTAACTCCCCCGCAGATTCACTCGCGGACTTACACGGATAAAAAGTAGACTGTGTTTCAACCAAATCCGAACAGTAGTGTTTGCGTGTAGGCATCTTTATTTATAACATTTTTAATTCAAATAGATTTATGAATAGATATTTATAAGAAAACATGACTTATTTTCAAAACTTGAACACCCACAGTGAAAACTTTCGTATGAAAAACACGAAAATCTAAAATATCCGTTCAATATTCATTATTATCCAGAAAACCTTGATGGTGGCCTTAAGGAGCTGGATTCTTCAAGAGCCACTTTTTCGTTGTCAATTAACCTTTTATAAGGTAAGAAGTTCGGTGCCACGCGACGGACGCGAGTCGGCCGTACATGGAGGGTCCATGTGGCCCCCAAAACGGGACGCAGAATTCAATAATTGTAACTTACCGGAGATTATGCTTCGGATTTTAAAAGTGAATATGAATCTTTGAAATTAACAAATATTGCACACATTCATACTTATTGTCATAATTTAGTCACTATCATTACATCGCTGCGGGACAAATGTTTGCATGCAAATCAGAATAAGACAGTCATTTGTTTGTCATAGTTAAGGTATCAATAGTTTGAAGCACTTTATGTTCATTTGTAAATATGGTGTGCAATAAAGTATTTTCTATCTATCTAAATCAGTAAACAATTATTATAGTAATATACCATATTCAGGTCCTTTCAATCCCAAAGGGCCGTAGAAGGCACAAGTCAAATTCCATACCACAATTAAGTAAATAGAGAATCATTAAAGTTTAAGTCGTGACTCAGATGATATATGGAGTGCTCGTTTTGACGAATAGATGACACCCTAGGTGACAAGATGTATGTCACACGATTGAAGATGGATTAATGGGTCATGTGACATTGTGTGACGTACAGGAAATCATTTGGATGACCATTTTTCGTATTTGGAAATGCCACTGACCTAAGCTCAAGTCACCTTAATTACTGAGTTCTTTAGATCGTGAGAAATGGTTTAACAATAGGTTAAAATTGGAAACCAAAATATGATACTTACTATCAAAAATATTATAATGGAAGCTTGATTTTTAAAGCTGTATTAAAGTTGTTTTAAGTAAAATAAATAAATATCCTTGAACATTTTCAGACAGCGTCATCTAGTCCCAAGCTAAGCAAGTTAATGCTTGTGTTATGGTAACCAGATGATTGATATAATACTTAGATACATTTTTTTGTAAATACATACATTACTAAAGATAGAAAACACCCAGACACGGAAAAAATATCTGCAGAACATACAAACATTTTATTCCGTAGCGGGGATAGTAAAATACAAGTTTGAACAAACATCAGGTGTTGGTCCGTCACCAGTAAAACACTGATTATTATCATCCCAAGTGTACACTCACGATCAAATAAATATCGAGTCATTGTCAAAACAGAAATTTCCCTACAATTCGATTCAATCGCATTCGCTCGTACATCGCACGGGTGCTTGTAAATATCTTATTGTATCGAGAGCTCGTCTGTCCGTCTGTCTGTCGAGTGATTTGCAGCGCGCTCCTGTATAGTAATGAAGGTGCAATTTTCTGACAGTGCCCTTGCGCCGACCTCAAAACCCTGATCGATTTGATAGGTATAATCGAGTATTCGATTACTAAGTAACTACTTTTAAAATTGCTTTTAGTATGGCATATCAGGTAGTGGATTTATTGTTTTAGGAACATCAGTGTTATTTAAGTTTTGGCAATGGTACAAAACAAAATAGATTACTACATTTAAATGCATTTAAATGTAGTTAATATTACGTCTCACAAATAACGGTACAACTTTATTAAACAGTCGAAATCTCAGTCGTATAACTCAGAGCAACACATTCGCAAGGCGATCATTACTGTTCCCGTCCAGCAATTATCATTTCTGATAACACAACCACTTTAGTAGCCAACTAGCAGCTGCCGGCGAATGTACTTGTATTCAGTTCTGTGACCTATTGGGTACCTCGCGTTGGAACAGGCAATAGACTCACATTTTTAAGTGAATTGTCACAATCAATTGTCACATTTTTATTTATAAGACTGCACATTTTTAAGTGATTATTGATGTCCTACAGACATAAACACCATTTTTCTTTCTTTTCTTTCTTTATTTCTTCGGGTGTTGAACCAATATTTTATCTGTGGTTGAACTTAATAGGCAGCCTGAAACCCTATCAAGCACAAACGGTCTTATCCATATTGATTTAGTTAATTTACTTTAACTAATACAGCTATTAAATCTGTTGCTATCTCTTTCTATTCACATAAGAGTAACAAAGAAAAATTGAAATACTTACTAAATTAACAAATGGTTATGCGTGACGGGGTTAGACGCTAATGTAAGGTGCTTTTCTACGCTACGCTATTATTGTTAAGTCTAAACAGATAAGTGCGCCTCAAATTGTTAATCCACTCTCAAATATTTAGTTAATGTTTCAGTATTCGGGCGTAAATCCAAATACTAAAACATTACTTAAATATTTATGATAAAGTTATTTATTACGCAGTATATGTTCGTCATGAACAAAATATTGGGACTGATAATTTAATTCTAGTTTTGCTTTCTACTATTGTATTATAAAGGATATTTTCTCGGTAGTGCTATATTATTATCCATTTAATTCGATATAAAGTACCTTACCTTTAAGTTTTCTAGATTCAACTTTAAAAGCATTCCTTGAGGGTCGATTTTTTTATATCTGAGAGATGTTTTAAGTCTCGTAATCTTGCCTCGAACGCATAAAGGTTTAAAATCACTGTTTTTGAAAATGTTATCTTAAACTGTCAATTCAGATAATTATAAGACACACGCTCAGTCGCTCACACCGTTTTTAACACGTATAGGTAATCCAAACAGTTTATTTAAAAGCCGACAAGGCAGTATATTTCACACGAGGCGTTATTTTTCGTGCGTTATCTGCGAATCAAGTTACAAGAATGATTAATTGACGCTTGCCGGTGTAGTGTACATCTGCCTTTAGGCTGTATGTACCGTATTTTACTTTGCACTTTTCGGCAACAATATGAGGATAATTTATTTAATGATTCGTATTTTGGTGCAATTTGTATGAAGGAACCATTTTATTTCAATTTAGACTGATTACAGAGTTTAAAAATGAAAAAGAACCCTAAAAACGAGGCAGAAATGAAAAAATAAATACTTAAATTAGTTTGTCTTCTTTGCGATCCACTTTGAAATTCTAGATTGTTCCGCGAACTTACCTGAAACAAGCATAATTTTTATTAAAAACACGTTATATTTATTCTTACTCAGAAAACACATTAAGACAATACTTAAACGATAAGAAAATCAAATTAGAGTAAAAAACTCATTTTATGCAAATCCTTATTACTATATTTAAATATATCCCGTGTCTATGATATTGAAATATAAATAACTTTCTACTAAAATGAAATATAATCACGACTATATTTTTAAGCTATTGCATAGCTTCTATCGTGGGCCTTGAAACCTAACGCTGTCACTTTAGTTCAGCAAGTCGCCTCTATGTGGCATGCAATAGCTTTACCGCGGCAGTCCCCGAGTGCCACACGTCTTTTTTTTGTGAGATACTGAGGTCGCCGAAACTACAATTAAACTAATTTGACAGCACTAAAAATGTTGCCGTCCCTTTCATAAAAAAACTCAGGCCTTTACATCTTTTACTAGATGATTTATACAGCGTCAGGAGGCAATCTTTGCCTACATTTAACGGGACACTGTAGTGCCTGGGACATTGTTGAGATGGAATAGGGAATAGGGCTATCCTTATTGTTTTGATCGTTATGAAAGGTCATAACGATCAAAACAATAAGGATAGCATCATATTCAATTATTTTCGTTTTAGTTTTGCAAAATCTGAATAGCTACCAACAATCTCAGACCAAATAAAAAATAAAGACGGAACGCTGCGAACAACGAAGTGAAGCAAGTTAAAACTACGCCTTACTGTTTTTGACACACTTAAACACACACGCAAAACGAAACTACACTTTAACTTGTCAGTAGCTACCGAGTCTCGTGAGAGCACGTCACTTTTTAAAAAGTTAAGGTGTATTTCGTTTTGCGTGTGTGTGTTTAAGTGTGTCAAACACAGTAAGGCGTAATTTTAACTTGCTTCACTTCGTTGTTCGCAGCGTTCCGTCTTTATTTTTTATTTGGTCTGAGCCAAAAATCTACTATTCTACATAACCTCGTTAAAAGATCATAGCGTACTTAAAAACCTTTCGTAACAATAACTTCATATTTTATTTATAAAAATCATCGAAAAACTGCGTCCCTAATTGATCAGTGCGAATAATGACATATATAAGTCCCAGTTTCGGGACGGCACAAAAACTTGGATTATTAATAATTGATATTAGACTAGTGGACACGTTCCTTTAGCTGACGGCGCCTCTGCTCTTGTATTTGGACAAAAAATATTATTATCATAAGCACTGCTTAGATACGGTCGCGAGAATCTTGATGCAGTATATGTGAGATTTGGAGACAAATAATTTTTACTAAATTAAATATTTTGCATTCAAAACTAACGTGAGTTGTGCTTTGTTATAATAACACCGAGAAACTACTATTAAAAATATAATGCTTTTACTTTACTTTCAAAACTTTTTAGCTTTCAACATCTCTCATTGCCCGTGTTAAAGTAGGTTTCTCATTTAAAGGACACAGAAAAGAACATAATAAAATGCCAACATGAACATAATAATGAAATGTCGGGAAATATAAAATAATAAGGTAAATACGTGATAAAGTCCCGTAAATTCATATAAATTATAATTAAATGGCTTTTTTAATTAGTTATCATGCCTATTCTTTTAAAATTGTCAAATATACTATAGGTACCATAAATCTATATTTATATCCTGCAATGTCGTAGTTAAGAATTTCGCTTTATTTGCCGTTTCCACTTGCACTGTCCCATCATCGAACGCCAAAAGATACAACAAGTACACGAACTGACAAACAAAAAATGAATATAATTCAAGGGTCCCGCATACAAAAGCTTAAAGGAATGTATTTCATATAAAAATTGGGCACTGGTGTTTTGCGTCGGCATCCAGTGATGGAATACTTGTGTGTTTATTATACCCTTAATGTGACAGTTCGAACGTATTGTACTTTATTTATGTCTGGAGGTTTTGTGGAGGAAATATTTGAGGATCTCTAATATAGGATCAATAATGTGGACCTGGCGGGTAATTATATTTCGATGGTATTTTAAGTGGGCCTAAAGATTTTTAAGTTCGGCTCTGGGCCTTAGACAAGTGACAAACGCTTCGTTTCTCATTTCTAATTAATTTCTATGATCGCTATTTTGTTGGTTTGACATGTTTCACCATAGAGGAAAAGAAGATGATTGCTCTGAGTGTTTCACTGTCGTTTTTGATTAGAAATATCAGTTCCGATGCATTTTTGTGCGTTTTTGATGGATTGTGGATGTACATTGTGAATGCGATTTGGCTATAGTTGTTTTTCTTTTTTTATTTAAGAGTACATGCAGTTATTAAAAATTTGAATATTTATTCACTCAAATTGAGAAAACAGCAAACATAAAACGTATCTTCGATTTTTCACCAGAGTTATCATTATAAAATCCATAAATTGTTAGTTTATCGTTATCAATATTAAACAACGAAATGAGGTTTATTTTCATAAATTTCACTTAAATATGCAGAAATAATAACTCTGAAATTGCTCATAAAACATACGATGTTTTATTTAAAACACACACATTAAATAAAACATTCAGTCTTCAGATAAGCTTTTTGCTATTTCAATTCAATGCACTGCGGGCGTACCATGACCGTTTATAGCGATTCAGTTTAGGTCCAACTACGAACCAGTTTTGACGTAAAGTAAGGCGCTGACGTAAAGTTTTGACAGTAAGGCAGAACCTAAACTGAATCGCTAACACCTCATGGTACGGCTCCTGTAATACAATAAACAATAGATAATTGTAAGGCTTGTGATAGACGGACTTCATAGGCACATTCAAGCAGACCGCATGTTTGAAGTCACTGGTTTGTATGCGCTTGGTTGCAGACAATTTGGCAATTAGGATGCAAGCTATAATCGAATATTCAAATCAAATTCGGTTACCGTGCTTGACCGTGCTCAGATGCATTCAAGTTTGTAGCTTTATTGAAAATAATTATTTTAATTATTATACTACTTTATTGAATACAAATATTCAAGAAATATACATCCATCGACTTTATAGGTGTATGTAGTAGTATGGTTTAATACTAAAATAGGAATTAATGAATTACAAGTTATTCAACAATGTCCCTTGCACTACAGTTTCCCGTTAAGTGTAGGCAATGATAGCCTCCTGGGACTGTCTAAATCATCTAGTACTTATAGATGATGCCAAGTTTTTTTTAGAAGTTGACTGATATCAAACTGATATTGTACTCCAAGAATGCAGTCCGTTTAGATAGTTGGTGAAGTCCGTCTGTCACCACCTTAAAAAGTCTTGCAAGAAACACAAAGATACGGGTTCGAGTCCCGGCGATGCACTTTGTGATAATGTCTCCGAAGCACGACAGTTATGATTGATGATCGATTTTGACAATTCGAATTAAAATGTGAATCGATTCGTTAAATAATTTATTTTGGTGGAATGGAGGCCTTTTAACATTTTTGATGTGCTCGATACGATTTTGTGGTTCGTATCTTGGAATTTAATAGAGATACTACAATTCTACCTGACTGGGCTTAGAAAATAATTTACGAGTTTTTTGAATCGACACAATGCGTTAAGTTAATTTTGTGTTAATGATAAATAATTGTTTAACATTTAATCAATGCAAAATATGCAAAAATCTTCTGTCTAAAAATATAAATAAAAAATTCAATTTTTTGCGCATACATTTTCGTACTTTTGAATTGAGGTTTAATTCAAGAAGTTTAATCAAAGTGATCCAAAGATCCTACCGAAATAAACGAATGCGCTCTACCATACTACGAAATAAATACTACTTGGAATTTTACAAAAAATACCAAAAAACAAACAAACATACAGTTTTATCACAATAACTAGTTAGTCTATATCGCATCTTTAACAAAAACTTATCCTTCGTCATAACATTTCATCTTTCCGTCAAGAATTTCGTTTAAATTGATTTTATCAAATCGAATTCATAAAATCATATTTCGATACAAAAAGCTATTTCGAAACGGATCGAATTTATAGCTTAAGCAAACTTTTGGAAGTTTGGAAATGGGTAAAATTAGACTGTAATTTATTTTACTGTATTTGTTTTGATTAAGTTACTTATTACTTATTTATTTTATTTTAATAGATATTTGTGCTTATAAAGATAGTAGAGATCAATTTTCTTAAACAAAAACTTTATAAGAATTCCAACTATTTTTACAATGTATTCTTAAGTACCATTTACATGATGCCATTTTTTGTCTGTTGTATACACTATTGAATTGACTGACAGTTAAAATCAATGATTGGACTGTAAACATTTATGACAAATATTACTTCAATTTAGAGTCAAGAGAAAGTCATGCCATTTTCTTGACTCTGATGGTATTTATAGGTCGTCAGTAAACCTGCCTGCTAAACCTCATTGTATTTCCTCAAATATCAAACCAACCATTACCGATTTCCTTCCAAAAAAACTTGATATCCATAACATTGTGCATCCAAAACCGTCAATGTAAAGAGCTCAGTTGAATTGTGATCAAATGTGTAATCCGAGACTTACTACTGCGAAGTTGCACCGCAGGACACAATGGCATTCGAAAAATAAGAGCTACTGCTACTATTACCATAATTTGTATTTATATTGAGACTTTTAACGAATTTCAATAGTATCTTAGACATGTTGAAAGAATCGAATCTAAAGAATTATGTCTACAGCACTTTGGGACTACAGTCGTGATCATTTTTTATTCTTTTAACATTAAAGCCGTTTTGAAAATTGAATTCGGAGTTGACGAATGATAGAGATGAATGGAAGAAGAAGACATGTTGGGCCAACCCCACCTAGCGTGGGATATGGGCAGGAGAATGATGATGATGATTAAAGCCGTTTTGGCTGAGGGGCTCGTAATTAACTCGACTTTGGACTTTCAACTTTGGAAATGACGCAGTGTGGAATGTCCAAGGATCTTTATCATTTATTTAGTCTTAAACTGATTCCCTAATAGTGTAAGCCATGGTCCTCCCCAGGTCACGGGGTGAAGTCGGTAGCGAGATGATAGGAGATACAGCGGGCAGGGGTCACGGCTCCCGTATTGAGGACCATTGTCTGACGTGACTCGAAGAAATATTAAACCCATTCAGACAATGTTTTACTAAAAATAGCAGGCCGTTTTACGATTTAGACTTTCGCGATTTTTAGACATAATTTAAATGAATGGTTCTTTATCACGTAATTATCTATACGGGAACCTCAACGTGACTACGAGAGCTGTAAGGCACTCGACTCGGAAAATCTATAATTAATAAGGGAAAAAAAAGCTCCAGTTTTAAACGCTAGTGTTTCGGGATCAATTCTACAACCGTTTCAGTAATTTTGCTCAAATAAAATTTAAAATACAATGGCATTTTTAATTAAACTTGCATCATTAAAACTTTTATAATTAGCGCTGTTAATTAATCGATTTAGGAATTAGCAAAAAATCACCATTTCACACCATATAGAACAAATTCCCATTATATTTGGTCACAATTATTAAATAACAGTAATACATACATACACACACCATTCGTGATAAACAAAAAATCCATAATTAATATTAAGCATATTTTCGTTTTTATTCATATTTTCAACCAGCTAATTAATGTTTATGCAAAATGTTACCCATTTAGCAACGAATGTTATCCATAAATGGTGTAAAACATGGAATTTTAATATTCAATAACGGAAAGAAGAAAAGTACTGTTTTTTTCTGGTTAAGCAGATGTATTTATTTAAATGTATCGATTAAAACAACTTTGTATGTTATGCGTTCTCTGCGACTTTTCTTGGAATTTACTAATACAAAAAGTGTAACTAAGATATAGACATGGTAGTCAATCGCTTTAACTTTTATTGAAATAATGCATTAGTTAAGTAGACTCTCATTTTTGCATTTAGACTAAAGGTTCTGTGGACTCTGTTCTTTTAATTTGCAGGGTATTTATTAAATAAATAAATACCCTTGGACATTCCACACAGAATTTCGGAAAATTTTCACTCTACATCGAAATAAAATGAAGCAACACATGAAACTCATACAAGGAAAATGCGCAAGCGCAATTTCGATAGCCATAATCAATCATATCCTGTCAACAGAAGCTTTTTCGAGTACTCGATTATCTGATTCCTCCCGATTCGATTCTTTTCGATTATTTGAATCGAGTTGACACAGCCGTCGGGTGATGTCGCTCACACATCATCCTGTCTCATTAAGACATTATTTGGCAACGCTAAAAAAGATGGACAAGTGAGAGTAGTGCACTTGTTCTTGTTGGTTTCGTATTTTCCTACAAAAAATGTCTGGGCAGCAAATGTGACATAATTACCCCATGAGACATAACTATTACATAAATATCTAAATAGATAAAATTTAAAAGACTATTAATAGATATGTATATTAAATAAATAAATAAGTAAAGAGTTAAATAAATTCGTTCATTCGGACATTAAAAATATAGCAACTTAAACTCAATAGATCAATTCGCTTTTATCATCGTTTTATTCATCGTATAAAAGCTTTCAGTTTCAATAGTCTCAATCAGTCCCATGAATGCTCAGAGGCCGTGGGGATCAGCTTATGTTGGTGGATACTGATTTCGAAACAGTTCACCAACATAAGCTGACCCCGAAAAGTTTCACGAAACTTCATTTTCGGTACAGCTTCTGTTATTAGATAAAAAGAAAGAAAACTGTGTTTATTTTTGTAAGACCTCAAGGATCACTTAAAAATCTACATTCTTGTAAGATAGGTGACTAAATTGCCTGTTCCAACATCCTTTTAATAAAAACTTAGCTTGACCTATCATGTATTTAATTTATTTTACCAATATTTTCTTTTGTAGTTCTTGTGTCACCAATCTTACGTAAATAATTTTTGGATCAGTTGAGCTACCTATAGACCGTTTGCAACGGTCCTTAGGTGGCTCAACTGGTTCTATTTGTATTATGTACAATAATGTAAATAGTTTAGTTTCTGTAAATAAAGTTTTATTATATTAAAAAAAATAAAATCTTACGTTTCTTATACGGAACTCTAAAAATTACGAGAGAAAGCGTCATTGTATTTATGACAGCGAGCTGCTGCAAATACTGCTTTGTGTCGGACGATTGGTTTCCAGCCGATTTATTGTGAGGGGGATGTTTAATTGATTGTTTGTTGTGTCCCCGAAGAATACACTCTTATGTTATACTAGCAGCAAGTCCCGGGTTCGCACGGGTGTACTAATGAAACTACTGGGATAAAAACAGCCTTTAACCATCCTGACGGTCTTTTCTACAAATCGCTAAAAGATTTATTGAAATCTTCGAGTAGTTTCGAATTAAATCGTCAAACAAACAAATTTTACCTCTTTATGATATTAGTATAGATATAGATAATGTAGATAAATTCCCGTAATTTCATATAAATTATGTCTAATCGCGAAAGTTTAAATTGTATAATGACGAACTTTATAAGCTCAGAGCAGCTTAAAAACTGCGTCGCTAGAGTATAACGACTGCTATAGTTTGTAGCCCAGAAAGACTAAGTTTCTTATTAAAGACTGTAATAAAAAGTAATTAAAGATTACTTGACTTTCTTAAATACGGAACCGGTCAGTTTTTACTATAAATTAGTCAAATTGGCGATTTTTAGTAAAAACTGACAATTGCTATTTTGTAAACAAACTTGGTACCGCTCCTAAAATTGAAACACAACTAATTTTAAGCATTTTAGCGTGTTTTTTTTCTGTTGTACAATAAAGCATTATCTATCTATCTATCTACTTACGCCTGAATACTGAAACGCTAATTAAAATAAGTTGTGCTTATCTATATCATAATTTAACATCTGTCTATACAAATCGTTAAAATATAACTGCCTATATACGGCCTTATATATTGAAATAATCTATTGAGTATCCAGGCTACTATAGGTAGAGTATTACAGTAGGTATATATCTGAGCTATACCGAAAAAGCGAAACCAAAAAAAAAACAATTATCAATTAACGCCGAAAGTTCAATTGCTCATTGGCCAACAAAAAGTAGAAAAGCGTTAATGTCACTTTTACTTCGCCATCATTATTTTGAAAGTAGGACCGCCATGTGTGGTCCCATCTCATCACTGCAAAAACCACGTCACTTTTTACAACAAATGCCATAATCAAATTGAACTCTAGCCCACTGTGATAAAGGTCGGGAAAAAATCAATAAATCGGCTTAGGAGCTGTCACAGCGGAATGATTTCGTCGCGACCGATATCTCCAATTAATTGTGGGGGGAAATAAAAAGGGTTTGGACAGATAAAGGAGGCTGGGCCTATGTCGCAACACGGATAGGCCATAATCTGTACTAATATTATAAAGAGGTTATGTTGGTGTGTTTGTTTGAAGGAGCTAAGATGGTAATAGGCTATATTTTATCTCGTTAGTTTCATTAATACATCCGTGCAAAGCCGGGACGTGCTGCTAGTAATATACAATTTCTACACAGTATTTGGGCGAGGCCTTAGTGCTCAGAAGTTGTATCACTTTTAAAAGGGTGTCTAGAAGTATGTACATTGTCCAACAAAGGACCAGAAAAGAACACTAAAATTTAAATAACTACAATAACCTATGTACGTTATATTCCTACTACTTTCATTCATCATACTTTCATTTCAAGTAAAAGACCTATATTCATGTATTGCTGGACTAGAAGAAAGAAAAAAGTTACATATATTTTGCTAGGGTACATTTTAGCCCAGTATCCCCTCGACCTCCCTGGTCGTCCCTGTGGGGGTGGTATTGCGGACCCGCGATGAATTGACAATGACCCATAACCACAGACCATACACTGGACCTGAGCACCAGTTACTGGTGTTCCAGAACTGATTGCAAGTCGGTTTATTGCTACTGTAAGTTTACATAGTTGAAAAAGTTCAAAAGAAATAATTCAAGCAAAAACTTTTAAAATCGGGATTTAATCACCATAGTGACTGCATCGTCATTCAAAACTAAATCTGCATTTGATTAAAAAAAAAAGCTCAATTAAAAGCTTTCTTCTTTTTACCATAAGTTTTGTCCTGTAGGCTGAATCGCTTTTAACAGTCATAGTAATAATACTATGACTGTTAAAAGCGATTCAGTTTTGGTCCTTTGCTGAAATAAGGTTTGCACAGTAAGGCCCTAAACTGAATTGTTTAATAAAACGTCATGGTAAGCCTCTAGTTCTCCATTTCTACCTAATATAATATTTGACACAGATATCATCAAAAACTTGTTCTTTCAATCGCATCTTACAGACAATTTGAACCACATTACCATTTTGAAGTATCGGTAACTAGTGCTCAGGTTTGAAAGTCAGAAGGAATTTGTTTTAATTGTTTGAAATGAATCTATCAGTTAAAGGTGATTGAGAGTTCTTGTGTGCTCTTCGGTGGTCTCTGATGAGACGAAAATAAATCAAGGACTGCACTTTCACAATTAACAAGATTATTTTCACAACAGGCAATAGAATCCCCTATACTTCATTTCTTGAAGCGAGCTAATAGGAAGAAAACATAAACTCACGTGATTGGTTGTCAAAAATAATTTGCTATCTCCTTATTGGCTAGATTGTCAAATCAATTGTCAATTGTCAAATCTAGCCAATCCAAGAATGATAAATTATTTTCGACGACCAATCACGTGCGTTTATTTTCTTCCTATTAGCTCACTTAAAGAAATGAAGTATAGTTTTAAGAACGTGACGTGTCAAAGTGGTCTTTAATAAGATTTTATTGACTAAATATATTTTGACTTTTGACTCTATTTCAAATGTTAACCTGATATGAGGTCATTAGGAAAATTAGGTACCATCTTGTTGTTCTTGTTATTGTCTATTTAAATAATACAAATATATTCTCCGAATGACTTATCAAATCGCATAATTACTTATTATTATGTAATTGTAAGTATTTAGAAAAAAAATCTAAGTGGTATACCAGTCATCTGGTTACCATAATATGAGCATTAAATTGCTCAGCTTGAGACTAGATGACACTGTGTGGAATGTCCACGAATATTTATTTAGAAGTATCTACATGGACACTAATCCTGAAATATGTCCGCTTTGCTCAAAACGTTCAAAATCCTTTTTTCTACTGTAAAGATTAAAACATGCTGTCACGATATCCAAAATTAGTACAGGCATTCGAGTGGACATCATCGCAGAAGTATTATCTGAACAAAAAGCCCGTCCGTGCTCGCTCGAGTACCTACTGACGTTCAGGAATGATTGCATTTCTGCTGAACAAAGCTGTTGTAGTGTACTTTGAACATATGACGTTGTGGACTCGGAAAGGATTAAACGGGTAGCCATAAAATGACAGACAACACTGGCAGCACGTCCCGGCTTTGCACGGGTGTATTAATGAAGTTACTAGGATAAAAATATAGCCTATAACGATCCCAACAGTCCATTCTACACATCGTTGAAATAATTTTTGAAATCGGCTGAGTAGTTTCGGAGATTACCTTCGACAAACAAACAAACCAACATTACCCTGTTATAACATTATAGTTTAGATAACTTCGTCCTTCCATTGCTATGTATGTCATGTGCAGTGCAGATTGGTGTCCCGGCAGTTACATTTTATGTCGTACGTATCAAAGAGTCTCCATGGCCTTATTGAATAAATCATTTTTATTTTCACAGTCTATAGATTACAACCTCCAAGGATTGGTTTGTCGTAGGCTTGGCGTGGCATGTGCAGAGCGTTGTCCAGGCAGTAACATTTCATGGTTATAGCTTACGTGGTTCGCTTGTAAACATTGTAATCAGACATTTGCTAGATTTATCGAGATACGTTTTATATCGCAGAGGACGGTTAAAGGTGATACTTTGTAGAGCTTTCCAATTTTTTTACATTGTTGAATTGTATCGTTGTATTGTCACATTGTTAGGTTTGGCGTTTGTTATTAAGTTAATTGGTGTAAAATTTTTGCTGAAAAAAATAAAATTTTATGTTAAATTGTGAAGAAATATTAATAAACTTTATTAAGTAAAAGTATTTCACTAACAAGACGATTTTTTTTTATTCTTATCATACTAGAACCTTTATTGAATTAATTTATCGTTCATTCAATTGCTCGTCACTATCTTTCTAATAGTGGCAATCAATTACCAAGGTAGGTACTTACCTAATGAAATTAATTATTTGATGATGATTTTCTTAAACATTAAGTAGAAACTACCTACGTACCTACTTAAATATCGCAACTGAAAAGTTGGAACAGTCAATATAAAATCAACTATTTACCAGCAAAAAGGGTAATAAAATTGCCATCTCTCGTCTCGAAGTCATTTCCGATTCATGCACGATACATGCTTCGACATGTTCGTAAAAACGTGGAACATGTGCCAGATCGTGTTAGAAATGTGTTCGTATACCGAAATACACTTTTTGTGCAACTTTCGACCTTGTAAACTTGCTCAAACCCGCACCAAAGGCTTGTTAATCTCTTACTTTTGCGATTCCACGCTCATTCTTGCAAACTTTTATTTCAATATTCCAATTAAATTCCAACACAATTGGAATTGCTGGACGTGTGTTGTTTACCTGATAAATGTTTTTGTGAATTCGCTCACCATCTTACTAAATGCTCAGAACAGTCAGAACCGAATCTATACAGATAACAAAACATAATTTATGATTCGAATTCAGAAACGTGTGTCAAATTCGATTTATAATTTAAAAATAGGTGGATTCTTCAATTTCAACATCTTATGCATTTTATTGTCAGAAATAACTCGCTTATAAAAACTAAAACAATTTCAATCGATGATTTTATCAGTCGATCTATCGTTAAACCATGAATTACGCCACAGATTAAAAAACAACAGCGAAGCGTAATGATAATGAACGAGTGAATGAAATGAGCGATGAGTGAGTTGGCTCATTATAATAATTTCACACCTGCGCTGGGCGCTAGTAATTAGAGTGTAATGAGTATAATTTGCGCTTAGGAAATGGAATATTATCTCATCGCTTAGAGGTTGTAAATAAAGCGAGAGTACAGTTTGGTAATTGGTACTCTACGATTTAATTTATCCGGATCATTGAGTTGATGAATGATAGTGATGACTGGTTAATGATGGTGAAATGATCGAACACTGATAAGTATTCAAAATGATATGATGTATTTGCATTACTTCATAAGGAAAAAATAAAGGCTATAATAAATTATAATAAAATAAATCATTCAATAAAATTATACGGCAACTATAGCAATAGTATACATACGTATAATAATAGTTACTATTCTGAAGTGTAAATACAGATTTGTGTCATAGATTAGATGAATAATCCTAAGAGATCGCCTTACTTTACTCAGTGGAAAAGGTAAGGACGATGAAGAATCTTAGAACCTAAGATGCCGTTTATACCAACATAGAAAGATAACATAACATGTGAACAGTTTATTTTAACTAAAGTAATAAAAATAAAATAAATAGAATAGGACGCTATCATTACACATTCTGACTATAGACAATTATTGTTACACAGCAGCACATCGGTGTACTAACAAGATATCTCGTAATATCTCTACCAACTTTAAAAGCATAAAAACATATTTTAACCATTTCAAACGACTTCATTACTATAATTTACTTGTCATAATCTGTGTTGGCGGTTGCACACGGTACCTTTATTCTATTGCTATTCGATTCTACTTCTTAATCTTCTACAAATAATGTTAGATTTCCTTTGAAATTATATAAATAAAATCCTTTCTGCTCGATCCTTTTAAGGTTGCCATAAAATTGAGGTTACATTTGCGTCTATAAATATTGCCATCTCTGTCTTTCTTGAATGTTTCTTTATCTCTGACTCTTTCTAATTTTAATTTGAAATTGATAGATTTGCTAAAAACGTCGATAATTATGTTCGGATGGGCTTTTTTGGGTAAATAAGGCCGTGTGGATATTTTATGACATTGTGAGTTTTCAAAAGGACTCGTTTCGAAATAATTAATTAGCGGATTTTACGGACTTTCATAATTTGTTTACGACAATTTAGTCATAGATGGTTTGGTAAGAATAAATTAGACAACATAGATGTTTATAGTTTCGTCACCTTTATGAATGCATCCTTTGAAAATATCTAAGGAGTAACTGTAGTCATTCATATACTATCTATAGTAATAAGTACTAATATTTTAAGAGGTAACGTTGGTTTGTTTGTTTGTTTGACGGAGGTAATCTCCGAAACTACTTATTCGATTTTATTAGTACACCGGTTCAAAAGCCCGGACCGGACTTGCTGCTAGATTTTCATAAAAACTCATTTGAAAACAATTAAATAATTCTTGAAAAACAGTAATTGAATCATAAACAATGAAACACCGTTGGCATGTCAACTCGAAAAGGTCAATAAACTATTTACGCCCATTTTAAAACGACTATAACTATAAATCCATGGGTTCAGAATTACTGAGGTGTTAAGTCGACATTGTACTTAATCAGAATTTACACTTAATCGACTTAATCGGCTTGATTAAGCAATTAAACGCCCGTTTTCTTTCAAAATAAACGGTCCAAAACCGTTTTTTGACATAAAACAAGGGTAATTCATTGTTAGGGTTCAACTTTATATGCATGCAAACGTAATCTTTTAAACGTCTTCAAATTAAATTAGTGTTTCATTGGTTCTTGATAAATATGCAAGTATCAATTTATCCGAAGTTTTAAGCTTCACTCTGGTACTACATACAAACATTAATTATCCATACTTTAGCATTATCAGAATTAAACGGTATAACTTTTTACTACTTTTTTTCATTTTTCATTTTCATTTCATTTAATTTTCACTAACCTACTGAAATACAGAATGCTTACATCTAAAACAGATCACTAAACAGGCAATAAAAACTTTCGGACACAGCTTCAATATGTAGAAATTTCATAAAGAAAGTTATTTTCCTTAAAGACAGCACAAAGTTCGATCCCACGCGGGCATATAAGTAGATCCACATAAACAGATATTTGACATACCCGGTACTTCTCGATAGTGCGCGTGCGCCTTTTAATTGTTTATTAAAATAACTTAAGTTAATAAACGAGTGGGATCCAAGTTGTAATGGCCGTAAACCCGTATGTGGTAATGCGCCTAATTTAGCTCTTAATTCATCAGTAAAGCATGACTCTTTTATTCTTATTACAGATCTCTGAATCTCAATTCTAGAAGTAAATAAATTTAAAATATGATCACAACTGTATCTTATAGACATTTATCTCAGATCTTTAAGTGATCTTAACATAGTTCTGACATGTTCATTGGCATGTACCAAATATGTGTTTGGACATTAATACACACATGTTGCAAAGTTTAACTTTGACGATTTTAGAATAAACAATTGGAGTAGTTTATTTAAAAATGTAACACTTTCTAACCGTTTTGTTGGTTTGATAAAGAGCCATTTTGTAATTGCGAAAAAAGTAAACAAGAAAATTCGAGGTCGTAAAAATCCACCGTCAAAAAACCCATTGAAACACGACTGTAATTTTATACTTCTTATGAGACGTTACCACAAAAAGTCAAAAGTCAAAGTCAAAGTCAAAATATATTTATTCAATAAAGTCATATTAACGACCACTTAGACACGTCACGTTCTTAAAACTAGGGGATTCTATTGCCTGTTCCAACGCGATTCCCTACACCAACATAAGTGTTTCGTCTTAATAGCTGTGTGATAATTTAATCGTAACATGATCTAAGAATGAAGATGTTCAAATGTAACTACTAATACAGAGGCATTGACGTTACACTATTGTCTTTGTCTCCATCCGGTTCTTACTACTCAGTAACTACAGTTAACACATGCTTCAGCAATACTTCTGAATTCTTTAATAATCGTGGTGTGAATAGGCTAACAGTAGTTTAGGTTCAAGCTCGTGGCGAAGACGTTCTTAATAGATAGTCGAAGTTAAGCAACGTTCTGACTTCTGAGCGATCACAACTTGGATGGGTGTGTGGAGAAATGTGAAAATGTAGTTTTTCGCATCAATTTGACAGCTTCATAAATAGATTTCTAGTTTATATGAATATTACGGGACTTTATCACGTATTTACCTTATTATTTTATATTATTTTCTAGTCTATAATTTAACTAATTTTTCACTTAATTTCTTAATTATTTGCATTTTATTATAATTAGTTCGCATATCTAAGGTGTCGATGCAGGTTTTAGTTTATGTTTATTTTATGTACGAGTATGTGCTAGTAACTAAGCGCTGAAGAGACGACCTCAACTCTTTTGAGAGAGATTTGTACAAAGTCTCAAAGGACAGAGATGATTGGAGAAAATTGGGGGAGACCTTTGCCCAGCAGTGGGATACCATAGATTAATAAACAAAAATGTGCTAGTGTACTTGTTGATGCAATTAAGAAATAAATAAATAAAATAACAGTCAGTGACATTAAAATCATTGACTTCTAAAACTACCGTACCACTGAAGCATATTTACATTGTAGTTTCTCTTCTGCATTAATGATAATATTCATTGGTTTATTGATTAGCTAAATGATAAAAGTCATTGTTTATATACGGCGTGCCAATAGCGGAGTGTACGTGACTTTAATGATGAGATTTATACACATTACTCACTGTTCAAGGCTGGTACTACCTAGATTGATTCACTTAATTTTTTTTTTAATTAATTGCGATGGCACTTAGTTCAAGACTAGCACCGTTATTAAGGACTATTTACCTTAAGGCATAAAGCAGTGTGATTGTTGCGAATCAAAAAATAACAATAACGCGCTAAAACAACGGTCAGATTTTAAATATGTCAGTTAGTTCCTAATTAAGTAACCTACAAAACATCATATTCCACAGTTAATTTCACGGATCACTGTTATTTTGGATTTGCAACCATTTGATACAAGTTAGACAATCGGGGGGCTGATCAATGATCAAATGGTAGGTAGATAGATACTTACCTTTTTTCCATTAGATGGGAATACCCTAAATGTATCTACGTTTCCGTCTTCATAAGACAGACAAACTGACGAGACTGAAAAATATGAATAGTCTCCTCAGTAAGTTTTCTAAGGCTGCCAGAACGCTTTCGTCATATCTAACGACTTGAAAACCGGCACTGACATTTTAAAATACCTCCCAAAGCTTAAAAGTTATAAGCAATGAAATAAACAATCAAATTGTCATTCTGCTAAATATTCGGTGTAGCCGCTGTCGGCTCTCCTTCCGGTGAGAAAATGGCTTCAATCATCACTGCCAAATATCGCCTTTACAGAGGTCATTCCACTCGCAGTGATGTGAATAGACAAGATTTGGCAACACTTTTGGTCAATGTAGTAGATATTCGTTCTGCATTTTGCAACCTAGACGTTACTAATAAGACTAATTTCCACCCAGACATTTTGCTCACATACTAAGACTCATTTACATGTCTAGGACATGTATAAGAACTGAGACTTTTTCGACCCAGATATTTTGGTACCTAGCCGTTGTACATACTAAGACTTTTCTACCTAGACATTTTGCTCACATAGACATTTTATATTACCTTCATAATACATTGTTATATTCTTATTACACGCATTTAAATAGTAGCGAAATAAAACTACAGCTAAACCGAAAATAGAATATGGGAAATATTGTACAAATAAATCCTATTTATAAATATCTAAATTCTAATTATTGGACATCTAAATATAATTTCATGATTCAAAAGTGATTCACCTTAGTTTCCCAGTCAAAGGGCAGGCGCGCGTAAATATAATTAATAATATTTAAAATTAATTTTATTGACTCATATTTTCATTCAACTTATTATTGAACTCTGACTACCCCTTACACATTCTTAAACGATTTCAAAAATAGCTAAAAATCACTGAAAAGTTATTTACAAATAAAAAAAACACGAAAATAATAGGTACTTTGTTTCTTAATTTGCTTATTGAAAACCCCAATGCTAATTTCATACGTGCGCTACTCACACTTGACTAAATTATTTACAGCACGTACTGAGTTATTATGTCATCCAAGTAGACGAACACTTCTTCCGTTAAAAAAAACAGCATTTTATTGCAAGTGAAACAACTCTATTACTACAAGCATAGCATAGAGAATAGCTTATATTTTTGAATGGTCATTGTTGAAAATTTCACACAGCAACGTCCGGTAAGGTTTGGTATGCAGAACACAATCAGGAAGAGAGGTGCTTGCACCTTTTTTATATTATCGCAAACAATAGACGAATCTTTTTAACTAGGTATAATGATTTTGAACATTATCTGTGACATTATAAACCTTCAGCTACTATTTGGAGAATAAATAAAATGTCTTAACGTGGCACGACACGGCGTGGTTATATTGAATAATGTGATGGATTTCAAAAAACCTAAGCTAGATAACGTACAGTCGTACAATCTCTTACCGTGTCATGTTTTGAAAGTCGTCGAGAATCGACCGCCAGGTACGGAGTAGATCAATCATAATTCTCCTGCCCTACCTCTAGCTAAGTGGGTACTTACAACATATATTTCTCTTCCACTTACGTCTATCATTCGTCAACAAGGGGTTAAAAATGTTGGCCCAAATATCGACCCTTTCAACGCAACTTATTGTAACGTTTTAAATTATTCAAACTAACTTACCTATTGTGATTTTTTTAGATTTTGTTTGAGACTAACGTTTTGTCAGATTCTATGTCAGATACTATAACTGTTTACTCGTGTTAAACCATTTTTAATCTGTTTTCGTCTTATAAGTTTCAAAAATAATAAAGACCTTTTCCATAGACAAATCAATCAAAAATCAATCAGAAACATAGGTACATCAATAATTCCCAGGCTGTCAAAAGGTAAGTACTTATTGATTCAGAACTTCTATAAGTAATTTTGTACCACTTCTGAATTTCTAATTTCACACACCACAGAATAACAAATACTTAGTATAGTAAACGTCAACAACCTTTTTAGAGGCGGAAGCAAGTGAGGGAAGTGCCAGAGATAATGTTGTAGTTAGTACGGTATTGTGAATTTTAGGGTTCCGTGCCTGTATAAAAAATACAGAACCGTTAGGCTTACTCGACTGTCCGACTGTCTGTCTTTCATAAACCGTATTCGCCAAAACGGGTAGAGGTACAAAGTTGAAAGTTATATCGTTATATGAAGGTAAAAGGCCACTTCTAGTTGTGAAATTATCCGAGATCTACGCGATGGAAAGATTGCATTAGAATACAAGGTTTTCGAAAATGTGTTCAAATATCAAAACCTATATTATATTTTTAATATGATTACTTTTTGCCATGATTCTAGCTAGAACCACGGGAAGTACACCCTAGACTTCTAGATGATTTTCAAAGATCAAAAGCCTTAACCACCTTAGAAGGTCAAAAGTTTTGCGAGTACGGAACACTATGTGTGCTAGTCTGAATTACACTTGACCATTTTTTTAATGTCTATTTCGGTCACATTCGCAGGATATTGTTTTGGGAGTACGTTGACTCGTTGATTATAATTCGGGCTGCATTTCTTCCGGTAGTCTATGCAGTTGTATGTCGCATAAATCAAATGTAATTGACGTTAATAGATAATAAAACATTAGACAATTAGATGGCATTTTTTAAAATATATAACATTTCCATGCCATTTCATTCTGTTTTAAGCCGGTGTGAAAAAAATCTAAACCATACTTCATTTCTTGAAACGAGCTAATAGGAACGTAAATAAAAGCACGTTTTTGGTCGTCGGAAATAATTGTTTATTCTCGTATTGGCTAGATTTGATAATTGACAATTGATTTGACAATCTAGCCAATGACGAGATAGAATATTATTTTCAACGACCAATCACGTGATTTTATTTTATCTGCCTATTAGCTCGTTTCAATAAATGAAGTATAGTCTCCAACAGACGGGAAATCTCAGCCCATTTCAGGAGGGGGATGATGATGATGATGATCTCAGCCCATTTCCACCAACCTGTTGGATATAGGCATTTCTTTATCACGCCACTCTTTCAGATCCCTCGCGAGTCTCATCCACCTTGTGCCTCACGCATCCAAAATATATAATTTACTAAGTCAGTTAAAAACAGCGAAGCTAAATTGTCAGTCCCGGCTTCTAAAGTCGTTAAGCCATGACGAAGGCCTTTAGGCGGCCTACAAACTCCGTCACCAGAGTTGGCCACTTGCTCATAATAATAATAATAATAATAGCCTTTATTAACAATCGTTTAAGTACATTTTTCTTAATTCTACTTTATTTAGACACCGGTTTATTGACTGTCTTGCTTTCCTGCATAGGCCTCCCCAAGTGTTCTCCACAAATATCTATTTCTTGCCACTTGCTCATACGAACAAACAAACAAACAAATAAAGCGAAGCTCGAAACATAACTCGTAAAGTAACATCATAGCTTGTTCAAGATCACTATGAAAGACCACCATTTAGCTGATAGACCACGACCGGATCCGTGATAAATAAATCATAACAAACCTTT
The DNA here is from genome assembly GCA_947086425.1 of Xanthorhoe spadicearia. Classification (NCBI taxonomy): domain Eukaryota; kingdom Metazoa; phylum Arthropoda; class Insecta; order Lepidoptera; family Geometridae; genus Xanthorhoe; species Xanthorhoe spadicearia. The sequence goes on along the minus strand of OX352202.1, from coordinate 9,527,195 downwards.
GTGCAGATGCGCGGGCGCCGGTGACGTCATCGAGCGGTGACCAATCGCGACCTTCGCTCCTTTTATGGACAGATCATTTTCTTTCTATTTAAAGTCCTTGGGTAAACAAAATTAGAGTTATTCATTGATATAAACAAGTCTACCGCTATTTAAACATTTATTGGTCATTTACTTGAAACGAACAAACGAACAAACATGAGTAATTTCTTAAACTTTCGCGATCACAATTCATATTTTTGAAATCTATGTATTTTTATAGCGTAATTTACCTTATTGTTCATTTAACTGTATTTTTAATCTGGTAGATCTTCGATAAATATTAAGACTATTGTGTTCAATAAGGTTAACTTAGTTTAAATTATGTACCTACCTTCATTGATCCTACCTCAGAAGTACCTACCTACTATCCTTAAATGAGCTTTTATAATTATACGCTAAAAATCATTTTCTACGGAACATTTTAAATGACACACAAATTAATTATAAAATAATTTCCTTGAACTATTTCAAGAACTAAATAAGTATGCAAATAGTTAATTTTAACAAACAAAGAGTTGACAGTCGATATAAATTAATTAAATTTATGTAGATAATTACTAATCAGTCGGTGATTTATACTTGTTTTTATAGCGACTCTGTGCTACCTTACCTACCTACACAGTACAATATAATTAGGTACTCGTTCTTTTTTGGCTGTTTGGGTCAGTGACACTTACAAACTCTGTTTTTTTTTAATATAATCGCATTATTATTAATTCCGATCAGTCTGAAAAATCGCAAGACTATTTAGATGTGTTTCTGATTCTTTAGAATTATTGAAACGATCAAATTCCAATACCCATTTACACGTATACTCGTATTTAATAATGATTGAAATCTTCTTGGAGCTTTCTATCATTTTGGTTTTTTAGATCTTTCTAAATTTCCCCTGGTAGTCTTTTGTTTTCCATATATTTCACGACTTTGACAGTTAACTGCACCCGTGTTACACAACAAACATTATAACCCTCGTGACAAAAGAACAAAAAACTAATTACTTAGGAGAAAGTTTCCAAAACCGCCTAACTACCATCTCTATTGTCATGCTAACTGGCAAGACGGGAGCTGCACCAAAAATGGTCAAGCCGCGAGATATGGACAAAAACTCACGTTTAATTGTTTCCCCTCCTATTTTGGACGTTTTAGACGAAAATGTACAAATATGGCGGCTGAGTCAGCCACCCACGGGAGCTGATTTTAACACCCGATCGAAAGGGTCATTTACATAAGGTTGTATGGTTATCGAGCGGACGTTTTGCACACGGAAATATGTAGCGGACATTTTTAGTAGCGGATGATTTGTATACTTTGTCATAAATGAGTCCCATTGCTGGGCAAAGAGCTGCCCCCATTCCTTCATACACCACGATCCTGGGTTGTAATAGTCAATTTAACACCGTTTTTTGCAGAAATTGGCAGTATTTGGACAGAAGTTCACTTATTATTAGACAAAAACTTCAGACAAAAAGAAATGTGAAATATGATCACGACTGTATCCCAGGGAACGCTAATTATTTCTTTCAGATCTTTATGTAATTCTTTAGATCCTCTAAAGAGTTTATTGGGGTAGTCAGAGGTATGTCCAAATATATATTTGGTACATGCCCCACTTTGCAGAAGTTAGAAAAAACTACTAATATGCAACAAAATAATGTGCCTCTGTAGCACTCTGTCCGCTGAATGTACAGTCTCTTGGGCATAAAAGTATGCTCCGAATGTCAGTTTGTTTACAAGTTGTATCGAATATATCGAGAACTGGAAGTACTTTCCCTTGCAAATGTGTCGGAAGAATATTGTATTTTACAAGGGCTTATTGCCTTTTGTTTCTTGTGGAAATAGTTTTATGGACGTCGTTGACTTACGTCGTTTTATTGTCGACTGTGTAGGTATTTTAGGAAAGTCTTTGTTAAAAAAAACTCGAAGATAAAGTTTACTACAGTTAGTTGTAGGGATTGTGAGGATTAAATATATTTTGTAAATCCCAATATAACTATAGTTGTGTAATGTAGAAATGCCGCAAACTATATTTATATAGTTTGCGGCATTTCGACATTACACAACTATCTAAGAAAGCGGCATTACTAAAAATATAATAGGTACAAGTAAATTCAGTCTAGAAGAATGTCCTCTGTAGACTTTATGCTACAAAGGACATTCTTCTAGACTGTAAGTATTTTTTTTTTTTAAAACTTATAACTATAGATATTTATTTGATATAAATGCTGCGCTGCAAATGCAAAATACGAGTACCTACTTATGAAAAGTATGTATTTGATATCTTGACTTGAAAAGACAAAAAGGCTTGCAATGGCACTGGGCCAGTTACATTAAAAGTACTCGTAATACTAACAAAGACAACAAAAGGAAAAGTTTTATAATAAAATAACTTTTCTAATAAAACAGTCTCAGCCTGTCAATACACCAGATAAAGCACTTACAGGAAACTGGAGAAACTCAAACAGTTTAATTTTTCCATCCCCTTTGTCTGATCGATACGACCTGAATTTTCAAACACCAATTTTATAGCAACAAGTTACCTACTAGTTGTGTGTTGAAATTAGTTTATTATGATAAAAAACTGATTTTAATTTTTGACACTGACAATAATATTATTTACTTACTTAGAACACTTATAAACATTTTTTTTAATAAAAGTATCCAAATTAAAAACCAAATTAACATAGGTAAAATATCGCAAAAAAGACTTAACTTAGACTTTACTTTCCCGGTTTTTCCTGAATTCAAATGCGGTTTTGCTCGCACGGTTACTGTTTCTATGTTAATTATAGGAATATTACTCATTAAGGTTATCTATTTAATTTTAAATTTCATTGATTGCCTGTTAAGTCACATTTATTCGTAGAAAGTTCTAACAGGATAACCACTTTTTAATTAAACAAGTCGTCTAGCATGCACAATAAGCGTTGCAAAATTATTATGACGGGTGACCGCCTGCGGACAATACGGCCACCCACGCTTGCCCGAGGAAGTCCGGCTGCCGATCTGCTCAGCCAATATTAATAAGGGCATAGGTAGCTGTCCTGGATCGATAAATATCCAACAGGAGGCTTACCATGAAGTATTATTAAACAATTCAGTTTAGGTTCTTACTGTTCGAACTTTAAGTCAGCGCCTTAGCTTACGTCAAAAGCTGTATCAATATGAGCCATTTTACCAAATTTTGGTGAAAATCCTAAACAGTTCATGAAATTAAAGCACTTTATGAATTGCTAGCAGAAATGCTCTAAACGGCCTTTTTAACCCCCCAGTTCATTATAGGACCTAAACTGAATCGCTTTTAACGGTCACAGAAAGCCTTCAGATATACTGAATAATATGTATTTAAAATGTTTTAAAGTTTCAGTGCCTAATGCGGAAAGTTCGCGACCGAAATTCGGTAGCTGAAACAATGCTCGACGTTCTAAAAGGACTGCTAGTAACATTTCGTAACATTTCGTACTTCTAACGCCTCTAAATTTTGTTGCAGTTTAACTTCATGTTACCAATATATATTTTCTCGAAGATTACCAAAATGTTTTACATTTCCAATTCCCAGATACACGTACAAGTTGATTTCCTAAGGAAAGCTATATGAAAAGCCCGGATACACGTGCAATCCCCTGATTTCCCTTGGGATGTTGATAGATGCGACACGGTGCAAATCAAGTTGCATGTGTTGCGAAGTGAATTTACAAGGTTTTGTTGCAATTTGTTGCACTGGTTTACGATGTTTATTGGGAATATTTAGGCCTAAATAATACGTGTGCATTGTTGAAAATGAACTAAACATACTTGCAGATTTAACCCAACTGCTACTCCGATGTAGATAACAGTAAAATACCATATTTTAAAAACTGTTTTATATACTTTGACCTCCATAAATAAGACCTTGAATGTATTTTCACACTTTTTGTTTTTAGTCGCCGACTTAGGGAGTATCAATGTCACTCTGAGTACTCAGATATTTAAGATGCTCTATTGAATTGCTAAACCAACAAATTATTCAAGCAGTTTGCGTATCCAATTTCAAAAACATGTGTTCATTCCTTTTGCCAACTTGAGCTATCGCAGCAATGCGCATCAAAATAACTAAAAGTCTACTTTGGTCAATCGACATAATTTGATACCTAGCGCCGAACCAACCTATTTAGGTTTTGATTTTCATCAAATATTCAGGCTAAGTATTGAATATATGAATGTGAAATCATCAATTTTGAAATTGCCCGCCTAAAGCCACCTAATGGACCAAGTTTAACATTCTAAGTCCATAAAAACTGGGTTCTGTATTAGGTATTTGGCAAGGTTTCGCAAGCGCCGCGAGTCCGCGATCGATCACCAGTTGACAAATAGAGCTCACACGTCCACCCCACCAGCGGGCCGTCCACCATGCCAGCTGCCCCACTAGCGAGCCGCCGAGTTTCCCACTTTCCCGGACCGCAGTGAAGTTGGCAACACAGCAGTGGGCGGAGCGAAGGCGGGCCAGGGAGTGCCGGCTCAGTGCGCGTCAGCTCGCAACGAGCGACACAGGCGCGCGCGTCACCAGCGCCGGCGATCTTTCCCCTCACTTTCAAAATCGAACTGTCAAATTTGAATTACCCGTCCATTGTTGGCAGCATGAAAAGCTAGTCCAGCGTGATTGTTCTCGCTCCCGAGCCAGCCAATCAAACAGGTGATCTGGACGCATCTGTATTATACCGACTGACCTTTACCTGTACTATTTGTCGCTGCTCATGATTAATTCATGACTCCCAGTGCAGCTTTTTGCTGCGTAAAGTGCGTATTGTGGATTCCGCGCATCGCACATTCGACCTTATCGCCCTTTCTGAGGTGAAATAGTTTTGAGAAATTTTTCTCGTGCGCTCTTAAAGTCGATATTGTAATTGGCAGACATTGTTCGCAATTTGAGCTCGGCCTCGATCGGCATGCCTTCGGGAATAAAAACGGTTACGTGCGAGGAAAGAATCGATAGATTACAGTTTTTGTGCGTCCACGGTCCACACTAGTCCAAACGACATTGTTCCACCGCGACGTCAATTAGAGATAATGATGAACTGTGTTTTTAAGGTTGGATGTCGCGATTGTTTTAAGATTCAAGGTTCTCTGATAGATGATATAAGTGCACTTTTGTTTCGCTTTTTCCAAAGTAATAAAGTATTATTTTTCTTCGCCGTATGTGGTGTCGGCGCCACTGTTTTTGTGGACGAATTTACATGAGTAACGGGTTTCAGTTTAAACATGACTAACGGGTTTATTAAAGTCTGCTTATATTTGTTAAGTATTAATTTATCAAATCACCAAACATTGGGTTTGACAAAATTATCCAAAGAACGAAAATTGTAGTAAATAGGTGCTTTGATATTTTCCAATCATTGTGGACCAATTTGTCCTCCTTTTTCTTCGATATAAAAAAAGCTACAAATCAAAATCGATTTCAAATCAATTCAGCAACAGCAACTAACTGTCTCTACACTGATTTTCAAAGACTTATCTCATGATCTACAGCTTAATAAACAATTTGGCTGCAGTTACTACTACAAACAAACGGGGACAAATCCTTTACATGATCAATCTAAAATGTCAATAAGAGCATGTGAAGTACTAGTTACGAGATAAAGTTGTCGGTACAACAAAGGTCGGCTAAACCTTGGTAACTTACAATCTGGTGACTGTCATACACCTTTATTATCTAACTTATATAAAGGTTTAATATATAAAAAGTTTTAAAACTAGGACCTACGACACACGTTAGTTTTGAAAATGAAATAATAAGTGGTGATAGTTTTGATGTTCTTCTAAACAAATCTGACAGGTAAGAACTCAGGCCTTTACCTACATCTATATAGTAGATGATTTATATAACGTCAGGAGGCAATTTTTATCTACACCTAACGGGACACTCACTGTAGTGCCTGGGACATTGATGGACCAGGCTAGAGGTAAGAAATAGCGTCCTAAATACGATCTTACATAAACTTTGCGTAACAAATCATCTAATTTCCCCACCATTTGCACTTCGAAGTTCCACACGCTCACATTCTATCAGAAATAATTGGAATCCAACGTCTCTATCGAATTTCTAATTTATTGTGTGCGATAGTCCACACCAAGCAGTAAATCCTCATCTAATCAAGTGGCGGTATCTAGCGGCGTCTTTGCGTACTAAGATGCAGAGTGCGCGCCGCTGCGCCTGCGCATGAATATTTCTATTCGCGCTATCGCTACAGCGCTTGGTGGCGATAACTGGTGCTAGGTCTATAACACTTTAGTTGTGGTGTACTGATGCCCGAATTCTCAAACGCTATATGAATATTTAAGTCCGTATTAATCATGTTCTTTTTTGACGGATTTCAGTAGACAAATTTACCCCTTACCTACTTTAATTTGCTTTTCAGTTTTCGGGCGTGAGTTTGAGTAAATTGAGTCATGAGAATTTAAGTCCTGAAATTCTATTAAAAAACAAGCAAAGCGCTCGTGGCGAAGCTTGCTAAGACGTTCTTGATAGATCGTCGACGTTAAGCAACGTTCTGAGCGGTCACTAATTGGATGAGTGACCGCAAAAACTGAACGCCTCCGTGCTTCGGAGGGCACGTAAATTGTCGGTCGCGGCTTCTAAAGTCGTTGTGCCATGAAGGCTTTTAGGCGGCCTAAAAACTCCGTCACTAGAGTTGGCCACTTGCTCATTCGAAGGAACGAACGAGTAGTTAAATCATTTTGAGCATTTGCGTCATCGCTTTACGTTTAAATGTTCAAATTTCTGATAGCCTCTAGTACAGTCGGAGTGAAAATTCACTGAATTAGTAATTGTATAATCTGTGGCCCGGCTTGGTGCCGATAGCTGTATTAATAGTCTATTTGCAAAGTGCAGTGTTGCGTATTTCCCGTGATTGTACTTAATGTTAACGCTTCGAAATTTGCGTTATCAATTGATTATTTCATTGATGTGCTTAAGTAAGGAAATAACTAAGTATTTCTATTATCGCTAGCTTGGTATCAAAATGTAAAACATAAGTTAAGTGGTTTTTTTTACACAACTTGGAATTTTTAGAGTTTTGAGTTCAGCATTTTAAATTAAATACTGTAAAACTATTAAAAAAAAATATTAACAATCCCGAAATAGTACCTACCTAAGTACACAACACAAAACATTCAAACTTGGTCCCTAAGTACTTAATATTTTGATAGACGTGGTCATTTATTTTGTTGAAAAAAACAGTAAGTAGGTTTAGGTACCTACAGGTTTTAAATAATGCTTATACCACCGATGGACGCCATACCATCAAGTTTGTATCCGCACACTGGTTTCAAGCAAACAAATTACCATAAAATATAGTGCACGCATAAATCAAATAAATCTGCAACACAACTATCAAACTTACACAAAAACTCACACAAAAGTCGTCTTTAATACACTTAAGTTAAAAACGAAAACTCCATGCACTGCCACACAATATGAAGCTCGTTTAAACACGTGTCATTGCAAGTTATAACTGGATCTCTTTGCAGTCACGAAATTTAAATTTTCAAGTGATTTTGAACTTTGTCTTCGAGTACTTTAAGTGCTGTTCAGAGAAGTAGGATGTTAAAAGAAAAGCCGCGAATGGCGCCTGCTTATGCTTGGAACGATTGTCTCATAAAGATTTTTGTATGGTCAGAAAGAAAATATGTAGTGACAGAAAGATCAGCATACATTTTATGTATGAAAATAATATGATTAGTTTAATGGAAGTTCATAATGAGAGTGAGCAATAGTAAATTCATAAAGGTTTCATTAAAAATAAAATGAGACCTACCTATTGCCAATTTGAGTTTTTTGTTTAATTTTAAAGTGATAAGTAGATAATAGTTTACATTGCAATGTCTTCAATTCTCCGTTTTACAAATTTTTTATATCAATATTAATTACAAAATGTCACTTTTCCTCATAAAATACTCGATTTAACAAACGTTATCAAGATTTATAAAAAGAAAATTGTTACTTACAGAATAAGATACCTAAAAGTATTACTATTAGGTACTTTCACTATAGAATGACAAAATTCTAATAAATAAACTACTATAGATATTCTTTTCTTTGCTACAATGTTGACACTAGTGATGCGCACCATACGTTTATGATTTAGCGTGTCGATATCGATTACCGTGGCAATACGCGGCGCAGCATCGATAAATCGAATCGCACTACTGCACACGCTGTGGCTCTGTCGACACCGCGCACGCCTAACGAACACAGGACTTTCATTAACCGTTTCGATTACATTTCTCAGTGTACGAGATATTAATGACTTTTATAAACAAGTTACAATAATTGTTTGGGAAGAAAAATACCTCACCTGAATGCTCGGCTGACGTGTGTTGACTTACCTGCAAATAAAAGATGGGATATTAATTTATTTTATAGAGTAATATAATAAATGGTTATGAAGAAATAATGGATTTCTGTTTATGTATAACATTTTATGGGTCTGCACTGCATTAGCTTAATAGACAATTTTGAATTTTGTTAAAGTGAGTTAAAGTTATCATATATTTTAATAAGTTGTTAAACTAACTAATATAATTAAGAGCCACGATCACAATGTACAGGGATATAAAGTATACAATAAGTAAGGTTGCATTTAAAATACTGCCCAAAATACAAAGTTAATTTGCATTTAATTTGAATATTGACTCTGAATGAATAATGACCAAAATAAAGATATACGACCGTCAGGTAAATAAATAAATTGTCCCATGACGTTATGGTAAATATGGTAAAACGGGGTCGATTAAGGGAAATTTTGGCGCGAATATCGGCGGTCCGGCGCGGCGCCTTAGATGTTTACGCGCAAAGTAAACGTGACGCTCATCGCGCCCGTAATTGCCCACAGTAGTGTTGTGCCCGATTCAGATTTATCGATAAAATTTAAAATTGATACAATCTAAGCTAGACTTAAAGTTATTGTCATTGTCTTGCTTAAAGGTAGTCAGGTTTCTAGTTCATTTTATTTATTTTTATTTTTCGTGTTTTAATAGGCAATTAGAAATAACAAAATGTATAAAATGAACAAGAAGTTTTTTAAGGTGTTTTAACAGTGAAATTAATACAAACATCATAAACACTTGTTTCTCTTTTAAAATCACTTAATTTAAAAAAGAAAGTAAAAAAACGCAGAAAGACAATAAATAAACAGTCTTAAAATCAATTTAAATAAAACATTGTAATTCCATCGATAAAAATAACCGATAAGTACAATACATCACTATCATAACAGGTCGATAATTATGGATTGTACATTTTGTTTCCGCGTCTCGTTGCCCCCCGGGCGTAAGTCATAACTCTCTTTTTTTGTTTTTTACCCGACAGTACTTTCTTTTTAGGAGCGTCTTCGCGAAAGTACCGCCTGAATAAAAAATAGGTCAGGCGTGTGACTGTTTGCGCTTCGTGGGTTCCGTATATATTTTTGTCGAGGTTTTGAGCGCAGTGAAAAGGGTTAAATTGTTACCAGCTTTGTGGATGATTAAATTGTCCGTTTGAAGTTTCACATTCCAGTAAAATGGAAGTTTGAATTTTGAAAGGTTCAAATAATTTATTTCATTTTAAATTTTATTTATTCGATGTAATCTTGAGCACGTTTAAAAGTGAAAACTAAATATAATAATAAACAATCACCTTATTTCTCAAATTTTATTTTTAATTTTAAAGTTGTTAGTCTGATAATTAACTTTAGATTTTTTTATAAGGTAAGTACTTACTTATTATTACGAACTTCAATCTATAATTTCAAAATTTGTAACAATACCTAAGAGATCAACGTACCCAAAGGTCCTAATGTGCCTATCATCGCCCGATACTTCTAAACACAGTAATTTAGTAAAATTATCACCTTATCAAGTAGTACTTAATGATATTCTAAATGACGGCCACTTCCGGATCAAAACGAAATAGGAATGTTTGTATAAAACCTATTTATTGGAGTTAGGGTTACATTTTGGTGTTAGGGAAAAGTTTAAGCGGATTTTACCCATTTTCTAATCCATCCGGCTTTGCACGGTACCACAGATTACATAAATACAGATGCCTCATCTCGAACATTGAATTCACTCCTATTTTTCTTCAGGCTATTTTTTGGTGTTTGAGTTTTTAGATGAGGCATCTGTACTTATGTAATCTGTGACGGTACTAATAAAACTACCAGAATAAAATATAGCCTTACCATCCAGTTAGTCCATTCTAAACACCAGTGAAAGAATTTTGAAATCGGCTGAGTAGTTTCGGAGATTACTTCGGTCAAACAGACAAACAAAAAAAAGCTTTTCTACTACTATTTATTAGATAGGTCTTCAAGAGATCTTTAATCCAAAAAAATCCCTACTAGGCATTCTAGATATAACCACATATAACACATCGTGGTAAAAATATATTAAAGTTTTCCTATACCTTGTACCATTCTAACCAATTTGAATGAATGACAAATAAGAAAGATGATTGTATACTACATCGATAAAGCGATAATCAAGTAACCGATCGATATCCGTTATAAGTATCGAATACTTTTTGTTTTAAATCGATTAAGTAGTTCGATGGGACTAGCGATGTAGTAGAATTGATATAAATATGATCATAGTTATTCTAAGCTAGTTTGACACTAAACCAGTTTGAAGAATACTTATGAGGAATGAAAATAGATAAATTAGTATCTACTAATTTATTTAAGTAACTTATAGATAGATAGATAGATAGATAGATAGATAGATAGATAGATAGATAGATAAACATTTATTCAGCACACACGAAAGGTACAGTAGAGAAAAGACAATGACACAGAAGGACACAAAACAGGCAGGCATGTAGGTACAAAGAAGAAAAAAAACAAGCACAATTAAGACAAACATATAAACTAAAACTAGGTACCTTCCTGCACTGATAAGTCAACAAAAAAATTAGCCCCTCCTGTGTAAGCAGTGTTGCCGAATGGGTCCAATCTCAGCGTGATCCTACTTCCAAACACAAAGTGAGGAAGTAGCGCTGGTTTTCAGATTAGACCTGGTTCAGTAGTTAGGTCAGTCGGAGCGAAAATACATAAAAAATTGTACATAACCTTAATAAATGGTGAGTAAATCATAGTAATTTATGGAGTGATAGATAAATATAGGTATAAATATATAACGTACCTATATATATATATATATAAATATATTTTAATACCAGAAAAACCACAGCAAATAAATAGATAATGCAATTAGACCATAAATAAAAATTACATAGATGAGCCAATATGTCAATGTCAAAGCTGACTGACAGTGACTTTACTACACTACACTTATCTAAGTTACTTGAGCAAAGGCTTGAGTTTTTTTATAGGTATTGTGCAATAAATAATAATGTATTTGGGCTACTACTTTTACATTATAGAAAATGAATCAAATGGCCACATTTCAGTGACAGGTTGCAAGCCCATCACCGATTATGTAGGATGTAAACCAATTTCGCATAGATTAACAAGCAATATATAAACCTGGCACCGTCTGAGCAATTCAGTTTTTGCATCTGCCGTGTAAAACCTCGTAAATCTTGTCATTTTCGTGTCGAAGCTTTTGACGAGATAATGAATGAATATAATCATCGGATCACCCGGCTTGTGTCCACTGAACCAAACGTCGACCAAAGCGATGATAATAGCGAAAATCGGGTGTTAAACCTTTGTAAGTATATATTTCATGCTATTTAGATGGGTGTATTTTTTTATTATTTAATTGTGTGAAGGATGACATGAGTAAGAAAGGTGTGAGTGCTGAGATGACGTCTGATAGAGGGAAGTGGAAGAGGAATACATGTTGTGCCGACCCCACATAGTGGGATAAGGGCAGGAGGATGATGATGATTTAGATGGGTGACCGCAAGTGGTGTTAGCAGCGGTATATTTCTATAATATAATACATACATTATAATGGATAGAAAACACCCAGACACGTAAAAAATATGTGCAAAACATACAAATATTTGTCCCGTAGCGAGGATCAAACCCGCCCTCCGCGTCTCAAGCGGGTCTTCGCCTACTGCGTCATAGGTCGTCAAATATACTTGACTCGGCATCGAGGACAGTATCAATATCTGGCTAAATAATTTATTTTCTCATAAAGAAATACAATTTAACTTAAATGACAAATAATACTAAATACGCATTTTATAAGATTCGACAATTTTAACAGAGAACACTTCGCAAAACATTTTGATTACTTAATTGCTCATTTAATTCATAAAATAATATTTTTTTTTTTTAAACTTCCCGCACTTTTTTGAAACTACGGAAACGATCGTAAGAAATGCAGATTCATTAAAATATAGTAAACTGATGGTAGGGCTGTGCAAGCTCGATTAAACTATGGAAGCCATAAAGCGAAGTCCCGTGGACGTGATCGTGTGGAACTTATTAATTCCTGATAACGGTGGGCGGGACGCTTTGATTAATTGGGACCGATTACCAAATAAGAACAGGGAGGTAGCCAGTTTATTGCTAATATTAGTCTACTTAGCTCAAAGCGCTCGTGGCGAAGCTTGCTAAAAAATCTAATTCTAGCCCATCATCTTGCCATTCTCATTTTTAGTAAAAGCTTAGAATTGAAGCAAAAATATTACAAACATTTAGTCTCTTGACTAGAGTTGGCACGCACCTGGTCCAATTTGCATAACACTTGTCTTGAGTTTTAATAACTGCCCTGAATCCGCCCCTGATGTGAATTGAACTCGATTCGATTAAATCACAATTTGGTAAATAACTCGATTTTGAATTATAATTACAATGTACTGCCACTTTATTACGCTGGGAATGAGATCACGGTTTATGTAATCATTTGCAATAAAATGTATTGTTGTAAATATAATAATTTGAAAGTCGAGATGTTATGTTTCTCGACTTTATAATTATCGGCCTGTGATGAGCATCTTTTATTATTCTTTGCAATTCACTTCGATAATATGCAAGCGAAGCGAAGTTTCAGTGTCATATTATGATTTTTAATTAATGATTTTTAATTTTATGAATACTAAACTACTTAGTATTCAAGCGTTTTGAAAAGTGCTCTTGGCGCCGCTTACGGTCGCTCGTGGTCGCCGTTTGAAGTTTCTCAAGCAATACTACATATTATGGTAATGAAAATAAAATTTAGAATGATATGGCAATCAAACTGCGCGTCGTTTCCTTTCCATTTCGGTGTGAGTTGATCCTAAGATTTTGAAGAAATGCAGTTTTTAACTGGGCTGTCAAAAATAGGATCGAACCTGTCATCATATCGCAACACAATCGATGTTGGGGTAAATTGAACCATAACTCAGCCCGGCCATCTTGTAATTGGTTATTTAAATTCGTCCCCCGGGGGAGTGCGCTTCAAACTGCCGAATTTATTCTGATTGTTGTTAAAACAATAAAATAAATACTGTCAACGCTGCTTCTTGTTATTGTTATAGATTTTCGTTAAGATTATTTAAATATGAGGAACTGTGGTTCATTTTGTTTTAACTAATCGGATTCCTTGGTGTATTAGTTAGTAGTACCTATCTAAATTATTTTAATACATTCCAGAAAATAATATTTACCCACTTACATATTCGAACAGTAAACCTATATTAGCTAAAACGGATATTAAATCTGTAGATATCTCTTTTCGTTGCCATATGAGTAACAAGAAAAAAACAATTGTTTTGTGATAATTAGTCATACTGCGTTTTATGCACACCCGGACAGAACGATATAAACCGTTAGTAGATATTTTTATATAGTCTTAGGCTACAATAAACTAGTAATAGAATAAAATGATCCCAATAAGAAAAACCCTCGTGATTAAACGTGGGGTGTAGAGTGCGGTAGACAAAGTGGGGTATCGCGGGATGAATGCTTCGCCACGGGGCGTGGACCACACAGTCTGGACACCCAACTTAGGGGTCTAGGAACTTATCCATACTAATATTATATGGGAAAGTGTGTGTGTGTCTGTCTGTCTGTTTGTCTGACTGGTTTGTAGCAAAACTGTCCATTTACTTTCTGCCTTTATAATTTAAAACAAACCTTTCTTATCTCACGATCATGTTGCGTAAATTTATCAAATGAACAACATTTATTGCTCAACTCTAAAATGCTACCGTTTTAATTAAACATAAAAAAATACTTTAATTGGCCGCGAAATTTTAATTTAACAGAACATGTAAATCAGGTGATACACTTTCATTTGTCGTAAATCGACGATTTTATTGTATCTCAAATTTCTACATAAAAGTACCGATGATATTATAATTATTAGGGTAATAATTAAAGCTCATTAAATCCAGAGGTAAAAGTAGAATCGCATGTGAAAAATAATTACGTGGTACAGTGTATTAAAATTAATAATTTAGTGTTATCGATAAATTTAATTCACAGCATGGGGGTGTAAAAGTTTTATTTGTCATTAAAAATAAAATTTAATGTGATTTTGTATTTATTGCGGCTGTACGGATGTTAATTGCGATAATTTTGCAATTTTAAAACGGAAACGTTATTTTAATTATTAAGTTGTAGTTTAAACATTTAAGGTTAATTTAATAGTCCATTGAAAAATCTATGTTTAGAGATTTACTTAATTTTATAATAAGGGAGGATGTAAAAATTATAACTCAATTAAAACTATCACTTTATATTATCAAAATCGAATCATAAATGAAGAAGTTTTCCGCGAACAAACATAAAAAAAATACAAATAAGTATGTTCGAATTGAGAAACTCCTTTTTTGAACACACATTCGACACATGCTTAGGACTAGAGTCTTAAAATCAAGGGAGGTTAATTTTGACGCATAAAAACGTACAAATTCACACGTCATAAATAGTCCAACAGATACAAAACATTTTATTTGTTTTTCTTTTTATTTGTATCAGTTAATTCATAAATGGATTTCGTTCAAAATCCGAATTGCGTTCGAATTTCGAATTGCATTCGAATCGCTGTTTTAAAAATAATGGCGATGTGAACAAAACGACGTTTTTTTTTTTTTTTTTTTTTTTATTGTTGGCTTCGCACGACTTGTGCATTTAGCCACTCACATGTTTAAAGATAAATTTCAAGTTTACAAATATACACAAATACAAATATATTCTATAATACATACATAATTACATAAACATAATATCCCCCCCATTCCCCTTGCCTCAGTAAAGATGTGGGACTTTACTGAAGCTTAGTATGGACTTTTTGAGAGAACTCGAAATGCAATGATATCCAGTTTTGTTTCATTTGCCTTCACCTATGTACTTTCACGAACACTCAACAGTTAATAATCCACCATTATTACAAATTAACATTCGTTAAAACACAAGATTTAGAAAATAAAACAAAAGGACAACATGACTTCTCAAATTCCCGCCAAAAAGCCAAAAACGACGTTTCCGACACGTTGGCTTAGTGAAATAGTCCGAGAGATGAGTTATTATTGCTACAACATAAAGAAATCAATAATCATAAGTTAAAATATATAAATTCTTTCTAGAGCAAGATATAAAGCACCCCTCTGAATTTTACAGTATTTTTGATTGTCCAAACAAACAAATTTAAAACGATGTACCTAGCTTTTTCCAAAGCGTGAGAATGTCATATAAATAAAAATATCACCAACAAAAATATATAAGTACAGCACAACGTGAATATAAATTCTTGATGGCATGTGCTTTTTTTTATTTAGTAATATTTATAAGACACTACAATGTAAGGATGCTGTTATCCATAGGCTCAGCTATGTGTTGTTTTGCATAAAAATATAATTTAAAAGTTGTGAAAATAAAAAACATTTTAACGGCAACTAAACTTGTTAGTCTCCCGTCAGCATGCGCCAATTTTACGAGATAAATATAGTGGAAACTGTGAATCACAATACATTTACGATATACGTCAATAACTCCTAAACTATAAAACAGGAGGAACGGAAAAATAACAAATTAATCTATGAAATAAGTATTTCATTCACATTAACATTACACTAATAAAGAGGTAATGTTGGTTTGTTTGTTTGGCGGTATAAAATAATAAACTATAACGAGTAGTAAGTAGTAGTACAATAGCTTTTGGGTAGCTGAAAACTCCACCTAAGTAAGCATGCGTCGCCAAGAACTAACTTATACGAACATACAAAGTTTACTTCATTAAAACTTTATTTCAGAGTAGCTCACAAGGCAGCTGTTGCAACTTAGGCATAAACTTTAAAATGAAGAGATAAATTCATAACAAAACAAATTACGCATACAATTTTCAATTAAGCATGACATGATTAAAAGCTGCCTAACAATACAAAGCCCAGTTATTAATAAACAAAACAAAATATGTCAAACGGAACTTTTTTTCGCCAACTTCAATCCTTGCCAGATCCAAGCAGATAATTTGCTTACAATATAATCGGACAAAGATTGCGAGCCTTCAAGGAAAGGGGGTAAAAAGCAACCCATAGGATGCGGCTATTATATTCAAATCACTTGGTAAAGGCAATTTATATGGAGTTTATTGACAAGAAGCCGCGGCGACGCGAATGCGCGAGAAATTCTTTGAGAAAATATCTTGAAACCCGCTTAATTGAACGGAGACAATATTGTTAAAGTTCTTATGTAGCATCTTATATTTTTTTCTGCCATAGATAAAGCCGTTGCGTTCTTAATTTGAATTAATAAAAAGGTCTCAGTCTCTTGAACTATTTGAAATTGAATTTCGAATGGACGTAGACTTTGAACTTCGAATTCGCTCATCAAATTCATTGTTTATTCCGATAAAGTTTTACAAAAGAACTTTCTTTTGACACAATGTGGAATTTCACAAGACATATTACAGGGATGCATAATAAGGTGACTTTTAAGTCGGGAGATACGATTTGAATATTAAAATTATGGTAATATCTTATCCAGAAACTGTTCTTAAAAATGTAGGTAATGAGAAAGTTTGTTTTTTTCATTTCTGTGATTTATCTGTGCTACAAGAGACTTCCGCCACTGCGCCACAGACGTGGGTAAGCATAAAATCAAACACTATTGGGAAACTAAAGTTACAAAAAATTATGTATCTATGTAAAGCTATGGTCGATAAAAAACTAAATGTTGTTTAAATAGTCCATAATCAAACTGAAATCGCAGTAAATAACTACATTATAAAACTAGCAACAGTCCGCGGTTCGAGACAATCATACAAAAACAAATTGGCGTAGTTTTTTCCTAGAATCGAAACAATCGCTAATAAATCGGCATAAAGATAAACAAATATTATACAAGCTTATTTTTAAGTACAATAGGTACATATATGAGTATTGCCACAGATTACATAATGTAATCTGTGGTATTGCTGAGTATTGCTTGCGGTACTTCTTTTGAGTTCACATGAAGTTTTTAAAGTTACACTCATCCGAAATCAGTTTCAACTTACAAGCTGTAACAAAATCGAATTTACGACTTTAGTTGAATATCAAAAGTCAAAGGTCCGAATCGTAAGGTCTAAAAAGTCAAGAGATGCACATGTCTGATGCGAGATAAGATCGCTATCTTTTCGGATATTGCTCGCCATAATCATATGCGGTTTTATTTATTTTTATTTTGAGCGGACAATGTGAATGGCCCGATGTACGGTGATGGTACCAAAAGTCTTACACAAAAAGTAAGTTTGTATAGGCTAGTGGACCACTAAAAAAGCTAGGCCTGCACCTCCAGGTTCTTGCCTGCTCTTTCTTACAGGGGTAGGGTAGGGAGTCGTGTTGGAAAAGGCAATAGAATTCCCTAGTTTTAAGAACGTGACATGTCAAAGTGGTACATAATACCTTTTATACTAATCTAATGAACTGCTTTTAACGTAAGCTTAAGCGCTGACGTAAAGTTAGAACAGTTAGAACCTAAACTGAATTGTTTGATAATACGTCATAGTAAGGCAATAGAGTCACCTAGCCTAGACTGTACATTTTTAAGTGATCCTTGAGGTCCTACAGAAATAAACATAATTTTTTCTTTCTTTCTTTCTGTTCCAATTTGAAAGATTCACAGCATGACCTTTGTTGGATCATATTCCGTATTTTTCAGACGTCTAGTTGTGAGTTGAGGCGGCGCGAATTACGGAGGGCTCGCGGCGCGCACGCGAACCGATTTACGCGCCTCAGAAGAATATAGTGATGCGCTTCGCACTATTATCGATTAATCGATATACGTGCTTTGGAGAGCACGGTAATTGTTGTAGCGGCTTAAAAACTCCGTCATCAGAGTTGGCCGTAAGTACTTATAAGAACAAACAAAAAATTTATATAATATATAAAATGTGGAATCTCCAAGGGTATGTATTTATTAAAAAGGCTTCAGTTTCTGTTTTCTATTGCATAATGGTATTAGTAAAACAGTTTTGTTATTTTGTGTTTCGAAGTAAAACATTTCGGGAGTATAGAGTGGCCTTTTATGCGTGAGTTTAGAGGCGACAGTCGATACAGACGCAATTTTGATGGTATTTTTATGGATACACATACCAGCCCTTGTAAAACATTGTATACGTAGTTATCTGAAAAAGGCCCAAGTTAGTAATTAATTTAAATCGAGAACGATAATCAATTAAAGCATTTTCACACAAACTGTGGCTCTATTCAACAAGGTATGCACTCATTGCTGAGTATAAGCTTACACTCTATTACGCCATTCTCTCATTTGACCTAAAACAATCTAACTCTACAGCAAACGTGAAATAAAAACTTATAACGGGATAAAAATGGTTCAAAATATTTGAACTCAAAAAGTACAAAGTCATAATGAATATTCAACGCAAACCAACTCACTATAAAAGCGTTCCAATTTATAACGCGATCCGCTTTTATGAAATTGAAGTTGTAAGCTGCACGTTTCGTGTCACGCAAATATTTATCCAATATGGCTGCCAAATTTTTTATTAATATTTTAACGGAAACATGATTTGCCTTAGGTGAGCAATGGATATGAAATAACACAATTTGGAGAAACTTAGTTGTAACTACCGTGCCAATTGTGATTATTTTAATCAAATCTAACTTAACTTTTTTTTAATTAATGATGAAATAAAAAAAATAATGTGATCACGACTGGTATACCAGGGAATGTAGATATTTCCTTCAAATTTTTATGTAATTCTTTAGACCCTTTGAAAACGTCTAATGGGATAGTCAGAGGCATGTCCAAATTCATAGGTACATTGAATCATTGATAAATTAACACAATGTATACCTAAGGATTTATAAAGTACTGCTGTGAACTAAATGTTAAATTAATCCAAATGTTTTGAATACTTTTATCGGCTAGTTAAATTTCATTGTGTGGCATATCCAAATGTATTTATTTTTTATTTATTTATTGCAATTTAGAAAATTCAAAAGTATTTCTAGTTTCTTTATAAATCTTACCTACACAATTCTGTTTAGTTAAACTTAAGTTGCTCGGTACTAATAGGATTAAGCTTCATAGTGCTTAAGGATCGCAAAGGTGAACAATGTTGTAGATATTTACAAAATGATTTATTTACTTAATTACTATTTTGCTGGATTATTTTACTAAAAAGGTATTTATGCAAATCATATTATTATTATCTGGACGCTTCCGTGCTGCGGAGTGGACGGAAAATTGTCCCGTCTTTTAAAGTCTTAAAGCCATGACGGAGTGCTAAAAACTCCGCTACCAGGGTTGACCACTTGCTCATCGATATGACTACGTCACGAATTTTATCGATTTTAAATTATCTCAAACGGGACTTTATAGCGTAATTACCTTAATTTTATCGATATCAATAGGCAGTCCAGCACATCACTAGCGAGCCTTCGGCAACCACGCGCGTTATCGCTCGCTAAAAATGAACCGTGACCCCCGACACTAACCAAATTATTCTCGGTTCTAACTCATAGATAGCGGGTTCGATTCCCGATCTGCTGATAATGTTCCTGAAGTAGGGTAACGTTGTGGTAATTCGTCTTCCGCATAGTTGATAATCATATTAAAGTCCCACGGTTTGTAAATGTTTAGGACTCTATCATAATCTAGTAACTGGCGCGACGAACTTGACTCCTACCATAACACATGGCCTGTGAACGCACTGAGTCGCGAAGAGTGGAAGATGGTAAGGCCTTTGCCCAGTGGGATGATTATGGCTGAATAATAATAATGAAAATCTAATAAGTAGGTAGTCATAACAGAATAACTAAAAAAGAAAAAGATTTTTTTTGTGAGGGTTTATAAAATACACGTAGGATAAGTATATAAAATTGTGGTTAATCAGGTACCTAGGTCGGTACAGTCAGCCCAGCAAACCTATTCCAGCACAGAAAGTTATTTAATTAATAATGCATTGCTGAGATAATCATAATGAATGAACTCAGACAGAACATTATGCAAATAAAATACTACGCGTATAAGAAAACCGTAATGTAAAAAACAACGTAAAAAGTATTTTAACAGCATTTAAATTGTAAAATAAAAGGCACAGAACAAATAAAACAGAAAGCGTATAAATAATATGCAAATGAGAGGTGCGCATTAGTCGCGATTTTGATACAGTTTTGTGCCGCGGCGTTTTTGTGGTTAATTAAGGGCAGTTAATTGTCGCTTTGCCGACAGTGCTTCGGTTTCGTTACACTGTGGCTCAAGTGTTGAACTTGATATTAACTCGACTTTAAAGTGTTCGCAGAATGTATAGGAATGGATCTCTACCAAATCTCAATGTAATAAACAACACTTTGACAATCTCTGTGGCGCAGTGGGCGAAGGCTGAGACGCGGAGGTCGCGGGTTCGATCCCCCCTACCGAACACAGATTAAATAAGTACAGATACCTCATCTCGAACATTGAAATTACTCGTTCTTTTTTCTTAGGTACCCGTGGTTAGTTGGGTATAGAAATCGAGCATTAGCCAGCTTCGCCGCGAGCGCATGTAACTTGGGCCTTGATGCGATCAGCCAAATTAAGGTCAGTAATTGATATTTATTTGCACTACAATCTGGATCGCATTCGATGATACATTGTAATAAACACTGGCTTTATTTCACGGCTTCGCTCGTGCAATTTTGTAAAAAGTGTCAATTTGGGTATTTAGTCGTTTCGGCCCACGAGTGATTCGGTTGAAAGAAATTATTTCCCAGTCCTGATTGTATCACATTTCATTCTTATTCCTGATCTAGAAATTTTAAAGCTAACTGTACAATTAGTGGCGATTCAGTGTCGCCCAAACTAAAACTAAACTAATTTATGAGCACTAAAAATATTGCCGTCCCTTTCAATAACGATCGGAATAAAAATGAAGAACGGCAATTATTTTAGTGCTGTTTTAGTATTTAGTTTTAGTATTCGACATCTGAATCGGCACTACTGTATGCATAATTTTCGTCGGCACTATCAAATGGCAAATATTTCGTAATTGCATTGAATAATGTATGAAACCACATTTAACATTATTATGTAAACGAAAATATATGAAAAGCAACATCATAATTCACGCGCAGCTCTTTTGTATGTAAATATGAACTAAGTGGCTTTATTTTAATAGTTTGCCGATAAATGGGAATGTATGGGCTTTGTTTAAGGCGTATGTTATGCCATAGTTTATTTTAAGTTAAGCATTATCCAAAAATATTTGAAATTAAAAAAATTGTTAACATTTTGGAAAATGTTTGATTCTATGCGATTTTAATCAGGCTGCAGGCTTAGGGTTGTAACAAGTGAAAATCAGTATTAATCCAAAAAATACTGTAAATTATGCATATTATGAAGTATACATCCATAGGAGAATAAAATCACGCCTCTTTCACATGTCTGTAGGAAGAGACCATGGAACCTATTTTACTTCAATACATTCTCTAAACGCCGTTTAGGTTACTTTTAACCTGGCTCTTCTCCAAAACGACATATTATATGGTTAGAAGCTGCCTGTATGTTTTCCTTTCCTGCCTACCTGCGAGTCTACCGCGGGTAATCGAAAGCGATGTTGCTTGTCAAATCATTTGATAGATCGTCAAAATTAAGTGACTTGTTGGGTAAATGACTTATTTATTGATCACTTAATTTTGGTTCTTCTTGTTCTATGCTGTGTTTTATAAATTCCTTCTAAAAATACATACAGTAGAACACAGAACCTCCTTTTTTTATAATTGCAGTTGCAACTGATCAATGATCCACATCCACAAATGATCCGCAACCACAAACGGATCATGATCAGATGGGAATAACTCCATTTTTGAAACGAAAAATCTATTGATGAACGTCCGGATTCAAACCCACGGCCGGCATTCGGATTGAAAGTCGAGATACATCCCACTTGTCAATATCGGTCTATGCATACATCCTTTAATAACACAGCCTAAAAACTACGTCATCACAGAAGGCATACCCACTACCCCATTTTTTTTTTACCTATATCGTCCCACTGCTGGGCAAAGGTCTCCCCCAAACTCTTCCAACCATCCCACTACCCCATACATACTAAAATTAAAGTGTATTGTTATTTGGTCCACATACAGCGCCCGGGGCACAAGGCGGGTCGGCCACGACAACTGACTCACGTAAATTTTGTATTAATTAATTTGTAAGGACAGTCTGAAAGTACGGACCTCTTTGATTTAATAGAGAGAGTCTTTTGTTTTTATGGTACATGCTCTGTAGCCTATACATTTTATATTTACTTGTCGATTTCTTAAATACTCATTCACGTAATTATATTGCTTAGTTGTAGGTACTTAGATTATGACCCCCATTATTCAGCATTTATAGAGCCACTAAAAATTTTGAGCCATCATTGAATCCAGGCTAAAATTCAAAGTCCAATTGAGAGGGTTTTTTCATTTTATGAAAATGCAATATAAGTAACATATTACGCAAACTAGCGAGCTTAGCGAGTTACGCAACCTAGCGAGCTTAGCGAGCTTTTTAAAAGTTCATTGAAGGTCTTGAGTTAAACAAGTACACAAAGACTTACCTACCTACCTAATTATTCAATGCTTTATCAATTTAACGAGGTCTAAAATAATGTTTTTTTTTCTAAAATAATTTGATAATAAAAAGAGAAAGCAACAGATATCAGGTATTTCAATTTATGTATAAGAAAAACGACACAACGACACAACGACCAAGGGGTAGACCACCAGCCCGATGCAGCGATGGTCAGATGACATCGTTAACATCGCCGGGAAAGCGTGGCAGAAGATCGCACAGGACCGAACTGAGTGGCGTCATAAAGAGGAGGCCTATACCAAGCAGTGGGTGCAACTGGGCTGATATGATGATGATATGATGATAAGAAAAATAATAGAAGAAAAAATAAACTATCAAGATTTATCAGCTACTAACCTTTTTGCAGTACAGAAGTGCTTACTGTTACAAAGTATGTAATAGTAGATTGCTATACAAGGGGATAAAGGCATTTTTTCTATGCACGAGATGGTTTATCGCGCGAGCGTCAGCGAGTGCGATAATAGTTCGAGTGCATCGAAAAGCCTTTTCCCCGAGGTAAGCACTCTGCTTTTCATTACGAATATGAGGAAATTACCAAAAAAATTGATGTAAAACACACGAAAATTAGCTGTCTCGCTTTTTTTTTTAATCGACTAGTTTAATATTGACTAAAAGCAGCTAACGATGGCATGGCATAGCTGCGTTCCAGATTTAAAAAAAATATACTGACTGGTAGAATGGCTATAAAAGTAGTAGGCATTCTACCAGTAGTTTTTTTTGATGATGAAAAAATTTAAATAAATAAAATAAAATAAATAAATATAATATAATTAGTGCTAGAGAAGCACAAATTCGTGCAAGAGAGACATAATATCTAGCATCTGATTGAGTTAGAAGAACTTGAACACTTAGCATGCATCGACATGCCACAAAAGAAATGTCAAAAATGAAGTTGACATTTGACAGTTATTTACTTTCCTGCCCTAGGGCAGGAAAGTTCTTGTTTTCCCTAGGGACAGAAAATGCTACTTTGAACCCTATAATCAGGCAACTTCGTGCGTACTTTCCGTGTATGAGTAATGAAAAACAGATGTTTTTACCATCAGTACAGGTACACAATCATTACACAGTAGATGTCGGGATAACAAAAAGATCTGATCGGGGAAAAAGCGATCAAAAGGTTGCGGGCACGACCGGGCGGCCACTCAACCGATTATATTATTGTTTCTGTACTGACAGACACGGATTTAGGAGTTTAATAAGTTTAAGCACTCTAGTTTGGGGGCCAATGATGCAAAAAAAGAATAAAAAAATGATTTGTTCATATTTCACTATCTAAGTTGTACAATTTTCCTGATTCTCTGGATGTGATTATCCGTGTGTGATTATCAAAGATATTACATTAAAAATAGATGGGTTATGTCTGTACTAATGCGAAGTCAAGAACTGTCCAAAGCGTACGTAACGTATAATTTTCTGACAGAAACACCCTTCAACACGCTGCATAACCAGAGTTACAGTGCGCTAATTAGCCTAGTTTTGTGGTGCCACTTTTTAATCACCCATAACTCATCTACCTCTTTTCTAATTTAACATCATTGGCTATTATAATAATTTGTTAGACAATGTTCTTTATTTTATTTATTTGCTTACAGAATAATTCCTAAATCCGTCCCTGTGTACATTGCCGTTGTTTTAATGCTATTTATGATTATTGAATTTGGTATACTCTTCGTAATCGAGAAATAAGTCTGTTAAATTAAATTGATACGTCTATCTAGTACATAACAAGCGTGTTGTCTAACCTTCGTAAAATAATGCCGTTAAGCAGCTTAAATGTTATTTTTACTCGAGTAATTTCCCGTGTGAATTAATGTCTAGTACAACTCATGATAGTTTTCAAAGTGAAATATGTAGTATAATTTTGTTTTATCTATGCAAGACGTTAGTGAAATTCTTTTTTTAATTGAGATAATAAGTCTTAATAATCCAGCGCTCCTGGCGTAGCTTACTAAGACGGTCTTGATAGATCGTCGAAGGCAACGTTCTGAGCGGTCACTACTTGGATGACCGCAAGTGACATTCTATCTTCCGTGCTTCAGAAGGCACGTGAAATTGTCAGTACCGTCTTTTAACGTCGCTAAGCCATGATTTAGGCGGCCTAAAAACTTCGTCACCAGTCGTCATCGAACGAACGAATTGCCTAAGCAAAAATCTACAGCGGTTTGCGAATAACGTGATCATATTTCTGTATTATTGTTTCGCTTATAATAGTTATGATAGGTCTGAGTGTTACTAAGTATTATTGCAGTGATTAAAAACATTTGACTCATCTTTGCGGCTGTAAAAAGGTACACGCGCGGGAATGCATGGTATCAAGCTTTGAGACAAAGAACTATGAGATGAGATGAGACAAATGTTTTTACTGTGAATATGGCCGACTAAGGTGAGAGGATGGTTTGGGTGCTACGCAAGCTTATTCCATTTCACTAATGAGTTAACTCGTTCAGTGCTTACGACGTACATGCGCATGTTGCAGGATTAATTTGAAACTTCGCACACTTATTAAGGATCGATTACAAATAACATCACTTATAATTTCAAATGAAATTTTGATATAAGGCGTTCAGTGCCCATGACGCATATGCGCATGTTGCTTCGCAGTGCAGAATTAAATTGAAATTTAATAAAATATTTTTTCAGTAAACAATGTTTAATATTCAGACGTTATAATTATAAATAATATTATAAATGATATAAGAATTCAATATATAGCGCTAATGAACATTTCGTATAAGAAAACCTAATATCATAAGTCCCATCTGAACGTTCTTCTTTGTCCCTACGAGGAAGTTCTTCGTTTTCTCACATAACAGTGGCTGCGGATTATCGCTCTTTCATTTCTCTAATTAAAACTTTAATCACTAAGGACTTTTCCATGAAATGTGTTTATTACTTCAGTAGTATTAGTTCCGTATAAAATGGGCAGGTCTAGGATTTTGCTTGGCTAAAAGAGATTTTTTTTTGTTTTTTAAACTAGGTATCATGGTTTTAAAACGGGATATTATCATGATTTGTAGATTTATGAGTTCTCTGATATTTCGGCACAGTTACACAGTGATCATGGACATGCCGCTGTTCCGAAATATTAGGAACTCGCAAATCTACGAATCATGGTGAATATCCCGTTTTAAAGTCACAAGTGAATTTTAGGCCGATCTGCGAATGTACTTGCTATGACGTTTAAAAAACTATTTTTATACCCTCTTCATATCTAAATTCAAATACCTAATACAACATTTTACTATTATGAATGCCAAACCATATCTCTTCAACATTCAGTACGTCAAAGATCTGGCAATACTATTCGAATATTGCATATCATCGCGTTTAAAAACATTCATAGAATAGCGGCGTTCATGCAATGGTTTATGCAGTTATATGAATACTCAATATGAACTCTAGCCCAGTTATTTAGAACTAGCTGCGCCCCGCGGTTTCACCCGCGTAAGTCCCGTTCCCGTAGGAATATCGGGATAAAAAGTAGCCTATGTGTTAATCCAGGGTATCACCTATCTACATACCAAATTTCAACTAAATCGGTCCAGCCGTTTTTGCGAGAAAGAATAACAAACATTCTCACAAACTTTCACATTTATAATATTAGTAGGATATTAGTAGGATAGTAGGATAGATTTATGGGCTTTCTAACTAAACTAAAAAAGACGTGTGGCACTCGGGGACTGCCGCGGTAAAGCAAGCACGCCACCTAGTGGCGAGTTGCTGAACTAGCGTTAGGTGACGTCGTTACGGAATTTCTGGATTCGGTCTCCACGCCAAGGCCCGCGATAGAAGCTATGCAATAACTTAAAAATCTGTTGTCAATTACATGCTCTTTTTAAATAAAAAAATAATGACAAGCACACCCACACCCTTCAAACCTATTTATTTATATCTAAACTAATATTATAATGAGGTAAACTTGATTTGTTTGTAGAGAGCAATCTCCGAAACTTACTACTATCCGGTCTCCTTGCAACGTTTGCCAAAGAATTTGGCCACGATCATGGATTTTAAGATAACGTAAGTTCAAACTATTTACTTCCATTTTTGCTGAAATACTTGGTGCCATTTAGTCTAAACTGGCTGAGTAAAGACCATCCTTTAAAAGTGCAATGAAAGTTGTTGAAAATTGCAGAAACACTAACATTTAAGTTATGTGTTTACGACAAACCCGACGTCGAGTTTAAAAGAATCATAAGAAAATATAGGTCAGACGTCTTTTATTCTTAAACAAGCAGCACGTCCCGGCTTTGCACGGGTGTACTTATGAAACTACCGGGATAAAATATAGCCTATAACCACCCCGACAGTCCATTCTACCACCAGTAAAAGAATTTTTAAAATTGGCTAAGAAGTTTCGGAGATAACCTCCGTCAAAAAAACAAATAAACTTGAATTTTTGAATTTGGCTAGTTAGTTTCGGAGATTACCTCCGTCAAACAAACAAATAAACTTTACCTCTTTATAATATTAGTAAGACAAGTGTTGCTGTCGTAACAAAGTATTGAGGCCTGTAGAAAAAATCACAACATGCTTACATTTTTAATGATACAAGTACATTACGCTTTCAAATCATAAACCACGAACAGCATTCCATAGCAGTTCATCAAACTAATTACAAATTCGTAGTGAATTAATACAATCGTCTGCGGTGGCGATCAAAAACTGCAATTGTTTTGACCACAGCTTACTGTATACTAACTATGACTGTTAAAAGCGAATCAGTTTAGGTCCTTAAAGAACTGCTTTTGACATAAATTAAGGCGCTGACGTAAAGTTTTGACAGTCAGAACCTAAACTGAATTGTTTAATAATACGTCATGGTTACCATAACACAAGCATTAAATTGCTTACTTTGGGACTAGATGATGTTGCGTAAAATGTCCAAGGATATTTATTTATTTATTTCGTTCGTACACGAACGCTACGGTCGGTGTGTTGATGGCACTTTTCCACAGGGTATGTAATAGTGAAGGTTCGTGTCGCGCGCCGCATTTAAAATGAGGGCGAGTTTTTGTCGCGCGTGGCGTGGGAGCGGCATGAGCTCGGCGATCGATATCGTGTCGTGTGCACTCGCCTTTACGTTACTATACACTAACTGTACTTCGTAAATATCGTGTAGTGTGCACTCGCCTTTACGTTACTATACGCTGTAACTGTACTTAGAGAATTTCTGATCTCGGAATAATCATTCTTTTCAGAAAAGGAATTTCAAATCTTCTAATGCTTTTATGAAAACTATAAAATATTCCAGGGTTTGTATGAAAACTACACAAACCGTATTGGCCAAATGGATTGAAACTTCGACTTTGGATTTCAAGGTCGTGGGATCGAATACGGTAGTGCATCAATATCCACAGAAAAGACAATGGTCAATATCAATGTCAATTTCCTCACAATGTTTTCCTTCACCGTTTAAAGCTCTTGTTATAGCGCATATAAACTTTTCGACACGAAAAATTTGAAGTTAACCTACAATTAATTTCACTAACTCATCTGCTCTTTGCTTCGTCGAATGAACAGTCTTTCTATTCCACTATACAAATCGCACAATTAAATTCAAATCCAACACAAGCTTTCAAAGCGCTAAGAAAAACTCACAGTAACGTTGACTGTATACCTCTGGAGGACAATTACAAATACCCTCACGCTTCTATCGACACGTCCCAATCCTTTATTCCATATTTTTTAGGTGTGGCTTTTTGCGAATTGCCGCGAAAACGCGATTCACGACGCGTTTTTGTCGCGTCGTCAAACGCGTGCCGCGTCGACGCTGTCGCCCGGTTTTTGTCCGATAATCAGTTTTCAAACGCGCCGAGCGCACAAGCAAAGGCTTTATGGTCTCAGCTCCAATATAAACAGACTTATGAATTTTATCGTCTTCGGATTATTACGAGACTCAATATAGCATCTGCCAAATGCTTTAGTTGATAAACATAGTTATTTAAAAGAAAGAAAGAAAGAAAAATATTTTTTTTTTTCTTTTCTTTCTTTCAAATGCTTTAGTTGATAAACATAGTTTTTTAATTAAGATTCTTCCACCTTACGAATCTTTTGGTTCTTTCAGTTTATTTTACTTCTTAAGATTTTCATTTGTATAGGAAATATAAACAAGGATATTTTACCCCTAGTTTTCAATATAATAGTATTATTAGGCGTTTCACAAAACAAAGTAATATCGCAATATAAAGCTGTTTTTGGTAAAAACCGACGAGAACATAGCAGTACCTACAGTCTTATTGCCATATATTTGTTCGATTCTTCACTGCATTATTTAGTTTTTATAAACTCGTTGATTTATCAATGCGGATATTTCAACCACTTAAACTGATCAATATACAGGAGGTTCAGTTTCCTCATAATTGAGAATCTTTCATAATACCACAGGGACTCCCTCCAGTGCATTTCCTTACACCGCCAGGTGGTCCCCACAAAAACGTGTAAAGAACAAGAAGGTACTCATTAGTGACCCCCTGTAGATATCGCAAAAACTGAGCTCGTAATTGTATGTGACGTGTCATACCAGAAAAGGCAAAATTGCGAAAATCAAGCGTGATTTTATAGCGCTTGCACCAGATTAACCAATAAAGAACATTTTACGTCGATTGTGACGTGATTTCATTTGTAGTTCAGTGTAACTTGCTGATGAATGCCAGCGGAAAGTGCACTTTATCGATTGGATTGGATCTAAATGGATTTGCCTTGAAGAAAGTCGCCAGAAAAAAAGACACTTAGACGATTCCCATGAAATTAAATTAACATTTAAATTTCAAATCCTGGTATTGTCTCGCTTCCAGAAACAAGCAGGAGTGATTCGTATCCCGAGGGTCCAATTACACCGTGATGTGGTGGCCGTAACCACTAACTACCTATTGTGGGCGCCACAATGGTGACCCTACCACCAGTTTTTAACAACATCTTTATCTGAATCAATAGGTCGTTAAGCTCTGCTGATTTTTGCCCCAGCTTCAATCGAGGTGTGAATTTTAAGGGTTTATTTTGCCAAAAAAGTGAATACGACTGATGGTTATCAGTCTAATTGCCGCTGTATTTGGTGTGGTTTCTTCAGCGCGCGTCCGCCGTGTGACAAATTTGGGCAGATAAAATTGAGATCTCAGATTTCGTGCGTTACATAAGCCTTAATGGATTAAGTTATTCCCAATTAACTGTGAAAAACGGATGTCGTTAATAAAGGGGAACACTGAGCCGGAATCTGAAGAAGGGAAATATATGTGTATATGACCTCTGTGGCGCAGTGGGCGAAGGCCCGCCAGGGACGCGTAGGTTGCGGGTTCGATCCACGCTACGGGGCAAATGTTTTATGTTATCTATATTTGTTCCGTGTCTGGATGTTTTCTATCTAAAATAAGTATGGTATTTACGAAACAAAAATGTATCTTAGTATTATATCACTCCTCTGGTTACCATAACACAAGCAGTAAGTAAACAACTTGGGCTTGGGACTAGATGACGCTGTGTGGAATGTCCAAGGATATTTATTTATTTATATACCCGACAGGACATAGAGTAAGTGAGATGTTTTTCTCAAATTGTATACTTAGACAGTATCGTGTATCATCTAATACATAATAGTCTACAGATCTAATGACAGTCGTAAAACAAAATGGCGGAAGCTGTCAAACTCTTGAATAGGCGCGTAAAATCGAAATTAGAATAGGATAGCCACCTGAATCGTCTTTGTCGGGTCGCGTCTGTTGCCATAAAACGTAATGTAATTTAAAGGGTAGTGGTGGACAAATTTTAGAGGTTTCGCTTAGCCTGCACTAGATTTTCTCTTATTAGACTATTAAGTTAATACCGCAAATATAATTTACTAAACCCCTATTTACGCTCGAAAATCATTACAAAGTATGCATCATCATTATCCTATACTTGACTTTTTATGCCGACAAAAAAATCAATTAAGCTTCTTCGTAAACCCGTGAATTGATTTTTATTGGTCATGAATGGAACCATTAATATTATGAGCACTTCCAGTAATCAGAAGTTGCTTCCTCCCAAGATTAACCATTGAGGTAACCTTTAAGTTTTAAAGGAGATAGCAGCATGTCCTTAAGGGCTGTTCGATAGGTATTCATTAATTGGTATAACGATTAAAATCATCGGTTATACCGTGAACTTTCATATTGCATCACAACGAGCCTCCTACTACGGTAGGACCACCAGGAATTTCTCCAAGAACTCGTACTGCACAAACGAAAACAAACTCTATCCATATACCACTAAAATTTAAAATCGTAAAGCAAAGCAGTTTCCCCAGAATAAGATACTATACATACGAATGGATACTGTAAGAGCGTTGTGGGTAAGGTTGGAATTTCTTTGCATAGCGTTTTCATATCTGAATCCACTTCAGGCTAAAACTTTAAATTGATGCACATTTAATTCGTTAACTCTGCGAATTACTTCTGCCGAAATTAAATTCGTATTTGCGGCCGTAGACAAGGGATTTTATAATTTTGCTTGATTTATTATTTTGAGGGTAATTGATTGTTTTTGTTGACTTTTATTGAGTGATTTTTGAATGTTACAAAACATATGTAGGCTATTTGATACCTGCGAGATTTTGAATTTTAATTCAGAAATTACATTTTTAATTCCTCTACGTAAAATGATAAAAATAACTAAACTCTCAACAATACTAGTAATTGAATCTATTGGTCATGATTACTTTGATATTTTTGAACACATCTAAACTCACATTTTCAAGATAAAGAAATATTGTCGTGTTCATATCGCTTAATTTCAATGCGTTATTATCAAACAAAACAGCCAACCTATGAAATTCCATTTAAGGAATTCGCTCATTCATTATTCTGTCATCAAAGATACATCTCAATTTCTATACATAATCAACTTCTCAGCTAATCTCATTATAAACAATCCAGAATCACATTTCTTACCTGGAATGACTCACCATTTCGCTGCTTTTGCATAAATATAACGAATTTAATTCGTGCCTCAATATTATAAGACAAAAACCGATGAAAACACACTCTCCATTCAAAACATAGAGTTTATAATCGTTCAGTCGGCATATTCATTTGGGTCTGTTTGTCCCGCCGCGACTGTATGGTTAATAAAGTCCAATATGCATATTCTGATTGCTGAAACTGAACCGTAAAATACAACTTTAGAGTTCAGATTAAATTGTTCTGGTTATGTATGGTCAGTGTAGTGATTCAAACAGCTAGTTTTGGCTCCCGGGGTGGCTTGTACATTGTACGGGCGCGACACTGCTCTATTTACGACCACGCTTGCGCACCCATAAGGATGTGACTTTGTACGGAGGTACTTTAAGTTGGTAGTGAAAAGTTTGTAATGAGGGGTATTTAGAAAGATTTGTTTTTAAAGCTCTGAAATTCGTATAAAGTATATAGACAAATTAATTTTCAAGAGGCAACTGATGCCTAGAATTGATCAAAGCTTGAACTCTATCTACTGTGTCAATCTAATATATCTCTAGGTACAGTCAATAACAGATGAAAAATTTTAAGTCAATAGGCAGGGATGCACTCGCTTTCTAAACT
Source organism: Xanthorhoe spadicearia (assembly GCA_947086425.1). Classification (NCBI taxonomy): domain Eukaryota; kingdom Metazoa; phylum Arthropoda; class Insecta; order Lepidoptera; family Geometridae; genus Xanthorhoe; species Xanthorhoe spadicearia. The sequence goes on along the minus strand of OX352202.1, from coordinate 9,494,629 downwards.
GAGAAAAAAATTGATGATACGGTGATACGATCTTTCGATATTGTTTTAAATTCATTTAACAACCAAATAAATGACAAGCCACAAAAAACAAAAGATCTGAAAAGATATCCCTGAAAAGCTTATTTAAAAGTATACAAAACCTGTACATTTTTGTACAGGTCCGTACTTTTAAATATACCATATCCGAAGTTATTTTTGTACCTCGGATTTACCTCACAAACGTACAGCGGTATTGTATGCCTTGTCCACACTATTAACCGGCCGATTTATATGCCCTTAATAGCGAGCCACTGTCTGGATTTTGAATAATTATGAAACACTAGCTTTTCCTGCGGCTCTGTTCATTTGCTAACGATTTATGGTTGTAGCGTTGTCAGTATTCCAGTTACAATACCTACTTTGGTAAAAAGAGAGCTATATATACCTATAATTTGAGGATACCGTTTTTATAAAGCATTCGAATAAAAGTAAATGATATAAATTAAATTTCCTTGGATATTTATTTTATATGACATTTATTAACGATATGAGTGTATGCTAGATTCAGATTGGTACTTAATATGCATTTGCCCAACTTGAAATAAGTCACATGATATCCTCCGATGTACACACAAAGATAGATCACTAGACACAAAACCGGACAGCTACAGAAAGACGTAATGAAACACGTAGAGGAATTTCCCCAGCAGTAAGAAACTAGAGACATAAGTCACGCGCAATCACCAAATATTGAAACAGTTTAATTTATTTCTAGATAGTGAAAAAAATTACTTTTTTGCATAGAAATATAACATTGTTTTAACTTTTGGCCAAATAACATACAAACAAACGTTCTTATTCATATACTAGTGTTCCGATCACTACACTAGTATTATAAAAGATGCGCGTGCTTCGCTAGATTTATGCAGATGTCGCCACTGCGCGCTGTTTTATTGGCCAATAGAAGTGTCAGATACGTTTGAATTTCGAATTGATTTTGTAGAACGTTGTGTGATTTGAATGTTCTTGATTGATTTGTTTGTCGATGAACTTTCTTGGTGGTCTTTCTATTTGTGATGATAGACTATCAATAGATAAATTAAGTTTTGGATTGAGTAAATGAGACGTATTAATTTAATTAAGATTTGTTTCTATTACGTAAATAAGAGCAAGTGGCTCACTATTTCTCTTTCTACCTATTTATTTATAATAACTCTACGTTATCTAATTGGTGTCTAAACATTTTTATAAACCGACTTTAAAAAGCTTTTCTTTTTGTATATTCTACAATTATAAGCATTTACTAAATCATCTATTGACGGAATAATCGATAAACCATAAATAAAAACACATATTAACAGTAGGATATAGAACCTCCTCTTTTTTAAAGTCGGTAAAAAAATGCTGCTTCTTATTCTAATTCTCCGGGTGCATTCATGTAGTTCGGTTTGATTTTTCAACAAGTAAGTATACAGTAGTGTATTTATGAATTCTTTGTTTCTGAAGAATTGTGATGAGATAGATTTCCACCAATATTTTTATTATCTCAGTGTGTCAGTCTATCAAAGCACTTTAAATCAGCAGTACCTTCCATGCACGACCCAAACCAATTTCTGTACCTCCATATTTCAGTTCAGACCTTAACTATGACCACTGGACGGGGTCAAACCGTACACTCTAAATACAACTAAATAACACTCATCTAGGGATAACCAAGCTCAATAACTAAGAAATAACGTTCTTTTTAGATTGGATTTGTAGTAAATTTATAGCGTACAGGATTATTTGGTTTATTAACAGGAGAGTAAAGGCTAGAGTTCCTTGAAGTTGGTCTTGTTTTGAGTCTTTTAGGGTTCCGTAAGAAGCTAAAGGAGATCTCCGCAGGCGGCGCGGGTCAGAGATAGGATCGGATGACCGCGTGTCCCCCGGCGTCGTTTAATTGCAGTGCGGGTTCGATTCCCGCTGAATGGGTGGGCGTACAGTGGCCGAAGTTTATAAATTGTGGTAGCGGGTGGCGAATCCTCTAGGATATAGTCCTAGGTTATGATCATTGATCATTCTATTGTTCGTATGAGACGAAACTGCTGATAGAGTTAACCCGTTTTTAGGCAGCTCAAATGCCTCCGTTCGTTCGTTTGAGCTAAACTGAGTCTGATTTTTAGGCCGTTCAATGTCTCCGTTCATCTGAGTTAGGCTAGCTCTGGTTTCAGAGTTTTTTATAACGATGTAAAATCCGGGACCAGGACTTGCCTTGACCAACTCTTGAGCCCCTGAGGGCTTCGTGGCTGAGTTGGTCTGAAAGATGATTGAACGGGGCATGCCTACGATGAGACAATTATGAAATCTGCGATAAGATTTTCAATAAAATTTTGTTATTAGACAAACGGGTGTAGCTTAGCAAAATCTAAGTAGAGTTTTCCTTGCGACTATACAAACTAGGTAATTTTAGTATCTCGGATTCCAGTCATCGGGCGGTAGATGGCGCGGCGCGGCGAGAACAAAGCGCGGTGCCTTTGGCGCGACAATCGCGGGATCGCGCGACACGACGCAGATAAACTTTCTCTAGTCGGGTGCGTTATCGTGTGCCGTGCTGCATTTTTGAGTGCTTGGGTTTAGATTAGGGACCTCTACTTTCAATCTGTGGGTACCTTTCCGTGAAAAAAGAAGGCTCACTTCGAATCGTCTCACATGCTACTCTGTTCACCGAGTCGATCGAATAGTTAGAAAAATAAACGCACGTGATTGGCGTCGAAAACGGGCCTTGGACGAGTTCACATTGACTTATTAGTAATGTATTCTTCTATATCTAAAGGTTTCTTTACACGTTAGCAAAATACCTACCTATGTATCAAAACTTATGGGAAACCCATTTAGTTGGTTTATTTTTCGATCGACTCGGTGAACAGAGTACAAGTGATTCTGTCTGTTGCCTATTCCAAAGCCACTCCCAAATCTCTGCTTCAAAATACAAAGAATAGAAATAGATAATTAGACAAAAACACTTACAACACACAGGTTGTCATCTATCTACTCAGCCGGTAACACCCACTGCTGCCTCTTCTTTTTCAAACACAAGTTTGCGTAATACAAATTTTCAGGGTAGTTTAATCACTATTTTGCCTATTTTCAGAGTATCATTACATTTATAAGACACCAAGTCTTTTTATGTCCATCTTATCTATGACCCTTTGAAAGGTCACGGCCACAAGACATGAGTAACGAAGGAAACGCGACGGGAAGACGTGGAGACGCGGATGTCAAATATTGGCTACAAACAGACATACGTCTATTTGTTAAGTATATGTGCGGTATGAGTGTTCTTTTGAACTTTAGACTACTGAAGTTTTAATTTTGATGAATGAGGAATTATGAGGATTTAAAAGTTTATGGTATTTAAAAAATTATTCGATTTTGCATAATAGGTTTTGCATTTAAATAGAATTTAAAAATTTTAAAAATAAAAAATTTAAACAGATTTTGCATTTAAATTGAAAAAAATATTGATGCACAGCAAAGATTCAAATTGAGATAACACCACATTACTAAAACGGTTTAAGTAAGCACGGTGAAAGTATTCACCAAAATATAAGTAGCTGCATCATTTACAAACTGATAATCTCGACGCGCAAAACGGTGTAACTGCAAAATCTGAGATATTTAACGCGCGCGATACATAATTATTATGACAGAACAATACACCGACGACGCACGGACATTTGTTTACATGCGTGAGACAAAAGACAAAACTGTATGATAACAAGATATCGCTATCTCTCTCATCTCGTTTATTGTCCTTCGCGTAATGTTGCGATGATATAAAAGCTCACAAATGTAATCTCTGGTTGAAAATAAATCTCAAGGAGTAATAATGAATATTGCGTTGAAACAATTATTGTTATGTTATCGTAATAAAATAGTAAAATATCTTATAGTCTTGTGTTTTTGTTGGCAGTTTGAACTAGTTAAGCTATTTGTTTATTGATTACTATATATCTAATAATAAACCTACCTCATGAATCACTCTATTAAAAAAACGCATCAAAATCCGTTGCGTAGTTTTAAAGATTTAAGCATACATACATAGGGATATAGGGACAGAAAAGCTACTTTGTTTTATGCTATGTAGTGTTAATGGCTTTTAGTCTATTGAAATTAGAAAGGTGTATAGGATCAATGAGCAAAGATCATAAAAAACAATGCGGAAAGTGGACTAAATCCTGGTTCAGTACAATGCAGAAATAAACGAGTCTCGTGACTCGAACACGTGCCAAAGCATACTCTGTGATGGCTGAGTAAACAATTTGTGAATTAAAAAGCGCGACAATACTGAAAAAAAAATTCAAACCATGCCACACGGTTTTGACAAAGTTGAAGTTGTACGCGGGAGATTAAATTGCGCAACTGGATTTTGATATATTTTACGAAAAATTATCGTTCAGGCTGCACAACTTAATTGTGAACCAAGAGCTTTATTAAAAGTAAAAGCTTACTAAAAGTAAAGTAAAATTTTAAAAGTACCAATGTGATTTACGCCAACGTCATAAAATTTCATTAGTATGTAAATGGTGATTGCAAATATTTAAAAATACATAATATAATTATTTAAATCTCTTAATGAATTCCTTCGAGCTACATTTTTATGACCTAATGCATTCAACTAAGCGTTTTAAGCGTCTAAACTGACTTTTTAAATTGTACCTCTCGTACTAAAATTTTTGATAAGTTGCATAAAATTGCCCGCATAACAACCACAGCGTAGGTGTGTCGTGGGCGTGTCGCAAAAAGGTCCGAACTTTTAAATTACAGTTTTTGTAATAAATCATAAGCTTGACCCGTCCGTGACTTTTGTTTACTCGTTTCGGATCTCTTGTGTAATGATGCTCTTCGATTAAAGGGCTTCTTTTTGCATCGATTTTATTCGCAAATAATCGAGATTGAGTAACTTTCTTTTGAAGGGTAACTTTTTAATTGGGTTTTCACAACGCTCCTCAACTAGGACAATTTATAAAAGTTAAAGTATTTTGTAATTTGAAGGATGTCAAAAGGCTTATCAAATGAGAAAGGAAAGCTTTTTATTTTAGACAAGCAAATAATAAAGATTTTACGCTATGATAAAGCTAACGTAACGTTTTATGAATTAACAAGGTCTAAGCACCTATTTACAACAAAAATACACTACTAAATTTGTAAACATCCAATTTATTTCGAACACAATTATACGGTTACAATACGCATTACTACAATACGTATTACTACAATACACTCTCCTACAATTGACCATTCAAACCGATCCATCTTATACATTCATATTAACTAATTCAACGTGATATTTATACGCGCGCCAACAAAAGCTTAACCCAGATAAGGGCCACCGCACACTGGGCGCGATAAATAACGTCATATTAGAGGCGGCATTTAAAATGTGTAGGCGGGTGCTTCATTCAATAAAGTTTTTGCTTATTTTTATAATTTTATTGACCGCTAAAACAAGGAAAACATAATAAATTGGCAATTGTATGGACTGATAAGTGGGCTCATTGTGTTTAGACAATTTGAATGATATGGTTGACGTGAGTTTTAGATTCGAACTGAAGTTTTTAAAAGTTTTTTTTCGCATCTCATTTCCAAAATGATTCGTGATTTTTTGAATTATTTTTTTTACATTACAGTATGCACATAAATTTTGACATAGTTAAAAACAGTTTTTATTATCGAACTAAAAATAAAACACAATGTTTATAAATTACGAATTTACAGATAGCACATTCACTTTTATCAACCTTAGAAGAAGGATAATAAATATTTTTCTAAGGTTATACAGTTTTATGTCCGTTTTTATTCCATATTGCAAAAGTGCACCTACACTACTGCCTCCGTTTAACAGAATACAACCTTATTAATTGCATACGATCGTATCATTCATGTAGGAGTGCTATTGTGTACATCATTGAACAATACTCGCGATACTAATCATACCTACTAATAATAACGAAAGTATGTCTGGATTTCTGTAAATACAGGAATTATTCAAGTCAGAATATTATCGTTTTAGATAGAGAAAATGTTTCGAATCAATTCGGGGAATTCTGAGTAATAGGAACTCGCGGTACTGTCACATATGTATGCATGACGTTTTTACAAAGAAGCACAGTTTCCGAGCTTATCCTTCACTTACAAACTAACAAACAAAAATGTATATACTTATTGTGAGTTTTCTAGCTTATTCAACGTACATACATAAATTGTGTACCTGTGTTTGTCTAAACTCCTGACTTAGATAATAGAGTTTTTATAATATAATAAGCACAGAACGAGTGCAGTCACAGGCAAAGTATATAGAACGAAAGTTTGCTGCTATTCATTTGTCACTATCACTTTTGTTTGATGTCTGACTTAATCCTGAAAGAATAGATGACCTTTGGTTAATAGATCTTTGTTGGTATATCCTCGTGTCTTCTGCCTTGTCACGGTTTATTAGGAAATAAATACTGACACAAATTATATGTTCATAGTAGGCTGTGTCTTCAGGTAGAGTAGATATTGAGAGCTATATTCTCAAGATTTTATAGAGATGAGGGGAAGGAGAAATTTTATAGTGGTTCCGTACTATATTATAGTAAAGGGACTCAAAAAACAAAAGATGTGAATACATCACTAGAACACATCCATAAAATATGTATCTACAATTCTACATGCATCATAGGTACTAATTGCTAGAAATAGATAAATCATTAACTACAACTATTCCATTTGAAGTTGTCTTACTGCCAATTTCAATAACCTTTCTATCTCCGATTTTGCTTACTGCGGATGGATATTTGACATTACTTCTATACAAAATATGTCAAATATCTACCGACAGTAGGCAAAATCGGAGATAGAAAGGTTATTGAAATTGGCTGTTAGAGGGTCAGTAAGACCAAAAGCATTATTGTTACAGTCTTGCCAGCGTTTTGTAGATTAGGAACAGTTAACCTCCTATAAAACGATTAAACTTTCCAGCTCTTTTAAACAATGCTCTTTGGACATCGTAACAAGCGTATAAATTAAACTCTAAATTGCAATAAAAAGCCACGTCTTAAATCAAAGTGACGTAAAACAAACAAAACGGCCCACTTAGTCGCGTCACGTATCCGCCCACAGGCACCATTGTGCGTTTGTCACGCTGATTCTGCGTGTGCGAAGAATATTACTAAACAAAACGGAAGCTTTGCTTCTAACTTCAAATTAAAGAACAAGAACAACAAAACCAGGCGGATCTTGTAAATTAAATAAATATCCTTATAATAAATAATGGTCAAAAGTCAAAATTGTAACATGTGAAACACGGTAATCCCTCGTCATCGATAAAATTACCCCCATAAGCATATTCGACCAGTAAACCTATCAAGTTTTTAAATAAGACCGAGTTTTTAAAATTTAATTATTAAAATTGACCTCTTATTTAAAGATGTCTCAGAGTTAATTTCAGTCGTTCTTGTTCGAACTTTCGGTCGTTTCGAAACCTTGACACAACGATCAGTACATCCATTAATTTCCTCCGCCGAACTACCTTTACTCACTGTTTTATTCTTCGATACTCGGAGTAAACATTTTAGGTAGAGGTTTCTGAGGGCATTAAACTTAAAGTTTCGTAGGTTGAACACATTTTTAAACGACTTAATTCGACCGTATATTTATATATATTTTAATTTTAACGAAACTGAATCGCGTAAACCGATCATATTAATTTTATTTGAAAAAAAATCGTAGTAAGGTAGTCTCTACTTGCTTTTTTTATGCACTTTAGATAGTTAAGCTCGGAAAATTCCGATAATGACACATATAGAATCTGCTAGTTTTGATAACGTGCTGACGTGTGAACGTGAGTCTTGAGGGGTAAGTACAGTTACCTCAATCAAATCAAAGGACCCAAGTAGCACTATATTCAGATGGTTATACCTCTTTTTCTGTGCTGTACGGATAATTTGTTGCACCAGGGCAGTAATGGCGCCAAAGTGCGCGAACTTCGCATCGTTGAATATTTATGACCGTTTCGATTGTGGTGACATCTCGTATGACTCACTCCGTGGTCAAGGGTGGACTGCCAATAAAAGATCAATATGAGATTTAGCTTTCCAATTCTACGTTGATATACATACATATAATCACGCCTCTTTCCCATGGGGGTAGGCAGAGACCACCTCCACTTGCGTTAATATTAAGTAAGATAATGTGTTAAAAACACAGGAGATGAATATGGTAAAATCTGCGAAAGAGTTCAGAGGACAAGTCCTTCCTATAGAAACTTAAGTCTTAAGTCAGAAACGTCAGTTAGTGGTTTTGAATACCATCGACAAGACCGAAGTCTTTAATGATATTTTTGAGGTTTATGGTTTGATTAACATTTAAAAGTTAGAAAACGAATATAATGGTGTAACTTGATGTTTGATTTCAATAGCAATGTTGTCAACGATTCAAAATGACTTTAAGTTCATTTTCTTTCAAACAAAAGTTTTTTTTTTAACGAATAGTGACGTTTTAACAGCATTAAACCTACAACCTTTTAATCTAAATACCTACATTATTTCCAAACTATTTTCTTAAGCCTTCGATCACCTCTAAAAAGCATTTCTTCTTATTAACCTGCATTAACACTTTAGGCTAAACCACTTTCCCAGACAATCAATAAGAACTGAACACTCAATGCCACTAATACGTTCAGCAACCATCGCTACAAACGAATCCTTTGTTCAGTGTTCAGTATACGATGTAAAACAATTGAGTCTCGTTTACCACTTAGCGAGGTTTGCCCCACTGTTGGCGGGTAAAGGTTGGGCCATGGTGAAAGAGATCAGCGCTTTAAACACTATCACGTTGGGTGTCCCGGACGCACTACCTCCTCCTTTGCGGCTGCGGCCGCACAGCTAGAGGAGGAGGTCGAGACTTGGGCCTTGAATGTGTTAAATACTGCACTGCAGAAAAACGATATTGGTTAACCGCATTAAATCGGTCCACTTAGGTGAAATAGACAGACACACACTCATTATGACAGTCAAACTTATTAAATACTAGCTGCGCCCCGCGTTGTTACCCGCGGTAAACAGTTCCCGTTTCCGCGGAAATACCGGGATCAAAGCCTATGTGGTAATCTAGGATATAAGCTATCTTAGTACCAAATTTCATACAAATACGTCTAGCCGATTAAGCGTGAAGGAGTAACAAACATTCACACCTTCACACAAATCGCCTTTATAATACTAGTAGGATTTTTGGTTCGGTGGTTAAAAATGACATAAAATGACGAAAAGTCACATTATAAGTGTCAAAACAAAATGTAAACTATTGCTCTTGGTAAATACTGATTTGACAATTGACAATTGATTTGACAATCTAGCCAATCACGAGATAGACAATTATTTTTGACGACCAATCACGTGTGTTTATTTTTCTTCCCTTTAGCTCGCTTCAAGAAATGATGTTATAGACACATACTTTATTTGACTCGGTGTGATGAATGGTCAGCTTCTACCTTGCACCACTCCTCAAAACCCCAAGTACAGCACCCACCCCTGGTTCCCAGGCCCCGCCTACACCACAGTCCTAATTAACGGTAATCTAACCACCAATCCCACCAGGCATCACTGTTTAACCACGGTAAACGGTAAGCAAACAGACACGTGCGAATAAGGTATAATGAAAGAAACATAATGAGTAATCCTTTGATGGGCTTTTAGTAAGAAAATATAAAATGATGCTTTTTGATGAGCCCGTATTTTATTTTTGCATTCAAAACACCATTTTTTTCATTTGATATACAAAAACGGTCTTACCTTTGGAAAAGACAAAGTCAATGCATTTGTCTGACTACCCAGGGGTTATTATTCTTTATCTAAGGGTCATGTCAAACGCTCGGCAAAAATGTCGGGCCCGGTAAAAATACTGGGCTCGGGACAGTGTGAACAGCTTCATACAATTTGTACTGCCACTAGACCTTCCGACAATTTTACTGGAACTGCAAATTTGCAGGTCCGGCATAGTGGGAACGAGCACTAAAATCCATTGACGCAAGCTCCTCTAGATCAACAATCATCTTATCAAAAGTACAGTCAACGTCGAATTGATATAAGTAGCGTAGTCAAAATTCATCGATAATTAAATTAGATCAGTTTGATTAACGCTGTTCGAATTATCGTTATTGTAAGCACTCAAGGTTTTCAAAATATTTTACTACTAATTGTTTCTATTAGTTTGAGGAAGCAGGCAAGGCGTTCTAAATTAACTTTGCAAACAGAGTCGTAGTTAGCTTTGCATAAAATATATATTCTAACATTTCCATATTTCCATAGCGCCTTGAATCAAAATAAAATAAAAATAATAAAAGAGAAATATATGTAGAGTAGTATCTTAGTTATTTTGAATTTTTGGTGCTTACAGCAAGCCGATTTGAGCGGGAAAAGTATTGAAATTGTTTTCACATTTTACGTATCAATTTTACTACTCTAGACGCTCATATCAATTTGGCGCTGACTGTACACACAGCACTATCCTTATCAATGGGTTAAAAAAACTTAATAAGGAAAACCTATTAAACATTTTATTAAAGTTCTTCCTCTAAAATATTGACTAACTACGTCATTAATGATAACGAATGAAGTGATCGTCACCAGACTACGTAACAAGATGAGAATACGTCAGAAGCAGTAGCTACTGGGTATCAACAATGAGATACAAGACCGACCATTTTCGGGTTTTATTAAAAAAAAATGATGAGATAAACAAAAATACACCTCGAATTGTATCTAAGAAATTAAATTAAATTAGCTCAAAATTGAATTAATGGAGTCAGATAATAAAAATATAATAAAAATTGCCATTTATAAAAATTTTATAAGGACTCGAGTAAAATCTTAGATACAATATGTAATATGTATTATGTACACGACTCCCGAAAGGAATGTCACTGACTCATGTATTTACATACGTGTCACGTTCGATAGCCTAATACATTGATCTAACAAATACAGAACTGATTGATCAGTCATTGTTTGATACTAGGTTTATCAGACCGAAGTCTTTGTAGAAAACATTACAAACGAATGGGACATCAAGGTCGTAGCATGTGGTGATATGTCTCTGTTTACCCCCATTGAAAATAGGCGTGATTTTATGTACGTTAAATACAAGAACCATAAACTTTATTAGAATTCTTCATTTATTTATATAGAAATTATACCGAAAAGAGAGCTAAAGACTCTGATTACAAAGTTCCAAAAGTTGAAGAATCATCTAGCTCTCAAGATGATTCAAAGTGATCCCAGTGCTCAAATGCCTGACTGAATTTAACTAAAGAAACTGAATGAATTAGCTGAAGTGAAAAAATCCCTAACAACTGTTACACATTCTACTCCGGCCAACATTGCATGCCTAGCTTTTTGCCCGACTCAAATTTAATTTCACGATGATAATTAAAGGCATATTAACAATTCATGAGACCACGGGGTGCCGTATGGCTGAGGGCTGCTTAACCAGACCTTAGACTTGCCGACTTTCGCTACCTGTATTTGTAATTGAAAGTATATTTGAGGAATGACATGACGGCGATGGTGAGATTAATCTTTCGAATTCTTCAGCGGAAAGTCAACTCTTAAATTTTTTTACGTTAGGAATTTCCCGTTGTATTTATGTATGATTTAGAATACTTTATTACTGATATCACACAAATCCTGAAAGTGTTACATAATGTGTATATACATTGTATAAATTACAAAATAACAGGTTTAAAATAAGTAGAGTAACCGTCTTCCTTTATTAAGGGCCAAAAAAGGAGTTATATCATCACGTCGTGATATCGAGGATCTTTGTAATGAAGCACGGCCTCTCAGTTTGTTCTTATACAATAATGTTATCGGTCGCTTCGGGGAGCATCGGCATTACTTCCGAAATACGACAAAAAGCACACAGTTGGTGGAAAACAGTAGAGCAATGTGATTCAAATATAAACGCTCGTTACTAAGCTTGCTAAAGACAAGCTTCGACGTCGACGAGCTTAATAGATTATCGAAGTTGTGAGCGGTCACAACTTGGATGGGTGACTGTAAGTGGTTATTATCAGTTGAGCTTCCGTGCTTTAGAGGGCATGTTCAACTATCTTTACAAAAAATGTATTTAAGCATTATATCAGTCATCTGGTTACCATAACACAAGCATTAAGTTGCTTAGCTTGGGACTAGATGACGCTGTGTGGAAAGTCCAAGGATATTTATTTATTTCTTACGTACTGCGCTGTTGATTCTGTGTCCACTTGCGTTAATAAACGTCGGTGTCAGTGGGTGAAAGTCCGCAGATTTATTCCGCGATGCGGGACCATCCTTACGCAACACTTTTTGGTAATGGAATTTATTTACATACATCACGCTTTAGTTCTGAATATCTGCTGAATTTCTACGTGAGCTAGACTATTGTATTGAACCTTGTTTTAATATTTATAAGCGTTGTATTAAACTTGTGTATGTATTACATTGAATTGAATAAAAAATAAACTTGTTGAATTAGAAAATTAGAATTTCCTCATTTTTGAATGAAAACAATTATTATTATTATTAACAGCCCTCAATGTCCCACTGCTGGGCAAAGGCCTAAAAAGAAATGAAAACAATTAAAACCGTAAAATGTTATGTTTTTAAGAATGATTTTACTTACCTATGTTCATCAAAAACAATCTATGTATAAAATAAAATACTGAAAGTTTAGCTTTGTTTGCGTTTTCATTTACATTTATAACTCGCGCACCACGCACCAACTAGTTTACATTTATAAAGCTTAATATTATGTCCATCCGCGAAATAAATATAAACATTTTACGAAAGTAAACCTTCTTAAAAATTCTTTTGTTAAACGTTTTTGTTTTAAAATCTTTACCTACTCATCAAATCTTCCAGTTTAATGTACTGCCTAGGTACCTACACTACTTACAGAAACAACGTAAATAGCACTTTGACCCGACGGAGAGGCTAACCATTGATTGTAATACTATCCGATACGGCGCAGGATTTGGCAGGGACGGTCAACCTTTCGGATCATTAGTACGCGTGAATTTCATAAGCTATCGATATTAGTTGTCGTTTGTAATTGTATTTAAAAATAAATAAAAAAGATACCTAACAGCCCTCAAATTGACGCATTCTCATCTGCTGGTTTTTTATGACTTTTAAACTTATTTGTATAGTTATCGCACTAAGAATATGTTTGTTTTACTCAAAGAGTTTTTACAAGTTTCATTTCCCATTTTTTTAACTTGTAGAACATTAGTAAAATCTAAAATCTAGTTAAGTACTTATTTGCCTACTAAATTAATTTATGATTGTTTAGTAAAGAAAGTATGTATTTCCAGAATTTTCAGATACGTATATTAAAAAATTAGACAGCGTATTTGCAAAGGTTTGTCCACCTCTGCATCGATGATATATCTCGAAATCAGTGGTGTCATCAACGGGTTCTTAGAAGCGGAGGGCAACTGCCACGAGCATGTGATCATACCTTTGTACAGTCAGCTATATATACAATAGACAAGATTGAATAAAAAAACGGTAGAATTTCTTTCGCTTACTGTTTAACTTCCATAAAAGCTATTGGAGATGCAGAAGATGATTTATCTCGTTTTTTTAATCCTTACAGGACACGGACAAATATAAGAAACAATTTGGTTACAATTATTAAAATACTTTGACGTATTTAAATGATTTATTTTTTAATTTATGTATTATAGGACTTATTTGTCCATCAATGTTTTTTAATCTGTAATTTACTCGAGAAGCTGGCTTTCTGATTTTATACTATGTAGTTTGTTATCTGTAATGAAGCTGTTGGTTTTCCTAAATAATAATAAATAAATAAATAAAAATAATTTCCTATTAACAATATCAACCACTGCTGTATGACATTAAGTGCACACAAATGAATCGATAAGACTTTAAAATTAAAATAAGTATATTTCTCTCAAAAACGGTTACAATGTAAGTAGTTAGCACATAAATATGATGCTGTCTGTACTTTCCTCCGATACTTACAGTACCTTTTATCAGTGGAAAGTCGAACGTGTGCCAATAATCATCTGATGAAATCATTCTGATGAGCTTTGGAAAGGTCTGATATAATTAGTACTTAAGAGAATACCACGATGGCCTAATAGGATGTACAGTCGACGCAAAAAACAGTGAAAGTTAATAGCGATGTCAATTAAATTGAGACAACTTTAATTTTAAATAATGAAAGTTTTCATCCTTACAAAATTGAAAGTTTCAAACTTTGAAACTTTAGATTCCTCAGGAACGAGAACTATTCCGCGGGTAAAACCGCGGGGCGCTAGTCTATCTATAGGTATGTATACTAATATTATAAACAGGTTAAGTTGGTTTGTTTGTAGCGGGTAATCTCCGAAACTACATTATGATTTCAAAAATCTGTCATCGATGTACAGAATAGACTTTTTCAATGAACATAGGCTATATTTAACCCGGTTTTCGTTAGTACACCTATGCAAAGCCGGGAGGGACTAGTAGACTATAAGCCCCAACTGGTCACTTTCTTCCATTCCATGTCCATAAAAGCAAGTAATCACAACTCAGCCAATAATTCCCACAAACATCCACTTCTCATAGATTCCTCAAGTTCCTCGTATCACGGACATCCTATGAACTCCTTAACAAATATATCACAAACATTATGAACCTTAACACAACTCGATAGGGTTTATACAATTGCTGAATAATTAAAATGCGTAGAGAGATTGTTGTTGGAAAATAAGGCGTATATCGATGTGATAGAGTGGAGAGTAAAAGGTTGTCGATGGACGGAAGCGGTACGGCCTCGTGGTTATGTATGGTGTAAGTGGAAAACTGAACACGGAATATGAAAACAAGAACAATAGGGTAAGATTCAAAGGCTACTAGAACTGGCTAGATTAAAAAAAAGCATAGGCTGATTAACAGTTTACCTAACTTAAATGAATGCAAGAACAAACTATACCCAGCAGTGGATGAAATTGGGTTGCGAATGATGATGATGATGATGATGAACCTAAGTTCACCTAATTCGACAACAGTCGTCAATGCATAGTAAGAATCAATAACTGAGAGTGATGACTAAATACGAGTATAACCTATGTATTTTATTTTAAAAGCTTTTAACCATATTTGAGAAACAATCGTAGGTCTACATTTTTATTTTTCAAGTTTTCGTAGTTTACAATTTACACCACACCGTTAGTAAATCGGCGCACGCGTCGAGGAAGTGACGTCACGGCGCGCCCCGCCGTATCTCGACCACGCCACAGAATAAACATCACTAGTTATCGATGTTTCCGCCGCGAGGTCACATCACTAGTGAGAAAACGTTACGAGCTACGCAGAAATCATTTTACTTTCTGGCACAGAGGATGTGGTGGTGGGTTTTTGCGATCAGCCGATATCGATAACTTTAAGGTTTAGTTTTACAGTTAGATACTTTGCTGGTTTGAACTCCGTGCTGAACGGTAAGCAAAAGCTCAATTACATTTTATGGGACCGCCTCGAGAGTTAAAAAATACGAAATCAACCAATATCAAAGACCAATAAGAACATACTTAAAAAATGCATATAGTGGAATTGAACCTAACACGTGCAACGTTTCGACGCGACAAATGAAATATCTCGATCATGTCAGACTGCTCTAACGTACTACGTTAGAGCAGGAGATAATATTTTGTCGACGACGAGATGATTTCTCGCGCTGCACATGTTAAGCGTACAGGACAGATAAATTCTTAAAACAAAACTACAATCCTTCATAACAATGCCCATTCCCTATTGACCTATTGCACCTCTTTCACGGATACCTTCAATCTTCCCATTTCCCATCAGATCGAAGACAGACAGTCCATCGCCAGATCTAGACAGATGCCAGTGCGTTGAGAAACTGTATCATTCATTAACATTGCATTATTCTATCAGATTTCTAAATCCTATACTAGATCGAGCTTACAGAGTATTTAAATAAAGTTCATATTTATGTACTAGACTAGGGTAATTCGTAACTTTTTCAATGGATTCCTATTCATGTAACAAGTGATGTGTGGATTGATCGGTAGAGTCGTCTAAAGAATTTAACTGCGGATATGCGTGTGAATGGGGTGAGTGAGATGACGAAGGATAAAGGGAAATGGTAATGGGATAGTATAGAATTTGCTACCATTCGATTCTCGACGACTTTCAAATCATGACGCGGTAAAAGATTGCACGTCATCTAGCTTTTGTTTTCCGAAATCCATCGCATAATTCAAAATAACCAAGCCGTGTCGTGCATGCAAGACATGGTTATTTGGAGAATAAGCGGCTGATTGACTGATGACATTGTCGAGTGATCAGTCGATGGAAGTAGATCAAACTGGGAGGCTAGTCCATATCTAGCTGTAGAAAGCTTCTGTTTGTGTCTTTTTTAAAGGAAATAGCATTACCGTGTCAATTTAACAAAATGGTATTTATTCAAAAAGGGGTATATTCAATTGTATGAAAAATCATCATCAAAAATGATGCATGTAGCATCAAACTAACGACCTCAATCAAACGGCTGGACGGATTTCAATCCATTGGTACCAGGATAGCTTATATTCTAAATTAACACATAGGTTATTTTTTATGTTATTTCCCGGTATTCTAACAGGAATGGGAACTATTCACCGCCGGGCACTAGTTTCTTACAAAGTAAATTTAGTGGAACATTCAGTTTTGCATCGTTTCGCGTGCTACCTGTTAATGTGGAATCAGATTACAAAGGTCATAACTTCAAGTGATATATCCATCGAATATAAGATTTAATTAATTAAGGGTTAGGTTGCTTTTTATGAGTAAGAAAGACGAGATTAGTGGGAACGACCAGAGGTCTCGGGTTCAAATCCGGTAGTGAACCTAAGCTCATAAATTCCTTATTAGTTTATGGAGATAGGGCAGATCATGGAGATAGGGCTAGGATACACTTGAGGGGCTTTGATTTTCAAATTTCTGTTTGTCAAACCTTTTGACCGCCTTTAAAATAATGGAGGTCGTTCTATGTGACACACAACAACTGAGCGCTTACGTGCTTCGAAGAGTATGTTAAATCAGTCCCGGTTTTTTACAGTCGCTAAGCCATAAAGAAGATATTTAGATAAAGCTCTGTTGCCAGTCGCCATACGGATCTGATTTAGCCACATGCTCATACGAACAGACAGACAGACAGACAGCCATGAAGGAGGCCTTCAGGCGGTCTGAAAGCTCTGTCACCAGAGTTAGCGATCTGCTCAGATACAGTAGTGACGTCATCAGAAGTTACAGGTGGGTTTTATCGCAAAATAAGTAATAAAGTACGTTCCTGCGCATGCGCTGATGCCGGAGATATGGACGGCGCCGAGATTGTTAGGCTGAGGACACACTGGACTAATGAAGTTTTTAAGGTTTTGTAAGTCTAAGTATTCTTTTTCCCGGTATCAGAATCACCTGAAAGGTTTTGACTCCATATTTACAGTGCAATATTTTATTTTATTTATTTATTTATTTATTTTGGTGTTAAGAATGACGATGATGAAGACTTTTTTTGACAGACTTTGCAGATTTTCCATCAACATTCAGTTTATCATCATTTTGTTACCGACTGTAGGTACTTGACTGGAGTTGTTTAATCTTGGGTCTGACTTAAAACTTTTGTCATCCAATATGACATTGCATTTTCATGCTTAACCCGTTTCTCTTAACACAGTTCAAAGGTGGCGTCTTGATTTTGCATTGAAAAGGACCACAATGACTTTTAATGCTTCGAAGCATTAAATCTTAATTTATGGCAATAAAGCAAGATAATGGCGGTGAAGTGTAGATGTTTGCACTAAGTAAGTTTATCGCAATCAGTCGAGCGAACAGTTCGACTAATAAGTTGCGTCTACACGCAAGTTCTGCTTGGATGAGCTAGGTTTACCTAGCTTTTAGGACTGTACTATTTTGAGCGATCCTTGAGGTCCTACGAAATAAACATAATTTTCTTTCTTTCCTGTTATTCATAATGGACTTAAAAGCTTAGCTCTAAAAATATAACAAAAAAATATAAAATATCAAAGTAAAACAATCGTGTTTTCAGAATTATTATTTGTAACAGGAAAACCTACCCAGATGGTTGCTAAAGCTGACATCTTTTCATCTCACTGCTTTCGACGTAGAGTTTGACGTAGAGTGACAAGGTAAAAAACAACAATAAATACATCAAGTCTTACAAAATTAACAAACTAAAATGAATGCTACTATCCAGTAAAGCTACTGTTCGCATTTAATTCCTCCGTAGGTAATGTTTAATAGTCTAGGTGTGGCTTTGGACACTGTAGATTTGTATTAAGATGTTGGTGACTTGTTGAAACTAAATTAAGTTTAATCACTGAATCCAAACATTCTCGGATATGGAAAGAAATAAAACGTTTATTTACGTTTAGGCATTTTAAAAATATATTTTGGGGTGTTCAAAATGTCCAAAAAAATACTTGGTTTATGCCAACATCATTGCAAAAAAAATTTAGTTATATTAAAGTAATATGATAAGTTACAAGTTAATCGCAGATAATACACATTAAGCTGGTTTCCTCACGATGTTATTCTTCGCCGTTCTGAGCTCACAATGAGCATAATTATGCGACCTCAGTGGCGCAGTTGGGCGAACGCCCGGCTGAGACGCCGGGGTTGCGGGTTCGATCCCTGCTACGGGACAAATGTATGTTCTGCAAATATTTGTTCTGTGTCTGAGTGTTTTCTATCTATAATATGTATGTATTTACAAAAAAAAAGTATCTAAGTATTATATCAGTCATCTGGTTACCATAACACAAGCATTAAGTTGCTTAGCTTGGGACTAGATGACGCTGTGTGGAATGTCCAAGGTTATTATTATTATTGAAGCGAAAAATCAAGAATAAAACAGGAATTGAGTCCACTTTTAGGAACGAAAGAACTATAAATCATCTAGTAAAAATGTAAAGGCCTGCCTTTACATATTTACTAGATGATTTATAACAGGAGGTAATCTTTGCCTACACTTAACGGGACATTTGTCTGGGACATACAGAACATACACGACTTAGAAAACTGCTCTTGTAACAAACCGACCGTTTTGTTTAACTAAATACCAACTCAATTTACTGTCTTATCGACTTCATATAACTAATTGGAATGGCTGCTTTGAAATGCAAATACGTAACTTAGGTATTTAAACACTAATAATCTAGTGAATTTTGCATTAATGTACTACATTTTGAAATGCTCACAGAACACGAGATCTGAGCGCCGAAGAAAACTTCGCAAGGAAACCAATTAGCTTTATAATGGCGTCGCTGGGCTTGCAACCTGTCATATAGTCCTACTATCCTACTAATATTATAAATGTGAAAGTTTGTGAGAATGTATGTTTGTTATCACGCAAAAACGGCTGGACCGATTTGGTTGAAATTTGGTATGTAGATTGGTGATACCCTGGATTAACACATAGGCTACTTTTTATCCCGATATTCCCGCAGGAACGGGATTTACGCGGGTTACGCGGGTGAAACCGTGGGGCGCAGCTAGTATACTATATGACAAATATTTTATTTTTATTTTTATTACTGACTTATGAAAACTGCAGGTATACATACCTTGGTACATGTACCAAATACAAATTTGGTACCGGGACATTATTACGCGGATTTTTAATAGCTCTAACGAAGGATTTCCTTAATGCAAATACTAGTACTAACTTCTAGAGACACGTGGTAATAATCTGCAGTTATTATAAATCATGGTCGTTATAAGCCATTTATAATTATAGCCTAGTTATAAGACCACTTACCATTTTGACTTGTTATAAATACCTCGGTAATAAGAAAATTAATTTGCTCCAATAACATAAATTTTCACATAATTATAAACATATAAATTGCTAAATTATAAAAATGTGATCATGTTTAATTTCTTAAATTTGCAATAAAAAATTATTTATTGAATATGCCTACGCTATCGTTACCAACCCTCAAATGCCTTCGACTCTGGTTTTGAATACTTCTAACTATTATAATATTCTACGGGATAGAAGTCAACTAAAATATAAGTATGTACTTATGTTAAATAATAAGCAAAGCGTTAGTACTCGTATAAAGACAATAATCAGTTCCAAAGTTGTATGTTATAGCTAAATGATAGAGCCAGGAAAAAATACAATACAACTAAACATTACAATACAATAGCTCTTTCTAAGTACCATTAAATACAATAAAATAAAAAGCAATTCTAATATTCCCAGAACAAAATACCAAAGACATAGAACAAGTTGGATAGTAATTATCATTTACACTTCATTAGCCGTGCGACCGTTAAGAAAACTCGTCGCATGAATTTTCACTTAAAAAACAACCATCACCGCGCGGTCGCATCACGCCATCTGTCATCGAAACGTCACTTTCCGCGCACATATAAAAGCATCACAATTGTCAGTTAAAACAGAAGTTGAGAAGCACTTCAAAAGGAGTTGAACAGTGAAATTTTTGTTGCGATAAGTCCATCCGTTCGCATTTAAAAAGGGTATTTAGTCACATGTGACCGCCGTATTTGGTATGTTGTCTGTACCGTTCGTCCTATTTTGCCTCCTGCCAGTGACCTAAGGGCATCTTGCTCGATGACGTCACAGAACGGTAGTTACTCGACTCTAGTTGACGTGCTGATCTTTATCTGACCTACGCTTTGGTAATCAGAACAACTTTATAGGTAACGAATTGGCTTTGTTATTGGACAACTTGATTATGTTTAGGTTAAAATGGTGTCAGCACTTAGATTCATATCTTGTTTTCCAGAACGACTAGATATTGGTACATTTTAGTGAGACAGTTTTTAGAGTTCCTATTTATAGATTAGCATCAAATTCTGACCAAAAAAAATATCCTATAACACTTTCGCATTTAGAATATGCAGTAGGTATTTAACGTGGGTTTTTATAATTATTACTGTGGTATAGGGAAATAAAATGTTGATTGTTTTACAATTCTTTTTGTTAACAATATTTTTGTTAAATAACTAGACATTTACCTACTAATCATTTTATGTAATCAAAAACATATAAAATATAGGAGCTTAATTTTAAAGAATTCCTTCAATTAATCCATCCACTCTAATAGATTGTCTAGCTTTAAACAAATACTTAGCAAAAAAACGTTTAGCATAGTCGCATAGGTATATTAAATCAGGCTCACGTCAGACTGAATTAGTGGTGTGCAGTTCGCGTGTCAGCAGCTGGTGTCGATATCGATATTTATCGATGTGACGTGGCGACTTATTGCCGACGATCGGCTGATAACGAGCCAATTTGTTAGCTTCGTCTCGACAAAACTTTTGTTTGTTTTGCGACGATGATGAGATTGTACTTACACAGTTTACAAGCTACTAACACACGTCAGGATACACATGTTTCGCACCTTTGATGAAACTAAAAGTTTAAATTTTTTAGTAAAAATATTTTTTTCATGGGATGAATTTAATATTTTCTATTGCATTGAGTAAATAGAGTGATAACATACCTAAACTCAAACTCAAAATATCTTTATTCAATAAGATCTTATTACAGACTACTTTAAATCGTCACGTTCTTAAAACTCGGGGATTCTATTGCCATAGTCAGTGCATATAATTTTTTGTAAAAATGCCGTTGTAGCACCAAAGATTAGTTTTAGTCGTACGAGCTACATTGTTGCTCGTATAAAACTATATCATTACGACCTCTATATCCTCACCTGGCGACAAGTCGAATGTCTATCGCGTATAATTCGAATATAATGAATAAAAGAACGTAATTATGTTTAATGCATTTCGATTCGCGATAGTTTTGTAGCAGTCCAATAATTGAGAATTAATTTAGCTGATAACTTTTTACAAGATAACAAAAACCCATCTCTTTTTCAATCGAACCAATTAGCGTTCAATGTAAAAAGCATTTCATTATTTTTCTGAATCGATAAAAACGTGCTGATATAGGAAGTAAGATGTTTTAAAATTCATATTTTCGCAAAAACTGTTACTTATCGATAACAAGGCACATCACTAGACAGGACAGCCGGCTCGTTAGTCGGCGGTAATGTGTCGACATTTCTGTCGCCATGCTAAGGACGCGAGAGGTGCGCAAGCGCAGGTTTAACCGCGTTAATCGCTGCTTTTACGATACCCCGAGGTAAATTAGGGCTTGCTCAGTGTTTCTTGATGTTGAAGGGCGCATACAATTATCGCATAGATTTACAGAAAATATGATTTATCTCACGCATAATGCGACTAGCGTATAGGTACTCACTTATAACATAACTATTTGCTACTTTTAATAGTAGTACCAAAGCTTTATAATTAGATGATATTATGTTTGAAGAGTAGGTAATCTAAATAAGATATCTACAAAATAAAAAAAACATAAGTACTGTATATATTATGGGTTATTAAAAGATTTAAAGAACTTAGCCACAATGTAGATAAGTATTTTATTTAAACACCTCCCACGTATATTTCTTTAAAATTTAAACATCTTAAAACCACTACAACCTCAAATGTTGCAATGAATCTATACGCGCTACATATTGACAGATGTACGAGAGAGAATGAAACTTGTGCAGAAGACGAATGAAACGTGTGCACAGACTGGCAAGTCATGGTAAATTTTAAAATAACAATAACAGAGGTTCGAATGCTCAACGGATCCAATCATAATTAACACTCAGTAGGTGCTAATTCAAGAGCAGACAGTCGACGAACATCGAGATAACTCGTGACAGAGTTCTGTACATTTGCATATTCTTATCTCGAGTTATGCTATCGTTTTGCGAAAGTAGCGTCACATTTTTAACGTTTTGATACGAATCGTCAGCGACATGACGAAATGCGAGATAAATTTATGAAGTCTGTGATGTCATGTGGAAATTGCTACTTTAATTATTTTAGGTAAATCATGTATATAAATTAAAAACAGAAATGGACCTAGTAGTGATCCCTGTGGTACACCCATTATTACCAACCACCCAAGGGAACATTACGTCAACTTTCTGTAATCTTTCACTTAAGTGAGAAGTGAGTAGGTTAAGAGCAATACCTGTAATTCCATAATAGTGGTGTAGATAGAAATGACAAGCATGTGCATATCGGAATTTCATGTATTAAAGTTTCCTCTCCGCTTTTTACTTTTGTTGCCAAAGTCCGAAAAATAAGCAAGCGGTATTTCAAGTATATTTACCACATTTACCAGTCTTTTGTTCAACCGTCAAATAATTAAAAGCCCTTTTAAATTCAAGTGTACAATAGCTTCTGTTTTAAATAAAAACTTGATACGAAACAAACCAAAATGACCACAAATTTGCACCCAACTTACAGATTCACCTCGAAACGTTCCCGACACGTAATCTGGACCTTACAATCCAGGACATAGCTATCAAATTTACAAGAATGCAATTTTGTTATGGTTGTTCTTTATAAGAATATGAATAAGGTTTAAAATAGGATGCTCCAAATTTGTATGAGTTCGTGATATGATAGCAGGTAGATTAATTATGAAGATGCATCTCGGACTGGTTGGTAAGTGGCAACCATCTCGTAACGGTTAAGTTGACACTTAAATAGCTTTAGTTTAGCGGGAAACGCGGTAATTAATTAAATTTAATTCTTTGAAGAGATAAAGGTGACATGGAGTAGGTCAATGTGAGTTTGCTGGCAATTTGATGATGGAACTAGAATTAGCCACCTACTAGTTATTTATTACATATTTTAGACACGGGCAATAGGCCATGATGAACTATAAGGTAACTTAACAAATCATCATCATCATCATCTCCCTGCCCTTATCCCACTAGGTGGCGAAAAGTAATACGAGTCGGGAATGTTTTGAGGTGAATGTGTAAGTTGGGTGCAAATTTGTGGTCATTTTGGTTTGTTTCGTATCAAGTTTTTAAGGTAACAAATATAAATAAATAAATATCCTTGGCTACTTTGTGAAATGTTAGATGATACTGTGTGCAGCGTCATCTAGTACCAAGCTAAGCAATTTAATGCTTATGTTATGGTAACTATGTAGAATGACTGATATACTACTAAAATATATATTTTAAAAAAATATAAGTACATATTTGTTCGTTCGTTGGTATTCGTCTCGTCGTTTGCTCCCTAAGAAATCCTGAAAACTGATTCTGAAAACTGGAATTGAGTTATTTGAAAATTGTTCAATTTCTGTCCCTTTTCTATTCTGAAGTCGGTCCTATCAATATGGCTCTACTACGATACAATTTATTTAAAAAAATTAGTATAAATAAATTATCAAGTCACTTTATTCAAGCCATATCCACAATGTTCCATGCACTACAGTGTCCCGTTAAAGTGTAGGCAAGGATCCTGCCTCCTGACGCTGTATAAATCAAGTATAGATGGAAAGGCCCGAGTAAGCCAAACTTGATTAATAAATAATTAACTCACTACATTACATATTCAAAACTAAGTTTATCACATAAAATCCAATAAAACGCATTGCAATTTTATTTATATTATATTTTAACATGGCGTAATCGCCGTTTAGCACAGATTAAATCAGACGCAGGAATCAAGTGAGTTCGCTGACTAGCTAGTCTATTAAGGCAGATTTACATTGAGTCAGTAACTGACGGCAGTCCACTGACGAGTCAGTGCTGACGGGCACTGCCGATTGATTTGAATTCGGTACTATATCCTCAAAAAATGAAAATGAAATCTTATCACTACTGTATCCTAGGGACCAGTAGACATTTATTTTAGATCTTTATGTAATTCTTTAGATTCTTTGGAAATGTCTAAATCCTCCACTACTGACGAAATACTGACTGCGTGTAAATAGAATGAGTCAGTTTTCGGACCTCCTCCTCCTTTTTTAGAGTCGGTTAAATAAGACTGTTTAAAAATAATTATAAAATTTAGTTTATTTAATTACGTGGCATATCTCATACAGCCTGTCAATGTTCTTCAGATAGTTTTTTCTCTAATAAAATGAAAAGAGATATTCCATTGAGTAAATTGCTTTTAACGGCTTCCAATAAAATGGACGCAGTACGGCAACTAATATAATAACTGCGATATTAATTGAATTGCTCAGTCCTGCTCTTCATAAATCATTGCATTTAACTCGAGGCTAGTACTTAGGTAAGTGCTAATTAGTTTTAGACGTAGTCTAGCACAGATTTTCACGCCCGATTTCTATAACCAACTTACGATGTCATATAAACACTTCCGAGATATTTACCATGATGGCATATGCAACTGTGCCAAAATATCGAAAAACTCATTAATCTATGAATCATGGTAAATATCCTGTTTCAAGTATTGTTCAAAACCATGATAGTTTAAAAAGCTTACGGATGGCCGTAGGACTTTTGCCATAGCAACGGAATTATCTTTCAAAAAGTTTCATGCATTCTATGTTGTAAAAACAAAATTGCTATGGTATGCTATGCAATATATGAATAAATATCAATTGACTTTTCATTTCAAAACATTTAGAACTTACCTTGTGTTTTTTGTTTTCATTCTTCAGTTCACGTACCAAGTCCTGTAGAGACAAGGAAGTTAGTGTTAGTCAAGCAGAAATGAAAACTTTAGTACGAGTATAAGTATAGCAGTGTATTAGCGACAATCAACACCGAGATGAAAGTGAAGCGAGTCATGTGATTTTAAACTTTATGATCATTAATAAAATGCCTAGTATTCAAGCGCTATATAAGTGCTCTTGGCGCCGCTTAAGGACGCTTGTGGTCGCCTTCGTTTGAAGTTTCTCAAGCGATACCATGTATTATTGCGATAAAGATAAAGTTTAAAATGATTTGACAATAAAACTTCGCTTCGCTTCTACCTCGGTGTGATTTGAGCCTTAAGCGAATGCAATCCATCCAAGTTAGAAATAGACAAGTCAAAATTAATAAAGTAAAGTAAAGGAAGTCAAAAAGAAGGAGAAGAAAAGGATTGAAAATAAGAATTCGGAAAATTCAAAAAAACTTTATTTAACACACAAACACAGTAAATAAATTCTTAGAGATAAAGTAGATGTAGTAGTATTTGACTTGACAGTTGAAAGAGACGATATAGTAACAGATCTTTACTACGAGAAGATGCAGAAGGTAATTTTGCCTGCACTTAACTATAGTGCCTGGGACAATGTTGAGATGGAATAGGCTTGCCCAGTACAGCGACATCTCGACGACATTCAAAATATGATGCTGTGAGAGATTGTACGTTATCTAGCTTTTGTTTTCTGAAATCCATCGCGTTAAAACGTGCAATTCCACGCGCGACTTGGGCTCTTTTAGATAAAAAATTTACCAATCAAAACATAACGTGGTACGATACGGCACTGTTATCAATTTTACTGCAGGTATAAACGATCTAACCTCTGAAACTACAAATCGAATTTAAAAAAAGTTGCGAATTTGATGGATTGGTATAGCTTTATTTTTTTTTAAGAAGAGTATAATACCGTTTCTTTTTATTTAAATGGCGGGTAAAGACACCACAGCTAGCGTCATTGAAGTAGTCTACACTAATATTATAAAGAGGAAAACTTTGTTTGTTTGTTTGTTTGTTTGTTTGTTTGGTTGTAATGAATAGGCTCAAAAACTACTGAACCGATTTTAAAAATTCTTTCACCATTCGAAAGCTACATTATCCACGAGTGACATAGGCTACTTTTTATCCCAATATTCCCGCGGGAACGGGACTTACGCGGGTGAAACCGCGGGGAGCAGCTAGTATATTATAAATAAATAGACATTACATTTAAGTACATACATTTTATTCAGTGTACTGAAAAGTCCGCAAAACCAACACAATCCAATAAATCACCGAAGTCGGTTAATTCGCCGCATGTTCGATTCGGCGATATTATTAATTAAGCCAGAGAATTGCCGATAAATATAAGTTGTAATGTTATTGAAGTAATTGTATGTCTGTCTGTTCTTTATGGGGAGGAGTCACGGGACGATGAATATTTGATTTGATAAAGGCTAATTAGAGATATATTTCATTTAGAGTTGAGTAATGAGGAAGAATACTCTATAATTAAACCTTATCAAAACAGAAGAACGAGATAGTATAAACCAAGTAACATTATATAAATAAAATGGTACCTAAATAACATATTTCATCAAATTCAAAATTTATAACCTCATTGTAGAGCCTATAGATTACGTACATGTTAAATATGTTGTATGCGAATATCATTAAACGCAATGAAAATGCTATACACTAATCGGGAAATCAGTATTTTACTATTTTACAGCATCAAAACACTAAAAAAACATTGATACCACCGATGCTTAGACTTCGTTACTTTACAGAATTTGCGTAGAGCATGTGCCAACATTCCCATGCGGGCACGTGGGCTGAGGCAAATCGTCGAAACTTGGGCAATTGTGTCAACTGGACGGTGTTATGCCACACTGCACTATGAAAACAATTCTTATTTATTTTTTGTACTAGCAGCACGTCCCGGCTTTGCACGGATGTTCTAATTAAATTACCGGAATAAAATAGCCTATAACTATCCCGACAGTCTATTTTACAAATCGGTGAAATAATTTTTGATATCGTCTGAGTAGTTTCGGAGATTACCTCCGTCAACCAAGCATTCGAACAAAAAACAAATCAAAATAACATTAAGTACCTCTTTATAATATTAGTATAGATTAGATTGAATATGCGTAGCTACGATCAGATTGCTCCAACATTAAGGAAACTTAAAATATTCTTACTAATTATTGGCCGCTAATTATGTCAAACAGACAGTTCCATACTCCACTGCATAGTAAAAGTGATCTACTCTCATTTAATATGGACTAAATACAATGCGTAATTACGATCAGATAATAAATAATCATATGCGGTGATACAAAAATGGTGAATCGCTAAAT
Organism: Xanthorhoe spadicearia; assembly: GCA_947086425.1. Lineage (NCBI taxonomy): Eukaryota > Metazoa > Arthropoda > Insecta > Lepidoptera > Geometridae > Xanthorhoe > Xanthorhoe spadicearia. The sequence continues at coordinate 9,466,707 of OX352202.1, read as the reverse complement.
ATTCACACTTTTTCAGAATATTATAACTAGTGTCCAAGTCAATTACTGTCAGTAAGCTACTTAAATCACTATTTGATTTGTACTAAGCTAAAATTTTATGTAAAAAAGAAAAAACAACATAAAATGTTAGCAGGATTGGGTGGATAAACTAGTACATGACTAGATTTAGAAAATAGCTGTCACTAGCAATAAAACACACCACACACATGCATTAACCGACCTCTGTTCGCTGTTTGCATTGACACTAACCTGGAAGTAACAAAAAGAAATTATTAGCAAAATATATTTTTTGTGACCAGGATGTCAATTCTCGACGACTTTCAAAACATGACTTAAGAGATTGCACGTTATACTACTTTTGCATTCTGAAATCCATCGCATTATTCAAAATTACCACGCCGTGCCGTGCCACGGTAAGACATGGTTATTTATGAATATGGCGGCAGAGTAAGCATCAATTATTTTTACATCTACTTATAGTAATTTTATATCAAATTGTACATACATTAATACATACAAAGTTCGTTACAATTTTTTTTACGTGAAAAATTTACATCATTGAGTAAAATATGACATTGTAATTATAATCACATCATAAAATAGTGCAAAATACGTGATAAACGGTCTAAAACATTATTCCTACGTTGCACATACATCAAACCAAGGCTTGCATCAATTAGGTGACTATCTAACAAGCAAACCAAGTATCTAATACTAGTTTTAATTACCATTCATTAATATTAAATCGTTTGTGCAATGTATATGCATTTTTTGCTAAAAAGGCGTGGCTGTGTTTAGCACGGCCAACAAGAATTAAAAGTAATTTGAATAATTACGTATGTATAACAACTTTTGTTATTCTATTCGTAAGACAGGTGCATGACATAACATAAACATAATTGTGTATGTACGGTATTTTTCCTATTTTGCAAATGAGACGGCCATATCGGAGAAGGTGAATTAATATTTAGTATGATAGTATTAATTAAATGCATTAATAGCTTTTCATTTATTTTTAGTTATTTCACGGAGGAATCTAATGCAACTTGTAATTACGTATTGCGAATTCTGTAATTTAGTTTTATTAAAAACTATGTTTACGACATTGTGAGGACCGCAGGTCGGACTTGGGTTAGATTGGCGCGAGACAGAGGCGAGTGGAGGTAGTGAAGAGAGGCCTATGCCCAGCTGTGGGATGAGAAGGTCTGATGATGGTGATGAAAAACTTTGTGCTTTACGGACTACTTAATTATTAAAATTATAATCTGAATAGATGTTTATTGCATAAAACCATCCAAGAGATGATGGACGAATGTTGGACAACGTTTGGTCACCTTCCAAAAGATATTGTCCAATGTCCCCTAAAACGTTTCACGAGTACGGTCTGCATAAACATGCTCCTTAATAGTTTTTGTGTTTATAGTGGTTTATAGTGACAAACCACGCTTAGGCTTCGTAGTGATGGTGATTACTCGTAATTATAATTAGATTAATCTTGACGTCACAATAAGGTAATTTAAAGAGGACATTTTAGTAACTATGCACAGTTGTTAAAATGTTTCCCGTTAATGACTTATTCTAATTGTTGATAACTAAATCGGAAATTCAATTTGAATGAAAAAACTAATTATTACAAATTTAATTTAATAATTTAATTTTTCCTGTCCAATATGGTAATCCCAAATAAGTTTCGATTTGGTCATTTATTGCAATTAGCAATTATCGAGTAGTTTGGACAATGTTATCAGGACGTAAAATACGATTTCAACCTAACTACATAGATTAGGTAGATTCAAAAAACTTATTTCACTACTAGATCGATGAAGTGCTCGTGGCGATGCTTGCTAAGACGGTCTTGATAGATCGTCGAAGTTAAACGAGGCCTTTAGGTGGCCTAAAAGCTCCGTCACCAGAGTTGGCCACTTGCTCATACGAAATAACGAGCGAACTACTAGATCAAAATAGTTACGTAATATTTTTTTTTTAATTTAGTTTGCGATGGTACCTATTTTGAATATTAATGAATATTAATAGCCTAATGTGTAGCTTTTTTTCCTCATACGGTGACCCATTTTCAAATAATTTTCATTACGTCTATACTATGCAAGACATTTTTTCTAACATATTTTGTACCACTGCTAGGCAGGTCCCCAAACTCTTCTAACTATCTAGAGACTAGATAGTTTATTTATGACTTTATTATTTATAAATATATAGTTGAGCTACCTATAGACCGTTTGCAACGGTCCTTAGGTGGCTCAACTGGTTCTATTTGTATTATGTACAATAATGTAAATAATTTTTTTTGTTTCTGTAAATAAAGTCATAAATAAACTATCTAGTCTCTACATTATCTCAGTTTTTTAGTTAAAAATGTTCACTTATGCTGACCTTACAATGTCCACGTACATTTATCATCATAAGAGAGGCTATACATCGAGCACAATACATATGTGACCACAATAGAATGTACCACAGCCTTTGACAATGAACCAGCTGGATCTTGTAAAAGTGAGTGCACTGATATATTACTCAGTCATAACTAGATAGTCCTGCTAATGTGGTTTATTAGTTGCTTTGAAATCTTACAAATCTACAGAGTAAAATATACACTAGAAGCGCGAAATATCAACGAGAAATATGGCATTTTATAAAGTGGTCTACTTTATAAGAAAGAAAGAACGAAAGAAGAATGTGATTATTTTTGTAAGACATCAAGAATCACTTAAAGTTGCACAGTCTTATAAGCTTGGTGATTCTATTGCCTTTTCCAACGCTACTCCCTACACTAGGGAAACACACTACCTACAGGTTTCTTAGCCTATTGTTAATTTGTTTTGGTTAATTGTAAATCATTTGCCCTATGTACGTATACCGAAGTGGTATTGGAGCTAACCAATGTTTTGTTTGAAGTCTACAAAATATGTAAATACTTGCAAACACTTCACGCATACGTAAAAGTCAGTACCATTTCCTGAAATAAATAATTCGCCACGAACCATATGCAATCCAAACATCGGAAGTTTATACCAATACAATAATTAACTGGGCCATAACCACTTTGTACACGAAACTTTTCTAAGAAACAATAACCGCTGATGATTACGCCGAGAATTTTAACGCAAAACCAATTTTTCTCGCCACGATCAGACAGTTACGAACGATTACGTCGTAAAATTTAAACATCGTTTTATATGTATCACCTTCGTCTCCCTCGTCAGTATCCAATCAGACAAGGACAGACAATCGAAAGCATAAAATGATATTGCTATAATTGACATATTCAAAGTAAACAGAACAAGACCTGTGGTTTCAGAACATATCTGGCGGCTGCCCAAGGTTATCTGTTTACTTTGAACGATAATGTATGTTATGAAGCAAGATTTCGATAACCACAAGTACTTTGTAATATAATAACTATGGTATTGACGTATCGACCTGATTCTGACGTGTCACCGACTTTTCTGACGAGTCGATGATTTATGATCGATAACTAGCACCTCGATTATTGACATCGAGAAAGCAATTTTCGCTTGCCCAATATTTTAAGTAAAATGCAATCTTTTAATTATATTACAGGCTGCTTATAAAACATTTTTGGGATGCTTTCCGCGGCTCGTTGAAGAGACTTTATACCTTTAGCACACAATAACTTTCTTGATAATGATATGTAATTAAAACGGCAATTATGGTGACAGTTTGTCTGTATTTTGGGGGCACGATGATATTCATCACGCGGTGGAGATAATTCGTGAACAATTTGCTTGGTTTATCAGTACGTAATTATAGGAAACGTGCACCTTAATGAACGGTTGCTGTGCTCGGTGCGGTGTAAGCGACGGTCGGTGAGCGAGCTTTACTCTATTGTTGATGAATTCGATTTGACAATGAATATCGCTACTTAAGGTATAATGTTTGTTGTTAACAGGTCTTTAGGAAATGCTTCTTTAATTTTCACTACGGTTCTTTCTAAGTATGTGTAAAAGTTAAACCTAACTATTAGTTATTTGACTGCATATTTACTTTGCCAGGCAGTAGATTGGGACTCAAGATTACGCTGTATGAAATGAACACTTATGTGTTAGCTTAATGACTCCCGCAAGTTTGGCGGGTCGCAGCTTTGCTCATTTACATAGATAACAAATATAAGGATGCCAACAGTTCAAAACGTTTCTTGCAAGACTATCGAATCAAACTACTCTCCACAACCTGTGACTTGTGCCAAGCCCCGCATCGACTCCTGCGCATCCGTGCATCTTCCGCGCTGTTATTACAGCCTGAGTTATTGCGTTGACACGTATAGTGTCCGAAAAAATATCACGCACAAAAGTGATAATTAACCGTGAAACTCGATTTCCGTGAAATTGCTCGAAAGCGCATTATGCAACTCATCTCGCTTCTACAAGGTAATTGTGGGAATTGAACCGTTAGGGAGGGGTCGACTTCTGTTCTTAACAACAATTAATCGGATTTCAATAATAACACTATACTTCATTTCTTGAAGCGAGCTAATAGGAACAAAAAAATAAACTCACGTGATTGGTTGTCGAAAATAATTATGTATCTCGTGATTGGCTAGATTGTCAAATCGATTGTCAATTGTCAAATCTAGCCAATCCGAGAATAAACAATTATTTTCGACAACCAATCACGTGCGTTTATTTTCCTTCCTATTAGCTCGTTTCAAGAAATTAAGTATAGGTACATCGTTCGGACAACCATAACGATATCCATTCATTGGAATAGTATCTAATAAATAAAGGTAAGTATTTCGTGAAATATATTTTAAATTATTAGGTACATCATGGGTTACGAACTAGCTCCCTTATGCATATACCAGTGAACCTGTATTAGCTAAAACTGATATAAAATCTTTTGCTGTCTTTTTGTTGCCATACGAGTGACAAGAAAAAACATATTGGAAACCTATAATTAATTGACAAAACTTTATGAATAAGACCATTAGTTTGTAGAAGTATTTCTATTTTGGGGAGCACCAATTGAAAAGCACCTAAGCACTTCACTGATACATTTAGGTGCATTCCATACAGAAGGAATACATGTTAAGTTTTATACATTTTTTATACCTACGAGTAAACCTAAGAGTACGATAAACTACGAGTGTCTTATTGACATTAGCCTCAATAACTATGACCTATTAAATCCGTCCAAACTATCTCAACCGTGGGGGGTTAAGTTAGTTCAACAGCACTAAACTAAGTCGTAATCCTAACCCCCTAGACACCCCAGTAATTAATTAAGTCCACCTCACAGTAAATAGCAGCCATTACAGACAGACGCTTATACTTTGTGTAGTGATGTACCGAATTTATACATCTCACATCCGTAGCTGGAATATTTTATTTCACAACAGACAACAGAGTCTTAAATGTCTACACTTTCTGGGATACAGTCGTGATCATATTACCTTAAAAACTGTTATGGCTTCCTATACTTCATTTCTTGAAACGAGCTAATAGGAAGGAAAATAAGCGCACGTGATTGGTCGTCGAAAATAATTGTTTATTCTCGTGATGGCTAGATTTGACAACTGACAATTGATTTGACAATCTAGCCAATCACGAGAAAGATAATTATTTTTGACGACCAATCACGTGCGTTTATTTTTGTTCCTGTTAGCTCGATCCAAGACATGAAGTATAGGTTTGATAACCATTTGACACAACACTCTTGGCTTGTAGGTACACAGTTTTAAAAGGGAACATGTGCTTGCAATGCGTCAAATGAATTGAATTGGTCAATCTTTTCGTTCTGCGACTGGTTTTTATCATGCTTTAACAATTTCTAAACCAGCAAAACTTTCCGATTTTTCCGTATCCGCTAAGCCTTTCCCATCTCTACGAGAGTATTAGCCCTCTAGATGGAAGTGAAGACGATCCGTAAGAAGCTTTCATTTCAGATGCAAATTAATGCGCAGAAACTAAAGGAAACGTTATTTTACTTAGTAAAGTGAGGAGAGTAATGTTCCTTTATGGTTTTCCCTTCTTTCTTTCTTTCGTTCGTTCGTTCGTTCGCAAGTGACTTTCGAGGGACGGAGTTTTTAAGCCGCCTAAATACTTTTGTCATGATTTCATCTTGATTCTAAATGGAAACAAGCAATAGAGTCACCTAGCTTATAAGACTGTATGATTTTGAGTGATCCTTGAGGTCGTACGAAATAAACATATTTTTCTTTCTTTCTTTCAAAAAAAAACAAGCACTCAAATGCAAACTTATGCTAAATCTATAACATGTTTCCAATAAAAGAGTGACAAGAAAACACTACGCACTTATAAAGGGTTACGGCTTAGTTTTCTGTATAATTAAAGAACATATAAGTTTCTTACAATAACTATCAATTACTAATTTCTGTATAATTTAAGTACCTACAAACAGGTAACAAGCTATAAGCTATTATTCAAAGTACAAAACAGCTTTTGTTTCATAAGTAATTGAATTCTCCCCTCCGTTTTTCGATCTCCCGTGGATTTTCAAAGAATACGGCGTTTGAAATATGTCACAAAAACATCAGACATGTATGAAGAAAAGCGTTGTGTCGCATCATTGCGTCGATGCTTTAGACTTACTTTACTTGAACTATAAATAGTCCAAGTTACGGATGAATAACACTGAACTTAAAAGCAACTTATAGCTCGAAAAACTAAAGAATATGTTCCCTTTTTAATGTTAAGTGACAAGATAGAGTGACAAGCCATTTTCTAAATTGACAGATACGTTTGGAAAAATAACTTTTTTAAACTCCACAAAAGATCGAACCTTGAATTCTCTACATTACAACTTGCAATTAAAAACATGAGAATCGTTCTAATGTAGTCGTGTTAGAAGTTTATTATTTTGTTATTAGAAATTGATGTTAGTTTTCAATGATAAAATTGGTTGCCATGAAGAAGCGGTTTTCTATGTCATTGCAATATATCAGCGGGACGCAACAGGTGACTTCCGAATATTCCAGAAAAAATGCTAATACTAATTTATTGGTTCGTTAAAACGTCTAGTTAAAGGTTGCAGAGTAAAAAATGTTTACTTAAACATCGTGAATAATGTACTGTTAATTAGAAACATGTAAGTAGTTGTTTTATTTATGAAGTCGCTGTGGGCGACTAAGGATGCCGCTGTTTTGGCATGATGCATGGGAACTGCCTGGATCCTTGTCTGAACAGTTTTCTATGGTTTAGTTCACATGGTACAAAGGTTGCAGATTCTAACTCAAATGAGTTGTGGGCACGGACCACCACCGAGTGGATCCCACGAGACAGGAAACGACTACGCGGCAGACCGCGGGAGCTGTGGAGAGATGTTCTCGACTCGTGCTGCCCACATTGGACCACACTAGCTCTTAATAGAGACTAGTGGAAGGGAGCTTATTGCCCTGCTGGAGGCCGATACAGGCTAATTTTAATAAAAAATAATTGAGGTCCTACAAAAATAAACACATTTTTCTTTCTTTCCTACCATGAGCCGCCTTTATGTTCGCAGTCCGCCACTCGATTTACTGTGAACCACCCGCGAGCGGCTCGCAGCCTGCTCGAGCCGATGTACCTGATACTGTAACAAGTACCGATACTTGTTACAGTATCAGATACATTACATGCTACACGGCTAGGTGAGTAGCCTGTAGAAGCAAGTCTTACGACTTAATAAGATGGGTATCTTCGCCGTGGGCGGGGTAGGCAGGCGAGGATCGTAATCGGGTGTAATTCGATGTCTCACTTTCGATCGGAATGACTTAACGACGGCTTCGATGCTAAAGGTTGTGATTCTTGCTTTAAAGTATATGGAACGTGGAGTGAGAAATTTATAGTGGAGGTATAGAGACGACTTACAGATAACTCATAAAAGGTTATGGTCTTATTCATAAAGATTGCCAATTTAGGTTTCAAATATGTTTTTTTCTCTCTTTACTCCCACAGGCAACGAAAAAATAGCAACAGATTTAATACAAACTTATTTTTTAAACTGGGAGGACTGCAGTAGATCCTGCTTACCAACTTAGGAAATAATTATACTTTTAGTGACTAACGCCATTGAGATAAAAAAATAAGTGATTGACAATCTATAACGCAATAGTTTTATTGATTTAGATGAGATCGTGGTTATGTGTGGGCGCATTAGATTGATATGTTGTGACGCGTGACAGTTACTAATAAATACTCAATATTTACGCAATCGGTCTCATTTCAAAAGCAGAGTTAAGGGAAAGTTTTGCAGACAGCTCAAATATCTTCTACTTGAGTTACAAAAATACAAAATAAATTCGTCTCTACAAAAGCAGTAAGCTTTCCACACTCTCCGGTAAAATTGTTGGGAGAAATGCAACAGCCGAATGGCGGTGATAAACACGTTACATGATGACGCCATTACTAAAGATGCACGCAATATTTGACAAATAAAATGATAATATAAATTTCGGATAGTCCTAAGTAATGATATGTTTTAAAAAGAAAGCTCTTCTGGTAAGAGGGAGTCAGAGAAAAATGTAATTTACTATATAGAATATTATATCAATCCAATAGTGATCAATTTTAAAAACACAAAAAAGTTAAAAGTATGTTTTACCATGTGTATGTTAACGTATTTATCATTGTTTTCTGATAGCGATAGTTTAAAACACACAAAGTATCTTAATCGTAAACTTTTTCGTTTACTTCTAATACGGAAAAACATAATAAACTTATTCAAATCACGTGACATCTTTGTCATCAAATGTTAAATAATGTCATTAACTTAAGAAGATACATTATGTTATGAAGTTCAAATAAACAGTTTTGTCTAAATTATCGCTACAAAACTTAACGAGGGTTAACCAAAATGGGACAGAAGATAAATTACATACCTACTTAAAAATAAATTTTACCAAAAATAGCAGCTAATAAATAATATTAGATAACTGGACAGGGGGTCTACCACAGGTCAGCTTAAGTTGGTGGTAACTGAATTCGCAAGGTTAGCCAACATAAGCTGACCTGCGAAAATTGGCACGATGCATCTTTTTCGATTTGTGTAGTAGAGGGGCAGGGGAACTCTCACGGTTTTAGACAAAAAATCTATATTTTAGCAGGAATTCTAAGTGTAGACTCAGAATACGAGCCTTATTCCCGTTCTCAAACGACAGTTAAATATTTAAGACCATATTAAACACTAAAGACGTTCTTACTTGTCAAATTTGTGTAAGCAAGTGATAAACAAAGTCATAAATAAGCACCACTTACTTTAATCAGCGTTAGATCCAAACAATTTGCAATTATTATGAAAAAAAGATCCTAATGTATCCAATAACAAATTTTTAAGATATTTTACGATGTCAGAATAAAATCCTTTAATTTCTAAAAAAACAGCAGTAATTACGTAGGCGTATATCGACATGTTAATTCGCAATTAATATTTAAATAATTAAAAATGTAAGATGTTAAAATAAAGGACATATTCGTTCAGCGTGGGTAGTGTGGGTAGGTTTCATCACTACCAAATGAGCTCTCAAAGCAAAATAAGCTTTATCCTTATTCATTAAAGTCTTCAATAGTACATGTTAAAGTACCGTAAAACTAATGCCATAAACTGAATTAATCATCCTTGCCGATTCCCAACAATATATAAGAAGTCGACCCAATTTTGTTCGTTGCATAACATGAGGTCTATTTTTAGAGAAACTCCTTACATGATTGAGCTTAAAAACACTTGCTTATATACTTAATTTATGAATAGAGAAAGATATATTTAGTAGATATATATAAACACAAAGTCATCCGTAAAATGGAGCCTTTCAATTCAATTTCACTCTTCTCAAATCTCCTTCACCACCTATGTGAAAATCAATGACTTTAAGATGAGATAACAGATAACAGAGTGGAGTGGAAGGAAACCTGTTTTGCTAACCGAGATCAATTAGCGAGATTAGGTAGGGAAAAGTCAAATCCGTGTATCGTCAATATAACTTTAACTATATGAGCGCGTTATTGCACATTATTTTTCCGAAAGCTATGCTGCCTTCAGAAAGCACCGCAGAAATGACCAAAAAAACTAAAAAAAAACTTTAAAACGTTCTTTTGGATGAACAACTGGATGTCGATTCTCGACTTTCAAAACATGACGCGGTAAGAGATTGCACGTTATCTAACATGTTTTCTGAAATTCATCGCATCATTCAAAATAACCACGCCGTGTCGTGCCAAGTCATGGTTATTTGGAGAATAAGGCTGGTTTGAGTTTTCGATCTCACAGGCCTCGCAGTGATACAACCAGTGGTAGGAACTGTTGTAAGGCTGTGGTGTGGGCAGCGTATATAATTTAAAATTGCCATTTTTTCCGCCGGCAGCCCACAGCCAGATTAGTCAGTATTTCGACATTCCGGCCCACGTGGCGCGGTATTAACATAAAACGCTACAATTCATTGTGCAATAAACGCGAATTGAGATTTTATCTAGCGTGTAGCGACAAAGCGGAGTAAGACAACCTTTTTTAACAAGACTTTAGTACCACTTTAGTAGACTTTAGCCTAGAAATACCAGTTACTGAAGCTATTGTTTTAGCTTGTGTGGTGTATGAATCTGCAATCAAAATTTAATACAAGATTAAGGCTAGATTTAATTAAGTATATCAAAAGGACAAATTCATATTTGAAGATGTTAAGCTAAGCAGTATATCAATCGTATGTCAAAAATTTATAGGTAATACATATTCTAAAACAATCAAAAGTTCTGTACAAAATGCCCGTTTGTTTTCCAAAAACAAGCCAAAAAAAATTTGACTTTCTATGCAAGATATGAGCTACATTTCTTGCGAAATTCTCATCGTTTTGCTTTTTCATATTTGCAATATGTTTTTATTAACAGTAAATTATCACTTACTTAATCTACTTGGAGGTCTCTTTCACTATGACTATGACTTCATATTTCAATTTAGCAGTAAAAACTGAGCATTTTTAAGGCGTACTTTACACCCCCACGATTGAAATTTTACGATTTGATCGTCAAGGCGAAATATAGAGCATACGAATATCTTGGTTTCATTCAATTCATTTGCAAGTATGAATGAAATTGTTTTATTTACTTAGCTTTTATTTATGTAGTACCTACGTTTATCAACACACAATTATGAAAAGTTTATTCTATAAAAGAAACAGATTTTATCCAATTAAAAATTTAAGATCAATGTGGTTAACTTCTGTTTTGGTAAAATGGTATCCACTGTCAGACCGCTCCTATGATACCTAAGTTATAATTTTAGATATATATTTTAGATTTTTTTTTTAAATTAACAAGCGTTGGTTTCATATTTGCTGATGCAGTACCTCCAATTTCCCTTACAGAATTTAGGACAAAATTCTTTGATTATGAACGGATGTGCTGCGCATATGCAATTCATATGTAAGGGCGTGGCCTTCATTATTTATCTTCCCTTTATCAGTATTCATTATACGCGATTACGACTGTACTGAATTTTTATTTTATTTACTTGTTGCAGGTCCCCGAGACAACAAGAAGATACAAACTGGAAGGAATGTTCTGGTTTTATTTTTCTGAAACTCTCCGATGCGAAATCCGATCCCGGTGCGGCACGGAAGCCACTGGAACAATGAGACTTTTCTTTTCTGATATTATTGTAGACAGAACTTTATTGCGACAGATATACCAAAGTTTCTCGTTTTATCAACGCTTTGTCGATTCAAAAGGATTTTTCGAAACTTTTTCGAGTAATATAGCTACTACGAGTATTGCAAGAATAATATTCTTTTCCCTGCCTTTGTCAGGAAGGTTTTGTTAAAAACAGCTCACACTAAGCTCTCTATAGTCGCGATTTCCTCGATGAAATCGTGAACCGGTTGGCACGAGCTTTCTTCGCGATAACTTCACACTTATCAAAATAAAATGGGTCATTTTTCGCATATTCATCTCTCCGCTAGATAAAAAAACTGGTTACAAAGTTGATCCAATGAACTTCCACGTACCACGCGTGAGGGAGCAAAGGGTCAGTTTCCCAAATCACGGCAATCTCCCAAAAACACGCGACTGACCGACGTTTATGCCGTACTCGATCAGATACAAGAAACCACGCTAATGCACGTACAGTTTGCGTCAGCTGCCAGTGCGTTGAACAAAGCTTTTATCCACACGACCTCATCAGGTCAAACTTCATAACTCAGCACAATTACTAACACAAGGTTCATTTAGCTAATAAAACAGCTGTGTGCACTAAAAGCCTTGAAAAATCAGGAGGCAAACACGCCTTAGAAATTCTCGGCTTTTAAACCTGTGAAAGCTATTGTAGGAACCGATGTTGGCAATCCTTTCTCGTAAACGAAGTGCCACTGCACCAGCCAGGAACAGTAAATACAAGGCTTATCCACAAAAACAATCCCGTACACAGGTTTACAGATAATATTTCAGATGAAACAAAGCTCATACAATTTCGCCACCGACAAAGCGGCATCGCAAATCTCATTTGCAGACAACAAACAGATAACTATCTCATTCTTTCAACAATGGAGTGCGTTCATAAACAGAGCCTAATTAGTAATATTCCATTGTGGTAGCAAACGTACAATACGATGGAAGTTATCTAGGGCGATAAGCGAAACTCCCGAGCGACAATTATCAGTCGATGACGTCCGCAAAAAGCCCATGCAAAAGTTGCATTTCCCTGCAACCATTGCCGCCTTAGCTCTTGAGATTCCTTACCACCCTCTAGTAAATCGTCAAGGTACATTTCTCAGGGAGATGTAGCCTGAGCCTCGGTCTTGAGATAGGATCGTGTACGGAATACGTAATGGTCAGTAGTGCTCGGCCGTGTAGCCGGCATTGTTCCGTGGCGGCGTAAATTGAATAAGTGCGTTGAGGGAAGATTAGAGTACTGCTAAATTGGATGCTTGATCTTCGGTTGATTTATCTTTACATTTGCATTACGATTTTTTTGTAAGCAGGTTTACGACTGTATCTATCTATCATCAGAGACAAAACTATAGCTAACTAATAGGCTCTGGCAATCAATTATTCATAATAAATTTCTGAAGTCAAAAATTATGCAAAATGTGAACCGTAAGTCTGACTGACTACTCATACTTTATCGTCAGACACTTTTACTATTGACAATTCAACATCATCATCAACAAAGGTTCTCTAACTCAAACCTTAATAAAGTTTTTATTTTATCAATTTATCGATTTATCTTATCGATATTTCCAAACCAATAATCAACCTATTCAATTCTAATTGCTTGAAAGATTGTGGTGTAGCTTGCTTAGTTCTTAAAATATTGTCGAGATTCTGGACAACTACATAATTTATGAGTAAACACAATAAGAAGTTTCTGTGCTTTAGAGCGGTTGAATTGACCCTCTAGTTCTTAATACTACAGTATTCAAGCTGTGTCAGAGATATTTGTCGTAAAATATCTTGGAGTAGGAACTGGAGAACTCCAAAGGTATAAAAATGAAAAATGAAAAAATATTTTATTTACTACATCAAACATTTTACATGGTAATACTATCAAAAAAAACTAATTGTAAGCAGAGAATAATACATTTACAAATGTATTATCCTCTGCTTGCCTGTATCAATGTATGTTGTGTATTTTTGGGACTAGATGACGCTGTGTGGAATGTCCAAGGATATTTATTTATTTATTTATTTATCATAATTACTTTGCCCGTCATGATGAAGCTCTGAACTAATTCACATTTAGCCTCAACCATAACACTAAATAATTTTTAACTATCAACAAACAGCCTAGCATTTCTCCTGACACTAACTTATTCGAATATTATGCAAACTACAGTCTCCGTAATTGATACGTGCAGTGGCCAATGCTAAGCGATTTATAATTCGCGGTAAATTGTTTTTGTTAATGATTGTACTAGGTGTACAGGTGTGTAAACTAACACTTTGCAAAAGGTGTTTGCAATTTCGCTGAGTGATATTCGTCTTTTTCGTTTATATAATGTCTCTTTTTAACTACTAGGTGTAACGTGCGTAGACATTTTTATGTTTATTACAGAATTAATGGCGATAATCAAATGTGGAATTAAACACGTGTGAGATCATTAAAACTGGACCGCAAGTAACGCATGATTTTCTATACTACTTTAGTACCTACTTAGAAATTGAAAAAAACGTAATAGTACAAGCATTAGCATAATATATAATGAATCGTCGTATAGAGTATGTATAACGGTAATTTGAAAACATTTAATACTTTCCCTGGTGGCGAAGGATGCTGATATTAGTATCAATCATTCTAGAGTAATAAATAAATAAAAAAATAGATATATTCTTTTTAAACGGCGTCATGTAGTGGGTCTAGCAATGAAACTTAATTGCTATTTGTTATTTGCTATTGGTATGGTAAACAGAAAATAGTGTTTAATTCTTTGCAACGGAGTACCACAGATAGACCACAGCTTTTGGCATTACTTTCTTGTTACTAGAAACACATTTATATCTTATAACAGAAACTGTTCTTTTGATCAAGCCGAAGGTTGAGAATAGTTTCCAATTTAATGGGGAGTGCAAGCACTGACCCCGCACGAATTACGGGGTATTGTGCATTGTCCCACAGATAATAATTACCTGAGCCGCTTTCTTCGGGAGCTAAGTAAGTATGGACACTAAGGACAGATCTTAAGATGGCAATCTATTTCATTTATTTAAGGTTACTTATAAATACCTTTATTTAGAAGGGTGTTTAGTCGTTTCGTCCCACGAGCGTGTTGGACCGCGGGGCGAATTAGCCATGTAGTTTTTTTGAAGGGAATCATTCGCACGCGTGGTGGTTGAAAACAATAATTTAATGTAATGTAAAATCTCTTATTTATTTCAATAATAATAACTTGTATGAGTCAGCCAACGACATGTTATCTTATTTTCTTTTACGATATTTCTTTTAATTTTCTGAGCTCACTATCACCATTATCAATTTCAACAATATTATTCAAAGCTAGCAAGACTTAACAATTTATATCAATCAATGTTTCCAACTCAAAATATACAGTCTTGGCCTGATAGCCTGCAAATAGAACGGTTACCTTCTGTCATCTACAATGTCTTTCACTGTTCAACTCTTGTTTATGAAGCGTACATCCACGGGCCACCCCAACTCATGTAAATATGTATGAGAGGGTAGCACTGACGTGAATTGAATCATACTGTAGCAAACAAGATCGTTACTAAGCAAAGTAGGCAATGTTGCCAGACGTTAGTTTTTGGCTAGATCTAACAAGTTTTTTTAGAGATAAGTTAATGAAAAGTTTATAAAGATAATATACCATGCCAGCTTGGTGTCATTTTATTTGGAAAATTAAAAATGCAGTGTAATAATGAAAAGGTTTTAAGGTTGCAGCAGAAAAGTTCATTTTTAAGGGAGACTGTTAACACTTAAAAAAATTGACTAGACTTTAGAATTAAATAACTCTATCCACTGATATGTAATAATTGGAATTATTTATGATTCTTAAGTAATTTACCAACCATAGGTATCTTTTCTTGTCTTATTTCCCATGATTGTAAAAAACCGTCCTATTTTTCTTATTTTACTACTCGAAACTGCTCTATTGCAGTTGGTTACTTTGGACAAATCTAGCGTTTAGCAACTACGAGTAATAGTTGGCAACAATTCCACAGATTAACCTGCACGGTAATGCAACTCCAACTCAGCGGGTATGTTAAGTCGCTGGTTTGAATGCTGGCTTGTAGCTTATTAAGATCCATTGTTATTTGTGTGGGTTCCGCACAATTTAGTTGTCTGTCTGTGTCACGTTTAGAATTTTATATTAGCAGCAGGTTTTATGGCCCTATGAAGGCCGATGCTTATGTTAAGTCAAATGTACTTTGAAACAAAATTATTTTGTAAAAGTTGATAAAGTGACGTCATTGTGTTAAATTGCAGGTGTTTATTTTTTAATTACATAAAGATCTCTAAGAAATGTCTACCGCTCCCTGGGATGCAGTCGTGATCATATTTCATTTTTACGTTTACTCCTGTTAGGATCTGCAATGTTTTTGGGGGTTGCTACAGCTAACCTAACTGTAGCATCCATCAACCGTGTCCATTCGAAAACCATAGGTATTAAAACTGTTTAAGGAACAAGGTCACAAGTGGTTAGTGCACGTTGTTTAAGTAAATCACAAAATATATTTTTTTTCTTAACCTATACTGTCCCACTGCTGAGCAAAGGTCTCCCCCATTAGTTTCCAAGCATTGCGATCGCCAGCTTCATCCCACCAGTCTGCCCTAAATGCATCTAGATCATCACGCCAGCGTCTTCGAGGCCTGCCCCGGCGTCGCCGCCCATCCTCACTGTGTGACGATCACACAAAATATCAGAAAGCTTATTTTTTAAGCAAGATAGAAGTCATCATAACAAAATCAGAAACAGTCCTTTTTTAGACCAGGAAGACAGAAACGTATGAAAAACAACTCTTAACCTTACATTGTAGTAATAAAAATGTCTTCACATTTAACTCTTTTTGTTGCATTTAATACAAAGAGAGTTGCGATCACTTACCTACATAATATCCCAGTGGCATTGATTTATGTTTCGGATTATAACTTAAGGCTGAATTCAGACGAACTGATTTTGTAAGAGAAATTTTAAGGAATCTACAAGTAGAATAAAGATTGTCAGACTTACTGATTTTAAAAAGTGACAGACAGATGATTATAATTAAACCGTTTGATGATACTTATATTTTTCTTGAATGATAGGCAAGGTTATGGTGTAGATAAGGATGTGATAAGGGTTTTTGACTGACCATACAACTATGGAAGATGTAATAGTATCGCAAAAAGTGAGCGTTGTTTTACAAAAATTCTTTGGATGACTCAATATATTGGTTGATGATATTTTAACCTACTTCTCGTGTGTTATTATAACGTCTAGGCTACCTCTCGAAAAAATAAAACGTGAACACGTCCTCTAAAACCACTAAATGTCAGTCTGAATAACCTATGTAACTTTATAAACACTACAAACGAGATATTACCATGATTTGGAGATTCATGAGTTTCCCGATATTTCGTTTCGTTTATAGTGTTATATAATGTTCTCAAACCCTAAACCGGCGAGCATGTATGAAGAATGTAATGAGAGTGAGTGAGGCGAAAGAGGTATGTCAGGATCGTAGCAAATGGAGATCCGTGGTCTCTGCCTACCCCCATGGGAAAGAGGCGTGATTTTATGTATGTATGTATGTATGTATGTTTGTATAATGTTCAAAACCGTGATAGTTTAAAAAGTTCTATCTAACTTTGATTTTGCTTACTGTGTGTAGTTTGTCATTTTTTGTGCAGAGGTTACTACTAGCCTGAAGTCTTCAGAAGGTGACTCACAGTAATATTGGAGAACGCTCAAAATAAACCAGCACGTGTGCAACAGGCCTCAATCTGTAAGACTAATAACAGCACATCACAATTCCGAATCAGCAATACTCAATCGAATCGATACTGATAGTTACTTCGACTCATCCATTTAGTGCTTTTTACAGGCTCTTCATGTCATAATGCGAGTGAAATGTGAGCTATTACACAAACATGAGGCGAAATATTTATTGGTCTGATGATTGACCGACGTTACCCGCGCTCGAGAAAAAGTAATCGATAGCAAATCAAAATCGAGTCGCATCTTTAGGCACTTGACAAAGACTAGAAAAGTCAAAGTAAAATAGAATCGAAGTCGTTCGAAACATATAATTGAAAGTATACAAATAGAACTAAGTTTCAATTTGGGTTATAAATATACATTGTAGTTTACGATATTTAACTAAAATTTGGTTCAAAAGCAACTTTCAGATTTATGAGTGAATAGAAATGTTCACTTTTCAGATATTATCCGTTTTTTGAAATTTTGTATTTAGTGTCAGATTTTCTTTTAATTTGAGGATATTAAAAAAGCCTGCAAAATCGATATTTTTAATTTAAAAATAAATTAAAGTGATTATGACTATGAACCTACAATCTATGTAATTTCTTTGGTAAATTTCTTAACAATCTTCCATTTTTTTAAACTCGTTAAATCATTATGTCTTTTTGTAATTTCAATAAAACTTTTAGTTTCTGTACTTAAACAAACAAACTATGAATTAAATCACTTATTCAGAAGTTTGAATGAATTCAGTATAGTATTACCATAACCATTACCTACGTGGCGCCGACGAAACTTATAGTAAACAGCATTTGTTCAAAGTTAAATTGATTTTACAGTTGAATAGTCTCGTTTAACTTTTTATTTTATTGCATTGAATTGGTAAGTTTCTTCTGCACTGATAAATAAACTGTACTGTTTTAGTGTTTGGTTTGCTAAACGGTTTGGTACTATTGGAACATTATTTGTATTTAATCATTTAATACTTTCATACTTAAGTCACTCAAGTATAGATTGTAATAGATGCTAAAATGCTGTGTGCACAAGACGACAATTATAATGATGTTCATAGCCTTAATAAAAATGAAGAATAAATTATTTTATAATATTATTTAATACATTATTTAGGCGTAGTTTCACTACATGAAATCTTGTAAGTAGTTAAGCCGTGACGCAGGTCTTAAGGGGGTCTAAAAATTCTGTCACCAGAGCAAGGCAGCTCATATGTTAAAATGCATAAAAGTTTTCCTCAATTTGATCAAAGTCAAGTATAAGATGGTAGCAACGACAACACAGTTCATCAACAGCTTGAAAAAACCTCACACTCACGCGGTTATTCAGAAGACGAGGAAAAAACTTATTATCGATACACAATCGATCAAGGTTCGACTGTTTTGATTATAGGTAATTTCACCGGCCAAAAACTGCTGGTGCATTCTTCTATAATGAAATGACAATTACGTGGAGACACAGAACAAGTTATAGTAAAGTGAAGAAGATTCACTTCAGTATGGAACATCTGAAGTTGAAAAGTGAATAATGGCGTAAGGCTAAAGATTCAGGCCATTTAATTCATAACACTTACAATAAAGAGATACACAGAATTGTGATAGGTCATAGTGGAAGAAAGCATGTTGAAACTATAAAGAGAAACGTTGATGCTTATGCGAATAAGTGTAATAATAAACTTTGCAGTGTAAAATTAGGAGCCATCTTCAATGCAATATGGGCATATTGCATTGAAGATGGCTCCGAGTGAAACAGGTCTGGCGAGGCGAGAATCCGGGGACATTACGGCACTTTTGGAAGGACGGGTACTAAACGTTCTCGAATGAACGAATACAATCGAGAAACTGAAGAACGATGATAAAGCATAGATAGGGAAGTAAAATCAAACGAAGCGTTCGTCTACAAACCTAACCCAATTGTAATTGCAAAAGAAAAGAAACAAACTGGTACCAAAAGTTCTACAGCCAAATGTAAAACAATCGGCATTCTTACGAAAAAACGCCCTTTGAAACAATCTTCTTCAAAGAAAAACTTTCCTAAAAATACAAATAATTCACATTTTCGCAAACATTTTTTGCGCTCCGTTGGTAGGAGTTCGCGCGTTTATCGCAAGGGAGACGTTCGATTGTTTTATAAATAAAGCCTTAGCAAAAAATACTATCGATCAATCGTGCGAAAGTCAAGCGATGGTTTCAGATAAGCATAATACAAAGAACTCCCTACCTTATCTTTCAACCCCACGGTTTAGTTTCCACTGCTTTGTAGCAAATTGTACTAGTCTCAAGAGTAATCTCTACAAAAGGTTGTCGGCTCTACATTGAAGATTCAGGGTTGAAAATAGTCCAGCAGAACAGTGAAGAAGACACATCATATTCGTGCGTACAAACGTGAAAGATCCCGTACTCAAACTGTCCAAACATTTTATACTTTCAAATACTTACTATCTCTAGTGATGATCTGAAATGCTTTATCTCCCATCTGCTTATGGTTCTTAGATCTTTATTAATGCGGCCCTGATTTTGACGTGACGCCGACGTAAAATTATGCCATTGTTACTGGCCAGTGGAATAGTGGTCGCTTTATTTCCGACTGTCACTGCACAGATGTATTTATTGGTGAAGGAAAGATGAGATGGTGATAAGATTATATTCAGTTTTGATGCCAAAATCCGAAATGATGAGAACTGTGCCCCTTAGTCTTGGAATTATGAATTTTGATTCTTGAGTTCGTTGTGCGATGTCAAGCGAAACGAAAATATCCAACCAATTATCTGACAACCAATCAGAGACAAGAAGTCTAGGTTAGAGCCAATAGCAAGAGGGCAGCACATTTGTGTTTCACACCAAAGTAGCAATTATAACAACAATGCATGGTAGACTAATGAGTACCTACAGTCAGTTCAGTGAAATCGAACGTTGCGAGCGAAATTGTTAAAACAACAACATTTGTCACGGCTTGTTTTTGTGTCGCCCACGGAGCTGAGCATGTAATGTGATGAGTGCCTTGAAATGTAGGCTGTAGAGATTAAAATACCTTGGAAACCGAGAACATGCGTCTTCGTCATCCAGACTTGTAAAAACTACCCAGACCATTACACTAACCAAAACTTAAACAGTGCGCTCGGAAAATAGCTTTAAATTCGCGTTGGCATTCTAAGATTACTTTGATGGCTATCTAAGATTACTTTGATGGGTACTATACTAGAAGGATTTGTGGTGTAGTTTGCTAAGCCGTTCTTGAAAAGTGATCAAGGAGTTAACACATTTTACCATCACGAGAAAATTACAACAGCATATAACACATCCAAGGCCCTAGTCCCGCGGTCGTGTCCGAAGGAGACGGCCGAAAAACTTTTAGCGAAATAATTCACTGTTAAATATAGGAGTTAACAGTGAATTGTATTGCCGAAAGTTTTTGACTTGCACCACTAAGCTCAGTCAATTAAACGATTCGCCTACACGGACTACTTCAAGTCTCTCTATCGCTCCTATAATATTGATTATAAATTACTTGATGTGTCAAATCAGTCCTACACAACATACAAAGGTCATGGTACAAGTTAAGATCATATTTTAGGCATTTGTTTAACTTAAAAAAACTTAAATAGCAAACTAATATATTTACATTTGATCAAAAAAATATAAGTACATAGTAATATCCAAAATAGTAGTTTATATTGTCTATACTTCTATTAGGAAGAGGGAAAGTTTGTTTGTTTGTTTGACGGAGCTAATCTCCGAAACTACTCAGCCAATTTCAAAACTTTCACCGATGTGGAGAATGGACTGTCGGGTTGGTTTTTGGCTATATTTTATCCCGGTTCTTTAATTACTACACTCGTACAAAGCCGGGACGTGCTGCTAGTCGATACAAACGATGTATTTGTCGATTTCAGAATCTTGAAATCGTATATAGAACCTCAAATAACCACAGAGTATATAACAGTAAGACAAATTACGCACATTCCACAAACACGTCAATAAAACCAATACGATACAATATTACTGTATCAATATATCTACAAGCAGATCTGTATCAATATTTACCTATCGTAACGCACACATAGAATGTGCGTGCAATTAATTTCAATCCTCACCCATGTTTATTCATATCTGTTTAGCCATTCCACGCATAGTGTGTTCATTATGTGAGTGTAATAGATATTACTGTACCAGATATTCCTGCCAATGCGTGTCTGGTTTACTACCTGCTGTTCGTCATTACTTGTTCTTTCTTGGTGTGTCTCAGGGCCCGGTTTTGATACAGATTCACGAGTAATAAATCAGTAAACATGCGATTTGAATGATCATGGCATATTTCAAAATCCATTTTTTATTAATTATTCGAACTCTGAATAAACCTATGATAAAAAAAGGAAACTGCCAGTCTGTTAGTGATTATTAGACATGTTTTTAAGTACGACTGAATAAGAGTACTTATTTTTAGTTCTGTTTTCCACCGCCATAATTACGTTCTTCGTGGTAGGTTTAGTTGCATTCCACAATTTATTGATACCTTTTAATTTTATTTGCATAAGCATAAGTAACTTGGCGACAGTAATAAGTAATCAAACCGATGGCCAAATGCAAGTTACGCTAATAGACCAATCAATTGAAATGCGATAATCCCGATAAAAGATATTCCCCTCAATTAGTCAATGGGGCATTATTCTTCCACCAAACACATTCGTATCGAGCAATTTGATCAATTAACAACATCATCGATGGTATCTTATCTGGCATCTGCGCCATTCATCCCACCTGCCGACAGGAAGATTGTGCACGATAAATAGATATGGGGTCTGTTCCATTAGAGCGTCATTGAAGCGTAACTAGATGGTTGCGGTATACCATGTGCAAGGTGTTGTAAATACTATTCTTCCGCTAATGTGGTAGAGAAAAGTTAATTTAGATGAGCACGCAAATAAAAATAAATTATTTTTATGGAAGAGTGTCCTGAGGGTCGATGCGCCGGTTTTAAAGTATTTTAGTTATGAGGAGAACATAGCAAATTTGACATAGTAACGCATAAGTTAGAACATATTCCTGCATAATATAGTCTGACAATAGTACTTATTAAAATAGTCAAATTGCACAACTAGTTAAAATAATAATAACATGGGCCATTGGCGCCGCCACCGCTTGGTCACCAGTTTAGTCTTGACATCTGTAGGTGAAGTGTTTGTGAAACAGGGCCCCAGGGCACTAGGAGACGGGATAATTGGTTAATCGATAGTTGTAATCACTGAGTTATAAACATGAAAGTTACATTATGTAAAGGTCACTGAAAGTATTATAAATTGTTTAAACTGACATGTTGTATTACTAAATTATGACTTGGTTAGAAATTGTACAAGAAATACACCGTAATTGAAACGATTAGCTAATGTCACCACTCTACGAGTAGGTATATCTATACTTACTAACATTATAAAAAGGTAATGTTTGTTTGTTTGTTTGACGGAGGTAATCTCCGAAACTACTGAGCCGATTTCAAAAATTCTTTCACCGATGTGCAGAATGGACTGTCGGGATGGTTATAGGTTATATTTGATCCCAGTAGTTTGCTAACTTTAGAACTAAGATATCCCCCTAGATTTTTTGAGCGATAAAGTCATATTCAGGCGGGACGAACTAGACGCCTTTGAGAGGGACTGGCAGACGAAAGCACGGGTTCAGCGGGACTGGCGAAAACAGGGGAGGCCTTTGCCCAACAGTGGGACAAGATGGGCTAATAGTATTAAGTAAAGTCCCATTACTGGCCATTAATCTATAACTTCCACCGTAAGTTAAGTCTCGGTTCAGGGGTTCACAGTATAACGGTGCCAGAATTACGGCCAGCATCAGTCTCGCTTCCAATTTGGCACAATAATCGTCGATCATCCTGCCGATTAAAGCTTTGGATGGTAAGCATCAGTTTCTGAAGTTATCTAGTCATTATCTTTTGTATCTGTTAGATTTTTTAAACAAACGTAAAAACGGAAGAGGTAGGAAATATTTTCTATTGAGGCAACATACACTGTTATTTACAAATTAATATTAAATTTTTTACACGAAAGCAGCACACTCGCTTAATATTTAATGGACATCGAAACTGGTGCTTCAAGTCCAGATCAAGTGTAACTTAACCCTGCAGAGTTATACTCATTGCTATTTAAACAATCAAGTGATTTACTTTTATTATAAGTAATTTAAATTGTTGTAATCCAACACTGTAGCACCCCGTAGAGGGCAGCGAAACAAGTTGGTAAACGACGAGTGGTTTAAATTAGAGTCATCTAAACTTAAAGTTTAGCAACTTAAGGTGTTGTGTTGTGTGGCGATCGACTCCTAATTGAAAATGAAGATGAAAATTAACAATTAACAATTAGATTCGCTTTTTGTCCCAACTTTGCAACTACTTTATACCAGCCTTGTTAACTACTGACTTCATTGACTTATTTTATAATGCTTTGTGAATTACCAAAAATATAAAATAATTTCAAGATACACTGTATCTGGCAAAACATAATTTCATCCAATTTATCAACGAAGCTTGTTCAAAATTCATGATGCACATAATGCAACTTTCTTATTAAACATCGGAGCGTCAATCTTCTCGGCGACAGGGGGCGAATTAACGCCGAATATTGTCGAAAACAAATTGTTTTCCCCGCCTCTAGTGATGGGAATACATGTCGATAAAATAAATATCGAAAGTATGTCGTAAAACAAGCGATATCGCGAACTCCAAATCTGAATATTGGAGTTAAATTACAAAATAAAAATAAAAGTTTACACTAAATTTACAGTAAATCTGATTAACAAAAAGACCAATAAGAAAATAAAATTAGTAATGATAATAATTTCAAAAATTATAAATGTAAATCCTTATGATCGCAACAAACCGTTAAGTTCGAGTTTGATAAATTAATCAAAGATCGGATGTAGCAGATTAAATCAAATTATCGTCTGACCACACTTTTCTATGTGTCGGACAATAATATTAAGATATTATCTAAACCTGTTATGCCGAGACATCGGAATTATTAAATCAATCAAGCTATTAAAGAGCCCACGTGTTTTCCAAACAAATTCAAATTCATTCATAAGGTTTTTAATGACCTTAAGATATTAGGGGCGCCAAATACAGTATAACCCGTTTAATACGATCACGCTTAAAACGATTTCTCGCATAATACGCCGCTTTACGCCAGTCCCTGCAACTTGAGACAAATTTTCATACATTTCTTAACGCTTAATACGATCGTCATCCCGTTTAATACGCCGCGCCTGCCCGAACGCCCCGTTCGCACTTTTGTTTGCCCCGACCCGATCGTCATTTCTTGACTTGTCGCGCGTACGCTCTGATTCTTTTGTAATAGTGCATCATTTGTTTGTTACAATACGACTAAATTTAAGCGAAAGGCATTGTCACTTCAAGAAAAAATTGAGATATTGAAAGTTGTATTGTAAGTGACAATGATTTAAGACGCTATGTTGCTTCTTTGGATCAAAGTAAAGACGCACTGCAAAAGTTGAATTATGTTGCAAATCTTTTAATTGCTAATGCATCAAAATCTTTCTGTCAAACCAATATAAGTGATTATTTTAAAAAATGTATTGAATGTACATATGAAAATTAAAATAATAAGAACAAAATAAATAATAATCGATTATTATTAAAATCGATTTATTTTCCCTATCCCGCATAATACGCTTTCACGCTTAAGACGCGTTTTTGGTGAGGTCCCTGAGAAATCGTCTTAAGCGGGTTTCACTGTATGTAAAACACCTTGAACAAGATCAAAGCTCTTGAAAGATAAGAGGTACTAGTGTGGTCTAAATAGTATAAATATTGCTAAATAATATACTATTGAAATGAGCCTGCATCATAGAAGATACTATAATTATGACATCATGTTCCCTGCCATCAACTAAGTGCTAAATGCGAGTTTTACGTGCGTAGAAGCAAATAAAAGTTTACGGTTAAAACCATACATTTTTGCACTTAAAATTAAATTATACTACGCAGTCATTAAATGTGTTATCGATGGGACATTTTAATTCCAACGTCTTGTCAACGGTTTATTAAAAGCGCAATTAGAGACAGAATTATCTATGGTTGAGGATTTTTATCATTAATAAAATAAGTTTTAGCTAAAATGTTTGATATCTCTATAAATAAAACGTCCCGTTGCCGTGAGTGTTTTCATGGTTGCTTAATGCTCATCTGTAGAGCCTACAATTTTTGTAAATGGGGTCATTTCGTTCCGCTTGTTATAAAATTGAAAATGTACCACTATATTTTAGCTTCATAAAAATTTGGAAGATTTCTCGTTGAGCTTTCTTGGCCGTCCTTCAAACTCAAAGGCTTCTGTGAAAGGGGGTATATTACAATTTATTTAAGAGACGTCATTTTGTGTAATCTATATGATTTCGCGCCCGGCTGAGAGCAAATACGTCGGTGTGGCCGCCACTTATCTCTTAAATAACGCTTTCGGGGCCATCAATTATGCGAACATGTAATTGAAATAAAATCTTACAAGATAATTGAAAAGCAGGAGTAATGTCGACTTGACACGGAACTTTCGAAATTACTAGGTGAAGGTGGATGAGTTGGTTTCGTGTCCACCCCTGCTATTAGGTAAGTATCCAAAAAAAAAACGCCAAAAGTGGTTTTTGAAAGAAAAAGTTGTCTCACGGGTGCATGTTCTTTTCCTCTGCATAACTCTTTTGACGTTTCAAGGTATTCAAATTTCATTAGAGGTAATAAGGTACCTATAGAATACCTACGAGTATTAACTTTTTCGACTGAATACATATTCAGAACCAAGTAAAAATAAAACTCAATATTACCCCATGGGATCCTCTTGTGTGCAACAGCTTCTAAACTGCTTCTGAGTTTAAGGATTTATATCCCGACGTAAACTCTTAGTCCTGTTATTTATTTGGCAGACTACACTGTTGTCTTTTAACTTGTAATTTGTAAAACGGCCATCAATAAGCCAGATGTGCGCCGGCTTTTCATAATGGCCGTTCGGTGTTTCTCGCTGAGTATAAAAATGTTCGATAACGCAGTCCGGTTCTGCAATTTGCATTAATATAACGTATTCGCGTTATCAGATGCTGCAAACTGGCAGCTGGCAACACTTTGAGGCGACACGCTTACTGGATGAGCAGGATTTATAATAATTGTAAAATAGCTTTCTATTGGAGTAAAACTCGGCGTATTCAAAGCGTGAGAATGGTTATTATGACTCCTTGTTGCTGTTATTATGTTGTCGTCTATGTACTCTCCTTGTCAAATACCTAATTCGTTCGTTGTAACGAACTGTATTCTAACAACTGTATTTCCGAAAAATATATCATTCACTGATGATGGTGACTGTGTGTGCTACTAGCCGACTGTTCTTATATATAGTGTGTGTTTGTTGCATATATTTTGGCACAGTTGCATGCGCCATTATCATAGTAAACTTAAGTTTGAAATATCTCGTTTTGTATTTACAATGCCCAAAACTACGATAGTTTTACAAATTCTATGCACCGATCTTAAAACCTTTCCCCGCAAATCAATGAAGTGATAAATGATGATTGGAAGCAATACTTTCATCTTATTAGCAAGAATACCTACATACATTATGATGGCATCCGCTAACGATGTCCGTCACAACTCTCTACATATCCATAATGTGACAATGAGCAATCACTCATTGCTTGTAAGCAGGCTATGAAGCGAAAGATATGGCCGAATGAAATGTCAACGGTTTCAGTTTTTTGTAGTTTATCGATATCGATAAAAATAATCGTATCCAACACTATCAATATACGTTTTAGTTACCTTTCAGCATGTTTTGAATTAGCGTTAGTTTTAAATTATATTGAAAATGTAATTCATAAAACTTTCTGTATAGGGATGTACAATGTGCTTGTCGATAAAAGTATGTTGGTTTGTATTTTATGATTCGATTGTTTTGAATAAAAAATAAGATCAATGCGTAATAAAAGTTAAAGTAGTCGCTTTCTGTTTATAACACATAAAGCTAGAAATTATTGTACTTATATGAAATTGAATTAACACCTTAACGGTATCACTTATCCTATAAACGTTTATTTAATGTCAAGTCAATAGATCGCTATGCGATTATAAAGTTTAAAGTACTAAGATTAAAGACGTCCCCATAAACATACTTCCTTTTACAATTTATAATAGAAACCATTGGAAAGTCTAACAATTCATCCTCCTATTCAGCATAAGTAACCGAGTCGCACAATTTATCAGTCCAGCCCGGACGATTGGTCAATAAAGACTGTAAGCAGATGAACTACTGATCAGCGTTTTCCTATAAATTCCCCCATTGAAATGACGATCAATGAGTGAAAATACGCAACTACTGTAACCAAACCCCTCAAACATAGACTTTAGCTGCAACTTGTGAAACCAAAGGGCTCTTTGTTAACTGGTTATGATTGTAGCGAATGGTCTCACGTACAGAAGATTATTCACAAAAGTCACAATATTTTAAACGAGTACTTTAAGTCCTGACCTCTTGCTGATAATGTGGGTGTCAGTTTTAATGTAGTATTCAAATTGATGTGAAAAAGTCGAGATAACTTTTACGAGGCTCTACATTTTGCAGACTATTGTTGTAAATTTAAACAAGAACATACAATGTATTGGTAAACATTATTTTACCCGGATATAAATAAGAGTTTGTTGTCAATAAAGTCTATTTTTTTGCTGTTACATCATTGAATAACACGATGAAAAAAACACAAACTTTCAATTGATACCTGTACAAAGCTGGAAAAGCACATAGAAAAACACACAAAATCAATCATATTAGACAGTTAGTGGTTAATTCAAACCAGAGAGAGTAACAAAAAAATGCACTTACCTTAATTATTCTTCTTTTTTCTTTCTTCTTAAAACGTTCAATAGTTCACTTCGACGCGAAAGATTGGCCAATCTTATTCTAGTTAAATTATATTTAAACTTAACGCAATCGATGCCAAAAGAAAGTTACCCAAAACGCCTTTCCTCTGTCAAAACAAAACCTGAAGGAGGATCATTGAGCAATTATTGCATGTTTATGATTGTAATATTCGCGATCGAACGGCGAATGTAATTATCGAGACAGGAGATACAACTTTTGGCATCGAACAAACAACCGGCCGATTGCGAAAACGTGCATCGGGGTGTACCGAACTCGGCTGGGAAAGCGATTCGAATCGACCGATTTATCGATAAACCAAACACTATCGGACACACCCATTGAAACGATATACGTACTTAATTGAAAAATTAAAAATTGGATGTTTTACGAGAATGTTGGTTAATACCGCGACGGGAGGATGATCCGTACGGTCCGGTGGCGGCGATCAGAGTCGAGTCTCAGCAAAATTTCATCGAATGCACGAACAACACTTTAGGCCTTTAAGCGATGTTCGGAATATCGATGAAATAGAGAAGAGACAAGACTGGGGCCCCAAGATCGCCGCCCCTAAGTACAAGTTTCTATCAGCGTGCCGTAAATTAAATTTTCAATAGTAACTCGACTAAACGATGAAAATAATATTGAAAAAGATATTGAAAGTTAAATTTCCGGCATTGGACGGCGTACGGGATCAATTCCCGGGCGTCCGACAGTGGGTGGGGGGGAGGCTAATGGTAACACAAAAATGATCAAATTTTTTAACATTTTATTTTTATAATTTTTTTAATGTCTCTTCCGATTTCATCAACGACATTGTACAAACACATTATATAAATTATTCGAAACGATAAAATAAGTCATTATTAAAAATAGAGTAGATTAAATCTTTCAAAAAATATTTAAATAGAAAAAACTTGTACAACATTGCATCTAGTATTAAAATTATTTCGCTTATTAATTATTGTACATATTTACAAAAATGTATTTTACAGTAACAATGATCTAGCGTCTTTAGGTATTGTTTCTATCACATTGCCTTGTGTCACGTGAGAGTTATCACGTCACTCATCAGTTGGACGTGACGTCACTAATCATGGAATATTATAATATTAGCCGGTTTCACAACCATATTTCGAATGTAAAGTCACAACACTATTCAAGTATATTTTTCAAAATAGTCTTATTTTCTGAAAACTTTAAATTTTATCATTTACCTTCTAGCGATTTTAAGAATCATATATTATCATCAAACAAAAACTAATGATCGTTTACAGTTTTCTTAGTATATTTAAAGTCGAGTGAATTAAGGTCATACGCACACGATAAAATCACGCCAGAAACACTATAAACATGTTAATGAGAGCTATAAATTTTTACACGAAAATATACACCGTACTTCTGCGTGTTCCGCGCGTGTGTAAAACCTTTACACGGACAAGCTCTTAAACAAGAATGGAATTATTGCACGTCGCACATTTATCAGTGAAACATGAATAATCGCCGTCGAAGAAATGAACGTCCCACGAAAAACTCAATTTAATATTTAAATATATGTTTTGAAGGTTTCTGTTTCAAGTTTTTCATGTGCGCCGTAAGTTTCTGTCAACGTGCGACTGATTGCAGAAGCTTGACGCCTCAATGTTGACCTGACAGTTTAATGCACTGTTTACACGCTCAGTCAAACTGATGTAAGGGGACAGCATGTTATTTAATAAATAAAAGTTGGCATTAAATCTAAATTATTGACTGGACGTGCTTGCTAAAACTGCAAGGTTCAACAAGTGAACCATTATCATAAAACTAAAAGACTCATATGTTATGTTTTAAGACCAAAACACTATAAAAATATCGTAAGAATGAATTTGAAAGTGGGTTATTTTGCCCACTTCACTAGTGATGCAAGCTCTAAGGCTATTTTATGAGTCATTTAGCTTTCTCTCTGTTTGTGTCACTTTAATCTTACATCTTGGACCTTAAACTTCACTTATAAGCAATAAATACAATTTCAGATCTTTTCAAGAATGAGCACTTTAAGCTTATTAGCCGTTTCAATTTACTAATTAAATACCTCTGAGGCTAAAAATCCTTTAATACTGAAAACACAACAGTCATTCTCATATCTTTGATTTTAAGTACTTGTTTAGAGTTCATAAGGCACTTAAATTATCTTAATACACTGTAGTCAATTATGCACAAATTTATTAATAAGTTTTTCACATACTAACGCCACTTTTCAATGTTTTATCGCCTCTGTTCCGCCGCGATGTTAGGACACAATATACTTAGATTTTAATAAAATTAATTAATTATTAATCGACGTCAAAAACGCGAGATCCAATTTTACCAGTTTTATCTAATTCGTTAACTTTGATACTAGTAAAATTGAAATTTGACTGACGCTTGATTTTAAGTTCAATAATGATTCCAACACGAAAATTGTTTTTGTTAAAAACAATGGTTGGAACAGTTGGTTTTTGAAACCTTATAATTAAATTGAAACGTCAGTCAATAGTAAGTAAAGAACCGTTCACACAAACAACATGCCTTACTACTAAATTGTTCTCATTACGTTGGATGGATCACAAACATGTTATACAACACTGAAGCATACTGGGAATGTTACGTTACTTATACAGGTATCAATATCAGGTGTCCAACAGGACTCCTAAAACTACAATAAAAATATATTAAGATTTTTTTAAATAGAGATCACTTAAGATTCCCTTGTCGCCGCAGCAGCACCAATAGCACCGATTAGAATTAATGATCGTAAATTTGATCGTGTAAACGGGGCCTAACTATTCGTTGTTCAGATTGATACGTACTTAAAACTATTAGAGGATGGCACTTCTTTAATGGCCTGAGAACTAATGAGTAAAATGCATTAGAGTATAAAACTTACAGTTAAATGTAATGGCCATTCCACACCGTCATTTCGCACTGATAGAACTACTTCTGAACTTGACTGTCAAACCAAGTTGAAGGTTTCAAAGTGTGCATGTCAGTTCGAAATGATAGGCCTTACCCGAAAATATAAACAAAATGTACATAGCAATCGTTTATAATGCTAAGCCTCGCGCACGCGCATCGTTTGGTAAATCGACTCACGTTGTGTTTGTATGTCTTCCTTCATGTCTCATCGAGTGCCGATGATTATTTATTATGATTTTAATGACTTGTCGAGTTATCTGTCTTCTTTTGCGGGGATTTGAGAGCTTTATAAAATAAGTTTGGAACTTTAACTAGGATACCATTTACATAAAGTCGCAAGTTTTCAATAAGCGCTTTAATAGTGAAAATAAATAAACTTTTAGCTGTCAAATGTAAAAATAACTTTCACATAATATAAGATACTGGCTGTGTTACCAATGTAATTGAAGTACATTGGCCCATACACTCTCAAGCAGATTTCCTTGTCGCAATCGACGACGCTGTCGTCGCATTTTAAAGCAAACGTATTGCAATAATGACATTACCAACAAGGGCGGATCCAGGGGGGGGGTCACGGGGGTCATGACCCCCCCCTGGGGCGAGCCCAGGACCTAGGCAGGCTATGTTTTTATATTTAAGGTTTATATATTTTTAAGAGCCGTGCTCTCCTCTCTCCGTTCGCCTCATTCAAAGCTCGATTAGCAATGTTTTGGAATTTACTCCAGGAGTCCTTGTGACTATTGAATGCAAAAATTATGTTTTTTCAGCAGAATGAGAACCTGACCTAGCTTGTTGCTTTTATTTGAAAAATGATTCTCTCGCGTCAAGTCGCGTCGTTTCTCGCAGAATAAAAACCGGTCATATACAAAACCAAGTGACACGTTTAAAAAATTTTGCTCGTTTCGCTTGCATCGATTCTCACAGTTTAAAAACTTGCTAGTATCTAGCTACCTACGCTGCTTGTATCTAGTTCAGTTTTTATAGAGAATCAAACGCGTTTGACTTAAAAAAATTTGCGCTCGCTTCGCTCGCGCCGTTTTTAACAGGATAAGAGTCAACCTTAAACAAAACAAAGAGACACGATGCTTTTGTCTTCAATAAAATTACTAGTTGCGGACTTGTCGTTTTTCGCATTATAAGAACCTGCTCTAAACAAAACGAAAGGCCACGACACGATGTTTTTTTGTTAAAAAAATTTTGCTCGCTTCGCTCGCATCGTTACGAGCCATATCAGAGCCGACCCATTGCAGTGCAACATTGCAAAATTACGGTCGTCTTATCTCGCAGAATCCAACTAGATACCTTGATTTTAACCTAAAAAAATTTTGCTCGCTCCGCTCGCATCGTTTTTTCCAGGATAAGAACCGACCCTCAACATTACCAAGTGCCTCGATGCTTTTATCTTTCTAAATTTTGTTCGCTTCGCTCGTAGCGTATTGAGCAATATAAGAGCCGACAAAACCAAGTGCAACGTTGCAACTTATCGCTCGCGTCATTACCCGCAGAATAAGAACCGAACTACCTATCTAGTTTTTTTTAAGTTAAAAGTAACGTAAGTATCTATCTACGTTGCTTTTAATTTAAAAAAATTTTGCTCGCGTCATTTTTATCCGAATAAGAACCGGCCATTAACAATACCTAGTGCTACGCGATCTACAAAAAAGTTAACTCGCTCTGCTCGCATCGTTTCTTACAAGATAAAAGGTACCTACATAATTTTATCTTAAAAAATATTACTCGCTTCGCTCGCGTTCTTTCTGCTAAAATAAGAATCGACCCTAAACAAAACTTTAAAAAATGGCTTCGACTTTGTGACCCCCCCCTGAAGCCAAAGCTGGATACGCCCTTGATTACCAATCACAAAACACACGTAGTAGTACCGTTACGAAACTCATAATGTATCGGATAACACAAGAGACGTTCAAAATTAAGTTATAACTTAAAGAAGATGGCAATTTCGAAAGGTGGCTAAAGTGCCAGCATTTTTATCGAACACCTACAGGGTGATGTCACCGTCCTACTGCCAGGAACTTGAAACGAATTATTTGCAGTTGCGATATAAAAGTTGTAAAAGATACAAGTGTGGACCACCGGATTGCAAAAAGTAAGCTGGGTCGCGTAGGTCGGCCGTGGGCGGACGGAAGTGAGAGTCAAGCGGCGTCAGGCCTAAACGTGGACATTCAGCATCCTTATCTAGCGCACTCGAATAGGTGCACGGGAACGAGATAGCGATAGAGTAATTTCATTCACAAATCTAGCAAGGCTCTTCTGTTTACGAGCACTTTCGGAGACGCAAAGACAGAAGGAACTGATGATGCAACCGATCGAGCCGCGACGCCTTTCATTCAGACAAATACAATCATTAACTTGCCCTCAGAAAACGAACAAATTACAGTACCCAAGTCACGTTCTCGTAAAAACTGCAATAAATGTTGGGTTTACGTCCCACAATTAATGATTTAAGTAATAAGTAATCGATCTACAATCTACATACTGATATGAAATTTGCTCGCGTTTCATTCATCAATTATGGAGAGTAAATAAGTACATTAATTAGTCGTGATTTTAAAAGGATTGTTGCGTGCCGAAACGTGCGTACAGTTACGTTATAAGGAAATAAATATTGTTTACTGCTTTTACATTTGCTTTCAATGCATTTTGATGAAGTCTTTGCATCGGAGCGATAAGTATGAGATATGGACAAGTAAGCTTCGGTTATAAGTATGTTGTTCTTAAAGGCTATCAATTAGGCTATGTCGGATTGCGAAGACAAAGCACGTGCGAGTTAATTTATCTTTTTTACGCGTTTTCAACAGATTGGAGCAAGTAATCCATTACGTGGAGCTATCTCGGATAGCGGACAATGGCGCGCTAAGTATGGTCATAAACTTGCCAAGACACGAGTCTACCATTTACTATCAAATTCTTCAGGCTGTGAAGCAAGCGTCATGATATTGTCCAGAGAAATATTGAAACTTGGAAGTCAATAATAATTGAAAAGTTAGCAGAAAGTATGATTTTAAAAATTAGTTTCATTTACAATACCAGAATGATATTACTCGGCAAGTAACAGATGATCTATCAGTATGTACCGGTAACCTGCGCGCGCGCAAGTTTACGATCCAATCTGTGGATAGGAACGAGCGGCCCCTACGCACGCTGGAATCTAACCTTTACTACCATTCAATACATTTATATCCATCAGCCTTCAATTAAGCCCTTTTCCGCAGTAATTACAGTCTATTCTGTGACTTTATATGCAATTAAAGAGGACAGAAATCTTGAAAGTTTGGGATATAAGTCTCGGTTAGAGCTCGTTACGGGTTAATCAGCCACCGATAATGACACGAAACAACTCGGCCAATTTAATTTGCTACAGTTTTGAAAGTAACATTCGATTCTAGAGAACACCGAACAGGTTTTTTGATACAGTTTTTTTCAGAAAAGAAAGGCTCCGTTTTGTTAATGAAGGCAATTTCGGTAACTGGGCTGATTAAAGTGACGGTGACGGGCATCGATTACGCATGAGAGAACGAACGGTCGCGATCTGATAGCGTACCATTTTAGATTCACAACACGATCGGAAAGGTACGAGAGTTGCGTCGCGAACACAATAATTCCGGAATATATCTAGTTAAATGAGCCGAGGAATAGCATCATGCATAAATCATGCGATGTGGAGAGGCGCTCGCGCACGCGCCGCGCGCTGTGTAACTAGCGGCGACGACATCGGCAGCGGCAGCGGCAGAAGGACGACGCCCACGCCTCATTCTAATGCAGCCATGAGCCAATACGTCGATTATATCACCGTTTATGTAGGTGGCCATATAAGGTTAATGTTTTAGAGTTAGACGCGTCGAAACCTCAACTAAATTCCCACGTAGTGTCGACGCGGAACTAATCCTGCACGTACTTACGATTAGCATTTCAAAGCTCTGTTTGTGCAAGCTCGGCGATACCGGTCAATAGAAAAAGTATGATGGATCGGCGGTCACAAAGCGAAAGATTTGTTTTCAGAGCTGAATAGTCTTCGAGTTAGTTCGAGACGCGAACTGAATACATAATGCGTGTCCACTCGCCGTACGCGAGCGGCGGAAAAATGGTGCGACACAATGAACATGACCATGATTCAACTGGCCGTGGACGTCTTTGAAATTTTCTAGGAAGCTTCCCTTTGAAGCATAATACCGTTAGACGATCCACGATCCCGTTACTGTGACTAGAAAAATATGGAAGCTGACTTTACGAACCGGAGAATGCCCATAAACGAATAAAAAACAAAGAACACTAAAACCAAACGCCTGAAAGCCTTGACTAATGATGCAAAATAAAGCGCAAGAGAAACAACCAAAGAACATCAACAATATCAATATCCTCGGTAAATCCCGTATAAATCATGGAACAACAATTGTTACCAAATAACGCGGTGTTTACACACAATCCCGAGCGTTCCCACGGCGCTGTCACCGCGGGCGCATATCGCCGGATCTACACCACTCCAGTCCAGTGGACAATCGTCCTAACAAAGCAGGCAACCGACTAGGGTCGCGAGCTTCTGACAACTTTCCGGAATGACCATCGATAAACAAGAAAAATTGCATTCTTAGATTTTTTTAATAACTGATTAACTACGCTCAAGACTAAATTGGACTCTATATTTGTATTATTATCTAATATCTAATAGATGTCAAGTGAGATCAGTATAGATTTAACTGTAGGTACGGCCAGACAACCCTACTGGGACCCAATCATTTCCCACGCGGTAACGGGCCCGCCTCAACCGGGACGCTAGTTTGAATTTATGTTCGCGGAACTATATCTGAACCGAACAACCAATACCTACTCACTTCGCTTACCAAGAAACAGACGGTACAGAAACCGGAGATGTACAGTAAACGAGAAATAGTACCACGTTGTTACCTCCAAAAGCGCAGAGATCGCGATACAAAAGCATGACCGATAGTCTTCTTTCAATAACATAAGAAAACAAGGCTTGAACTACGAAATCCACCGTCATGCTGATAAGGAATTACAATGCCAATGTTCAGAGAAAGATTAATGACCTAGATCTTCGATTCATAAACGTATCCAAACTAGTTGAGAACTTATATTACAATGCAATAAAGGGTTATTAGAAAAGTTGGCAAAGAAAAATGTAGAAAAATGACTAATCTCGAATCTTTGTTCATTTTTGACGGACTCACAATAAACTCGAGGTAAGTACAATTCGCGTTATAAAAGCTATTCATTTTATTAACACTGCTCCCAAAACGACAGCAATAAATGTATTTATTTCTGTTTTTCCAGTAGTTGACAACCTTGACAAATCTTATAGGCTTCAGAACGCACCATTCTCGTTTTGAGCAGGTTTTTAGTGTTTACTTTATTTACGACTGTGAGTAATTGACACGTGCAGACCTAGGGTATTTAGGCTTGGAGTTTAACCCTTTTACTAAAACACTAAAATATTCAAAAAAAATCTCTATACCGATTCGTTTCAAAAAATTTTTTTTTCCAATTATCATAATTTGTTCCATAAAATTTTATGCAATTCTAACCCCCCTATGAATGTTAGACAAGTAAACCTATTTGATAATAAATATGTTGCTATCTCTTTTCGTTACCATAGAAGTAACAAGAAAAAACATACCCGCTTAAAACCTATATAAAATTGACAAATCTTTATAAGACCTAAGGCTGTAATGATCGCGGGGGTTCTAATTATTGAATTTGATTTGTAACACAATATCGAAAGCGGGTCGCGTGCGGCGCGGGCGATGAGTTTACGCTATTCTGGGCGAGGGACTAATTTTAACCATGTGCGTCTCCCAGACTAGCTTTAGGAAGTAGGCCGGCTCTGGGCCTCCGGGCCATACTATCACTGATTGAATAATAGTTTATTCACACGTCTTGTATGCGTAGAATCGTAAATGCGTAAATTCGGAGTAAGGTGTTGACAGCAGTAACAGTTATTGAGGATGAAAACTGTCAAGAAAAAATAGTTCGGATTGAGTTAGATATTTAAAACATAGAGATGTTAGATAAAACGAAGAATTAAGGAGGTGTAATTCTTTCATCAACTTACTGCGCTGTTTGTTACTTTTTTCGGATGGCTTTACCAGTATAATTCGTAATGAATAAACGCATTTCGCATGCGTCAGCGCCTATGCGATCTCGTTTACTGGATTGACGCGAGACGCCTCATCCATTATAGATTTAGTCCGAGTATCGTCTCGACGGTCTGTGTCATTTCGATAATTGGACCCGATTATGTTCTTGCGTAGTTCACCATCTGCACCAATCACCACGAGATCCTTTGATTGACATCTTGCGTCACCGAGCTTATCTAGCCCCAATTATACTATTTGTTCGTCCTCGTAATATTAATTAAATATTAATGTTTAAAAAGTAGGTGGTAGAAACTAATCACGATGAATTTCTTAGTACAATAATCACTGTAATAGTAGATCAGTGAGAGACGACATGAGTGAAATTATAAATGTTTTATTGAGTGTCTGTGTCTATGTTTAGAAATTCAAGGGCAATAACATGTTTTTGGCTATGGAAAATGGATGTATAAAGAATTGGCTAGATAGGCCGTAAACAACGTTCAATTAGTAGAGGCACACGGAAGCGTACGGAGACGATAAGGGTTCGTGGCTGGAGGTGCAGCGCATACAAAGGCGGACCTCCGCTGCTAATCATTAGAATTGCGGTAAGTGAGATGTGAGCGGAATTCCCGCTTTGATCCAGCCAGCTGATAATGACGGATTACTTGGCAACTGCCTGCAGGATGTTTACAACTGCTTAAGCTAAGGGTCAGATTGTGCATGATAAATTGGGTAACATTGAAACAGTTACACGAGAATTGCAACACAAAGCAACAATGAGCTTACAAAGGAAATATCAAAACAACGGTTTGGAATCTGAATTAATAAACGTGTCAGGGTTGAGGAAGAATGACGTACAATGTAAACGTCCGAACATAATTCGCTGGAGAGATTTGTAGCGCTCGGGGAAAGATGAATCTGCGCACGCCAATTTGTATGAGCCGACATAAAGCGCAAGGTAACGAAGCCCCTAAACAAGAGAACACCCCTGTACCTCACGCTGACACGGCGACAGCACAAGAAGCGGACTTTACATTCGCCGACGTAACGAGGGGAGCCGCTCACGGCTAGCCCATTGTATTTATGCCTCAACAATTTATTTATTCGCCAAACATTACGGAGACACAAAATCTCGTCCATAAATACATGTGAAAGCACATATCAAGTATCGGAATGCAAACGGCGGGGCTCGTGCCTGAATTATGCAAGAGCGGCTCAGGCTCGGTAATAGTGCACCGACGCAACTCCTAAAATAATGCGGACGCGCAGCCGTAGCGCGCTCCTATCGCCACCGCCGAATATCCGCAATTATGAACTTTGGACAAGTCTCGGCCGGAATAAATATGAGATCCATTACTTTAATGACAGCGCGAATGGGATTCAGCACGGTCATCGCTCTTGCGGATTTCACCAAATTGTGACGGCTTCCTTGGCGGGACATCTCTTCATTTGTTGCAGAGGACACGCCAAAGGCGGTCTGCGATTATTGCTCTTATGTCCGATCGGATTTAAGTCCATCGATCTTGCTTTTGGGTGGTCGCCGGTGCCAGGTTAATTACAAAGGAGAACCGATCATTTAACGTAAATTTCGCAAACATTAAATAAATTTTAAGGATCGTAACTTTGGTGCGTTCACGCGCTGAATAATAAATTAACGATCGCATCGATCGCGACGTTACACCCGACTAATTCCTGAATGCCTCCTACAACCTCATTCTTTCGATCTTATACCCCAGGAGGGATTGAGAATCAGTGCCCATACAAAATATAATTGAGTGTACTAAACCTGCCAGTATTACAATTACAAATTGGACAAATAAATAGTGAAGTAGAACAATAGCAACAGAAAGGCGTTCATTAGGAGTCGGTGATACGGGCGTCGACAAACAACTCTGTAATCCTAAAACCACACGCGGCGACGATTACAACGCACCTATTAGTCAAATTAGCTTTATTGTTGCTTTTGTTGCACAAGACGACCAATCGGCTTAGAGGTGAACAATTATGTGGTACAATACGATGAGTCAGCTAAATTGCGTCTCTAGCGTTTATCAAAACAATAGTATTGATAAGTTAATAAAGCTAGGTGCGAGACTAACGAGCGATTACCGACTCGTCAAGAATAGACACCGAGCCTCGGAGTGGAATACGTTAGGGACGCGTGACTCACCGGTCGAAAGGCATCGCACTAAAAACGAACAAGAATCCATGTCTCGTGTTGACAATTTCTATACCAGCAGTGCTTTTTACGCTCCGAGACAAACGCGCCTTTAAACAGAAGGCATCCGCACAGGAATCCGATGAAGAAACGTGCGCGCCGAAAGCGAAATCTCAAGAGCTGGCCTGCGAGTTACGAAACGGGCTCGATTTGGGAATACGAGCGCGTGAGGCCACTGACCGACTTACACATTTATACCGCTAATTCATGTACAAGTATCTGCATCCGAGCAGCCAGCGCGTCACGCCGAACTAATCTCGGCTAATGCAGTTTATATTCAACAAACAGACGCCCCAGACGACAAGAATACGTAAAGAATTATGTTTATGTGAACTACCGCGAGCGATGACAGGTGAAACTGTTCCTAGAAAGAGAAAAAACGCCGCCTTTGAATATTTAAGCGCATAATCCAAACGTACATAAACGCGGTCACGAAAACATGTACCTACATCGAATAGAACACAGAATCTCACGATATGGATCTAGAAGAGCGGTCATCGCTGCACGCTTATCTCCTCTAATCGTAATTACCGCGTGAATATTTCAATCGAATCAAGTTATCTACTATACGCGAACAATAACGATCAGTAGCCCTACCATGAGTTTTCGAGTTGTATAGTTAACTATCCTCGCTAACGAGTCAAGTATTTCAAATGTATGAAATTATTAGTTCATGCAAGTTACCGGGGGCGGCGCTGCGCTGGATTCTCATATATTTTGCGATACTTGACTCGGTATCGAGGATAGTATCAATACTACAGTAAACTGATGGTAGGGCCTCAGAGTCTACGGGGATGTATTATTTCCGTACGTCAATCGTCTCGCGGTGAGCGCTGGCCGACCCACCTGAAAACAAGATTTTATCGACGCGGACGCGAAAAGGAAGAATCGATGTAATCGATTTCAACATATC
This sequence comes from Xanthorhoe spadicearia, assembly GCA_947086425.1. Taxonomy (NCBI): domain Eukaryota; kingdom Metazoa; phylum Arthropoda; class Insecta; order Lepidoptera; family Geometridae; genus Xanthorhoe; species Xanthorhoe spadicearia. Next base: position 9,426,237 of record OX352202.1, on the reverse strand, counting down.
GAAGCTGACAAGTGATATTCGAGGTCGAGGCGAGGGCGGTGGGCGCCGGATGGATTCGAAATTAAAACGATATGCAAATGAGGAGCGGGTATTAATTGATCGGTGCAATCGAGTCGACGGCTGCGAGAGACGCTACTGGGTACAAATCGATGAATAAACAGTGTGCGATTAGCGACGCGAGGTGCTCGCGGGTAATGGACGAATCGAATCTAATCACAGAGGCTCAATGAATCGGATGCAGCCGTATTTGGCTGTATTTGATCATCTGTTCCATTGATTAACTGTTGGCACGAAGAGGCGATATCGATACGCATCGCTTCGTCTAACGTAGGGAGCTGCAACTCGGCGTCTCGGCACGTGAAAGCTACCGCGTTACACAAATTGATTTTCCCGGTAACACGATCGCAGGCGTCGAGCGCGACTGGGGAATTTATAATAATCACTCTCGGTACAACCAAAAGTAATTTTCAATTAAGTTTCTTGATAATCCGGATCACGAGGCCGGGGAGTTAGACCCGGGGCGAGGCGCTCCTATCGTAATTGGAAACTGTCTCTAGTTACGAATAAAACACCTGCCGCTACGTCTCTTTGTGCTTCAAACAAACGTGTGCTTTCCGAATTTGATTGTCAGTTGCGGTATAACGAGGTCCTAGATTATGTGTATGCTAATAGAGTGATCAATACGAGCGACTTCCTACAATTTGGAGTGTAATCAAGACTATTAAGCCCCGTTTCGATTGTGTAAGGGGTTTTTAGTTCGAAAGTCCGATTCATTGATCGTAATGATGATTCGGTAGCTGGACGTTCACACTTCGGAAGCACGGCTCGCGCCCGACCGACCGGTCTAACATTAATTATAAACAGATTTCAATCTGATTATATTGCTACCGAACGCTTCTATCCATTTCGACATCTCCTGTACAGATCATCAATATCTGAGATAGGTTTCCGAGTGAGATGATTTATCGAGTTTACATTTACAAATTGAATATTAGGCTCTAGACGTTTGAGTTATTATTAACTTAAAAGTAATGAATATTTATGTGAGATTTTAGTTTAAACACGTCGAGATAACGAGTTACTTTGTCGGCAATCTGGCGAGCGAGTCATTTTGTAACGAAGGCGCTTATCGCGCTGTTGTGAATGGATCTGTCAATCTGGATCCGCGATCGGCCTCATGAAACGGTTCACATTACGGACGCTTTGCAACAATATCACGTAAACAAAAGCTTTCTCCTCAAATCCCCGCAGAAGACGTACGCAAATACACTACAATATTTACAAAATATATTAACAGAATTTATTGCTCGTATATTAATCTTTCTTATCTAAATTTAGAAGCTAATCTAGAGTGTGACTGATCAGTCGTACGTATGGTCGCGACTACCGTTGAGGATGGTGCGACATGTGAGGGTGCGATAGATGCGCGTGCGAGTAGGGCTGGCCTAGCGAGCCGAGGGGGAGCGGCGAGGGGCACGGGGGGTGCTGGTGGTACTGCTGCAGCGGCGAGGGGGCCAGCCCCGGGTGGTGCTCTATAGGGTACTGCGAGCCCGCGTACGCCAATTGCCTCACCTTCATGTCTTCGTCTACAACGTTATAGGTGAGCTCGGTCTCCTCGAAGCCGGTGGCGGCCATGCGCTGCTCGCTCGTCGTCGGCGGGTCGGGGCTGTTCAGGCACGTCTGAATCAGCCGCTTGCCAGAATCCGAAGTGATCATCGGCTGCAGCTTCCGCGTCGCGAACGTGTACACGTGACCCGTCTCCGAAGCCACCAGCAACATCACTTGCGTACCCGTTAACGTGGAGAGCTCGTAAGCCTGCAAAGAAATGGACTTCATTAGCATACGAAGAATTAATGTACCTAAATTATGGTGCTGGGAATTCGCTGTCGCATTTTTGTGAACATTTGTCAGATCTGTCGTGAAAGTCGCTGCGGTAAAGAAGACAAATTATGTTCCGTCCGTATCTTTACGTCTGTGGTACATCTACACTAGATGCCGCTACTAAATTGCTGAACTTCCAAGAATTAGCACAGTTGTCGCGACTTCGGAATTCCTACAATAAACGATAAGATTCGAGCGTTATTTTAAAGACACACTCAAAGTCGGAACTTCAAAGATAAACTTTTGTTATCGGTCCCGAGTTTCCCGTCGACCTTTCACCTCTCCCACGCCACTAATTCGTGTGTAAACCTTCAGTTTCGGGAGCATATCGCTCTCTCACGGCACTCTTTGTGTATGCACGACGAATTATCACTCCCACCGGCGCCCTGACACCCACATCTATCCGAATCAACTCCTGCCACTCTAATTTCAACCCAGTCACTTTTGAATAAAAGCTGTGACACTTAGATTCGACGCGGGCAATTGACAAAAGTCAGGTAGCTGTTACGTTGCGCTCCACAAATTGATGTTAACTACAAAGTAAACCCTCGTACGTAGGCAATAGGATTCTATTTGTGATTGAGGAACGTCGGTAAATAATGGTTTTTGTATAATTTTCTATTGCATAATAGGAGTCTGTGATCGCGACACAATTCGCCCACTAGCTGGCGCGTAACGGATTCGTGTGTACACTCGCGATACTATTACCACTAACTCAATAAGCTTTATTGAACTTGAACACTAGCTGCGCACAGGTTAACTGCATCCGGCTCAAAGAACCATTAAGTATTAACGCCGATTCAAGGACCATAAACTGACCACAGTAATAAGCAACATACTTTTCTTTGAACATTATTGATTAATAATTTTAATCGTCAAAAATTTGGATAACTCTTAATCTTTCGTTCGTGCAATAAGACAAATTATTTGTACAAATTATTTCCGAGGTATCTCATTCATCTCCCTGCCTTCAATACAATTCAATTATATTTTGGAAAGACAGCTTCCTCGCCGTAACCTGCACTTCCCTTCCCATTCACCGAGATGATTGATGATAACCCTATAATTAGCAACTACTTGCAGCATCTGTGACACAGACACCGTTACTCAATAACCAGGTCAAAGCATAATGAGCCTTATTAAAATGAAAACAAGACTCTCGGTGACAGCACTATCAATTTCGCAACAAGCCGAAACACTGCCAAAATTGACAATTACAAATGCACCCTTAATGAGCTTTTGTTAACGCATGATTAATGGTATCTTCAGTGAAATTTCAGATGCCAAGTATCGACGGTTTATACAAAAAAACTGGAAACCCCGAGGTTTCGTTATCTCATTAAAACTGAGATAAAAGTCAATGATGCTCTTGCTTTCTTCCACAAAGTTTATTAATTGACAATTATTGTTAATTACACAAAACTCAAAGGTCAAATTATAAATGCAGATGTCACAATAAGGGAGTTTCATTATAATTAAAAATTAATCGAAATACCATCGGAAGAAATCACATCAAGTGTTGTTTCTGATCAAGAATATACAGTTCTTTGACATTTAAGACATAAAGACGTTAACAGAGAAGCAATGATGAAGAAGATAACATAATAAACAAATTAACGAATGAACCGTAGTGTTTTAAAATTGAGGTTTACTGCTCAATTGATTTTATTACCATTCCACGCGGGCTAATAAATAATCCGTCGGAACAGTAGCCACGCAAATGAACATAAATCAAATCGGAAACAACTGCCTTGTAATCTTCAACCAAATCGGGATAACATTGTAGACATAACTATATCGTTTGTAACGGTAAACTGGAAATTACTTCGGAGTTAAACCAATAGCTTAGTTTAAACGATGATTAGACGAGCAAACAATTGGCTAACCTCCTGACTCTTCCATTTGACCCGGGATGTCTGTTTCAGGGTTGTCGCGGGTTCTATACCACTTTTCTCACGTTTAAGTGCATCTACATAAAGAGTGTACTTTTTTCTTACTACAAAATAACTACTGATGAAGAGATTACATGTCATGTCCTATGGGAAATACATGATAAATAAACTTCGCGATTTGACAGTCAACCGGATAAATAAAACCAGATCACGACTGACAGATCTTAGGGTGGTCAGAGGCAATTCCAAAAACAAAATTGATAAATGTTTACACATTGCAGTTAAGCATTTCAAACATAACAGATAAGCAAGAAATACTAATTTATATCGCCTATTAGAAATGAGTAGTCCGATTTGGATTACTAATCGACTTCAAAAAGATGTTCATAATTACAGCAACCTTGACTATGTAATGTTCAATCCCTATCAGCAATTTACATACAAAATTAATTCAAATTATCACAGCGAGCTTTCACAATAATCCCTTCACAGCTTAACCGGTAGCTAAGGTGACGTAATGTAATCTTTAATTGAAATTACAAGATTGACAGATCGAATCGCTTCTGTCGATTCGTATTGCAAAAAAAATGCTCCAATTAAGTCAAAAGTGACAGTAGGTGGCAAAACAGAGCAAGAAAGTCGTTTGTCAGGAGAAAAAGAACGGACCGAAAATTCAGAATGAGATCACAAAATTGAAAGCAACTTGCCTGTCAAAGTTAAGCGTTAATTAAACCAGTGTGGACGGCGTAATCCCTTGGAAATATAATTGTCAGATATAACTGACAGACTTTGCTGGTAATACAGAGGGAAATAATAAAAATAAAAAGGAGAAGAAGGGAAATAGCTGAGTTGAGACTATTTTTGGAAAAATGTTAGTTTTTTGTTTATTAGTTACCTTCCACTGTTTTTATTTCTGTATATCTATGTCATCTAAAATATGTATGTGTTTTTCCAAAATAAATGAATTTGTATATGTATTTAGAATACCGACATTGTATCTTAAAACCACGAACGGTCGCTAATTCATTAATGCTCAAAACTGAACTGAATTAGTGTTGATATAATATGATCTAAATTTATAAACGGCTGATATCCTTCCTCATTTTAAAACCCTGACCGCAGTTCAAACTACTTTTACAACAAATATTTATCCTACACCACGACGGATTTCTGTCCATCACGCTCCAACGAACCTAAAGCTAAGAAGGCTTATAATATAGTTTTTACACAGTTTAATACGGATATTATGAATCCATTAATACTCTGATGCCTCCGAACATCATTTATATTTCATAACATCGTCTGGCGTATTATGCTGAATCCGACAGATAAATAGTAATAAAAAGATCGCGCAAAAGCATTATGTCAACATAACTCCAAACAAGTGAGCAAAATATAACCACTTTCTGAAAAGAAGTGCACTTTACTGATAAAACTTTTATGCGACATGATAACGTGTATATAGCACAAAACGTGATATCATTTAAATTATGGTTTATAAAAGTGAACTACTCAATAACGTTTTGTTTTATTTCTTAAAATAATTTTATTTAGTCAATAATTTGTATTTTTACTTCACGGAACGTTTATTTATTTATTTACGTCATATATTTTATTGTTTGAACACGGTCTCATAGGCACCAACAGAAAACTAGCGCAGGTTTTTCGAAACTGGAAAAGCTGAGTTAGGACTATATGTTTGAAACCTTATTTAAACAACCAAAAAGCAATGAATGTTTTAATGCATATGTTTGTAACAGATAAAGCAAAACCTTTTCATTGAGTCCAGTGATGAAGCATAAAATAGAATAAGAACTACTTACTATTTAAAAAGAATAAGCGATATCAAACACCTAGTTGAAATGAATAAGGTCTGTTTCTGTAAAGATGCACCAGCCCTAGTCTAAAATTTCCGCAGCGGCGCTAAGTCGCCGGTTCCGAGGGGCGATGAAAACGGCACTTTTTGCCGAGATCAGATACAGCATCCGATAGCACCAACTAATAGCTCTATAAACAAGATAATCGCCTAGTTAGCGCTGGGAAACATGTCTTGCCACGGATTTATGAAATATTTAAAAATATTACGTCTCGGATTTGCGGTACTCTGACGGCCAATGTATCATCCGGGTAAAAAATTGTGCAAGAAACGTTGTACATCGTTTGTTTTATTGAACGTGCAGTGAATTTTATTGCAAACATTACGTCGTGGAGCTGTCGTTAGACGTATAGAATGATACTTATAGAATGATGGTAAAATGGATTTTCAGAGATGATGATGATCTCGCGAACATCTAGCAAGATGAAACAATTCTTAAATATCAAGATTTCATTTATAACGGGAACTTGACAACGTGATGCGCTGCATATGGCCATCACGTTAAATAAAAGAACAAAACATCAGCGGTCAACTGACAATGAAAAACGTCATTCAAACCGTTCACATGTGAATAACCACTTATGATTCGCAAAAAGTTTGATGGTCAAGTGGCTTTGCAAATTTTTGGAGAAAACTCTCATGGCAAAAAGACTTCAGTAGGATAAGTGTGGTATTTGAGTCACAAATTAAGCGAAAGACATTTAGGAAGAGTGCATTGCGATGCACGACATTTCTGTGACAAGTGCGAGTTGCGACAACGCCGCCCGAAAAAAGTAGCTAATTACAAGTACAATGGAGTACAAAGAGGCCGCGGTTCCCACGGAGCATCCGCGCATGCGTACCGATCATTGCCGGCGTGCCCGACTTTTATTGCCAAAAATTAATGCCCGGTAAACAGAGCTTAATTGCAAGCCAGCCGCCCGTCACACTAACAGTAACGTTTCGCCGAAACAAAAACCAGAAAACGCATAAAATACGCAATAACCGAATAATAATAATGTAATATAAGTAATACCCTGTGATTTCTGCGTCGACTCGCTGCACAATCACCGTTTTATTACATTTTAATTTTATTGGTTAATGCGGTGCTTTGGCTCTGCATATGGTGCAATTTAGCTTAACAACTCTATAGCTAAGAGGCAGAATTGACATTTATTTTATAAATGTGGGTACTTGTTGAGTGGTCGATAGTTTTCAATGCTTCCGAAGCCGATTCTCTAGGCTATAATGGAATGCGAACTATTAAACCCATCAAACGTAACATAAACGCTAACGACCGCGATGGGCTTCACTACTACACATTCACGTCGTATAGTGTTCATATAAATAGTTCCGATAAAAATATGAGTGTAAAGGTAATTAAGAAACGACTCATTACCATATTGAAATAACAGCACAGTTTTTAATTAAGTGATATCTTAAACGCAAAAGTTGTTTAACAAATATGGCGAATTTGCGGCAAACTTCAATTCCATAATTAGCCTTATGAAGGTCAAATTTTCAAAAAACATGTCACAAATATACTTAAAACACTTATCGATATGATAATAATGTATTTGAATCTTAGAGGGAGAACGCGTTTGCTGAATCAATAAGCCATATATATCAATACTCCCTAGGAGCTCTACCACTTTCACTGCAGCTCGAGGTGTCGGCCATTATCATCTGCGGCTAGACGAGACCATTTACGTCAGAATAAATTAAATCGATGCAAACCCACGTGCTATATCAGCAAATAAAAAGATATGGAGTAGTTCACCTCAAGGGGCAAAGGAAACCCCAAAAACAGGTTATGAAAGGTTGCCATATTTGTGGGCGGCTCTCGACTGGATTAGTCGTAAAAGGTTGAAACGGGGCGAGTTCGTCTTTTGCCTACCGGAGCGTGCTCGCCACGTGGTGTCTTTATTTGTTTGCCAGCTCGGACGTCATCGCACACCCTGTATGGCATGGATGCCGCTGCTATTTGCATTAAGGGCACAGTTGAATCACCTCTCGGTCACATTCCCATAACAAAATTACATCTTTATAGAGTTTTGTTGATGCAGGCACATAATATAGACGTCAAAAATAAATCGGCAGGGGGTTAAGTCATAGCCCTTAAAGTGCGATGCAATATTCGCAATACTCAAAAAGTGAAAGTACATCATTATCGGACGATGCCATCCAATCGGAAGCCACACATTTAATCACGATTAAGCGTACTCAACCGCAAATCATACAAAGTTACTCCCGCAAGTCGAGGAATGCCACAACATAAGACCGAGAATCATAAAGATTGCATTCGACAACGGCATAAATGAGTTTGCCGAAAAATTTGCAGCTTGTTTGTTTTGAGTCGTCAGATGCGGACGAAAACTTGATTGCAGAAAAAAGATAATGATTCAGCGTGGACAAGTCGGCGAGCGACCCTTGAGTAGCGGTACAATATGTAAATAAGCCGGGATGAGATACCGAGGAGTCCTCCACTGAAAATCTACGCATACGAAGAATGTGACATTAAAAACCAACAATGGTATAATAAAATTTCCAACTCATTTCGAAACGCTCGATGTAATAGGAATCCGATTTGAAATTCAAAATTTTCACGAATGTGAAATCTCGAAATATTGATACGACAAGTGGGCCGCAGAAATGCGCATAGTATTTTAATTACAGAATGAGGTTGTAAAATGCTTGGTATATCATCGAAGCTGTAAAAAGGGAGAAATAATGGAAAGCAAAAAGTGTTTCGCAAAGAGAACTTAAATTAGTTGATAATGTGCGGTATCGCGTTAATTACAAAGTGAATGTTGTTGGGTCTGTTCATTAAGCAAAAATGTGTATCGGTAATATTGAAATTGTGATGCAGGACATGATCAACGATTGCGTTGACGGCGTCAAACTGGCACTAGAGCAAGTCCTGCTGTCGCCGGGGGCTAGCGCCGCTCACAGTGATTACTTTAAACGACGCTTAAACAATAATTATCGATTACTGGAAACCGGTGTTTTATCGCCGCTCCAACACCACTGACACCGATGAATTAATAATAGATTAATAGCTATTTGTCGCTTTAAAATTCTAATAGAGCACAGCGCAACAAGCACTTCGAATGGCCTCATTGTTCGGCCACTTATCAGCCAGATCGAAATTCAAAGTAATTTCTGAACTCGCCATCAAGAAACAGAGGCCATCTTAAGTGTAATTCCGGAGCTATTATCAGAGGAACAATAAGGAAGATCCAATTAAACCTGCTGTTAGCGACAATGGGAGCTATAACCAACAAAGCCCAATACACAGAACAATGGCCAGCAATGGATCGATATAAAGCGGAGCGTAAGACGCCGGCTAAAGGAGACGCATGCAAATCGCACTTGGACGGCTATGGCGACGGTAATTACCAGTCTGCCTCGTCCAGTTTCATTCATAAACAAGCGAGATTGCTTATGAATGGCCGTCGCACCATATCCTTAATTTATTGTCGCCCCGCGCACTTCCATAAGTTTCCTGCTCGGAACATTACCATTTATCGAATGTTGTTTACGCGCCATATAATTTTGTAGGCGCTAACCAGACCTTGATTAATGAACTTCATTCGGTACGCTAATCCTCCACTCCGTCGCTTGTGTCCAGTGAATCGACGATTTAAAATATGGATTTATTAAATACTAGCTGCGCCCCGCGGTTTCACCCGCGTAAGTCCCGTTCCCGCGGGAATATCGGGATAAAAAGTAGCCTATGTGTTAATCCAGGGTATCACCTATCTACATACCAAATTTCAACCAAATCGGTCCAGTCGTTTTTGCGTGAAAGAATAACAAACATACATACATACATTCTCACAAACTTTCACATTTATAATATTAGTAGGATGAACATTCAATTCATTACTGGAACATGGGAAAAACAAACATAACTGAACACGCTATTGCCCAAGCTTATGAACGTAAACCTGTCTCACTGTTAATAATTCTTTTCTTAATGGCCTCTCATGGCTGAATAAATTTTAGCGCTAAATAAACAAGGTTTATCTGCGATCAGCACAATGCAACGGGTTCGAGGGCGGCGGGAGCCGACTGAAGCGCCGCCACCACGATACCATCACACCGATACGCATCAAGGAAGACCACTTGTCAATACATTTCACTCGCGAACTGAGCCTACTTGATGGGTCGTCGTTGCCCGGAACGAGTTCCCATGAATTGTGCTTCGTGCGAGACATTTTTATACCTGTGTCGCCGGGACACGCTGTACTGCAGGCTTACATGTTAATGCATCTCCTGCGCGCACTTTACGAGCTCCTCCGGCGCGAACGAATTTCTAATTGGAGAAACGCGTCGATTCAATGCAATGGAAGATGCGGCGAGGGACGCACTCTGTTCATGCTAATTTCCGTCTCGGTCGCATGCAAATGATCCTCCGCGCCGCTAAATAGCATTAAAGCAAAGGCAAATATTCCGCTAACCTTATTTACTGGACAATTCATACGTCCAGCCGCTACACAGGTGGCTCGATATAAGGTTCGGTAGAGTCCGAGCATCTGAGGATGCCGCTCTCCCTAAAAGGATAATAATACGTCGTTCCGAAGCCGACCCACGAGAATCCCCAGGACTCCGGGAGAAATGTAAATTGTCTCTCCGTCTGACAAATAGCTTAATTAACGGCAAACACGCGACGCGGGAATCATTGGGATAGCCCGCATGGTTCGATTGCCTGAAGCCGTTGTCCATCCGCAAATATTTGCCATTTACTTCCAATTAGAGACCATTTGCGCTTTGCTGGTGATCAGTAAATTTTCTAATACAATGGTAAGTAAGATCTTACGAGTTTTAAGCCCACATAAAGCAAGTCAAGGTATTTTGTATCAAGGTTAGGACAGGAGTTGTTCGGAGATTTGGTTTTTTTCGCAATGTTGTGTGTAGTAGGCGTCAGGTGGGCGCGCACGTGACGCGGCGAGTGCAGCGCGCACGCGCACGAGCGCTCGCGTGGGCGTCCGCGCCGCCACTGCGGAGTCGCCGCCGGCTCCACTCCCTAACCTCATCATTTCATTACTATTTTGACAGTTCCAATGCTAAGGTTAAGATGCTCATTCGACTATTTCCGATCGGCTCGTAAAGGAACTCATAAAAACAAACAGTCACCGAAATGGAAACCAAACGCAGCTTCGAAATATCGCGAATTCCTCGTAAAGCGACACGCCGTGCAAAAACCGTCGGTATTGTTCAATTGCATGATAACGAACAGAATCTGCGGTTTCCCACCGAAATCTGGAGTTTTTTTAATTGCTCTAAAAACTACCTCGTCGTGGTTTCGAAACGCAATCAAATAAAAACTTTACTCGTTAATGTTTTATGTATGACGTTCCCGATGGCGATGTATTATGGATGGGGCCCCGCTGGCTCGGAGTCTTTGGCAATTTTGACAGAGCGACAGATATCGGTAATCTCTATGGTGACCACCGATCGGTTACCGTTTTTCTGGTGGGTTCTGGTGAGTCAGCCGACTGATAGCATCACATGTCGCATAAAACGAAACATGTCCACCGCCCTCGAGATTACTTAAACATGTAAATATTAATATCTTTTACATGAATGAAGGATTTATTTTCGGCACGAGTTTCTACTTATAATGAGACATTCGATATGATAACGAGCCGAGTGAAAACTTTTTGTCTGTAAATCCTGGCTTTTTAATTAGCAAGAATTTAAAGAAGGGTTTAAATTGATTACAAAAACTGCGTTGATAGCATCTTTAAATAGTCCCCTGTAGCAACGGACAAATTGATAAATTATCTGTTTGAAATTCTAAATTTAAACTCCCCTAGCTACTTACTTTACAACAACCGTAAACTACGAACGTAGAAAAAAGGTCTACCATAGACACGTGACCTTCTATACCTAGCTGGTTGTTCTTACAAAACAGATCCCTATCATACAAATTAGAATTACAATTAAACAGTACCAACAGATGTAAGGAGAATCACAATTTATAGCGACACACGGACAGCTAGTATTTTATAGATGCTAAGCTAGAACACCTGAGGTACTATTTTAGTGGAACCAGTATGTGCAGGTGTCGTCCCGTCTATTGGATTAGATGTGAATATCAAGGCTCTATAAAGCTGTTGAGTCTAGATATCTGATAGCAGCTCAATTTCCAGCTTTAAGCTATTTAGATAATGATTTTAATGGATGAGAAATACTTGTTGCTTGTAGAAGACAATGTCACAACATATTCAGGAACTAACAGTTTTCCTTAAGACATTTTGAAGTGATGACGTCTTAAGGTGGGTACTGACCAACGTTACGAGGTGTAATGTAACATGTTACACAGCGAGCATTCGTGCAGTCAATACGTCGTGTTACGGGGAAACCAGCGAGCAAAGAGTCGCTCGTTGCTCGCTTTGAGTGCTCCACCCGGCTGTCGGTTTTTTGGCGAATCCTTTGAGGGTTACGCGGTTCAGCACAGAGTTCTGACGAGCATGTTACGCCGATTTTAAAACACAGCGTAACATGCTCGATGCGTAACACGCTCGATGCGAATGTTACATTACACCTCGTAACGTTGGTCAGTACCCACCTTTATAAATGGATGAACCGAGCGTGCAAGCGAGAGCGAGGACTAAGCGATAGAGAGAGGCACGATCGGCCTAAGCCACAATGTTTTGCCACCGTAAACCGACTTTCAAACAATCAATTATTTCAAGAATATTAAGGTAAAAGCACCAATCTCCGACAGTGGACCAAAGGATGACACTTTCGAAGAAAAAGCTTTCTATTAGGAAAAATAAACATTTATTTCCTATTATTATTATATTAAAAGACACATTAGTCTATTAATAATGCGTTGACAAAAACTTAGACACACTTTCAGAAGAAAATTTAAAAATGGCTTAAATTAAGAAAAATCAATGTGTGCAGATTGTGATGAGCGCGGAAATTCTTAATGATTTTCTTAAGGGCATTGTTTTTTTACGATTATGATTTTGTTTTATAAATTACTGATTATTGTTACTGTTGGTGTTTATCTGATACATGTATGATATTATCGACGTCTTATGGTCATTTCCTTATTATTTTGGCTAGTTTTTATATCAATTTCAAGGGGTGTCTATCATTGGTCCCAAAAACTCAGGAAAACCCAAAAGATGACACATGTGTTTTCTATTCGGGTTTTCTCAAATATATTTTTTCAGCTTAAGTTTTTTAGCTCAATCCGTAATAATCCGTATGGATGGATCCATCCATATCCATCCGTCCATACTAATATTATAAAGGGGAAAGTGTGTCTGTTTGTTTTTCTGTCTGTTTGTTCGTCTATCACGGCAAAACGGGGCGAATAATTGACGTGATTTTTCGTGTGGTGATAGTTGAAGGAATGACGACTTGCTTGACGAGTGACATGGGGGCTTTTTATCCCGATATTCCCGCGGGAACGGGACTTACGCGGGTGAAACCGCGAGGCGCAGCTAGTCAATCAAGAAAAAAGCCTCGGACGAATTGACGGACAGACGGTCGAATGGACGGACGGACGTACAAACCAAAACTATAAGGGTTCGTTCTGTATTTAATTTATTTCATACATTTCAAACATTTCATACATTTCATACATTTCATACATCTCATACATCTCATACATCTCAAACATTTCATACATTTCAAACATTTCATACATCTCATACATCTCAAACATCTCATACATCTCATACATTTCATACATTTCATACATTTCATACATTTCATACATCTCATACATCTCATACATCTCATACATCTCATACATCTCATACATCTCATACATCTCATACATCTCAAACATCTCAAACATCTCATACATCTCATACATCTCAAACATCTCATACATCTCATACATCTCAAACATCTCATACATCTCATACATCTCATACATCTCATACATCTCATACATCTCATACATCTCATACATCTCATACATCTCATACATCTCATACATCTCATACATCTCATACATCTCATACATCTCATACATCTCATACATTTCATACATTTCATACATTTCATACATTTCATACATTTCATACATTTCATACATTTCATACATTTCATACATTTCATACATTTCATACATTTCATACATTTCATACATTTCATACATTTCATACATTTCATACATTTCATACATTTCATACATTTCATACATTTCATACATTTCATACATTTCATACATTTCATACATTTCATACATTTCATACATTTCATACATTTCATACATTTCATACATTTCATACATTTCATACATTTCATACATTTCATACATTTCATACATTTCATACATCTCATACATCTCATACATCTCAAACATTTCAAACATTTCATACATCTCATACATTTCAAACATTCCATACATCTCATACATCTCAAACATTTCATACATCTCATACATCTCATACATCTCAAACATTTCAAACATTTCATACATCTCATACATTTCAAACATTCCATACATCTCATACATCTCATACATTTCATACATCTCATACATCTCATACATCTCATACATCTCAAACATTTCATACATTTCAAACTTTTCATACATTTCATTGTTTCATACATCTCATACATTTCAAACATTTCATTTCATACATTTCATACATTTCAAACATCTCATACATCTCATACATTTCATACATCTCATACATCTCATACATCTCAAACATTTCATACATTTTAAACATCTCATACATCTCATACATTTCATACATTTCATACATTTCATACATCTCATACTCTCAAACATCTCATACATCTCAAACATTTCATATCTCATACATTTTATACATCGAGAAAAAAACGCTTTATTGTATGTATCACATCTGCAATACAAGATTATTTATAATCTTAGTGCAGGTCTTCTGCATCTCACCTATCTCTGTACATTTAAAGCCAAACACCTTGTAAAATTTTTCATTAACATCATACTACTCACTCATATTGTCTGCTTATGCTTATGTACCTACCTATATCGATCAGTATCCAAGGTGCAACAAAAACTGTAATTTGTAACTGTACTTTTTTGAGAAATAAAAAATTATTATTATTATTATTATTATTATCACATATTTTAGAGTGTCTACTATTGGTTCCAACCTGTGTCTACCTTTGGGTAATGTGGATTTTTGTGCTGTCATCCATTGGTGCCTCTGACAAGGTTGACAAAAAACATTTTTAAATAATTTAGATGATAGTTAATAAAGTTTTAACATTAAAAAGTTAAAATGTAATAGTTACTCTAACAGCAGAAATAGTTGTAATTGTTTAATTTTGAAAAATACATTATTTTTTTAAAGATTAAAGTAATATTTGTCCTTAAAGTGTCGGCCATTGGTGCTTTTACCTTAAAGATTGACAAATAAAATCCCAAAATAACATAATTCAAGTAATAAAAAATGATTTAACGTAAGCAATTCAAAATGAGCTCTGTTGAATTCTGAGAAAGGAAAACATAGCGCAGAAGGTTGAAACGATTTCATTTAATAACTTTAGCAGTTTTGCAATTTAAAGACTAAATTATGTCAATTACAGCAAATTTTAATTATTTTAGAAAAATAAACTAAGTATAACAGTTGATAATACGATAAAATATGCATTTCATATTCAACATTTCTAGAAAACTAGGTGCGGCCCGCGGTATTGCCCGCAGTGAAAAGGATTTTCATTGGGATCAAAACTAGCCTATGTGTTAATCCAGATAGAAGGTATTGGAACTAAATTTCACTCAAATCCGTTTAGCCGTTTGAGCGTGAAAGAGTAACAAACATTCACACTACACACCCTTTATACTTATTAGTGCGTATGATATTTTTAGCGACTGTGTAGCGGGAAGTAGATGCAATAAATTAGTATCAGGTGTTCATATGCCTAATGCCTATAGCTACTTTTTATAAAAAATAACGTATCCATTGGCATTTATATTAATATTCCTAGACAAATGAAATATTAGAATGTTAACTAATTAAAATAAACGTAGTTAAGATACTTAGAAGGAAGCAATTTGTCAATTCTTTAATCTCTTTTATAAGTAAGTTTTTTAATGCTAAGTTGTTCTTGATCGATCGTCGAAGTTATGCAACTTTCTGAGCGGTCACTACATGGATGGGTGACCGCAAGTGGCTTTAACAACTGAGCGCTTCCATGATTCGGATTCTCGGTTCAGGCTTTTAAAGTCGTTAAACTATGACGGAGGCCTCTAGGCGGCCTAAAAACTCCGTCACAAGAGTTGGCCACTTGCTCTTACTAAAACGTACGCGGTAAAGAAGTTACTCCTTACATTTTCCCAAGGCAAGTAAAATGTTAAATGTTGTGTGCTGATCGTACAATGCGTGCGATGCGACTATCTCATTACACTTGCAGATGCCACTCATTATCGCATAGCATGTAATGAGCGTAAGGAATGTCCCAAAGATATACGCTGAAGCGATAGAATATCTTCTTTACTACATTACTACATATGTATATAGAGGTATAACAAAACTACGCGGTTTAAGTCGCGCTATGTAAAAATATAGTTTAAACAGATTGAAATAAACCAATGAGTAATGCAGGGAAATCACAAAAACCCTAACCACACTGAATAGAAAATAAATTTTCAAGATGAATGACATTATATGATGATATAAAGCTATTTAAATTATAAATTTAATATTTTCACAATACTTGCAATTTTGAAATCACTTTGTTTAAATTTTTTTTTATTTTCTTAGTATTGGAATGTCTGCCCTCTTCGTAATATAAATAACTGTCAGCGGGCTCAATATGCGCAAGCGCAACATGGCAAACCTCTTCATCTACAGAACAGGTCTCCTACTCTAGAATAGTACATTAGAGTAGTTTGACAGTAGTTGCGATTCTAATGTCGCCAAAACTAAACTAATTTAACGGCCCTAAATGTTGCAGTTTCTTTTTATGACGATTGAAATTAAAAGGATAATAAATAAATATCCTTGGATATTCCACACAACATCACATGCTTGTGTTATGGTAACCATAATGGTTGACTTATTAGGTATTTTTTTCGTAAATACATACATATTCATAGAAAACACCAAGACGAGATAAATATTTTCAGATCATGCAAACATTTGTCTCGCAGCGGGAATGAAATGCCTCAAAAAAAAATTGCCTCAAGGATGGCATCAATTTTAGTGGTGTCAAATTAGTTTAGATTTGGCGACATTTGAATAGCTTAGATCTTCAAATCTAACTAAGTAAATAAAAGACTAACTTCCCTGTGCGAATAGTCGTGAACATTTTTTTAAGAAAATCATGAGGCCGAATCTTCAATTTTGCTCACGATCTTGAAACAAGAAACACTCATTTGTGGGAAAGCCTGGACATTAATATTTAAGGGCAGATTTAATGAAGAATCTTGCTTAATTCAACATTTGGGAGGAACAAGTAAAAACAGAAATTATACAGACATTAAAGGAAGGCTTAATTAATTAAAAAACTTATTACACTTGAATAAGAATGTTAGAATTTCATGTACCTAGAAACTTTACAAGGGAACTTAGACTCACTTTTAAGCTACATATTTAATTTGCTGTGTGGAATATAATTATGCATTTGGACAACCTTTTAAAAATTCCTCTAAGAGTTTACTACACATCATTATTTATTTACACCTACTTACTAAGTTCTAAATTTCAAAACTTTATAAGTACCAAGTAAGTAATTTACTTAAAACAGGTATTTCTGTCATCAACCGCATTGTCAACATGAATGTAATCTATCCAAGAAAATGTACAAAATTAACATAGTTTCGTGTTATCTATCCGATACTACCATACAAAGAGTCATAACATCACATTCGTGCGCATAACTCGAGTTTTCTCGAAATCAAGAACATCGGGATCGTGCGCCGAAATCCTTTGAACCACCGACGACTAACTAACGTCGATTCACCGATTACTCGAATGACAGACGCGCGTCACTATTATCGACTCATCTGTAACTATTCGCAATGACAACTTGCCCCTCACTAGTGTTCAATAGGGATGCACTGTGGTTTTGTAATCCGGAGTTTTTTCCGTATTTTATCGTAACCCGCGTAAAACATTAAATATAGATCTAGAGAAAATTAAGTAACTGAGAAACCTCGACATTTTAAGTAATGGAAGTAAATACAATTTTAGTTGTAATTGGTTTATTTGGAACTAAATAAGTTGACTAAAATATCTGGCAAATCTGGCAATACGATCACTTTGCTTACCAGCCCTATAAGACAGCGTAAGGCTCTGAGAGTTTTAACTAGCTGGATTGGATCGCGTCGTATCTATCAATCAAAGAGAACAAACTACAAATTGGTTGAGAACAGCAAATTGATTCGATTACGCTCTTCTCTTATTGAATTCAGCGGCGCTCGCCTAGCTTTTACACGTCGGATTTAACGTAATAAAAGTTTGTTAGAAACTTTATGCATTTACGTAAGGTAACTCTGGTTATATCGAAATATAAATAAAAAACGACTGAACATCGAACATTGGCAAAATACTTTACAAATAAAAAACAGACAACAGTATGCATAAAACAAACATTCTATCGAGCCATCCATTGTCGTAAAAACGAATGGTCACCAATCAATCAACCGGTGGAATAACGCAACTGGCATGGCAATGGCACCCGAGTACTAGGCTCTCATAACCAGCTAGGCGTTAACGCTAGTATGGGGGGCGGGCCGGCGGCGCGCCAGACATTCCCTTTCCAACGCCCAATCCACTTAGAACCACCCTGTCCCCGCGTTATGCCTTTCTAGTTAGGAAAGGAGAGTGGCACAGTTTGTTTCGGCAGGTCTTTGTTCGGTGGATGCTTTTTGACTACCTGCTTCGTTTATATGATGCCCTGGTAGTTGTGAGTCATTGCGCGCGGTTGGTTTTAGTACTGACGTACCCAAAGCAGAGTAAAATCACAGAAAAGTTGTCAAAAAATGAGTGGAATGGAACGTAGTCAAAATAAGTTATTGGATATTTCGGGATGTTTTTCATTATTCTTTTATACTAATTTTGACAAAATAAAAACCTAGAAAAAAATACTCCAGAATTAAAATAGTGTTTTTGTTTTTCCCTCAGTAGAAAATTAGTTTTGGTAAACAGTACATCACCGCTTTATAAAATTGGAATAAGCGCCATCTATCCACCTTTGCCCTAAGGTTATGTTGCTGAAGAGTGACGCGGCCTCCTCTACCAAACCAAAACCAACACGCCTCGTACGTATGAATCTGTGTGGCGCATGTGAATTGAGAATACCAGCAATCTCTTTACAAATTCTGCGACCCTAGTATTTTTGGTTCCATATTTGGAACTTTCCACTTTGTTAGCGCTGACGTTTTCGTAACTACTAAGCTTTTTTTGATTTAGGTAGTCGCAACTTATTAAATGATACAATGCATTTTATATTAATTTTCATGGGTTATTATTATAATTTTTGTACGAATATCTACATAGACAATTGCAATAGTAAAAAATCCTTCCAAAATACAGAATGACTAGGCACAGGTCATATTATGCTGCATTAGCATTACAAAACGCAGACCGTGAGATATGGGTCGCAGATGCTCGCCCGCGCGGCAATTACTGCGCAATATAATAATTGTTTCATTTCGGAATGGTCTACTATCCAGCTACTGCAAATTTGCAAATTAATAGACCTCTCACTAAACAACCACTGACTCACAAAATTTTAGGGAAAAGTTTGAGAACCAAGAGAGCGAAAGCAAATCGAGAATTAAAATACCACTAAGTATATCCACTGTAATAGATTGAAAGATAAAACTGTTGTTAATTGAGCTGTTACTTCGGCTTTACGACTCCAGCACTCAAAGCGAAGACTATCTATTAAAATCACTAAACAATACCTGTAGAATCAGAAAATCTAAACTTCGTGTCGTGTGGGAAAATAATCTCGAGCGCAATCTACATCCAAGCTAGGTCCTAATTAATTTAGTAATCGTTCGTGACGACTTATTCCGGCCCTAGACCGAACCACGAACCTAACGAAATCACGACTCTGCAAGACAACGATAATCGTTATTTTAAATTTATTAAAATGTCCTCTTTAAGGACTATATCGGAACTCCTATATCTGACTGTATAATTTATTCTTGCATTGGAGGTACGGGCTAAACAATGAGGGCTATTATCATTTCTTAAGGAGCACGTTTTGATTTATAAATCCCAAGCAGAAAAACGAGACTGCGCGAAAGTGGATTGCACATCTACTTGATTATTTCAACAAAGTCAGTCGTTTTTTTGGTTTAAATAAAAGCAAAAGATGTACTTTAAACGTTTAAACAGAAATCTATCATTATCGATGACATGAAAGTTAAAGCTAGCATTTGAAAACCCGGACATAAAGCACAGCTTCTTTATGACTCTGTCAAAATGTTATGTTGTTGAACTAAACGGTTAGACTGGAGAACAACGTATCGCCAACGATTTTCTTGACAAAGTCGGCACAATGCCGGCATGCTGGCAACAAATGCCGTCGTGTTGCCCTCAGGGCCCCTGGGGCGTCGCAATTAAAGTCCCGCTCGTAAGGTGATCAGTTGATCTGACTGATGAATTACCGCTGAATAGAATTTCAATCGATAATTCATGTTATTTAAATAATCCAATTATAAAAACTATCAACAGTAAAGACCTGGTAATTCTGGCTAAGATCGAGAAATTGTGGTAAATCGTGAATCCCACGCATCTGAGGAATCAATTACCGAAATCGAGAATTCAAGAGACAGCGAAAGAGAAATCAAACAAACAATTATACACCCACGGAGTGTGATTTACGGTGCACAAATTTAATTATTTGAACTCGGGTTTAGGAGAAAAAAGGGCATGGGATAGCTGGCAAAGGCATAACGAGGGCGAACGGATGCGCGCAGGCCCGGCTAACAAGTAACAACAGGGCACGCCGGCGACTTTGATTCCCGCTGTGCGACAGGACCGCTTGCGTGCACATTACGCGACCCCGAGCCTGTGGCCCAAGCCTCGAACGAAGCGAAATCCTAAATTGGCAGAGATGACCTAACATTGTAGAACGCAATAGCGACAATACTTGCGCTTTGTCTGTCAGAAATAGAAATACATTATAAATTTTGATTTTATAAAAATAAACATATTATTTTATTTTTCATTAAGTAACAGCCTAATCAATAAAAGTTTCCATCTAAAGAGAGAGTTTAATATTGCAACGAATCCCTTAGTAATTCATTTGTTAACCCGTGCAAATCAATAAAAACTTAAGATCTCGATAAGTGACGTATACATCAATTCATTTAATATTGATGAATCTCTAATAATAAAAAGTCAAGCGCAAGCTCATTAGAAGTTAGATACATTTGAAATACTCTTTATTTCTTCTGAATTAAAAGAAAATTAGCACACAATCGCAACGTCGTCACCGTTACTTACATCAAACAATTTGTTTTCTTTACCTATTTCGTCCCACAACTGGACATGGGTCTCCTCCAAACTCTTCCAACCATCTCGATCTTTGGCTGAATTTCACCATTCTTTACCAAAAGACATCGTCCCGCCAACGTTTTACAGATTAAAATTAAATAATGCTATTCTCTAGCTGACTGAACCTATCCTGTCCTGAATGCAAAGCTTAAGGCATCGTGCATTCGCGGTCCGCTTTACATTTACATCCAGGTTTAATGGTTGATTTTGACAGACATCCCTACACAGGCCGCATAGACGTTTCTACACGCATAGATTGACAATGTCTGCTCACTTAATGAAGCTACCGTCGATCCCGAGGCACATAGGGAAATGCTCGGCGCTTTGCTTTGCTGCCTCTTAAGTTCTGACGTCTGCTCGAATAGTTCACAAGACAGTTTTGTTTGTTATGCTTATGGATGTAAAAGATACTAGGGCAATTACAAGGATTTAGGGGATTAATAAGTAAACTTGGCACATATCGGTAACGGACCATTTGGGATAATTAGGTATTTTATGTTAGGTATCTAACTTTTGAGATATTTAAAACATTAGCTGTTATCATTTAAGGGCGTGAAAATTTAGACAAGCAAGACTTTATTGACGATCTCTACCATGCCGTCGGTCGTGATACTGTTTTTTTTCCTTTTAAGTTTATGATGAATTTTTAAATTGACAACGTCCACGCAGAAAAAAACGGCTCTAACCAATATATTGTACAGAAGATCACTTTTGCGTATTGATTCAGTTGAGAGGATTATTTTTTTAGGACAAGCCTAGATTAGCCAAGAGTCTATCTCAACATTATTTCAGACATTTCAGCTTTCTGCAAAAGTAGGCAAAGAAAAGGAAATGAAACATAACCTCGTAGTTATGTTCTGTAGCAACAAGGTGTAGTAGACATATTTAAAGCAAGACATGGACGATCTTGAACCATCTTTGAGATGAAAAAAAAATCTCTATGTACCTAACCTATGGACTTAATATTTTGGCAACTACCTATACAGTTAATAATTTTAATCCCAAAGCGAGAATAAAAGTAAACTAGGTACCTACTTGTTAGATTTCATTGGTTAATCTTAACAATAGGTAATGATTCCGTTTCTCATTCTCCTGCACACATTTACAATTATTATTATTGCGTTGCGTGCATAATAGTCGATTAATTTTAGACGTTTAATAACAAATAGAATGCAAAGTTAACAAACTAGTCCGGTTAAAATTAGTTGTTGATAAAACAGAAGGCAAGCATGCAACGCGCAATTGTAGGCCCGACGGGGGGCGCGAATACGAAATTGTATCCTAATTAGACTTGAAAAACGCTTAGGATATAAATTACTTTGCGACTATTTTAAAGCAATCTATTAAGTTTAGAGTTCTGTTATAAAGGTACCTAGCTCGTAGGTTCCAGCTAGATCTTTAATTATAATTTATTTTGTCTATTAATTTGCCTTTTTAAATGATGGGATAATACGTCAAAAAATTTTTTTACGGATAAACTAATCATAATCCGTATTTGGAACAAGTAATTTGTGAAATCGTAACACTCACTTGCACATCTCTAAAAATCGTATATTGGAACACGTAACGCCATCTATCGACAACTTTTGGCGGATCAGCTGTCACTGTCACAATTTTATACTTTAGGAATTAAATTAGTTCTAAGGCCATAAACCTTTATTAAACTATTAAAAAAGTCGTTTTTAACTACGGATGTGAGAATTTCAGCGTAAATAATGTAAAAACAGCGATCGTACTTACAGAAATAAACCTTGTAAATACAGCTGACAACTGTCAAAACTTTCATCACAAATGTTCACAAAAACACAATCAAATAACGTAAAACACAATGCAAAATGGCTCTAAAGCGATAAATAAAGTAAATTTAGTAAAAAATGATCATTTAGACACTTTTTCGGCAATATTCCATACATAATTTGTCAGTCACAAAAACATAACCTCTAGCCCCAAACAAATTAGATTTTTGTATTCATTATACAACATTTTCATGAATGTGATAATCTGGACACCGTACTTCTTTGATTAGAATACTTTGCAACTTATCTGCATAAGTATTTTTTATATTTGTTAAAAAATTTAAACCAAACTTCCAAAATTGTTTTACAGATTCACTAACAAAATCCTCAATTCCTAACTATTTTGTAATTTAAAAAAGTACAACATTTTAGCAGTACTTTTATGTAAATAGTTAGAACATAAAGAAATGATAAAAATCAATATTGTTATTTAAATTTGGATTGCTCATCGCACACCTGAATATAAACATATTTCACAGTTTAACCAGGGTATTGAACATTTATCAGGCACTCTGTATTTTTTTTCCTGTTGCTAATGTTGTGTAGTCATAGGATTTCATTGCACATTGCCACAAACATCAGTCCCGGTTCAGAATGACCCATATGGAATATTGCCAAAAGCGGTGTCGGCAACCCACCTTCTTCATAATGCCAGTCTTCCGCTTGGAGAATGTAGTGTAACGCCGCAGTTTGTTGTCTATATATTCCATTTTGATCTTAACTCGACCCTTGGTCTTTTTGCCATTGGATGGGGGTGACTTCTTGGGTTGGAGGGAAGCGTAGCCATCGTCTGTGATGTCAGGCATGGTGCAGTGCTCGAGGCCTACACTCTGCGAGGGTCGCTCGTCGTAACACTGGTCCGAGGTGCGCTTGACTCCAGGCCGAGGCATGGGGCACTGCTGCATGCCGGGGCGCAGCGCTCCGCCGCTCAGCGCGCCCGGGGGCCGGCCTCCGCCGTACATGTCTCCCATCTCTCCCAGTAGTCCCATGCCGTAAGGCGACCCGAAGCGGGGCTCCCGTGCTCCGCCCGGCGCGTCCATGATAACCTCGCAGTACGCCACAGTAACCGGTGCGCACGCGCGCTATGTGCACCTCACCGTCCGAACGTCGAACGGAGACTGACCGAAAACGCGAAAGAGCCGAGGGCGGGACTGACGAGTCGGCCGCTCGGACCGCGACTGACTTCGCGCGGCTGCGTCCCGCGCGCCTCGACTGCTACCCGTCTCGCTCGCACGCCGCGCCGCCGCGCTCCGCAGAGAGGGATGGAGGCGCCGGCCGCGGTAACCCGACACATCACTAGGAAAAACCGGGAACCCGCAAACAGTTTTCAGCGCCTGAAATCCGCATTTAAAATAGAGCTTTTATTTTGAGTTTATTTCGTAAATAGAAATAATAGAGTCGGAAGTGGAGCGATCTCGCGCGGCGCGGGGCGGTGGGCCGAGCCGTGCCATATTTAGACGCGAGCCGTGCCAAATATGGCATTCGACGGTCAAATGGGGGCCTGAAATCCCTCCTACTTGCAGCTGGCGATTTTCACGTCTAATTGTAATTAAAAAATTTGTCACGCCGCGTCTTGAATGCTACGTGTGTGCACTAACAAACACCTACCTACGGGTAGGTCCGTCCAACCCAGTAGGAGTAGTTTCATAGGTAGGTAGGTAGGTATTGCTGCTTCTATGACTGCACCTGTCCAAAGTGTCCTTTATTTAGGTACTTACCTACAAACCTACGTAGGTTTTACCATCTTTAGGAGTAGGTGAGTAGGTAAATATTCGTCATGTAGATTTTAAGAAATAGGTACTTACCTAGGAACTTATGGTCCATCGAGACATAGGTAGGTTGGTAGATAAAGTGTAAGTAGGTAAAGTGTTATGTTTAGTAAAATTTTAATTTGAAATATTTTGAAACTTGCAGGTCTCATGATCTGTTTGGCATAACCCAATAATTAACTAGAGCCTATATTTTCAAACATTTATCGACTGACGATAACGGTAAGGACATTTCAACCCACCTGGTAGTAGCAAATATTAGGCAAAGCTTTAAATTAGCGACATTTAACGGCTTTTAACACATTTTATTAGTATATTAGCAGAAATTTGTAAGTTTTCTGTGGCCGAGCGTGGCCGCCCACTGTTGAGCTGTTTTTCCATTTAAAGGGTATTTTATTGTGCTTACTCAGTCCTGAGTTCATTTAACTCGGAGGCCACAATGTTGTTTTTAAATACGTGTACCTACTTATAAGATTATTCTGGGTCTAATCAAAAGTTTATGATGGCACAGGCGCTTTCAACTGTATGTGCCTAGGTATTTCTAAAGTTAAAACGAATAGGCAGTGAATTAAGGTTTGACCGCCGGAATAGGCGAATAGCCTAATATTTATAAAGAAGGTGGTATAGATAGATAGCTACATAAAACTTAGGGCAAAAATATTAAAAAAATAGGCTTACGAAATAATTGAAGAATTATAGTTTTACTAGCTGCGCCTCGCGCTTTCACACAAAACTCCCTATGTGTTAATCCAGGGTCCAGGGTATCACCTATCTACCTACATTATTTACCAAATTTCAACCAAAACGGTCAAGCCGTTTTTGCGTGAAAGAATAACAAACACATACAATAAGTACACACATTCTCACAAACTTTCACATTTATAATATTTGTAGGATAGTAGGATTTCCTTTTATTGTTAAAGGAAAAAGTGACGTAGATAAAATAACACAACTCTTGCACGTCTTATAAACAGTTTGCGATCATAAAATATATTCTTTCAATTAAGAATCATGGTTTACCAGGTTTAAGTATAACAGGGACCGTGGAGATTCGCACTTGCTTGATGGTAATCTATTTAGTACGAGATCCGTTCCAGCACTTCCAGCAAGAACAGAAGTCTGGAAAATGAGGACAGTGGCATACCTAGCAGTAGGATAAGTTAGTTTGTTTGTTTGTAGAGGTTAATCTCCGAAATTCAGAAATTCTTTAACTGATTTTCCTACCTTTAAAATGGACTTTTCCGATGAACACAGGCTATATTTCTCTAAGTTTGACGAAAGTAATCTCCAAAACTAGGTACTGAGACGATTTCAAAAATTATTTCATCGATGTGTAGAATAGAATGTCGGGATGGTTATAGGCTATATTTTATCCCGGTAGTTTTATTAGTACACCCGTGCTGCTAGTATTCAATAAATACGATATTATGATCTTCGATGCCACCCGAGCCACTTGATCTCGAGTTGCAGCACGGCGCGCATTCCTCGCCAAAATCGGCTGCGCCCGCGATGGTGATGTTGACGCAACGCCATTCAATACCCGATGTATGGACACCATCATTTTGTAAAGGAACAAAGATATTATTTGAACACCCTGTTTCTACGATATTTTTTTCAGTTAACAATGTGAACTCAAAGAGGGCCCTAAAATAAAGGTCTGCCAAAAATCTGATGCAGCATCATAACTAACAAAATAAGTATAAAGTCAAAGACATTTATTTACAGAAACTAAACCAATACATATTAACATAACTGTACAAAGTACAAATACAGCAAGGTGAGTCACCTAAGGACCGTTGCAAACGGTCTATACTATAGGTAGCTCAACTGATCCAAACCACTGCCAGACGGAAGCGTGCCCAAGACACTGGCCGCATTGCCACGCTGAATGTCAATGCTATGATCTTTTGAGCCAAATAAGAGCCAGCCCTCGAATCACGCGTCGCTTCGACCAGACGACGCCCTGAAAGAATTTAAAAATCTAACTTAGTACTTATAGCGTGGTATAAAAACTCAGGCCTATACTCGTACATCTATACTAGATGATTTAGGTATACAGCGGCAGGAGGCAATCTTTGCCTACATTTAATGGGACACTGTATGTAGTGCCTGGGACATTGTAGATGGAATAGGCTTGTCCAGCACCTAAACAATCCTCTCAGCTTAGCCGGTCATATGCACAGGAAAGACAATGGTCAAACGTGGTAGATTCTTTTAAAATTTATATGCTTTACAAGAAATTTCTCAGCAACCTTTTGATTTTAATTTTTGTGCATCGAAGAAGCGCGTTGAAGTCTTTTGTATTGATAATTCTCTTCGTAGCACTTTCGTAGACTTATCTATTACTTAGGTTTATACCTAAATCATTCGTAAATAAAAATTCTATATCTTTTATCTGTATCTATTCTGATGTTATAAAGAGGTACTTTATTTAGTTATTAGAACTTCTACTAGAAATATGGAAGATTTTTCTGTCGCTGTAGAAAAATAATAAAGTTTTCCTAAAGCATGGATTCCCTACTAGGGGTAGGTTGTCATAGTCAGGATGTCAGTGACCTGTGTTTGATTCATAAGCTGCACCTACTTATGGTGAAGTCATATATCGAGTAGGTATGTATGTATGTATATGCTAATGTTGTATTAGAATATAATGAATTGGCGTCATCGCTGACCATTGTTTTACCTTTATATGTTTAGGTAAGTACCTATTACTATGTGGAATCGAAGTACTAAAATTTTATGTTATTTTCGTCAGTCAATTGTTACTACCTACTTACTAAAATATAGGTAAATATTTAGGTATTGAGCACCGGAAAGTTTTACCGAAAAAAAGACTCAACTGACAACTGAAAAAAGAAGAAAAACTTCAGCATGATGTGGGCATGTACCATATTTGTATACCTAAGTGCTAGCCTCTGACTACCCTCTTAGACCCTGGGATGCAGTCGTGAACATAATTCATTTTTTTTTAATTTTCAATGACATGCACTACCTAGTTTTAGTGAATGAGTTGGTCTATTGGGTTCGTTTTATACCTAAGTATCATACCTATCTAACTTGAGTAAATTAAAGCACAACAACTGCTTATAAAGAGAATAAAGCGGTGATCTGATTTCTCCTGCTTAAGCCTCGATTTAATTTACGTTAAATACCCAACATACTTTAGAACTAACAAATATAAGGCCATGTTACACTGAACAGGTGAAAAACGTAAAAGAGTGAGGAGCGCGAAGAATGGACGGAACGCGCGAATCCTGTGTTCCGTTCGCGAGGTGCGCACGCGCATACCGCATTGTAGCTAAATCGCAATGGCGGAAAATAAAGGAATATACTCTACCTAATTGGTTAAAGAGGACTCGTTATGTTGGTGATATTAGGAATTGGACTTCTGTATTGTTTGGCAAGTGGTGGTAGCTTTGAACTGACCTATGAGTTCGTTACCTACTAAGTACCTTTTGTAGTTGATATTGTACTAGTGACATGACCTACCCTATGGGGTGTAGTCTACGCAGTTTTCGAAAAAGTAACCAATGGGTTACTTTTTCCAAAACTGCGTAGACTACAGATGTTAGACAGGTAGACATCGAAACTAACCAAAAGGGCTCAGAATCAGAGTCAGAAATATTTTATTACAAAACGGTTGTACCTAAGATTGGTTTCTAATTATATTACCTATATCAAATTTTAGGGTTTATAATTACACCTACACCTAGGAAGATTATTTTTAAAAATAAGGAGTAACATGGTAGGTGCTATAGTAAAGTACTATACCTACTAAAGTACTTGATGCGGTCAAAAACCCTGCTTAACCCCAACTCCCCAAACGTCGTATTTACAAACAAACAACCTTACAAATGACACGGCAGCCGACACTAAACACACATTGAATCACGCCTATTCTATTAGGCGGAAAAGATGCGATCGCACTTAGAACAAAGCAGTCGGGCGTCCATATATCGAGTACTGCGTACTTAGGTTGAAAGCAGGCAAATAAGTTGGTACCTTAAACTTACTTAAATTAAGTAAGTTTAAGTATACATGCGACCTCTGTGGTGCAGTGGGTGAAAGCTTGCGTGAAATAAGTTGCGGGTTCGATCCCCGCCACGGGATAAAATGCTTGTAAGATCTGCAGATATTTGTTCCAGGTCTACGTGTTTTGCTATCTATAGTACCTATGTACCTATTTCCAAAAAAAATATCCAAGTTGTGAGTAGGTATTTCGTTTTGTGTTGTTAAGCTTGGAACTAGATGACACCGTGTGGCATATCCAGGGATATTTATGATTTACTTCCTCTAATAAAAGTTGTAAAGTTGGTAAAAGCTAAAACCAGGACTTAGGCAGATACCAGTTTTCATTGCAAACGCGCGTTCATCTTACGCATTGTAAGTTACCAGGCGATGTATATAAAGCGCGCTACCTCGCAAGTCGCACCTTTGTCGCACCGCAAGTGTTGCCGTCGGGCAAATATGCACGAACAAAACAACTCAGATTTATTCGCATTACACCGAAACTATTTTAATTAGACCGCGGTTAATCAATAGAGACATAAAAGACAGAAACTCCGCAATAATTGGCTACTAGATGACGTTTCGTGAAATGTTGACTATTCTTTGGTATTGTGCGGAGTTATGTCGCGGAAAATGCATTGTGTAAAGTATCGGCCGACTTTGTACTTAAATTGGCAACGGAGAAATATTGATGGAATTTTAATAGAATTTAGGATTTGTTGTATTTCCGTATTCGCTGTGACTTAATGCCATGGAATTATTTAAGGCACGATATGATTAAGGTTACCTTAATCACTTATGGAGTCTCAAATGCGCCTGGCTAAAGAAACTCTTCTAAGAAATAAAAAAGTAAATTTAATAGTAAACGGTTTCTTTACTCAATATTAAATTAAAGAAAGGACTTAAATAGTTTACGTGACTTCATAATTATAAAAATAACCCTACCGAATAGAGAAGATCCTAGGTATAAATATCAGAATCAGAATCAGAATCAGAAATATTTTTATTGCAAAAACTGTTGTACAATGGTAGGTCTTACATATTATTAGGTACAAGTTTAAACAGCTGTTATCCATTTCGGATGTGCAACGTTACAATAATACAAATAAATTAACCTAGACACAGGTAAATAGGTAGGTATATAAGTAAAATGCGAATTTTAAAGTAGGTATACCTTGGTAGGTACACAAAGATAATTCAAAATGACAAATAACTTGGCAACATTAAAAATGCAAATTTAGGGACCAAAATTAATAAAAGGTACTTAGTATAAATTAGGTAAGTAGGTATTTTTTCATTAGGAATCGATAATTAAAAATAAAATTGTGGTCATCTACCTATCAAAATACTCGTTTAAATTGTAAAAAACACTGTTTACTAGCCAATTTCTAAGCTGGTTTTTAAATTTATTTCCTTCAAGGACTTTAATATTGAACGGTAGCTTATTGTAAATACGGGCTGCTGAAATGAAGGTACCATTTGAGTACATGGCATTATTAATTTGGGGAATACAAATATCATGTTTATATTTTGATCGTAAGGAGTTGACTCGAAATGACTTTTTTTCAAAAAAATAATTAAGTAACGTTGTTTTTGACGAACAGACAAATTTCTAATATGTAAATACAGGTAAGAGTTAATAAATTTTCTTCCTTAAATATATGGCGTAAAGTTTCAGTGTTCTTCATATGATATATTGCACGCAGGCATTTCTTTTGCATTACAAAGGCTGATTCTAGATCTACAGAATTACCCCAAAAAATGACACCGTAACATAATTGAGGATAAACGAAACCATAGTAGGTTTGTTTTGCAATTTCTTTTGATGCAGTTGAGCTAAGTATGTATAATGCGTAGCAATATTTTGATAGTTTACTGTTAATATCGTTAATGTGAGCTTTCCAGTTTAGGTAACAATCTATTTTGAGTCCTAAAAAATTTGTTACTTTTATTTCATTTACCTTATTTCCCCTATTTAAAATGTTTAGCTTTATTTCTGGAGTTTTGTAGTTTCTAAATCTAATTAAATTTGTTTTGCTAATATTAATTTTTAAGTTTATCTTCTCCAACCAATCAACAATATAATTAAGGGTGTTATTTACTTCAGTTTCATATTCAATTGTAGATAAATTATGCTGTGGTATATAGACTGTTGCATCATCTGCAAACATGACACACAAATGTTTGGTTATTTTTGGTAGATCATTAATATATAATAAAAATAAAAGTGGACCAAGAATGCTGCCCTGTGGGACTCCAATAGTTACTAATTCAAATTTTGATTGTTTTCTTTCTACTGTTTTATTATTACTATTAAATGTGTCTATGATCGTAGACTGACACCTATTCTGTAGATAGGAAGTGAGTAAAGATAGAGCGGTTCCTCTTATGCCAATGCTTTCTAACTTATTCAGTAGAATCTGGTGTACTACGCAGTCAAAAGCTTTTGACATATCTAGAAAAAGTGCTACGCCATATGACTTATTATTAACATCTTCTAGAACTGATTTTAACATTTTGAAAATCGCTAATGTCGTGTTTTTTTGTTTTTGAAAACCAAACTGGTTGGGACTTAATATTTTATTTGTAATAATGAATGACTCTAACCTGTTGTAAATAACTCTCTCAAATATTTTAGAAAAGCTAGGTAGGATTGCTATTGGCCTGTAGTTTCCCATGTCTGTCTTTAAACCTTTTTTATGCAATGGTTTTATTAAACTTTGTTTTAGTAAATCCGGAAAACAACCATTTTCTAAGCATAAATTAATTATATATGCTAGAGGTTCAACCACAAAATCTGCCCCACGTTTAATTACTTGTATAGGAATGTTATCATATCCTGCACTTTTTTTATTTTTTAAACTTTTTATTATGTTATTAATTTCTTTCGGGTCAACAGGGTTCATAAAGATACTATTACTGTTTACTTGGGGTGTGTGATAATTTAATTGACTAGAATTTAATTTGTTATTATTTAAATTTATAAAGTATTGATTAAACAGTTTAGCCATGGCATGAGGATTTGTTTCTTGTAAGCCGTTGGCTTCTATTTTTTCAATAGATGTTGGAATTTTATTTACAGGGGTGGTATGTTGTTTAATTATTCCCCAAGTAGCTTTATTTTTGTTGGTGCTATTTTTTATGTATTTTATGTTGACTATTTTTTTTGATTTTCGTATTACACTCTTTATAACTTTACAATATTTTTTATATTTATTTGAGCATTCTTCATTTTTAAAGCTGTTCAAGTATAACTTTCTTTTATTTTTACTCGAAATTTGTATTCCTTTTGTTTTCCAGTTTAATTTTTTTTTATAAGTTACTATTTTGCGCTCTATAGGAATACTCAAATTAAACACAAGACTGAATAGATCAACAAACTCTTTGTACGCTAAGTTTGGGTCTGTTTGTTTAAAAGTTTCTTGAAAATTTATTTGAGATAAATATTTAATAAAAATTTCTATGTGAATATCTACATTTCTTTTTTCAATATACCAAAATTTTTGATGAAAACTTAGGTTAGTTTCTACTTGTATAATTTGAGCTGTATGGTCAGATATTCCTAGATTTAAAACTTCAGTTTTAAATCGTCTGATGTTGGTTACGATATTATCAATACAAGATGCAGTATGTTTAGTGATTCTAGTAGCCTCATGTATTGTTGGTTTCAAATTAAACATCTTTAATAAATCTATAAATAGTTTACTTCTCTTATCGACATTGAGTAAATTTATGTTGAAATCACCCAGCAGTATAATATTTCGTTTATTTGTTCTTGCTTTTATTGTTAATTTATGTAGGAGTGATTCTAGAGATGCCATAAAGAGCCTGAAGTTACTATCTGGTGTTCTATAGACACATAATATTGTTAGATTTATTCCTGTGAGATTTATTCCACAGCATTCAAAATGGGATTCTATAGCTAGTGATTGCATCCATTCAATTTTTGTATATTCAATACAGTTTTTTACATAAATAGAAACACCCCCCATTTTCTTTTTCTTTCTATTATAATTTGTAGCTTTTTTAAAGCCATCTATAGTAATTATGTCAGATTCATTCTCTCGGATATGTGTTTCAGTTAAACAAAGTAAATGTACATTGTGTTTGTTTGTATATAATTCTAATTGATCTACTTTAGATTTTATTCCCTGTACATTTAAGTGTAAGACATTTAGAGTAGATTTTTCATTGGTTCCGAAAAAGATGTTGAGTGTTATTTATATCGGGGGAAGCAGGGATTTCTGCATTTTGTGGAGATTGTGTTTTTATGGGTGTTTTTTGGAAATAGTATGGTATTGTTCCTGGTCTGGCGTGATTTTTGTTTGGGGTTATGATGTCAACATTTTTGTGTGGTATTTGTTTCTTTTCATTCATCTTTCTGAAGAAGTAAGGTATCGTTCCAATTTTAATTTTCCTCTCTGGCTCTGTATTTAATATTTCATTTTGGGTTATTTTATTACTTTTTGTGATATTTTTACCAATAAAGCACTTTTCATAGTCTTGGGTATTTATTTCATTATTTACACATTTAATCATACTATATTTATCTTTTCTATTACGCCAGTTTGATAAAGATACGTATTTGCAGTTTGGAAAGTTATTCGCAATGATTTTAAGAGAATCGTTTAGTTTAACCTCACTTAAGTTACGGTTTCTTTCAATTTCCAGCAGCAGAATATTAGGTTTTGTTACATTTTTTACTAACGAAGTGAGCTCAATAAACAGTTTCGTAGGGTTGTTGTCATTTGTCCCTACTGAAACCACTAGCCAGTCATCTTCTTGTAGAATTTCTTGGTCTTTTTTAGTTGCATGCAAAATTTGCTCTGTACTGGCATCAGGATAACAACTGTTTGTAATGTCATATTCTAAGGCATTTTTATGTTTGCACCGTTCATGTATTAGTAGAGAAGAATAGTAGATTGCTATACAAGGGGATAAAGGCATTTTTTCTATGCACGAGATGGTTTATCGCGCGAGCGTCAGCGAGTGCGATAATAGTTCGAGTGCATAGAAAAGCCTTTTCCCCGAGGTAAGCACTCTGCTTTTCATTACGAATATAAGGAAATTACCAAAAAAATTGATGTAAAATTTAAATTTCACACACGAAAATTAGCTGTCTCGCTTTTTTTTTAAATCGACTAGTTTAATATTGACTAAAAGCAGCTAACGATGGCATGGCATAGCTGCGTTCCAGATTTAAAAAAAAATACTGATTGGTAGAATGGCTATAAAAGTAGTAGGCATTCTACCAGTAGTTTTTTTTTGATGATGAAAAAATTTAAATAAATGAAATAAAATAAATAAGTTAATATAATTAAGTGTAGAGAAGCACAAATTCGTGCAAGAGAGACATAATATCTAGCATCTGATTGAGTTAGAAGAACTTGAACACTTAGCATGCATCACCATGCCACAAAAGAAATGTCAAAAATGAAGTTGACATTTGACAGTTATTTACTTTCCTGCCCTAGGGCAGGAAAGTACTTGTTTTCCCTAGGGACAGAAAATGCTACTTTGAACCCTATAATCAGGCAACTTCGTGCGTACTTTCCGTGTATGAGTAATGAAAAATTCTTTACATGTTTGGTCTCCAATTATGTTTATCTTAGGAGTTCTCTTCGTGTCTGTCATGACATCTTTTTTTGTAACATTGTTTTCCATGCGGCTGATATCATGAACTATAGGATCAAGTGTTGCCTCCGATAGAAGGTTAATTTTTTGGAGATCCAAGACGAGTGCTTTTGTGATTAGTTTTTCCTTTATTTCATCAATTTCAAGCTCTTCACCTGTTTGTTTCTCACATTCAAATTCAGATTTACTAGATTCATTCTGGTTTAATTCCTTAAGCTTTCTTTTCAATTCAGTATTTTCATATTGTAGTTTGTTAACTTCTTCCTTGGCATAAATGAGCTGAAATGTTATCTCTTCTAGTTCCATTTTTAATTTCTCCATTTCAATGTTGTTCTTCTGGGACGTATCAGGTGTGGTGGTTATATAACTTGAGTCATAAGTTTCATCTAGGATTGATTCATTTTCCTGGGATAGTTGCTGTAATTTTCTTGGCTTTCTTCTTGTTATAAAATCGGTTGTGTCATGGTCCTCGATAACTCTTCTTCCTACTGGGGTGTTTGTATTGTCACCTCTGACCCGTTTGCTTATGCACCACTGGCATTCCCATCGATTTTTGCTTTCTCTGGTCATTACCTTGCGAAAAAGCGCCTCTGGCACGTTTCCACATATTAAATCATAAGTTATATTGCAAACTTTACATGTCAAAAATTCTCTGTTACTTAATTTTTGGAGGCATCCACCGCAGTCGGGGTAGATTATAGGCGTCCTTTGTAGAGACATGGTTAAGCTTTGAATAATGTAGGATAGTACCTAAGTAGGCACAGATGTTCAATTGTTCGAATGTATAAAATTAAAAACCTTCACCAACATGCACAAACAGTTTTTAGTAAGTAATTAAAAACCTTCACCAACATGCACAAATAGTTTTTTAGGTAGGCATACACTTTAGTTCCACCAAATAAACGAAAAAAAAATAAAAATCAAAATACATACAAAAAGTACATCAACGCTAGGAACCGAACCAGCGTACACTGCATGCGAAGCGAAGTATGCACACACTCAGCTACCGAAACACTTACGCTGCAGTACGAAATTTAAAGTTACAATTTTGGAGCAATCGACCGTTATAAAATTTGGTTATAACGCCACTGTTCAAGAGTTCATTCAGGGTCAACGTCAATTTTGTAAAATTTACACACATAACCTAAATGTGTTTATTTATTTGTATCACTTGCGACGTATATGTTTTTGTTTAGGTACATGAACACTATTATACGTAGTTTTTCACTATTTTGTTCGTATGTAGGTGTGTATTTATTGTAAGTAGTTTTATTATTTTATTTTATTTATTTTTAAGGTTTTAGGAAAACTTACAGCTAGATTAAGGACATAGTTAACAATATTAGAAGCAGGTGCCTATTTGCGTAGACACATGTTTGCCGATGGCCAATTAAAAGTTTCCACATATAGTAACTGAGATACATTAAAGTTAATTTAAAAAAATGAAAGTAAGTAGACGACCAAATACAGATAAATACATACAAATAAATACATATAATAAACATTAAAAAGTAAAACAACACTTATCACTTGCTTGACAAAAAATCACAAAAGTAGGTTTACTGATCATTGTTAAAGAACCGATCACTTAATAATCGCTTGAGCGTAGGTATAGATGTATTAAAGAAATCAACGTCTACGCCTGACTTCACCAAAGTATTGAAGGAGCTACATGACCTTAGCAAAAAAGCATTTTGCCTGTAATTTGTGCGAGTGGTAGGAATGTGAAGTGTGTTAGGATTTCTAAGGGAGGCTGTGTTACAGCGTAGTCCTATTGAAGCCAACAGTTCCGGACAATCCACTGCGCCATTCGCAATTCGCAGAAGATACACCAAATCAGCTATTTCTCTTCGTTCATACAAAGGTAAAAAGTGAAATTTCCGACACCTCGCCAAGTAGTCTGGTAAGAATATATTAGCTCGATACTGTAAGTACCTAACAAACCTTTTCTGAATTCGTTCAAGTCTAGTAGAATAAAAATCATAGCGGGGATTCCATACTTGCGAAGCGTATTCCAAATGACTCCGTACATAGGCACAATATAAAATTTTGAATGTTTTAACACATGAAAATTCGGATGACATTCTGAGGACAAAGCCTAAAGCACGAGATGCCTTTTTAATAATTTTGTTAATATGATCATCGAATAGCAATTTATTATCAAACGTCACGCCCAGATCTTTGATAGAGTCTACTCGTGAAATTACTGAATTACATAATGTGTAATCAAATGTAATAGGTAAAGGTTTGCGTGTAAAAGAGCAGACATAACATTTAGAGACATTTAAATATAGTTTATTGATAGTGCAGTAGTTGGCAAATAAATTTAAGTCATCTTGTAAATGGTGTGCGTCCTCAACATTATTTACATTATTGTACCAAGGTATTTTGTTGTGGTCACAGTTTAAATGTTGTTTTCTAGAGAGTTCGTTTAGGATAACAATAACACGTTATAATTGAACACTGTGAAATACTTTTCATCGACTTTTACACTTGTTTTCACTTAAAAAACATTTTTAAACACAAATTTACATTGGAGAAAATTACAAGCGGTGTTTACTTGAAGAGCGCCACCTGGCGAAAAAAAAAAAAATATGTATTTTAAGGTGGTCTAATTTTGTAAATAGGTAAGTGATAAAAGACAAACCACAGATTATACGTTTGATGACTGCCATGGTACTAATAATTTAGGGTAAAATAAAATAATACAATGAAAAACTGATATGTCTTCTTTTATTCTCATTTAGAAGTGTACTATTTACATGCTGTACATAACTCAAATTAAATACCTAATAAGTACTTTACATAAAACACGGACACAAAATTAATAATAACAACAAAAGGTTTCTTAACTTTAATATCAGAGTGGGATGATATTGTTCGGGAAAATGTTTAGAGGTTGGGACAAAAACAGACAGACAGATTCAAAATTACTGACTGATTAATAACATAGCATAGACCGCTTAACTCAAAAAGCGATAAACTCGACCATTTCATATTTTCATTCCGAATAACAACTCACAACGAGACAAAGAAAAGACTTACATTACTTAATATCGATTTTGGTTACAGACCATTTTAATGTAGTATAAATTTGATAATATGATGAAATCTTAACAAAATTTCTACATGCTTTGGGACATCATATTTCAGTACCTATTCTGTTAGCATGTTAAGTTATCGTATAAACTTTTCAATCGGTATTATTATCCCTATTTTACGTCAAATTAATTTCTTGTTATCATCATCATCATCATCATCATCATCTGTATGTCTATCCAAACCTCAGAACACAAAGACTTGAAAACTGTACTTAATTGGCAGTGGTATACAATTCCGTTAGCTAGTAAGCAGTTATTTAACTAAAATTATAAATTACTCAATATATTGTCATTTAGTCACATAAAGCTATGATCTGACTTGTTATAAACAATATCCAAAAACAAGCTTTGTTTTTACACTTTACAACAAATAAAAATTATGCACATAGCACCCAAAATCAAAAAAACAATTGGTAGACGTATTATAATAAACGCGTGTCATTTGATTTTATACAAAAGTCGATGTTTGTTGTAAAAAATATATAAAATCCCCTCATTTTTAAAGTAGGTTAAAAAGGTAATTTCTAAAAATTATATCTAATAGCTGTCATTTTCAAACTCAAGACCTAAATCAAGTAACTGAATATCAATTATTTCATATGAAACAAAATAGGCCGATAAATAATATTCTAACAGTTATAATATAATCTAAATGAGATAATTATTAGTGTTCTTAGAAGACTTTTGTCATTGCTTTTATTCCAAAATTAGGTATATTAATTATTCTACGTATAAAAATTAATTTAATTCTCCTAACAATTAAATTATCTTATACTAAACGGACAACATTAATGTTTTAATTCTAAAAATTTGACATTCCTTTAAAAACTAAAGCATTTTTTTAAACTGCGTTTGAAATCAAATTACATTTTTGAAGCTATTACATTTTAAAAGTATCAGAAAGCATACCTACTTTTCTTTGACAAAAATTAGTTATTTTTCAAAAATCTGTACAAATCTGGAAAGTAAAATCTGTTTCCGAATTTGCAGCTTTTGTCGTTTCTAAAGATTTTTTAGGTATTTTTATGTATTTTCTAGCACTTAATTCTTAAATATTTATCTAATTTACTTAAACTAAACATCAGTCATTCTGATATCGGTAACACACCATAGACTAAAGTCTGTTAAAAAAGAAAAAAAAAATTAAATGTATTTATAAAAATAATAAATGCATTAGAATCATAAATACTCAGAGACTAGTGGCTTACGTCTTTGGCCATGATTCATAAATTAAGAAAGAAAATACAAATATAAATCTATTACAAAAATCAAAAGATAAATCTTAAAACACATAAAACATTAGAAATAAACAATAAAAAATGTATACGAATGTACTTTTGATTTTGATTTATACAATCTATTAATATAAAGTCATATTCTTCTAATATTTACACATACACAAAAAAACGTCTCAAAAGAGCAGTAATTCATTTTTTTTACACAAAAATTGCGATAAAAATTATGCCTTCTATGAAACTACATTATTTACTAAGAAAAATGTGCTTGCTATAATTAATTCTCGATTTCTTTAACCAACTTACGGATGTCCGTAGGTCCATCACCATAGCAACTTTGTTTTTACAACATAAAATGTATGAAACTTTTTGACAGATAACAACGTTGATATGTCGAAACCTACGGCCATCCGTAAGTTATAGGAACCGGCCGTTATACTACATTATTATTTATTAGGAATTTCCATTTTTTCCTTTCGCGCAAGCACCGATATGTCAAAATGACTAAATAAACTAATTTATCTATACTTTTTAGAATCTCTTTACTTCCTAAAAACTACGGACAGATGGCATCTTTATTAGGTACATCATTTCAGGTCAAATTATGACTCTTTGACAAGAACATAAAATTTAAATAAGTAAATTATTTATTTTTAAATATCAAACGTTTCGCTCATTATTGCTATAGATAAAAATTTAACGGCTAAATTAATAAAAGTTGTCAAAAGTAGATTAAATAAAGTAAAAACTGATGTACAATACAATAAACTGGGGGTGATAAATAAATTGTGATATTCAATTTAACAAAATTTATAAAATAAACGATTGCTTTTGTTATATTATAAATAATGTAGATGGTAGGTAAGTTCGCTAACTAATGAATCCGATTTTTTTTTTTTTGAAAATTATTGCCCAACTTAGATTAAGAGATATGTTTAGGTATTGTTCTATGTTTAATTGTTAAATCATTTATTATTATTATAATAAAGGAGAACTATTTATATACTTATATTAAGTTTTTTAGATAACAATATCGATATGGTAAATTCATTACTTATGTATTTTATATATTAAAAGAAAGTGTGAAAAAAAAATAAAAAAAAAAAAAAAAACTCAAATGGGACTGGGCTGGTCACGTTTGCCGCATGTCAGGAGACCAGTGGGCCAAACTGACCACGGAGTGGTGCCCCGATACGTCGCGACGGCGACGCGGCAGACCGCGAACAAGATGGAGGGACGAACTCGCCAAATTCCGTGCCGACTGGACCATTATCGCACAGCAAAGGGATGAATGGAGGGAGTGGGGGGAGGCCTTTGCCCAGCAGTGGGACATTGAGGGCTCATAAAAAAAAAAAAAAAAAAAAAAAAAAAAAAGAAAGTGTGATGAAAATATCAGAAAAATTTAAAAACCCAAAAACTGGTTTAACTATAAACACTTATTTCAGCTTAAACTCAGTATTTGTATAATAAATATTAAAATCAAGAAATAACAATACCACACGGTAATTTCATACATAAAAAATCTATTTGTGTTCATATTGTAGTACACTAAATTGTTAATAGAGGGCGTTTTTCTCAGTTTTAGCGTTGATATCAAAAGTAAAAATCACAATTCCAAGATGGCACAGAAATACTATTTTTTACTAAGAAAATACCTTGATTTGACCAAAATTAACTTGTTCTTAAGTAACGATGTGGCCAAATATGGTGTCCATGAACACCCATGACTTAAAGAGACCAAGATTAGAGTCCTAAGGTAAAAACAATAGTTTCACGTTTTCTTCCTGTCATTAAAAAAAAGGATTGCAATCGATTTATTTAGTCTTTTCACATAAAGTAATTCATTATAATTTATGTATTTCATTAAATTGTGACAGTTAATAAAACAAAATTTAAAACTTTTGATTAAAAATGTTCGCAAACTGTTTTTTTTTTAATGTTAGGATTTAAGGATTTTTGATTTCATAAATGTAAGGAACGTACATTTTTTTATATTTTAATCATCTTCATTTACTAAAGGGCATTTTTCATTCTTAAATGTATAATAAAGGCGAGCTCTAGAGAACTACTTAGCATTTTCAAAGATTTTTTACTACTTACCTTATTCATGTGAATTTAAATTGGATACAAATAAAAATCAACAAAAATAAGTTGGTGACATTAGGTCTACTCCACACAGCAAAACACGAAATTTCGGCATCAAATCGCAGGTCAGCTTAAGTTGGTGAGAACTGAATTCTGAAGGAAAACCAACATAAGCTGACCTGCGATGATTGTCACGATCGTTTTCGATTTGTAGAGTAGAGGGGCAGAATCGCCACTAATGCTGTTATACCCCAAAATATTTGTCTATAGAAAATAAAGATACTAATTTAGGGATTTTTAGGGTAAAATAAAAGTAATGGTACTATTTCTACGTTACCCTGGTTTTGGGGACGAAATCCCATTTCTCACGTACAGCCTTCATCAAATTATGTTATT
Source organism: Xanthorhoe spadicearia (assembly GCA_947086425.1). Lineage (NCBI taxonomy): Eukaryota > Metazoa > Arthropoda > Insecta > Lepidoptera > Geometridae > Xanthorhoe > Xanthorhoe spadicearia. Next base: position 9,385,097 of record OX352202.1, on the reverse strand, counting down.
GTCCACACTTCTAAGTTCATTATCATTTCTTTACATACTAATGTCTGGGTACCTCTGTTCCTAATATAATATCAAAAGAGTTTGTTTGAATGTTTGTGTTACAAACTAGAAATATCAAGGTCGAATACATTTTTTTTTTTTTTTTTTTCTAACCTATACTGTCCCACTGCTGGGCAAAGGTCTCCCCCAATTTTCTCCAACCATCTCTGTCCTTTGAGTCATTACAAATTAAATTGACATTTTTGATTATGTAATTTCTATATTATTTCAGTCGCAATGTAAAATTTACTAAAGCGAGAAATATTATAGTTTTTTTTGGAAATTCGTTCAAATTATTTTACTACATTTAACTTTAAATTGGTATCAACTTAATAGATTCATTATTTAATTTAAGATGCATCTAAAATAAAACAAAATCTATTCAAACATTTCACAAAAAATTTAGAAAAAAATAAAATATCTGAATGTGAAAAGGAAAATAAAAACAATGCGTTTAATATCACTCAATCTTCCACTTCTTAATTGAACATTACGCTTATTAATTAAAAATTACTCTTTATAATTTGATTTAGGAGGCCCCAGACATATCCTTACAACTTCTATCATATCTTCGAACGAACGAACGAACGGTATACTTCCAACAGTTTTATAATTATACTAGAACGAATGAGTCTATTGACGTATGTCTATTATGTTCTATTGAAATACCTAACTGCAATGAATATACATTAATGTTCATTCTGAAAAACAAAATACATTTATGGCCTTTTCGAAAAAAAAAGTATAAAATCATGTTTAAAAGTTTTTTGTTTTGATCCAGAAGTCTCAATCTAATAGTGACCTAAATATTTTCATTGTTATTTTTCACCATTTTGTGGGTGGTAAGATTTGTATCAAGCAATTTCCCATTTTTAGAATGTCATTCGTAAAACTATATAATTAATAGATAAAATTGATTGAAATAAAATTTTAAGTCCTACCATGGACTAAGCTTCGTCTATGATCTACTTTAGCAACCAATACCGTTTTTAACAAACTGATATCATTCTACTCAAGGCAGTGTCAAATAACTATCGAATCCTCACTTCGGTATTATTCGGCTTTCCGAACACAAACCGAAGAACCAATAACATTCCATACCTTCGGCTTTAGTTAGCCGAAGCGTATACCAATATGGCCGTATCGAATATTTTTATATTATGATATTACACCACTTCGGTATTATTCGGCTTTCCGAACACAAATCGAAGCGGCAATAAAATAATCCATACCTTCGGCTTTATTTAGCCGAAGCGTGTACCAATATGGCCGTTAGACTCCATGTTTCCAAGATGGCGGCTCAAAGCGCGCCAATATCGGGATATGCGTGTGGGTAGGTACCGGCTTCTCTGTATTGTAGGGGGTCGGCTCGGAACTCGACAGACTGAAAGAGAAAATATAATGTTCATTATTATATTTGACGACCTCTGTGGCGCAGTGGGCGAAAGCCCGCCTGAGACGCGGAGGTTGCGGGTTCGATCCCCGCTACGGGACTAAAATTGTATGTTCTGCAGATATCTGCAGAACATACAGGTTGTTCCGTGTCTGGGTGTATTCTATCTATAATATGAGTGTACCTAAGCATACCCCCTTTCCGCTCAACGTTCTTTTTAGACTCGTATTATTCCTGTATGATGTGTAATTATACAATTTTACTAAGATAAAAAAGTATTTTTTTCATCTTTGAAGGTGGAAGGCCCAGGTGGATATAGAGAAACGAGCTTGACAATTTTGATAAGGAATGGGCCCTTATCGCTGAAGATAGAGAGATGTTCGTCAGCGAGTGTACCCAAACATAACCCATTCCCCTCAGCGTTCTTTTAAGACACAATATTATACCTGTATGATGTATAATAAAGTATAAAATGTTACCTGTAAAGCCATCCGTCCATATATCTTAGTGAATCTGTCTATGCATGCGGATCGTTGCGTCATGTGTCTGGCGTCAGCTGATAGCATCTCTGTGTTCGTACATTCGGGACATTTGAACTTCTTTCTCGGCGTCACCTGGAAAGTCAAATAAGTGAACTTAATAAAACTTTTTGAGTTATCATCACGTTTCGAATATAATAAACACTTAAATCGGGATTACCACAGCGTAGTTGGTACTCGTGTTAACATAGTTGAGTTAAATTCATTTTTAAGCTATTGCATAGCTTCTATCGCGGGCCATGAGCGTGGAGACCATATCCAGAAATTCCGTAACGAAAACACATAACGCTGTCACTTTAGTTCAGCAACTCGCCTCTAGGTGGCATGCAATAGCTTTACCGCGGCAGTCCCCGAGTGACACACGTCTATTTTTTTTTACTTAAATAATTGTTTTAAACATGTTATTTAAGTTAGAATCAGCAATAAAGGCTTATTTTCTTTTTATTGTCAGATCCAATATCTCGGGTCATGGTCTTAGTCGCCATTAAACAATGAAACAACGGAACAGTTGTTTAGATAATCGTCGGATAGAAGTCGCGTGTCCCAACGAATTGTTTCCTGCTGTATAAGATTTAACTGATGGTTTTGATGTCAAACGGGGGACAAAATCAAAGATAAGGCTAAGATTTTATGGTAAAGTTAAACACTAACCCCATTATGCATATTCGACCTAAAACCTGTATATAACCTGTATTAGCTAAAACGCTTATTAAATCTGTTGCTATCTCTTTTCGTTGACATATGGGTGACAAGAAAAAAACGTTCTTAAAACCTGTATTAAATTGTCAAGTTTTTATGAATAAACCCCTAAAGTACTAAACACATTAAAATACCTAATTAATAGCAGAAATTAACACCCATTTTCTATGCAGAGATGATTTATCGCGCGAGAATAATAATTGACATTCTCATTCTGCCCACATTGGACCACACTAGCTCTTAATAGAGACGAGTGGAAGGAAGGAAGGGAGGCCTTTGCCCTGCAGTGGGACGCTACAGGCTCGTAATAATAAATGCAGGAAAATGACACATATAAATATCTTGGTTTGCATGAAGGTAGAACAATAAACCATGTACAAATAAAGAAAGAACTACACAAGGAATACTTTCATAGATTACACCAGATCTGCAAACGGCCGCTATGCTCCAAAAATTTGTTTAAAGCCATTAACACCTATGCTATCCCAATCCTAACCTACTCCTTTGGAATAGTGAAATGGTCAGCTACTGATATTAAAAAACTAGAAAGTAAAACACGAGTAACATTAACTAAACATAATAATTTGCACCCTAAATCAGCTATTGAAAGAATGTCTATCCGAAGAGAAAAAGGGGGTAGAGGATTGGTTGATATTAAAAATCTCTGGGACCAACAGATTAAGAATCTTCGCGACTTCTTCTTTGACAAAGCGACTACTAGCAATATACATTTAGCAATAATAGAAACTGATAGAAACTATACACCTCTAAATTTAAATAACCGTGATATAAATTTTAAAACTCCTTTAGAAAACACAACTGCTAAATTTTTGCAATGGAGGAACAAGGAACTACACGGGAGACATCTTAAAGACCTTGAGCAACCACATGTAGATTTACATGCTTCAAATAAATGGCTCAAATTTGGTTCCCTTTTCCCTGAAACCGAAGGTTTTATCATAGCCATCCAAGACCAAGTAATTAATACTAGAAATTATAAAAAGTTTATCCTAAAAGATCCAAATACACAGAATGATATATGTAGGAAATGTCATCGTCTGCCAGAAACAATTCAACACATCACCGGTGCTTGCCCCAGCCTCACTCAAACAGATTATACACATCGCCACAATCAAGTAGCCCAAGTAATTCACCAAAAACTTGCACAGAAATTAAAATTAATTACAGGAAAACTTACACCTTACTACCAATATGATCCAAAGCCCGTTCTAGAGAGCAACAGCCACAGAATGTATTACGATAGAGCTATTCTCACGGATAAGACAATTCATTATAATAGACCTGACATCACTATAATAGATAAAATTAATAAAGTAACACATTTAATAGATATTGCAGTACCAAATACACACAACATTCAGAAAACTATTTCAGAAAAAATATTTAAATATACTGAGCTCAAAGACGAAATAACAAGAATTTGGAAAATGAATAAAGTATACATAGTTCCGTTAGTTCTCTCTAGCACAGGTGTTATCCCGAAACATTTAATTAACTCTCTCAAAACAATAGACCTACCTGAAAACACTTACATAACTATGCAGAAGGCTGCAATTCTCAATACATGTCGAACTGTTCGAAAATTTTTGCAAGAAGACACCTCTACAAATGATACCCACTTGGTTTAGGCCCGTGTGTATCATTAATACCGAAATTTTTAATTTCGAGAAAAAAAAAACAAAAAAAATAATAATAATAATTACATATTAACTTTGCGACCCTATAGAACGCAAAATGCTACTTTTTTTTTACGCGTTTACCACAGACTTTATGTGGTCCGTGCTTTTATTATTTAAGTATTACATTATTAAAAGATCTTACAACAACGATCTTACGGTATTTTACTTCTTTACCTTGATAGGTGGTTTCCTAGTAACGTTAGCAACGAGGAAGTTCATAGCGATATCTTCGCAGTTGAAGTTGTCGTCGACCCACCGCCTCGCCTCCTCCGGCATTCGGTATGTGTAGTACCATGACCATAGCTTGTGGTGGAACGCTGCGCCGGTTAATACCTGTAATATTAAGGATAACAATAATAATGATAATGGAGCTGGGCAGGATATATGGCTCGGCGAGGTGATGGCAGGTGGAGTAAAGCAGTAACCGAATGGTGGCCAAGAGAGGGACTTAGAAGTGTTGGTCTGCCATCGAGATGGGCAGACGATATATGCAAAGTCGCGGGCAAAAGATGGATCGGATTGGCACAGGATCGTGGCGGATGGCACAAACTGAGGGAGGTCTATACCCAGCAGTGGGTGATGTCGGGCTGTGGATAATGATGATGATAAGGATAACAATGAAATCTTATAATAGAAATACAAGACTTTTGAAACTGGTTTTGAACATTTTCAAAACTATCGTGAGTTTTACGTGTGTTTGTTCATTGTTTATTAAAGTAAAAAATGCAATATTTGATTATTGTTTTTTTTGTTTTTTTAAGCTAAAACTGCTCTAGAAATACACGTCTATTGTATGGTCTCGGTTTACGTTATAACTCCCTGGAAATGCGTGGGATGGTACATTTTGATAAGCCCCTGTAATTACTACAAACTACGTTTATTTACTACGTCAAAACGATTTTACGGAACAGCTGTCACAGCTAAAGCTACGTAATTACACAATTTAATCTGTAATTACTTAATTACAAGCCTTCAGCCCGTTTACTTCATAAAATGTGAATAAATATTGGTGAACTTTGACGAACTACCATTCCTACGGCATATAATAATATTACTTAGCAGTTTAGCTATTTAGACCACGTGTCTGTTCCCAGATTATAAAATACTAGATGGCGCTAGTAAAAATGACCCGATTCTAGATCGCGCTGACGAAAACGCGCGGCGCGGAATGACCTCCCCATACAATCAAACCAAAAGGTAAATTGCGATATTTAACGCGATAAATTCTCGTGTTAATTTTTAAAAAGCCTTTCGTAATCCACACGCGAGGGTCGCGGGTTTAACAACCCTATTTAATACAGTCAAGTACGCACAACTCATTCATCTAAACGAATACCTAGTACTTTTCAACAAGCTTAATATATTAGAAGAGTAACCGTATTACGGTCGAGTAGAAAATTTTCTTTTAATGTTACTCTTGCCTTTACATCTTTTACTAGATGTTTTTATACAGCGTCAGAAGGCAATCTTTGCCTACACTTAACGGGGATGCATTGCCTGGGACGTTGTTGAGATGGAATAGGCTATCAAGATACTAAATTTCATTAAAATCCGTCCAGCCGTTTGAGCATAGATCCATCCATAGTTACAAACTTTCGTATTTATAAAATATTAGTAGAATATGTTTCCATGTCGCGATAGTTTAAAAAGTATTTAAAAATATTTCGCGTCGCGATTAACCCCGGTTCCTATAACCACTTACGGATGACCGTAGGTTTCGACGTAGCAACCTTGTTATCTGTCAAAAAGTTTCTGTATGTTGTAGAAACAAAGTTGCTATGGTGATGGACCTACGGACATCCGTACGTTGGTTATAGAAATCAAGAATAAGTCCCGATAATATTTATAAATATGTATGTTTCCAAGTCGCGATAGTTTTAAAAAGTATTAACCAGTTTTCTATTTCACCCGACACATTCCAAACTGACCTTGGACTAACAAGTTACATTTAATAGCATTTAATGAAGTGTTTGAGCTGTGATTTACGAGGCGAGTTGGAAACCTCGATAAATAATCGCAGCCATTATAGACCAGGTAATGGATAAATTGACCGGTATAAAGTCTCGACTTTATTTACTTGTGTAATAAATTTAAGCCATAAAATAATAATAATATTTATATTTAAGAGGTATGTCAGGATCGTAGCAAGTGGAGATCCGTGGTCTCTGCCTACCCCCATGGGAAAGAGGCGTGATTATATGTATGTATGTATGTAAATTTAAGCCGCTATTTTGTGTTATATGTATGTAATGTAGGTATGTACATAAATGGCTTCTGGCTTTACTGCTCAGTTATAAAAACAGTACCAGATTCTAAAAAGACGTGTGGCACTCGGGGACAGCCGCGGTAAAACTATTGCATGCCACCTAGAGGCGAGTTGCTGAACTAAAGTGACAGCGTTAGGCGATTTCGTTACGGAATTTCTGGATTCGGTCTCCACGCCAAGGCCCGCGATAGAAGCTATGCAATATCTTAAAAATATTTTACTGTTTCAAGATACTATAGACAGACTGTATTCTATAGATAGACAAATAGTATGAAAATGAAATAGGTACATATGTACGGTTTTTTATAGTTCTGTTTAAAGTCAGTTTATTTTAGTACACGTTTGAATCAAAACTATACCATAGTACAAGTAGGTCAATTAAACAGACTATCAACTCTCAGTGCTATGATGGCATAATGAATTGGCTCATTGAATTAGATCGTGTGCGCGCGTTGCTCAAACAATTTGTACCAAGGACGGAGCATAGTAAAAATATACAGTAAGTTTTTAAATTCAACTAACTCACACAAATTTAATAAAGTTCGAGAAAGACTGTTTGCGTGAACGCGTTAATCTCTAAAACTGCGATTATCCTTCGAACAACTATCGAATTAAAAACCAATAAAGATTTCTAATTTCTTGAGAATATGCCGAGCGACAAGAGGAACCGCGCTCGGTACAAGACGCGCTCGGTACAAGGAAAATAAAATTATAATATTCCTGATTTATACATATGTATCAAGATATATTTTTGCTATTACTTTTAAACTAGCTTCTTTTTACTATTTGAAAATGTTTCATAACAATTTTCTATAGAGTTCATATTGACGTAAACAACATAAAACATACTGTTTTTCTCTTTACCATGTAACACCAAAACGAACAGCCCAAACAGTAAGCTACTCCGATCAGTTTGTTTAGCGCCGCACAACTCAAGACCGTAGGTTCGATTCCCGGAATACATTTTGGACAATTAGTTTTGTTTGGACAACCGATACTGTGTCCGTTCTCGGAAACGCCGAAGTAAATACAAACGTATTACATTGACAATAGAATGGATACTTCCCAATATTACCAATTTAGTATTATCTTTGGGAAGTGGTCAAAACAGAGCAAAAGTAAAAAAAATACATACATAAAATCACGCCTCTTTCCCATAGCGGTAGGCAGAGAAAAAAATGTAAAAAAGAAAAGTAAAATATGTGGAAATAAAGTAAAAAAAAAGTGAAAAGTGGAATAAAATATGCGTAGTATCTAAAAAGTTCGATTTGTCGACTGACACTTTCGCATTTATAATATTGTTATAGGATGTTAGATTGTTATAGGAGTACTAATCCTACTAATATTATAAATTCAAAATTTGTAACTAATTGATGAATGGATGTGTGTTTGTTACTCTCTCAAAAGGCTTTATAGATTTTAATGAAGATCCGTACTAGCTTACCTATATCTTGATTAACACATGGGCTACTATTGATCCGAGTATTCCTACGGGAACGGGAATAATTCACCGAGGATAACCACGTTGTTTTGATAAAAACTTGCGTATCCAAAAAGTTAGTCAGTCTAACAAATTTGGACTATTTCTGTCCAAACAGTTAGATTCTCGAACTATTATTAGAACGGATGGAACAAACGAAACTTTTGACGGGATATAAACTTTGACCTACGAGTTTTATATGCGTTACGAGGGCTGGGCACTTGCTTATTCCAATTTACCTAGGAAAGTATATTATGAATAATGTCTCGCGGTGTACCTGTATAGGTGGGTAATGTGAAAGTAGCCTATGTGTTACATAAGGTTGAGACCTTATGTACCTAAAATTATTACATAAAGCTCTGAATGAAATATTGCATAAATACACAATAACATACAACAACAATAACACAATAATTGTGTAGCGGTAGACATGTCTACCGCTCTCTGAGATACAGTCGTGATCTATTTTTTTTAAGCTATTGCATAGCTTCTATCGCGGGCCTTGAGCGTGGAGACCGAATCCAGAAATTCCGTAACGAAAATAACCTAACGCTTGTCTCTTTAGTTCAGCAACTCGCCTCTAGTTGACAAGCTTTACCGCAATCCCCGTGTGCCAGCCGTCATTTTTTTTTAATTTAAATACCTGTACGTTGTTTTATCATGACTGTGTTCTGTTCGCGAAAGTTTAAATATCAAATAGTACTCACCATAGAGATCTGATTTGTCCACTCGGAGTGGTACCTCCAGGAGTTTGTGACGTTGTCCCAGACGTGCAGCCGACTCGGGAATCCCACTATCCGATCGGGGAATTCCCGCCAAACATCGAATCTGAAACATTTTAGTGGAAAATTAAAACAAATCTATACTAACTAATATTATAAGATTTACTATTTCACTTTCAAAACTATCGTGAGTTGTACTAGACATTATAAGAGTATTATTATTTATTATAAGAGTTAAAGAGAGGTAAAGTTGGTTTGCTTGTTTGTATGACGGAGGTAATCTTCGAAACTACTCAGCCGATTTCAAAGATTCTTTCACCGATGTGTAGAATGGGTTTTTGGGATGGTTAAAAGCTACACCTACTTTATCCCGGTAGTGTCATTTGTACAAACACCACAATTCGACAGTTTGTTATAAGTGAATGTTATCAGTCAATTTACAAACAAAATAATCATTTTCTCAGAAACTTGTTTGACTAAATAATCAGCTAATCACACGGTGAAACGAGTACGGAGAAAATCACGCAAAAAAATATTCTGCGAATAAATTTCTGGGAAATATACATTTGCGGTTTTATTTATTTTAGTCTAGTAAACTTACTTTAACTAAAATGTTTATTTAATCTGTAGCTCTCTCTTTTTATTGACACAAAAAAAAATACGTTCTTAAAACCCAAACCCCAAATTGACATTATTTTTTAATTAATAACCGGGTTGAACGTCTTTTTAGTAAATGTTGCGATTGCCATTAAGATAATATTAATATCTAGCCCCAAGATTATCATTCCACACATAAATTGACTACTTATGAAATAAATTATAATCGTTTTTTCTATTAATCTATTAGAAAATTTATAAAAACATAGCGTGATGAACTGCACCTTACCCTTTATTGGAGTTAGCTAAACAACAAAAGTCCCATAAAAATCGCTTGGGTAGTTCTTCAAAGTCATTTAACCTTCCATAAACAAAAAGTTCTAGGAATTACAGTTTTGGACAAAAGTTATTTAGTGGAAATAGTACTGGGTGTAAAAAGTACTCTATAAAACTGAAATAGAGCATTGAAATAAACAGTTGTTTTCTATGTGCCGAAGAAATAAGATATATTTTTTATTACATTTCCTTTAAACATCGTTCTAAAGAGAACATAATTTAAACCATCTTTGATCAGTAAACATTTAAAAAAATATCTTAGAAGCAGTTGTCGCATTCAAAACCTTGTCAAGTATTAATAAAATATGTTTATAGTTTTTAATTTAGTGTTAAACCACACTTCGTCATTTCATTGAAGTAAGTATAACATAATTAAATATGTAGCTTATAAAGCTTTTAGGATTTTTCTTTTTTTTTTTTTTAGGAACCTGTTGTGTTGTGTCCCACTGCTGGGCAAAGGTCTCCCCCAAAATCTACCACTGACCCCTATTCTTTTCATTTATAAAATATTTTCATTATGAGAGCTTTACAATTACGTTCCGGAAAGAGCTAAAAACGTGTTGTGTTTTTAGTTCTTTCCAGTCGTCTCATTACATTACGTTTTTTATTTCCTTCCAGACGTCTCATTAGCATTAGTTACCCTTTGAAACTAATATTCCTTTACCTGTCACTTTTGCTGACGAAGAGAGTTGGCAAACAATTTTAACTATCAAAGGTTTATGCGGCCATTATGAATGAAACTGTTAAACTTTCTACATGTACAAGCAGAATTACGAAGACATAGGTACTTGGCGCGGAAACTTTGCTTATAACATGAAGTAGTGGTTTCCGACCGCGGCTTCGCTCGTGGTATCTTAAATTAATTTACTTGGAAACTCTGACTACACAAACAAGTTCGGATGTAGTCAACAAAAGTTAGTACAAGGCCTCCAAACACGAGATTGACGATTTCATTCAAAACGTAAACTGGAACGCAGCATTTATATAAGCCACTTAGGCTCGTATTCAAAGACTTCACTCAAACTTGAGTCTACGTTTAAGCATCGATTTTTGACAGTTCTCTATGAAAACCGAGTTGTGTATCACCGCTTGAGACACGATTTACGCTTGAGTATAGTCTCTGAATACGGGCCTTAGTACCTAGCCTGGGTGCCGATTTAACTATTTATTTATCAATTACTAGCAGCGCGACCCGGCTTTGCACGGGTGTTTTCATTAGTAAACCCGTGCAAAGCCAGGACGTGCTATTACGTTTTGAATAAAATCGTCAATCTCGTCTTTTTGGAGACTTTGTACTAGCTTTTCATCCGAACTAATTTGTGTAGTCAGAGTTTCCAAGTAAACTTTTACTTGGAAACTCTCAAAGCCGGTTAAAAATCAGTTCAGACATACAATACTTGGACCACAAACACACAAACTTTATCCAAGTTTCCTTACAGGAATATTGTGTACCTATACCTTCTACATTACGAGCTAGCGCTGGCGTGTTGCGACGTATGCAAACTTTAGTTATAAAGTACCTCAGCCAATCGCCCTTCTCAAACGAGATAATAGCTTTCCCAAATAGGGTACACGAAAACCTTTTTTACTCAGGTAATTTAGATAAAATACTGAGTACTGATGGTCCAAAAAAAGACGTGTGGCACTCGGGGACTGCCGCGGTAAAGCTATTGCATGCCACCTAGAGGCGAATTGCTGAACTAAAGTGACAAGCGTTAGGTTTTTTCGTTACGGAATTTCTGGTTTCGGTCTCCACGCTCAAGGCCCGCGATAGAAGCTATGCAATAGCTTAAAAAACATGTGAAGCTCAGTGTTTTTTGGAGAACTAATAATACAATATGAGAGCAAGAAACAGACAACCACACATATATCTAGAGTTTTCGAAACTGCATCATTTGAATTAACGGTTTTCGAACCGGTGTTTTTGAACCGGCATACACTTGAAATATTTTTCGTCTCACTTTGAACCTACATAGGACTCCCGTAGTACACCACGATTCTAGAACCTAATAAAAGCAAATCACCTTAAATGTTAGGTCCAAAACCGGATCCTGTAAGTACTCACTTCAAACACATAAGTGTTAAGCATTCCCATGTTACGAGAAAATAACTTTCCAAATTGGCAACACGAAAACCTTTTTATCTTATTTGCGATGGCAACTTTTTTAGACTTCTAAACTTGGAGAGGTCAAAATGTGTTTATCTTTTCAGTTTTAATATTAATTTGTCTGCAAAACTTAATCAGAAGAGAACTTTCAAAGTAGTCTTACTGAAGTTTGATTAGTTTTTGCACTGACTTTAAAGAAGAATGAAGTACTATGTTCCATATATTAAAAAATCAGACGCGTCAACCTTTAATCAAAACCTTACCAGCAAGAAACAATGTGAGGGAAGAAAGAAGCCAGTAAATATTCTTAAAGATCGCAGGGGACTGCTGCAAAACTCAACCCTTACAAGCGATAGAACGGTCAGACTTATATTTAAGGGACGAACTTTATTATTTATTCAATGTATTTGTTTATGAGGGTGTCTTTTCAACCCCGTTTATAAAACTTTTGCTTTATCGACCGTCAGATACTATAGAGAGAACGTTTGATGGCCCGTACCAAAGCTTAAGAAAGAATCCTCATAAAGAAAGGAAAGATTGTAAGAAATCAGTTTAGATTTGATGTTGGGTCAACAGTATCCGTGAAGGTGAAGTTGAATGAATGCTGCAAAAAGGTGTGTCACGTCCGTAGAAGTGTTAGGACCAAACACGTAGTTTGTGTAGTCGTCCCATTTCTTCAGATTGGTGAAAAAACAGGGTAGAAAATACCTTGATTTTAAGATGTTTTATCTTGATCCAAGTGGTCTTTGTATACTGCCTGATTTTATGTTCGTATGAAAAGTATACTCAGCTGTTAAAGTCACTACAATTTAGTAATTTTGATTAAGTATAAAGCCAATGGTCAACCGTCAGCTAAACATCGTTCTTTTAGTTTAGCTCGCATAGTTTAACTAGTTTTTCACAATGTGCGTTCATCGAAAACTATGGCAGCTAAGCTTACTACGTCCCAGTTTAGCTTAGCTAAGTTCACTGAGCTTAGTTCTTAATTAGTTTAGCTGGTGGAGGTTCCACTTAAGTGTTGTGACGATTGCTAGCAGACTGGAATTTACAGATTACGGTGAAAATTTTTAATTGGCCTTCATGCGCAATACGTGTTCTTTCACGTATTGTATTGTAATTATATAAATGAAATACTCGTATAACCATGGCTGACCAAGGTGCAGAGAACAAATTTAAAATCTTTTTAGTCATTATAGATCCTTTGAAACTAAAGCTGATTAAATTAGTTTCTGTGAAATTGATATACGAGCAGGTTCATAAGTTTGGTCCGACTGCATCACTTCAAAATACGCAATTAAATCGCGCCATACACAACGATTCTGACACAGATTTTTCGCTTCACTCGCTCATTGCTTTCTTTATTCAAACACATAAAACTTATAGAAAATATAGTGTGGGTAAGGATAGCGGTCGTATGGGAGCGTAAAGGAATATGGTTTATATGAAACAAATGTACTAAAATTGTACCTAATTGTACCACTAATCAATTAATTTGTACCTCTAAGAATCAAGAGTAATCTTAAAAACAAAGTGAGCCGCGGACCTGACTTTCTGGTTGGCGGTCTAATATTGATTCTGAATGAACTAGACATCATAGCTTTAATTGATATTTACCAAATAAATGTACCAAATTTGTACCTCTTAAAAAGTATTATTTGAAGATAATGCGACGAGTAGTTCACGAGAAAATCAAAATAACTTATTTTTACTCCTACCATTTTTAGAATAGCAAAAATCAGTACAAGGTGTAAACTCCTATTTAAAATTAGGCGAAGTTATGACAGGTGGGGCAAGGCAGTAGCACAACGGTGGCCGAGTATTTTTGTAAAACCTTTGTAACTATAGTAACTAGTAGTTCGCCTCGAACGAGATCTCGCTCGCCGCGGGTTGTGTATATTCTTTTTTATCTGTGTTTAAAAGAATTTACTTCAGAGGTCTACTAAAAAAATTGAGGATCTAATGAGAACTAAGTACGTAAAGTTTTTAAAGCCGTATATAATAATAATTAAGCCGTATATAAATTAAGCCATATATTAATAGTAAAGCGATTTTGAGTGTGCATTATTTACAATACAGGTTTTGATTAAATAGGTAGGGTGAGACTAAGAACTGTAAGTACTTCGACAACATTAGTTAGGTACCTACAGATAGGGTTGCCATATCTTAAAGGGGATCGAACATTTTTGTATGGAGCCTGGCATAGTACTAGTCCGCCATTTTGAAAAAAACAAGTTTCGGCGACAAGTGATGAAACCCATGCCAATCGATAGAGTAAATTATTACAAACAAAAAGTGTTCAGTGATCAAACCTCCTAAGTGATACGGTTTCTGAGATATTTGGGTCCAAAAATTGTAAAAAAAAATTTTTTTACCAACTTTATTTTTTTCACATCTTAAAATACGATGGTTTGGCCGGCAGGGAGGAGGGGAAATACATGACAAAGATTGCCTCCTTTTCTATCAATAATATGTATGTATGTATTTACAAAAAAAAATGTATCTAAGTATTATATCATTCATCTGGTTACTATAACACAAGCATTTAGTTGCTTAGCTTGGGACTAGATGACGCTGTGTGAAATGTCCAAGAATATTTATTTATTTATTTACTAAGGTTTGGGAATTCTCAGCAATTTCATAGTCCCTGGACACGAGACAACGAAAAATGGGAAAAGTCCAGACCGAAACCCTAATATTTACATCTATTAACAGCGGCTTCTTTGCTTTTAAAATTCGTCATTCACTTCATTTTCTATGTCGTGTCTGACAATTATTGAATCCAAAAATGCCGCTGGTGACGTAGGCAATGTTTCCTGGTGTCGAGCCCATACCATGAACCATATTACACACATAATATGGGAACAGCAGACCAGAGTTCTTTTCCCTACTATACAGGAACAATACCATCCCGCGACTTTATCTCTGCCCTGCATCAGGTTATTTATTAAAATATACACAAAATAAATACGGTTTCCCAAATGACGCGAATTAATTTGAGCACGTAATAGCCATGAATCATTTGGAAACAGATGAACATCATTTCCTCTACATACCTGCACTACATAAGCACCATTTCTTTTGATCTGCTCGCCATAATAACTTCTGGCTTGAGCGATTTGATAGGTCCCTAATGCCATTATTGTTAGATCATCTTTAGTTAACACAGGAAAATCTTCTAGCCCGACATTTGCTTCGATGGCTTGAAAATCCAACCTGTGCTGATTTAAATGATTTTGAATAACTATTTCGCGTAAGGTGTTGGGGGTGGTCTGTTTTAATTCAATTTCGTTGATGATTTCGTGCACTAAGTTATGATCGTTGTATTTTGAGATGTGAAAAAATTTAAGTTAGTAAAAAAAAATTTTTTTTACATCTTTTGGACCCAAATATCTCAGAAACCGTATCACTTAGGAGGTTTGATCACAGAACACTTTTTGTTTGTAATAATTTACTCTATCGATTGGCATGGGTTTCATCGTCTGCCGCCGAAACTTGTTTTTTTCAAAATGGCGGAAAGTGGGACTATGCCAAAATGTTCGATGCTCTTTGGACACCAAGACAAGACGCTTAAAAAAACCCTGGATTTTAGAGGCCAAAACCATACAAATAGATAAATAAATAGATAAACAGATAGACATAGCCTTAAAACAGAACTACATTTTCAAAAATCAAATCTAGGTCGCACTATAATGATTCTATCATTCCAGCAATAAGGAAGAGTCTCAATGACGTCTCTATCTTTTGTTTTGCTTACTCTGGGTATATTTTGACATATGGTATGGAAACATCTAAGTAAAATCAGAGATAGATAGGTTATTGGGGACTTGTCCTTAAATTCATAGCGAACAATGACAAATTCGAAAAGGTTTGCAATTAAAGTACCTATGTATTAAAGTTTTTTTTTAAGTAGGTATGCACAAAACTTTGTTTATCGTCGTAATCCCCACAAAGATTGGCTGAGGGATACCTACTGCAAGGTCGTCAAGAATACCGGCAAGGGAAACATGAACCAGCTACTTGAACTAAGACTTCTTCTTGGTCGTAATTGAAGGTCGTGCTCGTCTTAAAATGATTGACAATCTTCTTTCGCATTACTCTATCCTAAGCTTGTCTCAGGGAGTCAGGGCAGAGTGAATAGTAAGTCCGGTTAATGTTATGTTTATGTACATCCTACTATCCTACTACCAGCAGGATAGGATTGTAGGATTAGTAGGAACTAATCCTACAATCCTATCCTACTAATATTATAAATGTGAAAGTTTGTGATAATGTATGTGTGTGTTTGTTATTCTTTCATGCAAGAACGGCTAGACTGGTTTAGTTGAAATTTGGTATGTATTATGATAGGTGATAGCCTGGATTAACATTATAGGCTACTTTTTATCCCGATATTTTTGCGGGAACGGGACTTACGCGGGTGAAACCGTGGGGCGCAGCTAGTGGTAATATAATGGTGAATAGGAGTAATACACCCTATACTCATTGCTATGACAAAAGTGGTAGGAGTAAAAATATGTTTTTTTGATTTTCTCGAGAAATACTCATCGCATTATCATCAGATAATATTTTTTAAGAGGTACAAATTCAAAGAATTCCTTTAGTAAATATCTGGTAATCCCAAATCATATAAATTGGTCATAAGTTGACAAAAATGGTAGGGGTCAAATTTTATTTTCTTGTTTATTCGTGATATACTCGTCGCATTATCTTCAGATAATACTTTTTAAGAGGTACAAATTAGGTACATTTATTTGGTAAATATTAGGTAAACCTACGATATCGTTTTCCGATTTAGACCGCCAACCAGAAAGTCAGGTCCGCGGCTCACTTTGTTTTTAAGATTACTCTTGATTCTTAGAGGTACAAATTAATTGATTAGTGGTACAATTAGGTACAAATTTGGTACATTTGTTTCATATAAACCATATTCCTTTTCGCTTCCATACGACCGACACTCTGACCCTCACAAAATATACTGTTTCTTTCTTTTTATTAAATTATCGTTAAAAAGCCTTGAACTTTGGTTACAATATACGGTAAGTTTGTAACCTCAGTAAATAGTTTATTGATTGAGCTGGCGTTTCAGTGGCGATTTTCCTTTGTTCGTATATTTAATAGAGCTCATGAAGCGTTAACGTAATGCATCTTTTATGGATGAACCAATAATATTTGAGTTTAATTATAACTTGCTCTTAAACGAGAACGGGTAAAGATAAGATTCAAATCGAAAGAGTTTTTTTCGAAAATGTAAGTCTTCGAATTTTTAACGTAAGGGAACGTAAGGGAGCGTGGATTATAAGATGTATTTATCTAATGTGTTATCTGAAAGCGTTCCTTTTATTAGCTGTCTCCTGGGTTTTATGTCTATGATGTAAGTGCTCATGAGATGTTTCATGCTGAGTGTAGCGTAGGAGTGGGATGTAATAGCCACGTTCTGATGAGTGCACGCATTGTCTAATGGAGTCGCGTTCGACGTGTGTCAGGTGAGTTGTGCTCACTGACTCGCGACACAATAGGGCTGACAGTTATTTACTACAAACTGCGCCCCCCGGGTTTATCCGAGTAAGTCCCGTTCCCGCGGAAATATCGGGATAAAAATTAGTCTATGTCACTTGCCATCTCTTCAACTACCACCACACAAAAAATCACGTCAATTGATCGCCCCGTTTTGCCGTGAAAGACGGACAAACAGACAGACAGACACACACACTTTCCCTTTTATAATATTAAAAAGTATGGAAGTATGGATAGACAGACTAGGTCGGATACTAAAACGCTAGTTAATGTAAGTGGTGCTTATCTTTGACATTATTTTGACGTTTGTCTAAACTCTTTGACAAACGTCCTATCAAAATTATTTGACACTTGAAAACTCGCAAAAGTTTTGAAAGATTGTAACATAGAAGACACGTTTTCCGGAAGCTACGAACACTCAAGAATACGTTTACCCCGGCGGATATCGATTCGCAGATATGACCGAACACTTCAACCCGCTAATCTTCACTGAACTCCATCACAAATGAAATATTACTGTTATTTTTCAAGAATTTAGTAGTCTTAGGTATTTTATATTTTCATAAGCCATGACAGAGGCCATTAGGCGGCCTAAAAACTCCCGTCACCAGAGTTGGCCACTTGCTCATACAAACAAACGAACGTACGAGGTATTTTATGATTGTTTGAAATCTTATTACATATAATTTCGATATTGTCTTACAAGCTAGGTGATTCTATGCCCACAGAAATAATGTGATCCTTTGAAAACTATCTAAGGTGTAGTCAGAGGCATGTCCTAACGTCCTACGTTTACGTACCGATTTATGGTACGATCGGGATCGCGTTGACTTCGCATTACCATTATCATTGCCGTCAAGAGTAGTTACCCTGGTAAAAAAAGGTAAAGGTAATAAGTACCATGTATTTCATTTACCCAACGTGCTGTGTTGGGTACTCCTTCGTTCCTCAAAATGAACGCATATTTCGTACAATAAAGGAGATAAGGGTTGAAAGTTGAAAACTTTGCAACTTTAAAAGTAATCTTCGGAGAAAACGACTGTTGCTGTTCATGTTCTACTTTACGAAGGTTATTGTTGTGTTCGCAGGAACCTTGTCTTGTCTTTATTATCATCATCATCAAACTTCCTTGAATAACAAACATTTATTAAAACATCTATAAACCAAACATGTGTTCGTCAGAAAAAATGAGAAATATCAATGAAAGTTACGACTCCGTCAGGATTCGAACCTGCGTCGATACAAGCGATCACCCTTAACGCAGGTAGCCTCATCACTCGGCCACAGTGTTTATATTTATTATATTAGTGAGCATATTTATTATTTATTTATCATCATCATCATTCCTCTGCGCTCATCACACGCTAAATGGCGTCGCTCATACAAGAGTTTTTTTTTTTTTTTTCAAAAAATAAATTTTAGTATTTCGCTATAAAGAAGTCCAACGATCAATAACACAATGTTGAAGAAAAAAGAAACCTCTATAGTTTCATAGTCTATTTAATTATTAACGGCAAATTGTGAAGGAGGGCAGCCTTTTCTTTTAACGTTCAATTAGTGCGCTTGTTTCATTTTTAAGAAATCACAAGGTTTAGTCTCTTATGTTTTTTATAAAAATTCTAGGGAACTTATTCATAAAAACTTGTCAATTTTATATAGGTTTAAAGATTATTTTCTTGTTACTCATTATGGCAACAAGGCAACGCCGCTAGGTGGAGCCGCAAAAATCAAACACCAAAAATAGCCAGATGAAAAAAGAAGGAGTCATTTTAATGTTCGAGATGAGGTATCTGTACTTATGTTATCTGTGTTACACAGACCTACCACTGAGACCAAACTAAAGGGTTAGATTTTTTCACACAAGTCATTTGCAAAATAAAGTTTATAGATTTTTATGTGCGTCTTAATTTGTTTTCGTTTTATGGTTAAAGATCTTTATTTCTCAAAAGAAATTTACATTTCACTTAATGAGAATCACTAAAACGTAAAGAATAAAAGTGCCAACCCTATTCGCGCGTGATAGCTACCACTAGATCACTTTCCTTTATAAACTACTACTAATTATGCCATCTGTTTACAATCTCCATTAAACTATCTCAGAGAAATAAATAGAAAATACGTGTTTAGAAAATACGCACGCATCACTTCGTTTGATCATTGCAAAATTAAATTGTAAAATATATCTCGACTTTAGATCTGGTTGGTTATTTATATTGACGTATTGAAATTATTATTATATTTTAATATTATTATTATTTAGTTAGAGCATGCAGCGTCCAACTGCAGGTTAAATCCATATAAATAATTGTTACCATCTAAAGGATTGGTCCACATTAACCAAAAATAGAGATAACAGGAAAAAAGTCAACATGCTTAATCATCATCATCATTCTCAGCTTGGTAAAAACTGATCTGAGAACCTTACACCAACATAAATTGAACTACGTCGCACGATGTAACGCTTTACAAGAGTCGGGGCCTGAAAATCTCTGAATAATCTAGAGCCAATTTTTCTTTGCCATCTGAAGCCACATAAATAAGTCACAGTACAAAACAAGAAATAGAACAAGGGTTGGGCGGATAAGCTTCTAAATAAATTACATTGTTCTTTAAAGGGTTGCACTAATTGACCGACAATGTGCAACACTTATACTTCATTTCTTGAATCGAGCTAATAGAAACAAAAATAAACGCACGTGATTGGTCGTCGAAATTCATTGGATTGGCTAGATTTGACAATTGACAGTTGATGTTGCGTTCAGGGAAGGAGGCTTATGCCCAGCAGTGGGTTCTACCAGGCTGAGAATGATGAATGATGATGATCACGGAATAGTGGATAAGAACTTACCCAAACTCCAGTTCGTCTGGCGTCAGCATCACAATATCGTCATCTATCGTCAGCTGACACTCCGTCTCGATATCATCGTACGGGAAGAATCGATTCGACAGCTTGTTCTCTTTGGTTCTGATCACTTTCAGCGGCTTGTTTATCACTGGCCATTCGGACGCTGGAAAAAAGAATAAATCGAAGTTCTATTTTCAAAAGTTTGGAATGGAAAACGAGGTTTTAGTGTCCATTCAGGTTGACCGAAGAAAGAATTTGACGTTCTATTTTCAAAAAATCAATTAAGAAATCGTAAGAACGCTTTGGTTTCTTCTTTCCTTAGAGCGTTTGTCCACCGCCGCCGTCACCGTCACGTCACCGAGAACGAGATGACGGCGCCGAAGTGGCGGTACATACATTTACATTACATTACTTAGC
This sequence comes from Xanthorhoe spadicearia, assembly GCA_947086425.1. Taxonomy (NCBI): domain Eukaryota; kingdom Metazoa; phylum Arthropoda; class Insecta; order Lepidoptera; family Geometridae; genus Xanthorhoe; species Xanthorhoe spadicearia. The sequence continues at coordinate 9,364,443 of OX352202.1, read as the reverse complement.
CGCGTGTCCACCGCACATCCGTCACCCGAGCGCCGTCATCCCAGCCGCCAGCCATACTAAACTCGGCCCGAAATAATCTCGTTCTCGGTGACGTGACGGTGACGGCGGCGGTGGACAAACGCCCTTACGATGTTCATGTTTACTTTTGCCTTCCGTAGCTAAAGCCATTTAGCATTTTGCTAGCATATTAAAACTTTTCCGAAACAAATAATCTATTGATACAGGATTCTAGCCCATGACTAATTTCAGATTTAAAATAGACCCCAGTATAACAAAACGTTGTAATTTCTTTAAACCAAAATCACGATACCATTTTCAGCAAGTACGTAGGAATATAAAAACACTTATATTGCGAAAAAAACCCAGAAAATTCACTAGTTATTTATTTGGGTATTTATTTGTCATGTTTCCTGCCAAGCCCCGTTAAGATAAAATACATTTATCTTTCTTGGGTTTCCGCGAGTGTCTGCGAATACAGCGATATAAAAAAAACTCAGGCATCTTTACTAGATGATTTATACAGCGTCAGGAGGCAATCTTTGCCTACACTTAACGGGCCACTAGTGCCTGACACATTATTAAGATGAAAATTAAATAGTCTTGTCCAGATAATAAACATCCTCTCATTTTACCCCCGGTTTCTATAACCAACTTTACGGATGACCGTAGCACTTTTGCCGTAGCAACGTTGTTATCTCTCAAAAAGTTTCATACATTTTATGTTGTAAAAACAAAGTTGCTATGGTGATGGAGTTACGGACATTCGTACGTTGATTATAGAAATCGAGCATTAATAAATAATAATAAATATCTTTGGACATTCCACACAGCGTCATCTAGTCCCAAGCTAAGCAACTTAATGCTTGTGTTATGGTAACCAGATGACTGATATAATACTTAGATACATTTTTTGTAAATACATACATATTATAGATAGAAAACACCCAGACACGAAACAAATATCTGCAGAACATACAAACATTTGTCCCGTAGCGGGGATCGAACCCGCGACCTCCGCATCTCAGCCGGGCGTTCACCCAACTGCGCCACAGTGGTCGTCAGCAGGTCGAGCATTAGCCGGAACATTCCAGAAAAGGCAAGTAATGAGCCTTTTCAGACCATTACAAGCATCACCCAAATTGGTTAATGAGCCGAAAATTGTCAATGAGGCGTATTTCAAAAACAAACATTGAAATACGCATTGCCACTTCCATATACTAGTACTAGCAGCACGTCCCGGCTTCGCCCGGGTGTACTAATGAAACTACCGGGATAAAATATAGCCTATAACTATCCCAACAGTCCATTCTACGCATCAGTTAAAGATTATTTTAGGATAAAATATAGCCTATAACTATCCCAACAGTCCATTCTACACATCAGTTAAAGATTATTTTAAATCGGTTGAGTAGTTTCGGAGATTACCTCCGTCAAACAAACAAACAAACAAACAAATTTTACCTCTTTATAATATTAGTATAGATAGTTTAGATTTATCTTAAGGTGATTCTTTTCATTCAGCAACTGTTCATTGTAGACTTAAAACGATATATAGTTCATTATAAGAAATGTCTAACGACTGCAAAACGTCGTAGGATGAGCACTTAACACACATCTTGTAGTGCTTGCCTTGTCTCCTTTGTAGGACAAAGACAGGTGAACGCTCTCATTACTAAGATGTCAATGTGGTCCTTCGAACCGGATGAAACTAGCTTATAATCTTATTTTACTAACTCTACTTCTTCTACAAACTTTTGTTTTTAATATTAGTACATATGGTGTCTGAGGTACATATATTAAAAACAAAAGTTTGTGAGGCTGTATGTTTGTTGCTCTTTCACGTAAAAACTACTGGAAAGATTTAGCTGAAACTTGAAATAGACATAGTTTACTAGATGCGCCCCACAAATTCACCCGCGTAAGTCCCGTTACAGCGGGAATATCGAGATAAAAAGAAGCTCTCCATCCCTTCAACTATCAGACAGACACACATACACACATACATTTATAATATTAGTATGGATTTGGATATCCTGGATTAACATAAGCTACTTTTGATCCCAGTTAAATTAATCACAATAGCGCGGGGCGTAGCTTGTAAATACACAAAGAGAAATGAGATGTTTCATGTAATAACGCAGGTGGTCACGCTAGTTTTTTTTACGTTTGAAATGGCATTAATTTATTGTTGATAGAGATCGTACCTCACATAATATTATAGTATTAACTCAGCAGTAGCACTCGGTAATCAGAAGCAAGAACTGTAAGCTAACAATTGTACACAAGATCTTGTTTGAGGCTAATTACTAAATTGTGTCAGAGAGTGTAAATGTAGAATTTGAACATTACCTATATGTATTGTAGATTTTCTTATGACTCTTTATACTCGTAAAACATTTTTAAAAAGTAAGTACTTAAAACTAAACGGCAAGAACAGCGTCATCTAGTCCTACGTAATATTGCTTAGCTAGAGACTAGATAAGCAATATATTTATAAGTATTAACGGGACTTAATCGCGTATTGAAACATAACATTCGCTAACATTTCGCCGGACATTGTGAGTGTGGTGTGTCGCAACCCTAGTAGTAGTTTTGTGTTGACTGATTGAGGGTAGACAAAAACCTCGTCAGTTGAAGATGCGAGCGGGTGCCGGCCTTCAGTCTACTCGTGACCACGGTGACTGTAACGCCACCGAAACGTCGAGGTAAATAATATGATTTCAATACGCGATTAAGTCCCGTTAATACTTATAAATATGTTTCCAAGTCGCGATAGTTTAAATAGTATTTTAGATAAGCAATATTACGTAGTAATAGTGGCGTAATAGAGAGGAGGCCTATACCCAACAGTGGGTGGAAATGGGCTGAGATGATGATGATGAGGGACTAGATGACGCTGTGTGGAATGTCCAAAGATATTGGTGCATGGAGAAGTCGATAATTAATACAGGAAAATGGTTTAGAACTTTAAAATTAGAATAGCACAAGCTAATAATAGTACAAGGTACAATTCAAACCGTGGGCTAGTCATAAAATAAATCGATATACATAAACATGTACTTTGCAATCAAACATATAAAGTGCCTTATCTAAATAATTAACCAGAATTCACGTCAAACAAATCACAATATTGGCGCCACAAATATTTACTGCGAAATAACATTTATATTCTAAGTACAGTATTTACTCACAAACAATATTATCAACACAAATTATAGGAATAAGGTTCATTTTCCCTTTGCGTGTATGAGTAAGTTTATCTACTTAGAGTTTACTCATTCAATGTTAGCGTTAGTCATCTATTGTGATCAAAAAGTTTGCAAATCACAATAGAGAGTGAAAACTACCTTTCAGAACATCGAAGCGCTGGCGAAGCTTTGGTAATCGGTATATTTTATCCCGGTAGGTTCATAAGTACGTGCTGCTAGTCTATATCTATATCTATACTATCTATACAAATATTATAAAGAGGTAACATTTGTTTGTTTGTTTGACGGAGGTAATCTCCGAAACTTCTCAACCGATTTCAAAAATTCTTTCACGGGTGTGTAGAATGGACTGTCCGGGAGGTTATTGGCTATATTTTAATCCGGTAGCTTCATAAGTACACCCGTGCGAAGCCGGGACGTAATACTATAAAATGTGTTCACGACAGTTTAAAACGACTAGAGTAATTCTTTTCCACCCATTCTCTTTATTTTATAGCTCACTTCAATAAACGCAGTAAGATCAATAATATACACGCTATCTGCCGACTGCTGTTGTAACAAACAAAAATTTGTTCATAAAATAGAGAACACACCAACTGGTGTTCCGCATAATTGAATTTACTCTCGTTCGCACGTTTTCACGAGCATCCACTGTACAGGGTGTTCAGAGTAACAAGTTAGTGCGCTCGACACTTTGATAGATGGTGTCTTTTTAGGTGATAAAGTCGTATGTTTATGTTTATAACCAGATGATGTATGTACTACACAGTATTCTGTAAGTACTAACAAATTGAAATGTAATCGATTTAACTGTTTGAGTACCGAACATTGAAATGTGAGCATTTATTATGTTATCAGATTTCAATGTATCAGAGAATTAAGAGATGAAACACATGAATTGTGAGGTGAGCTAATTGGCAAAGTTGAAAAAAAATATTTAATTTTTATCTTTCACATATTTAAATTTCTTTTAAAAGTCTGTTGATAAGTTGACAAAATTGAAGTGATATGGTCAAGAATGAGAGACCAAAAGTGGCATCAATAAGTGACCTCTTCATTAAAAAACACATTAAATACGTAGTCCCAACTATCATCAAGCCCCAATGCCTTCAAGCAGTCACCAGATTTGGCCACAAGTCTAACTGATGAAGATTTATGAGGCTTAGGCCAAGCTTTTGTGAACTGTATGGCACACTTCCAACTATAAGCCTACGCTACTTATAAGCGTTCTAACTAAACTGTCCAAAGGCAGTTACGAACCTGCGGTGATGAAACTCAGGCCTGCTATAAAATATATTAAGTGATGTATTTTAGATGCTAGCAGCACGCGCAGATACCTATAAATAAACAGTACGTTGATTGAAAAGCATAAGCATTTTTATAGCAATCATTACCTACGAATAAGAGATGAATTGGATTTGCAAACAATCCATTTTAATCAGAAAAAAACTTTTTTCTATCTCGAGTTGTTTCCAGATGTTATCTTTCTCCATGTAAATACATACATGTTGGCACATTGTTCTATTAGTGCTTGGATTTAAAACCAGTGTCGAAAGTCAAGGTACTGTATCACAGAGAGGCTCAAACTACAAACACGACTCACATTGATGAATCATCATTCTCCTGCCCTTATCCCACACTAGGTGGCGTCGGCCCAACATGTCTTTTTCTTCCATTCATCTATATCATTCGTCAACTCTGAATTCATTCCTCTCACATCTTTTTGCACAAAATCCATCCACTTCTTCCTCGGCCTTCCTTTACATTATCCATTCACACTCATACTCATTACTTTCTTAGTGATATGGCTTTCATCCCTCCTCATGACCATACCATGCTAATCTAATCGAAAGACTTATATTGATGAAATGATGATGAAACATGTCACATTCAAACATGCACGTTTTACGACACCCTATATTCAGAGTTGTATTTTATTGTGGTACGTAGCTCGGTCATTTCATTTGAATATTTAATCAAGGGATATACGTAATATCGGTGAAAAATATCTAAGGGATCCTCACGGCTCTCATTGCACACCCCAAATTGCTCTATAGTTTTTACGCGCGTGTTTAGCTAAATATGCAGGGAAAATAGCCAGAAATTCACCCTCAAAGGGCAATTTGTATTCAGGAGCCCAAGTGTAGGATCAGAACCTCAATATACAACGTGGGTCCACTACAGATTACGGGATGAAAATGTAATGCATGTTTTTCGCATTGTTATTTTTGAGAAGGCGATTTAGACAACTAAATTGCTCACTTACTTATAGGTACTAGCAGCACGCCCCGGCCTTGCACGGGTGTACTAATTAAACTACCGGGATAAAATATAGCCTTTAACCATACCGACAGAGAGTTCTACACATTGCTGAAATAATTTCTGAAATCGGTTGAGTAGTTTCGGAGATTACCTCTGTCAAACAAACCAACATTACCAGTATATAGGTACTGGACCAGAAAAACCGGTGATAGAACAGAGTGGAGAAAGATTGGAGAGGCATACGCCCTGCAGTGGGCAAATATATGCTGAAGAAGAAGAAGAAGAGGTACATATTTTAAACAGTGTTATTATTAAACAGGTTACTTACAAGGTGGAGGCGGTTTCTTCTGGTTGTTCCACACGACAAGTATCTTGGCGAGGCTGGGCGTCTTCACGAGCATGGTGACTAGTGCAAACAGGCTCTCAACGCGATCATACGTCAGTATGACGGCAGTGAAGCCGGGTGCTTTGGCCGCCGTCACCGGGAGGAACAGAGGGTTCACTGGACCGTACTGTGGAGGAGAATATAATAGAATACACTTCATGGAATAGAATGCTGACTCTGAGTGGGCGAAGGCCCGCCTGAGACGCGGAGGTTGCAGGTTCGATCCCCGCTACGGGACAAATGTTTGTATGTTCTGAAGATATTTGTTACATGTCTGGGTGTTTTCTATTTATAATATTTTATATTTACAAAAAAATATCTAGTATTATATCAGTCATCTGGTCACCATAACACAAGCATTTAATTGCTTAGCTTGGGACTAGATAACGGTGTGTGAAATGTCCAAGGATATTTATTTATTTACCCATAAATCAATGGATGTACTAAACATTATAAGGAAATCAAATGGCACTAAACGGTCACTGAACTCGAATCATCATTCGCTGTTAACTGATAATGCTTATCAGTCCGCTAAACATAAGATTACTTATCAGATTACTTCCTAGGTTTGAACTGCACAATCCCTAAACTTGTATGCGTCATGAAGTTGCTCCACAAAGTTCTAAAACTGCCTCACTGACCCGCTTTTGAAAGCTGCTTGGCGAAGATAAGTTAAGAGACATTATATTAATACAACGGGACATTACTCACGTACACTACTACTTACTTACTTACTTTACGTGAGTAATGTCCCGTTGTATTAATATAATGTCTAGTACAACTCACGATAGTTTTGAAAGTGAAATAAGTTAAGAGACGTTTCGCTTAAGCACAAAGATTGACTGACTAGACTTATTAATTATTGATTGTCATCTAACGTGACTTCCGAAGCACGGAAGCGCTCAGCTATTAATGCGTCTTATACCCATCCAAATTGTTACTATCAGTAACAATTTGGATGGGTTTAAAGCACATTGTTTAACTTTAAAGATCTATCAAGAACGTCATAGCTTAGTGGCAAAAATTATAAGCCTCCATAAAACTTTTTGGGCAAATTATTTATTACTGCAATTTTCATCATGATGGGTATTATTTTTTAACAGGAGATGCTCAATAATATCGAAAACAACATTTTAAAACCATTTTAAACTTCACGTTTACTTAAAGGTCGGTGTTTCGCTAGTTATTTTATGTATCGCACGTATTCCGGCTCTTAACGACTTACTTTTAACTTTACGTTGTCCTTTAAAGCACAAGAGCATTGTGCTATCTAACGATACTAACATTAAGCTATCACTTCACTTACCGCCAGTCTAACCACCAGTTTCAATAACCTATCTATCTTTGATTTTGCTTATTGCTGGAGATATTTGACATGATTTGCATACAAAATGTGTCAAATACGTACCGACAGTAAGCAAAACCAGAGCTAGATCGGTTATTGGACCGGCCGTAAATATCTTATTTATCTCTGGTTTAGCTTACTGTAGGTAGAAATTTGACGTTACTTCCATACAAAATCTCTCTCTCAAATCTACTGAGTACTTTAAGAAAGTGACGTTTCAGAGTGGTCTGTAATAAATTTTTATTGAATAAATATACATAAGTATTTTGATTTTGATTTTTTAGTACTGACGGTAATACCAAAGATAGATAAGATAGGTTAAATTGAGTCTGGCAGTTAACCGTTAGCAGTTTAACTTCATGGATCTATGAAGGACTACAAAAGCTATGAGCGTTTTACGACGGGTCGCCCCAGGGCTTTTACAGTGCACGTGCCTTCGCACTTTTAGGGTTATGGCAACGCATTTTGTAAGCACCGGTCACAAATTAAACTTGCACTAAGTTTAATTTGCACTATGCGTTTAAAACCAGTCATTTGTGCATGACGCATATTATGATGATCACGCCTCTATAGTACAACTGAGCGCGGAGGGCACGTTTTTATCGGCGGTCCCGGCTTTTGAAGTCATTAAAACCTTTTAGGCGGCCTAAAAACTCCGTCACCAGAATTGTCCACTTGCTAATACGAACAAGTAACACATATGCACTTACCAAATGTTCAGGCATATTCCATTCTTCATACATCCTACTTGCTAATGGGAACACCTTCTCGTTTATAATCTCTAAAGTCGTCAGCGTTATCTTCTCAATACTGGCGAAGTACCTCTCGTAAACCCACCGCAGCTGCCAATACAGCTCGCCACGTCTCTCCTTGCTCACAGAATGAACAATCTTCAAAAGATTCTTTATATTATCCTCTGGTATAAAAATAGCAGCTCTGTTCCAGTCTACGTGTGAGTTGAAAGGCATCACAACCGAGTCAGCGATCACTACAGGAATGCATTGCGACGCTATCACATCCAAAAGCATCGCTTGCATAAGTCTCGCACTCCGAACAACAAGGCAGAACATACCTTCTTTTAAGATATCTGGGTAGTCGAACTCGCGACCGGTGTTGTACTCACAGCGTTTGTTAATATCAGTCTTACATCTGCCTAATAACAACAGGTCGTTGGATGAGGATGCTATACTCTGCAGCTCTTTTAAGTATAAATGTGGAATGTTGAGTTGTGATGAGATTATAGTATAGTTTTTCTGCTTCGGTTGCGTGCTGTTGATTTTCGTCGCCGTTTCGCTGTGTACTGGGAGGGAAACGTCAAATCCGTGGCGGAAGGTCCAAGTGTTGAAACCAGCGCCGGCGATGATTGCTTTGCCGGTGTTGAGGGAGATGACAGTGTTGTAGTTCGGAGCCGTTCCTGGCAACATGCTGAAGATGAGGTGGTTCTCTCCATTGTTCCAACTGTTAAATAGAATAGAAATAAGTTTTATTTTCCATCTACACACATGAAGTAACTTATGAAAAATAAATTTATGAATTTAATCTGCTTGTACTATTATTATAAAGAGGTTACATAAACTATTTTTGTACTCTCCAATTTCAGACCAATTTATTGTGTAGTAATGGTACTAAATGCATATAAAAAGTAGCCATGTGTTATTCTAGGTCATAAAATATAAATATTTCATGTTTCAGACAAATCTGTAATGCAGATGAAAATATTTGTAAAATAGCTGATCAAATATCAGGACATGTACATAACTTTTAACTACCGCTGACTAGTTGGTATTGAATATTAATGATGCAAGTAATAATAAAACAGAATTGAAGATAATGCCGACACTATTTGAATTTCAATTAACTTTATCACTGCACTAGCAGCATGTCCCACGTTTGTATAGGTGTACTAATAAAACTATAAGTATAAAATATAGCCTATAACCATCCTGACAGTCCATTCTATACACTTGTGAAGAAAATTTTATTGCAAAATTATTATTTAAGATTTTGTGCAGTTCTTAAGACATTTATAAATGTAAGAAACAAATCTCACAACTTTTAGATAATTTTAGCATGTTGATATTTAGAATTATAAAGCCGAGATAAAATTATACAGACAAGAAATAACTTACTACTTGAGTTGCCGTAATGCTCGCGACACATGCTCACTGGAGAAAGTGTTCTGATTCAAAGTGTCTATACTCGGCACAAATAGACAAGCTTCGTCTGGATTAGCGGTGTAGTATCTACTACGCTTAATAGTATCTAAAATTACAAAAAACTCCCTAGAAAACTGTGCTATAGAATTCCCATTTGCAGTCTGATAGTCTTTTAGTGGATATATGTATATGGTTATTTTGTCGTGGCCTCCTCGGCCGCATTTATAGACATCGAAGCAGTCCCAATATGTACAGTTCGAGGCCCGACCCTCAGGCACTAAAGCATCACCTTTCACAGACACTATACCCACACTTCTATCCAAATTCACAGGCACAAATACATCTGTCCGTTGCGAACTTCCAGAGAACACATTAAACACGATTGTAAACACTAAAGATATCACTATAAACAACAGCAGCCCCACGAAAAACCTATGATACAAAATCTGCCTGTACGAGATATACTTTGCGTGTTTGCCCGTTTTTAGGAGCAACTCCCCTGCCATTTGTGATTGCGATTGTTATTTTAATCCCTTTATTTTACACATGGCACCCATTATTATTTTAAAGCAAGTGATTTTCATTCACTATTTACGAAATCGTAAAACGCGATCACTCACTGCCCGTACGGAGAAACTCGAGAAACTGACGCAGTGAAGACAGTGCTGCCAGCTTCATTCTACTCATATGGTTGAGTACTCAGACGGCTCAGACCTAATAATAATCAGGTTGAGGTTGAGCATTAATTCATTTTCTGATCTATTTACAAGTTTCAGAAAAAATGCAGACACAACCACTCAATCTCCTTCCATCCATCAAGCTGAGGATGCAAAACCATAATGGATCGCTTACAATGATTGTGTTAAGTTCTGCATGAGAATTTTATTTTTATTTATTTGATTTTATTTATTCAAAAAAATCCACAGCCCTTAAAGTATAATAATAAAATTTAATTTAATAGAGAACAGAATAGTAGTTTATGTACTAAATACCCTGCTAGATCCATCAATGACCCTGCAAAGCTGGCAGCACTGAACAAATGGTTATTTGACACTGACAACTTAAAAGTAATGACAGTGATGGTGGCAATATCTTGACATAACACAGGTGTTGTCGTCATTGCCGATGCGTTCAGTAAAAATAAATTAAATTCTCAGCTCAGTCGGCCTTTTATATATAAGAACAAGTGAGGTGAATTCTCAGTTATCAAAATAATTTATCAATCAATTTATTTAGCCAAATTTGCTTGCACTTAAAAGATACCAAAATAAAACCAAACTTTGAGAAAAGAGATTCTTACAATTAACTATGAACGCAATCAAATATGACCTCGATTTTGTGCGATAGACAGCTGGTAAATCAATCGTTTTGTTTTTCTGTCAGTTTTGTGTTGTGCGTAGTTGTGGTTGAGTTTCTCATGGCTTAATTTATTTTATTTACTAATTTATTTTTCAATTCAACTAAAATATTTGGTTCGAGCTTGACCAGAGATGGCACTGCTACCACCTGACTCAATTTACACCATCAGGAATGTTGACAACGTTCCTGTTTATTCACTGGCTTTCAGCTTTTTGCCGGGAGGCCTCGAGAGGTTACTAGCCGGCTCCAAAAACGGCTATGTTTATGCATACAACCTTCAGGTGAGTCCACATTATTCAAAGGATATAAGCTATCATCGTCTACTGCGTAGAAAACTAGCTCCCAAAGTTGTAGACCTGCGAAAATTTACGCAGTTTCTTTGTTTACTACATACCCTCATTTCGTGACCCAAAATTACATTTGCCGCGTATCTGCCTAATCATAGCGAATAAAATTGCCCTACTTCATTGTCATTTATACGTTTTCCCGCTTAGTAATATCGAGCGATATAAATAGCATCACATTAGAATATTTTTCGTTATATTTCCAGACAAATCGAGTGCAGCAGAAGATTCAAGTTGGTCAAGCTCCCATCCTCCATCTCCTCCACACCAGTAGCCACCTCATCACGCAAGAGAAAGGTGGAAAGTTCAAAGTCTTTGAATTGACGAACAGCGGCTATGTGGAAGACGCAGTTATTGATACAGACTACCCTGGTTTTTGTCGCTTCGAAGCCAACACAAAACTCGAAACACTTTATGTACCTGACAATGAATCAAAAATACAAATTTTCAACTTTGCTGGTGACAAAGTAGGATGCTTAGAGCCAGACATTGGGAAAAAGCTTGGAGATGTAATGTGCCTGAAATACGTAGAGTTTCCTTGTGACAGGCCGTGTCTCCTCGCTGGCTATGAAGCTGGTTGGCTTCTCCTATGGGATCTCAACACTAGTCAATGCATTGGTTCATTACAAACAAAAGAATGTCCTATGTCAGTGGATTATCATCTGGAGCAGCAGAGGGGCATAATCGGCAATTCTTCAAATGTGATACAGATTTTTAATATAGGGAGAAAAGACTTAAGCTTGGCCCACAAGATGGATATTACTATAAAGAATCCAGGAGTTAACAAAGTACAATCCCGTATTGATGGAAAGGTTTTTGCATCGGGTGGATGGGATGGTCATATCCGTATATTTTCATGGTTTTCTCTTCGCCCGTTGGCAGTTTTGACTGAACATAAGCAAGCTGTTCAAGATGTTGCCTATTCTACAGAGAAGGTTTCTCTATGGAATGCTCATATAATGGCGGCGGGTGGCTTAGATGGTGCTATAACACTGTGGGATCTGTATAACAGTAAGCGATAATGCATTTAATATTGCCATAGCTACCTGGGGACTTGTTAGTTCATCATAGCCTTTGAGGCTAACTATCAAGTCATCTTCCAATGCACAAGAACCATATTAGTCATTTCATTTGAGTCATTTATTTTGACATGGCCCCGGGTAGTAACTAATCCACCTCAGTGTTACTTTATTAGATTTAATGCCATTATTGCCTAATATGTTATTTGAATCAATTTGGGAGTTATTTGTATAAATTGCAATGTAATTGAATGGGATCTCAGTAATGTACAACCTCAGTGACTGACTGCATAGTGTGGCCAAGCTATTAGATAGTAAGTAAAGTTGTTGAATAGAGCAATGAAATATTTTCCAAGTTTTCAGCAATTATTTTCGAATGTCGAGACATTAAACGCCTTTGAAATTTTCAAACTTGTTTTTCTCAATATTTTTAGTTGTCATTGCCACACCTGATTATATACCAGAACATAGGCGACTCATTGTTTGAACAGCTACTCATACAGCCAAATGAGTTGATAACTGATTTTAGACATAGGTACCTGCCCTCCTACGTCTCCTAGTTGTGCCTAGGTACTTTTGATAGCCTTGTTTTGATTAAATCAACTCATAAAACTTCATGTGAAATTGTTTGTTTTGGCAATCTCAAAATAACTTTAGAGACTAAACATTAATAATGTATGTAGGACATCTGATGCCCTTGGTAGATTTGCAAATCAAGGTGTTTATTTTCGAAGTCTTGGTGCCAAATTATCTCTATTAAAACTACAGTGGGAATTAAAATAAGTTTATTAGACATTGAATAAATTACTAATATCACATTTACAGTGCGTCCTATAACTTATAGTAAATATTTACAACCTAGCAGATAAGTAATCAAACCTTACAACTAGGACTAGCAATCTGAAAGATTATGAAAAGAATGAACTCTGTTCTGATTATAATGCTTGTGATATGTATTGGAGCTAAGTGATTCTAAATTCAAACTTGGACTATCTTCCTTGTTTTAGGAATGAGAGCTTCGTCTTCCGTCGCTTCCATAAGTCTCCGCCGCTTTCTGAGCGGCCGTGAGGATTCGGACGGTTCCCGCGTTTTTGCAACTATTTTCGCCATTTTGTTTCCGAGTCTCGTTATCTTGAACTTCGGTAATGTCTGTTCGGGTTCGGGGCCGGTCTCAGCTTCGTTATCGCTTCGCTCTACTTCTATTCTCTCGTTATTTTCTGATTCAGCTGTTGCATTTTCAGTTTCAGGTTCGACCGGCTCGCTGTTTGCGGAAGTGGTTTCATCATCTTCTTTCCTCATTGTGAAGTCTAAAGGAGCTTCAGTATCATCTGTTCTGGCTTCTGTTTTAACTTTGCTAGCGCAGTGAGCTTGGACGAACGCGGACAGAGGCATGGGAATAGGAATCGGGATGGGGAGTGGAATTATGACAGGGTACGGGACTAGAACAGTTACCGGGGGAGGTTGGCCTAAAGGTTGCGGGAAATTTAACGGAGGGGGCAGTCGGGGCCTTTCGTGCATCGGCATATGACGAGGCATGAACGGCATTCGCGGCGGGAACATGTTCCCTATAGGATGTCTCATTTCATTCATGTGGTTGTCCATAAATACTGAAGGTGGCATGAACATAGGGTTAGGGAACGGCGGAGGCGGGTGATTTATAGGATGTGGAGGTGAATGGATGGCAGTTCCGATCGTGGAAGCTGGGGAAGATCCTTCCGATGGGCTGCACATTCTGAGGTCCTGCGCTTTGGGCGTCGAAGTCCTCTGTCTAGCTTGGCTGGTAGTGACGGTCGCGGAGCTTTTAGAAGTGCGTCGTTTCCGTAGGTTCATCTTATTCCGGTTTTTGGTTTCAGGTGATTTCTGTATAGGTTCTTCGGACGCGCGTTTTTTCATCAGCTTCGCGGTTGGAGCGACGGTTATCAGCGGCAGTGGGGATTTCTTTGGTGGTTCTGGTTTTTCTTGACTAGTTTTTTCTGGGTTTGGTGAGCCTGAGCGCTCTGTTTCTGTTGGTGATGCGGACCTGCTTTTGCAGTTCTTTAGCCAGAGCTCAGGCGTGATGAGGTTTGATGATGAGGACGCGTTCACCAGGTGAGGGTTGAGATCGAGGTGGGCTTGCGTCTCTCTGCAGAAGATGTGCATCTTGTATTGATTCAGACATTTGTCGGAGCAGAACTGAAGTTGAGTCGCTCCGTCCTGGAATAAAGAAACAACAGTTTAAGATGGATGTTCGTAATGCTCATCCAAACCTTAAAATGTTAGGTTGGTCTAGATGTCCAGAAAATTCTAGTTCAGCCACAGATAAATTTTGCTGATCATAATTACTTATAGGTAGGTAGGCTCAGACCAAATAAAAATAAAGACGGAACGCTGCGAACAACGAAGTGAAGCAAGTTAAAACTACGCCTTACTGTTTTTGACACACTTAAACACACTCACGCAAAACTAAACTACACTTTAACTTGGCTGTAGCTACCGAGGCTCGTGAGAGCACGTCATTTTTTTAAAAGTTAAGGTGTATTTCGTTTTGCGTGTGTGTGTTTATGTGTGTCAAACACAGTAAGGCGTAGTTTCAACTTGCTTCACTTCGTTGTTCGCAGCGTTCCGTCTTTATTTTTTTATTTGGTCTGAGTAGGTAGGTAGGTACCTACCTACTTACGAGTAAGGGCCCCCGCAGACGGCCGACTTTTTGTAGGTGGAAAAGTAGGTCGCTTTTTCGACCGATTTTGTCACCTACTTTGTCACCGACTCCAACGCACACGACCGTCACTTTGTAGGTGGCTAGTGAGGGGACAACATGGAAAATACTAGAACGGTGGATTTGCAAAGGAAGATAATTAAGTAGATAATATAGTAGAAGATAAGACTACCTAGCTTTCTTTTCTTATAATGCAGCCGAAATATACTTCGGTTATAATCCTTTCTACTAATCCTACGAAAATTCCTACTATAATTTACTTATCTAAAGTTTGTGAGTATAGATGTATGGTTATTTCTCTTTCACGAAAAAACTACAAAACCTATTGTATACCTACTTTGGGATATAGGTAGCTTAGCTAATGACATGGTATTATACATAGGCTACTTTTATCCTGATATTCCCGCGGAATTCGTTGAAATTACTTTAAATTACAATAAGTACCTACTTAATAAATTACATGGTTAGGTAAGTACCTACTTGTAATATTATTATTATTAATCCAATAACAATAAATTATAATTATGAATGATTGAACCTACTTATCTACCAGAAGTGTACCTAGGTACCTAAGCAAATAAAATTCGGAGTAAATAGTCCACTTGCGGAGTAAGCTCTATCACTTATTCCGAAAAGCGCATCACTAAACGACCTACACATTCGGAGTCGGTGTCGGGTCGGTCGGAATGCCACCTACTTTTTTCTCACCTACTTTTTGTAGGTCGTGTGCGTTGCACTATTGTTGTCAGTACGTTCTATTTTTCGACCGATTTTTCCACCTACAAAAAGTCGGCCGTCTGCGGGGGCCCTAAGGGCCCCCGCAGACGGCCGACTTTTTGTAGGTGGAAAAGTAGGTCGCTTTTTCGACCGATTTTGTCACCTACTTTGTCACCGACTCCAACGCACACGACCGTCACTTTGTAGGTGGCTAGTGAGGGGACAACATCGAAAAATACTAGAACGGTGGATTTGCAAAGGAAGATAATTAAGTAGATAATATAGTAGAAGATAAGACTACCTAGCTTTCTTTTCTTATAATGCAGCCGAAATATACTTCGGTTATAATCCTTTCTACTAATCCTACGAAAATTCCTACTATAATTTACTTATCGAAAGTTTGTGAGTATGGATGTATGGTTATTTCTCTTTCACGAAAAAACTACAAAACCTATTGTATACCTATTGTATAGGTACTTTGGGATATAGGTAGCTAATGACATGGTATTATACATAGGCTACTTTTATCCTGATATTCCCGCGGAATTAGTTGAAATTACTTTAAATTACAATAAGTACTTAATAAATTACATGGTTAGGTAAGTACCTACTTGTAATATTATTATTATTAATCCAATAACAATAAATTATAATTATGAATGATTGAACCTACTTATCTACCAGAAGTGTACCTAGGTACCTAAGCAAATAAAATTCGGAGTAAATAGTCCACTTGCGGAGTAAGCTCTATCACTTATTCCGAAAAGCGCATCACTGAACGACCTACACATTCGGAGTCGGTGTCGGGTCGGTCGGAATGCCACCTACTTTTTTCTCACCTACTTTTTGTAGGTCGTGTGCGTTGCACTATTGTTGTCAGTACGTTCTATTTTTCGACCGATTTTTCCACCTACAAAAAGTCGGCCGTCTGCGGGGGCCCTCAAGTATGTGGATGGTGTGACGGTGTGGCTCTAAAATAAAAGGTGTATCTAGGTACTTTTTGGTTTTCTACATAAAAATTTAAGTATTTTTTTATTCATAGACCACAAAATTACCTGAAAATCCACGTATGCTACAGTGTGCCTCACATGCCGGCACCAATCGCAAGTTTTCGCGCGCTTGAAATTGGCTCGCCGTGATTGGCTGAAGCAAAGCTCGGAGCAGAAAGTTGCCCCCGCTTGCTGCAAGGCGCCACCTTCGCTTGTGATGCTTTTGTTACACCACGAACATTCATCTGGAACAATACGATTGGAATGTTAAGCATTTTTCATTACAAATATAGAATAATCCACTAAAATCTTTAGTTGGTAGGTAGGTACCCCATAGAAGTAATGTGCAGTAACTAATCAGTCTATCCTATCATTATGTAGGTACGACTCGCCAACTCTCATTGTGAATAACTTCGAATAGGTACCTATATTCCAAATACATGAACCTCTTCCTTTTTTGAAGTCAGTTAAAAAATAATAAAAGATTTTCATTCTATTCCATTCGGAGTGCGTCTAAAGTTTCCCTCCAATTAATTCGCGAATGATATTGGATGTAAATAAAAGCTTGTAAAAAAGCTTCGTGTAATGAAACACCGGCTTCGTTACAGGATTTGTTTAGGTATTCATTGGTAGGGTATTCTTTATGGACATTGTTAATTTACCTACGTTTAATAAAACGATTTCGTATCGAATTCTGCGATATTTGATGCGATTAAGTACCTACCTACAGGTATCATTAGAGGTGCCTAGCCTACGAAGATTAAGAATGTTTGAGAGACAAAACGTCAGTCCTTCGGGGCCTCCTGAGAATGGGAGCCCTGGGTACGAGCCCCGTGTGACTTTATGGTAAAGAAGTAGGTACCTTGGTATTACAAAATATATCCTGGAACCCACAGTGCATAGGGTAGGCACTGCCTACCCTATGCACTGTGGGTTCCAGGATATATTTTGCTACCTAGGTACCAACTAGGCACCTACCTACCTACCAACCAACCATCCTAGGAGCAGCCGTGCGTGATGCTCCCGGTAATAAAATAAACTAGGCTAGGATCGAACGTCGATAATTTCAAATAGCCAATCAATGGTAAATAAAACCACGTGACAGATGTCAAATTTGTTCTTAATTTGTCATTTTGCTAACGTGATTTGACCATTGATTAGCTAGGTCTCAGATGATTTCATCAGAGAGCTAGGTAGTTTTACTGCTTATAATTTAACTGTGAGAAACTGGCTGTAGTGTGAGTACGGCAACTGATAAATGATTATAGTATAGTATAGAGCCTCTGTTCGCGTGTTCATTAGGAATAGTAAACCTGCTTTGTAGTATCGCATTTCTAAATAATGCTTCGTCAGTCTGTATGTAGGTAGGATAGGCACTTGTACCTTACTAAGTAGGTACCTATAGGTATACCTTTGTGCCTTCTAGTCTATTATTATTTTACTTTAAGTCTAGGTAGGTACCTAATCTATGCGTTCAAGAAACTGGCTGTTAGGTAGGTAGTGTGCTCTACCTAGAAAGTTTGATTTAAAAGTAGCTAAGTAATTATAGCCAATATCCAAGAAAAAACCACCCCACCTATATTTCCAAGAAATAAATTCATCAACCTTTCTTTTATCGTTGTTTTTATCATGATCTGGCAATTTGGGCACCCCGTGCATTTCCCGCCCTTTTTAACGTCAAAACAAAAAGCGCGCGGAGGGCAGCGTTCTGAAACCCGATTCGTAGAAACAAGCTGCAATACGAAAACCCGAGGGTTGATCTCTTTCTTGGAAATTCAATCATAATGAATTGATTTTTGTTATTATTCGTCATCAATTTATTCAATTGAGTAAGTAGGTACCTAGTAAATAATATTTTTTGGTATGTACTTACTTAGGTACCTACATTACATTTACGTATGTCAGATTTGTAAAGACAAACGTCAGCGTTTCAGTATTTGGGCGTTACCATCGACACCAAAATAACTGGGTTATGTCGATGGGCGTTACCTACAGAAACCACTACTAGGTAGGTATCTACGAATCATGGTAAATATACTATTTTAAATGTTTATAATAGGTAAAACACGTTACCTTTATTCTTATGTTCGCTAGCCTGCTCCGGACTGGAGGCGTCCCGCGCCCTGGAGGCTGCCCATCGCCGCAGCTCCAGGCGCTCGTACCCGTACCAGCCAAGCAGCTCGTTCATTGCTGTCTCGGCAAACTCCTGGAACATTAGAAAGTACTCTCATCAACGATTCAAACCATTTGCTGCACTTTAATAAACTACAAGTAAAACTAAATTAAACAGTCCTCCTGATCGATTTCGACGACGCCGAGACGGCGATCCTGCCTGACTTGACTGACCATAATTATTTTATTAAAAATTCTTAATTTATACCTATGATACTTAAGTAGGTAGGTACCTTCTTATTGTTATTATTAGGTAGGTACCTATTAACTTACTTTTTAATAAATACCTATCTACTTACATAACTTACACCATGACGTACTAAATTAGTACTTAACTGTTTCAATTAATTCATAGTTTCGCATTTTCCGAACTGAAATTAAGACAAGCTGCCACAGTTGCCACTTTTTAAATCCAATTTCCCCGATATTTTCTAAAATCAACAAGCTATGAATTTCGCCCACCTACAGATATTTTAAATGTGTCGTTTTAAATAACCCCGTGATTTATACAAAATAAATGGCTTAAGCCTGACCCCCTTTCTTACAATTTTATTGCCAACATCGCGATAATAAATATTACGAACGCGATTAAACAACACGTAACTCAAGAAATATCTGTGTCACAAAAATGTAATTTTAAACTTGTGGCCGTTGTGTAGGTTTACAAAAATTTGTATTGTCATTTGTTTTTTTTTTGAGAAATTGTTTTAGTAGGTTAGTACCTACCTACGAAAGAAAATACCGTCTTTCTATCTGGATCTAGAAAAAATATTGATTCAGTTATCGATAAAAGACATTAGGTAGGTAGGTTAGGTAGGTACGTAGGTACTTTTATAAAGCCTACCTAGCGGTGTTGCATTTTATTCTAAAATAGTTTAATCAAGCAAGTGTGAGCTAAATCAAACTCGCCCCGAAATACAATATTTCATAGATCACCCCACAACAAAGACTAGATGCGGGTTTCACAAAACATTAGATACCTTACTAATGAAGATGGTCATTATCACAGAAATCGTATATCTCTGACACACGAGTATCGAAAACCTGAATTTAATGAATGCCGGTATGACAACGTCCACTGTCTAAGGTTTCAGAAGATGACCAGTTGTTAACGCTGAAGATAATTGGGCTCTTGTTACAGAAAGAACCTTGATGGATGAGGCAGACTATCATACTTCGTTCCTGCAATAAATAGCACGTTCTTTGATAACCTACCTATCTATATCTAGGTAAGTACCTATACCTATGCGTAAGTATACCTAAATAGTAAGTAATTTAATAGCAATTAAAGGTGCTTAGGGAATTAATAGTGTTTGATGACTATGTGCATACTAGGTACTTTTTATCAGCATTGCATTGCTCCTACATTACATTAACTTTCGAAAACAACATTTTTTTAATCTAATATATTTTTTAATCTATTTGGAACGGATTCTTTATTAGATTAAAAAATGTTGTTTCATGGGAGGATTTTGTAATTTATTTTGGAGAGGTGCTATTGAGTCGGTGATCATTATCACCTAGCAAAAGCGCTGTTTTCATCTTACGAAATCCTACAATTACCTAAATATCACTGATCAAGAGCATTCCATTTGACAGGATATTTTTAAAAAAGTAGGTAAGTTTTGAAATTTTAAATCCCATGTACGAAAGAAGAAAATAATACCTACCATTTAGGTGATGTTTTGCAATGGGTTCCTTCTTTTTCATATTTTATAAGCGATGCCTGACAAACTCTACTATTCCTGAAACCGCATGATGCGCTACGTGAGCTTCGGTTAATTTTACCGCCAACTCGCAGTGTTGCCAGTATTCGGTTGCGTAATAATTATCGCAGAAAACACGATACTCCGAACGCAGCTCCGCTAGTCGGGTTCTGTTTCTTCTAAACACGATACCTACCATAGACAATTATTTTGATAGAATGTTTCTTTTCGATATTAATGGGATGGAAAATAAAAATTAGGTAAGTAGTATATAGGTATTTTTTTACAGTTTTTCCCACAAATTTCCACCCTTGGTTTGGTAGTAAATTTAACCAATACAAGTACGTAGGGTATATAAGTTGAAAAAACTTATACAGGTGGGGTAATCATTCACAGAACCTACCTAACCCTTAAAACAATTTTTTGATGACTGACAATCATCAAAAAATTTTTTTAATTTATTAATGATGAGGGTACCTATTACCTACATCATACCTTGGCGATTAGGCTTTTAGAGCACGTCTCATAGGTATCTATATTTGGACATACCTACCTCCATTTGCCTAACAAACCAAAGATCTGAAAAGAAATTGTCTACTACGGCATCATGATCAATTAGGTACTTACTATTCCTGTTTCGGTTTTTTATATATCTATACAATCATTATTACATTGATACCGATAATGGTTTTCGCAATTTTGCTAACACATAATAGGTAAATATTGAACCACGGTAACCGTAACGTACCAAATATATCAGATTTTATCATTGTTTATATTTCCCGACGATGCGTTCGGTAACGTAAAACTGACCGCCCATTACTCAGTTCAAGCCATGGTAAAGCCTGTTAAAATCACACAATCATGGAACAGGAATATCCGATAACGTTACCTATTAGTTGAAATATTAATTAGAGTAAGTAACTTTACTACATAGATGCGTTCATTAATACATTTCGGTGTGTTTTGAACTTTTGATTCACATTATTATGATTTATGTTAGAATTTTGGATAAGTTTCGCAATTAGAATAGGTATTTTTCTAAGATTGGAGGCTAAATTGGAAATACTTCGTTCTTTTTTGTGGGAAATTTTGGAACTTTGGAACATTTTTGTATCCGATGTTATCTTATTTCCTCCACACACCATTTGTGTCAGGGTAATACCTACGTGGTCTCTGCTTAGGTCCATAGGATTTCCCAAAAAGGAGTTCCTAAGCTCTCGATTTGATTGTGTATTTTTTGATCTGAAAGCTCCGTGTTATCCAAGATCTTCAGAGTTATTAACAAAAATGTACCTCGCCAGAGCAAAACTTTGGTCTATTCTAGCAAAATTGAAGTCTTATTTTTTTTATTTTCCCACTTGTTAGATTTTTATTGTTTCCTAATTTGGTTTATTTAGATAAGTACCTACCTATCTATTTATACCTACTAAGCGGAACGCTTTCCCTTGTATTGCCAAAGCCAACATAGTATAGGTAGGTAATTCCCTCAAAGACATAGCTGTTAGCTGGTCAAAGCGTAATTCTACCCGATAATATTGTGATATCCAATATAACATAAATGCTTTTAATGGCAGTAGCTTGGCTAAGGTAAATTTAGGAGCGTTCGTAACCCGACACTATGCCGGTGGTAGCGACGACCTACGCAGTGTTGCCAGTGGAAATTTATCACGCTTTAACTTGCAATAATACTGCAGAAAAGGTTTTACTTTGTTACTTTCAATCGGGGTCACATACCTACTGTTCAACTGTGACGCGGTACGTCTTACACAATATTAAACAATATTTAACCCACCTTCATCCTACTAATACCTATAGACGCTAAAGTTTGTGAGGAGTACCTACCTATGTTTATTGCTCGTTCAAGCAAAAACTACTGAATGGAATTTGATGTCACCAAGTCAGCTTATATCCTGAATTAACACATGGCTATCTTTGATCCCGCCCGTAACACCGCGGGGTGCAGCTAGTAGATTATAACAAAAATCCTACACTCAATTTTACAAAAAAGCTTTTTTAAATATTATCGAAGTGATGCAGTTCGTCCCAGTTCTTGTAAGAACCTGACACCGATAATCACTTACAAATATGGGGTCTCCCTTGACCCAGTGGCCGAGCTGACAAAGAACTAATCGTGGGTGCCCATTCGATATCATGCCCCAAGTCCCAAGCTCACGTCATTCATTAGGCGAGGCCGGAGTGTCACAGTATGAGCTAAACAGCAGGACTACTTTTAAGAGCGAATAAGACAAACGCTGTTTCTGATCAAATGCAGCAGAAATAGATGGATTAACACTTTATTGTTTATCATAAAAAACATTAAATCTGATAACAGCCACAGAACAATATTTCGAACTGTTCTATTCTAACCTAACCTACTATGAAAAATTTGTTAACCATAAGACTAAAGACTTTTTCATAAATAATTATTAACGCTGCTCTATTATTGTTATAGATCAGGATAGAAAATCATTGTATTCAATCATTTGTGAGAACAGTAAGGTAAGTCTTTTATTTTACAAGTGGCTGTTTAAACAGTCCGAAGCTTTCTGGTAACTATTTAGGTACACAAAGGAACCTATATATACCTAACAGGAAGCTTACCAATTCAGTTTAGTTAGGTTCTAACTTTACGTCAGCGCCTTAGCTTACGTCAAAAGCAGTTCATTAAAGGACCTAAACTAAATCGCTTCTACAATTTCCTTTCCACAGTTCCTCTAAACTGTGGCAAGGGTGAAGCCGAGACGGCACCGTCGGCAAACATATCAGGTGTCAGCGACTAGTGGAGCTTAAAATTTACCTAATGCCGTGTAAAACGATCGCTTTGCTAATGTACGCCGACAATATGGATGTGGACTGATTCTACGTCGGAGCTGGTAATAGGAATACTATTCGTATTTGTTTGAAAAGGAAATACAGGAGATATTTATTAGCATCAACAGTTTCATCTTTCTGCAAGAGATTTATGCAGTCTGTTTGTAGACCTAGACCGTTTTAAAGCACCTAGACTTTGTTTGTTCATAAAATGTATCACCTATCGTAGGTTTAGGCACTGACTTCATTTCCAAAATGATTGAGCTGACTTGGTGTTGTTGTGGTGTCAAAATTCGGGGATTTCCCAGACTGGTTCCAAATTGTAACACCAAGAAGTAGTAACATTTATGTAATTAAGCTACATTTACTATGAATTTGCCGTAAGCACATTTTTCTAGGATCATATTTTGTTATTTTTAATCGTGGGACTCGCTGAGGGGAAGTTATTCCTTGAAATGTTTTGCTAACGATGACTACATTCAATTAACGCACCAACCAACTCTCTTACAGTAGGTAGCTGTAGGTACTTATACCTACATAGAAAAAACCATGTGCACATGGTAATTAGGTATAGCTACATAAATTACAAACATAATGAAGAGCATTAGAAGTTTAGAACTGTAACTTCAAAAATATAATTCCATCCAAAAAAACCGATACCAAATGTTGTCTCATTTGATTTGACGGAGCGGCGGCAGCGGAGCTAAGGAACTAGAAAATTAATCTCACAAAAGTAATCGGTGTTTCGCTGATAATCGTAACACAACCCAGGAATAAGACCTGACCGTAACAAGAGAATTAATTACAACAATGCAGTGGCGCCAAATTACCTCCACATCGTCACTGCTCTAGAGTTACGCAGTGCACGGTTACAGACTAGTGCTACTTAGCTTTAGGACAGAATTAGATTATCATACTGAAATAGAACACTATCGGGCTGTATGTTTAGAATGTATGGAGCTTTTGTCGATACGTTCACGTTTATTATTGTAAACGCATTATGTTTTTACAAATAGCTGTTCTCGATTTCGTTACGCCAACGTTTTTAATAAGTTAAAATAAACTGTAACTTTGTAATAAATTACAAATTATCATTTAAATGAAGGATCCATTAGTGGGTATTATTTATCATGCTTAATGATAATGAAAAAAAACCAATGCATAAGTTAAATTATGACAGACTTGTATGGAAAAATGTGAAATTATGACATAGGTATATGGTAGGTAGTCTACAGATCAGCATTTTAAAAAGCCAACAACAAACATTCAACCCCTTTCATTGTACACATTCATTTCCCACAATTACAATCTAAAATATAAAACCGTACGTGAACAAAGGCAGCGCGAACCCACGGCGTTGCGTTACCTCTCCGATATCCTATCGATTATGTTTCACATGTTTCTCATTATACCGTCTGGTACGAAACAAAGAGCGTGTCGTGTTACTGTGCATTACTCTTCTAGCAACAGGAGATGCAGACTGTTTTGGTCATGAAACACCGCACTTTCAAGGAAGACCCGCTTTAGCTGGCAACACTGTTTACGGTTTACCTTACACGCTCCTTTGAAAATGAATCTGCGTTTTGGTAATGAGAGCGTTTAGTTATTTCAGAGAAGTAAGATACCTACACCTACTCAGGAAGTAGGTGTATATTAAACAATACGTACCTGAGTAGGTGAGTAGGTACCTACTTAGGTATATAAAAGCTTATAAAAGCTTTGGGAAGAAACCGCGGGGCGCAGCTAGTATAATTTACTTAGGTACCTACTTAATTATTAAGTACTTAATGTAATGTGTGGTTATGCGTACAAGTGGTAGATAGGTAGGTACCGTATACTGGCAGCACTTTTTTTTCCAAATCGGCAAAGGCTCGACAAGTGACTGCGGTGTCAGATTACGCGATACGAATGAGATGTTGTTTCTCCTGCGGCTGCCGTGGCCGGCTCGGGTTACTTTACTTATGACAACATCTCCGAAGGTCCAGCCACAGATTACATTAGAATATAGGTAGGTATGATTAATTTAGAATATAGTACATAGGTACCTACCTACCTAGGCCTAAGAACTCCGTCGCCAGATTTGGCCACTTGCTTACAAAAATAAATAGATGGGTAGGTTGCGCCAAGATTTCTACACCTCCCTAACTGCCGCCGGTATTAAAAATAAAATCAATAATATAAAAATCGGCCCAAGACAACAAAACTACAATAAATTCCTCAAAGAAAAATAGTCGAATCGATTTCAGTCAGTAGAGACAGATGCAGACGATATTAAATCTTTTTGAAATGCTGTTTTAGTTATTTACGATATCCGCGAATTCCGCGATCCAATTCAACATTCCATTTCACCCCATACGTCATAGAGTACAAGGTATAGATATACCAGACGCTTCGCGTTACACGAAAATTAACGTCAGTCTGACAGGACGGGCCGTGACGCAAAAGCATCGCAAAACGGAGTCAGATGACGGCCGGTTAGTTGAGACGAGTATTAATTATACGGTATCATGTTTACAGCCCCCAGTAGCGTGTAGTTTTATTGTTATGGCGGAACAAGCGAAACCCCGTCAAAATTTCAACGAACATTTTGTGATTTATGTCGTCGGCGCCGACGTATGGTGGCTATAGTTCATAGATAAAGATTGATGTCTAACGTGTTTGAAACTGGTTGTTAGGATTTTGAATGATGTACAAGTTCTAGAGTTCTTTTTAAGGATTTCTGTCAGGTTAATGGTAACTTATGTATAAAATCAAATAATAGTAGGTAAGTATATTGTAAATTTGTAATATGAATGCATAAAATCTTACTAATCTACTAATTCTAGGTACTTTGTCACTAAGAATGATAACTACCTAGGTACTGGGACTGTGTTTGGAAATGCTTTTGGCAGCTAGAAAACCGAGGTAAGTACATCTTCGGTTTAAAGATGTTTATTTTCATAA
Source organism: Xanthorhoe spadicearia (assembly GCA_947086425.1). Classification (NCBI taxonomy): domain Eukaryota; kingdom Metazoa; phylum Arthropoda; class Insecta; order Lepidoptera; family Geometridae; genus Xanthorhoe; species Xanthorhoe spadicearia. Next base: position 9,338,328 of record OX352202.1, on the reverse strand, counting down.
GAACATTTTTACAGTTCATCTTTCAGTGGATCTACTATATCTGGGATATACAAAGTCGTGTGTTTTTATTTTTTTATAGAAGGAGATATTGTATAGGTCAAACGACGAATTAAATGAGAACACAAAGTCCTTAATAAAAAGATAGATCATTTGAGATTCCACATTAAGAGTTAGATTACGAATAATCCTATTACGGATAAGTAAAATAACGATTAGTACCCACGTCTTAACAAAGCCCTTCTCATCAATCTTACCTACCCGTGATACCAAATATTGTAATAAAAATATGAGATTTATGTAAATAAATTCAAAAGAATATAGACAGCATTTTTTCATTAAAAAGGAGAGGCACACCGCGTCTCCGCTTACACTAAAATTAACGACGATGCGATACCCCGCGTCGGGTGTCTAGCACTAAATAATTAAAGCGCGATTGAAACCTCCGATGTTCTCAAATTATATAATTAAAAATATTTTAATTATACTTCAGAAATTACTATAAGCAACAGAATATTATGTTACTCTGAAATATTACATTTCTAAGATTTTATGAACAAAATGAACCTTTAAAACAAGCAAGCTCATTTTGTATTTTAAAGGCGGTAATTTAAATTTAGGTATCTAACAAGTCAAAGAAACTGAAAAAAATTGTAAGTGTAGATTAGAAACTTAAGTTAACTTAAGTAGATTAGAAATTTACATAATTGGTATCTGAATTATTATAATAACGCTAAATTGAAGAAAGAATTGGACTAAATTACTAACTAGGAGAATTACTCTTTTAGTCATTCTATTAGCTTCCAGCCGAAAACTCAATGAATGAAGAACAAATAAAAATGTACAACAGCTAGGGCACCTGCCAATGTGTTACCAATTATAATTAGTCTACGAGACAGGCTAATTAATCACTGTCTCTATCACGAATATCGTGATAGAGTCGTCATCACAATTCGGTGTCAGTCTAATTGATAATGAGTTTGCCAAGGGAAAAGCCTCGACTTTAGGTTCAAAGCCCAAGAATACGCCAATACCCAAGCATTTTAATTTGAAAATACATAGTATCTTACCTAGGATTATAGATAAAACATTAATAATGCACAAAAAATGTTTCATAAGGATTGTAGATAATGAAATAAAAACGAGTTACTTTTGGAACGCTGAGCTTGCAACTTATATGGAGCAAAAGTTAAAATGTGTCTGATTAAATAATTTACCAAAAAATCTTACTTGATTGAAGATAGAGCTTAGGTAGAGCTATAGCCGTGAGCCTGTAAATTTAGATACAATCGTCGTATTCGTAACAAGAGAACAGTAAAACGATACAGGACTAAAAGCGGACCCGTCTTAGAACTGCTGTAGAGTCTGTGACAGTGTGGACGGTATTGCATTACAAACATCCAACATTGGTCGAAATAATCGTGGATGTTTATTGGCTGAAGGCGCTGCAGCAGCTTAGTCAACTCCACAAATATAGACTAGCCAGACTAAAAAATAGAGTTAGTACGACGATAAGTATATTAAAAAATTCATTAATCAACGGTGCTATGAGAGAAATGTTCTGCAAAATGTGGGCAAGTACCAAATTTGTACATATTTGGAAAAGCTACTGACTAGAATTGACTAGAAAAGCTACTAAGTATTAGAAATCTTCAACTGATCTAAAAATGTCCAAAGATCTGAAAGAATTAATGTCTACCGCTCTTTCACCTTGGGAATCAATCGTGACCATATTTTTATTTTATTATCAACGGTGCAATGTAAGGTTTTTACCGTTAGTGTTAGTCTTTCTGGCTAAATTAGACATAGGTACTTGAGAGAGGTGATTAAGTTCTGCGAGAATGCTAAAAATAAAGACTCACTAAGATGCACTCTAGCACTGCCGCCAGCAAGGTTGCCTTGCCATTGCCTTAATCTCAATTTAAATAAAAAAGGACTTTTGCACTAAGTTAGATGGAGATTCATTATTTAATTTATGATTAGTCATTATGAGATGGAAGCATTATCCCTCTTATGTCATTGACCAAAACACTAACACAGTTGGTTTAATTTAGGGGTTTAAAGTGCCCGTTAATTAATAAGCAAGCACTACCTGCAAAGCTTTAGTTAATAGGTAGTAAGTGAGATGCCAACTCACCAAAATTGTGCCGAATATGAGAGAAGCAGAATTTAATTTCACAATCGCAATGAGTAGGTAGGTACCTATCATGTTATTTAGTGGGGCTATTTTTAAGAACACGATACTTTGGAGCTCGTTAAAATACGTTTCGGTATCAAAATTCACAATAACTGCAATATGAAAGTGTTTGCAAGCCCACGTTCATAAGAACCACTAAAATTATATTGCATTTCAAAAAGTCATGAGAAACGAAAGGTAACGTGACACCATCATGCTGTGTCACACGATATTTGGTAAACACATTATGAATTTACATGTTTTATTTATGTGCGTTGCAATTATTTATTGTGGCTTGTTTTACACATAATAATGATGCATCTGATTGCTGGGTATCCGTTTCATTATTTAATGAGAATGAATAGTGAGAATAACATTTTGGATTCTATCTAATAGGTCAGTAACAAATCAAGTAACCAACATAAACGTGAAAAAATTGATAGAAATAAATCAACTACCTACTAAGATATTATTATGCTCGTAAAATAGTTATTCAAATACGTTCCACAGTGACCACAGTTCGATAAAATGTTTTTTTAGAAGTTTGAATAAGAATAGAAAAGGATCAAGCACCTATCACTTATCTCGATTATCATCATTAAGCATACAAAACACTGCACGTATAAAATACGAAACAAAGTTAAGATCTCCGATTCGGAAACCTAAGCCCTGATCTAGATTTACTGCTAGCAAAGTTATCCTAGATCCTAGTTGGAAATTGGAAGCTTCCTGCTTGGGATAAGGTCGAAGTTGGAAAGTCCGCAGGATCGTCGGACGTACACTTGATACGCTCACGCACGCCTCCCGAGGTGGTGTTTATTCACCCCCTTTGACAAAGATTAAAGGGAGTGTGGGATGACACAGAACGGCCATAATGGATGGAAATTCTAGTAGAGTACATACCTCTAACTAGCGACACACAGTGATCTAATTACTGATGCAACTTCATTATTCCACGTTATCATCCTATGGTTTATGCTTTTGTTTATTCATGAATTTATAAAAGTTAGGTACGTGTCATCGGGTTGGATTTAGCTGGAGAAAAATGATTGATTACGATTGTCATGGGTCAGTGGAAGATTTTGGGGGAGACCTTTGCCCAGCAGTGGGCTGTGGGACACGACAGGTTCCTAAAAAAAACTATTTTCATTACCTACATAATCAGACTAACAAATAGGTAGGTACTTAGTAAAAGTACCTCCTTATAACTATGTATGTAGGTATACTTATATAATTTTTCCTGACTAACGCAGTTAGCGGAGAGTTTTACAGAAAGAAGGCGTTTCTAAGAGTGTCGCATCTATACGCCCCCGGCATCTATGAAGATGGTACACTACACGTACAATGCAGGCTCGCATCGCGGTGTCCGTTACGGCTATCGCATGACATCCCATCGCGCCACAGTGTAGTGTTAACTTGCCTTTGAACATGCACTTTGCTAAGTAATTAGTAGGTAGGTAGGTAGGTGGGAAAATACCTTTTTGTACTGACTATGTTGCAGGTGAAGGTATGCAACCTTTTTATAAAAATGATTTTCTGGGGTGACCATGAACACAACTTTTTCAGGAATTCGAAATTCGAATATCGGTAGGTACGTACTTGCCTACTACTTTTTTCCAAATAGTAGTCTACCGAGTGAAGTATTTTTCTTTCAACGGAGTAAATTTATCTAATAGACTATCTGGGAGTGCGTTTTCTAACGAAACTGTCTGTGCGAGATAATTAAATAGCGTCGCACACTTATGATTTGCAGAATTTGGATAGGTCGGTTGTGTTGTGTGTGTATTGTGTTTTATATTGTTTTATACCTACCTACCTACCTACCTGCATGTTCGTTGGTGTATAAAGGGTAGGTACCTACCTAACCTACTGACAGAGAATGAATGAAGTCGCACATAAATATTTCATTTAACCCCTTACAGAAACTAATTAGCGGTCAAAGAATGAAGGAACTTGTTCCTGCCAAGGCAGATTATGCTCTACCAATCCGTCTTGATCTTCCTTGACCATGTAAACACTGACCTAACTAAATTGCCAGTATTTAATGAGACTTCTCAAAATCAAACAACGTTGCGCAGTCTTCGGTAGTAAAATTGAAATAAACCTTACTGTTTGTGTTAATAAAGTATAAGATGTTGAAAGACGAACGCATGAACGTGGTAATTTATCATAAGAATGTAACGTAGCAAAATTAGTCTTTACAGACACAGATTATAAGGATTAATATAATCTGTAGTCGGAAGAAAAGCGCAAGACAACGAGTGATGCATCGACCTTGTCCTAATATCTGCACGAACGCATTTTGTGCAAGTGTTTCGTAAGTAGGTATTCAACGGAAAAATATCTAGAGCACGATTTGCTCAATTAGGCAAAAGTCTTCTAAGAATCGCCATTTTGGCTTAGCAACAGAGTTAGTTAATAGTTAGTTAAACCGAAATTTCAGCACGTTTGTTTTTTTTATAAAGTACCTACCTACCTACCAATATCTTTAGCTTGTATAAATTTTAACCTTATTATAAACTTCAGTTCACTTCTTTACATTATTTTAGATAAGTAAGTAAAGAATAAATTATTATCATGAAGAAAAATTTTGTGAGAGTTTCAAATGTCACCTGCGGGCTTACCATGACCGTTTATAGCGATTCAGTTTAGGTCCAACTACGAACCAGTTTTGACGTAAAGTAAGGCGCTGACGTAAAGTTTTGACAGTAAGGCAGAACCTAAACTGAATCGCTAACACCTCATGGTACGGCTCCTGATAGAGGAGGAAGCAGAGATGTCAAATTGTCAACTAGGAAGTTATAATTTTATTAAAATTATACTTTAGAGTGAAAAACAATTATATACCTACCTACGAAGAAACCTACATTCCTGCGAATAAATTTTTATGATTTCTGATATAAGAAAATTTTTATAAGAGAGCTCAAACTTCAACTCAGTATAATTTTACTTTATGCAAAAGATACTTCATGAACATGGTTTAATTGACAGAAATTCTAACAGAAATACTCCTGCTTACTATATAGTCATCATAATAATATCATGAAAACTTGCGTGTTTAGCTTCAATATTGTTCTGTCAATTTCCCCAATATCCTAACATGACATGACTGAACGAAAAACGTAGGTGGGTAAGCAATCCACCGATGCATTATTTTATGCATTTGAAATTTGCATATAGATCGAAAACAAGGTTTGAATTCTCTAAAATTTGAATAAAAGGTTAATTCCCGTAAAATTGCACTGTTAAAAGTGCATTTTGAATGCAATGCTTGATAGAGGTAATGTAATACCATCAACAAAAGCTTTTCGGTAGGGTAGGGATACTAGGGATGTAGGTACACTGTCAAAAACCCTATCTTCAAATTGTCTTTAATTTTGTTCCAAAAAATATCAAAGAGAAATTGGACTAATGTTTAATTCAAGGAATGAGTAGGTACCTATGTAAGGGGAAGTTTGAAAGTGGCACCTGTGACTGAAAAGGTGAGGAGTTCCAGATAAGCATGGTATGGATGGTCATATTATAATGAGGAGGGATGAAAGGAATAATTATTATTACTAAGAAAGTAATGAGTATGGGTGTAGATGGATATACAAGTCTTAGTAGAGGAAGGCCGAGGAAGAAGTGGATGGATTGTGTGAAAGAGGATAAATGAATGTGAGAGGAGTGAATTCGGAGTTGACGAATGATAGAGATGAATGGAAGAAGAAGACATGTTGGGCCGACCCCCGTTGAGAATGATGATAATGTTTAATTCACATATTTACTTCTACATTAATTGGGCATCTGCCTAATGTGAATGTCAAAATAGCTAAACATCATAGAGGTAGGTAGTTAGGTAGGTACCACAGTTCCTAGCTAACATTAAAACTTAATATCAATTTGTAGTTATTGAATCTCATCCGATTGATTTTCATGTCATTCGTCGAAAATCAGTACTTACATGATTAAGTACAGTATCCTAGTGTGTCGAAAAATGGATCTAATTTCATTGTGTTTAGGTACAGAACCAGACAGCATTGTAGGTAAATAGCTGTTAAGGGATTGCAATAATTATGTCACGTAGATCGCATGATAATTTCTTCAAGATGTTAAGTACTTACATAAGTAGGTATTATTGGGTAAGTAGGTAGGTACCTACCTCAAATAAATTAAATTGGGACAGAGCTAGACAGGGTAGGTATTTTGAACAGCTCGAATAGGTACCTAGTACAAAAATAAAGAAAATGATATCAAAATATTTAGGACGACTAAAATGTGGTGTAATAAATTAAATCGACCTCAAATTTAAGTAATCGACGCGTGTGTCCTGTGACGTCATAAACGCGTGGACACCGCCAATGGGGTTATTGACATTTACTATTTTCGTGGCGCCAAATAAAAGCGCGCGAATCGACAGGACTGGTGAGTGGTAGGCGAAGACTAATCAAAGACAAGAATCAGCATACGGCCTATAATATCTTAATAATACAATTACAGACAGATAAAAACAATAAATTGAAGCGTCCGTTGGGTTGTGGCCTGGGACGGTCTCGTGTTACGTTTTGAGCAAAGGAACGTCTAAAATTACCCGCACGCACACAGTGAATCGGCAACAAGTACGTACACTCCAACACAGCGGCGGCAGCGCCTATATCTATTATCAAAACATCCAGCGACTCTGGTTACAGCGATCCGAGCGCGCTTCGGATATCGCGTTACACACTTTAATGGCTGGAAAAGGCCTCGAAAACGTGATATTACACGCGTTTTATTGTGTATCGCAAAATGTAATTAATACTGTGTAATCGGACGCCGAATAATTTATTCAGCGTAACCCCAAGATCTGAGGATTGAACCTTTGTGTAGGTTCCCCTCGCTACCTAATCAACGTGAATAATATCGAATTTAAAAATACGATTCCGTCTTCTCTTATTACGAGATGGGCCAAAACAGGCTGCTTGCCAATAACACGAAACCGTAACAAGATGATGGTTTTCCAACGGAAAGAGTCAATGCCATAAAAATATTTTAAAATTAATTTAAAACTTACCTTGATTTCTTCTTCGTTTTCTTTTTTGACTTGAACTTTTGGAGAAGAGGGGTTCGGGGGTGATTTACGATCCATTTTAAAATGTCCTTACCACGATAGATAATATTTTACAAATTAAAACTAAACAATCTGCGACTTTGATTTACAAATTTAGCAATCGCGTAAACATTTCAACCGCACGTAAAGCAGTGTCCGCTTAATCAGACAACCGTTCTGCGCGGCGATGGCAGCGCGACTGTCGCATTCTACCACGCGCGTTCATGATTGGTCCTTCAGCAGTCGCTTGCAGCCGTGAAAAGCTTATTTTCCGAGCTTGGGCGGAGCTTATCTCACCACTAGCCTAAAATGCATGGACAAGACAATGCAGATTGCAGGGCAGTTTGAAAGTAAGTACCTACCTACTTCCACTTGGGTTTATTTCATTTAAGTGCAAATGAAAGAAGGTAGGTAGGTAGGTAAGTACCTACTTACATAATTATATGCTCGTGGAAAGCAAGGGAATGAAAGGGAAAGAATTCGTTCGTAAATTTTTTACTTCTCAGATCAAGGCTTTTAAAAAACACTTAACTTGTTAAAAAAAACATTGTGCTGTGCTGTAGCTAAATTATAACTGAGGAGCGTCAGACAGAACAAAAACCGCTCATGCATTTTTTTTTATGCTAATTGATTGGGCTTGTACATACTATACCTATCTTGGTCTATAGTTAATGTAACCTGCTCAAAAAGTAATAAATCCACTCTAAATCCGTCCACGAAATACCCGGATCTGAACATAAACCGATAATTTCTTCAATCGTACTAAACACAACGATCGGAGCGTACGTACCTACAGAGCGATCGGAAATTAAACTGATGATGAATCCCTAAAATTAATCAGTGCTGACTCTTTTGATTAATTAAAAAACCGATAATATCTCATTTTTTTTAATTTCTTAACGACATAACCTACAGTGTCAACTGTACAAAAACCGATAAATCCCCATTTGATTTGGTCAAAGAGATGGCGGTTATTTATATTTTGCTCATACTACTTTTTAGTCACCTCTCTGACCTTCTACCTGCTCATGGGTCACTCTTGGAGCTTTCTAAACACGCTGGTTATTCAAGGCCAATGAGGAAGCAGTAAGGAAGATGATTGCTCTGAGTTCAAGGCACATGAGACTCTACTGAGCATAAAAGGTTTCCATGTTAAAATAGGTAAAGTCAGATCTTTCGGCTTTTGGTCCATTAATTTTACGTTTTCTGACAAAAAACACAAATGTGAGGTTTTTGTTCTGACGCTCCTCAACTGTCACTGCCAACTGTCAAATCATCCTACCAGCTGATTGTCAAACAGAAGGTTATTTTCGTGTTTTGATTGAGCAGGCGAACTGTTTTGCTATAAAAATGAGTATAATTTCACTAGAGACCATTTTTAGCACTTAAGTAATATGAAATGTCGAAACTACCTAAGTCAGCACTCAGCCTAAAGCAGGTATTGTTTATGAAATGAGATATACATAAATCATTTTTTTCCTCATCTTAAATTTTACATAACAATCTTTATTTGTGTTTTAATTTACAGTTTATGCTTAGGCAAGAGGTATTAAAATTATACAGAGAAATATTTCGGACAACCAAGTATGTGCCTGATAAAACCACACAGTCAGAACTTAGGGAATGGGCTCGGACAGACTTCAGAAATAATATGCACTACACGGATGAAACTACAATCAAAGCACTTCTTCATTACGGGAAGAAATCATTGAAAGATCTACAACACTCACTAGCTTTGAGCAAGAGTTAACAAATTCATTAAACCCAAAATAATCAAGTTGGCCAGTTTAGTTGGTTGGAGTAGAAGTGCTGTCTAAAATGTTCATATAATCTGATGCTTTATTATTGTTGTACAGACAGATGACACGGTTTTCTAAGTAGCTCAGTTTTTAATGAGAGTTGTAAATTAAAAGTAAAAAAAAAGATCACTTTCTATTAAATGATTTTTAATGTATAAATGCATTCTTAGGCTAGGTTGGTACCTATAACTTTGTACAAAATAAATTAAAAGCTATGCAGAAAAGCAGACCTTTTGGTATTTAAATGTGTAGAATTTAGAATGTGAATAAAACACTGGGAAATTAAATATATTTGCACTAAATCATTATCCACATTTTCGAAACCCTTTTGTCAATCATTCATTACTAATGCTATAGTTAAAGTTTGTTCTGACCATCTAAAACTTTAAAGCTTACTACAAAAGCTATTTAATGACTAGCTTATCTAGCTATTATCTAAATACACAGCCTTATAAAACAAATATATCAATATAGGTCCTGTCACACCAGTACCCACAAATATAGTCAAAACCGTGAAGAAGGTGATGAAGTCACCATTCTTATTCAAATACTTAGCCAGCAATGTTATAAGATTCCTAGCAATATGGTGTCCATCCATACCATAACACGGGACAATATTCAGAAATCCAATACCCATTGAGAATATAAACACATATCGTAAAAGTCTCTCAAATTGTGATGGAGAGAAGAATGAAAACAATGCAATTCTAGGGAAATATTGATCAACAAACACCGTTTTGTGCAAATCATACGGCATTCCCAAGTAAAGTACAGGGTTGTCATCTTTCCGCTCAATAACCAACAGATATGTATGATTATTGAGAGATGGTTTTAAGCAATGCATGTTTCTAGCACAAGCATAACCTGATGCTTCTGTGCATTTTATGAATTGATCTTTTACCATATCCCGAGGTCTGAGACAGGAGTACTGGCCTGGTAATACTGATTCTCCTGCAACTTTTGGCTCCATGTACTCAAAACAGAAGCTGTAAAAGTCATCTTTCCTGCAGCATTCCACAACATCATTGTCTTTTAGTGTCTCCATCATTATCTCATCATTTTGAGCAACAAATTCTGCACTAGTACAGATTCCAAAACGCTCATGAGCCATTTGAAGGCAGTATATCCAATCATAAGAGTTTTTTGTGTCACAACTATTTATAGAAGTCACTATATCTCCTTTATTCAGACCTCTGGCATCCTTCAGAGGGGAATCATAGGTGAAATCGGTGACTCTAACTCCAACGCCAGTTTCATATCCTATATTGAAGAGAATGGGAGATGCAAAGAATAGTAATAGAGCAATAAATGCAGTTGCCAGGTTGTGCCACACTCCGGCACAGTATATCTTCAGTCTTTTGGTTACTGGCAGATTGTTCAACTGCTCAGAGTTCAAGTTGACAAATGCTACTGGGATGATTGTGAAGACATAGAAGCCAACAGACAGTAGCTGGACATCTTCCTGTACGGCTGCTAAGGCATGTCCAAGCTCATGTGTGATAGAACTGATGCAGATAGACAGGAAATACACCCAAAAATCTGAGGTAGGAATGTTTATACCCGGCAACATTGCTTTCACTTCTGGCATACTGTTTAATTGAATGCTCTCATAGAAATGCTCAAATATTATAGTAAGTAGAGTCCACAGGGAGAATGGTAGAAACAGCCAAATAGTGATCAGGTAGCCACAAGTGTACCATTTTCTGAGTAGAGGTGTCAGATTCTTGCTCCATCTATATATTAGTCTGTTCAGAGCGCTTGTGGTCCATGAAAAGTTGAAGATACCTATCTTTAGTCCCGTTCCTTCCATGAATGCATAGTAAGGGTAGTGTGCGCAACTCTGAAAACAATAACAACAAAAAGTTGTAGTGGACACCCAAAAAGTTTTGAATCTGATTGCAAAGGTTTTCTTGTAATAAACAATAGATTGATAATGAGTACCTTGAAAAATGAATCAAAGAACCATATAACTACGTAGAATGCTAACACAAATGAGCATAATATGGTGAAAGACATTTTTGTGTTTTGCCTGTAAGAAATTCACAGTGGCTTTTCCACGATTGCTGAAACAGATTACAATCGGAAATAAGACATTTTAGTGTCCGGTTACATTGTAAATCTTTGGATGATGCAATGTAAAATCAATAAAAATGCTGTAAAATTTTCTGTTTCATTGAATTTCACACAATTTTCACATTTTTCGTAAGAAAATCGCGCACACACAACATCATATCATTTAACCTCCCGTCTGTCAATCAACCTTTTTAACCCTAGATAGCTAACGTTACTAGAATAGCATGAGATGCTAACCATTCGTCTTTTTGACGAACAAATTTGAATTATGTTTTTAAATCTAATGTACCTAATTATGTTTGAGATTTTTTTTATATTAGAAACTACAGGATATAAATTAAAGATATTTTTAGTAAAATATAATATTTTTTAAAGTTTTGAGTACAAAATAACAAATCTTGAAGTATGTGCCTTTACAAGAGATCAAAAATGAGATAAATCTTAAATCAACAAAAACCGGAACTTTTACTTTTTTTTCTTATATTATTTTTATTTAGTATGTAAGTAAAAATATGTATGTTTGTATTGTTATATTAAAAATTTATATTTTTTCGGCACAAATAGGACAGAATCCAACTGAATGCTCGATACCAGATAATTTATACATATCATAGAGTAAGCACATTGGCCATCGATTGGTTTTGCGGTTGCATGACATATTCGAGCATATTTGATCGAAAGTATCCACACCACCTTTGTTAGCGTTGTAAAATTCAATCATGTTAGGTTTTTTTAGATGATTGGTTAACGGTTCCGTTTTCGTCACATGACGAAAGCAAGTAACTAAACCATAATAAATAATCGTCATCATCCAACGTCCGAGCAATCGCCTCATCTGTGATATTCGACCTCCCTGCCATTCTTTACTTTTAACGTAATAACTAAAACAAAACAAGTACAAATCAACACATGACATATTTATAAAAGTTACACGTAAGCTAACCATTCGTCAAAATGACGAGTAAGTAGTAGGTATCTCAAAAACTATGCAACTTACCGCCAAATCGCAACCGCAGTTCGATGCAGCTTGGCTCGCACTGAGTTGGTTTTACACCGCACGCGCACAACCGAAACAGTTAAAAAGATATGGCGATATATTCATTCAGTATTCGTCATTTTGACGAACGTTAGCTATCTAGGGTTAAGGTCGATGTCATTTTGCTCTGTCTGTCGGACGACCTTAATAAGGCGCCTGGTGTCGGGTTACATTCATAGTAGAAATTCTTTATTTTGACGTATTTCCTAACCTACTCTTTCTTTACCAAAGAGCTAAATGAACAACAAGGATGGATATAAATTCAAAGCCCACCTTCAAAACAATTTCTGGGAATCTCTAGCACAAAGTGAAGTGGGTAGTCCGCAGTCGCATTTTTGCAACTACGGCGTGAGTGTTCGTTGTGATAAAAATATTATTTTAATTAGTGTAATCATCAGTGAAAGTAAACGAAACCATGGATGAATAAGTTAATAACAGATTTTAATTATTTGTTTATGGATTTGGGTAATATTATTGTCAAAAATAGCCAAGTTTGTCACGCATGGCGCGCTACCTACCACAATCATAGTCGTGCATTTTCATTTGTTTTACATAAAAAATATTTAGATACTAGCAAAACTATTGTAAATGCTTAGGAAAATAATCCTTTTATATGTGTCAGTCATTAAAACAGCGTGTAATCGATTAGATTTCAAATGTTATTGAAATCAATGACTACTCAAACCAAATCGACCTGATAAAGGTCGATCGACAGACTCGCATTTCGCCGAAGTAACGGTTTTTTTCGGTGGGCTGATGAATGTGGATAAGACTTTTTGCTTGAATGTTTGAGACTTTGTTTCGTTTGAATTTGTTTGATAGTGATTTTATTTTGTAATTTATTTTTATTTTAGAATGTAGAATGAAGTGCAAATGGGTATAGTTAGTTATAATTAGGTATAGGTATGTTGGTTTTTCTATTAAAATGTATACAAAAATCAATCTTTATTATATACGCACGCATTGGGCACGCTTCCGTCTGGCAGTGGTTTGGATCAGTTGAGCTACCTATAGACCGTTTGCAACGGTCTGGTATATGTTGGTTTTTCTATTAAAATGTATACAAAAATCAATCTTTATTATATACGCACGCATTGGGCACGCTTCCGTCTGGCAGTGGTTTGGATCAGTTGAGCTACCTATAGACCGTTTGCAACGGTCTGTTATATGTTGGTTTTTCTATTAAAATGTATACAAAAATCAATCTTTATTATATACGCACGCATTGGGCACGCTTCCGTCTGGCAGTGGTTTGGATCAGTTGAGCTACCTATAGACCGTTTGCAACGGTCTGGTATATGTTGGTTTTTCTATTAAAATGTATACAAAAATCAATCTTTATTATATACGCACGCATTGGGCACGCTTCCGTCTGGCAGTGGTTTGGATCAGTTGAGCTACCTATAGACCGTTTGCAACGGTCTTTGAAAAAATGGCTTAACTGGTTCTATTTGTATTTTGTACGGTTATGTAAATAATCACAAAATCTGATTCCAATACGAAATGTACATTGGTGGTCGTATCCATACTAAACTAGACATATCCACTCACGGATGACGTCATTTTTGAAGTGTTTATGTTAGATTTCATTGTTAATTTCTGAAAGGTTTTTGTTCGGCAACTAGATTGTTTTTTGTTTATTTTAAATAGTTAATATCATCACATTGCCGAATTTGTATTGACATTTAAAAATAATAACACAGAATTTGATCTGTAATCGTAAAATGAAGGTGATGTTTTTAGTGCTTATTTTAAGGTGTATGTTTTGATGGTCGAATTTCATTAAATAAACATTGGACTCGGATAACTGTTATTGTTTATGTATTGTTAGTGAACTGAACGTACTTTATAGCTCTTTGTCTGAGCCACTTGGGATAAGTTGGCGACAAAATCGAAGTGTCAACGTACCCTTTTTTTGTTGCGCGAGCAGGTAGTCGAAATAAGGCATGTGCAGTAAAATGCTTGTAGTTTTAAAAATATTGGTTGAGAGGTGTGGTATTATTTATTATTTATGTAGAATAATGTATTTTTAAGTAAATAAAATACTTTTTCCTTGTAATTTTTTTATTATTTTAGATTTAGGTCGACTTTTGTGTATTAAAGTAGAAAAAAAACACTTTTCCTAATTTGAACTAAGATTTAACAATAATTACATGGTCAATTATAGACTTATTTCTGTATATTATGATAGTATAATTCATTCCGATTGCAACAACATAACTTTTGTATACAGCTCTCATATTAAATTTGAGAACAATCGATTTTTTACTGTCACGCGGCCATTTTTTGCAAGGTCATTTTGAAGTACCTAGACAGATGCGTTTTTTTTGCAAAATGGCGCTGACGGCTTAGGGGTTAATGCGTCTGAGACCGGTGACTTGACTTTGTCTTGACTGACTGACTGACATTGACAGTGGCAGACAAAATAATTTTACGGAAGGAACACTGGCATTTTAGTATTTGTACATTGACATCAACATTTCAGTGACATTGACTGCAGTGACATAACAGATAATTGTCTCCGTCCGTTCAATTCGATTCGATTTGTCGAGCGCAGCGAGCGAGCAGTGCGATGCGATTTGTTGCTGTGTTGTGAAATTGTGAATGTGAACTTGTGATTCAAATGCACAAAACTTTAGAACATCCGGGTTTCAATTGAATATTGTGTTATTTTTCAAACATTTTAACATGTGAGTGATGAGTTGTACGGAAAATGAAAGTGGTAACCCATTTCTCTTGCTCTTCCCAGCAGTCGTTGGCTGTCTGACATTGTTCCTGGCTCGACGCTGGGCTAGTACCCAAGTTAGCACAACTGCGTCTACTGCTATCTCTAGAAGGCGGAAAATTAATAAGGACCCGAGCGCTAAGCGGCCCCCTTTAGCGACTTTCTGTAAAATGATGGCGGGAGCTAAGAAGACCGCCGGAGTCAGCAAGAAGGTTTGTTTATTATTGTTGGACCATCTGTTTCTTGTTGCCTATCATGGACGACCTTTCAATACGCTCTTAACCAGCTTATATTTTATCTACTAGTCACTCATGTATCAATTGCAATTTGACTGTATTGAAACTATTATTTTAGGTGACACTTCCAGTGATGGAGGAAGAAATGAATGGTGGTAAGCGTGTATCACGCTCCACACGAGCGACGTCTGCCGCGCCCTCTGCGGCGACCGACGTGAAGCTGTCGGAAGGGCCCGTCCCGCCCAAGCATGTCCCATTCCCATACATCCCCCAAGACGGGACGTTGCTATTCGAAGCCATGACATTCATGTTCACATTGGTGACCACGGGATTGCAGTTTCTGAATCTGTACAGAACAAATTGGTGGTTGACAAATTCATACACAACCCAAGCTATGGTAATTTACTGCTTATTCCTTATTATCAATTTATTTTAGAGTCAGTACTAATTTACTTATGTTTTAGTAACTTATCTATATTAGACATTTTTCAAAGAATCTAAAAATACCTAAAGGTCTGAAGAATACAGTTGTTCTGTCAATCTAAAGTAAATGTATTTCTGGAGTTTATTTAATTTGTTTTCCTTATTTGTAACTAAAATGCAGTATTTCCTATTACATCATTTAAATGCTGCCTAACATTGATTTTGAATGAATGATTAATTTTAATATTTATCATAATCTCAGCTTATTCCATAGTAGTTAAAAGTTTTCAAAGTAACCAAAACCAACCATGAAAAGTTTCTAAATCGACACAAGATTTTCTCGCATTACTGTAACTGCAAACTGATTAAAAGTTAAAGAAATACCTAACTTACAATAATTGCGATAAAATCAAAACTTGCTACCTAAAACGGTGGTTAATTGTGCTAGTATATTTTATGCTTTCTTATTTGTTATTTAAACATGCATAATGTAAGATGTGATGTAACAATAACACAGATAGATAAAGATCATACAGCCTTGTTCTACAAATAGAGAATCAATAAATTTCGATCATAATTAACTACTACCTATTGCTTTAAGTATGCTATACTTAGAACATTTCACCAAATTAAAACTGATGTGTGTACTAAAAATAATCAGATATTTGTGTAATAAAAGTAGCAGCGCTCCGCGTTGTTACCCGAGACTCCGCCAAAATACCGTGAAAATACCTAGGTCAAAAGTAGCCTGTCTTTATCCAGGATATAAGCTATCCTGATACCACATTTCATTCAATTCCATTTGACCATGAAAGAGTAACAAACACACATCCTCATTCTAATATTAGTATTTCATATATACTCGTACATATAATCACGCCTTTTTCCCATGGGGGTAGGCAGAGACCATTAGTATTTCATCTATTTTAAATGCCCAATACAAGCGTAACCAAAGAACAGCATTAAAAGCTATATATTCTGTTTCCAGAGCTACTATCTGATAGACGTGCACCTAGTCACGTTCATCATCACAATCATCAGCCGTCGCTTCGTGCTGTGCGCGGCCGTTGAACTCTTGAAGGCAACACTCGCGCCTAAACTTATACCGCACGCCATAGCTGCATGCAGGTAATAAATAGTAATAATAATAATAAATATCCTGGGACATTCCACACAAAAAAAATAATGTTATTCATTACTAGCTTACAAGCATGCGGCTTCGCCCCCTGGTTAAAAAATGGCTTATATGTTATAACAAGGTCATAAACAATGTATTTTCGTTTATTATTTATTGTATATTTAGGTCATAAACAATGTATATTCCAAGTTTCAGCCTAACTCTTTAAAGCGTCATCTAGTCCCAAGTTAAGCAATTTAACCAGATGACTGATATGATACTTAGATACATTTTTTTTGTAAATACTGAAATAAAGATAGAAAACACCCAGACACGGAACAAATATCTGTAGAAAATACAAACATTTGTTCAGTATCGGGGATCGAACCCGCAACCTCCGTGTCTCAGCCGGGCCTTCGCCCACTGCGCTACAGAGGTCGTCAATAATTTTATTATCGCTGCCTGCGGATCGGACGTAGTTCAAAATCGTTTTGGAACAGGCAATAGCTTATAAGACTACGTTTTTGAGTGATCCTACGAAATAAACATTTTTCTTTCTTTCTTTTGTTTGTAATACATTGTGTAATGTATTTCATTTCAGGTTACTAGTTCTCGGCGTGTTATTCAGTGTTCTGATGTTCTGCCTATACTCAATGATGTTCAAATACACCATTATAAAGATACTATCATTAATCTACCCGTAAGTACTATCCATTAATAGAAATTACATTATTATGATTTGATTATGGCGACCCACTTCTAATTCAATCAACCTGTTTGGATGATAAAACAATTTCTGAAACAATAAGTTTGTGCTATTAGCACTGGTACCTCATCTCGAACATTGATTTCACTCCGTTTTTCTACAGGCTATTTTTTGTACTTTGATTTTTGAGACGACACGTAGCGGCGTTTAGGCATTCGACTGCATGATACTTAGCACTAGATGGAGTTACTTATTTTTGATTGCAGGCAAGACCTTAACCGCGCTCGGGGCGCTGCAAAAATCAAACACATAAATAGTCCGAAGAAAAATCCTATCCTATCCTTCCTTCCTTCCTACTATCCTACTTCCTACTATCCTATCCTACTATCCTTCCTTCCTACTATCCTACTTCCTACTTCCTACTCCTACTATAATATTATAAATGTGAAAGTTTGTGGGAATGTATGTATGTTTGTTATTCTTTCACGCAAAAATGGCTGATCCGATTTGGTTGAAATTTGGTATGTAGATAGGTGATACCCTGGATTAACACATAGGCTACTTTTTATCTTGATATTCCCGCGGGAACGGGAATTACGCGGGTGAAACCGCGGGGCGCAGGTAGTGAACAATATTTGAGATGAGGTATCTGTCTATGTAGGTAATCTGTGCTAATAGTAATAATTGTTAATTATTTCCCAGTGCAGTGGTGTATGTATTGCTGTTTGGTCTGACTCCGGGCCCGTTTATGGAGCTGAATACTTCCCCGCCGCCACTACACTGTTGCTCATCAGACCCTGAGCAGATTCGACAAGAGGTACATATCCTATCCTATCCTACTTCCTACTATCCTATTCAGTAGGATAGGATAGTAATCCTATCTATCCTACTATCCTTCTTTTCTATCCTACTTTCTTATCCTACTTACCTACTTCCTTCCTATCCTACTATCCTATCCTTCCTACTAATCCTATCCTACTATCCTATCCTACTTCCTACTATCCTACTTCCTACAAATATTAAAAATGTGAAAGTTTGTGAGAATGTATGTGTGTTTGTTATTCTTTCACGCAAAAACGGCTAGACCGATTTGGTATGTAGATAGGTGATACCCTGGATTAACACATAGCCTACTTTTTATCCCGATATTCCCGCAGGAACGGGGCTTACGCGGGTGAAACCGCGGGACGCAGCTACTAGGCTATATTTTATCATCATTAGTACACCCGTGCCAAGCCGGGACGTGCTGCTAGTCTACATCTACACTAATATTATAAAGAGGAAAACTTTGTTTGTTTGTTTGTTTGGTTGTAATGAATAGGCTCAAAAACTACTGGACCGATTTTAAAAATTCTTTTACCATTCGAAAGCTACATTATCCACGAGTAACATAGGCTACTTTTTATCCCGATATTCCCGCGGGAACGGGACTTACGCGGGTGAAACCGCGGGGAGCAGCTAGTCTACACTAATATTATAAAGAGGAAAACTTTGTTTGTTTGTTTGTTTGGTTGTAATGAATAGGCTCAAAAACTACTGGACCGATTTTAAAAATTCTTTTACCATTCGAAAGCTACATTATCCACGAGTAACATAGGCTACTTTTTATCCCGATATTCCCGCGGGAACGGGACTTACGCGGGTGAAACCGCGGGGAGCAGCTAGTCTACACTAATATTATAAAGAGGAAAACTTTGTTTGTTTGTTTGTTTGGTTGTAATGAATAGGCTCAAAAACTACTGGACCGATTTTAAAAATTCTTTCACCATTCGAAAGCTACATTATCCACGAGTAACATAGGCTACTTTTTATCCCGATATTCCCGCGGGAACGGGACTTACGCGGGTGAAACCGCGGGGAGCAGCTAGTCTACACTAATATTATAAAGAGGAAAACTTTGTTTGTTTGTTTGTTTGGTTGTAATGAATAGGCTCAAAAACTACTGGACCGATTTTAAAAATTCTTTTACCATTCGAAAGCTACATTATCCACGAGTAACATAGGCTACTTTTTATCCCGATATTCCCGCGGGAACGGGACTTACGCGGGTGAAACCGCGGGGAGCAGCTAGTCTACACTAATATTATAAAGAGGAAAACTTTGTTTGTTTGTTTGTTTGGTTGTAATGAATAGGCTCAAAAACTACTGGACCGATTTTAAAAATTCTTTCACCATTCGAAAGCTACATTATCCACGAGTAACATAGGCTACTTTTTATCCCGATATTCCCGCGGGAACGGGACTTACGCGGGTGAAACCGCGGGGAGCAGCTAGTCTACACTAATATTATAAAGAGGAAAACTTTGTTTGTTTGTTTGTTTGGTTGTAATGAATAGGCTCAAAAACTACTGGACCGATTTTAAAAATTCTTTCACCATTCGAAAGCTACATTATCCACGAGTAACATAGGCTACTTTTTATCCCGATATTCCCGCGGGAACGGGACTTACGCGGGTGAAACCGCGGGGAGCAGCTAGTTAAAAATATTTTTCAATGTTTTCTTGTAATTTTTCAGGTGGACACACTACGAGATGACTTCAATATGAGGATCAAGAAAATAGTGTTCAATTCAATGTTCGAGTCATATTACTCTAGTTTTATTCCTTGCTGTTTTGCACAGGTGAGAATTACAAGCATTTTTTCCATGTATTGGTCAATTTAGACATTGTTTTATTTCCTTGTCAATGAAAAGAGATGGAAACAGATTTAAGAAAGCAAGAATGTTTGTTATGGCGGCTACTAAGCGTTGCGCTTAAGGTTTAATTTGAGCGCCGATGTTGTTTTTTAAAGCCCCTTAATGGGCTATTTATTCGACAATTTCTTGGAATTGTATAGCCGCCAAATTGCTGAATAGAACATTCAACACATAACGAACGATACATTGTCGTGTTTACGTATGTCAATGTGTTTTATTTTATATTTATAT
The DNA here is from genome assembly GCA_947086425.1 of Xanthorhoe spadicearia. Classification (NCBI taxonomy): domain Eukaryota; kingdom Metazoa; phylum Arthropoda; class Insecta; order Lepidoptera; family Geometridae; genus Xanthorhoe; species Xanthorhoe spadicearia. Next base: position 9,318,046 of record OX352202.1, on the reverse strand, counting down.
TCTACGACATATCCTTGTAATCTCCCCAGTCGTACATATTCTACGACATAATTATCCTTGTGAATGTCCCCAGTCGTACATATCCTTGTGTATGTCCCCAGTCGTACATATTCTACGACATATCCTTGTGTATGTCCCCAGTCGTACATATCCTTGTGAATGTCCCCAATCGTACATATTCTACGACATATCCTTGTGTATGTCCCCAGTCGTACATATCCTTGTGTATGTCCCCAGTCGTACATATTCTACGACATATCCTTGTGAATGTCCTCAGTCGTACACATTCTACGACATATCCTTGTGTATGTCCCCAGTCGTACATATCCTTGTGTATGTCCCCAGTCGTACATATCCTGTGTATGTCCCCAGTCGTACATATTCTACGACGTGTACGCTGCGAGCCAGCAGACGGCGTTCGTGTGGGGCGGCGTGTTCGGCCGGTACGCGAGCCAGCTGCTGCCCGCCGCGCTCTGCGACACGCCGCATCGCGCCGCCAGGCATCTCTGTGCGTGGACCAAGCACGATGTACCTGATGGAGGTATTATATATAAATAGCTCTTGAAATTACCTTTCTAATGGTGAAATAATTTTTGGAATCGGCGCAGTGGATCACAAGATATGATCATGCGAAAAAGGTACAGCTTTCGTCGTAAATTTCCTTTAAAGAGTGCCGTAAACATATCTGTTTGTGGACTATACAGGATGTACCTGAAGTAGGAAATGTAGTACGCAATTGTAGCATCGTCGATCGCTTGTATCATGAAGGCGAATCTCGCCAGAGCCAAAACTTTTAGTGCGATATTTATTTATATATTTACGTCCGACACATTTCGGTTCGGCTATATTGCAAAGGTCGCGGGACCGCGTAATCATAAGAAATCAAATGATTGATATTTCTATATGAATATCATCATCATCATCATCATCATCTCCCTGCCCTTATCCCACTAGGTGGGGTCGTGAAATAAATGAATAGTGATGATGAAAGACTGTTTGAGTATGATGTTTTATACATTATTTTTATGTATTAACAGAGGATATATCGACGTACCCTCAATGGTCTGCCAGTCGTCAGTACGCGGGCGGGTCGCGCGTGTGTGTGGACGGCTCACTGTACCACTGCGCGTGGCATACTGTGGCACATCCTACGAGCAAGGCGCATCAACGGTTCTATGTGAGTTATAAGGATATATCCACGTACCCTCAATGGTCTGCCAGTCGTCAGTACGCGGGCGGGTCGCGCGTGTGTGTGGACGGCTCACTGTACCACTGCGCGTGGCATACTGTGGCACATCCTACGAGCAAGGCGCATCAACGGTTCTATGTGAGTTATAAGGATATATCCACGTACCCTCAATGGTCTGCCAGTCGTCAGTACGCGGGCGGGTCGCGCGTGTGTGTGGACGGCTCACTGTACCACTGCGCGTGGCATACTGTGGCACATCCTACGAGCAAGGCGCATCAACGGTTCTATGTGAGTTATAAGGATATATCCACGTACCCTCAATGGTCTGCCAGTCGTCAGTACGCGGGCGGGTCGCGCGTGTGTGTGGACGGCTCACTGTACCACTGCGCGTGGCATACTGTGGCACATCCTACGAGCAAGGCGCATCAACGGTTCTATGTGAGTTATAAGGATATATCCACGTACCCTCAATGGTCTGCCAGTCGTCAGTACGCGGGCGGGTCGCGCGTGTGTGTGGACGGCTCACTGTACCACTGCGCGTGGCATACTGTGGCACATCCTACGAGCAAGGCGCATCAACGGTTCTATGTGAGTTATATATTTATTATTAAGGTGGCCGACTATTTTATCTTATTACTAGCAATCCCGGATTTGCACTGGTTTTCTAATGAACCTGATAAAATTTAACCTACTAGCAGCACGTCCCGGCTTTGCACGGGTCTACTAATAATGCTACTGAGATAAAATATAGCCTACTAGATGGCGCTAGTAAAAATGACCCTATTCTAGATCGCGCTGACGAAAACGCGCGGCGCGGAATGACCTCCCCATACAATCAAACCAATGAATGATGATGATGAATATTAGTAGAGTTTATGTTGACTCGGGGAAGTCCATTAAACATATTGGTAAAAGAATTTTTGAGATTGTCTGAGTAGTTTTGGAACAAACAAACAAACCAACGTTATCTCTTTATAATATTAGCTTAGACAAGTTATTACTATGTTTTCATCTTGTTACTCTTAATTCAATGAAAACACATAGTAACAGATTTATAGCCGTTATAGTTAAAGTAAGTTTACTACACCGATATGATACAATAACAATATTCCTTTATTTCCAGATGGTGTTTTCAAATCCATCGAAGCTGCTCTGTTTCTTACTGTGCATGCAGCTTTCCCTTATAATCCTGCAGATATGCGTGATAGCCAGTTCCATAGCCTGGCATAATATCCTCTCCATCATAATACTACTCTTCACCAACTATTACACACTGTTCAAGCTTGTACGAGACTATCTTATAGCATTCAAAGTTTACAGAGCTGAGAACTTGATACAGGATAAAAACTGTATGCTGCATTCTAATTGATTTATTTTAATTCTTTGTATTCGTAAACGCCCAATTAAAAATCATTTAATTATCTCTAGTATCACTTTTAAATGTTCTCAGATTTAAAAAAACAAAATAATTTCACTTTGGTACTGGTTCTCTTTGAAGGTTGTGGCTAAAGTGAAATTATTTTTTTTTTTGATCCATGTCAAAACTATTACCTACATTGAGTGAGAAAGAAAAAAAATCTGGGTGTTTACGAATAATTATGATTGGTCTGTTTTCCCGCGCACAAGTTTTCAAAATCTTCCGATAAAAGTGTTTCCAACTAGATTTATTTAGATATTTTGAGAAGTACATTTTTTTAATGCCATTTTTTGTATTACAAATTCAAATTGTACATTCCATAACATCCACTGAAACTTATGTGAATACATATTCAATGTACTTAATATGTGCTCAATAAGCGAGAAAATTATTTTAGAACAAAGTTATGTAAGACTGAAGGTTCTTTGCTTGGTTTTTCATGTTAGTCCAACAGAGTACATATAGTAAGCTAAAAATGGTTATTTTGTAGTATGTGGTTTAATGGCCGCATTAACTACTAATGAAAATGAGCCTTAGCAGTAAGTAAGACGCAATTCATAAGCGCTGCACATTGTTATTGCCACTTATGCTCTCAAGCGCTCATCGTCGTCGGTTGAAAATTAAATACAGCACAAGCATTGTATTTATTGTAAATTATAAATGACTTTAATACAACTGATGATCGGATAAACGGTTTCCTTTTATTATATTGTCTGGAAACTTATTAGAATTTGTGAGAATGCTCATTGGACTGACATGAAAACTGCTACAAAAACAACAGTATAACATGCGCTTGCCAAACCTATTTTATAAACTCTGAAATCTCGTTTGTCATACTCTAGTCAGTGGACATGAATGTAAGTTAAAATAAAACATTTCAATGAACATTAACATCTTTTATTTATTCTTAACAATTAGGTATTAAAATATTTGCATTTTCCAAACAATGTTTGGAATTTGGATTTGCCTAAGAATAAGATTTCTACTCCAGTAGCCCTACCATGAGTTTTCGAGTTGTATAGTTAACTATCCTTGCTAACGAGTCAAGTATTTCAAATGTATGAAATTATTAGTTCATGCAAGTTACCGGGGGCGGCGCTGCGCTGGATTCTCATATATTTTGCGATACTTGACTCGGTATCGAGGATAGTATCAATACTACAGTAAACTCATGGTAGGGCTACAGTTGTCTGTCAGTCGGTTATCTAATCTCCAATATTTATTGCATTGTTTACAAGTATTACACACTCAATCTTATTTGGCTAAAGTTATAATTAATCCATTCATATCTTCCTATAATTAGATTAGTCATGAGTTGGTACCTACTACGGCTAAATAAAATAAAATACACTATGGTACATAAAGTACTTTACAATGTATGTTTATTACCTACTTTGTAAACACCCAAGAGGGAGTTTTATTACTATCATTGATTTGAACTTTAATTGACTTCATTTTATCTCGTACAATATCACACGCAGTCAAGAGTTCTTTGTCCTTTTTCCCCAGTGCATTCAATCTGACCGTATGTCTGAACTCAACGAGTGTATCTATCAGAGAATTGGACAGATTACTTTCCTGCGTCTCTTGGAGCATTAAACCAAACCTACTCAGCACAGTGATTATGTACTCTGCTATTAACATTACAGGGACTGGATAATAGTCTTTACTATCACCTTTAATTACTTTGTTTGTGTCATTTACTAAGCTTAAAAGAGAGTTTATGCAAAACGCAGTATCAAAGTCAGATTTCAAAGCCTCAAAATTGTCCTCTTCAACTTTTTGAAGATTCTGCAGCATTTTGTCTTTGTAGTCTCCGCTGGCTTTTAAATCATTGTTATTTACATACATTACTGCTTCCCGGAGGAAGAATTTGAATTTGTTTAGTACAGCTTCAGCATTCTTCATCAACTCTTCATTGAATTCCACGGGATATCTGTACCTAGACATGAGACAAGACATTCTGAAAGTATCCGCACTGTAACGGGACAGTAGATCAGGTATAGAAATTGTGTTTTTTAAAGATTTGGACATTTTCACATCGCCTTTGACAAGTAAGTGTCCTACATGGATCCAATAGTTGGCCCATTGTCTTGTGTTGTGGAATGCACATGACTGAGCCTCTTCATTCTCATGATGGGGAAATTGTAGGTCTATTCCACCCGCATGGAAGTCTAGCTGGGATCCAAAAACTTTACTGACCATGGCAGAGCATTCAATATGCCATCCTGGCCTGCCTTTACCCCATGAAGCACCCCAAGAGGGCTCATCAGGCTTATGTCCTTTCCAAACCGCAAAATCCATTTTATTTCTCTTAGCAGAATCTGAAGGTTCTCCGGAGTCTTGCATTTTCTGCAACTTTCCGTAAGATGGAAATTTACTGGTGTCGAAGTAGACTGACCCGTCACTAGCGGTGTAGGCCATGCCGGAATCAATAAGACCTTGCACGAAGGATTCAATTGAGTTGATGTGTTCTGAAACTCTCGTGATTATAAGCGGTTTTTCGATATTCAGTGAAGCCATATCGAGCCAGAACTCATGCTCGTACTGTTTAGCGACTGCTGTAAAGCTGGTCTTCGTTTCTATGCTCTTTTTGATGATTTTATCGTCAATATCTGTGATGCCCATAGCAGTTACCAGTTTCACGTTGAAAAACGTTTTTAGGATCCTCTGAATGATGTCTAGCTTTACGTAGCAGCTGGCATGTCCTATATGAGCAGAGTCGTACACCGTGGGCCCGCAAGAGTACCAGGTGGCCACATGAGGGTCACTCAGTATCACCGGAACTTTCTCGTCAGCCACACAGCTGTAAATGTATGCTCCTATGGGGTTTCCATTCGGCATGAGCCATTTCGTTTCTTTGTAGGGCTTTAAACTGCACACGTGTGTTAATTTTCTAGAGAATAGAGGCAGTATTTTAGACATTTTACAATAAAATAACAAAGTCCATTCATCACAATTCACATCACAAAACAAAAGTGACAGAAATGACGAGGAACAGCTGACTGAGGAAAGGGAGGTGGGGTGGTAGGTTGATTGATTGATAAAGTGTCAATGACCATTTGATTTTGTTCCAGAGAAAATGTTAATAAAGTAAATGATTAGAGCGTAAAACTGTTAGAAAATAGCTGTTTTTGAAATGAATAGACTGAATCAGGAATAAATTATGAAAAAGAGATAAAACGTGTTCCGCCGACATAGTCAGGCAGGAGGAAGGAAGTCATAAAATTCTAAACTTTTGCATTTTTTTTGTTTCATTCAGTCATGTCATTGATTGTCGTGCTGTCGGCCGTCTATCAATCAAATTGTCTTGTCTGTCACTGTCATTCGGTGAAAAATAAAACTTTGAAAAAATTGAGCTCACCACACCAAACTGTGAAACTATCCAATTTTCTGAAAGAAAACAAACTGTAAAATTCTTTGTTATTTGCAAAAAAAATGGTTACATTCGCCCCAGATGAAATCGGCTTAGCTGATCAGTCGCCGTGCGCCGGTATCAGAGCAGATCTCAAAACTTGTTTACTAAACAGCGACTGTTGTAAAAGGGTTTGTATTCAATTTGTTTTATAATCTAGCTGTAGGTATTTATTACTCTCTATTACTTCATACGACGTTTACTCATCCGGTTGGGAGCATAAGTTAGTAAAGTTATTGCATAACCTTAACATTGCCACAATTAAATCATAATGTTATTGTAATTTTTCAGGAAAGAAAGACTCCGAGGGAATGTTTAACGCAGGGTAACGTGCCAGACGAGTGTGTGCAGTTGCGGCAGATATTCTTTGAATGTAAACGTTCTATTGTGAGTAGAAGTCTGTTATATTCTTTTAATTCAAACTAATATACTAGATGTTATCTATCTTTTTGTCTCCGATGTGTACTTATTATCTGAGTTGTCATATGATTTACACATGTGTAAGCTCTTATGAATAACACAATCAAAATCTGGAACCAAATATTGCTGCAACTTATAAGTCTCATAGGAGACTAATGTCAAAATACCCAAGCAATAGTTAATTATTGAAGGCTGTTTTAACCGGTAAGGAAGTTATTTTATTGACAGATTTGTATGGTACAAATATTAAATTATGTCAAAGATAAACACCACTTATTTTAATTAAAGAAATATGATCACGACTGTATCCCAGGGAGCAGTAGACATCCTTTGAAGATGTCTGATGGGGTAGTCAGAGGTATGCCCATATGTGTGTGTGTGTGTGCACTGTATTGTAGTGGGCACACCAGCAGCCCATCCTGGGTGTGCATAGTTGTACTACTGAAACCTGGCCTTTTTCAAAAAAATATAGTCGATCCGCATTCAGAAAGTCTTTTTTAGCATCGGTGAAATAATTTTTGATTGTTCTTTGTTTTTGTTTTCAGCTTGACAACAGAAGAAGATTCCGAGGGCACAAGGGCTATTGAGTGAGTTAGTTATTATATTTTATGAAAAATACTTAGTTTGTTTATAAGGTGTACAAATAGTACTACTTTGTGATAATTTGTTGAATAAAAGGTATATGTTTTAAGTGAATCTATTTATTTAATAGCACCTAAGATCTCACTTTTCTTGTGAGTAGTTTTAAATTAAGATAAAAATTAAGTCTCTGGTCTATGTATATTCTAAGTTTCAGCCATTTACCTATCACATGAAATACCAACTAACATACATCCATCCATACAAGCTTTTGTGTTTTAATATTAGTGGGATTACAAGCTATTTTAATGTTTTGAGGACATATACAGTATATAGGCATATCAAAAGTTTTACCTAAGAGGAATAAAATAAAACACATTTCATTTTTACTTTTTTAATATAAAAATAATCGAAATTTGATTGAAATTTCTATTATACTACTAAGAGCTTAGCCCGTAATTAAAACTAGCTTTACAAGCTGAACATTTTTATTTGGTACTTACAAACCTTAGCATATCTTACTTAAAGCCTAATGTCCACTAGAGCACACTTATGTAATGGTGTATGCTTGTGTTTACATTACTTATTTATAATGTCATATCTTTTGATTTAGTCACATGTACAGTTTAAAAACCATATTAAAATCGGATAAGAAATAAAATGAAATCCCACAATACAGACATATTATATTATACCCTCCCTATTTTTCTTTGTAATAACAAATAAATAAGTATTGTAGGAACAAAGCTACGAGCAATGTTATTAAGTTATGACGTCACAAATCAGTGTATTCATACAATAATCCATTTATCTTTTTTTTTAAGTACACAAAAATCACATAATAGTGGCTATTCTGATGTCAGCAAAGCTAAAACTAAACTAAAGATGTTGCTGTCTCTTTAATAACTATCGAAATAAAAAGGATAGCGTCATCTTTAATTAGTTTAGTTTGAATCGCTCGTAGAGAAGCATGCTACGACGTTCTTGATAGAGCTACGTTCTGAGCGGTCACAACTTGGATGGGTGATCGCAAGTGGCTTTAACAACTGAGCTCTTCCGTGCTTCGGAGGGCAAATTGTCGTTCCCGGCTTTTAAAGTCATTACACCGTGACGGAGGCTTTAACGCGGCCTAAAAATTCCATCACCAGAGTTGGTCACTTGCTCATACGAACAAACAAACGAGTTATTTTTGACGACATCTATCTTTAGGTATTATATCTTTACTATTGCTCTAATGGACATTTAGGCCGTACAGATTCAAGCCACATTACCTTTCACTTGTCCTAGTCTAACTAGAAATGTCATGCCCAAGATTTAATTAACATTATTGATTAGGCGGGTCCACACAGAGCGAGCAGCCTCGCGAGGCATTTGCCGCGCGAAGCAGCTCGCGCTGAGTGGACGTAAATATTGCCGGCCGAGGCACGTCCACACAGCGTCCGCACAGCGCGAGCTGCTTCGCGCGGCAAATGCCTCGCGAGGCTGCTCGCTCTGTGTGGACCCGCCTATTGAAATTTTGTTTCATGAATACAGTTTGATTACCGAAAATTTATTTGCACTTCTAGCTGTAGAAAAATAGTGATAGGTTTTAAAGTTTCAAAACGTTAAGTGCTTGTGAGTTACTTTAATTCTGAAATAATATGTCTTAATAGATAATGTTTTAGTGATAGCATTAGCAACTAGATTAGGCAATAAACTCTATAATAATTCTAAGTTTAAGTTATTTTTGCAGTAATTCAGAATAATTTGAATCCAAATAAAATAATCTGCTATGTGATAATAAAAAAAACATTGTAGAGAATAAAGTTTTTCTTGTTCTGATAAATAAAAATTATAATTTTATTCGTTCATTTTGAATTTGTTATTTTCTGTATGTCACGATATTTTAATTCAAGAAGTGATTACTTTATTAGGCCAATAAAAACATTGAACAAGAAATAACTTTCAATATACACAATAGATTTCTCATTTTCACTCATTATTATTTGTATAAAATTGTGGCACAGAATATTAAATTTGGTCATGCTTTCTAGCACCAATTTAACAGGGCTTTAATTGCATATTAACAAATGTTTATAATTTAATATGAATTAATTCTAACTAAAACTATGTTTACTAATTACAATTTGTGCATTAATTAAGCTTATTGCATTTTATAATTTATGATAAATGTAATTTGACTTGTAGGTCCTCAATTCTTGTGCATTGTATACAAAAATATTTAAATAGACAAATTAATTGTGGTCATTTGTGGTCCATGATACACATTTCATTAAGTTTACCACAAAAATCATCAATTCATATATAATATTTACTTCATTTAACAAGGAACACTAAAAATGTAGGTACTTATAAAATAAAAAAATATAAGCAAGTAGTACGAGTATTTAGTAATATTACACATCCCAAGCTGGTAATAAATTCTGATGAAGAATGAACTGCCTTTGATCTGAAGTGGGACTGAGCTAAATAAATTATTAACTTGAAGTTTTCAACTTTACGAATAGATATAAGGGCAGGGTCTTATACAACATATGAACCAAATTAAGAGAAAAATAATCATTGGTAGCTATTCAGATGACGCATAAACTACACTAAACGAATTTGACAGCACTAAAAATGTTGCCGTCCTTTTCTTAACGATCGAAATAAAAAGGATAGCATTAATTTTAGTGCTGTAAAATTAGTTTAGTTAAGTTTTGGTGACATCAGAATCGTCACATCTAATCATGATTGATAGACATTTTGTGGTAACAATGAAATGTTTATACATATATTTATTCTTGTTCTTTATAATGATATGTCACGGGATATGTCTACATCTACATATGGATAAAACAAAGTTATGGCAGTTTTGAAACATTGAACTTTAAAATATTTCTATTATGGAAGACATACCAAAGAAAGCCTATTGAATGTACTTATATGTACAGAAAATAGATGGTCTACTAAAACGTTGTGTAGGTACGAATTTTAGGGCATCTTTTAGTTGGCAGTATTGTCATTCATTAGTAATGTATTATCGTCACAGCATTCGTGGCACCATGAAAAAAGCCGTTCGGACAAAATATAAGACAAAGTAACGATTTTTTTATCATAATATTAAATTTAGCATTAGGTATAAGTAAAGTTTTCAATTTCAAAACAAAATTTGCATAAACTCACCCAATTACTGAGTTCGTATAATTAGTAATGGCAAGATAACCGATTTTAAATCAAATTAAAGTAATTTTGTTTTAATTACTTTTTAATAAATTAATATAGTGTACGCCTGACTTTATTTTTGAGTTGAAGTAAACTGATATTTACATTTGTTACATAAAGACACTACAAGTAAAATACGCACATATATACAACGGTTTAGTAGACACGCAGCCTAAGTACGCTTTTCTAAGGAAATTTACAATGAGATGAAAGAAAGCAGATCTTAGACAATTCTAGAATTAAAGGAAGCGTCTACCAAAGTACTAAATCGAGAAAAATCACTTTTCTTATTGAAAAATACTTACATCTAAGTTAGCAAAGAACACTTGGATTCGTACCTACGCGCCCCCCGTTCGTTATTTAATATTTATTTCATTTTATGGCGAATTGCACAACTTTTATCTAGTCAATTAAAATATCAGTTTAATCAATAGGTAACTAATACAATTTAAACTAAGAAGATTGAGACATATTTTAAGGAAAATGTTACGCGATAAAGTTCCGTAAGCTTGTTTCAATTAGTTCGTTTGAATTGTATGTTTACTGTTGAATTGCAGTTCTCAAGTACTTTTGAATAAAAAAAATATAATAAATTGTCTATGAAAAGATATCTTTAAATTAACCAATATCATTTAATTAACCAACGTAGGTATATATCACGGAACTTATCTAGTAGAGCTGAAAAAGTTTTTATATTAAAAAACTCTACATTTTACAGTTTTATCTTGCAACTAACAATGTATACTCATATTTTGTGTAACTATTTGTATTAAAAAAAATAAAACGTGTTATTTTTATTTTGAAAGTTGTGCAAGCCTCCTATAATTTTATCGATTACTTTGGTCCGTTTTCACAACATGAGCTATCAAATCGACATCTTGTTTGTAGGTCGCTCTTTATCGGGATCTCTAAATTTAGAAGAAAACTAAGAGAATACTGTAACTGGGCCGTCGGTTCAGAATATAGCAAGATATGGGCCAATAGGCATGATGACAGTAATTGAAAATCGCTAAAATACTATATTTACTGAATAAAACTTGAAGCTTGGAATGTAAAACGCGCATTTTTTTCTTTATAAAGAGTGTGATTAATATTTATTTTTATAAAATAAAACTACAAAATAAGGCAATTCGCCATGATATCTTGAACACCAATCAGAGCGCATGACGTCACGTCTTTGTAAACCACACGCGCGGGAACGGGAACGTCAAATTTCGCATTGTTCAAAGTTCAATAGGCATGATGGCAGTAATTAAAAATCGCTAAAAAACTATATTTACTGAATTAAACTTGAAGCTTGGAATGTAAAACGCGCATTTTTTTCTTCAATATGAGTTTGATTAATATTTATTTTTATAAAATAAAACTACAAAATAAGACAATCCGCCATGATGTCTTGAACACCAATCAGAGCGCATGACGTTACTTCAACTAATGCCGGCTGTACACTCTCGAGGAGAAACCCCGAGACAGGCCGAGAACGAGTATAGCCATGGAGCCAAGGATTTTTTTTTTCGAAATTGGTATTTTTTTTAATGCCATTTGAATTGCCTCAATAACTTGAACAAAAACTGCTCTATAACATTTTTTCATAAGACTAATACTTAGCGAGAAAATACCCAATATTCAAAAATAATGTATGGAACGCCACCTATTATGCCATTTTCCTACAAAACTATAGCCGGCACAGCTTCGTAACCACGTAGTATTATACTATAGGTATTTAGCTCTCATATAACACCTTAAACACCTGTATCCACTAACTACTTTTCCTGATAAAATTTTTAGATAGGTATTTTTTCTAGAACATGTCAATTTTTTTTTGTGTTTTTCTAGACTAAAGTGGTTAGATGAATAAATGAGTAGGTAGATCTAATGAGCCCCGAAATTCTCTAGTAGAACAATAGGCTCATTTTTATTACTTGCGAAGGTACCTACCCTCTTAAATTACTATCTACAAAAACAAACCTTTGTAACTTAATGATCAAAGCGTTGTTTTTGATTATAAATCAAGATAATACAAGCATTTTACCGCATTTTATTGCCCTTGCAAATTATCAGTAAAAAGCTTATTGGTAAAAATACTTTTAAATTTATGATTTACCTACCTACCTACCTACTTCCCAACTTCATCTACCTACTCATCTAATTCTACTAACCACTTTAGTCCAGAAAAAAACAAAAAAAAAAATTGACATGTTCTAGAAAAAATACCTATCTAAAAATTTTATCAGGAAAAGTAGTTAGTGGATACAGGTGTTTAAGGTGTTATATGAGAGCTAAATACCTATAGTATAATACTACGTGGTTACGAAGCTGTGCCGGCTATAGTTTTGTAGGAAAATGGCATAATAGGTGGCGTTCCATACATTATTTTTGAATATTGGGTATTTTCTCGCTAAGTATTAGTCTTATGAAAAAATGTTATAGAGCAGTTTTTGTTCAAGTTATTGAGGCAATTCAAATGGCATTAAAAAAAATACCAATTTCGAAAAAAAAATCCTTGGCTCCATGGCTATACTCGTTCTCGGCCTGTCTCGGGGTTTCTCCTCGAGAGTGTACAGCCGGCATTAGTTGAAGCATTTACAACACGCACGAATGTCACATTTCGTATTGTTTATGTTTACTTTCACTACGACTATCTGTGTTTTTATTAGGTATATCGAGTATTTGAGTTTTAAATGTTATTAAAATTGAATAGGTATAAAACAACACGAGTCATGGAGCAAGGATTTATAGGAAAACAGCGCCATTTGCCTAGAATCGACATAATAAAGTTACGAGAGTTTTCGGCATCAAATAAAAATTGATTGTTTACTTACATTTTTACATTCAGACCAATACGAGACAAATACGAGTGTTGTAAAACTTAGGTCAAAGTGTGATCTTCACAAAATTAAAGCTGAGTGAGTACCTACTGAGCAATATTGTTTTTGAATCTCACCTTGTACCTATATTTAAGTCACTTGTTTCGTATTGTTTTATTGTGAGGAACGCCACAAATAACTAAACAGGAGTTTTTAAGGGTGTGTTATCACCCCACACCACTTTTATACACTTTCGATTTCATATGTAATAACACAAAATAACTTTATTTACCAAACGCAGCGCACTTGCGTCTTATTTACAAAGACGTGACGTCACAAGTGATGCCATGACACTTTCAAGCGTTTTCGCGCCGGATTCAAAATGTACAAAGAAAAATGCAATTATTTGCAAAAAAACTTCGTATTTTCTTAAAATTAATAATTTTTCGTATAAAATAGACGTATACCTACATCATAGAAAGGAATTTCAAAATTTGTCATCATGCCTATTGAATTATTGAGGAATATGGGCCGCTTCAATATTTACAGGTTTTCATTTGTTCAAAATATTTCGGTTTTAGATTCTATGTGGAACAAATTGTATTGATATCAATTTTGTTGTTTATTATTACCAAAGTATTAATTGAACTTACAGGCAGAAAAGAATTTTGAGTATTAAATGCTAATTGTATTAAAATCAACCTAACATTGATAGCAAAAGAGGTGTGTCATGATAGCAAGAGGTGATCCGTGGTATCTGCCTACCCATGGAAAAGAGGCTTGCTTTACAATACTAGCAGCCCGTCCCGGCTTTACACGGTGTACACACAAACAAACCAACATTACCTCTTTATAAATAAAAAATCTTACTAAAAGTTTTGGGCTTCGACGGCCACGAAGCCGTGTCGTAGCTCGAAACTATCAGTAAGATTATATTTCGGTTAAAGCACCGACTCTTTATAATTAGTATAGATTGTTATAATTGAGATCCCGCGAGGTATTCAATGACCAAAAACTATCACAGTTCTTAGAAAGTCTGTATAGGTCTATATAGGCCCGTGTACCCGCACAGTCTCGCCCGTAGCGCTGTGATGAGCATCGCGGCGCCCGATAGATTGTCCATGAGATTAGCGCACTCACAAACAAGCAGGTACATCTTGTCTCCGTGCGAGGCTACAGACTTGTGGAGCGCTATCTTCCTCATGCCGACGCTGTGAGGCAGATGGCGGTATAGCATCCGAGCTCCGGTCCAGTAGAGCCAGTTCTTTTCGAAGCGCTCGCCGTCGTCGCCTTCGAATACCTGGAAAGTGAAGGTTTTATTATAAACTAGCTGCGCGCCGCGGTTTCACCCGTATAAGTCCCGTTCCCGCGGGAATATTAGGATAAAAGTAGCCTATGTCACTCTTCATCCCTTCAACTATCACCACTTAAAAAATCACGTCAATTCGTCGCTCTGTTTTGCCGTAAAAGACGGACAAACACACACACAGACACTTTCCCATTTATAATATTAAATATGGTCTAGCAAACGGCGTGCATATTTTGAAAAACTCTTTGTACACACTTACAACAGTAGATACTATTTTTTTTTACTTACAACAATATACTATTTTCCTACGGTACAAATTTTCATACGCACTGCCCACTTAGCCCAGACGAAGAAAACATTTCATCGATAATTTGAATATTTAACAGTGTGTAAAAAGCTCGCATGTGTCTGTACGTCTAAAAATAAACTATTCACGGCTCTTTGCATAGGCACAGCTGCAAGCGTTCCCATGTGTGCCATGATATGTAGGTAAACGTTTCCACTGAAGGTACATTTTAATTACATTGATTACTTTATGGTTTATGTGAAGAAAAACATCATGAGCAATTTCAGTTAGGTTTAAAAAATCCATAAGTACTAATATAACTAGTAGTTCGCCTCGAACGAGATCTCGCTCGCCGGTGGTTGTGTATATTCGTTTTTATCTGTGTTTGAAAGAATTTACTTTAGAGGTCTACTAAAAATATTGAGGATCTAATGAGAACTAAGTACCTAAAGCCGATTATTATTCCTTTAATTACTAGATACCTAGTAAAGCGATTTTGAGTGTGAATTATTTACAATACAGGTTTTGATTAAAAACTCTTTGAATTTAGAGTCAAACCTTAGGCTCTAAACCTATTTTATATTCAGTATGTCATGTTGGTTTGATCCTGTCATGGCACTACTTTCGATGACAAATGTGTTGCCCCGGGCAACCGCGGGCAACTTGCCCGCGGTTATTTCAAACATTTTGTCAAAAATCATTTTGCATTAATTTACTTATATTTCTATAAAAAATACTTGATGGTAAATGTAAGAGCATAAGTTTTTACGAGGGTGTTTCGACTTAAAACATTCGTTCGTTGTGAAGTGGCAGTAACATTGGTTCAAGGAAACTATTTAGTAAGTTGAATCCTTTTTCCATTAAAAAGTCGTTAGGTTCGTCAAAAAGAGTTAGGAGTTAGAAACACTAACCAAAATAATAAAGAAGAAGAAGAACGATTTTCTGAGCTGCGATTTCACCAAAACTTATAGAAATGGGAGCTCAGGATATAGCAGTCATGTTTTTTTTACATTTATCGAAGTTATTCAAAAACTTTACATCTTAGAATAAAAAGTAAAACCATTTTGGAATGTATAAACAAAGCCCTTTCATATGACACCCCACTCAATGTATTTGAACAACTTTTATTTTTTTTCATCCCCTTCGGAACCAAATATCTTTACAACCCCTTGACCGATTCAGCTCATTAGGTTACTGGCTTACCGGCTTACCACTACCTATGTACCTACCAAGTTTCATGAAGATTGGATTAACGATTCGACAGTTATGCCGGAACATACAAACAAACAAATGAACACAACATACAAAGCAAAATTACCCCACTTGCCACTAAGATCTTCGTTCGCTTCGCTCACTCGATCGATAAATGGGAAAGTGTATGTGTGTGTCTGTCTGTTTGTCCGTCTTTTACGGCAAAACGGAGCCACAAGTTGACGTGATTTTTGAAGGGACGACAACATTTTTAAGTGCTGTCACATTGGTTTAGTTTAAGTTTTGGCGACATCCGTAAAGATATCATTGTCTCAGTAAATACAGGGTTTGCTTCGCTATAAAATAATTAGGATATTGGTAATGTATGTTTTGTAAAAATGAACCTACAAGTTGTTTATTTGAATAAGTTGTCTCTTCTAAAAGTTCAAACGAGAAGTTTTTCCATATTTCGAGTTTCTAAGCTTAATTGGATAAAGTTATACAACCACTTTCATTTTCTGTGGCCGTATTAATTATCGCTGAAAACTTTTTAATTTCGATGGCGTCGGTCAATTTTATTCCCAAGATTACCTAACTTTAACATCTGGCGTATCCCACCATGTTCTGAAAGTTACCCAGCCATAAGTTATGCATCAGTCCTTGAAGATAGAATTTACATTTTGATTGAAATCGATAGTTTATTGCGACTCAAATTAATCATGACCTTGCGATTCGTTATATTATATATTCATTATATATTAAAGAAATGAGCTGAATGCTTAACTAAATGTATTTTCAATGCTATCACTCAAATTTTTTTATTCATGGTAATAGCCTGATGTATTTACCTTGTCGGTACTAGCAATGTCGAGTGTTTTTATTGCTAGTGCATTTAATAAAGTACAGGGTAAATGCAATTACAGCTACAGGTACTTTTAATTGTTTACTTTTTAAGTTTTTACCCCTAAATGCCTCCGTTATGGCTTTCTAGAGAATGAATGCTATATTTCTTCTTCTATCCTTTTCATGCTATCCCACAGTCACATGAGTAGATAGTCCTACCTTATAAACACTAATGATGAACCCAGTAGATGGTGTGTGTGATTTCTTCGGCCCTCCCGCTAAATCATTGAACGGTGGGCGGCAGATCATCGCTACCTCACTATAAAGGTCCAAAGTGTGAGCAGCCGAATACCGTATCGTCTTCGGATCAAACTTGTTTAAACTAGCACATCTCATGTTGTTGTAGAACAACAAAGGGTCTGTCTGCTGCGTGTTGATGACGTAGTATGCTATGAAGGGGAATTCTGCGCTTCGTTCCATGTTCGCTAGCAACATCCCTCCGATTGCTGTGTTCGCTGTCGCCACTTCGTTAACAAGCTCTGCTGCGGCGGTTCTTTGCTTGAATAGTGGCTTCGTGAGTGGAGATTCTAGGATAGGTTCGATCGGTTCTAAGGGACTCATCAGATGTGCGAGGATGCAAAGCTTTGGGTCAGCGATTTCGAGGATGCTGAGAGAGTTTTGTCCAGTCTTTGATTGTAGTCCTTTATCTGGTGTTGGTGGTGGTACTGGGAGCTGGAATTGAGGAAAGCAGACAAGTAAATTAGTGGAAAAATCTGGTGTGATTTTTTTAGCCTTAGGTGGCTTTACGACTTGAAAAGCTGGGACCGACAATTTACCACTGACGTTAATTTATAGGTATGTATATACTTGAAGTTTAGCAGTAAGATGTCAGCCAGCTCAGTGGCAACTGAGCTACTATCTTATTTACGAGGGCATAAAAACTCCGTTAGCACCTACACTTATATGCTTGTTGGTAACGAAGTTGTTATGCCACCTGGTCGAAGGAAGTTGATTAATGAAGTTTCAAAAAAAGGACTAAAGAAAGAAGAAATAATTTCTTTCAAGTTAATGCGTTGAGTGCTAGTGAAGCACATTCGTTCGTGTCCAGGCAGTGCAGCTTTGTTCTTTGGGGAGCGTCGCAAGTGCTTGTCAGGGAACTTGTCAGTTTGACAACACTTACCGGTACACCATCAGGCAGAAAACGGTCCAACGCATGCGCCGGTATAACAAAGCAGTCCTTCTCGAGCGTCGCCAGCGACACGGGCTCGGTCCGGCGGCGGTCCGACACCGTCACGGAGGGACCGCGGTCCCACCGCAGGAGGGAGACCGAGGGCTCCCGTGTGACGAGCGGCTGGGGCGGCTCTGGCTCCGGACCCAAGCCGCCGCCGAGGACTGGACCGCATCTCTCTGGAATTTATTAATAGGAACTTTAGTATGACCATCTTAACAGAGTCAATAGAGTGCTGGTCCTATTTCTTTGTCTAGTTATTCAGTCTCTCATGTACTAAGGCGAAGGAAATCATTCTTTTTCAGTGACCCTTGACTAAGAGCCTCTAATCTGCAGTTTAATAACACAGTTTTCAGTCGAATTTGTAGCCATAAGTAATTTTGTAGAAATATATTTTGACAAGCGTTTAATTTATTTAGTTTGGTGCGCAAGCGCAGCGAAACAAGATTTTTGTTTGATAACTATTTACACATAATTATAAAACTGTAAATAGGACGTAACGGAGATATGGTAGGTACCATGGAAATCATAGTTTATCTACAAAGTTATAATTTAAAGTAAAAAAGACGGTAAAAAAGTTTGTAGAACAACGTCGATCGTGATTGTGAATATTGATAAAATAATAGATCATTCAGTTTGACCAGTCTTGAAGTGTTTCGTAGAGTCCTACTTGTTTTAGAAACACAGTTAACATAAAATTCTGTAAAACACGATAAAACGCAAACACCTATTACATAAACATCTGAACAGATGTTTTCCTTCACAATCTTTATGACTGAGAGTTATTAATTAAGACAGTTCATTAGCGGTCTATTTATAAAAATCCTGTCATTAGCAGTGTGTGTGAATACATCGCATAGCACTAAAATTAACTAGATTTTTGGCGTCTCAGGCAAGATTTACTGCTTACAACCAGTTCGAACCAGTTTAATAAGCTCTTAAAATCTTTCCACTTTCAAAATATTTGCTAGAAACATCAAGTAACTTGTAAATAGAGCAACTGTCATTCACTGAATCTATTTCGGATACCAAGCGGGTTTAGTTTTGACTGTAATTCCACAACACACAACTATTTCAACTTTTATAGTCTGTCTATATAGTCGTGACATGAATGTTTGAGGAACTAAAATTATTCGTGTATCTGGCAGCACCAAACAAAGGTATAACAGCTGTCGTCAGCTGTCATCGAGTGAGTTCAAGAACATATTTTCCTCTATTTTTTGTTGTTTTCTTAGTTAAACTGCAATGAAATGAAACCGAACTACGCACAAAAGTATCACAAATAAGTAAAGTAAACGAGAGTGACACGCGGGAAGTGATTTTTAAAGTTTTCCAGCAATGTTTAGCGGAATACCAAGTTGGACATATTTTGTGGGATTTGGATGATTTAAATGGGCGAACAGCATCTATAACGGGTATGTAATCGTTTTATTGTTTGTTTCTAATCTGCCTGAAGTTACAAATTGACCTAAATTACGATTTGGAGACCAAAAAAGGCATTGTTTACATTGCACATTTTTACGTCAGATTGAACATCACAGTAAGTCATGTTGTAGGAGTACCATCTAATCTTGATACATTAAAATGGCACACAGTCTGGCTACGTTTTCTGCCTACCTAAGTATTTAAAATTTTAACTAATTGCTATAAGTTTAAAATGCTTTTGATTACTTTCAGTAATATTTTTTTTTTAATTTTCAGGTAAATCAGAAAGTACCTACGGTTAGGCGAATTCAAGAATGATGGGAAGTTTGAAACTCCTGTGAAACAGTAGGGTCGGCCAAGAAAGCAATGGACAATTTTAATATTTGTGCACTACGGCAAAAAATAAAATTCTTATAAAAATGACAATGAAATCCAATTTTGTTTCATTTGCCTTCACCTATGTATGTATGAACACTCAACAGTTTAACCTTTTAATCCAACATTATTACACAGTTAAGCACAAGATTTAAAAAATAAAACATGCCTTCTCAAATTCCCGCCAAAAAGCTGGTAGGAACTTTTACATGGAACGAACTGCAAGTATCAAAATCAGTAGTCACACTATAGGGTTGCTATATACATTTTAGCAGCGCCCTCATTTATTGTCACGACTTTATAGACAGACTATACCTTTTACACGAAAACAAAACAAAATCTTCTTCCATTGTTGGTTCAAAGTTCGAGGATGAATGGTTTACCTCCTCCATCGTTGTACTGCGTGCTGGCCCGAGGAGCCGCGGAGAAGAAGATATGGGTCTTGTAGTGATGTGGCTCTTCCATACAGGAGAATCGTTCCCGGTCGCGTCGCTTCGCGTTCCTTCCCGCGCCTAAAGCCCCCCTCGCCTTGCCCCCACCCCCGCTGCTAGAAATTGTCTTCTCCCCGCTGAAGTTCTTCCGAAACATCAGATTCATCTTGGAATATTGCCCGGTGCTGTCCTTGTCGCACTGACCAGATTAGCTAAGTCTGTCTCGTTCTATAGTTCCGTAACTAACACTAATTAGTGCAGGCCAGCCGGCTATATTCAGGCCTCTTTCGTCTCGCTCTAAACTGAACTAGATTGGTTTGTTTATGTTTTGTCTCTGTTTGTTTGGTTGTTAACAGTGTCGAGGTGAAGAGATAAGTATTATTTATATCTACACTAATATTATAAAGAGGAAAACTTTGTTTGTTTGTTTGTTTGGTTGTAATGAATAGGCTCAAAAACTACTGGACCGATTTTAAAAATTCTTTCACCATTCGAAAGCTACATTATCCACGAGTAACATAGGCTACTTTTTATCCCGATATTCCCGCGGGAACGGGACTTACGCGGGTGAAACCGCGGGGAGCAGCTAGTCACTCATAAAAGCGGTTAGTCCGATATTAAATTGATATTCTTAAACAAAATTGAAATAAAAACTTTAAAAGTTTCAGATAAATGATTCTTAGCTGTAGTTAGACCCGGATTAAAATTTCAAGAATCCTAATTCCTAACTTCACCTTATAAACTAATTTACTTTATCCATTACTTAGAGGTAATGGATAAAGTGGATACCTAAGTATCCATCCTCTACATTTGTTTTGACCATCATTATTTCAGTAACCTTACTTGAATAAATAAACTGTAATTACCGAAGGTCACATAAAACAAGCAAATAAACAAAACTTCTTTGAAGTTATAGTATCATCGATCTAATGGTATAAACAAAGGAAGCCAAAGTGGTACATTTATACCAAATTTTCTTGGAACTGGCAAGCGTAGCACTTGAAATAATTCGAACAGTTCTTTGAATTCAAGCAGGTTTAAGTGAGCGAGTGTAGTATTATGAAGTTTGCATTTGAGTGACGTTATACCTTATAACTCTTATAAGATGCCTATAACTAACACCTTTGAGGCCATGCACACCACGTTTTTTGAACGAGCGGTCACTGTCAATTAAAATCAACCTACTGTGTCCCCCCACTGCTGGGAGTAAAATCCTCTTTGACTTCCACTCATTACGCTCCAAGGCAATAGATGCATCTACACAGTTAAAGAGGTAAAAAAAGTAAATCACCTGCAATATTGCACGTAATTGCAATGGTTCTGAAGTCGTACGGGTACCTATTCTACATAGAATTCCTAATTATGAATGCTTCGTAGAAAGCACAAGTAGAGCAGACTTGTTGAATCGGTTTCGTAAAATATTCACAAACTTTCATCGATCTAGAAGTCGGACGTGCCGCCCTGCGCTACACGTTTGTTTTGGAGTTTGTTGCTAAGCTAGTACTTCCTCAAAGATAATTTTTGATCAGAAAGTCTTATTATTAAGTTGCCTAAATTTCATGTTTATAGAGAAATCTGACTAATATTTAGGACACCTAAAACAGTATTATGCATTTTGACCTAGGTTCAATTTTTTTTTATTGATTTTACTTCTTAGGGCATTTGACGGAAATCAATGCAGCTAGTTCGGGAATGGGTTGTACACTATTAGAAAAGTTTATTTTTAGTGTAGTTTTATAGTTTCTAAGTGTTTAAACCGAAAACAATTTCCATTTTTATTGAAAATGCTTATCGTTCAGCCCCAAGTGTAACCTCAAAATGAGAAGTGATAACACTCGCGTTATCTTAAGAGGAAGGCTTCTGTGTCGTGATATCAAACACTCGAAAAGGCTTCTGAGCCTCCTTTCGACCCAAATACTTAGCTTTCGTTACAGATAGCTTGAATTACGGAGATACGACTGAAATTTTATAAATTTCTTCTATTTTTAGACAAACGCGACAAAACTTTAATTATTTCGAAAATAGGTTTAGTACATAATTAGTTTTGGCATTTAAAAGTAGGGTTGTGTTTTTTTTTTATTTTTATTTGTAATGTTTTATCAAATAATGCATGCCTGGTTCACTCTATGGTGCACAATTATAGTATTATTTTATTAATATCGATATTTAAAATGTAAAATTACCCATAGCTTAAAATGCTTATCTAATTTTGTCCCTTTATTTAAACGGGGGGCTCTTATTAATTAACTTAGGTATTTGCTTTTTGTGGATTGATCTAGTTTTTGTCATGATTGTTATTGCTAGTTTTTTAAAAGTTCAGTTCGATCCAGTTCAAACTGGCATTGAAACATGTTCAATTTTCCGAGTGGTAGTAAATCTGGGCCGGAATTCTAATAGATTTTTAAGCGAACAATTCAAGCAACTGGACACCAATAACGCTGAGTGCAGCGAAATGAAACCGTTTGTCTGTGAGACTAATGTTTGCTTTGTCGTCTAGGATTTACAATTTTATGGTATTAAAATACATTTTAGTCGCTTTAGCACATTAACATTTTGATGGTGACTTATACAATTTTGATAGATAGGAAACTAAATTAAGTAATAAAAATTATGAATAGTGTACTTTGCCAAAGTACTACAGAGATACACAGGGGATTAATTAAAAGCAAGGCTTATACTCGTCCCGATTTTTTCAATAATCATCTCTCTGCAGCCTCGTTCATCTCTGGTGAAAACGCAGCATTACACGACTCTCGTTCATGAGATTTAAAGTGTAAAGATAAACTCAATGGGACATACAACATTTTAGAAGTGGTAAGCAAAATACTAAACCGGTATTTACTGCTATTACGTGCTGCACTTCAACTATCCACTTATCACAATCTAGTACACATGCCTCGCGGATAAACTACGTCCTTTGAATAAATTAACTTGAATTATTGTTATCTCCCTAATATTTTTTAAGCATTTACGCTTTTTATTTATAGCAAATGTATTTAGTGGTACGCCAATGAATGCAATGGAATTGCAGTCTCAACAAAAAAAAAAAACACACATCAAAATTCATTATCACGATAACTTAAAGCCTCACATTTTTCTGGTATCATGTGGTTCAATTTTCAATAAATAAGAGATTTAAAATTTGCAGTTGGTTATACAATTTGCTTTGAAAACTGATTCTGACTTTTATTAATACTGGGCTTAGCTTTTTGTTTTTGGACTTAGCTTATTATGATTGAACAGATATCAACTTTCACCTTAGTCCAGATTGAAAACATAAGACGCACGCAATTCTATCTATGCAAATAATTTAACTATAAAGCGTATATATGCAAATGTAGCAGCTGTATTGCCTCTTATCTGGCGAGTGCACGCAACTGACTGCCCACTGCCCATCCGATGGACTTGAAATGGCTACCGAGATCTGATAGCAAGCTTATGGGCATGGAATTATGTGCTGGTTTTAACTGGATCAGATAAGGGTTTTAACTAGAAATATACAATGTAGCTTGAACGGCGAGATCATTGTGGTTTTGTGTGGAGTTTTTACCAGTGCTGGTGATGAAGATTTTATGCCTGAAGCCGTCATCCTATGATGACGGCTTCAGGAATTAAAATCTTCATAGAGCTGGCATTAGATCTGGGAGTAACAAAGTGCCACTCAAATAGAAGCATGTTATTATGATCATTCATTTTGTAAAATCAACTTATTTTGATGTTTTTCGAACGAAGCTTCGCGAAGCTTAGGTACCACGAACGCTCTACCAAGTGTACTGTGTAAAAGTACCTAGTCAAAGTACATGAATGCGGTAAAGAAGAGAACCTAAGGGCTTAGCCAGACGACAGTTTTGTTTGTCTTCAATTGAATTCATGTTGCAGAAAGTTTTTTAATCGTAACCAGAAGTTGTAAAAGTTAGAACGAGTTCTGGCTATAAGTTTAATCTTAGCGGCTGACCGAGGGCAGTAAATGCAGTGTTATAAAACTTTACTTGTTTACATAGTGAACAGGCAACTTAGTTTCGTTTTGAGTGGATCCCTATTCTGTTTAAAATAAAATTTAAAAACCGGGTTCTTGTTTTATCTATTATTTGACGTTTGTCTACAAATGACAGGCAATAACGTCTTTTGTGGTTAATACGGTCTTAAATATTTAATTGTCGTTTCAGTAATTCGGGTATCAATGTTTTTGTTCGTTTTGTTTAAATTGGCTCTTATTTTGGTATTATGCAGCACCCACATAATTTTAGCTCATTGTGTTGCTTTCGCTCAACATGACATGTCAATCAATCCATGAACAATAACTGTGCTGTTCACAGATAATAGTTTAAGAGCTAGTGATGATATTCTCACATCATTAAATCTTAAAGATTATTAGCATTCATAAAAACAGTAAAAATGATTTGAGTTTAACTAATAAAATACACTTACACTTTTTGTTTTGTAGGAAAATAATTATGATTATAATATTTTTTTAATTACAATAACGGGAACAGTATAGAATGTTTAAATCTAAACGAAGATGTCTACCATGACTATTTATTTACCTATTGATTAAAACAAGAATATTTTTTTTAGGTTTAGGAAAAACAGGGCTTTTATGTGTACTTTTGAAAATTTATATTTATATTATTGTGTACACCTGCAATCCTTAACTGCACCATATAGATTGCAAGTGTACACAGTTAATTTTTCCTCATTCACGATGACAAAATAAGTCCAACAGACTCTCAGACTATTTGCTACGTTTGTTATAGTTTACTATGCGCGTGAATGGCGTCGTGAGTTGTAGTGAATACGCTGGCGTTGTCCGCTGGATGGATGCCAGCTGACGCGTAAAGCGGATATACACTGGATTTGATGAGGAAACTTGATGACTAGAGCCTTACACCATGCTCCGATTACTTTTATCTACCTGTAAACTTGCAAATAAATTCTGTTTATTCACATTATACAATTACATACATCGTTTTTAAGTTTATACAAAGTTTTTCAAAATTAATAGATTGATATTTTTTTTAAAGGCTACGAACAATGTGCTACGGCGTAGCAACCGTAGCAGTAGTCTACGGGCCCTTGTTTTCGTAGGACTGCTACGAATTCGAGTTTTCACTAGCGCAAATTTAAAAGATATACATATACATAAATAATCTGCATTATTTGTGTATAAACAATAAAATAATTTCCTTTTTTATAGCTTTGGGTGACTTTAGATTGAGAGAGAAAAAGAGAAATCCATTGAATAACTATGAAAATGCTCCTAGCTTGTCTACCGTACTTACTCAGTTGTGAACATGATAGAACTATCCTGTAGTAAGTTTTGTCAAAAATAAAATATTTGGTCACGAAAAATTCGTATACAGATTTCATAACGAAGTCCTTGGCATTAAACCTTGAAAGGGCGTTTGTAAACAGTACCGATCGGACACACGGCCGACATTTAATAACAAAACTGTCAATTAAAACTCAATCTATTAGGACTAGAAAACATTTTTCCCGTCACTCTCATAACTAACTGCTAAAGTAAGTATGTATATAATTTTTCCATTGTTCTAGTTTGGTTATTTAACTAAGTAAGATATTTACCTACGAATTTTTTTATTTAAAAACCCATAGTTTACTGTGATTGAAAAAAAGTGAAAAAAATAGAAGCGCTCTGCTGCTAAACCATCACCACAGACCACTAAACTTGATCATACGACAATATTTAACCCGAAACAGTTTACTAATACGAAAGCTTAGCCGTGACCTTGCAATGTTGAATGTTGTTCCCTTGATACCGTTTAACATCTAGTTAATGTTTGAATGAATTAGTCTGATAGAGGACAAACAGTACCCATCCATACTTATAATAATAATAATGGGAAAGTGTGTATCTGTCTGTCTGTTTGTCCGTGTTTCACGGCAAAACGGAGCGACGAATTGAAGTTTGTTTTTAATTGGTGATAGTTGAAGGGATGGAGAGTGACATAGGCTACTTTTATTCCGATTTTCCTGCGGAAACGGGACGTACGCGGGTAACACCGCGGGGCGCTGCTAGTGAAAAATTAATAATCTCCAAGGATAATCCTATAGTTACTCGTAACTCTAGTTTATATAGATAAGCTTCCGCCCACGCCTTCGTTTAGTATTATTAATGTCAGAATTTATGTACATTTGAAATGCCATTGTCACGATGAAATTGAATGTATGCTTTCCGAACTCCTATGGCTGAGTAGTTAGAGATGACCTCCGTCAAACAAACAAACAAACCAACAAAACCTTTATATAATACACACTACATGTTTAATGTTTGTATTTTTAGAGCTCGTAACAGTCTCAGCTAAGTGGCGTGAATCAGAACGGATATCCTGGTTGTGACGACTATTGTTCGCTCGTTCAATGTTCGTGGAATGTAAATACGAGTAGATGTAACACTTAAGAGTACAAAATTATCATGATTTTAGTATGTTTTCAGATGAGTGTTTGCAAGTATTTTGCAATGTCAATCCACTCTTCCAGACTCTTACATGAGTCATGTCAATTAAGCACTAAAAAGTATATCAAGTTTTTGCAAAATACTCGTAACACTTAAATTTATCAAAGCATACAGCGTACGAAATCTGGATTTAGATATTCATTGACCCAGTTTACGGGCAAGTCCACTAACAAAGACGAGACTGAATATATTGCAAATGATGAAAATACTGCCCACGCTACCTTTGTAGCAGATAACAAAGTACTGTATCTTGTGTGATGCTAATAATTCCCATCGTGCTATTTGAGCAGAGAATAAGTTGAATAGAATAGACCAGGCTATAATAGGATCTCTTCGAGCCGTTCCTTTGTTGGTAAGTCAAACAGAGTAGCGCTTTTCAGGTGCTTGTATATTAACATGATTATAATTTTGTGTTTCAGATTTTGTTCAAAATTTTATACAATATTCACTTTAATCATAAAATGAATAAGGTGATTTTAAAAGATGAATAAAAGTCTATAACATGGCATAAATCTCAAAAATATTATAACAAGTATGTAGGTAGGTATTTCAGAACATTGAAGTACTTTGATTTTACACACCGACGTTTCAAACAAGTCATGTTCAGTAATGTCTCTAGTTTCTGGCACTAATAAAATACAAAAGTTTTCATCACTCTAATTTCATTTTATTCGTTCGTTCGTTCGAACGGTTTTATTGAAAATGAAATCACGAGGGTCGTTTTCATGAGATAAATAATTGGGTGATAATAATCCTATATTGAAGGAATTGGACAGTGAGTTTGCAAGTCGATAGATGTTTCTGTCATTATAACAGCTTTCCGATTGGGCGATGTGATAGCTCAACAAAGCCCTTTAATAAAAAAAGAAATAACTATAGTTTACGATAGTTTTTGCTTCACTTCTACCATAATAGATTAGATACTTATTACGCCGATTATATTACCATGTAATTATGCTAACGAAGTGCTAACTGATCCCACTAATACATTGTCTTTCCGGTGGATTTGACGGAAGCCTATTCCATATTAACAGGCACTACAGTATACCACGTAGATAAAGATTGCCTCGTGACGCTGTATAAATCATCTATTTAGTAAAGATGTAAAATGAGTTTATTCTTATAGCGTAAGCGATTTTATCATGATGATTTCTAGTGATGACATTTGTCATATTAATATTTATGAGAAATAAAGGAACGTCAAATCTGACATCTCAGAATCGGCAACTGTCACCTGTAGATCGAAATTTAAACTTGACAACGTTCCAAGGATGTCCACAATTTGCATTAAATTGATTCAATTCCTCATAAATACCCTTGTTAGTTTACGAGTTGTGTTGGCGTTGATCCAACATCGTGACGCTCAGCTGACGACACTTCATATCTTATATCAATTTCAGTAGCACCTTGCCAAAACGATTTCCTCAATATTTTTTTACAAAATAAATATCTCTAAAAAACAAGAAATATGCCCCGTTGTTGATGAGGTAGATAATTTATTCAAGAAGCGTTGGTTTCCGAAAACCGTTGGCTATCATGACAATAGTAAATAGAACGTGCAATGCTATTTCTGTTTATTTAACAGCTCGTCACAGTGGCTGAAAACGGAGAATTGAAATGAATATAGTTTGCATACCGATTTTTGCATGGAAAAGAGTCACTAAATTGTTATTTCAAAATATTACTTTTGAAACAAATCCTGATCCACTACATCCTCTAAAAGCCATCGATTTGAAGTATAGGTTTCTATGTAATAATCTATTCCAAAAAAAGTATCTCAGTCATTTGGTTACCATAACGCATGCATTAATTAGATTGCTTAGCTTGGGACTAGATGACGTTGTGTGGAATGTCCAAGGATATTTATTCCGTTTCAACGCAGGCAACTCTTCGAATAAAACCAAAATCTAAGATTTGTTTAGATGAGCCCCGCGTCGGGCGCCACTCTTCAAATGATTCGGCTTATCATTTCCACTATGGCTTCATCAATCACGAAAAGTAGCGATCGTGCGGTTAATAGATAGGGCAATGATTTTTATCTTTTATATCAATATAGCGTGTTTAATACACTGAATTTCCTATCATTATCTAGCAACCTACTAGGTAATATTTTACAAATTACTATTCTTGTTTACATTTAGTAACTTGTTTATGGCAACATCGATATTTTTTACATAATGATATTTTTAAAATAAATAATGGCATCGTAGGATAGTCAAACCATGAATATAGCTTACAACAATTTCAATGCTAAATGAATAAGCGCTCTGGACTATGATTTGGTATTAGAGTTAAGTTTAATGAAATTAAAACCGCATACGTTCCATTTGACCGTCATCTAAACGAGTCGTCACATGTGCAAGCTTAACTCGTTTAAATTCAGTCAGAAAATATAATGTCCTCCTCGATTCATACCAAGGTGACAGAGACGGAGGGTTTTCAGCACATTGTGGTAAAATACCAGGTTGGAATCCCGCCAAATCGGTTCAGACGAAAAAATCACACGTCTCTGATACGTAGGCGTCCAGCTGGATAATTGGCGAAATCGCTGCAAAATGCCATTCAGCGCTAGAAATAAACCGTTTGGTATTTTATGAGTTTTCCCGCGGCTGTGACAATGATGCGCTTCAATGTTATTTTTGAGTCAAATGAATGTTTAATTTTGTTGACCACCGTCAACCTATAGCATTTTTGAAAGAAGAGCATTTGGCTTTTGTATTGTACATATAGATCAGTCAAAATACCAGTAAGAAACCTTTTATTAGGTACTGTATTACTTACTTGCCATGGATAAAAAAACTCTAATCGCTTTCCATAATGATTAAAAAACTAAAGTAATTTCGTGCCTTTTCAAAGTAAACTGATCATAATCTTCGAACGTGCACTTCATGTGTGGAGTGTGGTCATTAGTCGCTGGGCCGGGCACAGGATTTCCGCATTTTTAATAATGTTTTATTATTGTAACCTTTGAATTTGTTTTGATGGCATTTTTGCATGGTGAAATAAGAGTGGGTATAATATATTTAAATATTGAAATATTTTATATACTTAAACTAGTTAATATTTTTAAACCTAAGTTCTGCATAGGCAAGGTTATGTTTTATGAGTAGGTAATTTTAGGAAATCAATCCAAGTGTTGTCAGCTGAAGGGCAATTATAATGTTTGCACATATACAAGACTAGGTGATACAACCTCAACACTAGACCCTACATTATCATTGGTGCGTTTTGAGGAATAAAATTTTAACTACCAAACGGGCGTGCTTTGCGGAATAGTTTAGGCGCGCATCAATTTTGGTGCTACTCGAACTAAATGAGGACTCTTTTTATTAGTTCACTAAGGCTCTACAACCATTCCTTCAGGTTGCATTTTATTAAAAAAGAAAACCCCTATCGGCGGAAACAGGTGACACAATCTTTTGGTGGTAGTCTAAAATTTTTGAAATCATTTCCAACAGAATAAAATATTTCCTTAAATATATTCTGATGAAATTCGTGTAATGTTTAGTGCGTGAAGTCCAAGATAATTAATTCAGTAAAGCAAAGGCCGGGGTGTGGTTCAATGTAGAGTTAACATATAACCTCCGGACGTGGTCACGCATGTTTGCAAAATCCTAGCTCCATATTTTAGAACTCTATCACAGTAAAAGAAGGTTGTCGAATAATGTCCAATAAATTTTGGCCAAACTGAATAGAAAATGGCTGATACTTTTTGTGTGTTTGTTTGAAGTAATCTCTGAAACGACGGTCTCAAAACAATCACCAGAGTTAGCCACTTGCTCATGCAAAATTACTGTTAACAATTCCACTAGGTCATTTCTTCTACAATAATTTATAAGTCTGTAACACCTAAGACGTACATTATTCTTCGATTTTGTCACACCAGTCTCCAGTGACCCCGGATACCACACAATGGGCCATAATAGGCCAGAATAGGCCTTGGGAAACCCTTGTCCATTAGCGGTCTATGTGACCATAACTCGCGGGTCAGGGCCGTTTGGGAATGCGGCCCATGGTATTTGGTTATACGTAAAAATAGCTTAACTTAAGGGTTGGAAATATTGAAGTGTGAGAGCTCAGACCAAATAAAAAATAAAGACAGAACGCTGCAACAAAGAAAGTGAAGCAAGTTAAAACTACGCCTTACTGTGTTTGACACACTTAAACATACACACGCAAAACGAAACTACACCTTGCAAAACCGGGAGGTGCTGCTAGTATAGTAAATAAAATAAATAAAATAAAATAAAATAAGTACGCAAAATAAATCTATTAGCACTAGCCGTGGTTGTACTGGCAGACCAATCCGACGAAACTATCAAAGGATAGAAAAGTTTATATTGTGAGTGTGGAAACTAAAATTAGAACAAGTAATCAAAAATTGTTAAAATCTGTATTTTACTTATCAATAAAACTATGGATTACCAATATTTAGATATTTTGGTCCATTTCAAAACAGTTTTATGCGTCAATGAAACTTTTAATTTGCAAACTATAGATACTATTTCAATATTATTATATTTTATTATTATATCCAATAGTATTTGCATTTAAACTAAATCTCAATGTCAGATTTAATTGTAACCCGTCTGGTCACATTTAAATAGATTTAAATTCTATTGAGGCATTTAATCAAGTTTGAGCCCGAGTCTATTATAAATTCTACATTTATTGCGTTAGATAAACGTATTTATATCAGTTTTAATGAATCGTCTGAACGAACAAGGTTCTGAGAAGAAAGGGCATATCAATAGCAGAAACAGACTGCAAAAGCAGCTGTTTTTTGTACTTTAGCTAACTGTTTTATAAAAGTAAGTTATCTTATTTCAAACATGAATTAATTTAATTAAGTCGACATCTACAAACCTTAAACTATTACTACGAGATATTGGGAAGAATGTTGCAAACACTTTTGTGATTTTATTAAAAGTAAAGAATCGTTTGAACTCTAATCACTTGATATTAAGCTTTTCAACTCATGTAATTTTATTAATTTATTAGTCTATTTGTTTGTATCTAACTTCGTCTACATTTTTTTCTAAAATGCTTATTTTTTACATTTTACCTTTTAGTTATACTCGTACCTTATATTTATTACTATAATAAAGGTAACACTCAAAGAACTAAAATCAATGCCCGCGATTCGTAATACACACTTAAGTGTGTATTACGAATCGCGGGCATTGATTTTAGTACTTACTCGTATGTAATTCGATGATATAATTGAGAACCAGTTGTTCTGAGCCCATTTATGTGGGAAAAGGTTGATTTCACTCGTTGCTGAACTTTTAGGATATTAATGAAATAAAGCATGTTTCGTAACCGAAAGGCCGAACAAAGGCTTTCGTTTGATCCTCTGCCAAAATATCCGTTCTTCAGGATTTAATAAATACTTTTCTTTGATATTAACATTTAAGGGAAATAACTTGCGTGAGGAATTTATGATTTGAAGCGCAATAAGGCATGTTTGCTAAATGTCGTTGCTGAGATTTTCAAAGCGTAGTTTGTATACAGTTGTTTTTTTAATGAAAAACAGAAAAAAGGGGTTTCAATGGATGATAATATAATATTTACAATATTGTTATCTTTTTTTTGATAGGTACATGTTTGCAAAATGTCGTTGGTAAGACAATTTTTAATTTCAGGTATATTTTCAATGCAAAAACAACATGGGTAAAAACGAATGATTTCAAAAATGTCAGAACACCTAAAACTCGCTAAATTGAATACTATAGTGCCTTATTAGTTGTAGGCCTATGAGTCTTGCCCAACACTTAAGCTAAGGCCAAACCTGCGCGACCAAAGCGACTGCGAAGCGGGAGCGTCTACCGCGCGACGGTACCTGTATGCGAGATGCGGTCGCGTAGGTATGCAAAGCGCCATAGATGTATATGGGTAGCGTCCGCCGCGCGGTAGACGCTCCCGCTTCGCAGTCGCTTTGGTCGCGCAGGTTTGGCCTTAGCTTTAAACCGCTGTCAGCGTTTGTTTTATCAAGAAACAACTCAATTCTCTTAAAAGAACAAGTGGGTAAAAATTGGATTATTATATTTATTGGACATATTTAGGTCAACGCAATTTGAATGCTTTTTGTAAAACTTATTTTGGCTTTCAAAATTTGTCCGTGTGTGAAGTCTTATCTCAGTAAATAAGCTCGTAGAAAATGTATGATGATGTTCTAGTCTAGATTAAGATAATAAAACCTTGGTCTCATTTTCAGGCGTGGTAATGATGATTACATATTTTTTGACCCTGAATATGAAATTTTAAATCTGATGAAGGAACTTCTTCTCATGTATTTTATTCAATGACCCTGTTCTGCATATTTTCATAAATATTATGCGTGACAATTGAGGTTAATCGCAGTGTTATGTTCAAGATGTCGCTCTTAATTTTAGGTATTTTCTCAGCATACTTACTAAAATTGTATTATGTGACTAACGGCCAATCTCAGTAACCAATCTATCTCTGGTTTTGCTTACTGTCAGTAGGTATTTGACACATTTTGTATGGAAGTACCTACCTAATGTCAAATATCTACCAACAATAAGCAAAATCAGAGTTAGATAGGTTATTGAAACTGGCGGTAAGAAAAGACGATCCAAAAAGAAAGAAAGATAGAAAGAAAAATATGTTTATTTCTGTAGGACCTCAACCTCAATAAGGACCACTTAAAAATGTACAGTCTTATAAACTAGGTGACTCTATTGCCTGTTAGCTCATAATTATTGTTCTGAGCGGAAACTCATCGAACTATCGTTCAATAGCCCTATATAAATTATAGCCGAGTGTCTGTGGTGAGCTCGCAATTAGTGGGGTATCCGTGAGAGCAATTGACGGACCTGCCCCTCTACTCTGCAAAGCGTAAAACGAAATTTGGACATCAAATTCGTGCAAATCGGTACTCTATGTGCCTTTGTTCGACGCGATGCTCGACGCGATGAAACGTCTGAATCGAATTTTGACAACTGACGTGGGACTATACGCGGTGTGTGTGTGCGAATGTATCGGGCGATCGTTTTTTGCAGTGGGTTTTTTTGTGATAACTACAGGAGTGTTTCGGATTGCGTCAACGGATTGTAATTCGATTTGCAGAGTAGACCCCCAGCTTGTTCAGGCACCGATTACAATTAGAACTGGAGATTCAGAGGGGAAGCGGTTTATTGAGTGTCCTATTAGTCCATCAAAAGCCTCGACCGCACTAGAGCACCAAACTTATAAAACATTTAAATGATTAGGTAGTCTATTTACAGCCAGTCTCAATACCATCTTTCTTTGGTTTTATTTATAAAAATTTGGTTTCCATATAAAAATGTAATCTGATAAAAAAGTGATAATTATCATTTTTTGGGACGATGCTTTTGAAA
Source organism: Xanthorhoe spadicearia (assembly GCA_947086425.1). NCBI lineage: Eukaryota > Metazoa > Arthropoda > Insecta > Lepidoptera > Geometridae > Xanthorhoe > Xanthorhoe spadicearia. The sequence goes on along the minus strand of OX352202.1, from coordinate 9,284,088 downwards.
ATTTGTTTTTCTGCCTACCAAATTATACTATATATTCTTTATACAAGTACAAAGTATTTACTGAGGAACTTTTAAAAACGTCGGCTTGTCGCAAGACGTCGCCAGTTTTATCTCTCCGGCCACTTTGTTTTATTTGTTTCGATATTGTTTCGGTTTACGATGTCCAGTTCCGTTTTAAGTAGTTATTTTTAGAGCTCGTTTACATTGTCTGACCAAGTCGACGTGAGAATAGTCGCTAGTAACTTTTAATGTATTTTGTTAGCCTAATTTTAAAAGTTACTAAAAGTGCATGTAGTTTACCTTTACATAGATAGAAAACGTTGTTTCACTAAAAATATGATTACGACCGGTATTTTCAGGAAACGGTAAACATTTCCATTCAAATCTTTAGGTAATTTTTAGAAGATGTCCAACGGGGTGAATAATAAGTCATTACAATTCAGAAAAAATAATACTATATGATCAAGTACCATATAATAATATTATATTTATAAAAAATATAATCTAAATACAAAACTCAGAACATTTTGGCACAATTAGGCGGGCTTATTTTCGCTTTTAAATTAGGTAGGGCTTGTTTCAACATTTCCAAGGAAAGATTTAATTAGTTACTGCCTATTTCTTTAGAAAGGTAAAGTTATTTATTGTTGTAACAAGGTGAACGTTCTTCTAAGTATTGAAGATCTTTTAAGGCCAATACCAAGACTCTACCAAAAACTTACTGTCTGAAACAAGAATACACAACCGTGGAAAAGTACAAACCACAATAATAATAAAAAAATAGTTCTCTCACGAACATTCTCACCGACAATTTTTTAATTTTCTACTTGATTAACTATAGAAGTATTTAATACTAGCTGCGCCCCGCGGTTTCACCCGCGTAAGTCACGTTCCCGCGGGAATATCGGGATAAAAAGTAGCCTATGTGTTAATCCAGGGTATCACCTATCTACGTACCAAATTTCAACCAAATCGGTCCTACCGTTTTTGCGTGAAAGAATAACAAACAAACATACATTCTCACAGACTTTCACATTTATAATATGAGTAGGAAGTAGGAAGGAAGGAAGGATTGTTTTATTGCAAGTCATTTTCTAAAATCAGGCTATTTGAATTTTCAATGGCTATCGTTAAAGGGTCTCTAAGCCACCACGGACGTGATCTTATGGTAACGCTGAAGGAATCATCCTCCATCTTCATAAAGGGTTAAGTTATAACTAGACATTATATTAATACAACGGGAAATTACTCACGTAAAATATTGTCGTTTTAGATACCGACAATGTTTCGATTCTTCCGGAGAATCTTCACCTGGGTATGAGTACGGTCACTCCTCGCGGGCGCGTCTCACTTTCCCGTTGTACTAGTACAACTCACGATAGTTTTGAAAGTGAAGTTATAACTACCTTACTGTAGGTACAGACAGTCCCAAAAAATACAACATAACACTTGCTACGATTCACTATCAAAAATCCATTAAACCAAATTATCAGTCTAACCAAATAGTCAATAACAGAAAGAAAGTGTCTAGTCCAACAGACAATGTAATATGAGCCAGTGGCTAACTTTTGACTTTCCAGGCTGCTCCGTCATAGCTTAAAGACTTTTAACGCAGGTACCGACAATTGACGTGCCCTCAGAAGCGCGGAAGCGCTCAACTGATAATGCCACTTACGGTCACCCATCCAAGTTGTGACAGCAAGAACGACTTAGCAAGATTTGCCACGAGCGCTTCATCGAGTGAACATAATCTGTGGTTTATATAATGAGCATAACTTTCCCGTAACCTAATTGTTTCTTTAACTAACATGAAAGTTTCTTAAGTAGGGATAAAATTATTATTTTTTGATTAAGTACCCGTCATGTTGTAAGATGGATGGCGAATTAAGATCTCATTTTAACCACGACTGGATATTCTAGAGATAGGATAGGTTAATAGGGTATAGATTTAAATTATTTATTAATTTAAAGTCCATTTACCTATGCGTAAGCGCATATTTTGGTATTTGCTCATCTATTCGTTATATGCGAACTTTTAGCAGCAATTTGATTTGCCATAAATACAATTTCTTAAAAACCTAAAAGGCTATTATATCTAGCCTTTTAGGTTTTTAAGAAATTGTATAACTACAGTTTACATGAGAACCTCAGGAATAAGAATTAAGTTAAGTAGGTACTAACCTATTATGGAAAGTAAAAGGAAACTAGTACTAAAATCTAATAAAATAAAATACTTATCTCGTTCAACTAGTGTTTTTTTAAAAAAAATTTATTAAAAAATATGTTTACAAAGTGTCAGCATAAAATAATTAGCATCATGAAATCATCTATTTATACAAATAAACTCATGCGAAAGAAGTAGCGATCGGCCACTAGTGTTATTGTAAAATAATAGTATAAGCGACTTTGTTTTCCGAAAATTACGAGAATAGAGTATCTTGGCAGTTTGTGGCAGATAAATCAGATGTGGCTGAAAATATCTGAGAATTTGAAATAATCTGAGCCAGATCGTTAACATATTACTCTCGTTACGTTCCTGATGTCTGTATTATGATAATTATCTTTGATGTTTTGCTTTATTTGATACATTTAACTAAAAGAGTAGAATCTTTAATGAGTTCTCTTTGAAAATGAAGGATTCTCGAGAAAAAATTGTTATCTTTGCAGTAGTGTTAGGTATCATATACCTACACTATTTATTAGCGAAGTTTTGTACCATCTTGAAGGTATTTTTCAAGTTGCTTTTTGGAAATATCCTGCTCCCTCTGGTCTTGAACGCTAAAGCAATTAATGAAAAACAAAACAAAATCTTTTTTCTAAAACTGTTATAACTGAATTCAACGTATGTCTATTTTTTCCAAATTAAATACTAACTCTACCTACCTTGTAAGTTATTTTTACATTATTTCATGCCTTAGCTCATAAAACTTTCAGAATTTGAGTCGGTAGCCTTCATGATACTTATGAAGCTCTTTTTATCGACTCTATAGGCTACGTTATGGAGCGTCGTTACCTATTCAATAGAAATGTGTTGTTTTCAATCAGGTATTAAGGAAATAGGTACCTCTTTTATGATAAACCGCGATACCTATTTTGTCGACTACTTATAATAAATTGACTAGACTATAACCTTTTCACCTCACACTGTTAAAAACTTACCAAAATTACAAACAGACACAAATACCTAGAGATTTTGTTTTGAGCACGCACTATCACTAATTATTTACACTAGTATTTACAAAACTAATGCACCGCTTTATTTACAGTCAAGTCATTATCATAATGCAAGTTTTCGGACGCGCGGGAAAACCAAGAGCATCGCAATTGGCGCGTAAACTTCGAATTTAGAACACAAAATGCGTCAGTGACATTTTTTAAATTTCGGCCAGTGTTTAATTCATTTAAAAAGTTTTGTTTTTAATTTTAGTGATGTGACGCGCGCGGTGGCGGTCGTTTGCCGACTGAATGTCTGAGGAGCGGCTAGGCGGCAGTTCGTCGTGAACACAAACTCCTTGGTCACTGGTGGGTATACCTACTGGCGTATTATCGATGATTGAGATCTTGATAGCGGCGAGGTCAGGGTTTGACTGGCATCGGTGAAATTCACGAAACTGATTAGAGCTTAAAAGTTTATCTTGATTAGTTGATTGTCTAGCGGAAATGTGTCACTATTTATTGTCTTTCGTTTGAGTTTGCATTTATTTGGTTGAGATTTAAATATTGTCTGAGCTGAATACTTAGTAGTTCTGTCACAAGAAAATATTTAGGGGCACGGCAGTGCCAAGTCGAGCAATATACTTTGCTATCACTGTAGGTTAGGTTAGGTGCCTTCAACTTCGCTATTTTTCTTCTTTAATAAAGAAGGTAGATACCCAAGTATGGAATACGATAGTGAAGTTATTAAAAAACCAAAGTTCGTACGCAGCAAAGATTATAAAGTGATGATGATAAAAAAAAGCACTTATTTCATGTTTCCAGTTTTGAGTTTGCTATTAGGTTTGTTTAAGAATGCATTGGATAAAGCATCACTTTGCCGATGTTGCCGAAACCGTTGCCGTAATTATTATGATTACGAGCTGGTATTTTAAATCAATTACATTTCAATTATGAACAAACTGTTTATTAGTATAAAGTAGCCTATTAATCCTAAGTAAACATGCATGTAATTTGGTTTCTTTCTTTGAAAATAAATACTTTATTATTATTATTATTATAATGTAGTTTTTTTACGGATCAGTTAGCGGTTAAAGTTGCCCTTTATAATTATAGCTTGTGATTCATTCGGAATGAAAATGTCACGGCTCTGAGCTTTCTGAATTTCATTGCCTTTCCTGCCAGGTCAGCTTAAAGCACCGATAATTCATAATAATGTAGGGCATTGTTGCAAAGTTAATTTGCCAGCCCGTTGGCTATCGCTATGGAACGTAATAACTAGTGCTTGCACGAATTTCGGTCAGCAGCCAATAGGAGGCCGAAGCTTTGACAGAACAAAGGCCAAATCATCAGCATGAATACGTAAACGCAATGGTATTCAGATTCTAAGTTTAAAAGTAACAAAGTTTTTCTGTTATCAATATCTTTTCGGGGTATTATCAAACGAGGCCGAATATAAAGCAGTTCTACATCTCTATTTAATAACCCAATTCGTAAATTAGGAGGGAAAGCTTTGGTTACAACATCGGTCATAATAAAAGTAGTATTAATGGCTCATAAAATGAAAAATAGTGAACCTTTAGCTTACCTGGAAACTAGACTAATGATTTGTTGCGTAAGAATATCCTACGTTACTTATATTTTAACAATATTACAAAATAACAGCAAAAAATGACAAAACAAAACTAGTTTTTTCAAAATTTAAAGAAAAAAAAATTTTAGGTAAGTAACAATAATGTGCCTAAAATGTTTGATTTCGGTTTTGAAATGTTGTTTCTGAGAAAGTTACTAAAACACGGGCTTCTTGTTCTTAGAAACACCGACCTTTAATTGAAACACATTGTTTTCGAGAAGCCCAAGAATGACATTTGAATTTGACGCCATTATATTTTTCATATTCCATTAAATTATTTCCAATATTATTTTCTTGACCTTTAAGTTGAAACAGAATAAGTACCAATCTAAGTAAACAAAATTATAATCTCTCGATCCGTTTTTTTTTCATTTCAGCGCCATCTCTGAGTTTCAGTTAGAAAAAACATAATGAATGAGGAAAAATAAATATTTCCTACTCTCCTATGAACCAGTAAGCGAACTTTCACCGCCACCTATCGGAAAACTTACGTAACAAGAAAAGCTTTCAGGATTGAAAATTGTACCACAAACAATGCAAAGCTTTCACTTTATATTGCTATAGTTTGTTCGTAGCACGTAGATGGCGCTACTAGTAGCAAGCTACGAAACTGTTATATATTTTTACTCTTTTTTATTTCAGATCCGAAGACTTCTTCTTTCTTTATTGTTTTGTTGGTGTTGTCGCTTACTGTTTTACGTAATAGATACAATGAAAATTAATTAAATTAAATACGGCGCATCACGACGGCATTCCCAAAGAGAGGTTTTTTTTAGTTAAACGTTTGAATTCAAATACGTCACCTAGCTTATAAGACTGTACATTTTTAAATGATCCTTGATATCCTACAGAAATAAACACATTTTACTGTCTTTCTTTCTCTTATTTTTGAATGTTTTACAGGAACCGTAAAAATCGCACATTTCTGATTTCCATTTAATAAACTATTTATATTATTCAAGGTGTTGGCTGTTGCATGATTAAATGAAAACCAAGGAAATGCTACAAATCAAAGTAAATTCAGTTACTATGCGCATGTTTGAACAAACATAGTATAAATCTAACACAATTTTCACTTTATTTGCGTGTCAGTTTCGTAACCTCATTTTGTCACGAACATAATAGTTTTGGGGTTTTACGGTAACACTAGTTAAATGTATAATTCGATTATAATATTCTATTTTATAAATATAATTTATTATTTTAATTAGCAAACTGTGTATTGTGTAATGTGTTATCAATTTATCATTGTAGTAATATTCCACAAAACAGTTGGTCTGAATATTAAAATATAAATAAACCACTTCCGCTTTCGCTGATTTTAAGAGATAAAAATAAAGTAAGTCTGGCTAAAATGGACCACAATATAAAGTAAACCACTATTACCCTTGGACACGTCATAATTTAAAAACGACTTTAACAATTCTATTTTATTTTTTACTTAGTTTTCATATGTCGTGCAAAACGTTTTTACTAAAAGAAAATTGTACTGATACACAATTGGAAAATTTCATACAAGATGAAATTCACGCGTAGGAAGTTGCGGGCTAGTTAATGATAAGTAATTTACTTAATTAAATCATACAAGAATATTTTATTCTTATTTCACATGTGTTATGATAAAGATTTTTTAAATTGCAAAAAGTGTTTGTCAGAAGTGGGATTCGAACCCACGCCCACAGAAGTGGACTGCGACCTGAACGCAGCGCCTTAGACCGCTCGGCCATCCTGACATGACGCTTGTGCACGAAATTAGCCAACGTATTACACTACTTTTTACGATATCTCGGTATCGTAAATAGTAGCGTAGGATAAAAATGTAGGCACGTATGATTTAAATTATTGAAGACAACACGCGTGTGCTAATATTAGCGAGTTATTTTAGTTACATACCTACGCGTACTACATTGCTCCAGAAATGCTGAATGAGTACCTAATCTATATTTTTACCTTTAGTAGACATAAATCTTGCTGATTTTATAAGCTTTATAGATAGGGCAGCTACCTATTTGAAAAATATATTAGTTAAGTACAAAATTAGTACATTAAATATTTACTAAAAATTGTGCTCGCGTTACGTCAATATTATTTAGATTCTGTAAGATAAACCTATGAAAAATATTATGATAATTATAACATTATTTAAATTGCACATTTGAATGCAAGTCCCTATTTAACCGCCTTTACTCGCAATAACAAAAAAATGCGCTGTGGTTTGATACACCAATAAATACGATACAACTTTCAAAAATGAACCATTCTTTTTCCATTCAAGTGTAGCACCAAACCTAGTGTTCGATATTTCTAAAGCATTTTGAAGTCGCAAAATGTCGAGTGCTTCGGATCCGGCGGTGATAAATCTTCAGAACTACTTGAGGAAGCGGAGCGTTCAGCCTAATGTCAATTATGGTGGGTAAAGCCTTAAAGTTATCTAGATTTATTTTTAATCAAACGTATTTTTGAACAATTCAGTTTTCTCTCAATCTCACGAAAGTTGGTTTTATAAAAAAGAAAGACGTCACTCGAGGACTGCCGCGGTAAAGCTATTGCATGCCACCTAGAGGCGAATAAAACGTCAATGGTCGGAATTTTTGATTCGGTCACCCCGCCGCGGCCGAGGCCCGCGATAGAAGCTATGCAATAGCTTAGAAGATGATGTGTTATAGACGAATGCATCGAGTACCTCAAAGGCCAGGCCAAGGAGCTAGGCCTGCCTGTGCAGGTGTTCGAGCCGTTGCCGAAGAAACCTGTGCTGGTGATGACCTGGGAAGGAGAGCAGCCGACCCTGCCCAGCATACTCCTCAACTCACATATGGATGTAGTGCCGGTGTTTGAGGTATGAATGAGCCTTAACTCTAGCAAGACAGGCATAGACTCTAGACTCCAGCAATTACATTAATTTTTCAATTTTATTGAGCAGGCCTTTACAGATTACTTATTTATAATTTTCTGATTGTGAAAAAAAAAAAAGGAAAACAGATTTTTTAAAATTCTGTTGAACCTTTAATTATTTTGTTTCTTTTATTAAGTAGGTACTTTTTTCAACTTGTAGAAATATTAAAAAAAGTACCCGCAAAAAAAAATGTGTGGCTTCTCTACTAATTAGTCTCTTGAGAGATCTCTACAAAATGGAAGCTGATAGACCCTTTGAAAAACTGAACCCGTCATGTAACGGTCGTTATATAAAGTACTGAGACACTGAGACAATTGCTCTCTTTTATCTACTATTTTTACGTCTTGCCATGTATTGTGTCAAGTTCAAACTCTCATAAGAAAAAGTAAGTAAGTAAGTAAACCTTAGCGATAATTAGAGCGCACAGAAACTTTTGTTTCAGAACACAATTTTAAAACAAATGCAAAAGGTCCCGAATTTACCTAATCATTTTTAAAACGGAAACTGCAAAATGAAAACTTTGTAGTAAAGTACTGGCTCTTTGCCAGATCTGAAAGATTGAGGCGTTTTTTAGAGCACTTACAAAGCGGATATCGCTTCGCTCATTAGATTAAAAGTAAGTACCTACTGCTCATTTAAAAGTTTAACATATTTATATAGGTCAAATTTCATGAAATACTTACTATCGGTCGCAAACTCGTAAGAGAATATTTTAATAGCATTTGAATCACAGGAGTACTTTTAGGTACATTAGATATCTTTATTTGTATAACACGCTTTTTTGGGATTATAATTATAAGTATTGATTCTATTGCCCCCAGGCCTTATGGGGCAGGTGCCCCAGTTTGCCCCTCCTCATACAGAAATAAATACAATCAGTAATAACACAAAGGCCGGTCTTTTTGCTAAACAGCGATCTCTTCCAGGCAACCTTTTGATGGCAAGGAATTTTAAATAATAGAAGATTGGTCGGGTGCATGAAAATAATCTAAAAGAAAATATATGTTGGTAACACTACCTACTAGCATGTAAATAAATATTTATTCGAGTTATTACCTCTTTGCCCGCGAGTAGCACCGCAGGGAACAGCTATTAGCCAATAACCGAATCAATTTATCAAATAACGTTTCAGAATTTATCGCTCTAATAAAAATATGAGTTAGCTAGAGGCTCACATGAAAATTGTTTTATCATCCTAAACGACCAATGAAAAAATTAATCCATCAAAATATGGTGTCGTTTTGGATATTAGGAAATAAAACATTTTAAGACTATAATCGGCTTTCGTTTGCGGCTATTTTTGCGTGGTACCACCATGTGACCACCGGGATACCACCAATTTTAACAGCTTAGGCATTTGCTATTTCCGATTCTGAGGTCCACTGATGATGATGATGATCTAAATAAATGAAATATCCATGTATCTTATTTCTCCTCAATTCTCCCACCAGAAAAGTTGGATCCACCCGCCCTTCGAAGCGGCGGTAGTGGACGGGGTGATCTACGGACGAGGGGTCCAAGACATGAAGTCTGTAGCGATCCAGTACATCGAGGCTGTCAGGAGACTGAAGGCCAACGGCATCAGGCTGAAGCGGACTGTTCATTTGTCTTTTGTACCAGGTAATTTGGTGAAATTGGGTGTCGTGAGCATGCGAAATCCCCTTTATCTATGACACCATTTTCTGGACAAAAAGTCCAAAAAGTTCCCTGAAAATTCTAAAGGCGCAAATCCTACCTAAGAATATTTAATTGACAAATCTTTATGAATAAGACCCCTCTCTCATACTTTTAACAGATGAAGAGATAGGTGGAGCAAATGGCATGGGACAGTTTGTGAAGACGGCTGGCTTCAAAAACCTCAACGTCGGCTTCGCTCTAGACGAGGGGATTGCTTCGCCTAACGATGACTTCCTCATCTTTAACGCAGAGAGGACAATCTATCGTAAGTGTGTTTAGATATTTATTTCTCAAAAGAATTTTTACAAATTCGCTTATAGAGAATATAAAACTTATAAATAAAAATGTATGCCGTTTAGCGTAGCATTACAGGTAAGCTTAAACATGAATAGTGGCTAGGTAACAAATTATAGCTAAGTAAGTAGGTAACTATAAATAATTACACAATATTATGTTCTTAAATTAAAATAAACTAAATCGTAATAGTAGTAGTAGTAGTATAAGTAGTAGTTAGTATCTTCTTTAGGTTACCACTTTTACTGCCAAGCTAAAGCGATGCTATGCAATAAGAGTTGTAGCACAGCCTGCAAAGATTAAACTTATGTAAAAGTGAAAGCAAGTAAACTTTTAAACTTTGAACTTATGGAGATAAAAAGGCCTCTGTGCCAATAGTACCATTAATGGTCTCTAGTACCATCAAAATATGAACTAGTCTAAAGTTGTTACTTTGAATGTTTTGATTTCAGATGTGGTGGTCACATGTCCTGGCAAATCTGGACATGGATCCTTGCTCCTCCCTGACAACCCCGGAGAAAAAGTAAGAACTTGACGATCCAGATATGAAAGTTAAAAAAATCTAGAATTAAGAGTCCTTAAGACTTCGAAGAGTACGTGAAAGGCTTTTAGGCGGCTTAAAAACTCCATTACCAGAGTTGACCACTTACTCATACGAACGAACAAAGTCGTTCTAGACGAATTTGTTATTGTGAAGAGGCACTACTTAGGGTTTAGTTAACGAACAATAATACCGTTAAGTGTTCATAGAGGCTTTATAGATCAAAACACAATCAGAATCGACCACTAATTTGATTGGTATTGCATTTAGGAGAGTACTCCCACAACTGGGACATACGCTCAGCATAATTACGAAGCTATTCCTACATCTACGGTAGCGATAGGTAGGTACATAGTCTGAAATAAGATGTATACATCCATACGCTCCAAAATTAGGTAACTTGTGATATTATTATCTAGACATTTGTCATAGAAAAAAACTAGCTGACCCGCCGAATTTTGTACCGCCATAGTTTTCTTTCGTAATTTTAAACTTATAAAGTTTGACCTTCCAAAATTTTTTCAAGATCAAAATTAGCCAAATTAGTCTAGCTTAATATTATGATGAATTTATAATTATGGCACAAATTAATGGTTATATTATTTTAAATCTATACATACTCGTAATTTATTACAAAGTGAGATGATAATGGCATAAGTTGATGGCTACCTAATTTCCGAGCGTTTGTACACATCGTGCATGCGACTGTACCTACCTAGGTTAGCTACATCTATGTGTATGTACAGTTATCATCATTAACACCGCAGTCTGGCAGCTCGCCAACAGAATCGGTGGCATCAACTGAATTACTATCGCAGGTACCTGCTGGTCTAACGTGATTTACATATTAATTACCATCTTGTAATGCCACTGATTAATGTTATCATTTATTCAATGTTATCTGCTATTGGGAATATTATTTGTTTTGAGTAATGAAATAGTAAAATTTGAGAGTTTTGCTTTTTGCGTATAATTAAATTGACTGTCATCATGCATGACTTACATGGTCTGAGGGAGATATTCAATTAAATTGTAGGTATGCAACTTCAATTAAATTGATTCAATATTACTATTTAGCCACCTACTAACTTTTCTACTACGTATACAGCGTGGTTAGTGTTGTTGGGTTGGTACCTAATAAACGAATTCTATAATATATGTCTAACTATGCAAAACCACAGAACCTGAATTATTGTGTGATATAACATTCCAGTGTAGAGATAACAATTACAGATTACATAAGTACTTTCGATAAAAGGCAGTTCATAGGTTATTAGGTCAACGCATTAAAAATAATGTTTTTTTTGTCTGGGATATAATGCAATGTATGCAACAAGTGATAGCAATCAGTAATTTCATCAGGTGCACTCGTGTCAGGATGGCCGAGCGGTCTAAGGCGCTGCGTTCAGGTCGCAGTCCACTTCTGTGGGCGTGGGTTCGAATCCCACTTCTGACAAACTCTTTTTGTGATTTAAGATTTTACTGGAATACAATGAATTATTTTCAATTTGCAGAATGATAGATTTTAACATTGTTGTAAACTATTCCCAATACAAATAAGATCGATTCTACCGCTCCCTAGAAGGTGCTTACAATCATGATTACCTACATTACTTATGCCCGAATCCTATAATCAACGTACCAACAGATGTCCGTAGGTCTATCACCATATATTTTACAATATAAAATAAGTACCTATACTCGTATATTATAAAACTTTTTGACGGTTATCAAAATGACTATGGCGAAAGTCCTACGGCATTCTTTAAGCTGGTTGTAGGAACTGGGAATCAAAATGTTTTGTCTTATTTCCTGACAGCTACGGTACATAATCGACAAGTTCATGGACCTCCGCAGTGAGTCGAAGAAGAAGCTAGCTGCCGACCCCTCGCTGACTATCGGAGATGTCACTTCTGTCAACCTCACCATGCTTTCGGTAAGATTCACTAACGGCCAGACTTAACCTATCTATCTCTGGTTTTGCTTACTGTCGGTAGGTATTTGACACATTTTCTATGGAAGTAATGTCAAATATCTACTAATCCATTGGTATAGTAAATACGCCAATGCAGCTTTACAAGTTCATCATATAAAACCAATAAAATATTTACTATTCGGTCACAGTTTTCATGTAACAAGTTTATTCGTTTCGTGTTTATATTGATACAAATATCACGAAACAATACATCGTTCATATCCATTACCTACAACATGACTCTATTACAACTAAGTGCTTCTAATGTGATTTTCTATTCACGTAGTATCCTTGAAATCTGACTAATTTTGTTTCATTATAAATTAGTATTATGGACTGTAAAATTATTCCTAATTTAATGTTATTGGACGCCCAGCAGCAGATCAGGCAAACCACAAGACCGTGAGAAATGGCACAAAGAGAGGCCTATACCCAGCAGTGGGAAAGATCAGACTGCGGATGATGATGATGATAGTGGTGTCTAAAATAAAGTGGATTAAAAAGAACAAAAATCTAATTTAAACTGTTCACCATCTTTCTTAGGTAGGTATAGTTATTGGTTTCAAAATGAGACTTGATGTAGTTATATCTACGCCTTGCACTACACACAACACATATGGCACGCGTAAACGCAAAGAATGGAAGACGAGTAAACGCAATGACTGGATTATCTTAATGAAATATTCATTGGTGGCTTGTATCCGACACAAACACAAAAGTGTCCTCGTTTATTCTCTGCCTAAACCTTGTGTTTTCTGTGTCAGGGAGGCATCCAAGAAAACGTGGTGCCTGAGGAGTTGACTGCCACTTTCGACGTGCGTCTCGCTTTGACTTTCAACCCCAACGAGTTTGAGACCCTGGTATGTATAAAATATGTACTTAGTTCTTTCAACGTGTGCCTGAAGGACCGCAGAATTTGATAATTTGACTTGTAGCACAGATAAAATAATACTATGTACAGACCATCTGTACATAGTATTATTTTATCTGTGCTTGTAGGTAAGAATATTTTTCTTCAAAATATCTTGGTTTTAAACTTTATAAATACTTAAAACGGGATTTTTACCATAATTTGAAGATTTGTGTGTTAAGATTAAATGGTACTTAAAATAAGTCTGCTCTTTTTGTATTAGTTTATCCGTAATTCTCTGAAATTCCACTCTTTTATCAAGTAAAACTCACTCTAAGTACACTAGAAGCCAGATAAAGTAGGAGCCATACAGGTTCAAGTTTCAATAAATTATGAAAGTACTGCTCTTCCGGCAATAAACTACTTTCATTCCATCTCTAGAAACTTTAGCTACTCTAGCTATTATTTTAGCTTCTTCCTTGATTAAACTGGAAACTGGAATTATCTAGGTCATGTAGGTAGGTACCTATACCGTTGATGGGCTTTTAACCTGTCACGTATGGAAAGTCAACTTCTGCAAAACGTGGGCATGTACCAATTGGATATACCTCTACCTACCCCTTAGACTTCAAAGGATCTAAAACATAGAATAAAGATCTGGAAGAAATGTCTACCGTACTCTGGGATACAGTTACAGTCATTTTTTTTTATCTACTACAAATTCCGAGTATTAAATAGAATCAAAGATATTTCAACAACAATTAAAAATCAAATAATTTTCTTTCGTGCAATAAAACATTAAATACAAATACAAATACAATACAAATACAAATAATTTATTCATGAAACAGTAAATGCAGGTAGGTACACAATATTAAAATACACATTAGTTGCTAACACAGTCATTTAGTTGCTATGAGGTACTGGGTAAGGCTGATGTTAGATAGGTAGGTACAAACAAAGCACATAGGTAATAATATTTGCATATTTCAATCAGAAAAGTTTCACTAGCCCCCACACTAGGATACCCTGTGTTGTGGGTGGCTAGGTACTTCCGGTTGTGTTGGGATACAATGTTATGTTCTGATTTCAAGTAGGTAGTAGTTATATAATAATAAAATCGATTCATTTTTCAATTAGATAATCAATTTGATCGGTAGTAAAAAGCTGACATAGGTAGTTACCTACTTAAATGATTACGTTTTTATTTTTATGTGCCTGATCAGATTACAATAACAACTGCAAAGTTTGCATTCGATAAAGCATGATTAATTTAAATTCATTTTAACTGTTTACTGATTTGAAGAATGTCTACCATATTTCACAAATTCGGTTATCATTTCAAACAATTGTGCCCAATAGATCATACATCTATCCTATTAAAAAAAAGACGTGACCCACTCGGGGACTGCCGCGGTAAAGCTATTGCATGCCACCTAGAGGCGAGTTGCTGAACTAAAGTGACAGCGTTAGGTGTTTTCGTTACGGAATTTCTGGATTCGGTCTCCACGCTCAAGGCCCGCGATAGAAGCTATGCATTAGATAGCCATGTTTTTCTATAATTAAAGTGATTTATTTCAGCTTAGCCAGTGGTGCGCTGAGGCCGGGAATGGAGTAACCGTGAAGTTCAATCAGAGGGATCCTTATGTTGTGCCGACCGTGCTTGACGATTCTAACCTTTATTGGAAGGCCTTTAAGGACGCTGCTGATAAACTGTAAGATTTTTATATTAATACAAGCTGTGCCAAGCGGTGCCGCGTTGAATAGTTCTCGTTCCCGTGGGAATACCGAGATTAAAAGTTGCCTATGTGTTAGGTCAGAATATAATCTATCCTGGTACTAAATTTCATTCAAATGCGTCCAACGGTTTGAGAGTAAAACGGGATATATACCACGAACCGTGGATCGTGGACTTTCTCGATATTTCGACACAGTTCAAAAGGCCATGATAATTTCAGGAATCATGGTGAATATCCCGTTTTAAGTGTTCATAATGTTCAACCCATGAATATACCATGGTAGTTTAAAAAACATATTTATTTATAAAAGTTCTTAAGTTGAACTTAAGTACTTAAGTAGAACAAGTATCCCAGTAGGTAATATAGTAGGTAATAGTTCCGTTTGCAGTAGTATCTTGTAACCTTGACCATCCCAAGCGACCACAGATCTTAAATAGTCTGCAACACTGCAAGCTTGCGCAAGGTCACTGAGATTGCAAAAACTCATTTATTTAATACCGTTTTACTTAATTAGAAAATTAAACAGTACCTATATCTGTGATACAAACTATATTAAGGCACAACTTAAAAAGCAATATTAATAGCATGCACTGCACACATGTCTTTGGTTACACATAAAACGGACAAATGCTATACAAACCCTAACTACATCATATAACTTCACACAACATACTCAAACTTAAACCTTACAAATAATTCCAGAAACTTAACCCTAAAACGGTGCACATTCCCGGGTGGTACCGACAGTCGTTTCCTCAGGGAGCTGGGTATCCCAGCGCTGGGATTCTCTCCCATGTCCCAGACATTACCAGGACTGCATGAGCATAACGAGAGTTTGAAGGTTGACGTGTTCTTGAGAGGCATTTTTTTGTATGAAACACTTCTACCGGCTGTTGCTAATGCTTAAAGATTGATTCAGACGAAAAAGACTGTGTCATTGTTATATTTTGTGGCTAAAGTATCTATAAAACCGAATATGTTTGTGTCACTGAATGTAAACATGGTAGGTATTCATTTATACATGATTAAACACGATTTATTTCACAAAACATCTTTAATTTTTTTAACCTATTCTGTCTCACCACTGTATTTACTGGATTAATAAAACCAATCAGTCCATTTCTGTGTAGAAAGGATTCGAATCCCACTTCTGGCAACAATTTTTAAAAACCTACCTTCCTATAAATTAGATAGGTATTAGACATTATTATAAAAGAGCCTATTGGTTTGAGTTTATTCAATTAATGGTCTATAATCGCTTTAGCTATGCTAGCATTAACTAAAGTACAGAGAACTTTAGTTTTAAAAGCTAATAGCATAGCAAGCTCGTCCTATGCAAACATTTCCTACCGTAACTGAAATCACTCTATCGTAGATCAAAGCTAGTTTGGAATGCAACAGGTAATAGGCCACAAATTACCGGCAGGAAACTTTACTGCACCGTAATACCGCTAATGTGGTTCCGGATATTTTACGATCCAAATACTTTGATATTCTAAGCTTGGAGGTAATTATTCATGTATGCTGTTGCTAAAACTGTTATAAGTTTTGTCTCAGGTTTATATTGGTTTTAAAGTGTTATTTATTTGTGTCAGTCATTTACTTTATTGACCAAATAAATATGGCAAATATTGTGGTCTTCTGTGTCTGTTCCAAGTTTCGTACTATTTTTGAATGACACAAATCCACCCACAATCCATCAAATATCACAGATGAAGTATTTGGGCCTACTTGATATTTCACTGCACTGTCCTAGTTTTGACATTTTAAGAAATTCGTTTTTCTTAGCTTAGCTATATTTATTCACCATTTAATACACATTTTAAGACGCTTTGTTTAAAACATTTGATATTATTCAACCTTAAAGTCATTAAATTCAACAACATAGACTTATGAATTTATGAAATGCAGTAATATTTACCCAAGCTGACTAGTGTAATTGAATCGAATGGATGCTCAACGGCTGCCGTGCCAGGTACAGGCCAATACAAAAATAAAGCCGTCATTAAATAAACAGAGCCTTCCCGTTTCGCATTGCGTAGAAATAGCGCGGCCCCGCGTTGGGCGCCAAATTTCAGGAGCTTACAATTCTGGCGCCCTAACAGGGGCAAGGTAAAACATGATTTACAGGTTTGAGTTAGGGATAAGTTATGTTAATTTTGTGGTTAAAAAATAATCGATAAAATATTTAAAAAGTTCTTAATATTAGTGTTAACAATATTTAAATGGTTCTTAAAAAAGAGTAGTCTTATAAACTCAGTGATATATTTCAGTGCTTCTATTTGATTTGTGTACCTATTTATTAATAATTTTTCCCCAACAATCCTTTGTCCGTGAAGTTGAGCGAAAATGGCGTTAGGTTACATTTGTGTAGGCGCTTAAGCGGTGAAATATTTACTCTCATGGAAGGTGATTGTGTACATGAGGAATGATTTACCGCAGTGGGCATTATCCGGGCCTCTGGGGATTTGTGGCATTCTTCACGCGTAGTCAGAGCCTTTTTGCCAAGAAAAATGAGACCAATATATAGGAAGTAGGTAGGTAGGTATTTGTAGTTAAAAAAGTACTTAATTAGATTAGTTATAAGATTAGTTAGCTAATCTTCAATGTCAGTAACAGAATGTGCATAATTTAAACCCACTATATCGCTAAAATTACTTCCTCGCTAACATTTGTTCTACACTCCCAATAGCTCATTCTATATGAACTTTTCTCGTACAATTGCATGAATAAGTAAAGCATCCATTATCTTGCATTTATTTTTTAGCAGCGCTTCGCCATAACGTGGCGCATTTCATCGCATGCGGCTTTTGGTAAATGCCTTTGAATAAAATATGCCGACATTCGATTTCTCACGCTGCTACGGATCAGTGTCGTGGTAAAGATCTGGTAGCCTAGCTCAAGTTACACCAGACCACACAACAAAATATCTCCTTCTATCTATCTTCCTTCCATTCATTCAATAAGTTTTTCGATATTTTGTTTAACTAACGAACGAATATTTTTTTGAAAAATGTTAAGAACACGATCAGAAAAGAGTATTATAAATTTTAATGTCATAGTTGGTAAGGCTGGCCACCGACCGCTTTTACCACCTAATTTGAGTGCTAGATTCTATTATTAAAATAACTTTTTACTGTTTCAAGCTGATTTGTTCATACTCATGTCACAAATATAAGAGTTTATACAGAGTGCGCAAAACTCAGACTAAACCCTCGTCTTCCAAAGATCTCGCCTCCCGGAATTATGCAGGTGTATTTTGGTATTGGTTTTACGTTCAGAGTTGCTAGCCTATCTGCCTATAAAATGTTCTGTTTATAAATTGTTCTGTCGAACTAGAGCGAGAATCTTTTTCTGCTTACAAAATGAATGCAGACAGAGTGGTTATTGTTATATTGCAAAAGATGTTACAAGTAGTAAATAAATAAATTTGAAGAGGGACATGAAATGTCTTGTTGTAACTATTATAGGGGTAGGTATTTCGATTTCTATCTTATTAGACCTTTAAGCATTTACCTACTAGAATCTAGATGAATACAGTGTTTTCAGTCAATCATACCATATTTCTAATTCAACGTTTTACATTGTATTTTTATAACTTACTTGAAAATATATCACAATATGTAATCACAATATAAAACATGGTTGAGATGGGATGATTTGAAGTAGGTTTATTAAACTAGACACTTATTTAAGGTTCGAAAACCTGTACCTAAAAGTTAAATCTTATCAACTCTTGGCTTCGGATTTTATAAAACAAGAAAGCTCTTGTTGTAGAATGTAGAGCAAAACCACAATTTCTCGTTTAAGCATTGCTATAAAATATCTTTACGAGTGGGTATGTCCCACAACCGCTTTTATTACGGAATGAATTTCTGTCTATAATCTAATCCATTGAGAACGCTATAAAATTCAATCTAACGAGCGTATAACTCCTTATTGCAACTTTACAGCATGAAGCATTGCATACTAGCCATTACTATCGCCCATTGTCCCACTTGTTTGTATGTACTGTTTTTTTCTTTTTTGTTTGTTATTTTTCTGTTGTGGTGTGCAATAAAGCTATTTTGTATTGTATTGTATTGTACTATGGTTTCCTTCTGATAGAAATTAGGCTGTAAAAAGTAGCCTATTATTTTATACACATGTAGTTACATATATAAGGTAAATTCCACCTCTAAATTCTGTGGAAGCAGAGCTTCTGAAATATGAAATGAGTTCACGACTCCCAAGACAGCCGTGAATGGACACCTGCGATCGGACCGGCTATAGACTAATGTGGTTTACGATCCCATTATAATTAAAGGAAGATTTGAAAACAGGTACAAGCAGTTTATTTTGTACACACACTCAGACACATAAAAACATGTGTGCTTCAAGCACATATTTCTTTCTAATCGGTGGCCTCGGTACATGGGAACTGGTAGTCTTAAATTCGAACACTAGTGGTCCCAACGATACAAAATGATTTACACTCAGTGAGTATGAAATATGGGAAAAACTATCGCATCCCGGAAACGAGTCTACGGATTATTTTGATGGATAGTTTACTGAGAAAATTGGTAGTTTTCTAGCACCTGCTTTGTTACGAAATTTCAAGAATATTTTTTTATGACATATCGTGATAAATGCGTGATAAAACTATACTTCGTCTATGCTATTACTTTTTAAGAGAGCATAATAATGTGAGTACAGTCTATAAATTTATTTATTGCTATCTTGTGAAATTTATCTAGAGATTTGGATGAAATTTTGTAGTAGTAAAAAGTTTTATTATAATATATTATCCATATCCGAGCTTACTAGAAAGACTAAGTACTATCGTAAAACAATACAGTAGAAGTTGTAAAATTCAAAATAAGCAGTAGACTAATTTTTTTCGTTTTTTAGACCACCATTTGCATAAGTTTCATCCCATTCATGTTGTTATCATCCCATACAAAGTCTCCCTTTGAAACTTTAAGAGTGCTTGTCTACTGTTAGTTATGCTGTAGACTCGTTGTTCTTATTAAGAGACGGACGCTTCTACGATGCGACTTTGCGTGGTCGCAGCTGCATTATTCTATGTAATATCGTATCCCATCAATTCCCATCCTCCCACTTTCCAATAATTATTAGAAAGCTTGCATGTTTGGATAAATATACGCTTTCACTCAAAAACTACTTTACATATTTGACTACATGGTTTATGACGTACGCATGGAATACGTATTTTTTTGTTATTTTATATCCGGGTAAGCGTCAGCGAAGCCTTACTAAAAACTACAATGGTAGAGAGCAGTGCTGACCGACTGTCGATTAGAGAGTCGCGGTTTCAAATCTGAGTAAAGTAAAAATCAAACAGTTTTTATATTATAAATTATTAATTATATTATACTTACTAAAAAATCCATACGTCAATTTTCAGCAGTGCAGACACCTATGTGTTTTGCGGCGTTACTAACGAGCTTTGCCTGTGTTCGTTACGTGATTGGCTCGGTAGGGAAATTAGTGCTTAAATGGGAATTTCACAAGAAATATTGCCGTCCACACCGCTAATGCGGCCATACATCTTGTGAGCCAGGATTCTGCCGTACATTTTTTTAAGAACAATAATAAGTAGTTAAAAATGTGTATCCGTACATAAATTTCAAGTAAGTTTCAAGACTGAAGGTAAATTTCAATCTTCAGAATAACTTTTTAATTGAATAATAATTACCTACTTGCCATCTTTTAAGTTTGCGAAGATCTTTGATCTTCCATTTTTTCATTATTCATTTTGTAAAATTACAAAAAAATAAAGTAGTAGTAATAAGTAATGGTACAGGTAAATTAAGTGAAGTATTTCTTTTAATATTTTTTACTTGTAAAAATTGCCTAGTATCGGAATATTACATTTTTTTCAAGGCCGGAGATTCGGAACAGACATAATAATATTTACCTTTTCAATTTTGTTTCGAAGCCTAAATAAAAGGTAAAGGCAATTTACAACAAAATATTAAATGATTTTATTTTCATAACCGAACAAATGACTGCTTTATTTCAATCACAATTATTATTAATTCATTAATTGAAGTAACTTACCATTCGATGTTAAATAACGGTTAATAAGTCCAATTATCTTTCCCTGCACAAACTTTTAATTGGATAATTAAATCAAGTAAATTAGTAAATTGGTAGCGTAGCAGTGCTACGAAGTGCTACGCGGCGAAATTACAAATTTTGCACGTAGCACGAAATGAGCTGTGGTGCTACGTACATTTCCTATCGTCACATAGACTTTTTCTGGTCACTAATTTCTCAAGTTCTTTGAAATCATAAAGTACTAATTAATCGAACAGGCAATAGAATCCCCTAGTTTTAAGAACGTGACATGTCAAAGTGGTCTTATGATCTTATTGAATAAAATATTTTGACTTTTGACTTTTGACTTTTGAATAGAAATCATAACAAATGCGAAAGATTAGTTTGTTGGATGTTGTTACTCCATCACATAGAAACAACAGAAAAGATATGACGAAACTTAGAATGTACTTAGTTTATGTACATTCTAAGTTTCGTCAAATAACACTTACGCGTAAGATATTTATCCAGGCAAATACAATGCGAGCGAAGTCTTGGGCGGATGCTAATAAAATATACATCCACTATTTACATCCGAAACTATCTTCGGCTATTTAAAGCTAAGTGGAAATAGTTTAGTCGGGAATGTATATACATTGTCACTAGTTATAAAATACATTGCATCTTAATGCAACTTTATAATGGGCGATCTTTATTACAAACTCTGTAGCGCAATAAGTATCTCCGCATTTACATATAAAATGAAAAAACTCGAGCTGTCCGTATCCAATAACACCATTTCCCAAAGCACTTTCCAAAACTAGTGGAATGTCACAATTTCAACTGCAATGCAGTAGCGATGTCACAAAGGCTTCGTAAGGAAGTACGGAAGTGTGAAGCGACTTTTGTCGACCAAGGGTGTGAAGGTTGCAATGTAGGAGTAATTTCATTGAAAATCGATTGCTTGTTTCTTTATTAATCTTTATCCATGAAACTTTATGCGTGTCTTATGAATCTTGGGATTATACACCATACTGTACAATCTGTATATTGTCTTTCTTGTCGGCTAAGCTGAGAGGATGGTTTAGTTTGTACAATGTCCCAGGTACTACACCTGTTAAGTGTAGGCAAAGATTGCCTCCTGATCCTGACGCTGTATAATTCATGTACTGTGCATTTTTAATGTGTTTTCTGTTTATCACTAACTTTTTTGAAACTTTCACAATAATCTGGAATAGCTCTGCATAAACGTAGGTAAGTTATTTTTATTTGTTTGCATGCGAGCCAACTTTCACAATTGTTTCATTTTAAAGTGGTTTTTATTTCTTTTTCATAAGTTTTGTTGCTTTCTTCAATCATGAATGTTATATAGAAGAAGACTAGCAGCTAGCGTCCCGGCTTTGCACAGGTGTACTAATGAAACTACCGGGATAAAGTATAGCCTAAAACCATCCCGACAGTCCATTCTACAAATTAAAGAATTTTTAAAATTGGCTGAATAATTTTGGAGATTACCTCTGTCAAACAAACAAACTTTACCGCTTTATAATATTAGTATAGATTGAAAATGTACGTACTATGCGAGGGAAGCCGCGGAGGGCAGCTAAAACCTCAACATTAAGCTGAAAGCCCTAAAGTTAGTCCAAGCTAAGTTGGTAAACCCAAGTTTAACTCAGTGAAAATCGTGCAGGCAATCTGCCAAACCGAGCGGAAAACTAAAGTTGAGTTACATTACAGTTTTACTTTTGTGACACATCTTTCGCAACTTGATCTGATTTAAAATATTGGTAAAAATATTGGTACCTATAGATTTTACATCTTTCCTAGTTTAGTGACAGGAGGCAATCTTTAGGGAGGACGCTCCAAGGGAGTTGCGTTGGAACAGGCAATAGAGTCACCTAGCTTATATGACTGTACCTACATTGTTAAGTGAACCTTGTGGTCCTAAAAAATTAAACACATTTTCTTTCTTTCTCCCTTTCTTTGCCTTTTAAGGATTATGTAGTGAAAAAGGAACCTTAAAGCTTCGCAATGTTGACCGTCCGTCCGTTTAACTCAAACATTATAAGTACCTACTTACAATTTAAATACGCTGACAAAGTGGTAAGAAATTTAAAAAGAACACACGAGTTTTAACAGACAAACATGTTTAAAGTGATATCGCCACACCGTCCCGGCAGCAAATAAACATCCAGACGATACAGTACGTGTTTATAGAACATACAGAGGGAAGCGTTTCGGGAAACTATTCGATTTACTCTATTGACATCCGAGGAGATAGATTCAACAATAGTTAATTTATCTTTGTACCTTTTGTATTGGATTTAAGACGCAACATAAGACCATTTTTGACATGTCTCATTGTTCATTTGTTATGTCTCATTATTAATTTAATTATGATATTAAATAGTCATCATTAGTTTCAGCTGCTTAGCGAGTAGGAGGAGCTCCCTCATTTTTCATCCACGATTTGACAGCAATTATTTATCTAGGCTGCGGACCGCCAGGAATTAAACTCACATTTTACGAAGACAATGTTTTTGTTTTCACTTTTACAGCTTGACTTACAAACTAAAGTGATACTTTTTAATTAAAAAGCCTAAAGGAATTCTTACATCGAAACAAGATAGCAAATAATGTTAAATTAGTTTTTGGAGCAGGGTATTTTATTTAGCCGAACATATTAGACGACGCGAAATGGTTTTTAGAATTTCTATTACCTACCCAAAATATCTAATACCCAAAATAGAACAATGTGAAAAAATTACTTTATTGAAAATGAAAAAGATATTGCCTCAACGGGATTAAAAACCTTTTGTACAATATAATTAGGTTAGTAAATAAAGTAACGAAATACGTTCATGACAATATAAGATTACTCAGCCGGGCCTTTGGAGGAGAAGTTCTATCTAGGTTAAAAGTAGTCCATGTGTTAATCCAGGTAATAAACGATGTATATTCCAAGCTTCAACCAAATCTGTTTAGTAGTTTTTGTGTGAAAGAGTCATACAAACATCCATACAAACTACCGCGTAATATTAGAACTTTTAACTGCAAGAACTATTTTCAATAATAATAGAATCAGCCCTATCTTCGAAAACAGATAATAAACATCTGTTTATTTACAAAGGTAATAGAATTCGGTCCTGCAATAAAGAGTTGAAGTTATTTCGTCACACGGGTTTCCCGCCTCAATCACCCACTTACAGTAACATTTACATAGAGAAGAACACATTACATTTTAACAATTTTAGCTCACTGCGAGTGGTATTTTCAGTTACTACACAATGTAATTGAACATCCAAGCTCGCACTAAAATACTAAACAAATACTCTTACCCGAAAAGCACATTATTGTAGGTAGATACTCATGGTTACTACAACACGACAAACCTTCTCGCCGTTGACATCTCCGACCACCCTGACCTGTTTGAATCATGCTAGCCTAGAGGCTTATGATGATGATGACTTAGTTAACAGTAACTTAGGTAAAATTTTATCTCTACTAGTTAGTGGAGTTCCACAAAGAGGAAGTAGGTAAGCCTTCTTCTTGTTACGACCTCGACAAAGGGGTGGAGGTAATTATAAATGCGTGTGTAAAGATACTTCGCATTAGTATTCAACTGGATGAATATTCAGCAGCAACTAAGCAGCTACTTACGACGTTCTGGCCATTGCGACGCGGCAACAATGAGCCAAGTCATTTGTTTGTGAATAATTGAAAGTGAATGTTTGGAATCCAAAATGTTTATTTCTCAGATCTTTAACCTTTCAAGGCACCTTTCTATGCAGGATAGACAGAAGAGACGTAAGACAAGGACGCGTCGCAGAAGTAAAGCGTTGCGCCCGCGCCCTGTCTCTTCTGTATGTTTTGCGTCGCGACTCGGTACATTTTGAATGAGAGGGACGCGGTAGAGACAAATGTCAGAGCCTCGTCCTCGTTTTACGTCTTTTAACGGCTACAGTACAGCTGCTCAATCTGTTGGCATCTTTTTAATTGCCATAATAAAATCTTAATTTTTTTTTTCTGTTAGTTGGTTAAAACATAACACTTCGACCAATTTACATTCAAAATTTACCATATCTTTTGGTTAAATAAAAACATTTTTGTAACTTATTTTTCACAACAGATGGCGCCTATCTCTCTGCTTTCCGCATTTTACGAGCGACTTTATTGCACGCACCGACTCCAATACCGTTGTTTTGCAACAATACCGCACAATATCGACTGTGTTGGTCAAAACACGGTTATTTATTGACGGTTCAGGCTCCATTGTACTTTTTTGGTCCACATCGTCGAGAATTCGAGGTTTTACGGTAGATTTCTAATGATAAAGCTTTATGACGGTTAACTTTGGCCTGTGGTTTTATTAGCCATTTAATATAAAAGAAACAAAACACATAGTTACTTTTCCGCTTTTTTTAACTAAACAAAAGTTTTAATTTATTTATTTTTAAAGCTTTAGGAAAACTTACAGCTAGATTAAGGACATAGTAAATAATATTAGAAACATGTATTATTTGTGTAGACACATGTTTGCCGATGGCCAATTACAAGTTTCCACATATAGGTAGTAACAGAAAATACATTAAAGTTAATTTAAAAAAGGGAAGTAAGTAAATAAATACATACTGCTGGTGATTCGGCGTTGCACTGACTAATTAAAAATTCCTTAATTCGAAAGCTCTTATTTCGTTCTCTATAAAGTTCAAAACAAAATGACAGTCTTAATGACAGTTCTAAAATTAGGTACGTAATTTTAGTCAAATTTAAGTGAATGTATGTAATTTTAGCTTGCGCCTTGTTTAGTCTTGATTAAAACTACACATCTACCCTACGCACGGCCCAGTCTCAATAACCTATTTATCTTTAGTTTTGCTTACTTTGGGTAACTAACTACCTAGATATTTTCATTTTTTCCATAAGTACACAAATTGTGTAATAGCTACTGACAAGAAGCAAAACCACAGTTATTGAGACTATAAGAAAGAATACATTTGTTAAAAATGAAAAGGTTTTGGTATTATATTAGCATATTTTGTGAAGGAAAGGGCAAAAGCAAAGCAGTGGTATTATGAGATTTAACCAGGCTGACAGAATAAATAATCCCATCGTCCACATTATCCTCCAACTGGCACAACATAATTTTATATTAGATATTTTTTTAAATTTTGTACCATTTCCAAGTTTACCATTTCCACATTTAGCTTTATTTTTAAAGATAATTTCTTGTTACTCATTAAAAGGCTTCTATTTCATTTCAACTAATCGACGAGCAGAACCACCTTTCACAATTAGTGAAAGATAGAATAGTGTGCTAATACTAGAGGAAATATAGATTTATATAACTATGCAAGCTAACACGAACTAACTGAGAAGGAAACCGGCAAGTAGCTTGATTGTATGAGGTCGGTAGTTCTCATTTTATATTCATATATTCATATTCATATTCTTTATTGTCTCAAGTTGGTACATTAGGTCTTAAGCTAGGTTTGGCCGCAACAAGAGCCCCGTTGGGACACCGCAATGTTAACATTAAAATATATCTACTTTTATATATTTAATTTTAGTCACAAACACTCCACTTTGGCCGCTAGTCACGTATCGTAGCGAATACCAAGTTTAGGCTTCCTAAAGCTCTGCTTCCACAGATTATAGGTAAGATTTATTATATGTGTTGATTGAGGTTAGGCTACATACAACCAAATCCTATCAACAATTGCGAAATGGAGAAATATAAATGTATCTTCCTTTATTCAAGACAATATTTAGATCAAGATACTTTGAAGATATCCAAGTAGACAGAAGTATGTTGGACTTAATAAAATTTAATACGTGACAGTTGTAGGCCTTAGTCTTTGTTGTTCCAAATAACAATACCAATAACCATTTTGTAGTTTTCAGTTGTATCAAATTCTCCAAGAGTATAGCCGCATAGTTAGTATAGAACAAATATATAAAGTTTGTAAGACGGTCAATATTCAAGTCAGGACACTAAGCGTTGGGATACGAAACTAATAGATTCTAATGGGCAATATCTCGACATTACCACAGAGTACAGAGGCCCTACCATCAGTTTACTGTAGTATTGATACTATCCTCGATACCGAGTCAAGTATCGCAAAATATATGAGAATCCAGCGCAGCGCCGCCCCCGGTAACTTGCATGAACTAATAATTTCATACATTTGAAATACTTGACTCGTTAGCGAGGATAGTTAACTATACAACTCGAAAACTCATGGTAGGGCTACAGAACGTCTTTATGCTAGTTCTGTATTACTTCCTTGGTTTGTAACGAGCATCGGAACTGGAGGAAACTGATAAGAGATTGTGGTGAAAAACTGTGACTGCAACTTTTTGAATGTAGGTACGTGGTTCCAGAAAAGAATAGAAAAAAAGAAAGAAGATAATTTGGACTATAGGTACTTCATTTCTTGAAGCGAGCTAATAGGAAGAAAAATAATCTCAAGTGATTCGTCGAAATTCATTGGATTGGCTAGATTTGACAATTGACAAATGATTTGACAATCTAGCCAATTACGAGAAATACAATTATTTTCGACGACCAATCACGTGCGTTTATTTTTGTTCCTATTAGCTCGATTCAAGAAATGAAGTATAGGACTAGGTACATTTGGATTTTTTAGAATAGTATGTAAAATGTTTTTCCTTTCATGTTGTTCATGTTTTTTTTTCAAAAGTTCCATGTGAGTGAAGCGAGTTCGAGGTTAGTTAGGTATTTACAAATCTCCCGAGACTTTGCTTAGGATTCTAAAACTGTGTAAATTCACAAAGGGTCTAAGTATCGACTGAGTTTTATGAATAAAATATCTGAAGGACCTTCGGCGAGGTATCTAAGGGTTCAGCACTTCGGGATGTCGACGAGTAATTATTTCAGCGATGTTTTCAGGTCAAGTGGGTTTGCAAGTTTTTTACATAATTGTCGGCATGAAGGTAAAAAAAGTCAGGTGGTATTTTAAACGACAATAAAGATAAGGGTGACGTTACACATTCTGATAGATACGGAATAAAAACACCATCATATTGGGGAACCAACAAAAAGTATCTAAAGCGATAAAACGCGGATTTAACACGAGCCAGCAATGACGAGTTTTGTCGCGTTACCTTTTTGGGCATACCGAATAACCACCCATCTCTAACCACCATCGCGCACTTTTAAATAAGGCTAACAAGGTCTGTTATCAGAGTGTTATAAAATGAATAATTTCCAAGGACTTCGTTTCACAACAGATACAGCAACACTTCTGCTTATATACTCTGTGGCACGTAGCAGCGCAATGCGGATGTACTTATCATACCTATGTACACATAATACACTTTGGAGCTTATTTACTGCTGATTTTGTATGTCAGAATATGAATGCCTACCTACTATGTGTTTTTGTTACTTAGAATAAGTATGTCTAGCACACACGATAGTTTTGAAAGTGAAATACCTACTTATTAATATGTATTCATATTCATATTAATTTATTCATTGTCTCAAGTCACTTAGAATATATTGTACTAGGTATTGTTTTTTCCTATTTTTTTACAAAAATTAAAAGTGTTTGTTGGCAAGCATAAGATTTTTGTTATACCTAAATATTCATAACTGTAGATCTACTGTAGAGACATAGTCAGTTTGTAATACCTGAAGTTTTGGGAAAATTCAATCAAGTTTTTTTTACCTTGGCGATAACATCTGGGTTAGAATACCTAAAGTAGAATAGATAACAACTTTTGGATACAAAAAGACATAAGATGGACAAATCTTTTTAACTGCAGTCATTAATATTCAATAAGTACATTAATATTATTGAACAAACAACAACAAGCTTGTTGTTGAAACGTAATCATAAAAAAACGGCAAAAACTCACATTTTCACTGTATTTTTCTTTCCCGCTAAACGTGGTTACTGCGGAAGAGGGGCGCTTAAACTTTTTGCTTGTTTTCGAAATTAAGTTGTTTACGAATTAAAATAGCTTTTAAATTAACGAGCTAGGCACCTTTTCATTACTAGGTACTTATTACGTTTTTTGCTTATACTAGGTACAATACTTGCAATTTCATTAGATGATACGTTTTTACTTAAGAATTTACTAAATATATATACATTAATTTGTTAAATCAATTCCAATTGAATAACTTCTCATTTGATTAAATCGTAGAGATTTAAGTCGAGACGTTTAGTTCGCAAACTATGCGAAATAAAGTAGCAGCATCTATCTTGTCTGTGTAATCCCTGAGTTTTAAATGGTGGCGATAAAAACCTTATTAAATCATTTTAAATGCAGCTTGAATGTAAGTGTTATAAAATGTAAATACAAAAATGTAGCTGCTCGCCAATTGTACATTTATTTTTGTAATTTGTGTGCAATTAGGAATTTATTAAAAATATTCAATAAGGATCAATGCAAATAGAGTGTGAACTTTTCCTAACATCGGATATGAATGGCTGTGTTGAGTTCAGTTCTGAACTACACACAACAGGTGCAAGCCACGGATATATTTCAAACTAGTATGGCTTTGTTCGGGTTCTACAACTAAAACATTGCTCGGGAAACCTAAGTTTTATACGAAAACTGGGAATATATTTCGAAAAGACAAAGAAACCTGAGAAAGGTATTTCTAGGTGAAATTTTTATGGACCAAAATTTTTGTACGTAATTTTTGTATTTTTTTTTTTGTAACTACCTGTTTTATGATAAGGCTAACTAATCTTTAATTCCTAATATTGGAATCATAAAGACAATGTTTTAAAAATTTGACTGTAAATTCTAAAATATTAACAAAATTATCGAGTTTTGTGAACTGGCAACCTGCTTGCTCGTAAAATCAGTATTGTCTTGAAAAATGAAATGCGGAAATTGAAATCGGAAAACGTATGCTCCCATAAAACAGTATCTGATGGAGGGGTGAGCTTGTTTGAACGTTCTATGTTAGCGTGTTTTCGAAAATGAATGTTTTAAGGATTTAATAAACCAGGCTATAATTTAAGGTTTGAAATAATGCCATTGCTGTTGTCACTGCAAAATTTTGAAAATGAAATAAACTTGAACACGACTTTATCCCAGGTAGATTTTTGTGAATATTTTTTTTCAGGTCTCTATGTAATTTTTAGAATATTTTTGAAGATTTCTGAGGTAGACAGTAAATTAGAGTAGCAGTGATATCGTCATATATTACTAAGGTATTTCATGGTACCTACATTATTATAATAAGAAATAATAAATAACATACTCAACATTGTCCTTATTAATAATTTTGTTGTTCGCTCGGTAAATTAAATACTGATGCTTCCCTAATTTTATTAAAGAATTTGATATAATTTCTTGGCAGTTCCCATGTAATTCTCGGAAGTCCAAACTAGTTCTAAATAACCTCTACATAAGATACGTGCGTAAATCAGTCCATCAATGACTAGACAGCGTCCATTCACACAGAAATAAACTGCGTGTGATTCGTTACATACAATAAAATCTTATGTGTTTATCTGTTAAATTAAAATACCTTCTTTGGTGCTTTAGGGCGAATAACTATAGGTACCTTCAGATAGTGGATTTCATGAAATTCCGAGAAATCATACTCAAAGTTTCCGTTGCTGAGTGGTTATAAGACGTATATTATCATCTCTATTCTACTCAGATCTTCAATCACA
Source organism: Xanthorhoe spadicearia (assembly GCA_947086425.1). Taxonomy (NCBI): domain Eukaryota; kingdom Metazoa; phylum Arthropoda; class Insecta; order Lepidoptera; family Geometridae; genus Xanthorhoe; species Xanthorhoe spadicearia. The sequence continues at coordinate 9,253,627 of OX352202.1, read as the reverse complement.
AGTCATTATTGAAAATAAGAAATTGAAGCTAGTAAAAGTAGTACTTAGTAGTAAGCGTGATAAAAAAGTCAAATATCAATGCGAAGGAAGTCACGGCGATGCACTATAGCTTATAGATAGACCACTGTGCCAAGGCGACGGTCGAGCATAATTCTGTCATCCACTGCACTTATTTAGGACACGAAGAACGCCAAACTGATGACTACAGTTCAACTCAAAAGTATCCAAACATCCGAGTCTGTAGTATAGGGTCATAATGGCAATAGCAATTCCGTATTGATAGAGACAAGTTAAAATTGACAGTGTTTAGAAAACAGGCTTACGAATTGACGCGTAAAGTACTAACCTAAGAGTATATAAACTCCTCTACTCTGATCTTCAAGCTCTTTTAAGTATATAAAGGCTCTATGATAGTCTTTTTCGCCGAAAGAGACTATCATTTAGACGACGAAGACATCATAATTAATATCGTAGTCATTTCTAATACACAAATACTTTTTGTAGGTACCCATAAAATTTTTGTGTGCTGCAGTAAAAAATGCGACCCTTGCCAAGTACTAATATGATTCCTTTGAAGTAATACTTACTTCGCAACCCAGAGCACGCAAAAGTCTAACTCTAAAAACGACGAGCTGAAAATTTGTCACCTGCGTCGTGTGTGTGCTTTTAGTTTATAATTTGTTTTATTTAGCCTGAGAGTTTGTAAAGTTAGCCTAAGGATTAATTAGGTCAGTCGGATCGAGTAATCTTTAATCAGAGGACAGTACGGCCTTGTTTTAGTTCACCGGAGCGGTAATAACCGCAAGCAATTCGGCGGGAAGCGTCCCACCGCGCAACATCTGTCATAACACGCGTTCCATAATCCAGCGTGTATATTTTTAATTTGTATTTTGTCTACGCCCAAATCAACTCGAAATAACATAGCATACTCACTTCCCGGAAGTTTCGACACAAACTTTTTTGTGAAAATGCAAAAATCCTTCGTGAATCACAAAAAGTATGCGAACTTTTTGCTTCGGTTTTTCCGCGCCAAAACTTGACACTGACATATGGGGGTCATTTTAGCGCTTCCGTAGCGCGGTATCTCGCCGCTTGCAGATTGCAGGTCACTTGGCGTTATTCTGACCTTGAGCTTACGACATAAATAAGACGAAATACGTACTTTTTCTACTGATTGTGTTTTTTATTGAACTTATATTTCTACAGCATTAATCGGTGAGTTCGATTAGAAAGTTTCTTAGACTTGTAAAGTCAGTTCAGACTTTTCCTTACGTTGGGGCTCTGGTAAAATACAGAACATTTCCAAAATAATGCAAAACATGTTTTAGAAAACACAGGTTTGCTAGGTTATCTTGGTGACCGCATCTCTCCTCTAGGCGAAGAGAAAATAGAGCTTAACTCTAGTTAAGCTCTACTCTACCATATTAAACCACAATGACTTCTTTGTTTTCATAAATTACAAAAAAATAAACTTTTTCGCGCCAAAACTCATCAAACATCGTCATTCGTGTTTCCGCTTTTTCCGATTGCTAGTAAATTTAGAATGAAAGTCTTCGGACCTCAGGCAGGGTACCAGTAAAAGCTTATGTACCTGCAGGTATGTAAGTTCCTACCTCTTGTTTTCCAAAACCTTTGCCATTATAACTGGCAGAAATTCAGCCGAATTAGGTAGGTATCTCATCATGCCTGACACAAATTCAGTTCCTACCTTTTTACCGCAGCCGCAGGTCCAAAGTGGTCTGAGGTCCAAAAAGGTTCAAACAAAAACTTTCCCGCGCCAAAACTTACCGGGCGGCGATTTGACAGGTGTCTCTGGCAGGTCATGGTACTTCACGGGTTGTAGTGCAAACTCTGTGCCGACTTCCTCGGACCTCGGGCAGGGGACATACGCGTATTGTTTTTTCGTCGGCGCGGGGGCAGGCGCGACGCGGTGCTTAGCGCGGTCGGCCATGCGGCGTCTGCCGACGGCCGGCCGAAGCTCGCCACTGCCGCACTCGGTACCACAGAACCGCTAAGCGACAATACCGTACTCGCACAACTCAGATATACTCTCATACGAATATTACTTCTACTGTAGCGACATACGATTCGAAATATCCTGAACGTGTAAAATGTAGGATACTTTTCTCGTGAGCACAATCACGCAGAATTTAATTTACGGAATAAAACAAACGCAAATTTTTAGTTCATTTTCTTTCAATAAAACAAAGAAAATTCAACTTTAGGCAAATATGATTTCTTATAATTCTCCTTGTTTTTACTCTGAAATTTTAATATTAGATACTCTCCATGCAATAAGTAGATTGAAATACGAAGTTACAGTCAAAGTGAAAATGACTACCTACCTACCTACCTACTGAAGTATTTCCTCTGTAACCAAGACTCGCCACCGATGCTGAAAACGCTCATGATAAGCACAAGGTCACATATTTTTGAGTTATTTTAACGAGTTTTTAGATCGATATCTGCTTCTCGAAATTTTCTAAGCATTTCTTTGTTTCGTTTACGCCCAATTCCAGTAAATTTATTTTAACTTAGGTTTCAAGATATTTATTCTCAGAAAAGACATTTGGTCACTTACATGAGAATAAGTATTTAACTTATGGTAAAATATTTATAGGTAAGTAATAAAAGTTTCGTTCGGTTTTACTTACTTTACTTAAGTAACAATCACATTTACTACACTTTAGTTTACATAACAATCGAAATAAAAAGGATGGCATCATCTTTAGTTAGTTTAGTTTAAATTTGGGGCGTCAGAATCGCCACTTACTTAATTATATTTTCTTAGCAAATCTATTTTTACACAACGTAAATCATCTCATCATCTTTTTCTAAATAACCTAATAGGCCTCAACATAAAATATTTTTTACAAATTTAAATTAATATTTGTTTTCGTTTTGCGTGCCAAATAGCATGCAAATCAGATTCAGCTAGAACAGCTGTTCGTGACGTCGGTCAAGCCAGAGTCAAGTCCAAGGGGATTGTTTGTTTGGGACAAATTTATTCAGCTGTCTTTACTTACATTTTTGACGATGTAAGGGCAAATCGGGAAAGGTTTAAGAATACATAAGTAGGTAAGGTGTTAGGTTTTTATTTCAGGAAAACAAAATCCTCTATTTTCTTAGTTGAGTAACTAAGTCCAAATAAAATAATACTGCTAATTTAATTTTTAGGCTTACATTCCTTAAAAAAATCTAAAAATATGAGAGTTCAAAGGAATCAAAAATAATTTAAAGTTTCTTAAAGTTTCTAACTTGTTTTTAGAAAAGGATTTCCATTTATTTAGTTTAAAATAAACCATCAATCTACCTAATGATACCTAAACTTTAGACTTTTTCCTTTCATTTTAAATTAAATTTTAGGTAGGTACTTACATTATTTAATTTTAGCTTTCAATAACCTATTAGATAATGTCACTTTTTGGTATTAGAATAGCAGAAGCCTAGAATCTCTGACACATCCATTATAACATAGCAATGATATTTTATTTGGCTTAATGTAACAAACAGTTACAAAGTTCCGTATAAAAAAATTCCGTCGTTCGCATCGTTTAGGGTTCCGTATTATGTAAAATTTCCGCATCCTGGTAGATTGCGCGCGCACTAATCGGGCAAGCTCGCCGCAAACCAGTGGCCGATGAATACAAGCTTCCGTTTGTGGGTCCGCTTCTCTCGGCAAAAGAATCATCTAGCTTATAAGACAACTTCGATGTGATCTTTGAAGTCCTCTTCTGGTAAGTAAGCTTAGCTTTCGAGTATTATGATTCCTCTGCGGCGATTCACACTTCTAGGAATGCATTCTATTACAATGCATTATATCTACTTACAAAGAAAAGTGTGGAAAGCTTTACTGGCAATTTTAGATAATATTAAATAATATAATGATAAAATAATGTCTTTAGACCTGGGTATAATCAATTAAAGATGATAAAAAACAAATAACAAGGCTATGTGTAACGCGGCTTCAGTCATTTTTTTTTCTTTGGTCACATCACATCATCGTCCTGTCCATGCATTTCTACTCTGGTATTAAGTATAACGAATCAATTTATTAAACTAATTTGTTATTTTACAAAATATATTAAATTAATTGTATCCTCATCAATTGCAATTAATTTATTATCTCGAATATCATTGGAGTCCCGTGGGTCTATTGGAAACCCAATGCGGAACTCTCACGGCCTTCGAAACTGAACTGGAGTTGGGGAAAGTTGGTTAGCGCTTTTTATTTAGTAGTTTAGAGCTTTTAAAGTTAAGCTGGCTTTTTATACCTACTTAAATACGTTTAGTGTATATCACATAGTATTCTTTTTTGACTTAATTTTAAGTCCATAGTCGTCACATAAAATTTAATCTAATTATTCGATGTAATGACATGATGAAGAATGACTTTTCTTGGTAATTCTTCCTAATATGTCTCCTGTGTCGAAATTTACTAGGCAGATGTTCAGCTGCAGTATTACGCTAGTTAACAATACTAAATTCAGCTTAACTTCAATTTACAACACAAATGTTGTGTATGTAATTTATTCCCACGTTTTAGAATTTATTGTTAGTTGGGGAGATCAGATATTCAATTAAACAAAACAGGATTGCAAGAGTTGGCAAACAAAGAGAGCGGGAAACACTAAATTATTCATACAGACGCGGAATAGACCGGTGTAGTACCGACGGGACGACCGCAAACACAATTTTATTTTTAAAGGCAAACCTATAAAATGTTTTAATTGATTTGGATTTAAAAGTGCATAAAATCTTCGTTTATAAAATTAGTGATAGCAAACGCGTCTTACGCTTTGCTCATATGTAGTTTTCAAAAACCAGAACTCATAATAAGTACCTACAATAGTTCTACCATGAACGAAGTTACTTACGATCTGCTTTAGTTTTACTAAATATATTTGAGTACTTACAAACTCATTATTTGCATCTTAACATGCAGGGAATTGTCTAACAAAACCTTTTTAACATCGCATTTTTTTAACTGAGAAAATCGACTTAAATACAATACAGCCTAACTGACTTTTTGGTTAATATTAGACCTAAAAGCCAGACGGTTAAGTCGGTCGGTTAGGCTGTATAACAGACAAATACGGATAGACTTACGTCGGTACCGTCCGCTACTCGCTCCAACCGCCTGATTGCTATTGTGTGATGCTTTTGTTCCAAATTCAAATTCTTACTTTTTTAAATGCATTCACAATTTCTGGATGAAATATTAAAAAACTTCTTTCGGATACATTTCTATACTGAACAATGCATGAAAGTTTTAGTGTCTGCAAAATGTATATTTTATTGTAGTTTGCTGTATTTTTTGATATTTACTCTGTGAAAAAACGGAAGACACTATGTACTAGAACAACAATATTAGTTAGTAGAACAATTTACTACTTAGAACATAAGAAGATGTAATGAGATTATATCGTGCTATAAGATATATCTTCATATTATAGCTGCCGTGTGTGATGTCCTTAAGCCTATTCCATCTCAATAATGTCCCAGGCACTACAGTGTCCCGTTAGGTGTAGGCAAAGATTGCCTCCTCACGATGGATAAATCATTTAGTAAAGATGTAAAGACCTGAGTTTGGTTGATTTTTGGTACTAGTATTTAACAATAAAATAAAACTAGGTGTCTTCTAGATCGTTATAAAACCTTCGGTACAATGAACATGTTCCGTTTGACTTTTTATATTTTGTTATTTTTATTGCCTTTCGGTTAAATTAATGTTTGAACACAATAAAATATTATGATCCAGTATAAACATGATTAAAGTTCTAAAAAGTTTTCTCAGCGAATCCCGTAGGAGTTCTCAATTTGAAATGAGAGACTCTACTTTATATTTGCTATTTCTGTTTGCTAAACTAAAGATTTTTGTTTCTCAGAATATTCTAGATGCAAAATATGAAGCAATTTAAGCAGGAGGCCAGCATTGCGGAATGTAAACGCACTTTCATGAATACTGTGAGCTGGTAGGCTTATGAATAATGGACCAATGGCACCGGAAAGTGAAGAGATGCATAGCGCAAACCCGCAAAGAAACAATTGTAAAATATTTGTGCTTATTTTTTTTAAATACTTACTGAGAGTTTTGCACAATATAACAGCCGCTAAGTACGTTTATCGAACTGTCAATAACTTTGACTCGTCTAGGGTTAATAATACAATAATAACCAGCTTAAAAGAAATTAGCAATCGCTGTGCTTTTATTTTACTGAGTTGTTACCAAATAACAAAAAATAACGAACGAACGAACAAAAAATAATAAACTAGTTTTAGTCCAGATTTACGAAATAACTTATACTAACTATGATTCTACTTTTCTAGTCCTTTTGTGTAAAGCACTAAGCATAGTTAGCGTCAAAAATACTCTTTTCAATATTCTTCTATAAATCTTCATTATAAAGGTTACGTTTTCAGCCAACTTTAATATATAGGTCCTTATTTGTCTCTCGTATCTCCCACGGAATAGTTATTGCCTTCTAAAGGCTGATATATTGTACTCGAGACAGGCCCTTGTAATCGTGATACGGAGTTATGAAATATGATTCCATTAGTTTCTAGTTGGTTAAGTTCACGTACGCTTCGGATAGTATACTGAATGGGGTAAAAGAGTAGGGTCTTTAAACATCAGTCAACATTGATACAAGCTCTAAACAGAGCAGGAAAACATCGTTGGGGAACCCGCAAAGTTGCTCACGATATCTGCTGAGTGTAGTCACCTAAAAAACAATCTGCTGACTAAATTAGACTATCAAATATAATGTGCAACGATCATACTTCTTGATTTAGTGTCTATGGGCCCATATCATTAACTTTGAGGTTAACCGCCTTATGGTAGTCAAAAGTAATGATCCTTGCGATACTTGCCACATCAGATATATTGGCGCTAAGATCGCTTATACTTATACCCTAGTATAAAACGTATAAGTACATAATAAGTAAGTATGTATAAATTTAAACAAAGACATTTGTGATACTCAAGGCTCCAGGGAAAGATCTGGTAGAAAACTTTGTCGTTAATACTTTGTTGTGTAAGCTTAACGAATATCTAGAGCTAAGACAGTACGAGTATTGCAAGCTTAGTGAAAAGAACTGAAATAAATTAAAAACCACCCCATTGGAAATAAGTAGGTATACTTGCTTTCATCAGATTTGTATATTCTGTATAAATATTTTTAAATTCAGAACCGAATTCAGCCGTTTACGTGTTGTATTATATTGAACAATTCGGCAGTCAAATATTTATGATACTAGGGACGTGGTTTAGACAAGCGACAGATTTATGGATAGGTCAACTTTGATATGCACACAACAAATAGCATGCCTATTTTGCAGCTACAAATACAAAGATGATTGCTCTGAGACAAATACATACGTAGCCAAAATGTGTAAGACCTTTTTTGTGTAAAATTCAAAACTATTTGCCTAAAAGTCATTTTGTTTTTGTTCCTACTTGAAACTGCACATTCATTATTTAAAATCTTACCATACGTAATAAGATTAGACTTTGTGTCTAATTAAATAGAGCCTAATTTTCAGAGTTTTTCTAATTCACTCGGAATGTAAAAAGGCGAGTCTGACAAACTGTTCGGACGTTTTCATATTGCCGCACTCGATAACTACTTGTAAGTATCAGTAAATTTTCTATACTTTTATTGCGGTATTGGAACTTCTTTGTTTACATAGTTATCAGTCAGATCAATATAAGCACGACTTTCTTCAGGTCATCAACAAAAAGATATTCTGATGCTGATGAGTTTAATATGTTAATTATGAAATACATGATATTAGTACGCGTTACCCTACACCGTTGATAAGCTCGTCACAAACAAGTTTTAGTTTCACGTTGTTTATTTAATGCTTTTACATTTGGTTTTAGCTTTAAAACTAATAAGCACTGTCTTCTGAAATTCATTAAAAAATAAATAAAACAACATTTTTTAGTATCGAAATGACATTATGAATTTGAGCGAATGCCTATTGGTTCGGTTAAAGCGCCGACTCTTAAAAAAAATAATGAAGAAGTGGAAGTTCAGAAAACAATGCCAGAGCTGTATTTGTGACGCGTGATGATGATGAGGTTCCATCCGGCGGTTAGCAGAGATGCATGTCGGTAAAACTCTTCTTGTCCTTGAAGACCGGACCCCAAGATCCGTAGTTCTTGGGCTCCTGCTTCTTGGGCGGCTGGTACTTAGATGCCCCGGGGGTCATCTGTTTCCTGAAAAAAACGTCAGTTCATTATTTGATTCAACATAATTCTACTCGTAAACACTTAACTCTCAATAATTTGATGAATAACTCAACAACGAAAGATAGCGCAGAAGCCATTTTTGTCGTTTTTGTGTTTAATAGAAAACAAATTAATTACGATTAGCTGTACTCCGCTAATCATATCTGCCTCGATGAGTCCCTCCGAGAACTCCAGTTAGCAGAGGAGTTAGTAGCGCTAACTCTCCCCCTGACTCGCTATCGCGAAAAACAGAAATTTTATGACAATTTTGGGTTCAGCTAACGGGTGGATACTGAATTCGTAACTGTTCACCAACTGACCCGGAAATTGTCACGAATTTTCTTTTTTTCGCTATAGCGAGTCAGGCCTCTGTTATAGAGACGACTCAACGATGCCTAAAGTACCTATCCCAGAAAGGAGTACTTACTGTAAAGGACCAGTGACATCCAACGACTTGCACGCATAGTTAGCCTTGCTGGCGGTCTTGCATTCGTCTCCGCGAGCCATGTCTGCTCAGTGGGTGCCGGAGGGAGGTGTGAGGGGGCGGCAGGGGAGCTACGGCACGTGCTGGATGTGGGTGAGCACTGCGTGTTCTAGACGGTTTCCAGTGTTAGCGCGGCGGCTGCCTTTTCTGGTACAAAGGTTCTTGGCGAGCCTGGAATTGAGAGAATTGGATTTAATATTGTACACTAGCCGTGCCCCGCGGTTTTTCCCGCGTAAGTCCGGCGGGAATATCGGGATAAAAAGTAGCCTATGTCGCTCTCCATCCCTTCAACTATCACCATTTAGATTCACGTCAATTCGTCGCTCCGTTTTGCCGTTAAAGACAAACAGACAGACAGATAGAAACACACACTTTCCCATTTATAATATTATAGTATATCGTATAGTTTGGAAGTATCACACACATAAAAATGTTTTAACACAACGCTGATTACATTAAAAAATATCATTAAATTGTTATTTAATCTATTACTGTTTATTATGTGCATAATTTTATTTTCCATTGCTCTATGAATAATTGCAACATTGTTGCAATAAAATCAATATTTTATGAGATTTCCACGTGTTTAATCATGGTGTCCTCGTGGCAAGCCCTTGACTTCAAACCAGTTTGTTTTCCATACTTAATGCATAATTTAATGCACATGCAAAATGCAAGGAAACCTGTAAATTTGCATAAATAAGGACATATTACCGGCTCTAACTGGATTCTTGGATGATGCAACACAGAATCCTTTTTACACCATGTTATTGTAATCATATTAAAATGTTACGTAACCTTAGCTTTCTCAAGGTTTTTTTTTGTTACTAACCAAATCATACCTATCATTTCTCATGATGTAATTTGTGATACATTTAAATATTATTCTACTCTGACTACCCCTTATACTTCTGTAGGTATTCTCTATCTTAAATCCCTTTAAATTAATTTATTTTAGACTTACAAACTACCATTTGAACGACCTGCCTACCCCATATTGAGAATACAGTCATGTCCTCGTTTTGTTAAAGTTCAAAAGTATCATTCAAATCGCCACAGCTTAGTGCTTGGTTTGTTTCTATCACGACGTGACCGCGTGAATCTATCTGCTTACCATATCCGCTTCATAAACTTTTGTAAACAGATACCGGTTATTGAAATAAATCGCTTTTTAACGTCATTCTATGTTTATTAAAACATAGATCTGTTTCATTCGAAAATATCAGGAAGTCGCTGATTTAATCGAAAACCGTTGTGAAAACCTTTAAATAAGTTTACGTCACTTGTCAAGTGACGCAAACACTTTTTTCCGGAATTCAAAGTTATGACTCTTGCGCTTTTGTCAACCTTTTAGATAGTTAACAATTGCTAAACACCCCTTTGCTTATGACTACAGTGCGTGATGTTTAAAAATCAATGGATGATGAATTGATTTTTTCTTTCAAAAAATGCCGGACAACACAAGGAAAACCCGCGGTTAAGCCAGCCCTACACCTATTGCCACCACCACCATTGCCTTTCCTATGGATATGGCGCTGAGCAAGGCTATTCCATCTCAACAATGTCCCAGGTACTACAGTGTCCTGTTTAGTGTAGGCAAAGATTGCCTCCTGACGCTGTATAAATCATCTAGTACAGATGTAAAGACCAAGCAAGCTGAGAAGCTAAAAAAACCATTTCTTTAAAGAATTAAAAAACAGTTCTCTAGGAAAATTCATGCACATGAGTCCTTTCTCTCAAATAGGCGCGCTCTAAAGAATACCCCTCAATGACCATTGATTTAGTAGTTTTATTCAAAGCTTGTGATAATTCACTGCAAGACAAAAAAGGCCTCCTCCCTTCATCTACCTACTATCTCTCTAGCTATAACAATGTAAAAAAATAAAATAGTAGGTTTACGTAGTAATATTAAGTAAGTAGGCTGAAGGCAATGTGTAGTTTTTGCGAGTAGAGTCGTAGTGATCAGACATATAATTTCTGTTAAATTTGTCTTTTGTACAAGTCAAATTGATTGTATCAATCGTTGGCGCATTCGTTTACCTGTCCTATGGGATCCATTACTCTGTAGAATGTATTTGCGAATTTTCCCGTTTCCCGTATACGGGTTGTATCATCCAATGAAAATGTCCCTCAAGGTATTGTTAGGGATTCTAACTGACAGTTCGGAAATTGGCCCCATGTCGTGTTTATTGCCCCCGTCTTGTAGGCTAAAGTAAGACGTGGGTTTGTTTCATAAAATAACATAAACGTTATAGTTTTGGTAGAGGAATACACCTTTAGATAGTACCTACATTTTATAAGCATTTCTGGTTGGCACTTTCTTATAATTGAAGTAAAAGCTAAACAAACCGGAAAGTTCGTTAAACGTAGTGTTTATTACTCCTTTTGATACATATTTTCGAATTTTCCACAAAACGTCCATTAGGATCACAAAATTATTACCTCACCTTAGCTTACAAATTAAGAGTTATGAATATGAAGCATTAGCGTTTCTAACGTGGGTTAAACCGTTATCATTACCTATTCAATTTAAGTATTAATAAAATCTTACTCAACAGTGTCAGAACAAAGTTTATTTTATTCAATAGAAATCTGTTTATGGTAGGTATTTGGGCTAGTTTAATCAGTATCCCATGAACAGACAAATGAAAATAAATAAAAGCTTAAAACAAAATACTAACCTTGGTAGAAATTTGTCGGTGATCGCGAATTTTCTCTTCGATTTTGTCATTGACACATACAAATTATTTTATTTCAGTAACAAATTACACTCCGAATTCTTTAGGAAAATTTAGATGCCGATTGGCGTACCGAGAGAAACGAACTGGCTAGGCCGGCGCTGCGCACGCGCATATATGTGGGAACACCGGTTTCCCAGACCTGTTGTAGGCTTTGTCGCAGAAAGATACGTTCAGCTGGCTCAGATTGAAGACTACGTGATGGATGTTAATACTTATAGTTGGGCGTATTCAATTAAAAGGTTTAAATATAGGTCCTAAAAGCTTCTGGAGGCCACTAATGTAGCGTATTTCTACTAGAACTCTTCCGAAGTATTTACCTACTAGCTTACTACCCATAAGTGCCTACAAACTCTTCTTACCACAAGTCTAAAGCAGCGTTAGCAAAACTGATTTCTTAAAACATTCTCATTTTCTTTACTATTTAAGTGACCATGCTCTAATTTATATCTAAGCTGTGCTATCGCAAGTATTAGATACCTACTTGATCAGTTATTCGATGAATATTATAGGTATATACATAAGAATCCGAATGGTTTTTTTCCGAAAGCATGCTAGTTTTGTCTGGCGGACTCTGATGACGCTGATTGTACAATAGTGTCAATGACCCTCTGTTTTGTAATACAACGGAAATCGAACCTGCACCTGTACGTAATCTTATTTATTGTATGGAGAGCTATTATGGAGAGGTTGTTGTGGGATATTTTCATACAATATGTAGTTGAATAAAACGATTCTAGAATATGTGCAAAGGGTGAGTAGGGACTCAAAATAATAATGGGTACCTTACCAAAAAGTTGCGGAAAAATAGAAATGAAATTTAAAAAATGAAATATTATCACGACTTTATTTTATTTACCCAGGAGCGGTAGCCATTTTCTATCAGATCTTTATTTAATTCTTTAGATCCTTTGAAGAGGTGTAATGGGGTAGTCAGAGGTATGTCCAAATACTTGTCATATTTGGTACAAACCCACTTTTTGCAGAAGTGAACTTTCCATACGTGACAGGTTGCAAGCTCATCGACGCTGCTAGGCTTTCACCGTTTCAGGAAAAGTAGGTACCAAAAGGACAGCTGTAATTATACAAAAATAAGAAGATTATTATCATTTAATAAAGTAGGTACTCAAGTTTTTCAGTTTAATAAACGATTGTGTAACTCACTTTATAAAAGTAGACTTCGTCATCAACAATTTCATTGTTTCCTTTCAATTTCCTGTAAGTTAACACAAATACCTACTCTCCTAAGTAGTCATCTATATTCACTGTTTTTGTATCCTTTGTTTCATAATTTGATGACAATTGCATTGGCGAGATTAAACTCTTTTTTTTTTAATAGTTTTGTGTTCTGAATGCGCAAAATTGTTGGACGTACCTTCTAATACAACCTACTTACAAATAGGGGGAAGTTTTGTGTTCCACTGTGTTTATTTATATGATCACATTAATCACATACCTAAATCTGTCAATAGTGAACTGATTTAAAAAAATATTTTATCTACGGGGCGTGTGTATAAATGTACCTAGCATGACGTATATATTTATTGCAATTCAGTTTAGGTTCTAACTATCCAAGCTTTACGCCAGCGCCTTAGCTTACGTCAAAAGCAGTTCTATTAGGACCTAAACTGTATCGCTTTTAACGGTCATAGTAAGAAGCACAGGTTCGATTTTTGCGCTTTTTAAAAAAATATAGACATTTCCTCCTATTTTGAAGTCGAATTGTTGGAACGGAACGTTAAACCATAAATTCAGTTCAACTAATAAGTCTATGTTTTGGTCTATGACCTTTTGTAAATTTGTAATGTCATCATATTCCTTCCGGTTTCAATTCAATAGACAGTGTTACTGAACTTTGCGCGTTTTATTTATAATTCCACAGGTTATCGGCCCAGCCCTGTGCATATATAGTTATCATTGTAAAAGAAGTTCAAGTAATTGTAGGAAAGTAAAAAGTACGAAGCGTATTTCTGTATTTGCACCGAAAATCGTTCCGGTAATAATGGCTACCGCTAACCTTCAAATAGAGAAGCTAGCCGGCCGGGAGAATTATTCGACATGGAAGTTCGCAGTGAAATCTTATCTAGAACACGAAGATTTGTGGGATTGTGTCGAATCCGACACCGAAATCGACTGCAAGAAAGATATAAAAGCCAAGTCAAAAATCATTTTGTTGGTTGAACCAATCAACTACGTCCATATTGAAAATGCAAAATCATCGCGAGAAGTATGGATGAATCTTCAAAATGCTTTCGAAGACTCCGGGCTATCTAGAAAAGTCGGCTTATTGCGGGATTTAATTAACACATCGCTAGATAACTGCGCCAGTATCGAAGATTATGTGAATAAGATAATGAGTACTGCTTATAAACTAAGGAATATCGGTTTTGAAGTTGGAGATGAATGGCTCGGGACACTCATGTTGGCGGGTTTACCGGATAATTATAAACCAATGATCATGGGTCTGGAAAGTTCCGGCATTAAAATTTCATCAGACTTCATCAAGACAAAACTTTTACAGGAAGTTAAAGTTTCCGAGTCTTCCGCATTCTTCACAAAGCACAAGAATACCTCTAACAACAATACAAAGGCCAAAGGAAAAGGCCCCCGATGTTACAACTGCAATAAATATGGGCATTTTAAAAATCAGTGTACAGCAAAGAAAACGTTTCAACAAAATAATTTTTCTGCCGTTTTTTCAGCTTACAGCTCAATGGATGAAAATGATTGGTATATTGACTCCGGTGCCACAATGCACATGACAAGACGTTCAGACTGGATGTATGATTTGCAAGCACCTCCGATCCAAAAGATAATGGTGGCTAACAATGATGCAGTATCCGTGCAAAAGATGGGTAAAGTAAATATTCAAACCAATTTATGTAAAGATGAGCATCCAATCCAGGTGAGAAATGTTTTATTCATTCCCGAACTGAGTGCAAACCTATTATCGGTTAGTCAATTAACGAAAAATGGCTGTAAAGTTGAATTCACTGATCGAGGCTGTAATATATATAATGCTGATAAGATACTTATAGCAACTGCCAGTCTAATCAATAATATGTACAAATTGAACACTGTCACTGGAAATGTTTATGCTGTTTCTTGCGAGAATAAAACAGACATTGTTACATGGCATAAAAGATTGGGACATTTAAATATAGCAGATGTTAAAAAGTTAGAGGTATGTGCTCAAGGTATAAGTATTACAAACAAAAATATTGATATGGTTTGTATACCTTGTTGTGAAGCGAAACAAACACGACTACCGTTTCCACATTCTGGTTCCAGAGCAGATGAATTGCTAGAAATAATACATACAGATCTGTGTGGTCCGATGGAGACACCATCTGCTGGTGGTGCGAAGTACTTCATAACTTTCATAGATGACTTTTCCCGTAAAGTTTATGTATATTTCTTGAAGAACAAATTGGATATTAAGTCGGTGTTTCAAAAATTTAAACAAAATGTAGAAAATGAACTGGACAAGAAAATAAAAGTGTTACGAAGTGATAATGGAAAAGAATACTGTAATAAAACACTTTCTGATTTTCTAGAAGCTTCCGGCATCAAACATCAGACCAGCGCTCCCTACACTCCTGAGCAGAACGGGCTAGCCGAACGGATGAACAGGACGTTGGTGGAACGTGCAAAGTGCATGTTGTTTGAAGCAAAGCTACATAAACAATTTTGGGCAGAGGCGGTCACCACTGCAGCCTACATCATCAACAGATCACCATCAAGAGGATTGGGTGAGGTAACTCCACATGAAAAGTGGACTGGTAAGAAACCAAATATTTCACATTTAAAGATTTTTGGTTGTAAAGCCATGGTACATATCCCAAAACAGAAACGTTTGAAGTGGGACCGTAAGTCAAGGGAGTTGTTATTTGTGGGATACTGTGAAAACACAAAAGGCTATAGATTGTATGATAAAGTCAGTAAAAATATTATTATTAGCAGAGATGTGATATTTATTGAACAAAATGTTGATGAAATTCCACACAAACAAACTGACACTGTACCACAGCTTATTACCCTCCCTCTCATTAGTAATGATGTGCAGAATTTGACTCAGGAAGATAGTGAAATAATATCTGTTGATGATAGCCCACAGAATGAATCGCAAGATACAACTTTGTCACCCACAAGTGCAGATGCATCTTTCGACAGTTGTGACAATAATGATGAAACATATTATCCCAGCACAAACGGTGACAGCAGCAATGATAGCTATAACAGAAATATCACCTTAAGATCCCATAGAAGGCAGGATGTGCAGGGAAATAATTTCATGTGTGTTCAACAGTTTTCAGATCCACTCACTCTGAAAGAAGCTTTGTCCGGCACTGATGCTGAACATTGGAAAGTAGCAATGGATGAAGAGTATCAGTCCTTGTTGGAAAACAATACATGGGAAATTACTACTCTTCCTCTCAACAAACGTGCCATTCCATGCAAATGGGTGTACAAGACAAAGACTAATGAAAATGGAGAAATAGTAAGATATAAAGCACGGCTTGTGATTAAAGGTTGTTCTCAAAGACCTGGAATAGACTACACTGAAGTATTTTCACCGGTTGTAAGATATGCTTCTCTGAGATACCTGTTCGCTTTGGCAGTTAGATATGACTTGGATATTTGTCAAATGGATGCCATATCAGCTTTTCTTCAAGGCGACATAGAGGAGGAGATTTATATGATGCAGCCACCCCTGTATGAAAATGGGGATAAAGTATGTCGACTGAAAAAATCTTTATATGGATTAAAACAGGCAAGCAGGCAATGGAACAAAAAGCTAAGTTCTAAGATGAAAGAAATGGGTCTATTACAGAACAAGTTAGATCCATGTGTTTACTATAAAATTGTAAACAATAATGATATGGTTTTTGTAGTAACCTATGTTGATGATATAATTTTATTTACAAATAATGTTGACTCACAAAATTATATAAAAACAGAGCTTAAAAAACAATTCAAGATTAAAGACTTGGGAGATATTAATTACTGTATTGGTATACATGTGGAGAGAGACAGAAAGAATGGAGTTATATACTTAGATCAAAGAAAGTATATACAAGAAGTACTACATAAATATGGCATGTCTGATTGCAAAAGTGTTAAAACTCCAATGGATCCTAATACAAAGTTAGAAGAGAAAGATGATACAGAAATTCTTCAAAACATCCCTTATCAAGAGATAATTGGTTGTCTGTTGTATGTCTCACAGATTACTCGCCCAGACATAAGTTTTGCTATAAACTTCTTGAGTAAATACAATAACAAACCGGAGATGTCACATTGGATAGCTTTGAAGCGAGTAATGCGCTATTTGAAAGGCACTGAAGACTGTAAAATGAGCTATAAACAGAATATTGAAGAAGATATGACTCATGGCTATTGTGACGCAGACTGGGCGAGCTCAGATAATGATCGGCGTTCCTGCACCGGTTACACTTTTTTGTTTCAGGGAGGAACAATCAGCTGGAACTCTAGACGCCAGCCTACAGTCGCTCTGTCTACGACAGAAGCAGAGTACATGTCTCTATCATCGTGTGTACAAGAGGCTATGTGGCTTAAACAGTTTCAAGAATGTTTTTGGCCGCAGTTGAAGGATGAAGCTATGATCATTTATAGTGATAATCAAAGTGCTATAAAACTTTCAGGTTCCGATGGTTATCATTCCAGGACCAAACATATTGATGTGAGGCACCACTTTGTGCGAGATAAAGTTGCTGGAGGAGCCATTGATGTGCAGTATGTACAGACGGATGAGATGGTAGCCGATGCACTTACAAAAGCGACGCCAGCTCTACCCAGATGGGATTAATTTATGTTTAAGGGAGGATGTTGGAACGGAACGTTAAACCATAAATTCAGTTCAACTAATAAGTCTATGTTTTGGTCTATGACCTTTTGTAAATTTGTAATGTCATCATATTCCTTCCGGTTTCAATTCAATAGACAGTGTTACTGAACTTTGCGCGTTTTATTTATAATTCCACACGAATGAATTGGAAACATGTATACGATCACGTCCGCAAAGCATGGACGCACAGTTGTAAACAAGATAAAATTATTTGCATAACTCTGTCATTGAAATCCAGATTCTAAGGTACCTAATGTTAATGATATCCATACATTGTATACTGACTGAATACTTCTACGTTCTTATTACAATAAACTACACAAAAAAACTTGGTTTATCAAGACAATGGTCTAAATTATCCTACTTATTATCTGTAACGTTTACAGATCCAATTTATTTATTTTTTATTGTCTATGGTCCCGCGCAGTTGTCTTGTGATTAAAACCACCACTCTCCTAGGGTCGCCTAGGTAGACCTAGACTTACCTAGATTAGACCATGGTTTAACGCTAAACCCGGGTTTGAGATCACCATTTTTTTTAAACCTATGTTTATTTTCAGCATTTGTGTTTTAGTTAAAGCAGGTCTAAAGTAGGTTAATTACTAACCCCCGGTTCCTATAACCAACTAACGGATGTCCGTAGGACTTTCACCATAGCAACGTTGTTATCTGTCAAAAAGTTTCATACATTTTATGTTGAAATAACAACGTTGCTATGGTGATGGACCTACGGACATCCGTTAGTTGGTTATAGGAACCGTGGGTAAATGAATAAGACCAAGTGTTACATACAAAGTATTTATTAAAGTAAAGATTTAGTCAAGATAAAGGTAGATATTCATTCGACATAGGGCTTTATGACAATATTATCATTTCGTCTCTTCCGTCGATTGTAGAGCCATTCCAAGAGCAGCACTGTTAATGCTGAGAAGAATCCTGAAAAGGAAAGAAATTGATAAGGGTCATTTTTTGCGCAATATTTCGTTTTTTGATTTGCAGAGTAGATCAGAGGTGACGATCGTTCATTCGTATGAGCAATGGGCCAACTTAAAAATAATAATAAAAACGTTTATTCCAGACGGTTTAACTTGAGTTTTTAGGCCACATAAAGGCCAATGAAAGAATTGTATAATCCTAGTCTTGCCAGCGATGGTTTGGATGAAAGACCCCTGCTTATCACTAAGGTGTGGTGTGGTTGTTGACCTCCTGAGCGTTTTGGCGTGAGCTGACGTAAAGTTGAAAGAGTAAGAACCTAAACTGAATAATAATCCGTCATGGTAAGCCTCCAGACCCGCCTTATACAAGGACCAAGGAAAGTCTAAACCAACCTAAGAACAGTACAATGAAAGACCCCTGCATATCGCTAAGGTTGACGGTGTGGTTGTTGACCTCCTGAGCGACGGCCCCCGCGGCTTGCCAGCAGCGGTCGCGTCGCGGCGAGTACGCACTCAGCCATTTTGAGATAAGACCAGCCTTGTGCATGCGGTTTATCCTGAAACAATAATTATCATAACCTCCGTACTGAGCACCGACAAAAATAAAGTTTCGAGTGATCAACGATACATCGGAAGTAGGTACATGATCGCTGATCAGCTTTATGTTGTTTAATCTTCCAAATTCAGTTTCCACAAAAGCTGACCTGTGATAATTGGCACGATACATATTTTCGTTTTGTAAAGTAGAGTGGCTTATATGTTGGTAGATACTGAATTCGTTACAGTTCATTACATAAGCTGACCCCGAAAATTCTTACGAAACTTTGTTTTCATTGATCCCCAGTAGGGCCTCTGTATCCTAATGTATGTTTGAACGTAAGCAAGTTACTGACTCGTGATGGAATATTTTACATACTACTTCTTGAGAAAACAAATGAATAAGCGTGATTAAACACATCTTTATAGCAATTAGGTATCATACATTTTATAGAATGAAGCCCATAATTGGGTAAAGGTAAATAAAATATCCTTACTCCTTATTAATGATAGACAGATAAGGGCTCCCAGCTGGCACGATCATAGCGATCTGTTCATCGAGAAATTCTTCGACACCTAAAAGAAAAAACAAATTCAGTCAGAGTATGATTTTTTTTCTTGCCTGTTGCAGACAATTTAATTGACTGTCATCATGATTTGCATAATTTTAACATTGTTCAAACCATGGAAGACAAATATTGCTTCAATTTAATTGCAGGCATACATACATAAGTAATCACGCCTCTTTCCCATAGGGGTAGGCAGAGACCACGGACCTCCACTTGCTACGATCCTGACACACTTTTTTTGCGTCACATCCATTCACTCTCATTACATTCTTCATACACGCTCGCCGGTTTAGGGTACTTTTGACCTGGGCCTTTTCCAATGTCCTGGTATGTTCGTCTAGGTCTTCCCCTACCAGCTGTCCCATTCACAGTCGTCATAAACACCTTTTTTACTTACACATTTTGGAGAAACGCCAGGTCAGAAGTACCCCAAACCGGCGAGCATGTATGAAGAATGTGATGAGAGTGAATGAGGCGAAAGAGGTGTGTCAGGCTCGTAGCAAGAGGAGATCCGTGGTCTCTGCCTACCCCCATGGGAAAGAGGCGTGATTTTATGTACATATGTATGTATTGTATGCAACATGCAAAGCAATAATCTTGCATCGTGCAAATAGGACTAAGGTAACTCCTTACTGAGTGCGAAATCGCAGGAGTCATGTTGTACAGCATCGGCGCTCATCAGATACCGCAGATGCAGCTTCCAGTCGATGAGCGCGTGTCGGGAGGTGCGCACCCTTTGCAGCATGCTGGAGCCTGATCAATACAATATATCACACCAACTGCTGGCTTGCTGTGGGCTTAAGCTGATCGCACATTTCTCATCAGCAACGTACGCGCCGTACGCGCCGTATTTTAAAATTTGGTCGCATATTTTTACGAAATGCGACGCGTACGGTGCGGATATATGTGCGAAGTACATGTCAATAATGCATACAACGAATTCTATGCGGCGCTTACGGCGCGTGCGGCGCGTACGGTGCTGACATATGTGCGATCAGCTATACTGTGACCGTTAAAGCGATTACGTCAAAAACAGTTCACTATAGGACCTTTAGGTCCTATAAGGTAAAGGCGACGGGAAAGTAAAGGGTTAGACAAGTTAATGATTTGGAATAAAAGATAAAACGTTAAGTCAAATACAAATTTTAGTATTAGTACTAATAATTAAGCTCTCATAAATTAAGTTTTATCATTGTAATTACTTGCGCCCATGTTTCCAGCTGATCCCGTACCAGCAGATATTTCCGCCCCTTTATACAGTGCGATGTACTTAGGCTCGTCCGATTTCTGTAGCAAAAGGAAAAATATATTTTGTATTACCTTACTGTAGTATTTAATCAATTTTAAATAAAACAAACAGACCACTGTCTGTCTGTTTTCCTTCTTTTATTTGACTCTTCAAAATTTTAGCTAATCGCTAGCTCAGTAGACCACCTAAAAGGCGTCTGCAAACGCTGGGAGTGACAATTTATCTGGACCTCCGAATGGAAGGTGAGATTCCGACCTTCTATTCGGACTTTGAGGATTAAGCCAACTAATGCTTTAACTCGTCACGATTTTCTCGCTCGTGGAGACAGCCCCTAAGTATTCAGAGGTCACTCCCTTAAAATGTCCTTACCTTAAGCTCCATTTCCAAAAAGGAGCCCTTATTAATAGACCAGGTGTATGTATCACTGTTTTCAATGAGTTCAGCCACAGTGGTGACCGGCATCTCCTGCTTGGGGAAGGTGAGGAAGGCGACCAGGTTGCCGGAGTAGGTGGTCACCACGACCAGCACGACCAGCCACCAGGTGCCGACCACCAGCCGGCCGCTGTCCGCTCGGGGGAGGTACATACCACCTGGGGAAGTTAGGACATTTTCTGCGGTAACTTCTGCGGAAAAATTAAGCAGGATTTGCATGTACCTACGAAGTATGCGTTGGTGGCACTTTATGTTACCAGGCGTTATAGCTGTGACCAGAGGGCCTAACGTGTGCAACACGACTACATCTCCTCGTCGACCAAACATTATCTCCTGCTCTAACATAGCACGTTAGAGCAGTCTGACATGATCGAGATATTTCATTTGTCGTGTCGAAACGTTGCATAGGCCTACAGGTAACGCAGGCACACTTTTGGCATCCGTCCTAATTCTGTGTTTTGGTACAAAATGTATAAAAACTACTAAGGGAGTATTTTTAGGGAAGTTCAATGGCACTTGTTCAGATACAACCAGAAGACCAATAAAACGTAACAATAAGTCTTTTTTTTGCTGACATTGCAATATTTAATCTAGCGAGACAATGTAGATACCTTTAAATGGCCTCTTAGAAATCTGTCTCACTTTCCTATTGTATTACTTTGTGTCGTCTTCCAAAAATAAATAAAATCAAAAGCTCACCCTGTTGCAACAAAGCTCCATAAATATACCACAAGCAGTTGTGTATAGTGGCCAGCCCTCCTTGTCTTGTGATCTTCATAGCCTCGTAGTAAGGGCTCAGGCGGTGCACGATGTACAGAGTAGGACCCATGAGAATCACCGCGAAGCCTAGGCAGAGCCAAGTCTGGGGATGGAAACTTGGGCCTTTTATCATTGTTGGTTTACATAACATAAGGTTACTAAAGGGATTGATGTAATGCCTGTAATAAAGGTATTTTAAATGGTAGTCTATTGATCGGAACTTGTTTTTTTATAGCAGTTCCTTAGATCTCCGACAGTCACAAGAAAGTATAAGTAATTAAAATTTGAAGACGATGAGTAAATAAGTGGGTATAAAACTTTATAAGTAACAGATTAACTTACATCTGTAGTAAAAGGCAGCAAGAACAGCATAGCTCTACTCAGTTCTCTTGGCCTGGAGATCATGAACGCATACGGCTGGGTGCTAATCGGTATTGTGTAATTTATTCCTGAAACAAAATCATAGTTCATTTACAACTTTTTTACAATTTTTCCATGATATATCTATTGAAGAGTGAGTACCTATTGAAAATATTTTACTAGCGCAAAGTCTTAGCGTTTCTATAGTATTGTTCTCTGTCTCTCATAAGAAAATGATAATTCTCCATCCTGCTCTGATTGTAGAAGACTAGTGCCCCTTATCATAAATTAAAAAAACGTTACAACTCCGAACAAGCGATCGCTCTAAACGAGGGTTGCCTCACCACTCGGCCACAGACTCCTACACTACCGGGATAAAAACTTTCCCTTATTGGTGTCATTTCTACCTGGTATTGGATCCGGTAAGACGGTGAACGCAGTTGCAGCCAGCGCAACCTTTCCTTTAGCGATGGCAGCCATTGTTAGCATTGCATTTCTGCTGTGCGTCATCTGAAACAATTGTTTTCAACTATAGGTCACGCCACGTAAGAAGAACGCTGAGAAAGCTGCGCAGTAGGCGATTTTAAGGAATCTTAAGTTTATACACAGAAAGTTGAAAGTATTCACGTCAAAACATTTTTTTTTACAACTATAATCCATTTTAATCTAATTTCCTTGTTATCGGAAAATATACTACAGCCATAAAATCTGTAAGAAAAAATAACTTAGAATTTAAAAAGAGAAAGATCTTTAATCTTTATTCTTAGGTATATATTTTTTATTTAAAACACCTTTCAATAAGTTTTAGGAGGAAAATGTTTGTGTTTTTACAAACTTACGCCGATATTGGTGACGTTGGAAATTTCTTGTTTCGCAGTACCCGGGAGTATAATCTTTATCCTGTAACAAAAACAACTGGTGTTTTTCATTATTCGTAGACCGTCTACGCCGTAGCAGTGCTACGTGACGTGATAAGAATAGGGAATAAGGACCTCTACGATTGCGTTACAAATGTGACGAGAGAACCAGATGTTATTCATCTTATTTCTTGTGAAAAAAAATGGAATTTACAAAACCAAAGTTTAGGTTTATAGAGGTAAAGATTAATTAAAAAATATTGCATCTTAGCAATAGACATGAAAAAAATCCGTTAATGAGGCGAAAGAGGTCAGGATCGTAGCAAGTGGAGATCTGAGGTCTCTGCCTACCCCCATAGGAAAGGGACGTCATTTTATCTATGTATGTAAAACTGCAGACTTACGTAAAGTTTTTGCTTTTGGCAAGTTGATCGACGATGTCAAATATGAGGCCGGTATACTGAACTACAGCACCTGATTCGTTTACTTTTAATATTGTCCATGGTGGGTTCTGAAAATAAAATATAAACTTGTTTCAGGAGCCGGACAGACTTAGAAAACGTTTGAGACCTTTAAGCAAGAGGGAAGTGACCAAAAAGAAAAAATGGAGAAGACCTATTTTCGAATTTAGGAAAATTATTGAATCAAAAATCCGAATATTTTGGATGATACTTATATTTTGCATATCATTTCCAATACTTACTTGTGTGGTCTAGACAAAATCAGGGTTTTAGGGTAAAAACACCACGACATTGCTTAAATGATATGTAATGCAGTGGGGTCTAGTCGAAATCATGTAATCCTTACATGATAAGTAATGATGGGTAGCTCCTTGCCTCGGAAGCCATGTTCCACGTGCGGGAACAAAACATCGATGAAGGTCACTGCGTCCACTGGTCTCCAGTTTCCTACCTGTCACATAACTTCGATTAACAGTCGTCCAGGCAAAGGTTGAGAAATTGAGATGAGTTAGACGGGGTGCCTCACCTCGAACATTGAAATCACTCCTATACCATCGGGTTATTTTTCGTGTTTGATTTTTGCGTCACCTAGCGGCGTTTAGGCATCCCACTGCATGATACTGCACTAGATGGAGTTACTTATTCTTGATTGCAGGCAAGACCTAAACGCCGCTAGGGGCACCGCAAAAATCAAACACAAAAATAGCCCGACGGGAAAGAAGGAGTCATTTCAATGTTCGAGATGAGGTATCTGTACTTATTTAATCTGTGGTTTTATTTATTTACTAACATGCATCAACTCCACTCGCTCTATAGCACCAGTCTTGTTATTGGTAATGTTCTCCCTTAGATTGGAGTCAGTAAAGTCCCGATATGTGGCGCCCCACGTGTCGGCTGCTAAAACATTCCACGTACTGCAGTTGCCGCATACACTGTTGGCTAGGATGTGTTGCTGGGAACAATAATATCTTTGAATGAGTTATTAGTAATGATCTCCTTTAGGTTTGGCTAGAATGTGTTGCTGGGAATAATAATATTCTTAAATGAGTTATTGGTAGTGTTCTTTATATTTGAGAAGTCCGGATTGGTGGCGCCCCACGTGGGGCGCCAATCCAATTCTGTAATCGGCTGACTAAAATTTCAACATGCATGGGTTGTTAACTGCGCTGGCTTATAATATTAAGCTTCATTGAACGTAGAAATGCTTTCAGTGCACGAAGAAACATCAAGAATATAGTTCTTAGAGCTAGATATTATTACTTGCATAGAGCTTGCATATTGTTTTATTTACATATAACATAAAACGTGCACCGCCGTGTCCAGTGATATGAACGTGTATCTATCTATCTATCTATTTACCTGCATATGCTTGAGAAGGTTCGACCTCCGGTTCTCCTTACTGGGCCTGATGGCCTCCCACTCCTCGTCGGAGACCTGCGCCGCCACGTCCAACTCGTCCTGCACCGCCGCGTCCAGTGCTGATATGAACGCGTTCATCATCTCCTCGCAATAACACATTATGCCGTTCTGCAAGTAAGGCATACTTCAAACCTATGTATTATCAGTAATATAATTAGGCAATAGAGTCTAGCTATTCGAGCTCAACCAAACACACAAGCCCTTAGTTAGCTTTGAGGATTATGGTAGACCTAGATAGAAAATGTCTCTGTAGAAAAAATCGACCAACGTATTATACCTTTTTTTCAAATTAAGATCTACGTTCTCATAAATCTTTATATACAAAAAATCCAACAATGAAAAGAACAAAATCTTGTTTCAGAGTTTCATGACCTAATCTTGCTGCAGTATCATTAACTCTTTCTAAGAAAAGTAGAAAGGTGTTTGTTTATGCATTCGGCGATGCAATTAATATGACAACTAGCTTCAAACTATTTAATTCTTGAACCAGTTTGCAGCGGCAGATATAAAACCAAAACAACAAATTTATTTGTTGTTTTGGTTTTATATAAATATTTAGTTTTATTTAAATAAGTAGCTATGGGAAAAGTAAGACGATTTAATTGGTAGGTACATTTACAAAATGACCATGCGATATATTAGCGTTCTTATAAAGCGAATCAAAACGAAGAAATGTAATCTTCATTTTGGTCATAACAAATCAATGTTTTAGGCTTCTTTAAGCGAGTGTCAAGAAACAATGTATGTGCCTTCATTATTCCAAGCTAGGTGAATAAAGCGACTCTATTGGTTCTGTCTCATCACTGGTAAAAATGCATCCTTAATATCGTATTTCATTAGCAAAAAGTAAACTATCCTTTTCTTTTACTATGGCTTCATAAAATGTATCCCAAATTAGCAATGTTAGTCACTTGTCTAGTAGGTATTTGGTGGCGGACCGACACGACTGGTGAATGTCTTTTGGGTGACCTTATTTGAACTCTAATCTAAGTATCACTCCATAGACAGGTGATATCGTTCTCCTTGGATATAGGTATCTTTATGTTTAAGCTATTTTTAGATAGCGATTTGTTTATTTTTTTAGTTTTGGTTGGTTTTGGAGGAAATGTCATGGTTTACTATACTCGTAGAACTTTGTTCTGGTATTTCCAATAAAATTTTCAACGTTTTCTACCATTGTAATAAGCAATCTACAAACACAGAACTACATAATATAGGTACCTAACTTATATTTTGTAGTTCTGTTTTTGTACGTCCTAATATTAACTACCGTCTCAATTGCTATGGATTTTGAAACGAAAATTTCCTGTGGCCTTCTACTGATACAACTGTCACTGAACTCGCTATAGGTTCCAAGTTTAAAAAATATACCTATTTCAAAAATTTTAGCACAAAAAAGCCTACCTTGCATTGAGGATCGTCATCCGTGATATTATAAATATAAGCCAGATTCTCTCCTTCATACAGCGCGTTGATGAGACCGGACAGGTTTCCATTCTGTCTGTTAGTATCAGAGATCACGTAGAGCCACTGTGCTTGAGAGTTGGCCATGCGCAGCTCCCGAGCGGTGTCGGCCATTGTTGTCATGACGTCAGTTGTCACTATTGCGATGAAATTCTCCCCTGAAAATTACTGTTCCGTAAAATGTATCCTTATATATCCGCTATAATAATACTTATAGCTGAAAATTGCAATGTCTGAAATTTTACCATAAAAAATGTAAGTAACAATTAATTATTGTGTTGTCAGAGCTCGGGTCTTAATCATTAATTGCCGTAGAGGTAGGTAAAGACTAGCGCTACAAGTGGTAAGGATGAGAAAACTATCTACTCAAGAGACTATGTATACACTTATTTATTTATTTATTATTATTTATTTTTCATAATAGATTAAGATACGAGATATCCTAGAGAATACTATGAGATGTCTTACCTACTAAATAACTTGAAATTACCAA
Organism: Xanthorhoe spadicearia; assembly: GCA_947086425.1. Taxonomy (NCBI): domain Eukaryota; kingdom Metazoa; phylum Arthropoda; class Insecta; order Lepidoptera; family Geometridae; genus Xanthorhoe; species Xanthorhoe spadicearia. The sequence goes on along the minus strand of OX352202.1, from coordinate 9,226,765 downwards.
TATACTTGACGGGCAGTTTAGACAGCACTCGATACATCTCCTTCCGTCGCAGATACTCATTGATCTCGTGCTTCATCTTGAACACGGTGACGGAGACCGGCGGCGCGCTGTCGTCGTCGATCTGAGATGTTAGGGACTGGACCACGCGGGAGACCATGTCGCGACCTGACGTTAACAAGGGGGGTTTGAAGGGAATAAAAGCAGCGTCAGAGCTGCTCTACATCCAATCTATACCTGTAGGTAACCTGTGAAACTTACTCAACGTTTCATCATGTAAAATCACAGCAGACTTCCACTTAAAGGCATTCTCCGTCCTCAGATCCAGCAACAACTGAGGCAGTTCCTCCCCAGGGTCGGTGTACGTCACGGTGATGGCCTCACGAGTCGGCAGTCGGGGGCAGTCCACTTCAGTCAGTGCGAAGAGTAGGAGCCCCTCTTCTTGTGTACGGGAGAATAGGGACCAGGTGTCCTGGCAAGATGCAATACTAAAGACTGCTAGGAAACCTGTATGACATTTTAGGTACGTTTTACCTCTTTGGTTGATCTTTTTTTATTGTTACCTGGGGGCTTACCATGACGTATTATTTAACAATTCAGTTCAGGTTTTAACTGTCCAAACTTTACGTCAGCGCCTTAGCTTACGACAACAGCGGGCTTACCATGACCGTTTATAGCGATTCAGTTTAGGTCCAACTACGAACCAGTTTTGACGTAAAGTAAGGCACTGACGTAAAGTTTTGACAGTAAGGCAGAACCTAAACTGAATCGCTAACACCTCATGGTACGGCTCCTGTTCATAATATGACCTAAACTCAATCGCTTTTAACGGTCATAGTAAGCCTACAGGTAAATCTAGGTATCTCATTAGATACGACTGTTTTAGATTCGTAGGTTAAGTTAATTAAGAAAGGTTGCTCCATCACGCAATCGTGTTTGTTTGTGTTATGGTCAGAATAATAATAAAACATCGTTCATTTGAAATACCTATTCTACTAAAGTATTAATGCTACTTACTAGCATAGTCAATTGGTACGAAAACCTAAACCATAAAACTTTGAAAATGTGCAAATAATATAAAGAAAACCTATCTCGAGACAATAGAATAATGATGACGTACAACTCTATTTAATTGCAAAAAAACAATGCTTTAAAAAAATGGCGCCCAACGTGGGGCCATCGAATTTCAAACCTTTATTGAGGCTGATGGATGTCCAGGAGTAGTAATGTACGTGCACGCCGCCGTGCTTCAGCTCAACCCTGGCGAGCTCCTTGATGTAGTCCTTCAGTTCGTCAAGAACTGCCTGGTATTTCTCGCCAAGATAGCCTCGGTCTAGGACTATAGCTACAAATGTGTTTTTGTAAATTATAGGAACTTTATATAGGAAGTCTACATGGAGTCGCTTTTCACTACTTAATATGTACTATTGAAACATAACACCTTACCCCAATGAGCGGTTCCAAGGCTTTTATGGATCATCTCCCTTCTTACTTTAGTCTGGTACAATATTCAAAAGAAGTAGGTAAACCATAGGTACTAATATGACAGGTAATATAATAGGTACACTAAGTGGCACAAAATTGGCGCCCAATACGGGTATATAAGTGATGATTTCATCTCATTTTGGTTTAGATGAGTATAAGTACCTACCTACACTGTGAAAGTAGATACCATTTTTTTGGGATTAATACAGACTTACCCCATTATGCATATTCGATCTAAAACCTGTATTAGCTAAAACGTATATTAAATCTGTTGCTATCTCTTTTCGTTGACATATGAGTGACAAGAAAAAAACGTTCTAAAACGTTCCTAAAACCTGTATTAAATTGTCAAGTTTTTATGAATAAACCCCTAACACTTACCTATGGAAGCATTTGCTGTAATCAGAGACGGAAACTCTTCTCCTTTCACACTTACAAACAAACAAACAGAACAAGCTACCCAAAACTGCATCCTGCTTCGACACAATCGCACTACTGAATGACACACTAGATTCTCCAGTCATAATTCGTAAAAATATTTCTGATATCTGTAGACAAAAGTCGTTACTATTTAGGGTTTCATAAATTGAATTTGGAACACGTGTGGCATGTTAACATTGATTAGGGTTGGAATGAAAGTCGGTAGCTTCTTGAAGCGAAAAGCCTATAAATACAGGATGTTCCGAAAAATGATTGTGCCCCGTGGCAAACCCCTGTAGCGATTAGATAAACACACTATCGTTAATCTTCTTTACTTTTCATTTCATTTTCTAGGCGTAGGCAGAGAATACAATACAAACAAAGTTTTTCCTTGGTAGGTAGATACAAGATATCTCACTATATTAGAACATCAATACTAAGGCTCGTATTCAGAGACAATTTTGAATCGTGAATCGTTTCTCAAGCGGTGATCATCACTCAAATTCTAAACAGAACTGACAAAAATCCATGCTTGAGCTTAGACACAACAAGTCTGAGAGAAGGTCTGTTTACGAGCCTTAACCTAGTAGATAGATATTTTTTGGATGTGAATCACCCTATATTCTAGTTAGAAGCTCGCGAAAGGTCAGTAGAGCTGATTAAACATTAACGTTTATTACTAGTAATTGGCCAGGTGGGAAGGGAATAAGAATCAGCGCCTTCAATTATGACATCATGGTATTGTATTCGTCATAGATTTATAGGCACGAAACAGGTAGGTATGTTACTTGATAACTACTCAGGATATTATTATCTAGGCGATCTTTACTGATTAAACCCACTAGTAATGATACTAAGTAGGTGTTCTCCCAATAAAGTACCCAGGAAGGAAGATACTAAATGGGTTACACTTATCAATCCCTCTAGTATTTGAACTTAGAATAATAGGGATAGGTAAGACTGTTTTTACTACTCGGTTGTATCTAGTAGGTACCCTTACAAATACAAACCTAAATTTATATAAAACGATGTGAGTTTTTACTTGGAAGGTACAATGAGAAATTAGTACAAGGATGGGTCACTTCGAAAATGCCAATCCATAGCCTAGATTTTATTAAGTAGGTGTAAGTAACAGTACCTACTTACCATTATATGTAGGTTCTTAGTTAATTTTTCTGTGTTTATTAAGGTCGTAAGATAACACAAAAACCTATTCCTACTTTTATACCAAAAACAGAAGTTCATTTAATTTTTTTAACTAAAAATTCTTTCATTGGAACTAATAATAATAATTACCTTGATAAGATGCAACCTAATACATTGCAGTTGCTAAAGCCATATTATAATAAATTGAATTTCGTGGAATTCATTTCTCGGGTGCTCCTTCACTACACCTACCTTCACTACACAGCTTCCTTTTTTTTCTTTTTTCTTTGTTCTTGTCTTCGCACGGCTTGTGCATTTAACCACTCTCATGTTTAGGTATAGTAATTTCAACTTTACAAATACACAATACAAATATATTCTATGATACATACATAATTAGATACATAAACATAATATCCCCCATTCCCCTTGCCTCAGTAAAAGATGTGGAACTATAATGAAGCTTAGTATACTTTTTGAGAGAACTCGAAATGCAATGATATCCAGTTTTGTTTCATTTGCCTTCACCTATTGTACGTTCACGAACAATCCACCATTATTACTACCTATTAACATTCGATAGAACACAAGATTTGGAAAATAAAACAAAAGGACAACATGACTTCTCAAATTCCCGCCAAAAAGCCACTTCACTTCTTTTGTATGGCTTCTGTGATTTCATTCGATCACAAGATTACTTCGTTTCTCTAAAAAAAAACAATTGTCATTGATGTCTTTGTCAAGTGATATGACTTTGACATTACAAACAGTGAAGTAAAAACGTAAACAAACAAACATTTCGCTGACCGATTCTTCTCTTCCAATCTGATTTTCAAATCTAAACAATGCCTGCAGAATACAGTAAAGTTTTTATCACAGTTGGAACCACAAGGTTTGATTTACTTTGTGAGTATATAATGATGCCGCCTATCCTGCGAGCTCTAAAGAAAATCGGCTGCAAAGAAATTGTGTTTCAGATTGGCAATAGCGATACGGAGCCAGGATCTTACGAGAAAGAAGGTATAAAGTTGAGTTTGTACAGATTTAAGGATAATATTCAGGATGATATAAAGACTTCTGACCTCGTTATAAGCCATGCGGGAGCAGGCAGTTGCTTAGAAACTTTGGAGTGGAAGAAACCTCTTCTTGTGGTTGTGAATGAGGACCTCATGGATAATCATCAACTAGAACTGGCTGAGAGACTTCAGATAGATGGTCATTTATATTACTGCACTTGTGCTACACTAGAAAGTACACTGCATGATGTTGACTTTAGCATGTTGAATCCTTTTCCCGAAGCTAACCCAATTTTATTTATAAAATATTTGGACAGTGTCTTCAGAATAAAACAGACAGCTAAATAATTTTATTAGGATAGAAAACTTGACCCATAACTCAACAGCTATATTCTATCGTGACATTATACAAAGCAAATTGAAAGAAGTGAAATATAATATATGTATTACACTTTATTACAACTTTCCGTAAAATACTCTGTATTCACGACTGAACTCCACCTAATTATGAATTTGTCTCATTTTAGATGTAGAAGTTTAGTATCTTTGATTTAAATCTATTTGTGTATAAATAATGCTATACCTACAATAAAATCATTCTTGATCATAATCATATAAAAGGAACAAGGGACCAACTTAAGTATAAAAAGGTGCTATAATAATGTAAATAAAATATCTTACTGTATAATTTTATTTTATTTCAAAAAATACAGATCAAAAAGTCCACAAATCAAGTCTATTTAAATTACAAACAGAAATAGGTAATAACTTACAGAACAGAATAGAATAGACAACTATGTTAAAGTACAATACCATGTTTTAATCGAAAATATGACTTCAATCAAACCCTAATAATCACTAAAAACAAGCAACATATAAATGATAAAACTCCTTACTCTTTAAAGGAAAATAGGTTTGATTCTTTGTAATCCATCTTTTTTAATTTAGTGAAAACACAAGTAAATCAACAAAAATGCTATTTATGTAAATAATGATGAAACATATAAAAATTATATCATCAAACATTGATCATGAGCAAAATTAGTTCCATTTACTTTTATAAGCTACTTAATTGAAAAGTTAAGTTTAATAACTGAAGTTATACTCTCATTTAAAACAACAACACAATTTAGACTAGCTTCTTAGCTTCGAAGAAACTCTTGAGATGTCTCATCTGCCAGTATCCAATGGCGACTAGGACTCCAGTCTGCAGAAGACTCCACCAAAGCACACGCTGGTTTGTACTCTCAGAGGTTTGTCTGAAGCGCTCTTCACGATGCTGTAACATAAAATTTTAATACCAATTAAGTGATTATTTACAAACAGTCTCTACATTTTTTCAAGTTAACTAACAAATTGTAAAACTTACTGTAACCACAGGTGTACTAATGAAACCTAGGATTTTAACAAGGATAAAATTTAGCCTATGTGCATTCTGAAAGTGCACAATGAGTGAAATTATTTTTGAAATAAGATGAAGATAAGAAGTTCAGAGATTTTTATATTTTTTTCCTCTAGAAACAAATAAAAGAACTTCACCTCTTTCTAATATTGAGATATCAATTCAGTGATTGCCAGTTTTGTTTATTTTTTATGGCTTACCCTCTGGTAGCTTTGCTCCTTGGTGATCTGATGGACTTGATCAAGCAGCTGTCGGATCCTCAACTGGAGTTCAGTCAGCTTGTCCTTCTGTGCTACATTGGCATAGTCTATTGCATGCTCACCGACTTGGATATCAAGGTGCACCTAAAAATGTTAAATAGTCAAGTAAGACAGGAGCTTAAAAAACCTCACAGTAATCTAATTAAGAACAGTAATCTTCATAATCATATAACTTACATAGGTCTATGACATTATCATTTTACTAAATGTTGTGTAGGTAGCTATGTGCTACCTACACAACATTTAGTAAAATACCTTAGACAAACAATTATTTACACAAGTGTTGTACTGTGTGTTCTTACCTAAGAAAATGTTTTATTTCTGTAAGAGGTTGCATTAAAATTCTTGATAATTAAATTGAATTAAGAAGTAGTATGTCAAGATGAATGGGTATCTGAGTAATCTCCCCAATTATTGGCCTTAGCCAGAAATTAAGTTGTCTTTGTAAATATTTAGCATACGTCTGATGCGGCTATAATTACTCACTGAATGGTTCCACTGGAGAGATCTGTGGGACCAACATGGTCGAAAATCCAATAAGATCGTAAAATATTTACTTAGTAAATACATCAATACTCACTCTAAGTTGAGATCCAGCGAACCATGAAGTACTGTTAGAGTACATGCATATAACATGTTCGCCCGGGACATGAGATGTGAATGAGATCATGCCCTCGGATGAGTATACTCTTGACAGTACAATCTGGTTGTTAGGGTCCCGGACATCAACGTGCATGCCTATACCAGGCGTCGACGGCATGAACCCACCCGACCGCGGGTCATATAGCTCCACTTTGTAGTTTACTGGAAAAACACGGTATTTCTTCAAACTAGTTTCAGCGATAAGGCTCTAAATAAAATACTAAACAAGACTTGGGTGATAAAAGTAGTTAGTTTAGTTACAATAAATAGAGTAAGAAAATGGTTAAGGAATATTATTTATAGGAAAATAGACAAAAAGCACTGAATTAGTTTACCAATAACAGTCGTGTCGTCTGGAACTTCTTCTATGAAACATTTTCTTTCGCCTTCAGCTATGTGGAAATATAAAGCTGAAGCTGTGTCTAGGACTAGGAATAACGCTAGAATTGAAGAAAATTTGAATAATTCCATTTTTCTGAAATAAATTGCTATCGGCGAAATGCACAGCAGCCCAAAAACGCAAATGACATTTCACATCACATCACACGTCATCGACGTTATGTCAAATCAGTAAAAAATAAAAAAGGACTTAGTTTTGTTGAGCTCTTTCTAACATTGCAATTTTTGTATGTACACATCCTGCTTTAGCGATTAAAGTCTTGGAACATTAAAATCTGTGTTGGAACAAAACTATTATTTTTGAATGATGACGTGCGTGACGTGAGCTGACGTTTCACTCTATTCACTTTACAAAATTGTGTTTTTGTACGCAAATATTGTAAATCGATTTGCGATCAGTAAACTAAATATCAGTAAAACTTGCACTAATATTACTTTAAAATTATTATGAGAAAACCTCAAAATCCATTACTACAAGCAGTTTATTAAAATAGTTAGAGGTTATTTTTATTATTGTTAAAATATTCGGTGACCACAAAAATGGATCCATTCATAATAGCAGCTATTATCAGTGCTATAGTAATTCTCATACTCTCTGTAGCTTTCTTACGAGTGTCTCAAGTCAAGCCGCAACGTAAGTATCAATTCAAAGACAAAGAATCGTTAAATTATCATGTAAACAAAAACACTACAGTGTACTGTGTATTATACCAGCTGCTGGTAGACCGAGGGCTGTTGCGCCTAGAGATGGAGGCCCTGGAAGAGTGCAAGCTGTCAGGAACCAGCGAGCCAGAATGAGAGCCAACGGTGAGTTCCTAACTTTTCACTGGTAAGCCAAAAAAGTTTTTATTATGCAATAAATATTTGCAACAGATCAATAACCACAAAGTTAGAGTTTTTATGTGATAATTAACCAATCCCATACATAACACATGTTATACAAAGGAAGGTTCCATACAGATAACCTGTTTGAAGTATTCATAAACTTGGTATCCTATATGAAAAATAGACTAGGTAGGTTATTTGTTTGTCACTATAGTTTAAATAAAGCTAATATTTTCAGCCGCCCGGCACCAGGATGTAGATGAGCCTGAAGACATCCAGGAAGCTGATGAGGAGAACGCACAGGATGCTCCTCAGAAAGTTGAATTTGAAGACAAAATGGGTGCTAAGGTATGAGAGCATGAATTAGGCACTGTTTTGTAAATAGAATGTCTGACTTATACAGCATTTTAGGTGCTGAAAAGATTAAAACAAGAATTTCTTTTATTTTTTTAAACATTTATAAAGTCTATTACTATACTCGTATTTGTATATCCATCAAAGACTAGAAAACTTTCAAGAACTCAAACCATTTATAAATAAATATCTTTGGACATTCCACACAGCATCATCTAGTCCCAAGCTAGGCAACTACGCGACTGATATACTACATAAAGCTACTATGTTTTTATTTGTTCACAGAAACGGGCGAAACTGGAAGCAAAAATGGAAAAGAAAAAAGCCCGTGAAGCAGAAGAGCAAATGCGTGAGATGCGAAAGATAAAGGAGGAAGAACAAGAGATGGAGAGGAAAAAAATTGAAGAGAAAGAAGAGGTATATATACCTACATTAATGAATTTATTAACAACCTTAAATACCTTTGTGACTGCTGCAGCAGTGATGCATTAAGAATTAGATTATGTACTATATATGAAACTGTTAATAAATAAAGGCTTTGAAATTGAAAATTAAATACTTTTCATAGGAAGAGGAACGCCTACGCGAAGAGGCCGAAAAGAAGGCGGAAGAAGAGAAAAAGAGGCGCGAACAGGAAGAGTATGAAGCTATGAAGGCCGCGTTCTCTGTGGAAAGCGAGGGTTTTGAGGAAAATGATGAACAGGATCAAGACAGCTTGTTGCGGGATTTCATTGACTATATCAAGGTAAAATGGAATGTTGGCTTCTGCAAAACATGTATAGTCGACAAAGAAATTGGTTTACCACTCTAAGGCTGAATATCATTTGCACGTACAAAACATCAAGGGCTATTTTCGCTTGACAGATTGACCTGCTACGTCAGAATCTGTCATTCAGTAATCCTTAGCGAATAATTATGTTACTGGGAGATGTCATCAAAAGTGGTAAACCAATTTCTTTCTCGATTAGCTGTAATCTACATTCTAATTTTGTTTTCTAGGCTCAAAAGGTGGTTCTCCTGGAAGATTTAGCGGCGCATTTCAAACTTAAAACTCAAGCAGCTATTGACAGAATCACTGATCTACAAACTTCGGGGGAGCTGACTGGTGTTATTGATGACCGAGGGAAATTCATCTACATTTCACAAAAGGAGCTGGAAGATGTCGCCAAATTCATAAGACAAAGGGGAAGGGTGTCCATAACAGACCTAGCTGAGAGCAGCAACGAATTGATTAATCTAAACCCTGTCACCGTACCATAAATACTCCATTCAAAGACACTTCATAGATATTTATTTTTCTATGTAAATAAAACAATATGTAAATACAAATTTTTATTAAACTACAAATGCAAATCAATCATCATTTATTTCATAACCAAACATATCCCGACCTTGCTCTATCAAGATTAGGCAAGACTCCTTGATTCTTTCTAAAATCTCCATCAGTTTGTTCTTAGTGAAGACTTTGTACAAGCATCTGTTTTCAGCAGCTATCATATCACTCAGTTTCACAGCTTCCTTGTGGTTCTCAACATCATCAGTGCTCTGCAATATCTTCAAAATGAGGATTACAACTTCTGGGATGCAGAGGCGTCTGAGATTTTCCAGCTGTTTGATTCTATCTTCTTTTTCCTCTTCAGTGAATTTTGATGATGTGATACTGTCATTTTCTTCTTGGAGCCAGCCGCCTGGGAATATAAGGACATTGTAGAGCAGGCTCTTTGTGTGACGTGATTGGTGCATCACTGCATTACTCCAGCGAGCCTTCTGTTGTTCCACTTGCGCACACCTTTGTTCATGATATACTTTGTCAGAGAATGATGCATCAGGTGCCAATGGTTCTACATCTTTAGGTTGACCACTTATGAAATGTCTGTACCATGTGGCAAAACCTTCTAAAGCTTCCAAATATGCCTTTAAACACAGATGCTCCCTTAACTCTGATGAGTTAGAGTTCACTTTTGTAACAAAATCTGGAAACATCTTGTTGACATTAGCAACACACGCCAAGGCTGCATCTGTGTTTCCAATGAAGATGAATGTACGAATCATGGCATTGCTCAGCCAAAGTGCTTCTTCCATCTGATTCGGGATCATGGAAAGCCATTCCAGAGATGAAATAACTTTGCCAATCAAGATTTTGTCCTTCTCAACTGCACTGGTTTGAGTAATGGTATAATCCAAATTGCCATAGCCTTGTTGGATGTCTGAGATAGCCTTTTTTATGGCAACTCTAGCTGAAGCTGAGACATCAACTCCTGCACTAGTGCCTGCCTTCACCACCCCTTGTCTGTAGTCACTTTTATGGATATGGTCCATGAGGTCAGCATATAGAGCAATCTGTCTATCCACTGGTACAGTTGATGTGTAATAAGCAATAAGTTCAGGACAGTCCACAGAACCATCTATGAGTTTGTCAATAAGTTGAGAGACATATTTTTCCAGAATTTTGTCTCCTATATCATGCTGAGGATCTTTACCCATCAGTCTCATCACCAATATAAGGTGGGCAAGGAATCTGATGAATCTTTCTTCTCCACAATCAAGCCATTCAAGGGAATCTTGCATGATGGCTCTCACATGACCAAGCATTAAGTGGCGTTGGCAGGTCTGGTAGTGGGATTCCCTTTTGCCATCCATCAATGCTTTCACAGCACCAAAGACTTGTTGCAGTGAAAGTTCTTCTGTCTGCAGTTCCGACTGTAACAGTTCCAAGACATCTGGTGAAGTTGTGTTGGCTTCAGCAGTAGCATGATGTTCTCTCAAAAATCTATCAACTCTTGTCTCAATTTGCACTTTCAGATGAGCCCAGAGCAAATCTTCCCAACTGCTTTGACATGCAGGCAATGTGCTCTGTAGATGGCCACTCAATATGCCAATAGTAGCTCGGTAATGGATGTTTTCAGTTATATTGTTAGCAATACCTAAAGCACACCACTTCCATAGATCTCTTGATGGGTTGCCTGATATTTCTAGTGGACCATTTTCTTCTCTGGGTAAGTAATCGAGCAACATCCAGCCTTGCAATACTGCCCCTCGCCATGCCTGCCCTGCGCTGATGCACAAGGATACTGCTTCTCTGAATTTACCACATCTAACTTCAGTAAATATCCTCTTGCACAAATCATTATCATCCTTCTGATCATCTGAATGTATTATTTTCTTTTGTCTCCGAGGTGCATCTGGGTCCATACAAGTGATCATAGATTTATTTTTCTCTTTGTTGAACAAGCTGTTTCCAACCAACAGTTGGTGCAATGTGTTACTCCAATGAACATTGTTCCCGATGATAGGAGCAGAGGTTTTGGTGGTCTCTTCCTGATAAGCTGCTGTAGCCTCCAGCCAATCCACTATCAGCTGAAGTAGTCTTATCTCTGAATCACTTCTAAACAAAGCACTCACTAATGTTTTCTGAGATAGTGTGGGCTCAGTCAGTAAGCTATCAATTGACTCTGGATGTTCAATTAGTGAGTCTGAATACAAGCAATGTAGAAGTTTCCACGTGTTAGCCTCCTCCGCCAGCCAGTAGTTCTGCGCATTGTACCTGTTCCACGGGTCTACTAGTTCCAGGGAATCACAGCAGACTTGAGATAACCTCGCTAATGTCTCCAGTACTTCACTCGGCCGGCTAGCTTGTATTATTTCAAAAAAGGCTTCATTCAAACCATCACCGGCATTTCCAGAGTTGATAATTATTGAAGATTCGTCTAAAACCTGTCTGAGGCTGGTATCATTCAAGTTTTTGAAAATAGATGTTTCATTGAAAATCGGCGACAAATTCAAAGTATCTTCTCGTTGCAGAAGATGTCTTGATCGTTTACCTTTCAAAGGCGTGTGTTGGATTGAATGATGGCTCAAATCAAAATTTCTAGCCATTTTGCCACCAGTGTATTCTGTAATTTCAGAACTTTTTGTTTGTTTTGTTCACAATTTCACATCACAATTACACGATCACTCACATTACCCGCCGAGATCAGTGTTGCCAGATGCCTCAAACCTTTTATCTGTATTTATTACTGCTAAAATCTGTATAAAATCTGTATAGTCAAATAAACCAAAATATAATGATTTATCATCATCATCATTGCTTCTTTTGTAGAAAAGGGAAAAGTACTAACGTGATAACGTTTGATTATCGTTTAATAAATTAAACAATAGGTACAATACATTAATTAATAAAATTAACTTAATTATCATACATAATACATAATAAGTAATGTAACATTAAAAACATTTCAAACATTAATTAAAACAAACAACATATTGAAAATCAGACATTCGCAATAAACGAATTAAAAATTACCTTCTTTATTATTTTCGTCAATTATAAAAAAATAAATATCCTTTGACATTTCACACAATCTTGTCCCAAGTTAAGCAATTTAATGCTGTGTTATGGTAACCAGATGACTGATTTACTACTTAGATACATTTTTTTTGTAAATACATACATTATAGATAGAATACGCCCAGACACGGAACAAATATCTGCAGAAAATACATACATTTGTCCCGCATTATCGGGGATCGAACTCACCACCTCCGCGTCTCAGCCGAACCTTCGCCCACTGCGTCACAGAGGTCGTCTCGGAGTCGATATTATATTTTTGTTAACCATAAATAATAGAATCATGCAAAGAATGTGTGGTAATAGGCATGTATTTTTTGCTTAATCAACCGAGTTAGAAATCTCTGTATAAAAATCTGTATCCAGTGCTAATCTGTATCACACATCAAAAATCTGTATAAATACGGAGAAATCTGTATATATGGCAACACTGGCCGAGATACCGTGCAAGGTGCGGGACGTGCGGGTGCGGATTTCTGACATTGACAGCCAAAGGAGTAAACGATCATAACAAGTTTTTTTCCAGAGTTTTTTATACTCCAAAGCATAAAACTGCAACAGCATTATATGGCAGTATCCCTAGAAAGAAGGAGATAGAAGTATAAAATTCTAAGACCGTTTTTCACTCCATGTCCTATTTTACGTTCAGAAACCATGTTCTGAACAATTTTACGAAGCCCATTCAAAGAATTTATTCGATGAAATTATTCATTTAATAAAATTAATTTAACAGTAAAAATTCATTGTTAATATGTTATTATGTAAGACTCAAAATATAAAATAAAAATGAAGTAGTAATTTTTTAATTTTACTTAATGACTAAAAGTCAACTTGGTATTGGTCTCCGAACATAACTTGAAGAAGTTTGGAAGAGCAAGCAGCGATTTTGAAATCACCTTGGCTGGCTTGGTAAGAAAATTAGGAAAAACAAAGACCACGATTCAATATCCTATTCTATCACAACCAACTCCCTAAAATTGCGTAAAATCTAGGACCCATTCAGTTTCATAGACCTACCTATCACATGCCCCAAACCCACCACCTACCAACAATCCTTGTTGACTTGTTTTTGATTTTGGGTACAAATCATTTTTGATTCTAATTCCAAAATTACCAATAAACACCTTCAAATGCCTACTTAGGTTCTCAGAAAAATACAAATAGTCATCAAAATAAATCTTGCCTCTTTTGATTTAACAAACATAAAATAGTAATACCTACCTACCTACTATAGCTCTACATCATTTACGTTAGTGGTCCTCCAATAACATAAAGTTATTACAAAAATATCCCTTTACTTCTCTTATTTAATCATCAGACCATTGAAAACATAAGAAATTCTATTACATGTAAACACAGTAGGTACAGTCATCTCAAAAACTGGTTAAAAAGTTCACAATGCGTTATTATTATCTAAAAACATTTAAAAACTGAAATTATATCAAAATCAATATCTAAGTAAGTATCTACATACTTACCTACTCATTTCCAATCGTTTTTAATAGTAGGTAAGCAAATAAGAATTTTAAATTATTACTAAATTGAAATAACAAGGTTCATCTTAAAACCATAAAAAACTGTATGTTAGGTATAATAATATTTAAATACCTACCTATTGGGGTATCAAAAACCCTAAGTTATAAAATGGATCTGACTATCACCAAATACCTACCTATCTTATTTTTTTAATAAATTGTAAATAAATAATTTAATGTGTGTGTGTGTGTGTTTGTCATTTGTCAATAGGTATCAATCCTCATTTTAAGTATTTTTTCACACCTATTTGAATACTTTTAAGAACATTTTATGAGTACATAATGATGTACCTACCTTGTTAAAATGTAGGTACTTATAATAAGTACATACTTACTTATATGTATAATTTAAAAAATAACAACGAAAATGCATTTCCAAGTTAAGAGACCAAAATCAGATATTTAGATAAATAGTTTTCATCATCATCATTCGGAGCCTGATATCTCCCACTGCTGGGTATAGGCCTCCCTTTCTTTGGTCCTGTGCTTGCCTGATCCACAGAGTTTTACTAGTCTTGATATTGATAATTATTAAAATACACATAGAAATTGATAATTATTAAAATATTTTGATTTTTTTAATAGCAATAACCAAAACTAAACTGCCACTACTTAATTTCAACAACTGTACAAAATATACATTAATTTTCCATTACATTATTGATAAAGTAATTTTTTCAAACTACATAGGCTCATGGGTATATTAGACCCTGACCGAGGTACTGAGCAAAGGAATAAAATTAAATTGAAAAAAAAAACTTTATTTTCAAAACCTATCTAGGTCCTATTCCAGTTAACTTATTTCTTACTACCTATATAGGTAGGTATATCTCTTGTAAATGTAGTGGGTTAGTAACTCTCTTCTTGCACTCATTTGAAATTAAGCACAGGCTATAGAGTGCATAAGACAGTCTAATTTCTCTTCATTCTGCTATTCACTTGAAAATGCTTTATTTAGACTTGAATGCTTTATCCATACAGTGTAATATTTTAAGAAAAACAAAGTTTTCTTTTTTTTGACATTTTGTTTCATGACAATATTATGTTCATTTTTGTGTCAATCTAAATGTCACTTGGTCACTTGTTATTTTGCCTGGACATTATAATCTTCAGAGTTTGGGATTTTTGTATTAGAAGCAGAGAATTACAGGAATAATAAAGTTTTATAGTATTTTAGGTTGATGTTGCTGATCAAAATGGAATTTGAGAGGATCAACTTGTTTACTGCCTGCAACAAAATGGAATGGAACATATTTCTACAGGTAAGTTATTTTGTACAAAAAATATTATTAAACTTAAATAAAGGAACAAAACTGCCAATTGCTTTGCTATTGAAACAAATTAATGCCAAGCAAAATTGAAATTTTACTGATGTGTATAGTTTACTTCTAAGAAATAGTATAACTTGGTTGAAAAATGTTTAAGTAGGTAAATATAAGTAATATATAAATTTTTGACTGTGAGGTGTATTAACAAAATAAAATAAAACAATTATTTAAATAATAGGTAGGTAGGTATGTACATTATGCTAAAGAAGAGTAGAGAAAAATTTAAAAATATAGCTTGATTCCTACTGACACACTCACACCGAAAGGAGTGTACAAAGTGTACAAACCAAGATATAGATCAATACCTAGTAGGTACATAGCTTATGCTTGAGAACCTAAGACCAATATTTTATTTTTTTGAGATCAAGATTATTCACACTCAACAAAGATAAATAATAAAAACATAGCACTTAGTAAATAGATTATAAAAAATAATAGATGAATTTAATATATTTACCTAAGTAGGTACTCATAAAAATTAAACCAGTGTTAGAGAAAATGAGAGCATACAGTACAGTACCTCCCATTTTGCTGCATACATATATAGGTACATATTCAAAATCATTTTATTCGAGTGCCTACCCGTTACCTAAGTAGAAATTATTTCATGCAGCACAGTTAGGTACTTAATTCAGATGCAGGCACTGCTAATTGAAAATTTGCTGTTCATTGTATTAAATATAGCCTGGAATACCTACCTACATCATGCATCATTTTTATGTAGGTATTTGAGAAAGGTTTTAACAGTTGAATGTGAAATTCTAATTGTTAATTTATAATTTTTTGTAGGTTCCATTTGCATTTCAATCACAAAAATAAGGACAAAAATCGATAGCGTGACGAGTTGAGAAGAACTATTTTGCTGTAAATGCAAAGAATTATGTAAAACGGAACGGTTCAAGCTATGTTGCAAAGTTACGTAGAACGGAACGTATTCTGTTACGTTCCAGTGCCATGCGTCGTCCGTCGTATCCATGCATCGTGGGCGAACTTTTTACTAATCACTGTTTTTGTTTTTTGAGGCCTTGAAAAAGAAATGTTGTATTCTACAAAGAATAATAAATAGAGTAGGAAATCAAAACTTTTGGACTTTGAAAAATAATTGTTAAAAACAGTGTGCGGAAGTTGAATGGAACGTTACATAAGTCAAAAGGAAGTTTACTACTTATTTTGCTAAATTATGAAAAAAGCATAGCTACTTCATAAACCTACTAATTTAAATGAGATGGTAATTTATAAATACTCTCAATTAATTTTCTGTTCGCTAATTATTTGATAAATAAACATTACATTTCCATAGAAGTATAAACTAGTTAGTTCCATCTTTTACTTGCGAAACTTTGGAAAACTCGTAATGAATATGAATCTAATCGTTGTATCAAACAAAATATTAATTTAGATAAATATTATTTAATACAATAATAGAGTCTTGCATTTAAATTGCATCATCAATTTGAAACTAATTTGACTTTACCGCGCATGTCAATCGAGGCTCAAGTATTTTGTCAAGGCCGTTAGTGACATCTCTTTCTAATAACATGATATTCCAATATAGCGCTCCCGCTCTTTGTGTCGATGTTCGGTTACTTCGCTACGCGCGCTGTGTGGTTGTGCGCCCGCCCGCCCGTGTGCGGCACAAAAATGTTTCGTCACTAGATGCGTGAGATGCTAGTGTCCACAATAGTGTTTTTGGCCTATTTCCGCCATTATTACTGAATAATTTTCGTAGTAATATAAATTCTTAATATGTGCGCTATCAGAATTCGCTGTGCATTTTAAGTTTTAGTGTAAAACATAGATTTTGTTTAGGTAAATCGTGTAGAAGTGTATCATTTCCTGTTTCATATCGTGCATAAAAACAAGCTACTGCGACCGCTAGCACTCTTTTTGTTATCACGTGGGTCAAATTTCGAATTTTGTAGCTTTCAATATTGAATTCGCTCGTTCACCACCAGCGAAACAGCGTTCATTATGTGTGAAGCGTCGAAATAAACAAAAACCGGCTCGTAACCCTCGTGAACGTTGTTTTTCAGGAGCGCGCCGAATCGGTAGCTAGCTTCCGACGTTCTCGGATCGCGATGGAGCCGGCCGGAGACTGAGGCCCTGGGCTCTCGTGTGCAGTGAAGTGTAGTGATGTGCAGTGTGTGTCGGAACAGTGAATCACAGTGATCGAGTGTTATATAAGGGTCGGGATGAGCTCCCGCGTGCGGGTCGGGTGAGGCTTGGGGCGGCGGGCAGCTCGGCCCGAGGTTCCGGGCATGGCGCCCGCGTTGCCGCTCGCGCCCCGAGACCCGCCCGAGCTGACCCTGGACGCGGTCGACCAGTCCCACCGCAGGCAAGTGCTCGCGTCCGTCGATAACCTCTCCGAGGATGATATGGGCCTCCAGAACCATCCCAACATCATGAAGGAACCCTTACCTCTCGGCGACCAGATGCTGGTCGACCTCTCTGGCAACGATCTGCTCTCGGTAATAAAAACGTTGGAAACTAACAATGATCCCCTCTCGACGGGCGATGCTGAATCTATATTCCCTCTCGACCTGCCAGAGGCGGTTGATTCTGAAAGTGACCCTCCGGAGCAGAAGGTTATGCTCACGCAGGCCCGTATTGAGAGAAGATGTGCTTTCTTGTTGAGAAGATTGAGAATACTGCAGGCCCGAGCTATTGGAAAGAGAGTGTCGGAAGAGGCAGCTCAGACATTTGACAAGTGCACGCGTGGTGCACGTAAAGATGGGGGCGGAAGGCCTATGGGGCTCAAAGCCCTTTTGAAAAGAGTAGAAACCACAGCAACGTTGCAAGCTAGTGCGGCAGCCCGTAGTGTGGTCGGCCCGAAGTATTATAGTGCTGGGACATCAAAACCTGATCCAAACAAAACGGCATCTGTTGGGATATCACCCGGGACCCTCACAGGGCTAGAAGACACTGCATGTGCATTGAAGTCCCACTTGTCTATGGTGAAACATGAGCTGGACTCAGATGCCACGGCCTCATCATCTGGTGCTGAGAGCAACGATGAGGCTGTCACATACAACAATACAAACCAAGAACCATTGCCAATGTAAGTTATTCCACTGCATATAATTGTTAAAAATCTTGCTTTAATAGTTAGTAGCTAGAATATTGGTAGTAAAATTACGTCTCTCTTCCATGGCCATCTCTTCACAGGTAGGCAGAGACCATAGATCTCTAGTTGTTGCAGTTCTGATAGTTTATTCATTTTTAAACACATTATTACAATGAAATTATTTAAGTGTGTGAGAGGGAGGAGTGAATGCTAAAACAAGTGTAAGAATGAAATTAGTAAGAAGCATGTTATGATAATTAATTATGGACTTTTCACTTTACACACACAATAGTTTTAAGTCAGTACAGCTAAAAATAGTTATTGCACAGTACTCAGTGCCTAGTACATTGAACCAATCACCAGGTCAATGATCTCCAAATTGTAATCATGATAAAAATGTAAACATTGTTATCTAACATTTCACAAAGCTTTAGAGACCACTGTTGCTAGGGATTGCATCAGCCATTTCATAACATTTGGTATTTTTGGTTCTAACATTTGGAGTCTCTCCATACAAGATGGCTTTGCAAGATATTTCAAACATTTATTTATTGAATGTGGGCATGTACCAAATATGGATTAGGACATACCTCTGACTACCCCCATAGACATCTTCAAAGGATCTAATAGAATTACATAAAGATCTGAAAGAAGTGTCTACCACTCCCTGGGATACAGTTGTGATCATTTTTCATTATTTATTATTTAATTTACATGATTCTTGTGATGGAACTGGATGAATGAAATTTGAACTTGAAGAAAATTTACATAAACAATATTTGATTGAGCTGGCTTTTGTAAAGTTTGTTTAAAATCTTTCTTAATGGCTTTAGTAGAGAGATTAAGCTGTTAATTGTCATAACTCAAATGTTGCACTTGTGCATGCTTGTGCATTCCCCTTTCCTTGAGAGCTCAGATTTGGAGCAAGGAATAGTTTAGGGCTTGGATTCAGAGCACTTTAGCTAGTGTCTTTGCTCAAGTATAAATTTTTTAACAGTTTGAATCGAAGTGATGATGTTGATGATGAATCGCCATTTGAGACATGATTCATGCTTGAGTATGGAATCTGAATAACTCAAGAATGTGATGAATATCAAAACATTAATCTACTCAGAATTACCGGTTCGCTACCCACCTTCACACTGAGCCTTCACACCAGTGTTAAGGTAGGGAAATTAAATTCCCCGCCTTAACACTGGCGTGAAAGAAATCCCGGCCTTCATACTAGTGTTAAGGAGGGGAACTCAGTGTGAATGACGGGAAAAGGCTAAGTGTGAAGGTGGGTCGCGAAGGAAATTATCGTTACCTATTCTAATCCTCCACAAAGGCTGGCTGCCTCCACTTCTGATAATTTCTATTACAAACCTCTTTAGATATTGTACTGTCCACTTGAGAAACTTAAGATGTTGATTCTTATTATGACAGGAGTATGTCAGAAATTCTTTATTCTTATATTGTTTGTCTTTTCGGATTCAACAATTGGGTTTTATTAAATTCAAAAGGCCTGTTTTGTAATGGAGTCTGGTGTGGCTCAGTGTGATGGTGGGTTGGACGAGAAGTTTTGTATCATTCATAGAAATGGGGGAAAGGTCCTTTTATTCGAAGGACGTCAATATCTTAAACAAAAACTTTATGTGAACGGTAATATCATATGGTTTTGTTGTAATCGGCGGAAAAACATGAAGTGTTCTGGATCTGTAACTACAAAAGTGAGTAAAAGCACATTTTTATTGATTATCTCTTCAACAAGGTAGGTAATTACAATTAGTCTGCGACCATAACATTTTTATTTTCAGAATGATATTATAGTAAAGAAGGTTGAACATAACATGACCTGCGTGCCCAGTTATGCCAACAATGAAGTTTCAATAGCATTGGAAAAGGCCAAAAACGAAGCTCAGTCCTCTGATGATCGTATCACTATGATTTTTAAAAAAACGATGACACCTTTGAAAAACAAAGGTTTAGATTTAGTAACAAATATTCCAACGTTTGACAGTGTCAAACATGCCCTATACAACAGCAGAAATACTGCTTTTCAAGTTAAAAAAACTATATATAAGAATTTCACCGAAGTAGAAGTACCCGCTCAATTCCATAAATATTTATTATCAGATTATGAAGAAAAGGATACCAGATTACTAATTTTTTCAACGGCCGAAGCAAAGGAATTATTGGTAAACATTAAGGAAATATTCATTGATGGTACATTTAAGTCCGTCCCAGGCCCGTTCTACCAACTGATTGTAATACACGGAGATTTAGGGAGCACCTCTGAATCGACTAAAGTAGAGCCTCTCATTTATGCTTTATTGCCAAGCAAAACGGAAGAAGTTTATCATATCCTGTTTGATCTAATAAAAACTGTTATCCCAGAATGGAATCCTGCTATATTACATGTTGATTTTGAACCAGCAATAACGAATGCCTTAAAGAAATTTTTTCCCCGTATAATTATAAACAGATGTTATTATCACTTTACGCAAAGCCTTTGGCGTAAATCAAAGAAAGTTGGTATAAAATCTAAAGTCTGTAAACGCATCGTTCAATTATGTTGTGCCCTTCCACTTTTACCTCCAAATTTTGTATTAGAAGGTTGGCAATACATTACAGCTGAAAGCGTAGTAGATGCAAAAATGCAAAAATTTATAGCGTACTTCGATAAATGCTACATGAAGGCTGAATCAATACGAGAATGGTGCATTTACAACGCTCGACACCGCACCAACAATGTGTGCGAGGCATGGAATGGCGGAATTAATAAAAAAATACATAAAAATTATGTAACCATGGCCAGACTGCTTACAGAAATTTTTATAACGCCGAATTCAAAATTAACTTACACGAGAACATCAAATTCAATACTTCGTGACAACATCATTATTAATGCCCAAATGCAGCTGTTAACCAATGAAATAAGCATTGGGCATTTTTTAGAAAAGCTGCGTTAGTGTCCTTGCTTTGCAGTGCATGTAAAGTGCTCTGTGTCTCGTGAATAAAGGCACGTTTCAGAAGCCACAGCGTTTGATTCCTATCCCAGACAGAACCCGCTTCCGTAACACTATGGTAGTAAGGTGGGTAACGAAGAAATGTTTTAGTCTGCTTTTTGTTATTCCCAACGTTAACACTGTTGAACGAGGTTTTGTTATTCCCAGCGTTAACACTGTTGAACGAGGTTGTGACCCACCTTCACACTGAAATTTGAAAATATGATAGTGTGAAGGCGGGGAAATTAATTTCCCCTCCTTCACATTGGTGTGAAAGCTCAGTGTAAAGGTGGGTCGCGAACGGAATTACCGGCATATTACCCACAAGTATTTTAAAATGTCCAGGATAAAGAGGCAAATTCAAAGATATTTTACTAAGTAGGTACAGATTCGTTATTATGGTTAGCCAACTTTCCAGTTTAGGAAATAACTAGTAGACACCTACATCTAAAACTTATCCAACAAATATTAGCTTCATTTATAACCTTTTTATTCTTAAATCAGGCTGTACCACTGATTAATTATCCAATCTAATTACACCAATATAACCTACCTGTGTCATCTTAGAATATAATTGTTATCTATGTAATTAGAACTTGGACTGTGACATGGTTTTAGCTGTAATTTGATACCACTGTGAACAATACTTGTTGTTACTTAGAGACTGGTTTTCATTGAAATCACGAGTAGTAAACCTACTGTTGTTTGGGTACAGAAAATCTAATAAACAAAATCTTGCCTACCACCTGTCCAACTTGACTAAACGAAACTACTCAGCCGATTTCAAAAATTCTTTTACCGCTGTGTAGGAATGGATTGTCGGGTTGGTTATAGGCATGGTTGGTTGTATTTTATCCCGATAGTTTCGTTATTCCACCCGTACCAAGCCGGGACGTGCTGCTAGTACTTAATAGATATATTTGTATTGCAGTGAGAAACGCGCGTTATGGACATGGCAGCGCGAACGTGCCTCCATAGCATCACGCTGGTGCTGGCTGCAGGCGCAGGTCCAGGAGTTGGATTACAAGATACGTCAGCACAATGAACTGCATAGACAGGTATGTACTATCCTACAGCGGGTAGACTACCCGTGACCTTGAGCGTTCGAAGCGTCGGGACCTAAATTAGTGGTACTTACGTGATAAATGCACGAATAGTCAAACGATAATTAAATATGTAAGGAAGTTATTTTTTGACAGATTGTATGGACAAATGTCAAATTATTACATAGCTAAGGGTGGTATTACACTTATCAAATATCTTTGTCCAATGTACATTTGATCAAAGAAATTGGACGACTTCTTGATGAAATTCTTGATGAAGTCGTCCAATTTCTTTGATCAAATGTACATTGGACAAAGATATTTGATAAGTGTAATACCACCCTAAGCACCGTTTTAAATTGGCGTTTCAGTATTCGAGCGAAATACCTGTGAAACTACCTCGTAACTTCATTGTTATATGAATTGTGACTGCGAAAGTTTAAAAAAGACTAGGGCACCAGAAAATGTTTGCCTTAATAACAAAAATGCTAAGTTACTGCACGTTTGAAAGACGTGGTGTGCTTAGTTTCTCTTTTGAGCCTTTACTCCATTTGTTACTTGTAGTACTTACATAGTACGGTAGATTTGGTTTTGGTACTGCAACTTCAACATAGTATTTCCATCATAGCTCACCAAGCCTAATCGTCCCTGACCTACGTTAACAATGACGTGGCATTTTCCTCTAGATAATTGAGTACACCCGGTGCCGTCGCCACTATTGTTATTCTGTGACCAGCTTTAGTAGGGTTGAACTTTACTTGCCGTGTAACTTATTCTTGTACATATTCGATATTTATATCTATCGATTCGTTGTTTGCGGTTTGCCCTGGATACACCCTATGCTAGCTGTCAAGACGTTTGTCATAATCGAGTTTTTTAGGGCACGCTTTTTGTAACTCATAGAGGTAATGTTACGATTATGTGGTTGGTAGTGTGTGAACTGCGCGCTTTGTTGGGAAATAAGATGAGTCATAGATAAGGTAGATGTTTGTATAGTTATTGCTTGCTGGCATTCTAATCATATCAAATGCGCTGGTACAACAATGATAGTTATCCATTGGTAAAGAAAAATAAGCATTATGTTTTATAAATTATATGACCGGGTATTTATCACGTTACCTTTTTATTATTTATCCCGAAGCATTATGTTTATATTCTCTGTAAGTTGACATTAGCTCAGATGTTTAGGCGTTCTGTTTAAAAAATGAAATAACATTGAGACACAATTTACGCTTGAGTACAGTCTATGAACACAAATCTAAGACCTTTAAAATCTCTATTAAGTACGTAGGTAGGTATATAATTTTTAAAGTTGAATCACAATTTTATCTCTATAAGTAAATAGCCGGTATTCTGTAGGTGATCGTTGACCTTTTGGTGTAGGTACCTTAGATAAACCTTCGATAAATTTTCCGCTTTCTCAATTTGTAAAAACCTTACCAAGAATTATCACAACCAAGTTACTGTTCTTTGCTACAGAAGCAAGAAATTATGCTCGATCTAGTGATCGTAATATAGCCACCGTATAAAGCCTTTCATTGCCCTCATGGTTTTATTAGGGAATTCACAAATACTTTAAAAATTCAAAGCACAGAGCAATACGTTTTTAATGCCGTGATCCTGCAATAGGCATCTAGGCGGGGTCAGTCCGTCCGAGGGAAACCAGTTCAGCCAAGCTGGTCTAATTTGGCTACCACATTCAGATGAATCAAAGTAGTGATACATTGATTAAAATGGCATATACGGGGTCAGTCCGTCCGAGGGAAACCAGTTCAGCCAAGCTGGTCTAATTTGGCTACCACATTCAGATGAATCAAAGTAGTGATACATTGATTAAAATGGCATATATAAGTAGAAACTCGTAGCAATGATAATAGGCATCTAGGATTCAATAAATAATTTTATACAACAGAAGGGCCGTGCTTACACTCTCTTCGCGATAGTTAGGTACTGCTATAAGTTATATCTTTATTCCATCATCAAGGCAGGTTTTTGTAGATCCATCATCCTTATAATTTGAAACTAATTTACCTGTGACTTTACGTTTTGTTTAGTCTATTTTGAATCGGTGAAAGCTTATCTTCGAAGCGTATCTTTGCGTGACTACTGTGTGACTAGGTACTATTATTTTATTCCGTGGCGAGACTACGTGAAACTTGATAAAAGCAAAATAATTATGTACTAACATTAAATAGTCTGGGCTCTCTTAAAACTCAGATACAAGTCGCAACACGTATACCTACGCTCAACAAACACCCGCGTCAAGGCCACGAATCAATAACGAGACGATCCTACGGCGCATTTCTATGTCTCGCCCTTCCCATGCTTTGGTAGCAATATGGAGCTTTGTAATACAAAAGTACCCCTCACGCAGACAACGAACTTCAAAATTGTACACTCCTCTCAAATCTGTGGAGTTCAAATTCGCTTGATCTGGGAAATGCACGCGGAAAATCGTGCTGCCATCGCCGAATTATTGGATAACGCTACGTTAAGGTTGAATTTAGTTTGTCAGCACCTGTAGTTTGATCCGTATAACGATGACGCCCCTATTAATCTCTGCACGATATAGATGCATACAGTAATTATTTCCGACCAGCCAGAGCTCAGGAACCCGGTATTGATCGAGTCCTAGCGAACCTACGTTATTTCATCCCACCTTGTTGCAGACTCTATTTGTATGAGCACAGCTTTAACCTGCACGCTACTTATACGTAGTATATCTACGACTTTTAAGTACGTAGCATATTATTTCTGTCTGAAAGAGCTTTTGAAGATTTTTAAACGAAATAATCAAAAGGTATACTCAAACATCAAACTTCATTGAATTCGATTCAGTTAGAAAATATATTTCAAATGCATTATTAAATTGTACTTGTGTTAATGTGCATAACTTTTTTACAAAAGAATAAGTTTTTTACACAAGAAATAAAACAGTTATAATAACATGTAAAGAGTAATTTAAGTGCTGATTTAAAATAAAACTCAACCCACGAAGCACTTTTAAAAAAAAGTATTGAATTTATCTCCCAGCTTCCATGTGTGATCCCTACATACAAATGAAACAGGCTGGGCTTTGTCCACTTCACCC
This sequence comes from Xanthorhoe spadicearia, assembly GCA_947086425.1. NCBI lineage: Eukaryota > Metazoa > Arthropoda > Insecta > Lepidoptera > Geometridae > Xanthorhoe > Xanthorhoe spadicearia. The sequence continues at coordinate 9,201,423 of OX352202.1, read as the reverse complement.
CTTTGTCTAATTATTCCATTGCAACATGGTTGGGGCTATATCGAACCCCTACTTTTTTAGTATCAAAAGGAAGACTTAAAAATGTATTGAATTTACTATCAAAGAGAAATTGAAAATACTTTGTGCACACAAACCATTCACACAATTTTGAGCAGTTTTTGCGTTTGAGTGGTTTCAGTATTTTATAAAAGTTTCAAACATTCGTTTGAGTAGCGGGTTATTGTTCGAAAACGTGGCTCCTTTTGACTGAAACGTGAAATGTTCGTAACAATTTTGAATGATCTCAAATATTTGTTTTGTACGGTACGGTACAAATTGAATGTTAGTTTTCTACAACGTGAGGATGGTGCAAAACATTTAATTTTGAAATTAATGTGTTACACTCTAACTATTAAAAAAAACCGCATCAAAATCCGTAGCGTAGTTTTAAAGATTTAAGCATACATAGAGACAAAGAAGGCGACTTTGTAGTGTAGTGCACACTACAAGTTTGCACTATACTATGTAGTGATAGGTCATCTCGTTACCATAACACAAGCATTGCTTAGCTACAGACTAGATGATGCTGTGTGTAATGTGCAAGGATATTTATCTCTATTTATTAGCTAATTAAGAACGACAAACTATTATTTATTTTTAAGAAAGCATTGTTCTCAAGTAAGTGACATTTTCTTGTCTTTTTGAGAATAAATTATGATGCTGTGTGGAATATGCAAGGATATTTACGAGTATCTTTCTTTATTCATTCCAGGTTCGCGAAGCCAAAGGCCCCTGTGAGTTTGAAGGCTCGCCTGTCGGCTACGAGGGTTCTCTACCCGGTGAAGACGATCCCGCTTCAGAGACCTGTGCTCGACTTCGCCCGCTGCGGCGCGAAACATTCAAGAAGAGGAAACTGTTGCAGATGCATAATCTGCACGTGTCTGGGAATAAGGCGTCGAGAGCGGCTGATATAAGGTAGAAAACTTAGGCCTTTGCATATTTTACAAATTTTTTTGACCAGGGGGCTGATTGTGAACCGTTTCTTTGACAATGCCTGCTTTCAGTTTCCGTCAAATTTGACAGATTTACTATAGTAAATCTGTCAAATTTGACTGAAACTGCTTTCGGTTTCCGTCAAAAAAACGGTTCACAATCAGCCCCGAACAAAAATAAACACACGTAATTGGTCGTCGAAAATAATTGTCCTTCTCGTGATTGGCTAGAATGTCAAATCAATTGTCAATTTTCAAATCTAGCCAATCACGAAAAAGAAAATTATATTATTATATTCGACGACGAATCACGTGCGCTTATTTTTCTTCCTATAAGCTCGTTTCAAGAAATATAGTATAGATGATTTATACAGGTCAGGAGGCAATCTTTACGTACACTTAACGGGACACTGTAGTGCCTGGGACATTGTTGAGATGGAATAGGCTTGCTCAGCACCTAAACCACCCTCTCAGCTTAGCCAGTCACATCCACGGGAAAGACAATGGTCAATATGTGTGGGACTGACTAGCCGCGGGTTTCCTCACTATGTTTTCCTTCACCGTTTAAAGCTCGTGTTACAACGCATTTAAACTTTTCGACACGAAAAGTCCATTGGTGCACGACCGTATTCGATCCCACGACCTTCGGAATGAAAGTCGAAGTAGTACCAACCAATACACTTCGCGAGCAGCGGATTTCAGAAAACAAGATAACGTGCAATCTCCTACCGCGTCATGTTATCGAAAGTCGTCGAGAATCATCCTGTTTGGAACATGTATTCCTACTATCTCATCGATTTCTTTCCATCATAAGGTTGTATAATCGCTTCTTAGCGATAAGACCGCCCGCAATGTACAATTTATTTTAAGGATTTTTAGTTCATAAGTTTCTTTCTGTGTACAATAAAGGATTTCCATTCATTCATGTATTATTGTAATTACAGCTGCAGTTGCCAGCGTACGGTGGAATCTTGCGTTATATGCACGGGCCGCGCCGAGCCGACCGAGCCCGCCGCGCCGGACAGTACAATGTCGCCGGCGCAACGACTAGCGCTGCTTGATCCGGGGTACCATCCCGTGTTGAGCGATATCAAAGGTACATAATAATCGAACAAAAAGCTTAGCTTTTTTTATTATTGGTTCTCAAAACTGGACTTATCACAAATAACTCACTTATTTCTAAACATTTGAACATAATTGAGTGAAAGACCTTCTCGATGAGAACACAGCATGCATAGGAAAGATTACTTACGATACAAATACAACAAATTAATATTAAAATGGACTAACTACATCCATTTAAGCTGTAAACAAAAAGTTAAAAATAAAGATAATTAGCTTAGTTGTAACTTATCCAAAGGTATCTAACATTTTGCATCTTGCCTTATACGGGCAGACTCAGTCTGCGACCACGGCTATTGTAACATAGCCAAAACGTCGGGAAAAATAAATAAGGTAAAAAACGCAATAAAAACCTGTGTTTGTATATTTCAAACATATGATTTGTGATTTCGAAAGTACGAATCATAGTCAATAATTATCCCGTACTGTGTATCGATAGTTTGTTTACACGTCGCATTTAGCTAAGACGTTTTGCTACCAAGGCATTTTACTTGTATGACTATATCGAAACAATGACATTTTATGATTAGGGCGTTCTTAAACATACAACGTTTTGCTAAGAGGGTTTTCCGATAGGTACTCAAGTACACAAATGTAACTCGTATCTCTATCTCCGCAGATGTGAGTCCATCGACCCACCTGTCCCTGCTGTGCTCCCGGCCGTGGTTCCGCCCGCGGTCGCTGCGCGCGCGCCCCTCGCCGCCGCCGCGCCGGCCCCCCGCGCCGCCCCCGCCCGACCCGCCGCAGCCGACCCGACCTCCCAGGAGACATGCCAGTCAGTATAATTACTATAACTTACACACAGACAAGACTGACATCCAGCGCTGTTTCGGCTTGAAAAACTGTTTACACAAGGCCAAAACGAAGCCAGCGCTGCCAGTCTTATTGGCAGCCAGTGTTGGCTGCGTGTAAATAATACTTTACTATTACACAGCTGTGCCTTGCGTCCACAAGCTACGTGACTTACGTAGAGTAATGCAGCATCTCAACTGTCCGCGACCTATGTTCCCGCCGCAGCCGAGTTTATTCTGATATAGACACCTAACTACTTTCGAAAGCACTGCAGTGTTTGGTTTGATAATTTGTTATGGCTGGAAGCAGCTTGTTCTTGCACGTTGAATTTGATAAATTGACCAAAATTGACTCAAATAAATGGGTACCGAATAAATATCATTTACACGCCATCAAGCTTTGCTACCCTTAGCAATTGTGTTTTATAAATATGTCTCCTTTTGCAGGATTAAAAAGAGGACGGCCCCCACTATCAAGAAGAGGGAAAGACAGAGGATGCGGGGATGATGCTTTTGGGCAGGACAAGTAAGTTAATTAAGTGAAAAATATTTAATATGATCACATCTGTACTCCTAAGGTACGGTACGCTGTGGATAAATCTAGATTGAAGATAAAGCTAGAAGCCTCAAATTTAGTAAGTTAAGAGAAAAACATGGACATGTCAGTGGGCTTGCTCCATGAACGGCAGGATGATGACACAACTCTTTGCTCAATGCCAAACTGGCAGATTGCAAGAAAGAACAGAATTAAAAAATATATATATATATATATATTTAGTAACCAAGGCAGGCATTAAACACGGTAAATATCAAATTGAAAATTTAAATCAATTTAAACCGGTACTATAAGACTAATTTTGTTTCCAGATGTCGCAATCGCACAAGCACAGATTCCCGCCGCCGGCAGTCGTTCGATATCGACAACATCGTGATACCGCAGAGCATCGCGGCTAACAATCGTCCGGAGATACTGGAATATAAGGAGATTGTCACACCACAGTAAGTGTTGCACATGTCTATCCGATAGGAAGACAAGTAGGAAGTAGGATAGTAGGAAGTAGGATACTACTTCCTACTATCCTACTTCCTACTTCCTACTAATATTATAAATGTGAAAGTTTGTGAGAATGTTTGTTATTCTTTCACGCAAAAACGGCTGGACCGATTTGGTTGAAATTTGGTATGTAGATAGGTGATACCCTGGATTAACACATAGGCTACGTTTTATTCCGATATTCCCGCGGGAACGGGACTTACGCGGGTGAAACCGCGGGGTGCAGCTAGTATTGTATATTTTCAAACTAAACTATACAGTAAAGAACGATGAGGGAAAGGTAAACGGACCAATAGCACGCGCCATCGGCCGGTTCCTATAACCTAATATTATAATATTTAACCCATTACTTACGGATGGCCGTAGGACTTTCGCCATAGTAACGTTGTTTGTTATCTTACAATAATACATCTTATGTTGAAATGACAAAGTTGCGGACAGCACCACCATGGTTATTTTTTCTCTTCGTATTACACTGTACTAGTTTGTTTAACCTACTTTACAAGTAATGTTTTTATAATTCCAGGTGGAGATTCATGGAGCCACAAGAGTGTGTGAATAATGGTGTTTCCAAAAACAACCATCGAATGTCCTTTGAGGAGAGTGATGTAAGTACATTTTATTTACTTGTTATGCTATTGCATAGCTTCTATCGCGGGCCTTGAGCGCTGAGACCGCGTTATAGCGATTTGGTTGAAATTTGGTATGTAGATAGGTGATATTAACACATAGGCCTGGATTAACACATAGGCTAATTTTTATCCCGATATTCCCGCGGGAACGGCACTTACGCGGGCGAAACCGCGGGGCGCAGCTAGTAATTAATAAGGCATACATGTATTTTCTGTTTATCTTAATAGGAGAGTGAACAATTCCAGGCGGAGGATATGACAGAGGCGGCGATACACTCGCGGCATCGACGCGCCGAGACGAGGGAGAGAGAGCGCTATATAAGAAAGCCGCGAGTGCGACGGACACAGCTAGAGGATCTGCCGTTCCTCTTCGACGATATAGAGCCGCCCACGCCGCGACCGCCGCCTACTTACCCTGCTGAGGTGAATAAATATACTTAATTTATTGCTGATAGAATCTGTAAAGAGCAAAGAATGGATCTTGATACCACCCAGCTATATCAGGCTGAAAACCATCTATGTGACCCATTTTGTGTCTGCATGGCAGTGTATACATATAGTATAAATACAATAAAATCAATCACTAAAACAGGCACACAGCGAAATTTTAAATTTAAAGATAATTATTTGATGCAGTAACATGTCTATTTCAAAACAATACTTGAGCTTTGACATAACACTTGTTTTAAACTCAATTAAATTACCAAAAGGACAAGAAAGTTCAGAGCCCTAACTAATTTGACAGTTTACAAGTCGAGTATGAATAGAGCAGTATAATTTCTTTGTCTTATATTTAATTAAAAAGATAAATCTAAGAAGAGTAATTGCACTGAACTGATTATCCGCAATACTAATTTTCCTTATCTATTCCAGACAATACCACCATACTCGCCGCGCAATTTCCCTCTCCCAGACGAGGCCTATGACTCCATGCTATCCGCCATGCCGCCGGGACACGATCCAACACCAAAGCTACCACTGCCGCAATCTCTCAAGCCAACAAACAACACGTCTGAAACCTCCCCTCCCCCCACTACCCCACCTATCCCGACCTCCTCTAACACTCCCCCCCCGCGCTCCCCTGAAGATGACTGCAGCACCATGTCCCCAGCTTCCCCTATTGCTTACGCGGGAGATGACCCGGATGATGTGGAATGGGAACCCAGCGTTGAGAAGGTTGATCGGAAGAAAACCTCCTTTAGATAGTTGAAGAGACGACAATAATTGAGTTATTGTCAAAGTGAAGTGTTGTGTTTGGGTGTAATAACTTATGGAACAGTGTAGGAAGTGACAATTGTGAACAAAAGTGTGTGTGTAGTGAGTTAGAGTAAGGCTCAGCTCACTGGGATTGGAAGTGAAACGGGAAGGGAAACGGAGAGCAGTTTTATTTTTATATCATTTTGAATGTTATCTTCATCACTATATGTCTTTATGGTGATAAAGATATAATAGTATGAGAAATTTGAAACTCAGGCGACCATAGTAATACAAGCGACCGTAAGCGGCGCCAAGAGCACTTTTCAAAGCGCTTTAAACTGCATTATTGTAATAGTCATAAAGTTTAAGATCACATGACAATAAAACTGCGCGCCGCTTCCTTTCTATCTGGTGTGAATTGACGCTTATTATAGACAAAAAAATATAATTAAACTATTAATCTATATTGACTAATACAAATTCGTCAAACCGAGGCAATGCATTGATGTAACATAATTCTTAGTTTGACGATTTTATATAAGTTAAATTTGATTTTATATAAGTTAAATTTGTAAAAAAGTTGAAAAATATTCAGAAGTTGAGAATGGACTAAAAACTTCTTCAGATAGAGAAGGTTTTGAATGCTACCCAGTTATTATTGGTTAAGAGTGCAAATAAGTGTAAATAATTCGAATATCAGTCTGCAACTTTACACAAAATATGTAGAATATTTGAAATGGTCATAAATGTACCAGTTCATTACGAATGTATATGCTTATAAATGTATATTGATAAATAGCTGATCTCTCGATCTAAAGTTTAATACAAAATGTCCGCTTGCTAAAGTAAAAATTGGTACTGTGGCACTTTGTAAGAAAAAATAGATCTTATAATTGTAAAGACAAGATGAAGAATTTTTATTATGTAAATATGTAGACTTGCTGTTATTGTATATCTAGTCTAAGGCTGGGAATATGCATCAGTTTCTTTCAGCAGACAAATTGTTTGGATTGTCTGAAGTCATGCAAACATTTTGCTCTAAGACCAAATACACGTACAATCCGATCGTTGGATTAGATTGAAAAATCTGACTTCTACAGATAAGCTTAAAGGATATCTTTGATGTTGGGAGTTTATAAAATGCTTGAAGGCCTCCATCATCACATAACTTAGAAGCTAGATTCAAATCTAGTATGTTTTAGACGAAGAAGTAAAAGTATAAAGACGTTATTTGCTATTACGCCTTGAAATATGAGTATATTGCTAACTAAACGATTGGTATTACTTTTATCTTTACAACTGGTCCAAAAACCAAACTAATTGAATTACCGAGTTTCAAATCTATTAAACATGTTTATTACGATTTTGGTACTGATTGTAAATAACTGGTTTTTAACTGAATATAATGAGGTTAATGTGTTCTTTGGAAAATCCATTTCAATTGGCCATAAGTATATAAAATTAATTGCGAAATGCACTTTGTAAATATTATTTGGTAAACCTGTAGTTCTAGTTGCTTGTAGTACAAAACTGTACTTTTAAAGATATCAAACCCATTTTGTATAAAACTGCATCAACCAAAAATAATTGTTAGATATGAACGTAGTAAAATTTTCATACTTTTAAAGTTGCTTAAGATTTGCGGATTTTGGTTTGATATGAGTGAATTACATAAGATGATATTTACAGTAAATTCAAGTGTAGTAATTGTAAAGTTATTACACTGATATTGTGTTCAGTGGTATATTTAAATTTCGATTCTAGAAATAGTGAATGGTTTATGTGTAGAAGCTTAGTATACTTGTATTGTGTGTTATTCATTACAGCACATTCTGTGTGTAGTGTGTTTATTGGTGTTTCAACGGATAATGTTTATAATCAATGTTAATCTTTTCAAAATTAGCAACAATACAGCTTTTGTCTATTGGCACTTCAACATATTTTAGATTCAATACTATATTCTTGTTAGATTATAAATGTTTAATGTTATGATTACAATATACTTAGTTATTTTTACTTATAGTAAAGCTTTATTGATGTCTTTTAATAAACATCTATATTTTAATGTAGTTGAACAAGTTGGGTTGATATTTTAGTTCAAAAGTCATTTTTAAGTGATTTTCCAGGCTTTTAGCAACATTCCTCACAATTTTTGTCTATAAATGTAGAACAATGAATTCAAAATATAGTTCTTCTTAGATAAGTAAGGTACTTTATCTTAGATTATAACAAGGTTTCATACAATGTGTAATTTTAATATAGATTTGTATTTAGTATTGAATGCCCAGTGAACGCTTAGCGGAAGCAACTAGGGCAGTAAAAATAAAATAGACTGGCTTTAAAAAAAACTTAGTGAATCTCTATGAGAGTGACAATCATTTTGGATGCGAAATTATTTTCTCCACAATATCCGTAAGCTGCTGTGTCATAAATCTTACTTTAAAGCCAAAGTATACTTTAAATCTTAAGAGATTGAAGAAATTATTCTGACAGAATGCGAGATGGATGTACTGTTTCTTTTTGTTCAAAGTCTAAACTAAGTTTTCTGACATGATTATAGATATCTAAACTAAGTATAATAATGTATTTACGTATTCATACTATGTATAACTATTTTCTTGTAAATTTAATGGTAGAAGTGGTGTTTTGAAATTGGTTTGATGTATTTCCTAGTTTATTTGAAAGCATGCTTGTTAATTATTTGTGCCAAGTTATAGTTTCTAAATTCTATGTTTTCATGTTTGTAAGTTGGTTGTATTTGTTGCATTTTCGATAAATGCAAAAGTTCAAATGTTTTGAAACAGCTAGGATTGAAATTAGTTGTATGAGTTACTGCTTAATAGTTTGCGAAGCATTAGTATAACGTGTAAAGACACATCTGTAAATAAAACCATTTCTTCATTCATTGAAAGCTAAAGTCTTTTTAACATAAGTTTTTGTAACTTGATTTGGGTATAGAATGAGGGATGATGTAGTATTTCGAGTCTATGTATAGCGTAAAATAAAGGCATTAAAATAACTATTTTTGGCTTTTATTTGGTTGCTTAGGTCTCCACCATGTGTCATGAGGAAAATAAACTTGTATAAATGCTTAGGGGTTTATTCATAAAAACTTGACAATTTAATACAGGTTTTAGGAACGTTTTAGAACGTTTTTTTCTTGTCACTCATATGTCAACGAAAAGAGATAGCAACAGATTTAATATACGTTTTAGCTAATACAGGTTTTAGGTCGAATATGCATAATGGGGTTAGTCTGTATTTATATTATGTGTGGCGTTGGCCTTGACGTTGGTGATTCATAAGATAGGTGTGTAAGAACATGCCATACAACGAACCAAAGTATTTGTCATACAGGTGTTATTCTTAAACTATTTTTAGTTATATTGCTAAGATGATTACTTCCCATCAAACAATAACTTACAATAAATTGGAGCGATCTTGAGCATAATCACAGAGTGCATCATTTGTATAACTGAAAAGCATAATTCGGAGACGCTCTGTATTAATTTGAAGCTGTCTGACCCCAACTTGATAATCTTCCTCGGAGGCGTGGCAGTCAGAAATATTGAGTTGAAGTAATTTATATGCAGTCAAGATTATGAATTTCTTTACTTCTTTCGAAAAAACAACAAATTCAATGAAAATGCTTTATTTGATTCCAACATTATTTCTCATGGATAAATGTAAGTACGGGGACTAGCTGCCTACCTATAATTTTGCTAGACATCTTAGTACAATTCTAGTACCTTACATACATACGCCTAACAAGCGATTCTGAATACATTAGTACCTATTTAAATATACATAATACATAACGGTTAGATCAACACATCACAGTAAATCAATACATTTGAAAAGTTATCCAGAAAACAATCTTGTTATAATTGCTGTTAAGAATCAAAGATTAATAAAATATATAATTGAAAAAATGGCACGTTTTTAGTATTGATTGATATAATTCTAATAATATTGCAATATGAATAGCCGCAACGCAAATCACTGAGTAATCTAATGTCAGACCATCAACTATAGGTACAAGATAAAATATACAACACAAAGCGTAATTAATTCCATATAATACAGACTTATTATTAAACCCTTAATTTACTGTGTAAAAGCTATAAACAAATACACAACGAAAATAACTTAATAAGTAGTAGTTTCATAAAAGCAAACATTTTAACTATGGCACATTTATTATGTAAATCCTTGTTTGATCAGACACTATCAGAAATACCTGAACATCAGAGCTGCCAATTTAGCTCTACATTTTTAGACATAAGTTGTAAGTAACTCTACAAGAGTAGAAATTGTTCAAATGTAGAATGTTTAAAAGCTGTATAATATAATTAATACTGTTTTTATAATTATAATCTAGGTATGTTAGTTATTACTGGTTACATTTACATCTACACAGCCTTATTTATTACTATAAATGCATGAGGAATGTTAAACTTAGATATAATATAAACAAAATTAAGATAAGTACCTACATAATACTTTTCAATTTTATCATAGGCGGGATTCAACTGAATTTTAACTCTAAACTATTTTTTTCATGGGGGAAGGAATTTTGGCGAGGTCTATTAAGTAGGCCATATTTTTTTAGGTCTAATAGATACCTAAGTCTTATTTACAATATGGTTATGTTCAAATGATGAAAGACATTAACATATTTTTAGGCTATTGCATAGCTTCTATCGCGGGCCTTGAGCGTGGAGATCGAATCCAGAAATTCCGTAACGAAAACAACCTAACGCTCTTTAGTTCAGCAACTCGCCTCTAGGTGGCATGCAATAGCTTTACCGCGGCAGTCCCCGAGTGCCACACGTCTTTTTTTTAATTATTTCGTTTTTTTACGTTCATTTTTCATTGAATTGCCTCGAAAACTTTATACCTTAAAAATAATGTAAGTAAATTTACATAACCTACAAAATATATTCACAAAACTTTGTAAATCAAACTCGCAGAATTTCTATGGCTAGTAAATAAGTCTATATGTCGCCAAGATTAAAATCTAGCCTTTATTGTATGGCTAGCTGATTGAACGGTTTGTAAAGAAACCTTATTTTAATATGCTCTTGTGCCTCACGCCCTAATACTGTAACGCTAATTAAAACAAGTGGTGCTTAACTATGAAATTTTTTGACGTCACTTTATAAATCTTACAAATGAGAACATCCTTCCTTAAATACTTAATTAGCGATTAGGCCTGTAACGATTAGATGATTTAAACAGCGTCAGGAGGCAATCTTTGCCTACACTTAACAGGACACTGCAGTGCCTGGGACATTGTTGAAATGGAGTAGGCTTGCCCAGCAAAGAGTATTTAGTTAATATTTCTAGATAGATCTTGAATGCGTCTCGCATTGCACTCACGGCAGTATAGATGGTCGTCCAATGGGTAGCAGCCTTTCCCTTCCTGCAAATAAGCATTTCCTTTTAAAAAATCATTTCTAACAGTCATCAAACTAATATTCTAAAGGTGAAAGTTTGTGTGTACGCAAAAACTACTGAGATATGGCAAAAACTTGGAATACTTAATACATAATTTATGACCTGAAATAACACGTAGGCTACTTTTTATGCGGGTTAGTACCGCGCGAGCGAATCTGCGGGTGAGTAAGCTAGTCTACTAATATTATAAATGAAAAAGTTTGTGTGTGGGATGTATGTTTGTTGCTCTTTTATTCCAATATCTATTCCCGCGGAAACGGGACTTACTCTGGTGAAACCGCGGGGCGCAGCTTGTTTAATCTACATGTTACGCAAGCTGACATGGGAGCGAAGCGACTAACCTGTCTCGTGCAAAGCGAGCTGCCGCAGTCCTCACAGGAGTAGCAGATTATGTGGAAGCTTTTATCCAGCGCCACAATGCGCACTGTTTCTTCCGCGCCGCCCGCCGGCACTATCGGGCAGCGGCAGCGAGCGCAGCGAGGCGCATATCTGTTGAAATACATACTCATATTATAATTGGGAAAATATGTGTTTGTGTGTGTGTGTGTCTGTCTTTCACGGCAAAACGCAGCGACGAATTGACGTAAAATTAGTTTAAAAGTGGTGATAGTTGAAGGGATGGAGAGTGATAAAGGCTACTTGAAAGGGTGAAACCGCAGGGCGCAGCTAGTGTTTCATTATAATAAAAAATCAGCTGAGTCGAACTCGCGTACGAAAGGTAGCATTCTCACGTACCTATTTATAAATATTAACGGGACTTAATCGCGTATTAAAATCATATTATTTACCTCGACGTTTCGGTGGCGTTACAGTCACCGTGGTCACGAGTAGACTGAAGGCCGGCACCCGCTCGCATCTTCAACTGACGAGGTTTTTGTCTACCCTCAATCAGTCAACACAAAACTACTACTAGGGTTGCGACACACCACACTCACAATGTCCGGCGAAATGTTAGACGACTTTTTTCGATGCGAACACATTTTTATGACTGGATCCCACGTTGATGACAATTTGTAACCACTGTCCCTGTTAAAATTCTTGTGCTTCTTAATTTCAACCGCTTCACGCACAATTCGGCTATAATAGTGGCGATCATTGGACAGGATTATTGGCTTGTGCAGTTCTATCCAGTGGTTTGACCCAAATTCAAGCAAATGCTCCGCTATCGCTGATTTTTCTACCTGGCGGTTTTTGACAGCTGCGATATGTTCTTTGACTCTTTCAGCAATTGTCCGCTTAGTTTGTCCGATGTAAGAACTACCGCAACTGCAATCGACCTTGTACACCCCAGGTGTCTGATAGGGTATGGTGTCTTTGACAGTTCCTACTTGCGCTGCTATCTTGGATAGTGGAGTGAAAACTGACTTTATTGCGTATTTCTTAAGCAATGAACCGACTTTGTCTGTCACCCCTCTAATGTACGGCAAGTATGCTCTTTCTCTCGGAACGTTAACCTTCCTTACTCTATTAGTACGTCTAGCATTCATATTCCTCATCCTGTAACCATTCTTCTCCAGTACTCCTTTTACATGTGTTAGTTCCTCTTGTAAAAATTCCGAGTCACACAATGCATAGGCTCTGTCGACTAGTGAAGAAACTACCGATGCTATAACATTTCGCCGGACATTGTGAGTGTGGTGTGTCGCAACCCTAGTAGTAGTTTTGTGTTGACTGATTGAGGGTAGACAAAAACCTCGTCAGTTGAAGATGCGAGCGGGTGCCGGCCTTCAGTCTACTCGTGACCACGGTGACTGTAACGCCACCGAAACGTCGAGGTAAATAATATGATTTTAATACGCGATTAAGTCCCGTTAATATTTATAAATATGTTTCCAAGTCGCGATAGTTTAAATAGTATCTCACGTACCTTTTGTGAAAATCCTCGATGCAGTGTATTCGGTTCACTGCGTCCACTGTGAAAGGTATTCCATCCAAGCTCTTCTGGCAGACGACACATGTGAAGCAACGCGGGTGGTAAGGCTTGCCTGTGTTACAATAATCATGGTCAGACAAAGTTTAAGTACTAGCGACCCGCCTCGGCTTCGCACGGGTCCAATAATAAACATATAAACCTACCTCTTGAACCATACTATTTAAAAAAACCGCATCAAAATCTGCTAGTTTTAAAGATTGAGGCATACATAGGGGAGTATGGGGACAGATAACGCTATATTGTTTTATACTATGTAGTGATGAGCGTTACTTCCTCGGAGTTAATAGATAGATACCTGTGGCTCTAAGGATCCTGTCTAGTATAGGTTCCTGGCAGACGCAGCATTTCTCCAATGTCTCCAAGTAGTCGCGCTCGCAGAGTGCCTTGCCCTGGACTGCGTAGAATGGACGACCCTGAGAAGTTAAAAATTAGAATTGTTTGTATATAAATATATTTTTTTCTCCCTATTTTTATGTTTTGTCTATTTGCAATCGGCTGTGTAGCCATAATCAGATTTTTTCTTTTGGTAGGGTTTGTTATGAGGCGCCCTTCCAATAAATGGCACCATACAGCGTTACTAGGCATTTCAGCTTCTTTAATAAGCTGAAATATAATTATGGTGAACATTTTAGTATGGCATAATCATACCAAACCGTAACCACCATACACGTCACACGTCACAGGGGGTAGGGGGGCGATAAAGTGTGATTTCGTGTGACAAGGGGTCTAAGTTTGGTGATGTTACATTAATTCCAAGTCTTATTACTTATACCTACCTACCTGTGTACAACAACACAACAAAAAACACTTTAGGGAGGGGGAATGAGAACAGCTATGCAATTAGATGGTCCCTAACCTGGCCTTGTAAGTTGTATTACTGCAAAAATCGTCTATTTATAAACCTACCTACAATATACTCATAAAATCAACACTTACTTGTAAGTTAATCCCACAGGTATGGCAGCAGAAGCATTTTATGTGATATATCCTTTCCATCGCAGTACATCCCGTTGTCTCTCCCATGATCTTCTCCTCACATCTATAGCAGTTACCGCAGTATAGAGCATCTTCTGGCTCTGGTTGGGGCTCCACGGGAGCCACGTAGCCTCCGTACAGAGATGTGCCTGATAGTTGGCTGCATGGTCGGGGGTTTATTGGCTCGTAGAGTGACTCGTAGGTTGAAGATGTTTGTGACCCACCTGCGAGGTTTAATAGTGAAATTTATTGCATTGGAATAGCTCTAGCCTCGTAATAATGCAACAGGCTCGACAACTGGCTACGAAATAATAAATCAGTGCTCAAAAAGATTACATAACTAAAAAGACTATTCCAACACTGTGTGATATAGACATACCAGCAGTAGCTGCTCGTCTATCATCGTTAAATAAATAAATAAATAAGTGGTTGTTAGGTCAATATGTAGGTAAGTCAAAGTAAGTACATTTTAATACCCAGGTAGGTACCACCTACCAATCTTTTACAATCCACTTTTATATGACTCACCATAAGTAGAGAAGTCCTGCGCGTTGACAGAAGCAGAGGAGGGCGGGTAAGCGGAGCCCGGGCGGCGCAGCTCGCTGTAGTTCGACTGCGCCCCGAGATCACTCACCCTCGACACTTCCGACCTCGAGTCGCGGTCTCCGTATATACTCTCACTGCCATACTCTACTGCATTCCTCTGCATCATCATATTAGAATAAACATGATTCGTTCCTCCTGGAGGCAGCAAATTGCTGTAAAGCATCACATCACCGCTTCGACTCCGAGCTGTGTTCCTCACGATACAACTCTTCACAGGCACCAAATTAGAGTATGTAGAACTCGCTTTACTTCCATACTCTAGTCGTGAGGAGTACGACGGCTCACACGCAGCCTTCACGGTGTAACTTTGCGGTATTTGAGGCACAGGCGCTTTACTTTTTTTCGGAGGAATAGAAGGCTTCTTCTTGGAGGCATTTATGTCGTCTTGCAGTTTCTCATTTAATTCGTTCGCGTAGATCCGAAGATCGGCTAATTGCTTGTCGAGAGTATTCATTTTCTTTCAGAACCATGCACAAAATAAAATATTATTGTGGAATTCCTCGTGAGTACCTACGCCCAAATTTTATTGATGTACAAAAAATAAGTGAAGCAATTTGACAATTTGTTTGAGTGATAGTTTGATTCTTAAAGCTTGCTTGTTTGCTAAAATTTTACGTTCCATTTTATGAAATGACATGCATGCATTGCATGCAATGCATGACATTTCATTATATGCATGCACTACAAATGGTACCTATTCAGATGTCTTTTTTAAACTTTCGCGATCGAACACATGATTTAAACATATATTTACAGGTATTTATCGCAATTACCTTCATTTAATTATGAATCGTCACGCTATTCCTGAGTTTGATTTAAAGAATGGGCATGGTATTAAGACGATTTTGACAGTTGATTCACCAAAGTGAGTAGGTAACATTAGGGAGTAGGTAATAAGTGAATTATTATATCTCTGTTCTGGCTCTCCATTGCTATTAACCACCATGGTAGCAATCAAATGGTTTGTACTAGGTAATCCAATAAAATTGCCGATATGACTTATCAAATTTAATTGCTTTATGTTTTTTACTTTTGCTAACGAGAGCGATAACACAAATATTTTAACAAGCGCGGTGGCATTTCATTTCTATTTTTATATTTTTTAGCAAAATGATTGCTCTTTGTGAATATTTAAATATTGTAATTCTTATCTCACTGAAACTTATGGTAAGTCAAACGTTAAAACCTTTTTATTTAGGTAGGTACCTAATTGATAAGTCATATTTCACTATCTAACTGATTTAAAACTTTAAACAAAACAGATCAATGTGGTGACCTCTGATTTTGTAAGTGATGAAGAAGGTGAGTTTCATAACATGCTATTTCTTCTTTATTATTTTTCTTGCAGTATTAGCCTACAGAGCTTACTGTACTCATACATGAAGGTTCTTTTGTTTCTAAATTACAGAAGCATACAACAAGAAGGAAACAACTGAAGAAGAAGTAAGTACGACAAACAGTAAATAATTATAATAGGTACCTACTTACCTATACCAAAGACCAATATTACCAAGTGCATAGAGTCTGTCATATTTAAATGCGCGCGCGAGTAGAGTCGGAAGAGCAATATCATAGGAGAAAATTGATGGCCTGATGGGCAACAATGAGGAGCAATGCGATGAGATGAAGGCGTTACGTGTGGCAGGTCAAATACATTTTGCAAATATTCAAACACGTACCTACCTTTACTAAAAATAATGTTATTTTTACAGTGGCACATGGATTTTATGCCTGTAAGTATAAGTCTAGCTATTTACTTTAAAACAACTTACACCCTCTTTTTCTCCCACCTCTTCCTACACTTCATACCTGTGGGTATTTTTCACCCACACTTTTGAAATAATGTTGTACTTCAGACAGGATACCTGCCAGACAATGTTTATCGAGAGCTGGCTTGGTACGGCATCCTACAGATACAACCGCTCCATCATAGCTCTAAACACAAGTTAGCGGCGCAATTGATATGGCAGCATACTCTGGGAAGACCACATGTTATCATGGAGAATACACCACAAGTAAGTAAAGAAAGAAAGATTTTATCTCAAGGATCACTTCAAAATGTAGGTTAGGTACCTACCTAACCTACCCACTAAAAATAGACGAACAGTCTTATAAGGTAGGTGATTCTATTTTATTAAAAAAAAATCTAGATATGTAATAGAAACTAAGTATGTATTCCAAATTTTATAGTCAACGCAATCACCAGGAAAAGTAAGCCGCCAGATATTAGCAGAAGAGGCGGCTAAGTGGTCAAGAGAACAAAGGGCTGCTCAGGAAGTGTTGATGGAGAATATCAAAAGCGGTGGCAATGGCCTCACAGTTAGAACCGTCGTTAGCTCTACTAAGAAATCTGTTTACATAATACAAAATGGTAAGCCATTAGCCTACATTTCTTGAACAGGATCATTACAACATTATAGTTGCCTAAACTCCAAATGTCTCTACTCTCCTTCAAGAGTTAGACATACTATTGATTGAGCTGTGATTTCACTAGGTCATCTAAAATGTCAGTTATATTGTAAATTATGATCAGCTTGGTTCTCTAAACCTTAAAGTCGCTCTATATCTAGTACCTACCTACCTAATTAATTCTGAAACGAATTAATGATATCTGATAAACTTGCAGGCAATTACTATGAGTGCCCTACTGGATCAGAACCAGATTTGGATGCATACAGAGTCCAAGCCAACCTGCATGAACGTAAATGTACTTATGACAAACATTCCATATCAGTTCCTGCAGATCCGTGTATTGAGGCTGAAATAACACCTATAGAATATTCATTCCATGAAGGTTGGATGTTCTGCCTTGGTAATGGAGAACGAGAAAATAATTATTTTCAGAATGGAACTCTTGACTGTGGAAATAAAATTAAGGTAAATTTATTTGCTCAAGCTTGTGCAAATAGATTGTTTAGACCTAGTTACATATTTATTCCATCGTTGCAGTTATACGATGCTCTAAGAGGTTACTACGTCATACAAATTACAATTAAAAAGGGTGTCTGAAGTGGCTGTAGTTTGTGTAGGTATCCAATTTAAACATTATCTCATTTGAAAAATTATGCCTTTAGTAAACGAAAGACATCAATCACTTGTACCAAAGGTACTTATAGAATATTTTGTTTTACCTAGATCAGTGTCGATGACTTTTTGGATAAATGCGCGATCGACAACAATATAGTGATTACCTTCGATTATTTTGGAGACGAGCCACGAAAGGACATGTTGCATAATGCCACGCTTTGTACATCCTGGGACCCATGTCGTCTTTCCTATTTATACCGTCTTGAGGTAAGTTTGAAATTATATTGAACAAGATAGATGTATGTATTATTTAAGTATTAGTTTAGTTTCTGTAAATAAAGTAAAAATCTTAATTTAGATAGATGTTATAAAGAGTATAGGTACTTTCCCAATGGTTAGTTACCTCGTGAGTCCCAAAGAGCTATGTATTTAGGAACCATTGGGTCTGATTGGGGCACTCTACCTAAGGAGGTACCATTTAACTAACCTTTGGGTTAACGACCTTCTAGTTATAGACCAAGTCTTCGATAAATAATAACAATAAGGTACCTGATATTTGACCAGATGTTCATTCATGTTTGTTAATTATTTAGCCACCTCCAGTGGAAATGATGCCTTTCTTCCCAACCACACCAGAGGATCCATGCGATACAACTTTATGTCCCGAATGTGTAGAAGGTTTTAAGCCGGAAGAAGAAGTTGTAGAAGTAGAATGTGAGTATCTACATAATTTATAGTTCTATATTCTAATTTATAATTAGGTTTGTACCTACACACCACTTACGTTCGTTAATAATGATTTTTCATTGCCTATGTTAAGTAAAGTAACTAAATGTGGCTACCACAACCACGATACAACACAAGCAAAATTTTAAGTACCTACTTACGTTTCTACCTACTACATAAGTATTACATACCTACCTATATTTGTTAAGATTTATTTAATTTTGTTTTTCAGTGTCCGATACAGAACATTGGTAATATCATCATCATCACAGGAGAAGAAACACACCAGGAGAAAACGTTTAGTAGAAGTATTATTCTCAGATATATATAAAAGTTTATGTACCTAGGTACTTGCTTGGGACTTAGTAAACACTATAATATTTACCTATATTGACAAATTCATCATCCTTTTTATTTCGATACCTAGTTATAAAAGGAACTGCAACATTTTTTTAGTTAGTTTAGATAAAGTTTGGATGACACATGAATCGCTACCAATAGAAGGTTTATTAAACCAAGCCAAAAGTTAGTCATGCATGAACATCGCTACACAAAAGTTTTGCAGTATTTGCAGTGCATTCATGTTGGGAGGTAGGGTGGTAGCTAGTGTCAGTGTGTTTTACGTTGCGTGGAATGGAACGTTTTCATTGTTTGCTAATGTCATTGTCAAAGTCAAATGTCAACAATCTGTCAGTCAATGATGTAGCGTGCGTGCGTGCGCCGTGCTGTGCTGTCTCTCTCTGTGCTATTAGTAAAAAACGTGCGTGGATTTGTTTTGGTCAAAGTTTTTAGTGATTTATAAAATAAAATGTTGCATTTACTTTATTCCGTCAATTGAAATTCATGGCAATAAATAGAAGGCACGTTTTACAATGTGTGGTATAAATGATTTCATTGCTACAAGCGAGTTTTGGGATGTTTTAAACTCTCACTCAGGCTCGATAACGCTACCTGCTTACAAAAAGCATAATTTGGAGATAAACTACGAAAATCGCGATGTAAGTTTTACATTTTATTCCTTATTCTTAAATAGATTTAGCTAAAACGTAAAGTTTTACCAGTTTAGTTCATATAACTTGACATTTGAGTCCTTTGACCCTCACAACCTGCCTTCGAAGTCGAAAGGAATGATTCATGATAGACGCAGTATATCGTCTGTCTTGGGCTTAGCTAAATTAACATGAGTCACTTTAATAGTGTGTGATTCAAGTCAATTTTTAAAAATACAGCCACATACCAATTATTAATTGAAACACATGAAATTCTTAATAAGTAGGTAGAAATATTTTTTTACATTTAAGGGAAATAAGTTTAAACCCTTATTTCATACCTTATTTACCTTTGGTCTTTGAAAATATTTCTAACAAAAAAAGGTTTACTTTCAGGAAGTAGAAACTGTGTATAGCAAAGCTGCTCCACCTTTACCGTTTGCGAATAGCAGTCTATTCAAGGCCAATATTGTGGATTCAAGATGTCTCACTAGTTCATCGGACTCCAGTGACTGCTCCAAGGAAGTTTACGAGGTCACATTTGATGTAAAGGTAGAGTCAAAAGTTTGGAAGGCAGGAATATAATAGAGGATGTAATCTTGAGGGCAAGAGGTACTCGGAATGATTGAAGATAAACATGATGTTAGAGGATTGGGGCTTCGTCAGGCAGGTTGAAATGGAAACTCCTCTCCAACAATTAATATCAGTTTATTCTGCCTTTTGTACAATTTCGTTTGTAGAACTAGTAGCTAATTAGGTATAAAATCAAATTGTGATTGCTTTCGCATCGAGTGTAATCGGCCAAGTGGCCATTGCAGCCCCGCTGCGCGGGGCGCGGGGGGAAGCCTCCGTGAGGAGGAACCCACCCAAGTATTTGTTTGCGTAAACACATGATAATTTACAGAAGTGTGTCCCCACAAACTTTACTACTATTTCAAATGTAAATATTAAAATACAGGTACATTATTTTGCTTTTGGCTAACCTGTTGAATGTTATCAGGAGAACCACCACAAATATATTCTGACATCAATAAAAAATGCTAAAGATTACTACTTAGTGTTCCATTAAGTGTAGGCAAGGATTGCCTCCTAACACTTTTAATAAATCATCTAATAAAGATATAAAGGCCTGTGTATGATTATAATTTGATCTAAAAGTGTTTCTATTATTTAAATAACTTATTTTCTAAATTTTCAGGATAGTAACCTAAAATTCAAAGCTGGCGATACGATAGGAGTAATACCAGAAAATAGAGATGAGGATGTGTCTTTCATAATATCCCACCTTGGGCTTCAGTCACTGGCCGATATACCTTATACACTGAGTTTGGTACAAAAGGGAAAGATACCTGTCCATATCCCCATTAGATCCACTTTAAGGCATGCACTGAAGCACTGTGTTGATTTAAGGAGTGTCTTAAAAAAGGTAAATACTTTTGATCTGGGTCTTTTACCCAATTCATAAGTTTGAGTCTATTACAGGCTGTCCCAAAAAGTTGTAATCCTTGAGATCATAGATTAAAATATTATTTTCCCTGGTGTTAAACTCAAATTGCTTTTAAAAGAAGAATTAAATTTGCTTGGCCCTTTCTTGCTACATAATTGAATTATCATTTTTCTTTCAGCTTTTCCTTTTAGCTTTGTCGAATTACACAGAAGATGAGCTGGAAAGGAAAATTCTAGAATATTTCTGTAGTACAGAGGGCTCCCAATACTACCAACAATATGTTTTAAATAACGGAAGAAATAACCATTTGGGTGTGATAGAATTATTCAAAGTTTTCAAGTCATGTAAACCACCCGTAGAAGTATTGATGTCATATTTGCCTAGACTTCTGCCGCGACCCTACTCGATAGTAAACAGTGGATTAAAAGACTCAAATGTCATAAAGATATGTTTCTCAGTGCTGCCACCTAGTTTAGGAAAAGGACTTACAACTGGTTGGCTAGAAAATATGATCTCTGATGATCTTACATACAAATTCGGACAACTTGGAATTGAAAATGGATATGCAACTAAAGTCCCTATTTATTTGAGAATGAACAATGGATTTTCTTTACCAGAAAATAAGAAAAATCCTATTATTTTAATAGCAATTGGAACTGCTATAGCTCCATTTATAGGGTTTCTGGAAGAGTTAGAATATTATAAAAATTTAAACCCAAATTCCGTAACAGATGATGTGTGGCTTTTTTACGGATGTAGACATTCTAACCATATTTATGAGAAAGAACTGAATGGGTTAAGAGAAAGAGGTGTATTGAAGGAATTGAAAGTAGCATTTTCTCATCTAAAAAATGGTGGAGAAATACATGTTCAGGTATGTTACAAGTCACTGAAGTCTTAAGCGTTCGTTCAGACACGGCGGGAACCGCGCGATTTCAGAATCGCATGGAAATCGCGCGGGTCTTATTTGTATGAGTTTTTAAGTAATCGTTCAGACATCAACCGCGCGGGTATGTCTGAACGATTACCTAATAACTTATACAAATAAGACCCGCGCGATTTCCATGCGATTCTGAAATCGCGCGGTTCCCGCCGTGTCTGAACGAACGCTAATAGTAGCTAAGATTGTTTTGATTATATTGTTCACTTCACTTCACTTCTTTTTATGGCTTTCTGTGACTTTAGGTTGCCACAATTTGATTATACTGATGAAGTTAGGCACTGTTCTGAGCGGTCACTATTTGGATGGGTGACAGAGCCAAGTGGCATTAAATAATGACATAAGTAGTAACTTGTGGCTAACTACTCGCACATGTACTACTTTTGGAAAAGTCACTAACTACCCCCTTGCAAATATAATGCCGGCCTATATTATTCAACTAGTCTATTACACACAAGTGTTAATTCAAATATTTTTTTGCAGGACTCTCTTGCAAACAACAGCCAGGAAATAACCAAATTTATAGAATCCAGTGCTTCTATTTTCGTGTGTGGTGATCTTGAGACTTTTGCTAACTCAATAAAAAGCACTTTGGAAACATGTCTACTATCCAGTGGAAAAACTGAAGATGAAGCTTGTGGAATTATCCGAGATATTGATAAAGAAAAAAGATTTATTGTTGATTCTTGGGCATAGTTTTATAAAAAATAAAGAAATTATTCTTGTTCTGTTATGTTTAGTGTTTGAATTTCTTAAATCTATAGGTAAGTACCATAATTATACTAATAGAAAAACCCCTGAGAAAGACACTTATGGTGACAGCGCCATCTAGATTTCTAATTGGAAACTTTCAGTTTATTTTTGTGACATCTAAATAATAAAGATCAAGGCGAGGCCATTGCTCAGCAGTGGGACACTAATGGATGGACACTTGTTTACATTTCAAACCAGGCAAGGTATACTTTACAAAAATAATTTAATAGGCAATTTCTATTAATAAAATGTTCAAAAAGTGTCATTGGTGTGTAAATAATCTTACAGCTAAGCATACAGCATCAATACATGTACACAATTCTTCGTTGTGGCTTCAATGCTTACGACTACGACTATAGAAATACTAAATAGTGCTTTGGAGAATAGAGGCACTCTATTAGCTGTGAATTCCATTGGGTGGTAGCAAATTAACCAATCTTGCCCCAATTTTGATTTGTGGGAAGCGAAGCGAGCCATTTTTCTATGTTTAAACACTGTATTATTATTTACTGTATGTATGTTCATTCACAGACCTCTCTATATTTAAAAAGTATTCAGAATTTATGAATAGATATTGCTATAGTATTATAGTCTACTTTTTTTTCTGTTTTCTAACTCATTGTAGTCTAACTCGTTACAGGTGGCTTACCATGACGTATTATTAAACAATTCAGTTTAGGTTCTAACTGTCATAACTTTACGTCAGCGCCGTAGCTTACGCAAAAGCAGTTCATTATAGGAAATAGCTTTTAACGGTCAGAGTAAGCCGGCTGAGCTCTTTAAATGATTAAGAGTTATCTTAATGGTCTTATTGCATTGAGCGATTCATCTCACTTTAGCTTAATAGGTGCCTACATTCTCCATGTAATACCTATTGCCTATCAATAACCAAGACTAGCAATATTTAATATGATAAAAAGGCTTCTGTGCACAAAGCGTCACTCTATTTGATTGCTTTATTTCTTAGTTCAATACATTATAGACCACTATTTTATATTCTGAATAGACATTTGCTTAGAGGTTCAGATTATAGAAAATGTGAAAAAGAAAATACAAAGATAGACAGGAAAGATAACAAAAGTTTCTTGCATGGGACACAAGATGGAAGCTACTGGAAGAGACCTTGAAAAACAACTCTCTTTCTCTCAAACGGCTCTCTTCCGACCTTTGAGTAAATATCAGATTCAATGCATTATTAAATGAGCAATTAGAACTTATACTTCATTTTTTACTTAACAGTGACGCTTTAGTGTACAGAAGCTTATAATTATTTAATTTAGATGATCTTAATCAGAGGCTAGATTTTCGAGATTAAATGAAGTTTTGTTCTGTCTTTATGATAAAATCATAACATGACTTGTCACAAAAGTCCAACAAATCTCGATTTTACCCCAGTTTTAGTAACACATGGGTACTCAACGCAGGCACTTCGTGGTGAAGTTACTAATTATACTAAACACTAACATCTAAGTTGTAACAAAAATAATATGGCTAATGAATTAATACATTAAAGATACTGATACAAAGAGAATCTCATAAAGAAATAAGTAAATAACAGAAATATTTTGTGAAGACACTTTTAAATGCAATATTGTTGATACGAAGCAATCTATCAAAGTCTATAAAAACATTATAGTTCTTAGCAATACAGCTCTAATACAAAAGCACAAACATTAGCCTTTAGTTCTACAAGTAGAATATAAACATGTAGACAGTCTATTTTTAGTCTGGGAACAATTGTATTCAAATACATTTCCAGTCTTAAAAGTTTCTTGTTAATGTTGAAAACAGGAATGTGATTTGGAAATTTTCTACTAAATATGAATTATTGAATTTGGTACTTGTTCAGAAAAAGAGATATATAATAACACCTATCTAAAACTTGTTTATCTATGTACATTTTTGGTAAATTGTGGAATTAGAATCATACAAATATACGGTAGAATATAATAAATAACCGAAACTATAATTTAGAAATTCGATGTTTTTTTGATAAAAAAATAACTTGGACAGAATTTGTTAAGTAACTACGAATCGAGTCTTCATCCAATAACATAATTTATGGCAATAATTGTACAACTATTTCAAGATTATGTACTTGTATTAGTATGGATAACCACACTACATGTGATGTCTAAAACTGAATATCTATATCAGTAGCAGATACCGTATCTATACGAGTCTAACGATAAGACAAGCAAAGCGCGCCTTGGATATTGTCAAAATAAATATCTCAGACAATTCGCTAAATAAATGAACACCATAAACTGCATCTACAATCTAATAACATAAAGCACTTATCTAATTCATGATCCCTCCGAAGCATTTGATACAAACATCAAATACACAATGCAATAATCAAATTGGCACCATCATTCCTTAATTGTACGTACAAAAATGTAAACGGTTACAAAAGTGGTTACATTGATACAAAAATAAACAGGAATGGAAGCTAGCAGTCTCAGTCCATAGACTTGTGTAGGATTTTCTGTGCGGCCCTGATGAGCGGGGTCAGCGTGCGTAGCTCCATAGCGCACTCCAAGAAGGGATGAGCTAAGAGTTCGTCCGCTGTAGCTCGCAAATCAACATCTACTTGCAGGCACTTGTCCAAAAAGTCCTGGAATTCTGGAGATAAATTCTCCCATCTCGGTATCTTGGGACGACCGACCGCAGCGATCAAATACAGCGCGCGTAAAGGAGCTTCCTTCATATACGGCGGTTCACCTTCGATCATTTCAATAGCCATTATACCCAGCGACCAAACATCGACCTTCTTCCCATACTGCTTTCTTGTAACAACCTCCGGGGCCATCCAGTAAGGCGTACCGACCATGGTCTGTCGTTTCTCATCGCCCACGATGTTCGCACAGAAACCAAAGTCTGTTACTTTAACAATGCCGCTCATGCCGAGCAGTACGTTGTCTGATTTGATGTCTCTGTGTATTGTGCCCTTGGAGTGGAGGAAGGCGATAGCTTGGAGGGTTTCGCGGCAGACGGCTGCTATTTGCCCCTCTTTCATAACGACCTCCGTAACAACGTCTGTGAGAGAGCCACCGTCAAGCAATTCCATAGCAACCCAGAGGTTGTCGTAACTTAGGAACGCATCGAGGAAGTTCACAAGGTTCTTATGATTGAATCCTTTCAGAACGTTAATTTCGTTGAGTATCAACTCCTTTTTGGACTGTTTGGTGAGGTCGATATCTTTGATTGCGACCTTCGAGTTGTCTTTATTGTCGATGGCTATGAACACTACACCTGGAACAGAAAATTCTATATTTAGAAGCAAATTATCACTGAGAAATAAAGATAATTGAGATGTCCCAAGGTCTTTGTGATTGTGTAGTATAAATGTTTGTGTAAGTGCTTTTGACTGATTTTATGTGATAAGCTGAGTGTACTATGTTTACATACTTATTTTTGCGCAAGACATCGCCTAAAATGGTAGGTACATGTACCTAAATAAATAAGCCTATGAAATGTGTAGGGAGTTACGTTGGAACAGGAAATAGAGTCACCTAGCTTATAATACTGTACATTTTTAAATGATCCTTGAGGTCTAGACATAAACACATTTTTCTTTCGAAAGCAGTATCAGCCAAGTGATGATGCCTTAATTTTCGATCCTAGAATCTTAAGGTCATGCAACAATCGAATTGTTTTGGAAATATTCACATGCAATGCTAGGTAAGTAGGTACAAACGAGCTCTAAAACGCTGAAGGAAAATATCGTGAGAAAACCAGTTAGCACAATAAGATAGATTTAACCTCTTGTGAAATGCTGAGTTCTGCAAAATTAAGGTATGTTGAGCGTGTTGACTATCTCTTAGCCATACGACTAGCATCTGACTACCCCATTAGACATCTTCAAAGGATCTAAAGTATTACACAAAGATCTGAAAGAAATGTCTACCTCACCCTGGGATACAGTTGTGATCATATTTCATATATAATGTATATATTTTTTCATTTTAATAGATTATTTAAGGGAGTGAAGACATGGGCCTATAAAATATTCTAGTAAAAAGTTTGTGATTCCTAACATTTTTCTGATATGATAATGCTAGAAAAAATATCATAGATTAGTTTTTTAAACATTTATGTTGATAAGTGATAGTTGGTTGATAAGATTATAACACTACTAAGTGTATGTGATATTTAAATTCAGATATTGGAATGCTGTAGTACAAATTGGTGGTATTTAATGCTGAAACTTATGGTCTTATTCATAAAGATTTGACAATTTAATTTAGCCTTCAAATATGTTATTTTCTTGTTACGTCAATGCAACTAAGAAGAGAAAGCATCAGATTTAATATCAGTTCTAGCTAATGTAGGTTTTACTGATCTAATATGCAAATTTCTGTATTATTTTCCTTCAAATTTAAATATTTCAATAAGTTTTTTAGGTTAATAGACCTATAATAGACTCTCACACAATTTTTAAGTTCATAACTGTTTGCCAGCTTTTTGACATATTTATGAAATCATTTCTGGAGTTGTCAATCAAGTAGCAAGTAATACAATTCATTTTGACCGAGCGGTGGGTGAAGTCTGTACTTTATATAATACTAGCTGCACCCTGCGGTTTCACCCGCGTAAGTCCCGTTCCCGCGGGAAAAATCGGGATAAAAAGTAGCCTATGTGTAAATCCAGGGTATCACCTATCTACATACCAAATGTCAACCAAATCGGTCCAGCCGTTTTGCGTGAAAGAATAACAAACATTCTCACAAACTTTCACATTTATAATATTAGTAGGATAGTAGGATTGTGGTTAAGAACTTAAACACTGGCATTTACCATGCAAGCAAGCCTAATTATTGGGATAAACATAAATCCACAAATCAGAGTAAAAATCTTTTTAGTGTTTAAAGTCATTCTAAAGTTCTTACCGGAAGCACCAGCGCCAAGTTGTTTGACCCGTTCAAACCTGACATACGGGTCATCAGGGTTGCAAATCCTTTTCAGCTCCTCGTAAATCTCTTCATCCGACAGCATTGAGTACTCCAGCTCCTTCTTCCTCAGTATAGGGCTCTCCTCCTGGTCATTACCGATTAATGTGAGGTCTTCCACTACCGCACTGAGATCTATCATGGGATCTTTCTTCTTGAGGTTGTTTTTAGATGGGGAAGCCGGCATCGTCTGACGAGTTATGAACTTGTCCGGAGATGACTCACTGATCACTTCTTCTTCGCTGCTCTGTCCGATGGACAGGTCTGAGTCCTGACTCTGATGTGCTTTCTTGTGATCAAGAAGTTTCTCAATCTCCTTGTCCTCTTCAGTGATGGCCTCGGGCGTGACAAAGGGTTTGAAAGGCTCGTCGGATGTCTTCTGGTTCTTAATCGTATACATATGGAACTTGACGGCCTGGATGGCCGCGTTTGGGTTCTCATTTTGTTCTGCAGGCGTGATCTGAGTGTTCAGTAGTCTCAGCCACGACGAAGGCAGGCCCTCCAACTGACCTGTCTCCGAATTCTTGCTAACGTGGATGTGCTGCTTCACATTTGTGGGCATCCCAATTTCCGTCGCGCGCTCGTCTCTGTCTCTGTTTTGCTTCTTAGCAAATAGCTTCCCAAACACACCGCGACCCGATCGACTCATGTTGATTATTATTGTGTTAACCACTAGGCCATTTCACTGTTATCCGCAACACTACGATTCCTGAGGAACAATGTAGACGGTGAAAGAAACCCGATTTATTATTCAGGGAGCTAAAGGAGTAGCAAAAGAACACAAAAGGACGGGACGGATTTGCACTCGGACGGCAGCCACTTTTATCAATCATCTGTCAAAATTGTGACAAATGGAGAAAAAAATACGTGGAGCGTTCCGTTCTACGCATTTTTACATAAACTAAAACAGTTTCTTTAACTCATCAAGTCACAGTTTAGAGGTTTAATTTTCTTAAAAACATTGAAAAATGGTATGTAGGTAATACATTTATTATTTTCTAAGAGCAAAATACTTGGGATTATTTATTTTTATCTAATAAGATTTTTTTTGGATAGAAAAAGAAACGTTACCAATCTTTGCACTTCATATCGCTTTTGAAATCCTTCGTCGCTGCGCTGATAAATCGGTATTTTGGATGAATCATACTTCCAAGGAAGATGATTGCTCTGAGATACTTCCTATCTTCAACTTCAAGAAGTCTTTAGTCCGTTTATTCATCCTTAGCGAAATTATGGATATTAATGGATGGTTTGTTATTCAAGCCCTATGTAGCATAAGCTATACCTAAGGATACCTACAATTTAATTTCTATGGCTTTTTAAACTACTGTACGTACCTATTTTACGTATTTAGTAAGTAGGTAGGTACATACTTCCCTAGCTACATCTGTATTTTATTAAACAGGCGGGTCCTCGTGATCCTTCAAGATCAAGTTAATCAAGGAATCAGCTCAAGGTTTTCTGTTTGAGAAGGGACAACAACATAACGTTATGAGATTTGTACTGAGTCAGTAAACAAATGTGATATTTTTTATCCAGGTGGCGACAGATCTATAGCCGTCCTGATTGTAGGTACCATGCGGTGTTGTAGTAAAAAAGAGGAACTCCTCTGAATAAAATTGAAATTTTCTGCCTTAGCAAAATGTCTACGTGATCTTTGTTAACGATTGCGAATTATTTTTCGGAAGGCGCTATTCACAATATGGCACTACCAACAACCATACCGACAACCCAACTAGGTGGCAGCACTATCTATGCAGCCGCAAACGACTGGACTGAAATTGCACAAGGGTCAACGGCCAATAATAGCAACCAATTGAGTTCGTTTGAAGCTGAACTGAAGAGCAATTACTTACCTTGTTATCGGCAGTATCTACTGATCTGAAGATTAATAAATCATCTCTAAGGAACATAGAGATTTAAGAGGATTCATACAAGCTTGAGGATTACCCAGTTATTCATAATAGATAGAGGCTTTTAAGAGTTCTGATGGGTGTAAAATTCTGATGGGTGTTAGGTAGGTAAGGTACCTAGACACCGTCTCTCTTTCATAAATCACTTTCATTGCTGATTGCGACATCTATCTTGCTTGTCAGGGGCCTATTCCAATAGTGGGGTTTAAAGAATTATGATTGCTATAAGGGTGTGGGTAGCTAAATATTTAAATCTATCGGTAGCACATTGCAGACTCTAGCAACGCAAAGCAACCTTAAAAAAATGAAAAGCTTCTACGTATTCTACGTAAGCTCTTTTGTTGACATGGAAATGAAGGCCCTAGTACCTCTATCAACATAATAAGGTAAGTACCTAATACCTACTATTACCTATCTACCTTACCACCGGCACCGGATCACCCAGTTTCATTGTAGGTCGTTAGATACCTACCCATCATGCTTTAAATTTACGAAGTTTAATGAACCCCTTCTTGTTTTATACTAAACAAAACCCCATAATGAGAAATATTGCATCTTCTACACCTGGTTATCGTCTTTTAATGGCGTAGACGCAACAGACACCCATCAAATTGATTTGTTCGAACTTTCACGGAAGTTATCTTAAGCCTTTTGTAGTCTTTAGTGCAGTAGAAATAAGAATTAAATTAGGCGATGAAAAGAGAATGCTTGGACATTAACCGGTTTGTTTTCTTTCGGGAAAAAAGTCTGTTGCTAGTGATGGGGTCAAAGTACCTTTACGAGTAAAAGTCAAAAGTCAAAAGTCTAAATATTACAGACATTCTAATAACCTAGTTTTTACCGATTAAGGATACTGCTTTGACATTGTAATTTGAATGGAAAATTATAAAAATAAACAAACAAACGTTGTTGCAGACTTTACATTGACCTAATTGGATGATTCAGTCTGTTTAAATTCAATCTAGGTAGGTAATTATTTAAACTGTGCTATCATCCAATATCTTGTGGCATGTGGTTGTAATGGATCTGATACTGGGCTAAGGATAGTGCTAGCCAGTGCCAATTTAAATTCATGTTTTAGTTAGTTAGATGGTTGGAAGAGACTTTAGCCTTTGCCCAGCAGTGGGATGAAAAAGGTTAAAGAAAAAAAAAGTTATTTAGTTCGGTATTGTTTGTTCATTTTATACTAGGTAGGTACAGCTAGACAAGATACCAACACAAGTAAAGGAGGGAGAGGAAGTAGGTACCTACCTTTATCTATATCGAATTATCGATATTTATCATAGTTCTCGGCCTATCACTACTACTTCCTTCCATGTTGTGTTTCAGTCAAAAGTAATACTTACTGTTACATAATCTGTAATTCCTCAGCCGTGAACTGTAAACAATTCTTAGTGAAGTCGTTTTATTTTTAGGTCAATAGCTTTTGGATTCGCTCATCAGCTCATGATCGCAATGCACCTCGGTAGCTGATGAGACATCTGTAGCGAATCGGAATCATGGCTATTTTTGAAACATGAAATAGGTAGGTACCTATATTTACCTGCATTAGAAAATGTTCTAAGGCCTACCTTCTTAGAACATTAGGTATCTTGTCTATCATCTAGGTACTTATAATAGGTTTATCAGTCAATATCCATATTTTTGCGAATATCTTTCTAAATAATAAATCACCATAAGTTTTTAGGGTAAAAGGACGATGTGCATTTTGGACACGAAATTTTAAATTCGATCTAAAATATTTCTAAGGAATTTCACGAAGACAAAAGACTCACTTCCATTTTCAATGCATGCACACATAAGTTTGGATAAGCATCCTCATATATTTAGCAAGTTAGAGGATTCTTGAAATATTTTACTAAATGCATGACGGCTGTATAGCGTGAATAGCGTCATACCGTCTGCCCACAGCTTATTTAAAAGTTAGTATTGAACGGACATAGAATAAGTATCACTTTCTATGGATCGGGTACAGAATAAGTAACAGTTAGTATGGTCTGGGCGGCAACCGCCCACTGAAACAACTACTCAACCAAACTCTCCCAGTCTCGACGTCCGCTCCGCGCGGTCCGCCTGTCGTTTCCCGCAACGAACGAAAATAACCCTTATTAACATTCTGCTTAAACTCAAAATACCACGTGATACTAATTATTAAAACAATTTTCCAATATACGAGCGGGAAACGGCGAAACGCGATTCGAAACGTTCGAATTTAATTGTGGATTTCGGACTTTGTGTGTTGTGCTTTTGCTGGATTATATTTTGGATTCTTTCTTCGAAAGGTAGGAACTTTAAATTACATATAATAAGTATTATGATTAAATAACCTACTCTCATCTAGATACAGGTACCTACATACTATTAGGAGAATAAACTAGGCAACTACCTACCTAGTAGACAAACTCGCCTTTGAGCAGTCTAGTCATACTTTAATTATGAATAACTCTGACTGAAGGTTAAATTTTTATGTAAAGGTATTATACTAACAAGAGTAGAAACAATTCTTCAGCTTGGTCATTATAATTATCGATTCGTCCAAGAAATAACCAGTGTTATACAACCCTTCCAATAAATCTTATAGACGAATATTATGGCCATTAGCAAACAAAAAAGTAATCCACTAAAAGCTATTTTAGAACCATGGAACAAACATTAAAGACGATGAAAGTAAAATTTATTGTCTGAGTTGAATAAACAGAGTATTATTTTTAGACTGACAAGCCATTACTTACCCACCGCACCATAACGCTTATTAATTTTAATAGATTTGAAGTAAAGTTGTAAACTACCGGTTAAGGTAAACAATTTTCTTATAAAATAAAAGACAATCTGTTTACCTAATGATTAATTGTTATTGCGAATTTTATATCAACGAATGATTGTGATTTCAATCTTCAGAACAATGACATACCTACCTACATTTTGACAGGCTTTCAACCAATTAGAATCAAGCACATTAACGTTAAGAAATTCGAATGACAAAATTACGATTTATGTAGGTAATGAAATCATTAACTCATTTACTTACATTACTTCAAAAACCTTATTCATAGATAGGTAGTCATCCGAAACGTGGGACAAATTGCATTGCACTATGAAGTTACTTACTAATCATATAATTAATTGAATTTAATATAAAATACTGTGAAAGTCATTCGAATAAGTATCTTTATTCGTCCGACGATACCGGATCTCTTAACGCTTTGATTTCTATAACACAAACAGTCACTTCGTCCGGAACATTTCATAGTTTTACTTCAGTTTTCATATCGATTAAAAGCCTAGAAAATGTATCGCGTGACCGAAAGCCCAGGGGTAACGACCCTCCCTAGCCTCCGTGTTTATATTAGCTACGTACTCCCATTATTATTGGTGATGATGTTACTCCTATGTCAACACAGAGACTAATCGATATTTTTCATCGAGAAAAAATAGTTTGAGACATGCAGATAGGTACATTCTTAAATATAAATTTAATTTAATATTCTACAATAAACATAGCAACTGTAAGTAAAAGCTATCGGTTAGTTCCGAAAAGCTGTGTTGTATTTTTATACAAAATAATCTTACATTAATTAATTTATTTATTGTCAGAAACAATTCCTAAAGCCAATATCTAAAAGGCTATTTTAGCAATATCCTGTAAATTGTTAAAACTTTTTTTTATCCTCGAAGATTAACGTAAAGATAAAATTTGTAAAGACACGATCGTAACTGTGATGAGCATAATGACTAGTGCTCTTTTCATAAAGTGTTAACATTTCTTGATGAATCTTGCATTTTAATAGGAATTAGCAATTTCTCTAGCTTTACGAGATCTGCGATGAAAGTCTCGAGTCATACTTGCATTGCAATACAATTACCTACAATAAATAATCACAAACGAACATTGCAAGCTCGGTAACTAAGGATCTTAATTGGATTTGATAAAACTGTGATAAAACTAAGTAATGCATTTTGTTGTCTGATAAAGTGTAGCCTAAGAAAACCAATAATCTCTGCATAATATGCAGTGCAGATCAAGAGTAATTCGGTGAATTATTGGTAGCTCGCAGATTGAGCTACCAATAATTCACCGAATTACTCTATTGGTTTTCTACTACAATTTGGGAACACAATTCAAATAATGATGGTATTATAGGCAAAGAAGGTGAATGCCAAAAAAAGCGTATTTAAAATCACCCTTGGCGGAATTGGTTGACGCAAAACAAGATCATTTCCAGTTAGTGAAAATCATTGAAACTGAAACTGGAAGTGAGCCAAACAACGGTCGAAGGCCGTTGTATTTTAGTATCGACGTAATAATGTAGATTTTTCGGTCAATATGTAAACAAGATTCGTGCTAAAAAGCGCAACAATAAAGTTCTTGATGTCGAATGTCAAGTGGATGTATCTGGTTGTTATTGGCATAAGCCTATAAAATTATCTTTCTTACGGCATTATTAAAACACATTTTCAACACCATTGTGTAAAATAAGCTTTAGCTAGTTTTAAAGTTACAGTAAGTAGACGCAGAAGCACAGCGAGCAAAATGCCACCCTAAAATTATTAAGAAAAGGGCGTCTGAAGTTTCCGTAAATCAAAGCTCTTTTCAAAAATTAACTAAGTTAAATAACAGATTTAGGCTTATTTTGAATTGTGTAAATTTTCAAAATTAAATACATACCTAGGTATTTTTTATGCGTGAACTCAGTGTTTGTTTTGCTCGTCCATGTGTCTTATATCAAAATTGGAATGCGAAAATATTATACTTAAAAAGCTTCATGGTAGTCATTTGCAATGCAAATTCTTATTGCTGTGTCACTTGCCTACTTTTATTCTATCCTATGGGTTAAAGTTCAGTGACCATTCTATTTTTGAAAATAATTTTGTTTATGTTTCGTAGAGCGTTGCTTGGCAACTGTAAGGATTTTTTACTAACAAAGATACGAAAATGTAGAGCTTCTACGCTTGAAGAGAAGGAAAGAAATAATAACTAAGCGAAGAAGCAGATTAACTTTTTGATTTATGGAATTTATAATAGGTCAGATAGACCTATTTGGAATAATACAAATCACGGTTGAGTCACGTTACGTTCCATTACACGCGAACAATATGATGTGTTGAGTCGCCTCCTATTTAGTAGAGATTTATGAGTAGGATCGGTATTGCCACATCTGTTGGTTAGGAGACGTCTTTCGTTGGCTCAAGTTAAAGCGAATATAAGCTTAGCTACGTTACATGATAAAAAATAACAAAATTTTTGTTTTAGGATCTGAAAATAAAAATATGTAGGTATGATTGATGACATTTGAAAGGCCGTGGCCGCGCACTTGGTTCTAGAACGAGTGCAAACTGGGCACCCAACGTGTTAAAACAAACTGTTGACAGTTGTGAGTTCTAAAATCCGGTGTTAACACGAGTCTTGTGCTGTGTCATATTTTAGAGATGGCAACCCTCGATCCGTAATAACGTCGTGGCTAGTAAGTTGATATGGAATAGGATAGTGGCAACTCTGCGACGGAGTTTTAAGGCCGCCTTGGCCTCGGTTACAGATCCTCTAACAAGAAAAGACACTTTGTAGGTCAAAACTGAGAAATGTGATATGAGTTGCGATCAATTTGATCAGGAACTGGCACAAAGGACGTTTTCAATTGTGCCAATTATGCAGATCACCGGGTCTCCTGTGACCCACAGCTGATGTGCGGTGAAGAGTACCTAGGTTTTAGAAATCATAATTCTAGTTATACAAAATGAAATAACTAGGTATTCTACGTATTTTCATTAGAATTAGTAGAGATCAGAGATTTGCACTTGGTTATAGAAAGTGATCACATGTCATAAACTAATCGATTTTGATGGTAGTGTGTACATACATGATGCTAGACTTATTTTGATTCAATTCAGGAGCTAGAAAATAATTTTACGTCTTTTATCGCGATTATAAACGGAAAAAAATATTTTACGGCCTGCTTGCGAGCAGACGGTGCAGTTTCAGACAGCAAGCACACATTGGCAGTTAGTTTTATTTTTAATTAACCTCCAACGAAAAAAGGGATGTTTGGTGTTGCCTGTTTATCCTATCTATGTCTATCGGAGGTTGTCTGTTCAGAAATTATTTTTAAGCTATTGCATAGCTTCTATCGCGGGCCTTGAGCGTGTTGACCGAATCCATAAATTCCGTAACGAAAAAACCTAACGCTTGTCTCTTTAGTTCAGCAACTCGCCTCTAGGTGGCATGCAATAGCTTTACCGTGGCAGTCCCCGAGTGCCACACGTCTTTTTTTATTCTTTTCCTAGGCTAGGTTCATTATTCCTAGGAGAAGCGTACTTTATTACAAAATTGGTTTATGTAAAAATATCGTGTCAATTAGCTAGAATTTCGGTTGTTGGCTGGCTAATGATGTCACTGAGTGGCGACGCCCTATTTACAAGGTGTTAGATGTATAAATGACGTGTGGCTTTTTAAATAGGTCAATGCCAAAAAGTTTGTATCAACTTTTAACAGACATATTCGATTTTTAAATGATTGTTCCTTTTTTTAAAATGGCAGCTAATTGTAAATTAATTTGTAAGTCAGGTAGGTAGAAACTCATTAATTGCAAAGTTCTAATCATTTAATTAAGTATGTGGGCTGTGCGTGCATATAGGATTAGACACAAAGCAAATGACTACATCGGCCTACTTGCTCTGCAGATATGTACACAGAATAATATTAGTATTCTCAGTACGTTAAATAAACATAAACACAGTAATGGGTACATCGACCTACTTTATTTGATCTTTTTTAGAAAAACTTTACCACTATCAGCTATACTACTTACGAGTAAATTAGTTTAGTTGGAAACATCAGTCCAGTTTTGTAACTGTTGAATGTTTTGTTAGTGAATACTTATAGTGATGAGTATGTTTTTTGTAAGGAGTCTAAAGACAAGACACAGGAACTACTTTACATCAATAGCTGAACCATGTGTCATTTCCTACTCTTGTATTCATGCCGCATCGCTTGGCTGCGCTCCAATTAATATGAGTTCATGTTTCGCATTTCAGGATCAGGCCGACCCGGTACCGAGAAACCGCAAGCATCGAACGAACACGACATTGTAGCGATCCGTACTTGGTACGAGGCAGAAGACCGCGGACGACGGGACACGTTCCCGAACAACGAACAACGGTGACGTCAGCGTCATGGCGTCCACCGACCATTCGACCACCAGCAGTTACTCCGCCTCAGAGGAACACAAGCGTACTGTCGACGAAGCCTTCCTTAACAAACTCAAGGGACTCGTCGAGAGGTTACGCTTCGATAATGCGACCTTGAAGAAATCGCTCGACGTCGAGCGGAGCGAGGTCAGAGCGCTGAAGGCCCGACACGACAGCACCTTAAGAAATATAAAGACTGAACACAGAAAGAAAGAGGAATTCCTAGAGAAACAACTCCAAGAATCAAGAACAAAACCTTACAGAGACGAGGAAGTTGCTAATAGCAGATTAGTAGAAGTTAAGAAACTAACGATAGAAATTCAGTCTTTGAAATCGGCGAACAAGGGCCTTCAAGAAAAAGTTAAGGTAAGCCAGCGCTTTGTGATGAAAGATAATTTCTAATACAAAAACTATGAGACTGATAACGATACCAATAAACAAAACGTAAAAGACTTCTTTGATATTGTCCATATTAAGGGGGTTTCTTAGTTTTTGATCTGCCGAAATTTTTCTCTGTAAACTATATTCTTCGGTTGTGGACCAATGCTGCATGATCCCTGCTTGATACAGATGGGTTAGTATGAAGTTGATTCGTGGAAGGTACGGGCAGCCGTAACGTAACCCGTACACTACAAAACACGGAACAGGGCAGTCTTGTACCACATGGAAAAGGCCTCTCCCATTGTGCAAATTTGCTGGATTGGTACTAATATAGACTGCATCCGAATGCCTTATCAACGTTGCATATTGAAATTGTCTATCTACTATGACATCTTTTATCTTCTGGTCGTTAAAAACCTGGATTCTGTTCTTGAGCTCACTGAACTGCGCCGAGTTGAGGCTCTTGTAGAAGAGCCTGACGTCACGGTTGTGGACTCCAAGTGTCAGGTTAGATTCCACCAGCTCTGACATGGTGGTAATACCGGGCTTGTACCGTGTTTGTGACAGTGCAGAGAATATAACTCCCTGGAATTAAAGAAATATTGATTTGTCAATTAAATAATATTGTCACAATGTGCCTATAAGAAATCATAAAGTGGCTGTACAAAATATGTTTTTTTCATTCGGACACTTTGGTATTTTGATTAAAAGTCGCTTAAATTCAAGCGTAATTTGTGCATGACAAAGAACTTATTCTGTTTGTTCATAAATAAATTGGTTTTATAGTAGAGTTAATTAAAACTTCAAAAGCACTTACGTCAATAACAGAATTCACGATCAAGGAGTAAATGACGACCAGAAAAATTAGAGATCTGAAGACAGGACCCGAACTCTTAATGTCAACTGTTTGTCTGATAAAACATTTCACCAAATCCATGGCTATCTCTCCTGCAGTCTGCTCGTTGTCGTTCCACATCCTGCTCTCGATCTTTCTTACTATAATCGCAAGAATTATACAACTTATTACTATAAACATGAACACAATAAGCAAGATGTACTTCATCAGTGCAATTGTTGTAGTAAACGTTGCCTGCTTCGAAGAGTTTTCAACCAAGAAGCATAATCGATCCTGTGCAAGTGGGTAGGTGGTATCGATGTAGCCGTAGTATGAATTTTTCAAGATCCTGGAACTTAGTTCTATATCTGAATAGCCGTCTAACAAATCAGCTGTCACGCCTGTCGCCACTCCTTCTATAAGATCACCGACTGTGTTCCCATCTCTCGGTGTCTTAGGTATACAAGTTGCATTTAGAAAACTTATAACAGTTTTCGCAAGATTTGAGTTACACAGAACTGGCCCTTTTTCATCGGAAACATACACTTTCCTGAATACACTGATCTTCAGTTCAAATCCATACAGGTTATGATACTGCGAAGATAAAAGTCCGCTAATATCTTCTACATCTGTGATATCTAGGACTTTGTCAAGAAATGGGTTGTATGTGTAAATCTTTAAGCGATCAGTCCACAAAATAAGAACAGAGTTTGTTATACTTCTACTCCACAGTAATTGAAAATGACTCTTGATGGTGTAGTAAAAGTAGTTATTGATAATCACTTCCTCGTTTATGACGAATATGACGGCGCTTCTTGGCTTGAACACTCCTGTTCTCTCAAGATTTTCAACAACGTATTCGCTTCCATCTAGTGCTAAGTCTTCGGCGGTCACTAAGTATGCTGTCTCACCATGCTTTCCCAACCGAGGTTTGACTCTACTCTTGTTAGTATCAGGGCAGCCGTTGAGGAGAAGAACTGGGTAGCCGTCTCCGTAGTTCTCCGTGTACTTCAGAATTCTGTTTTCGAAGTAGGTGAAGTCGCAAAATGTGATCGTAAAGAACCATTGGTGGAAAGCGGTGTAGATTTTGTTGACGACTTGATTTGCAAAGTCTGCTTTGTGTGCTGTTTTCTCATGGTATTCAAAGACTTCTTGGAATAAGGTGTTGTTGGTGTCTAGTGACCATGACTGATGACACAACAGGAAGATTAAAATAAGTTTAGATTTCATCGCGACCGCTTAGGCGCGGTGTTGGGAACCAAACTGCAAAGTTTAAGGTCATTTTGTTATTAAATGGGACGTTTGAAAATCATTAGTGCAAATGTCATCATACGTGCTTTGTTGGTTTAATAAAAGCATGTCAATTAGGGCTGAAGGAAAATATTGTCGTTTAATTGTTCGCCGTATGTGGACCTAAAAGTTTCCATCGGCGTTAACGAATGTTATGATAAGGTTAAGTGCATAAGTGCTTAAAATAGGGTGTCGCTGGTAAAGTTAATATTGCTCGTTATTTGATTTGAAGTGTGTTTTTATACCTTTTTACAAAACTAGGGGCTGTGTCCATTTCATTTTTACGGAACTTCTAAGCTTGTTTTCTTGAATAACGTCTGCAGGTCGCGCAAGCGGCGGAGAGCGCGCGAGCTGCGGAGCTGCGCGCGCAGGCGGCACTGCACGCCGCGCTGGAGCAAGCTGCGCGACGCGACGCGCGCACACAGTGCCATAAACTGGTAAGTACATTACTGCTGAAACAAGCCTACTACCTACTCTAGGGTCTACTCTGCACTTTGAAAAACGTTTCAGCATCAAATCACAGGTCAGCTTAAGTTGGTGGAAACTGAATTCAGAAGGTTAACCAACATAAGCTGACCTGTGATGATTGTCTTGATGCACGATGATCTAAAAATCGAACACTGATGTTTAATGTTTAATTTTGAACTCGATTGAAGCTAGCCCTTTAGTCGAGTTTAAAATTAATACATATAGGGCTCAATTTTATGAAGACGTTGATGTTGATTCCAAGTAAAAAAGAAGAGATTTCACATTCCGATTTTGTATCCGCAACGCAAGAGGCGTTATTAGTTTTCAATCAGGCGCTTTGTTTTCCACACGCTTTTTTACAATTTTATTGAGGCCAAGTAAGTTTACCTAAGGTACTTCTGTACCTAAAGAGTTTCAGTAGGACATAACATATAATCATGTTTTTTTTCGCAGCTGGAGGAAATCAAATCGAAAGAGAGAGTGAACATGCAACTGAGGAGAGAAGTGGCGCGGATGGCAACCGCAAACGATCAGGTAAGTCAGTTTTAGATATGATCAAGATATTTTTTAAACTATCGTGACTTGGAAACGTATTAATAAATATTATCGGGACTTAATCGTGTCTTGAGTCGACTGTGACCACGGTGACTGTAATCGAAATCGTCATCGAAACATTGAGTTACAATGATTTCAATACGCGAAGAAGTCCCGATAAATATTTATAAATACGATCAAGATCATCTAAAATATGCACTAAATATAAAATCGCCTTGATTTTATGGCAGGAAAACCTAGACCATAGGTATCCTTATTTTATTATTTCTAAATGGTTACGAATCTTATTGTTATAATTTACTTAACATTTCAAGAACTTAACTGGAGTTAAAATAATAATAATTTATGTAATAACACATCATACCTTATCTTTAAAATCCCAAAAGCTAAACACAATAATTAGGAAGGAATCCGTAATTCTAAAATGGGCCCTCGCTCGTGGGAAATCGCCCGCGGTGACCATGTGGTCTTGCTACTTAGGGAGTGGCCGAATTTAATCTTGAAAGCCTTAAGGAATGCCTAATTCCGTTTTTGGTAGCACGAAGCTTCTACAGATGATTACATAATATGATATTGTTTAAAAATAAAATGATAATTTCGTGTTCTGATTATTAATCATAGTAGCCGCTAACAGAGACAGAAAAAAAATATCAATTAAAAAAAAAATTCGTTAAACACCTTTAAAAAATGTGTTATGGTAACCGGATAACTGATACTACCTATTTATATAAATATATTTTGAAATACATACCTAATTATTATTATTTGTCCATTGGCGGGGACCGAACCCTCAACCTTTTCTTTTGTCTCTCAAGCGGGCCTTTACCGACTGATCCACTGAGGTAATTTAATTAATGTAATTATTGGAGTTTAAGAGTAGGTAAAATGAATAATAGGTAGGTACTTAAATGTCCTTGGAAATTTCACACAGCTACAATATACCTAGAGTTTTAGATGTAAAAACCTAACAGGATAAAATATTGTTTTTCCTTACCTTATCAAACGTGATAAGCATGAGTTAAAAGTTGGAGTTTTCAAAATATAAATACAATTATAATGCTCTGTTTTAACCATTTCGTTTTAAATTATATGTACCACCTTTGAAAATGCCGTAACCACCATAATTTCTGATATTTCACGGTTTGCACAAGTGTCGTGTCATTTGGTTCTTAAGTTTTACGCGTTGAAATCGAAGCACCGCTATTCATGGACACAATTCGATTGCGTCTGTTATCTGTAATTGTTATCGATTTATATTTTTGGCTTATTAAGCTTTCGATTCAAAACCTGTTCTTTGTTATAAAAGTTCGTAAGCTTTTTAAACTTACCTATAACACTTGAACTCTCAATTTGTTTTTGGTAGAGCTAATCTATAGATTACTTACCTCTACAAAATGATCTTAACAAATTGAGACGAAGTATATACATTATTTATTTGTTACTAATTAATTATGTTAAATCTTGGGTAATAAATATTTTAAAGTGCAAAAATGCGTTTGGACTTGATCTTTAGTGTTTCACCAGACTCTAGCTAGAGTCTCAGAAAGCGATATGTATGTTTGAAAAAAATTAATCAATAAACATTTAATTAACAATGGAATCGTTCGAACATTCGCATAATTAATAGCATTTCATATTGGTATTCCAAGAATAGGGAAACAATTAAACAACAATTGTTTGGATTTTTTTAAGAAAGGAAATGCCAGGAAGTTTTAAATTACGTTGATTGCCGATAACCTACATTTCCTTACAGGCTGTTTGCTAATTAACAAAACACGTCAAATAGCCTACCACACACAGCTTACAATAGATCTAAGATGCTGACATGCGGGGTCTTAAAAGTATTGTGCTGTAGGCTTGTGTGGTCTTGCATCGAAGACAACGCAGATACTGATATGTAACATAGCCATTAGCCGGTTCAGTCAGTCACTTCACTTGCGGACTTAAGTCAGAAAGAGTCACGTTGCGGCAGAGAGCGCACGCGCGAACATATTCCCAACAGTATTTTGTTCCCGCGTTCCCTTTTCAAAATAACGTTCATTCGTGTTCGAATTTTGAATTACCTTTTTTTGTGTTCTGTGACGTTTGTGTTGTGTTTTTTTTTCTGAACCACTGTGACTGTGAAGTCGTGATTTGGACTCTGATTCGGATTTACTTTCTATCTATCGCTGTAAGTAACTTTTATATTATCGCTAAGATTATAGATATAGGCTAGAGAAAGTATGTTTCGTAAATAAAGCATTGTAGGTACTTATCAATTAGTTACAATACGAAACTTATGAGAAAGGAGGTTTGATATGTAAACATTCGATAAAATATCGGTCATTGAATACATTATTATTGTTCACAATATTCGATTTTGCATAAATAAAACATAAATGTAGGCACGGGCAGTACGTGCTTCTAACCTAATTAGGCAACTTTAATACGAGTAATTATTGCGGAAAACGAATCAATCATTAAAACAACTAAAGCACACGATATATGGCACTATCACCGACACCGGTTATTTGACAGGAAATAGTGATATCGTGTTATTATAACGGTCGAATGCATATTTGCGGCGGTAGCCGATGCGTGAGCTCGGCTTAGAGAAGAAAAAACATAGATTTTACTAGTGTCTTTGACTGCTTAAAATTATGCTTATAATGTTAATGCTTATAATTATGTTACATACCTACTTTTAAGACTTACCTCTTATGCATATTGAACCGGAAAAAATTTACTAGCTAAAAATGCTATATCTGTTGCTATCTCTTTTCGATGCCAATTTAGGAGTTACAAAAAAAAACATATTATTATTTTAAACCTATTTAATATAGGAAAAAATATTTATGTGACCATAAAATGTTGCCCTTACATTCAAAAGTTTAAAGGGTTTATTATTTTTGAGAAAAGAAAGCGTAACCTGAGTAGGCGTCTATGGTGAATGATGTCTGTGTTATTGACACAGTTCTGACCTAGAATCTTCAATGCCATATAATATTCGGGTTATTAATTAAGCAAAATTAAGTCTGCATGTTTCCACGTAACTTTCATTTTACCGTTCTCTGTATAATTAAGGATTCTATATTAACAGAAATAAGTGTTTCATGACACGAATGCTCATCATTTCTGTTTGTGACTATAACTGCAAAATTTTAATTAAATATTTTTCGCCTGAAAAATTAGCTTGAAGTTTATGATCTATGAAAAATTCGGTTTTAACATAAGTCATTCAATAGTAGGTAATTAGATTATGGTACCGTTAATAAAAATATCATGAAATATTAAAATTTACGTAAAAAAATGTGTATGGAATCCGTTTCCGGTCTGTTATAGGCTAATGTTTTGAAACTGGCCATTCATACATAATAGCACATAACTCCTATTAAAATGGCTGTAATATCTCTTTCAAACACATTAATGCCCATTTGAGCCTATTTCACTAAGTTATAGTTTAAGAGCCAGGTGTAGGTTTCATAACTCAAAACAAACATTTTGTATAATATTATTATAGAATTACCTATAACATTGGTTTCAATTTTAAAACCATTCTAGATATTATTTTATCCATGAACATGGAATTCACGAAGTTAAAATGCATGATACTTCACATGTTCATTTTCTCTTATAGAATTGAGATGTTGATTTGGTATATTGTAATCCATAAGGCATTGTCATGAATAAACTACCCACAGATAGGTAATCCATACCTACACATTGACTCAACTAGGAAAACCGCGTCTTACTTCGCTCCATACGTATTTTCCATATATTTTCTTAACATAATAGGAATGATGCAGACTAGGCTACTCCATCTCAACAATGTTCTATGTAACATCCCGTTAGAGTAGGCATAAGCATAGGCTGACGCTGTTTAAAACAGTTGGATATAAAGTTGTAAGAATTAGCTCTTCACTATAGCAATAAATAGTCTGTCAATCCGTACAACTTTCTACGAGCAAAACTCAGCAATTTGCTTTCATAACAAATAAGTACAGTGAAACCCGCTTAAGACGATTTCTCAGGGACCCCACCAAAAACGCGTCTTAAGCGTGAAAGCGTATTATGCGGGATAGGGAAAATAAATCGAACGTACTACATTATTATGTATTTTGTTCTTATTATTTTAATTTTCATATGTACATTCAATACATTTTTTAAAATAATCACTTATATTGGTTTGGCAGAAAGATTTTGATGCATTAGCAATTAAAAGATTTTCAACATAATTCAACTTTTGCAGTGCGTCTTTACTTTGATCCAAAGAAGCAACATAGCGTCTTAAATCACTTACAATACAACTTTCAATATCTCAATTTTTTCTTGAAGTGACAATGCCTTTCGCTTAATTTTAGTCGTATTGTAACAAACAAATGATGCACTATTACAAAAGAATCAGAGCGTACGCACGACAAGTCAAGAAATGACGATCGGGGCAAACAAAAGTGCGGGCAGGCGCGGC
Source organism: Xanthorhoe spadicearia (assembly GCA_947086425.1). Classification (NCBI taxonomy): domain Eukaryota; kingdom Metazoa; phylum Arthropoda; class Insecta; order Lepidoptera; family Geometridae; genus Xanthorhoe; species Xanthorhoe spadicearia. The sequence goes on along the minus strand of OX352202.1, from coordinate 9,156,777 downwards.
GTATTAAACGGGATGACGATCGTATTAAGCGTTAAGAAATGTATGAAAATTTGTCTCAAGTTGCAGGGACTGGCGTAAAGCGGCGTATTATGCGAGAAATCGTTTTAAGCGTGATCGTATTAAACGGGTTATACTGTAGATGTACAAGATGATTTTTATCATTTAATTTGGGAAGCAATTTATTTCGGCGGCGAGGAAGTGCTAGCGATAGTTTGTGGGATCGAGTATAATATCCGGTTATGATGGCATAGTTTCTGAACTTTAGTTGGTTTCAGCAACCTTTTACTGACACAATTTGGAAAAAAAATATAGGAAAATAGCATAAAACCATGTTAGCTTTTAAAGAAAGAAAGAAAAAAAATGTGTTTATTTTTGGAGGACCTCAAGGATCACTTAAAAATGTAAGTACAGTTTTTTATGCTAGGTGACTCTATTGCCTGTTCCAAAACGTTACTCAAAATACATACGTCTGTATTTACGAACTAAGATTCTTACCGATGTTTTTAGTTCTCAAACATTACAACTGACCAGAGTTGACCAGTACTTCCTCATAAAAACGAACGAACGTCTGATAATATCTAAGTGTGTCTACCAATAAAATGTCGGTGTCATATTAAAATGTATGGATGAAACGCATCGCATGCAAACATTTTAAATTATGGTTATTAATTTTTCTATTAAATCACATCACTTAATTGTTTGTGTTGTTTGCATTAGGTAAAAAACGAAGAATGTATTTTGCTCAGTATTTAAACAATTACTAACATTGATTGGTTGATTGGAGATCAGTTTAAAAACATTGTGCAGGATGTACACAATCGCATGTTTGTATTTACAACAATGGACGGATTGCATTAATTAATCACTCATAATCAATTTTAATTAATGTATGGAGAAGGGTATACTCCCGATGTGGTCCCATCAAATGAGGATCAGATTGGTACCTTCAGAGTTGTGAACAAAAGTCAAAAATACTCGTATACCTATGAGAGTGCAGGAAATTTAATTTTTCCTAGGAAATTATAGTTGGTGTTAAAGGCCAGGAGTGATCTATATATCTATATCGATGCCTTCCGGCCTACTGGGGATAAGCGCCATTTACCAAACTTTACAGGAGAGAGGTTTAAAGTTGAAAATATTTGAAATAAATTCATTAAAAATCGGCTATTGCTGCCACAGGCTCAAAATTTAAGCCATATCACCTTAAAACATATATCTACAAAGTACTATTTAAAAATTAGTATAATTCGCCTTTTAAACACCATTTACTGTCGCTTAACCTGAAAAGTTCTATTTTTACCAACAGCAAAAACATCCTAAGTGTCAGCACCTTCTTAATCACCGCGAGACTCAATAAATATAACTGCATTTTATGTTTGAATTTAAATTAGGGAAAAATAGCTTATCTCACTACATTTTTTACATCACATAGCGGAAAAATGTAATAAGTGGTTATTGAATTCCATCATGCAGGCAACGAAATTGTAGTAAGTTATTAAAAATTAAAATTCACATTCGGCTGAATGAAAAAAATATTCGGCTATGTTTTATTTTTCAAACTAGAAAAGTACAAGATGCTATGTTTTAATGCAATTGTGATTTTTTTTAGTTTGAAAAAAGTACAAAATACATTTCTTAGTTTAAATAGCACACAATCACAGATATCCTGAGAGGATAGTAGTATTTTTACCTCTAAATCAAAACAAAATAATCAACAAATAGGGAGATAATAACTAATAATAGCTCAAGCACTGTTGTTACCCCTTATTGACTATGCTGATGTTTGCTTCCTAGATGCTACGGAGGTGATGGTTAACAAGTTGGAAAGGTTGCAAAACTTGTGTAGGTATACGTTTTATTTTTGGTTTACGCAAGTTTGACCATATTGTGTCAGAGTTCAGAGACCGTTTAAAGTGGCTTCCCATCCGTCGTCGACGAGACCTGCATGTGTTATCCTTCCTTTTCTTCATCCTACGTAATCCTCTATCCCCCTCCTACTTGCGTGAACGTTTTGACTACCTTGTTTCTCGTGATAAGCCATGTAGATCAAGTATGTCCCTTCTCCTTAAAACCCCCTCCCACTCTTCCAGCTGTTATAGTGATTCTTTCACTGTACATGCTGTGAAGCTGTGGAATTCCCTACCCCATTCAATACGCAGTTGTCAAACGATTTCTTCATTCAAATCAAAGGTAAAAGAGCACTATATGTCAATTTAAATCTTTTATTTATCTTATTTAGTATAATAATTATGTATCCTTATGTATTTAAGTAGTGTATTGTTTATTTATTATAATGCATTTATATATTTATTTAATTTTGTTGTTTTTGTGGTTTAATATTTATGTTTATGTATGGGTATTTGTACGTATATTGTATTATAAGTAGGTAGGTAGGTAATCAGTTTTCTTTATTTTTTATTTTCATTATATAATTTACTTTTCTTTTTAAATCAATTAGTTGTTGTTAGTACACATTGCATCCACTATTGTAATAGCTTTTCTTTTAACTCAAGGTTTGCTGGTAGAAAACTCTAATAGGGTTAAGCTCGCCTTTGTACATGTTGTTTTTAATGTCCTATTTTTAAGTTTCTCTTGTGTACAATAAAGAATTACAAGAATTACAAGAATCTAAGATCTGAGATCCCTGAGATGCGGATTAGGCATATATAATTCTTCATACATAGGCTGTCGTCTTCAAGAAGGCAATTGAGCACCACTAACCTATTCTCAACTTCCGCTGGCTGAAAATGATGCATGAGCACAGCTCTCAGGAGATAGGTCCAAGTAAATTTCAACAGAGTCAGAGTTTATAGGTTCCACCAGTCACTAACGTTAATGATCACACACACACAGGTATTTGTATGGAAAATGAGAAATGTAGAAAGCTTAAGAAGAGCGAAAGGAATGTCCATTCAGCTCAATACGCCACGACATTCTGTCGGCATCTCGCTGGCGTCCGTTGATTGGCAGGATCAATGGTGACTTACCAAGCTACCCTCAATTTGAAAACAAAAATTGAACAGTGATTATGCCTAATCCGCATCTCAGGGATCTCAGATCTTAGATTATCTCCCTATTTGTTGATTATTTATTTTGTTTTGATTTAGAGGTAAAGATACTACTGTCCTCTCAGGATATCTGTGATTGTGTGCCATTTTAATGAATATAGACTAATTAAACTAACGAATGTATTTTTTTTATGAATTCCTACTTTTTTCAAACTAAAAAAAATCACAATTGCATATACCTATAAATAAATAATTCTTCATACATGCATATACATGTAAATATTAACATCTAACTATGGTATGAAGAATAACTTATAAATAAATACCTAAGTCTTCATTCATAGTTAGATGTAAATATTATAATCTAACTATGTATGAAGAATTACTTATTTATAAATGCAATTGTGATTTTTTTCCTACTCATAGTTCAGTTATTTACCTACTCACATCGTCATATTCAATAATAAAAACTTAATTATTTAATGCAACACTTACTTTTTCAATCCAATGCTGAGCTATAAACCGAGCGCTAAAATGGCTCGCGTATACATGTGGCGCCTATGCCGCGGCCGCGTGCGCAATGACAGGTCGAGACTTGGACTCATCACTATTTGACCTGAGCGAATGGGCGTCTATTGACCGTTAAAATTTGGTTTTACAAGGTAACCGACAAAATGCGTTATGGAATATTATGCACAAGTATCAATTTTACTTATGCCTTTTTATCTAACCGCCATATTTTGTTTGGAAATAGGAAGGGAAAATAAGGATAAGCGACAAATGATAATCAAAATCTGTTGAGACAATTTGTGATAAGCTCCTCAAAAATTATGCATGGTGTGAGGGCAAATATGATCAAGCGCCAAAATATATTTTTGAAAAAGTTCTCAATTGTATTAAACGACATTTTTTTTTTCTTAACAGATTTTCAAAAAAGGATAAGTGTAATATTTAGCTTCAATTATTTGCAGCCCAATAAGCTTAACGACCAATTAATAAAGTGATACAGAAAGTCCAAAAAGTACAAGTCTAAATTACTTAAAAAATATTTTATCTAACGACCAACTTACGAAAATATGTCGAAAACCATGTCGTTTAAGACGAAAAAATAAGGCCATGGTCCTTAATTTACATATAGCCTAAGCGACAAAAAGTTGGTCGTAGAGCCATGAAAGTAAGACCAAACGACGCAGAAAAAAAAGACGATTCCAACCATATATATAAGTCGATTTCGCCCAAAATGGCGCTTATCCCCAGTAGGCCGGAAGGCATCGATATATAATCGGTACTTTAACCGAAATATCATCCAACTGATGGTTTTAGGCTGCGACACTAGGGCTTCGTGGCTGAGTGGTTAGGCAGTCCGGCTTAAAGATCGCTTGTACCACGCGGGTTTGAATCCCGTCGAAGCCATAAACTTTTAGTAGGATTATTGTATGAATGTAAACTAGTTTTGTACTAGAACTTCGTCTTAGAACTAAGTCCCGCAATAGTATGTGAAGTGTTCCGACAAAAACCAACTGCCGCTCACCACACGACCTCGTCTCAATTGTTCGGAACCGACATGGAATACGAACGTATTGTTTTTTGTTTATTTGCATTGAATGGATCGCTTGTGAAAAGTATCTTGTTAGAGGTTATCAGACTCAGCAGGTTGTCTTGAAAGTGACACACCCTTACTTCCTCGGATTTACATCTCTTCGCATACTGGGTCTCTACGGCGAGGGGTAGGTAGAGGTGGGCTTCTGCTTTTTTACTACGACTTCAGCTACAGGGATGGCTCCCCTTATGTCTCGAGGTGTTGCCTGAAAAGGCGGTCCTGGTAATAAGTTAGGCCCTTCATACCTTCATACCCTAATACATTATGCTTCCAAAAACGACTTTGACATTTTCTGTCAGATATGACATAATTTACGCACTGGACATAAAAATGCATGCATTAAGTATTGGTTTTTACACTATTTTAATTCTTATGATACAAATGAAAGATTAGTTTTCTGATACGAGTATATGAGATGAGCTGAGAGATTAAACCTAAAACCACCAGTTTGCCAATTTCTATTCGTTCTTCAAAATCCCTAAACATTTTCAAATCTAAAGTTTATGCTCATTATTTGTCTTCAGTCTACATTTAACTGTTTTGATGTCTATTTTTCTTGATAAATTATTTAAGTAGGTACTTATATATTTATTTCTTTATTTGTTTTGTTAGTTTATATTTTATTTAATAAGTTATATAAGTATTTGGTTGCTGCTCTTTTATTTTGATCTGTATTATGATTATTTTTTCTTTACCTATTTTAAGATTTTTGATTGTGTTTTTTTTTTCTTCTTGTGTTTTAAAGCTTTTATTTTTTATTTTTGTACACTGCCCTTTCTCTCTGTGTCACTATCCAGTCCATCCAAAGGTTGCCTGGAAGAGATAGCTTTTAGCTATAAGGCCGCCCATTGTACTTTTATTTCTTAGTTGTAATGTCTGTAATGTGTTTTCTTTTGTGTACAATAAAGTATTCATCTATCTATCTATCTATCTAAAACATTTATCAAAGTAACAGTGTATTTATCGTAGCACAATGGCTACGGCGTAAAAATGAATGAGCTAAATGATTGTGAACGGTGAATATCGTGGGATTTAGGCTCAGAGCAATCATCTTCCTCTATGGATTTAGGTATTCTAACAACCTGTCATGTTATAGAAAACATGAATGAAAGGTAATATGCGAATATAATAATACCAGCTGCGCCGCCGGTGTTACCCGCGGGGAATAGTTCGCTTTCCCGTGGGGATACCATGATCAAAAGTAGCCTATGTTTTATTCCAGGATATGATTTATCCCAGTACAAAATTTCATGCAAATCCGTCAAGCCGTTTGAGCTTGAAGGAGTAACAAATATTCACACTCAAACAAAAAAAAATCACCAATATACTCGTAATATCAGTGCGATGTGATAATTATGTAGCACATAGGAAGTTGATTATTTTGAAAATCATCTAAGTACTGTTGTATACAAAGCCTTTAAAACTTTATCATAATTTCTGTTTATTTTTGCGTAATTTATGTAAGAATCTTGCATTTTTATCTAGATTTTGTGTACACTCGTTATCTCCGGTTATCTGGAGTGCATAACTTCACTTTATCAAGTGGTTTGAAGTCTCGGCGTGAAAGTGCCTGTGATTTTTTGAGCACGAAAATATTCACACTATATTATGACCAACTTTTAAGACGAATTCATTAAACTGAGTTAGTGACATAAAATTTTGTATCTTGAAAAAAAAAAAATGAATATAGCAAAAATGAAAAACGAAGACGGTAAGTAAATAATTCGTACATATTTGCACACATTGCACCTGTGCAAATCCAGGGCGTCTTGCTAGTCACACTATATTATAAAGGTGAAAGTTTGTTAGTCCTTCACGCTCAAACGGCTCGACGGATATGAATAAAATTTGGTACCAGGATAGTTTATATTCTGGATTAACGCATAGTCTTTTGATTCCGGTATTACTACGGAAACGGGCAGTATTCGCAGGTAATACCGATCACAGCTAGTATTGCTATTGTTTTGCTATCAAATTCTTCTTCATATCTGCCCCTCTACTACACAAATCGAAAACGATGCCAATTTTCGCAGGTCAGCTTATGTTGGTTAATCTTCCAAATTCAGTTTCCACCAACTTAAGCTGACCTGCGATTTGATGCCGAAATTTCGTTTTTCGCTGTCCAGAGTAGACCCCCTGAGTATTCAAAGAGTTCTACTTCCCATCTCATCAATAAGTCAATAACAGTAATTCAATGTTCTAATTTCCATGATCTATTGAAATCAATGAGCTGTACCGCTCACCGTTATACTCATCTTTGAAGCAACTGAGCGACTCTATTGTTCACAAGTTACGGTAGAAATTAGATTGAATTATCTATTGCCATACATAAAATGTAATAATCGAATCTATATACAAAAATTGACAGTGCATCATTGTTTGAAATAAACTTTGATGATCTTTTTTTTTTGTGTCCGCTTCGTTTTGTATTTTCTTTAATTAAATGTATTAAACAGCTGAGTTAAATAAAGTCTTACTTCACCATTGTCTTTAAATAAACTGTCTGCAAGTTTTTGGAAATCATCTTTTTCATTTTTTTAAATTATCGTGAGTTTTACTACCCTTTATTGTTATTTATTTTATTAACGTCTAAAACTAGAATGTTTCTCATAGAGTAAGGAAACTCTTTTTGTAAAACTAGTTTTGTAACTTACATAAAAACTAATTTTAAAATTTGTCTCTTATCTTAACTAATTAAAGTTGATATTCGGTTTCAAGTGTCTTATGTAAGTAATTATTTAAGAATATAGTCATTGAATTTCAACGTTGCCTTGATTCAGTGAACAACTGAGTAATTAAACAATTTGATTGTGGTTCAATTTAATAGGCAATTTTTTTAAACGAATTCAAATTATGTATTCGTTTTAAATGAAAATGAAGGTTAATTTGAAATAATTTGAGGTCAGTCTTTGATTTAGAACTAGCATTCAAATTCATCCACGTAACTTAACATACTTATACAACAAGGCAAAACTAGACAAAGATGATAATTCGTTAAACGTTGTAGGGCCTTCAGGCAGCTAAAATAACATGTCGAATGGAAAATGTGAGAGTAAAGTCTCACCATCACTTAACAACTACATGTCAATTGGACCATTTCGTAGGAAGTATCAGTTACCTAACATCAAGATAAATTGTTGTGTTCGACTATAGACAACAACTGGTAGAGACAATCTTACTTCATACATGTGTGAATAGGACTATCACGGCATGAGAGCTATAATAATTGGGGTGTCTACCGCGCTTGAGGATATAGACCATCAGTTTATGATCGATTTGAGATTGAGATATACCTCCTACTGGCTTAAACTCCACTGTTTAGGATGTCGATTCTTGACGAATTTCTTAACATGACGCGGTAATAGATTGCATGTTATCTACAGTTTTCTGAAATCCATCGCATTATTCAAAATAACCACACCGTGTCGTGTCAAGACATGGTTATTTGGAGAATAAAGCGGCAGATTTAGTATACGCTTGTGTACTCCACTCCTACTGTTAGCAATAAAGTGGTAGTTAGAGTAAATAAATGTTAATCCCCAAAAAAATAGAGTACCTATGATATGATCAACTACAGTGAAACCCGCTTAAGACGATTTCTCAGGGACCTCACCAAAAACGCGTCTTAAGCGTGAAAGCGTATTATGCGGGATAGGGAAAATAAATCAAACGTACTACATTATTATGTATTTTGTTCTTATTATTTTAATTTTCATATGTACATTCAATACATTTTTTAAAATAATCACTTATATTGGTTTGGCAGAAAGATTTTGATGCATTAGCAATTAAAAGATTTTCAACATAATTCAACTTTTGCAGTGCGTCTTTACTTTGATCCAAAGAAGCAACATAGCGTCTTAAATCATTATCACTTACAATACAAGTTTCAATATCTCAATTTTTTCTTGAAGGGACAATGCCTTTCGCTTAATTTTAGTCGTATTGTAACAAACAAATGATGCACTATTACAAAAGAATCAGAGCGTACGCGCGACAAGTCAAGAAATGACGATCGGGGAAAACAAAAGTGCGGGCGGGGCGTTCGGGCAGGCGCGGCCCGCGCGGCGTATTAAACGGGATGACGATCGTATTAAGCGTTAAGAAATGTATGAAAATTTGTCTCAAGTTGCAGGGACTGGCGTAAAGCGGCGTATTATGCGAGAAATCGTTTTAAGCGTGATCGTATTAAACGGGTTATACTGTATTTACAACTCATCGATTATTTCAAATATTTTATTTATTTTTCAAACTACTTAAAATTCGCAATGGTGCTTGCGTACGTAATTGTTTTTCGCGCCCTTTCACGAAAATTAGCACGTCTGACCTAGTAATTAACTTTCCCCAAGAACTACGCTTCGCTTAAACACACAGGAAAGGTTTTCTCTGCACACATCAGTGGGGACGGAACCCTGATTAGTGAATCGATGACTGGAATAATTAGTTGCTAATGAGCAAAAGGCGTATTGTTAGTATACATAGTGGTACATAGTGGTGGTGAAGTTTCTGTCTAATAAGAAGTGTAGACTTTTATTTTCAGGCTTCCGACTGGCAGCTTATTGCTGACAGCGGAGTCTTGGATAAATTAACCAGTCTGTACATCATTTACAAAAATCCACTGATCCAGGCCCCCACAACCTATATAATCTCTCAAGGTTTTTAAAGTGTTAAAAACAGATTCCAATCTTATACTTAGCGAATCTATGAATTAAACTATCACAGTTATGTAACTTGTATAAATTGTAAAATCCTTTAATTATTAGCACGAGTTAAACTGGTACAATAATTAACTATAATTATTCTCTAAATATTAAACAATAGTAACTCTTGTTTTCTACATCATAAGACCTCTCAATCGGTGATGAAGTACGCTTCTGCCAATTAAATACTTCCCACGTAAAATAAAGTCAATTAATATAATAGAAGACATGGATACATAGTCTAGGTTAATGATACCATTCGTATTGTGAGTGATTTGTGTGGGAACTCTAATTTTAGAAAAGGTGTGTTTTTGCTTCAAAGTTTAGCAGAGAAAATACTTGATGTTGTGATTGTAAATTAACTACTTGTAGGTTATTGTTGATGAATCTGTTTTGACTAACTAAACAAATTAGGGTGTGACATTTCGTGATCCAAACATACAGCTTTTGATAAAAACAACAACTGTAATGAGAAAAATCATTGAATATGTCATAAGATGCGCCGCTAGCTTCGAAAATGAGTGAGCTCACACATTACTTTTAGAAATTCAATTTAATGAGAGAAAAAGAAAACAATACTTTGTTGACAAAGAAACTGTCACGGAGTTTAATCATAGCGTATCAAACTATGTAGTAAAACAATATTAGTTACATAGAACTTGTTCCAATATTTTTGTCTAAATAGCGAAAGGTAACATTGTGAGGAAACCCGCATCCAGTCTCACACGTATTGACCATTGTCTTTCCTGTGGATGTGGCCGGCTAAGCTGAGAGGATGGGATGGTTTAGTTGCTACAAGCCTATTCCATCTCGACAATGTCCCAGGCACTAGTGTCGCATTAAGTGAAGGCACAGATAAAATAATACTAGCAGTGTAGGCAAAGTTTGCCTCCTGACGCTGTATAAATCATAATAGTAAAGATGTAAAGGACTGGGTTCCAATAATCACACTTGTAGTCGGATATGTAAATCCAGACCTCGTTTTCAGGTTAGCTGGTTAATGAGATTGCATTAATTGTATAGTTTTCACATTAGTCCGGTTCGCATACATTTGTATCGACACGCTAGCACGATAGACGAACGATACATGATCATTAATCACGACTATTTTTCCAATTCACGGTTGTAATTCACATACTTAATTCTATATAGGCATTATTATAATCAGACGGGAAATTCTTCAAGTAAAAGTTTGTCGATTTAGATACCGACAATGTTTCGATTCTTCCGGAGAATCTCCATCTGAGTATGAGTATGGTAACTCCTCGCGGGCGCGTCTCACACTGTCTTAATGTCTAGTACTTACAACTCATGATAGTTTTGAAAGAGAAATCTTTTCAGTTATTTTTAAATGAAAAATGTTTGGGGATAATTAGAGGCAATTTCAAATAACTAATGTAGGTATAATGTATTTATTTGATTTACATTATACATAGGTGCATGTTGTATGTCAAAACCTTGTTGCATTTGTTTTGTCTATCGTTAATTTTGTGCTCTACAAAACATTAGGAAATGATTTGCATATTATTAGACGTGATTCTAACAATTTTGAAGTGTACCTATTAATCTATTTAAATTCAAGGTTTTTGTGAGCAAAGTTAAAGTCGACTGGCAAAAACTAATCTGGCCTGCCTAGACAATCGTAGCTATTATGTACAGTGGCAGAATGAAAAGGTTGAGCAGTTTTAAAATCAATTCGTTTAACATTTCTTTCTATAGATCTTTTGAATATGTCTAATGAAGTAGTCAGAGGTATAAATTAACCTTCTAATAAATACGTTCAGTTTGACTTTAAGCGAACTTGAACAAAACTGCCTACAATTGGTCGATAACCCTGCATTGTATAAACATGGTTTCCGAGCGATAATAATCAAAACGTGCTCAGTTCGTTGACCTGAAGATTGACTCAATATAAGAATTAAGTGCGGATTACACTTTTTTGTGAGATAATTTTAAGCTGAATTATGTTTCGCGTCGATGGATATCGATTATACACGCAGTTTCTACGCTTTGGTGAAAAAAGTGAGTTTGTGAGAAAAGTCGTAATTACACTAAACTTAATACATTAAATAAAAAGCTTACTTTATGTTATTTAAAGGCATTACGAAATAGAACGGCAATCTACCTTGAAATACATACGAATTGTGACACACCATCAATCCCATCAATTAGAATTGAAAATAATAAATCTCAGTTGCTAATAGCTTGTAATAAATAAACTTGAGTACAACTATTCAATAAATATTCCCTTCTGATAATTATGTTGTACGTTAAATTTTATTAGAAATAGAAACAACGTAAAGCTGTCGATATCGCTTGGTATTAGCTAAACTCTAGAGGAAGAGACTAGTAAGAAAGAGTCAGGTTGGATAACAAATGATTTGGATGTTACCTGAGTACTAACATAATATTTTTCTTCATCCTTGTGAGCCTTATCCTAGACATGGTTTTGATATGGTTTTGATCAATATGCGTAGAGTCGACTGTGCAGCTGTCTTATTTGACACCAGTAGTACATCCCGGCTTTGCACGGATGTACTAATGAAACTACCGGGATAAAATAGCTTATAATCATTCCGACAGTCCATTCTACACATTCGTGAATTTTTGAAATCGGCTGTAGTAGCATAGTAGTTTCGGATATTACCTCCGTTAAACAAACAAACCAACATTACCTCATTATAATATTTGTATAGACTAGCTCACTCTCTCGCGGCATATCCTCCTTAGTACCTACGATAGTTTGCACGATCACAGGCTTGTTGCCTAAAATGTTTGTATCGCCTCTGTATCGCATTCGGTACATACGCGCACTGATGGTGCATTTGAAAAGCGAAGGCTTTAGTTTTGGTCCAGTATCTCAGTTGGAGCTCAACAATCGGAACCCATTGCTATTGGTCAGCTTTCTCCGTTGTGGCTCGTTACTTGTGTTATTACAAACTGTTACATCACGATGTCATTATTTCTGATGTGCTCTTGAATTGTTACGTCTCTGATTGATATTTCGATGATCAACATTAGATTTGGAATAACTTTCGCTTGCTACTTCACGACCATTACATTCGTAATATTTATTATACTTGGTTCAATGCTTTTTGTTATTCTTGGTTCAATATTTTTTGTCATCATCACCTTCTCATACCACTGGGCATAACCCTCTTACCTTTGTTCATTTCTCATTTAGATTGGTTTTGAGCCTGGTTTTTTTCTATCTATACTGATGTAGTATATTAGTCACCTAATTACCATAACACAACATAATTGCTTGACTGACTAGATTAAGCTGTCTGAAATGTCCAAGGATATTTATTTATTTATTCTACCATCAAGCGATGCCTGGTCTTTTACCTAACACCCTTGTGTATGTCACTGAACTTAGCATAATTATACTTTTGAATTTGAATTCACGATTGAAAAAATGGTTTGTCCATTTGCCTACAGAATCCTAAAACACTTGCGTGATATAGAGCAAGGCGATACCGGCCACGATCGGCTGGTCATAAGAAACACGACAGCAATATTTATGCGCATTGCAACATCATGACTTATGTATATGACTAGCAACACGTCCCGGCTTTGCACGGATATTCTAATAGAATCAAAGGGATAAAATATAACCTATAGCTATCCTGACAGTCCTTTCTATATCGGTGAAAGAATTTTTCAATACGGATGAGTACTATCGAAGATTACCTCCGTCAAACAAACAAACTAACCAACATTACCACTTTATAATATTAAGTAGCAAACCTTAACTTTGATGCGCGCAGAAAATCAGTCATCCGTTACCGACCCATCAGATTTCGTCTCGGAACCAGATGGAGCCCTTTGCCACAGATTATAACATCTTGTACCTTGGCCTTGATTATGTCAACGACCCTATCTGCTCGACGATTGGCTAGAGATGTCAGAAATTTCTCGATTCGAAATATTTCATAACGGATTTAAAAGCCGATGGTCCATCACCAAACTAAGTTAATTTAACTTAGCATTTGAGTTAGTATTTTTGTGCTTCCACCGCAAACTATGCCAGTTGAGCTTACCTTGTTCCCAGTTTAATTCACTGAGCTCAGTCCTTAATTAGCTTTGGTGTAATACAAATAATATCATTATTATCTTACTTATGACTTTTTGAAATTTTAAAACTCTAATGGCTTCTTAATCTTAAAACTTAGATATTTTTATTGTGGCGAAATAAAACAGGTACTATCACACTACATAAAACAATGTTCAGTGGTGACATAAGTCTTAGATGAAAGTAATTTCAAAGACCCACCCCAGGTACAGAAATGAAATAGTTGTGTTAGGAGTACAAAAGTCGGTCATTGCATGAGTATAACATTTTCACCTATGCTATGATCCACCTACGGGACCATTCATAACACGTTACAAAACAATTAGTCGCATTAGTAGTCGCGCCGCGCTCTACATCATAGCTTCATTTGCATACAATGCGCGCAATGGTTGCGTTGTCAGTTGTGTAGTCGCCCCCGGTTATTAGTATGGAACAGGTTTGTCTTTTGATAACTCTATTGAATATCTTCGTTGTTTAGCACAAGTTGGAAAGCTTACTAATAAAACACTTAGGGTCTTATTCATAAAAACTTGACAATTTAATACAGGTTTAAAGAACGTTTTTTTCTTGTCACCCATATGTCAATGAAAAGAGATAGCAACAGATTTAATATGCGTTTTAGCTAATATAGGTTTACTGGTCGAATATGCATAAGGGGGTTACTATTTGAATTGAATTTCAGTGACAATTGAAAACGAACAAACAAAACTCTCATAAATGAATGGTAAGAAACTATTAGCTCAATCAAAAATTTACAAACTAAATGCTGTTTAAAAATAATTATGTATAACCCGGGCGCAACAACTTGACACCTGACTCAAATGACGTTTGTATAAAGTACTGAGTGCAAAAAAGAAACGTAAACATATGCATACATGTAGCGCCCTATAATATAATAATATAATAAACATATTAATATGTAATTTTTTCTTCAAATTTTTCTAATCGATTAGTGGTCATTGGTACATAAGTAATTTTTCTCCTAATATTTTGTCTTGGCACTATTCTAATTTTAATGAACTGACCGAGATGATCAGATTTGATATTACTTATCATGTTTTTACATTTTACATGTACATTTGTATAAATATTGTCAATACAAGTAGCAGAAGTAGCTGTAATCCGTGTTGGCTCCATAAAAGAAGGTTCTAGATTAAATGATTTAAATAAACTAGTTAATCTAGTATTTAAGGAGTAACTTTCTAACAAATTTAACGCTATTATTTGTTTCTTAGATTTACATATTTTATATAAAATTTCTTCCATAACTTGTGCTAGTGATGCTAACGCTACTGAAGGACGAGAGCGGGGCCTCGCGCGGGGTAGCGGGAGGGGAGTCGAGTTTCGAGCCAGGTGTCTAGTTGTTGCGCCCGGGTTATAACTATTTAAACAATGTATGTATAACATATGCAATTATGCATATGTTTTAAATAAACCAAATGGTAATAATCACAGGCCAGGAAACGTCGCAGTAACTGCACAGAACAATAAAACGGACGCATATCCTGCTCGCTTCTTAGAACAAATTGCACTAGAATATGAAATTTACTGAGAGTATTTCCATACCATCATAGCTATTGTTATAGCTCTGTTTAGTAGGCAGAGGGGCAGCTTTTACCTTTATTCGATAAGCACACTAAAGCCATCAACCAATAATAAAGCTTATTATGGCACATGCAACTGCCGAAATATGGGGAAACTCATAAATCTACGAATCATGGTAAATATCCCGTTTTAAGTGTTTATAGTGACATACCAATTTCAATGGCTCTATATTTTTTCCCCATGACTTCGTCTTTCATGCTAGATCATTACTGTACCAGCGCGTTATATCGCAGAGTCATATCCAAAAGGAAATAGTATAAGTAAAATCAAAAGATGTCAAGTTAGAACAGGATGGAGTATCTCATTGAGATGACTAGCAGGATACGAGATCTAGCGTATTGCCTATTATAGTATTAATAGCTTGAGGTGATCGACCGCGCGACTGAACAACAAAAACTTACCTAGGTATTCCGGATATGTTTAGACTAGAATCTAGATCTCTATTTAAGTGTTCGGTAAATGCGTGCGACATCTTCCCAAAACTTGGTAGGGGGTTTTCAAAGGTTAACAGTTCATTAAAAGAAGTTTAACAAAGTTATTATTCTCTCGATATTTATGAAATAGTTTTGGTTGAATGTCGGAATGTCAGAGGTTGTCTAACAGGCTTTGCATGATCGGGGTGCTCAAGGAGCCCCCCTTGGGTATAGTCATGAAAATATGTTTTTTTTTTAAGTAATTATTTCGTGTATGGGATGGTAGCTGGACAAGTCTACTCTGTCTAAGTATTTTCTAAGACACTTTAACGTAGTAACCATGACTATATACTTTACGATTTTCCATACGCTGCAGCGCTGGCAATAAAAATAATTCTAAATTCCAACCACCGTATTTAAAGCCTACTGCATTTCGACTCAAGTTCTCACAAGAACTTATAAATCATTTTGTTACGCAAGAAAACGTGATAGATGAAAAACTGCAGCTTTAAGCGCAAAAACTTTGTTCGTTGACCTTCATCTCCACGCCAATTCCATCTATGGATTCGTTCCATATAACTTTGGATTCCACAAGCCCATTCGACATGGAAGTAACGACTCGGAACATTGATGGAGTATTTTCCGCTCCCATGTGGGCATGTGCCTATTGTCTTGGTTAAACTATGCTTTGTTTATCTCGTAATTGTTATGACTCAAATTCAAACTGTGAACAATACTGAATTCGTCATCTTCATTGACCTTTTCCAACTGCAATAGATGTTTATAAAAAGAAAGAAAAAGTTAAGAAATAAATAATGGAAATTAAATGAAATATGATTACGGCTTTGGGTATCCCAGGGTAGACATTTCTATCAAATCTTTATGTAATTTTTAAATTTTTTGAAGATGTATAAGGGGTAGACAGATGTCCAAATACATATTTCGTACACCACATTTTGCAGAAGTTACGTTTCCCTGTGGTTGCAAGCCCATCGACGAAATAAATATATTATGTTCATATTTTGAAATACCAAAAATGCCCGCTATAGGCCCGCTGAAGTTATACTTTGGTCTTTATAAAATCACAGATGGAAATTTTCTTCTTACTTTCGTCCTACATTCTCTTTTGATAATGTCCCACTTTATTTTGGGTCCACACTGGTCCCCTTAAGAAACTCAACTTTCAAACGAGTTGGTAGTGCAAATAGTCAGGGTATGTGAGTAGTAACGGCACGTCGCATTAGTGTTAGTCACACATCTGCCACACCTCGAGCACTCGTAAATAGCCCTTCCAGAGATTCTTGAAGCCCACTGCAAAATGTGGTGACATGCCTTACTTTGTTTGACTGGCTTCAGAGCTTGACTATTAAGATTGTTAAGGGATCGCTTAAAAAAAAGGTAGGCCCATACCACCAGGTTCTTTCCTGAATCTTTTCTGCATTTAAATTGAATTATTGTATCACCTATTTGAAAAAGATCATTGGTTTATATTTTTATTCCGATGTTCTCTGATATACGAACGACAACACAGATTGTATCATTGTTTATAGCAGTCGTAATATTTGTATCAGAATGAGGTTCAATGGATGCGATCTTCTTTCGATTATGATAATTTCCACAAGACTATCATATTATTGAGGTTATTTAGTCCATTTGTAGATGAAAATAAGTATTATCCACCTACGAATGTTAAAGATTTACTATCATCATTAATGAAAATGAATGTAATAAAGTTAAAAGTTTTAAATTACGAGCAACAATTACAAAATTCTTTGCATGCGTTATCCATTTACGTAAACTTGTTTTATTTTACATGGACGTGTTACTGTTGTAAATAGTTAAGATTTAATGATTTAAAATGTATTTAAATTTCAGTCTTTTTGTTTTTAATATTAAAAATAACGCTGTTCATTTATACATCTGCTTGAACCAGTTTAATTCATACGTTTTATTTCAAAAGCTACAGAGAGTTTCACCTACATTATCCACGATGTGATATCAGACCCGCAATTTTCCGATTTACCATCCAAATAAATGCTAGTTTGAAATATACATCTAATTTAAGAGCCAAACTTTGTAGAAAAGTTTATTTGGGACAAAACAATCATGCATCGCTAATAAATAATTTTTTCTAATAAAAACCGGCATATCTTAACGGTTTGCTAGTCAATGGGTAAATGGAGCAGAGAGAACAAAGAGGTCTTATCTAGTTTATTAAAACAGTTAAACTGTGATGGGAACTGATTGTACTTTTTTGTTTCAGGTAAGTTCACGCTCATCTGCATAAGTTTAAGCATTGTGTGAGTATGAAGAACAATTAGGAAAACTATATAGACGTACACGTAACTATAAGCGAAGAGAGGCCTATGCCCAACAGTGGGATGAGACGGGCTGCACATGATGATGATGATGATATAGACGTAAATTTAATTTTAAATTTGAATCGACAGTGATTCTGATGTCGCCAAAACTAAAACTAAGCTAACTAAAGTTGATACCATCCTTCTTATTTCGATCGTTATGAAAGGGACGGCAACATCGTTAATTAGATCTCTTGATTGATTTGTATTTTTATGGTACTTATTTTCTTATTATGATACATAATTAATCGGCAATTTATAACAAGCTTGAGCAGGATTTTTATTACATGTAATATCTTCCTAGGCTATAAATATAGTGTCGGGAAGTAATCAATGCTTGTTAATCGGAAAATATAGTGCCCAAGACGTTGTTAAGTGAGCTTAGTAAGTTTAGTAAGTTTGTCTCAAGACCTAAACCAATTTTAACTTAATCGTCCTAATCCCTAAGTACACCTGCCCATATAATCATAGAAAATTCATAAATGTCAAGAAATTGTATTTTTAAAGTCAGTAATTCGTGTCTGAGTAACAACTCACGAAAGTTTAGAAAGTCGTAATTGGGTGACAAACGACATCTTTGTGAGCTAACTATGGTAATTATGTGAATCAAAATCTTATATTTTAGGTCAAAAGAAGAAGTAACTTCTTTTGACCTAAAATATTAGATTTTCAAATGTGAATTAAAAGGTGCATCTTGATAATTATTGTAATTATGTTTTCTAATAGTGAGACGAGTTGTCAATGTTTTCATTTTCGGAAGTCTGAGTATGTAGCTATAATATTATAGTAGTCTTTGTTTCTACAAATAACTCTCTGACACTAATAATATTTTTAATTAGCTATACTGTCACTCTTATGTTGTCATCTTAAGCTCGTGTCATCTGTTACAAAAACGCAGCCATTGATTTAAATGTCATCTGATGTTTTGAAAACCTCCACCCACACGTTGCAACTATAACCTACAAACAACTACCAATTACAAACGGAACGTAGGCGTCCTAAATGTAATCAGGCGGCCAATTTGGGCCAATCATTGTTTACTACGAGATAACCATTTTTGTAGCGTTTATCTTAGTTTCAACATCTAGAGATGCAGGTGTTTGTAATTATTGGTGTAAAAAAAGCCTATGCAGATGGTGAGCTGGATTGTTTTACTTTCTTTTCAATTGTAATTTGTAATGTAAAGAAACCCATTTTAGAACCACAACCACAGATAAAATAATTATTTTATCTGTACCACAACTAATAAAGTAAACAGAAAGAAAACGCTCAATAATAAAGTGACACAAAGGAAAAATAAGATCACAGCATAATCTAATTACGCGAGCTCTACTTACTAAAGATATCCACTTACTGCTTTCAGTAGATGGCATGACGACTGTTGCGCGATTCACTGACGTAACACAATATGTTACGGTATGTAATCGAACGTAACCGTGGATAACGGCGAGTTCACTGCTATTTCAGATTGTAATTAGCTGTGTAAGTGTGAATTGAATAAAGTTAAGTATCATTGTCGGTCGTTTGCATCGAATTTATTTGATTTTTTGGGAGCAATTGCTATGTAAAGTCATTTTTTAAGTCTAGAACATTCTGCGATGATAATGAAATGTGTATAAGTGAGTGGATGTTACCTGTACTAGGTACTAAATTAAAATGGAGGAAAAAAATAAAGTTGCCTACGGAGGGGCCGCAGGCAACTTTTTTTTTTTGATCGTCAAAAATCCGTTGGTTGATGAAGTTGGTTCGATAATTCAAGTGAATCTTGAAAACACAGAAGTTAATGCCATTTACATTGAATGGTCCCCTACAAAAACCAGAAAAGATTGCAAACAGTTAAATTCACATTTAATCGTTATTACGGGATAACATGGTCCGTAGATTGAATTGAAAGCTTTAATATATAAGCACATAAGTAAGCACTTTTCCAAAATGTTTCAAGGCCAAATCTTAGTGTGCTGTCTGATTTTATGACAAAAACACAGTCAATAGAGACAACTCTACTAAAATAACACAGCACAATCTCTTTCAATGACATCAAGCATTATGTGTCCCTTCACAGTTGCATAAGGTACCATTACCGTAGGCAGAACAATGCAGGGAGCAGCTTCCGACCGGATGCATCTGATTTACTGGAGGCTCGAGGCAACTCATTAGTTCTTTATGCAGACTGTACAGTAGTTGGCACTCCCAGTTAATTTATTTGCTTTTGGTGAATGTGGTAAGAGCTGGCCTAAGTAACTGTTAGGTGCAATTATTTTTATGATACCTGTAGCATCACTGCAGGTCAAAAGCCACTCTAAGCCTCTTGTGCAATAAGAGACCTATCTTCCATAAATAAGACTGAATATCCACCTCCACAAACAAGATTATAGTAATAGAGTTGTTAACTATCGCGTTCGGTGCCTATGACACACGAGCTGTAGTTGCGCCGGTCCTCTTCTTCAGAGACGAACGGTACGGGCTGAAACGTCTATGAAGTACAAGAGACAAGGTCAGTTACAAAAAAGTCGCCAAAGTAATCTGTTACACTTTCTTTACAACTGGGTAAAAGTAAGTTGTGCTGTTGTGGTAGCAAAATCATCGTTTGCGAAAAGAAAGCGCATCGTTGTAAGTAGGATACAATGCATCTCTTAACTAGAGCGATATGCCTCAGCGAGCATTCTTGTAGCTAATATTTTTTCATGCTATTGATGTATGTAGTTGTTAGTTTCATAATTAAAAAAATATTTAATTGACTTCAATTTCGTAAGAAAATAGCAATCTCCTGTAACCTAGGGTGAGGAGGTTCGTATGAGCAAATGACCAACTCTGGTGAGTTTTTAAGCCGCCTAAAGGTCTCCGTCATGGCTTAACGACTTAAAAAATACAAACAGTTGAATAAAGAACTTACTTCTTTTTTAATTCGGCTAAAGACTTATCATTCCAGGCAACATCAAGGTCAAAATAATCAATAACTATGAAATAGTACAAAAGTAAAAACTTATGGAAAACCATCGCGTGTTGAATGCAATTCTTCAATTTATTCTCGTTAAGAACATGGCCGACCTTGGCTGGCAGTAATCGAAGAAGTTTGGAGTTGATGGAGAACCTACTTTCAAAGGCCTACTTTCAGGATCGTCTATAACTTTTCATTGGCCGTATGAGCTTACTTGTTGTTAAATACATTGCAATGTTAGAATTTAATATAATCAAGACACTTTATTGACTTTATTTATTACGTTGTTGTTTAGTCTGGAAAAAATTAGAGAAACATTGTAGGTATATTTAACAACTAGCTGCGCCACGCGGTTTCACCCACGTAAGTCCCGTTCCCGCGGGAATATCGGGATAAAAAGTAGCCTATGTCACTCGTGGATAATGTAGCTTTCGAATGGTGAAAGAATTTTTAAAATCGGTCCAGTAGTTTTTGAGCCTATTCATTACAACCAAACAAACAAACAAACAAAGTTTTCCTCTTTATAATATTATAGTGTAGATATATAATATATATATATAATATATAATATATATATATATATATATATATATATAATATATATATATATATATATATATATATATATATTATATATATATATATATATATATATATATATAATATATATATATATATATATATATATATATAATATATATATATATATATAGTGTAGACAATATTCAAGTTTCATATATTATGTTAATTCACTGTATTTATTTTGAAATAACATTTAGCTGTACTTAAATAAACTTTTACTCATTGCATTATATTAACACAACGGAAAATTACTAACGTAAAAATATTGCCGTTTTAATAAGGACAATGTTTTTTTACTCATTATTTTTGTCGTTTTAAATCACTTAAAAGTATCAGTTGTAATTTATATTCTTCATAGACACTTTTATAGTTAGTTTGAGCGATCATAAAAAATGATTACTAACGAGGTCCTAAGTGAGTTGGGCGTTGGCTAATGTACAGCAGGAAATTAACCCGATAAACGAGTACATTACTACAACTCTGTAATATGCTGCATTATGCTAAGGGTGTTGGTGTTAGATAGTAAATAAAATTTCGATCTGAAGTTCGTAGGTTCGAATCCAGGCTGTATTATTAATGAATTTTTGAACGAACTAATTTTAAACTTTGAAAATTAAACCAACGAAAATTACAACAAAAACGGTATATTTACCATGTTTCGTAGATTTGTGAGTTTCGCGACACTTCGGCACATTTTATGCGCCATGAAGGTCCCGAAATATCGGCAAACTCATACTCAATGTATGAATCATGGTAAATATCCCGTTTTTAGTGTTTCTAATACTATCCACTGTCTCGAACTTTTGTATAAAATCATTCACGTCGTCAAGAAGTGAAGTGTTGTGTCAGCATTGTGATCCAACTATAGCAATACCAGGACTGGACAACTATACACACTCATACGTGTCTAGTAGGTCGTTACAGCAATTTCGTTGAATATTCGCACTGATTGCACCGCACTTGATGCGCGTAATTCGTGGTAATTATCCTTTTATTTATGGTAATTTACAAGTTTCTCTTGGTAGTTGCCTAGATTTCCATTTTTGTGTGTATGAATATATCGTCTGTTATTTTCTCATTCGAATGGATAGAGGATATGGTGCCGCAAAAAATCTAATAAACTGACAGATTTAACGATAAGAACCTATAAAATATTAATAATAAAATAATACTACGAGAATGTATTATTTTATTTGTGCTATAGGTAAAAAACTTACTAACTGTCATACTTAACAGTTGTTTTCGCTTGTTTTTTTTTGGTTATCAATTACGTTTTCCGACAAGTTAAGCAATAGGTATCCTGATAAGTTTAAAAACATTAGAAAATAATACCAATACATTTCTTAGCTGATATACGAGTAATGGGTATAATGCTTTCATTTGTACGTGATCGAGATAAAAATATCGTACCCAATATCGAGAGAAAATACAAAGTTATGTTTATACTCTCCTACATTTTCTAACCATAAATGAGAATTTCCATTACTGCTAGAGAAAACACAAACAGTAAGCAAATGATTGACCACGAGGTAAGTAGTTTATGAGAATTGTGGTCATATTGGATTTAAAAGTTTCCTATAGTGGGGGAGTGACATGAAAATAAATGTCTAAAGCTTTGTTTAACTGGCAGATTTATGTGATACTAGCAGCCCGTCCGGGCTTTGCACGGGTGTATTACTCAGTCCAAGGATATTTATTTATTATTTATTTATTATTAGTTTCTGAGATAACCTGCATCAAACAAACAAACCAACATTACCTCTTATATTAATATTAGTAAACAATCAATGAAAATTTTGTTGTAATTTCTAAACAACCCCACTGATTAAAACAAAAATCTTAAACATTCTTATTAGTTATTAGTTAATACTGGTATGTTTACTTCAACTACAACGCCTTATAAGATCAACTTATAATCACAATAATTACCAATCAACAACTTTTCTAAATTTTTCTCACACTTTCAGTTTGAACCAACTAGGAAGAAGCAGTTCTTGATTTGTAGTTCAGCTCTTTTTACGTCCGTTAAATACTCGTAGTAAACCTCTGTTGCTTTTTGGCTAAAACATTATTTTGTGCTAATACGAGCTATAATCTTATTTGTAATAGGAGGAGGACTCTAATAAAACTGAACTCTTTGGTACACAGTAGCTGATCTGACGAACTTCAAATAAAAATCCACGCCATACGAAATGTATGATGATTTTCTTTATTATGGTAAAGAAACCATGCAATTTTATAAGACATAACTATCGTCATATATACAATATAAATAAAATTGAATTATGATCACTACTACCCAAAATGCTAGCTAGACTTATTTATTTTATTTATATCAGCTCTTTCAGACAATTTTAGATTCTTGGAAGATATATCATGTTGTATCGTCATATAACGGTTACAATACAATTGAAAACGAATTGTTAGGTGCGTGTTTTCAACAGGTTGTGATAACAGGCCACTTTCGCTATCGCCTCACTTTCCATGCTCAGCAAGTTGAGCTAATCCTACAAAGTGTTACATAGCTTCGTGTTGGATTAGCCAGGCTATAGCGCTTGATCGATCTAGCACGAACACTGTTGGACTTTCATTTGTGTTTTTGCACGCCAATTTAGAACTTGGAATCTAAAACTTGTTCCTTAAAAATGATAAACGTTTTACGGAATTATTTTGTATCAAATCGAAAAATCAGGGGAAGTCTGACAGTAGCACCGGTGATTGATAAGTTGAGGAGTGTAAGGTTGGCGTGATATAGGCATGTCATGAGGGATGAGAGGCATGTTACACAGCGAGCGATGAATGTGAATGGATACACTGAGAGAGGTAGGCCAAAGATGGATTAACTGTGTATGCAGATATTGTGTGTGAAAAGAGATGACGGAGTAGAGAATGGAGGAATGAAACATGTTGTGCTGACCATAGTTAGTTGGATATGAGTGGAATTGACCCACGTGTTTTCCTACGATATTTTCCTTCACAGATAAGGCGCTATGATACATGCCCAACACGATTATTATTGACACAGGTTCCTAGAAATTCCATATCAAGAATAATACAACTATTTCATACAATCGAAAGCAATACTTTTTGTCTTACTTTCATTATGATTCTTATGGTTTCTGGTCGTGAAAGTTTGATTGATGACTTTGAACATTATACAATCACAAGTATCAATGCACATCAGTTTATGGAGAGTCATGGGGCTTATGTGATGGTGTTGCTATTGTGTGTTACAAAATTATCTCACTTTGTCATAATTTTACAAAGTAAAAGTGAAACGGAATCACAGCTTAGAACAATTAATAGAGGGACGATGTTTAGTTTTATTTTTGCTGAGAGATAAAGATTTTTAAGCGAAACTATTTTAACATTTTGTTGTTTTTGTAAACTACGGACCCAAACATTGCTTACACAATTTCTATCGCGTCAAAACTCGTCTTTGACTGTGCCTATTCTAAAGCGATTGTAGAAAACTAACATGACTGGTCAGATTTTTGTAGCCCAAAGTTGTAGGCCACTTTAAGGCCCGTCATGGCTTACCGATTTTAACGCAACGCCTCAACATTTATACAACAACCTGTATCAGTGTTTTTGCAACATCGGTTGACAATTAGCTGTAACTACTACAATTACAAGATGTTTCGGTCTGTTTGTCACATACCACATACCGCCACGTGTTCTAATTGGCATACATTTTCGACACCGCATTGTTATGCTCCTGAGTCTTGTTTAACTGCATTTTTAGAGCACAAGCAAAGAAACAAGAAATACTGCATAAAATGTGGAAATCAGTTCAAACAAGAAATACGGCTTAAAGTATAAAAATTTGAATAATAAAAATTTGAATAATAAAAATTAAATCTTTTTCTGAGAATATTTCCAGAAACTTCAATATGTTAACCCACTTTAAACCTACTTACTAAAATAAGATTTGTACACTAATTCACTAAAAAATCTGAAGGTTCTGAAGGTTTGAACCTAGCCAAAAAACCGGTTTTAATACTGTGAAATGAAAAATATTTTACAAGCGATAATTTGCAGAGACTGTAAGTATAGCTTCAATTCAAGTCATAGAATAGAAGAAGCTACGTCTAAACAGAGTTCAATATTCTTCAAACCTTAAGGCTTTTTGCTCGGCTAACCAATTTTAAAGGCCATTAAATGAAATATACGACTTAGGTATTATTAGATTTAGAAACCGCAGCTCTTAAGCGTCAATGGACGTGAAGCAAGAAAGCGGAAGACCTAGTTTATACTAGTCTGAAACAATGCACAATTTTAAAGTAAATCGTGCGAATGACTCAGTGGCATCGTAAACCCTCTTAGTTATCTTCTACTATTAATCATAGCCTTTCCTAGCTATTCGTTTTTAGATTACGGCGAATGACTTAAATAACCTCTTGTAACTTATTATAAACTAAAGCATTCTAAAGCTCCTATTCAGATTCCATACTCAAGCGCTCTCAAGCGTCGTGTCTCAGCGATTCATCACTCAGTTTATAGAGAGCTGTTACAAAATAACTTGAGCGATGACTCAAGTTTGAGTGCAGACTCTGAATACGAGCTTATTGTAAATGTTCTTGATAGATTGTCAAATCAAAGAAATATAATTATAGAAAAAGAAATAGAAACGAATCATGAATTTTCGCTAGGCCGTATTAAATCGTAAACACACTTTTTTGTTCTAATACAAAGTTTTATGCTATTTTGGGAATGTTTTACTAAGAACCTTTTTATTTAATAACATTATAATAATGTACCTTCATTTGTATGAAGAAAGAAGCAATATTAATATACATTCTGAATAAAATACCCACCGTGCTGTGCAGGCAATTCACCTCTAAATTGCGTAATCAAAAATATGATAATTTTCACTTCCGAAAATGTCATCTGGGCCACCTTGGATCCATCTTAACCTTTACATCACTTTCTATTCCTCAAATATTACGCAACAAAATTCCTTTAGGGCACAAAAAATAATACCTTATAAAAATAAATGCGTCCACTTTTAGTAATTATTGTAATCGTTCTTCATTTCAACATTTTTCTTTTTTTTGTTTCAGGTGAGAGATACTTCCGTTAAAATGCGTTCTCGGAATTTTGAGCAGATAACTTAAAGGTAATTTTTTTTTTTTTTAATAATAAATCATTTATTTTCCTCTTACAAGGTTACATGGTGCTACTTATTGCTATGGTACATGTACTATACTTATTATGAGTAGGATTAAGATAGGTACCTACATAGATAGGTGTGTAGGTACCTATGTAACCAGTTATTGTTGCCAATAATTTGGAGTAGATGAAGATTTAAGACAATGCTCTGACTGTGAAATTGAGAATCTGTTTAAGATATTACAAAAATGTACTGCATATTTAAAAAAAAAAAGTTGAGGGTGAATAAAAATACATAGTTAAGTACAAGAAATTAATTATAACTAAAGTTTACCATTTCATTTATACAGGGTCATATCACCCTATCAGGTTATGGGCCCAGCACGCTTCCACTGCATATAAACAAATGTAAGCTTGCAAATAGGGATCCCTGACGCCAGCGATACCTACACAGAACGCGTCAGGTTTTCAGGTCAAGATCTTTGCAACCTCATTGAAAAAGCTGATATTGCTATTGTTTACAAGCTATTGACAAGCAAAGCAATTATAATGAACGTCTAACATAATTAATGACTACCATTTAGGAAGATCATGATTGTGAGAATATATATAAAAAAAAGATTAGTATCAATGAGGTCGTAAATCATGATTTTTGTAGCAAATATGAATAGGTTTTTTTATTACCTTCCACCACATAAAGAAACTTAGGCCTTTACATCTTTACTATGATTTATACAACGTCAGGAGACAATCTTTGCTCTCTGCTGAGCAATAACGAAGGTTTTCAGTCGACCTAAAAACTGACTAACTTTTGGGTATGGAAATGAGTGGGCAGAGTTATCCATGCTCATGCAAGGTAGTCACACCGCGCCCTTGTTGTTTAATATTGTTATTATCCCATTATGCTTTGTTATAACGGTCATGCATGAAGCGAATTAGCTCGTCCTTGGCACAGAATTATAAAGTAGAAAATTAATTACAGTTGTTGATTCGTGTTGATTTAATTATACTGATTGCTAGAAAAATAACAACAAAGTTTTCATTTTAATGAGTAACCGACAAGATAATTTTAACAATATATATATAAAACTAAAAAATAGAAAAGTAGGGTGAGACGTACAAGATATAAAATTACATAACATAAATACCTTTGACATAATTATAACTATTTAGATAATAATTGTATCCGAACAGACAAAAGAAATACTTTAGAATATAGAATCAACCAACATTTCTAACCACTTAGAAACGCGTCAATTAGAAAATACTCTGAATACCGAACGGAGAAGTGATAAAGAACAATTATGTAATTTACCTGTCTCTGTAGAAAGGCACGGTTTTATTTAGACATCAATAGAGTTAGACAACACGCGAGGAACAATATGAAAGCATATAATCATTATTTGTTTGTTAGACTTATAAATGATACTCAGCAGTTTGGAGATGAAGGGATCAATCAATGATTTACACAATAAGATCCTGAGGCATGATATTATTTGATTTGATATAGGAAAGAATGAGTGGTTTGATTACTGACTGAGATAGTAAATGTCAAGCATTCTTTCGGTCAATTAAGCTATTACTGAAAAAAACTATGCGCCTAATAAAATTCTTTGTACCGACTTTCGATAAACAATGATTTCTGTTAACAGTTATATCGGTTAAGGGTAATTCTGTGAATTATTGGTAGCTCGGATTTTTATCACTAGATTTTTCATGTGAAATATTTAAACGTCTAGCTTCTATAATGACGAGGGAAAACATTTAAGCCCATCGGGCTTGCAGAACACTTAACACAGACAGGAACTAAAAAAAATCAAAATCGTAAGTATTATATTAAAACATAGTGAAGAGGAATATAATGATGTAAAAACGACAAATGTAATTAATTGAACTCTAATCCTTTCAACTCATTCAGAACTCCGAATAGACCTTGAACGTCTGCAAACTGACAATCACATCAAAACCATTGATTTATTGATGTGAAGTCATTTTGAGACCCAAACCAGGATTCCTTTATTGGAACCCATAAAAGGAAACTGGTATGGGTACAGAAATAGCAGTTCATTGTGTATAGACGATTTACGAGTATTGGTAGGTGGGATATCTTTAAAGTCTAAAGCACCTTAAGTTAATAGTCTACACTTTAAGTTTATAGTCTACAGGTCTCTGTGGTTCAAATTTTAAAATATTCATCATTCAAATAAGGTAGTTGAATTTAAAAATAAAGTTTTGACAGTTATTTCAATCTTTCAACTCTAAGAACGTTTTTTAATATTTGCGAGAGCTTAATTTATTTCTGTAATACTTTCAGTAACTTGAACAAGTTGTTTCTTTATAAGACAGAGTACACAGCGTCATCTAGTCCCAAACTAAGCCATTATGTATTATCTAAAAATGTATTATGGTAACCAGATAACTGAATACACTACATAAATTATATTATCATAATTATCAAATCAAAGCTACATAAAGCTTCTAGATTTAAGCAACACGTGCTTTGTATGAATCAGACTACATATTTGGATTGTGTCGTGTGCAAACAATTGCCTAATATGGCACTACTACACTATCAGGTTTGTTTTGTAGATAAATTTTATGTTTCTTGTGCAATTGTATTTTAAATGTCAATCGTGAATTGAGCATGACCTTTGTTCTGATTGGTTGAAGATGCCCAGTGAAGTGGCACTTAAAAAATAATCAGCATTCATGATTTGTATAAAACTAATTGGAATGATTCTGTTCAATAAAGAAACAAGTTGAGGCGCATGGCAAAGGCTCAACTCACTTGTAAAATTATTTTAAACTTTTTCTTTAGTTTTGGCCAGTCTCAACCTATTTTTGATTTTACTTACTGGTAGTTATAATATATTTGCCATTACTTCATACAAAAAATATCACACACTACACATTAAAAAATTTGTGTAGTGTGTGACTGACGGGCATTACAAAGCATGCATAATAACGTTCGTAAATACAATATCAGTAAATCTTTTCTAAATATCTTGATATACTTGACCTGGTGTATTTGAATTGTAATGGCTTCAAAATAATGTGTTAATTTAAATACTCAGTGACTAAATGCAACATAATCGTATTATGAATATTGATGAATCATAGAGTTCTTAACAAAATTTCCTCTTTTAAGAGGTTTATATCATAAAACATACTTATACTTAAAAACAACGTATGATACCTTGCCTTGATAACAGTAGGCTTACTATGACCGTAAAAAAATCAGTTTTGGTCCTTTATGAACTGCTTTTGACGTAGGCTTAGCGATTACGTAAAGTTAGGACAGTTAGAACCTAAACTGAATTGTTCAATAATTCGTCATGTTCGTAAACCTCCTGTCTCTAAAATATGAAGGTTTTTGTTTAAGGTACTCACCCTTGGCCTACTTGATATCCTTACGTATGACTGTTTGGGAACGAGGAAAAGTATTCAATTTGGAAAGTCTAAGGTCTTATGATGCAGTGATACATACAGATCATGAATGACAATTAATTTATTTAACAACAATACAATATCTACAGACAGAGTTTAAAATAGACTTCTTTATTAGAAACAATACTAAGTATGCAAAAAGCACAGTTTTCATTAAAAAAAATTGCATTGCTACTCACATATCTTGTTTTTCAATTGCATCATTAATAACTTAAAAAGGCCTACTTAATGTCTACATCGTATTGAGAAATAACAGAATAGTTTATCGTTTATCTATCTTTTGTTAAGTCGATCTATAAATCTTAAAAATGCACTTATTTTTAGATAATAAAATAATTAGTATGATTTTTATGATGATGATGATGAAAATAATTAGTGTATTTTTAGACTGAACTATGATTTTTATCAGTCCATGCCCATACCTAAAATGTCCTTCTCTATTATGGAGCTGCCTTATTAAGCCCAAATAAGTGTAAAACAAGATTTAAGCTCACAATCCTTACTTAGCTTTCGATAGATGGCCGCTAGATCTAAGTTAAGCTCAGTTAGCTCTGCGCGTGTTAAAGATAAGATCAGGTTGTAAGGGCTGTGTATAACGATGTTACCTAATTTACCTATAGTAAGATCATAGACAAAGTTCTATTTTGTCTATGGTAAAATGGAAAAAGCTCGCTAGTGAATGTTTTTTTGGCCTTCTTGAAGGCCTACTAATGCGTTTTTAGTTTACACAATCATTTCAACGTCCACTCCAAAGCATGGATGTTCAACTGGTTATCCACTTATTTTCATTTGTTAAATTTTGTTGCTATATTAGTGTGATTTGAAAAAACGATAACTTATAGATTATAGTATGGGCACGTATGGGCTATTTAAATTCTAGTATCGGAGTTTATTGGGCTCACTATTATGCATATTTTATTAAAACATCAGACTAGAATATTTACATTGTAACTTCATTAGCTCATACACTAGTTCATAATTTATGATCAATACTTATTAATCTGAATGCGTACGATGTCCCAGAATGCTGAACCAAAAATGGTGGTGTTCATTACAAATGAAAGCGGCCCGATGTCCCCAATGCTTTGTTATTAAAATATGCAAAACTGCAATTATATTGGTTATGTTACCAGAATAATAAATACGTTTAGAAACGCAACTCCATGGTGAAATCTCATGGTAATTTTATTATGTGACATTGTAAATTTTCGCATAAAATAACCTACGTAATAAAGGTTACTATGACTTGTAAATTGTATTCTTAGCGTGAATACAATAGAAATGGAAATATTTAAATTGACATTTTTCTACTAATTAAAAGTGATTAGGAGTCTCTTTTTGCGTTATATTTTCATTGAGCATAATGGACTGTCAAAAATAATAATTCAAAGTACCTACTACATATTTCAATACTGTCTATTGCATTGTAAGTATTTCGATTAAAATATTATGTTAATTACATGTAACTAAGACTAACTATGTTTCGTTTGTCGTTCCCAATAAATCTTGATATACCTACCACTTTCACAGGATGCATAAACTAAACTAATCACCTTAAGCCAAATCGAGTTTCACTTCTACATATCCAAAGTTTTATTGTCAGCTTACCTTTTTAGTGCAACACTATATTGATCTCAGATTAGAAATTAATCGTCAGATAGACACGTGAAGTTATGTAAGATCTATGCATTATTTGTTGCTTTTACTTTTATGGCTTCCTGCTATTTTTTTTCTTTTGCCAAATCTTGTGTAGTCATGCAAGTATTGAGGTTGATGATGAGATAACATGGGAAGATGTTGAGTTGGCGCGAAGTGTGACGTTGACGCATTCTATTCGATTGTGAAGACAGCTTATTGTTTAACTATTATCTTATATCACTTTGGATAGAGCTCTATATTTAAAACTAGACGCCCCGCGGTGTTGCCCGCGGTGGACAGCTCCCGTTCCTACTATTTTATTATAAATTCCAGCCAAATCTTTTTAGAAGTTTTTGCGTCAAGCTTTCGCCTTTAAAATATAATTGTAGGAAGGATGTCAGGAAGTAAGATAAATATTTAAATAGGAATTGGTAGATAAGTAGATATAGCCGTAGATAGTCAGTTTTAGGTGCTTCTTTCTTTTTTTTATTCTTGAAGTAGAACTCGTGGTCGTTATTTCGGAGGGGTTGTAGCTAGGGTTGCCATCTCGAAAACTTTGAAACCAGGACAAGACGATTGAAAACCCCGGATTTTAGGGCCCAAACCCCGGACATATATGCAGGTTTTTTTAAAGTAGCACAATGTGTGTCCGAAGGTGGATCCAGCTTTGGCGTCAAGAAGGGTCATCTAGTCGTGAAATTTTTTTGTATGTTGTAAATGGTTTTGTTTAAAGCCGGTTCTTATATAGCAATAAACGATGCGAGCGAAGCGAGCAAAACGTTTTTTGGTTAAAATTAAAACTAACGTGGCACATGATTTTGTTTAAGGCCGGTCCTTATTTAATAAGAAACGATGCGAGCGAAGCGAGCAAAATTTTTTTTGGTTTAAAGTAAAAGAAACCTGGCACATGATTTTGTTTAAAGCCGGGTCTCATATAGTTATAAACGATGCGAGCGTAGCGAGCAAAAATTTTTTTTGGTTAAAACTAAAAGTAACGTGGCACATGATTTTGTTTAAAGCCGGTTCTCATATAGGTATAAACAATGCGAACGAAGCGAACAAAAATGTTTTTGGTTAAAACTCAAAGTAACGTGGCACGTAATTTGGTTTAAAGCCGAATCTTATACAGCAATAAATAATGCGAGCGAAGCGAGCAAACATTTTTTTGTTTAAAACTAAAAGTAACGTGGCACATGATTTTTTTTAAAGCCGGTTCTTATTTAGCAATAAACGATGCAAGCAATTTTTTACCCATTTTTGCAATGAGTAAAAGCTTCGTAGGTAGTTAGGTTGGTTTTTAATTTTGCTCTTAGGTAAATTATAATTTTTTACTTACAATAGTTGCAATTTATTCAAGGAGATAGCATGATACTGCTAATTCAGCTCTGAACAAAGCGAGTGAAGCGAAGAATTACAATAAATTACAAGGAGGAAATAAAAAGATATAAGAGAGCAATTTTCTGCACTCTGAGGTCCTTAACTCTGAATATTTTCATCACATCCTTAAACATTTTTTTTGGAAGTAGGTACTTACTCAATTTCTGTCAAGTTCAAAACCCGGACTCATACTGAAACCCCGCCCGGACGCTCCCCGGACGCCCTCTAAACTAGGACAAATCCGGGGAAACCCGGACGGATGGCAACCGTAGTTGTAGCAATCTTGAAGATTCTGCGCCAAGAGTTTCAATTCTAAGTTTAATAAAAACAAATAATCTATGATAATAACAACTATTCTTTCGTTTCAAAAGGTCACAACAGTTTGCAAATTAATTCATTTCTCCACAATTCAATTACAAAATTACGCTTAGTGCAAAAATGTGGGAGTTTTTGAACAGTAACCGCAACCACAGATTGTGTGAAAGTTGGAGCTGTCCATCCATGACTGTCGTGGGAATAACTAACCATTTCCTCATGATTACTGGCACCGGGGAATTGATAGTGTTATGATGAAAACTTGAAAGTGAAAAACCAGAAAAAAATATAGTGTTTCAAAGATGTATGTAACTTAAAAAGTTGAGGATTGGACGTGTTCTTAGTTATAAACGTACCTAGAGATGAAAATGTAAGTTAAATATCTCTTACTTCGTTTTAGAATGAATAGATTTTTGTTTTTATTTTAATTTTGCTACTTGTCGGCCCTTTTATTTTTCCAATGCCAAATACTCAAACAATTGTATAGGCATGTCAGACTTCTAAAGTACGTAACTAAAGTCATAGAAAAGCACCACGTATATTCCTAGGCGTTTCAGTATTCAGCTGTAAGTCAGTTCATTAGATTTAAACAAAAGAGTGCGAGTTCCTTTCAGCACTTCTCTCATTCACGAAAATGCCTTGAGAAATGTATCAACTGCTCCATTCCTTCCATCAGACAATAGTCACGATGTTGTTACAACCTGTTCGTGCTCACCACGGTCCGCTGAAACATCACAATACTGAGCCTTGACCGACTGCAGCCTTTTGTATGCTGTTCCGCTGTTTACGGAATGAGCGGATTTTAGTTAGTTATGTATATATGTATTTGGACATACCTCTGACTGCCCCATTAGACATCTTCAAAGGATCTGAAGACTAATTGGCTCATTGCAAAAAAAACGTTAAAAATATTTGCAATGCTTTGATTCAACAGATCGGCTGTTGAAGTGTCAAGTGTATCGATTTTCCTAACATTTTGATAAAAACAAGTACAAAGTAAGATCAGTTATATTTTGCAATAAGTACTACATCCTGTTTAGTTTCACAATATTAAATGCAGTATTTTCCATAACAAATTTACAGAAGCATTAATGTTTCCTCTGAATGTTACTGAGATAACCTTAATATCTGCATCATGTAGGTACAATCACAACGAAACAATCTTATATTTTTGCTTTATGTCAGTTCGTTGTGGCCAACTCTGGTAAGTGGTCATAATTTAGATGGTTGCAATTGACATTCATAACTTGAGGCTTACTATAACCGCTCAAAGCGATTTAGTTTAGCTCCTATAATTATAGGAGCTAAACTAAATCGTTTTCATCGCATAATCGCATCAAAGGCAGTTAAGTAACTGCCTTTGACGTAAGCTAAGGGGCTGACGTAAAGTTTTATAAGTCAGAACCAAAACTGAATTGTTTAATAATACGTTATAGTAAGCCTTCATATCTTAATTCCGCGACTGTACAACCACATTTGCCACACTCTGAAGTAAACATTGCCTAAGTGGTCTACTAAACCATGTATTTGGGTTGGTGCGGGCGTTATCAGTTGCGAAATCATGTGTAGATAAATATCAATTAATTGTGCTTTATTAAAATGTAACTAAGTATTATTATCAGTCATCTGGTTACCATAACACAAGCATTAGATGAGTTGCTTAGCTTGGGACTAGATGACGCTGTGTGGAATTACCTTTTTAATATGGTTTTAAGATTCCACTTGTTTTACCCACTAATATATAACTCATTGTGGTTGCTCAAAAATAATTCAGTAGGTCAAGTTAGATACCGCGTCATGCGGGTGAGTGCCTTTTCTGTAATTGACACACATATTTTTTCTGTTATCTGTTACTGTTATTTCAATTTTGTGCTCTCGTAAATTGGATCATCATTGTTTTACTGTTACATACTTGTATTCTTGAAGATGATTTTGTATCTTAAAGTTAAAATATGATTTTGTATCTTAAAATAGAGTTTGCGGTACTGTGGTAAGTATATACTACCTGCTTGCTTTTTGTGCATCTCAATAATGTTTGGATTGACCTCT
The DNA here is from genome assembly GCA_947086425.1 of Xanthorhoe spadicearia. Taxonomy (NCBI): domain Eukaryota; kingdom Metazoa; phylum Arthropoda; class Insecta; order Lepidoptera; family Geometridae; genus Xanthorhoe; species Xanthorhoe spadicearia. The sequence goes on along the minus strand of OX352202.1, from coordinate 9,121,558 downwards.
AACTCCAAAAACGTCAAAGGATTGTTCAAGGGCGTGTCTCCACTCCACCGATTTAGTTGTATTTGGATGGTTGTATTTTTTAAGTATATTCCAGTTCTTACCCACCATCCACCTGAATGAGACCATCTGGGTAAAATTCCACATCGATTTATCTAGGATTCATTATTAGATGCTGTGTTTTCAGGCTATGAAAACCCTTTAAAATGTTTACTTTTCCTGACATCTATTGCCGAGTAATAAAACTATGATAGGTAAATAAATACCCAGTAAAAGTTAAACCAGCTTCTCTAACCATATTCCTCACAAAATGATGCAACTCTACGCTTTCAAAATAAGTTTATGATTGAAGATCTAACCAATTCTATCTTCAGTCTATTAATTTTCTCACGACAGCCTAGATCCCAGACTTACGAAGTTCATCAAGGCAATGCAAACTTGAACTCTCATTACTGCACTATGGTATTCGTGCAGCGTTCTATTCGGCTATTAGCAGCCTATTCAATGGTTCTGTGAATCACGCCGGCGCGACGACGATTGTGTACTTAATTCTGTATTTGCATTACTGTAAAGCATAAGAAAGAGCGTGGGGAGAAGAATATACCCTCTTGTTTCAAATTAAATGAGAGTATGTACCTAGTTTAAATAGAAAAATCTTTCTTTGGCATAATTTGTATTAATTTGAATCATAAAACGCCAAAGACCACCCACCAGTCAACGGTCAAACTACAGTGTACTAAACGTATAGGTTATAAAATGCTCTTTGTATTTTGTCTGCAAGTTTTATAAAAATTCGTTCGAAATTCAAATCGAAACAAAATAGGTAGCTTTTTTAAAACGCAACTAGCTTTCGAAATTCAAATAAAAAAGGAACAGTAGAGTTAATAATATGCCTTCGAAATTTAAATCAAGCAAAAATAATTTTTCGAATTAGGTTTTCGAAATTCAAAATTTTAACTGGGAATGTCTTCGAAAAATAAAACATTTAACCATGAACTAACAATAAACAATCAAAATCCAGAGTAGGTATTTGTAGTTATTTCGTAGTTTCTTGACTCATACAGCCTGTAATCTGATTTCTTTTAGATGTCGAAGAAATGTGGCCATGATGACATTATTAATTTAAATTTTAATCCTATTCAAATGGATATAAAAAATTGCTAAATTGAGTATTACTACCACTAGTGTTGTGCACCACAAGCATTGAATTATGCATTGTTTAGCTGTAGGTACGCACCTACTGTCGTGCGGATGATACCATCAGTGAATCAGTCTCTTGTCTTAATGCATCAGAGAGGGTGCTATGATGACTGTTGCGAAATGCTATTCATTTGCTTGTACACTAGTCAATATGAAAATATAACATGCATTTTAATGCATGCATGTCTGACTGTAAATGACATTAGGATGTATTTCTGTAACGATTTTGACGAGACACGTTAAAATAATACCTATACTTACCTACTTAGCAGGTCATAAAGTTAATTGAACTTTGTAACTTTTTAAGTAGCATGTTATTTATTAAATATTTTTTTCTTTTTCCAGGTAACAGACTTCACCATGTAACAAATACGTAAGTTTCCATACAAGGCGGCCCACGCATAGGGCTAGTCAACGAAAGGTCACCAATTGGTCTTTGAGAAAATTGAGCGTTTAACCAAATTACATAATGCCGATGTAATTTTGTCATCACCTTGTTGTCTTGGATGGTGTTCTGATCTATGATAACTATCGTTTTCATTGTAATATCTGTTCCTTTTCCTCTAATTTATTTTTTTGGTAAAAAAGTTTTCTAAACGCGAAATCCAGCCATACACAACAGCCTAGTAATCAATATTTTATCTCTATCAGTATAGGTGCTCGTAAATGACAGTAATAGAGGCTTTAGTAGAAAGCATTATGTTTGCCACTCTTATCCGGTTGGCTAAACACAACATAATCGCGAGATTTCTATTTGGCCAACTACTATTGTTAACTTGACAATATTGTCTGCATACTTTACCTTTGTGGTACTACGGTAGCATAAGCGGTTGTATTTTAAGCTCGTGTATCGCCGATTTAGATATTCTTAAATTTTTTTTTGAGTATCATGGTAGTTTTTATAAAATTTGTGAAAACTGGATTTAAAATTACTAAAAAAATATGTAAACATTTTTGTCTTGCCTTTTCATGAACCTAGATTCAGTATGATTATTAATAATCAAAACGATGGCTTGCTTCGCTTCCCGCTCTGCTTACATTTAGTTCCAACCTCACACTTTCCCTGCACACTGCGCATCAACAATAGAAGTGTCCACAAACACTTTTGTTTGTTTATTTCATTGTTTGCTTTGTTTACGACATGTCATTTATTTCTTTTGCTCACCTTGCACCTTTGTTATTTTCTGCCAAGACAGGTTTTGTCTTGGTAACCTAATTATCACTTGTCTTGCACTAAGCTTAGACGGGTCGAATTACATTGTGGTACTTAATTTGATAGAATTAACTTAATTTCATACTTTAAGAATTGATTTGGGAACAAAAAAACTATCCCCATGGGAAAGAGGCGTGATTTTTTGTATGTATGTATGTATGTATGTACAAAAAAACTAAATTAACAAAAGAAAGAATCTTTTTTTTTTGTTTTTTTTTGTTTTTCTTTTACGAAGGAATCTTTCGACGAACCGAGTTATCGGTGAAAAAAACTATCGTCTAGAAAAAGTTTCGTTGTACAGAGTTTCGATGAATAGTGATTTCTATGAACAGTTATATCGATCAAGTGTAATTCGGTGAATTATTGGTAGCTCAAAAAGAAACCATGTATTACATCCAAAATATAACTAAAGATAGAATACAGAGTTCAGGTCACCGATCGCAGGAAGGGTGCCGAAAAGTCCTAGAATTAACTTATCTACTTAAACAGTTACGCGCGAGCGCTTGAGCAAGCTACACGCCCGGTTCTGTACCATTCTGCGTATACTCATTATTATTACTACACTAAATATTTTTATTTCATTTCGCCTCAGTTTGGCCCTTGTTACTCATAACAACTATGATTTGTGCGATCTGTAAAGTTTCGGTAAATGACGTTGCCCAGTGTGGGGCCTGCAAGGAATATCTTTGTTTTTCCTGTGGGAATGTCTCTGAGGGATCCTACCGGAAACTTCGCCCAGAAAGAAAAGCTAACTGGAAGTGTCCCAGGTGCCGCAGCGATTCGCCTGTCACCGTGAAAAACACTTCATCAGTCCCAGCTCCGGTCCCGGCCGAGTCGAACAAACAAATATCTCTCGAGGACATCATGGGCAAGTTGAATGAAGTGACTCGCTCAGTAGGATGTCTACCGAAACTCTCAGCCGACGTCAAGGACTTGAAATCGGACTTGCAAGAGATAAGAAGTTCGTGTGAATTTATGAGCAAACAGATCGACGAGTTTTCTTCTAAGCTCAAAGCCCTAGATGGCCGTGTTTCTACACTAGAGACTGCTAGGGTTGAAGTCCAAGCTGCCGTTACCTCCATGGATAGTGTAAAATCTCAGTTCTCCAACCAAGACCAGTGGACCAGAATGAACAACGTTGAAATTCGTGGAATGCCAATGAAAAAAGACGAAAACTTGTTTAAAGTTATTGAGAAACTTGGTGATTACATAGGCTATCAAGTCTCTAAATCACAAATAAACTATATATCCAGGATCCCGACATTTAATTCGAAGGATAAATCGATCCTGCTTAGCTTCGTTAATAGATACGTGAAAGAAGACTTTGTGGCTGCTGCACGAGGAAAAAAGAAGGTTTCTGCGTCTGACCTGGGTTACTCCAATGACGACCGCCGTATCTATGTGAATGATCATCTCACGCCTCAGAACAAAAATCTTCTTAACCAAGTGAAATTAATAGCAAAGGATAAGTGTTATAGCTACGTTTGGGTCCGTTATGCTAAAATACATGTGCGTAAAAACGATTCATCCCCCGTCATAACCATCCACTCGGTCCTGGATTTAAACAAGTTAACCTAACATGCTGTCTAATTAATTTTTGTGCCTCCCTACTTGTACTATTTGCCCATAATAACAAAATAAGTTATACTTATTCATATTATGGACAAATAAGTTTATGTATTCTAAATATATTCAGTGCAATGTTAAAAAACGTATGTTACATTTTTTATGCATCGAACGTGAACCCATTCGCTACCCGCGCCTCGCCTTTTGTTCTATTTAACTGCGCATTTATGACTGTTGTCTATCTTTCGCACACGCCAAGATTATTGAGCCTTCTTTCCTTCTCTCGCATGGAATGTGGAACCTTAGCTTATCGCCACCGCTCGCTACTTATTATTTTGAATGAATTACGTATACTCAACAAATCTACTATCCTGCTAATTATAATTTTATTGTACTATATTTATCAAATTAACATAAATATATTGTTTTCTCTATTCTCAACGGTAACAATTATTAGATTTATTACGAGTAATTTAAATAAGTTACGTAAACTCATCAGATCTACTACCTTGCTAATGATACTCTTATTGTACCATATTTATCAAACCTACGTAAATAGATCGCTTTCTCTCTATTTAACGATAATAAATAGTAGATTTATTAACTTAATACCTCGTCACAGCCTTCATTTGATCGCCAACTTGATTTTAAATGTGATTAAGCAGTTTTTAAAAATGAAACTAATTAAAATGTTTTCTAGTTTGTTACTATATTATCTCAGTTTTAATGATGGCTACCTATGCTTTTAACATATACTATCAGAATGTACGTGGTCTCCGTACCAAGACCTCGGAATTTTATAGAAATTTGTGTTTAAATAATTATGATATTTTATGCATTACTGAGTCATGGTTATTGGAGGCCATCAGTGATTCTGAGCTATTCGATAATAGGTATATGGTATGGCGCCGTGATCGGGATTATGGTAAAACACAACAAAAACTAGGTGGGGGAGTTTTGATTGCAACACGAAGTGATCTTCACATCGTACCTCGGCCTGACTGGAGTTCCAGTGCGGAGGACATATGGGTTACTATTCACTTGCCTAGAAATGGCTCCCAACCACCTACTAAGCTCCATATTGGTCTACTGTACCTGTGTAGTGAGAACCTAGGCAATTCTTTCTCGCAACAGCTTAGTAATTTTCTTGAGATGGTGAATGAAATAATAAGCTCGAATCCCTCTGACAAGTTTATAATATTAGGAGATTTTAATTTATCAAAATTACAATGGGTTTTTGACCCCATAATTAAATCCTTTGTGCCAACTAACGTATGCTCTAAAGATGAACATGAACTTTTTAACCATATGATTATGCATGACTTATGTCAATTTAATGGCATACCTAATGTATTTGGTCGGTACTTGGATTTGGTATTATGTAATGACTCTCTTAATATTTCTAAGTGTACTCAACCTATGGTTACGATCGATGACAACCATGTGCCTATTATTATTACACCCACATTTATAAACTATAAAATCTTGAAACCAGCACCACGTACAAAATTTCTTTATCATCGTGCTAACTTTGCTGACTTAAACATGGAACTGGAAGCTATTGATTGGAGCTCTAAATTACTTTCTGAATCTCTAAGTGAGTGCCTACAGGTATTTTATCAAACACTTTATGATCTCCGTAACAAATATGTACCATCTAAAAGTATTTCATCTAATAGTTATCCGCCTTGGTATTCTTCTGCCTTATGCAAAGTAATAAGGGAAAAGTTTAAATTTTTTCGCAAATATAAAATCTATGGTAATAAATCTGACTATAACTCTTTTTTGTTTCTACGTAATAAAATGAAAACCATTGAAAATGAGTGCTTTAACCGCTACATTGCCAATATCGAGGAATCTATTAAGCGTAATCCTAAATCATTCTGGTCTTACGTGAAAAGTAAATCTAAGTCCTCAGCCTTGCCCATGAACATGACTTTGTCCGGTCAAACGGCGGTTACAGGTGATGATGTCTGTCAGCTTTTTTCGAAATATTTTTATTCCACCTTTGCCGATGCTTCAAGCAGCTACCCAACATTGGACACTCATCAATTCAACGAACCCATTCTAAATGGTGTTATAGCCACTGTTGAAGTTACACCGACTATTGTATTCAATAAACTTAGTAAACTCGACCCTAATAAATCAGCAGGACCTGACCTTATTCCTCCTGTACTACTTATCGAGTGTGCTAACAATCTATCAACTCCATTATCTATTCTTTTTAATAAATCCTTTGCTCAGGGCTTTGTACCAGACGTCTGGAAATCGGCTTTTGTGACCCCTGTACACAAAAAAGGATCTAAAACTGAAGTCATGAACTACAGACCTATTTCTAAGTTGTGCGTCATTGCTAAGGTACTGGAAAGTATAGTTCATGATCAAGTCTACTCAGCTGTTAAGGACTCTTTTCATCCGTCTCAACATGGATTTGTTAGGGGTCGCTCAACGGTCTCCAACTTGATTTTGCTTAATGATTATATCACAATCGGTATGGATAGCGGTCTACCGGTGGATGTTATCTATACCGATTATAGCAAAGCCTTTGATCGAATTGACCACGTTCTACTCATAAATAAACTAAAGCTATCTGGAATTCGTGGTGATCTACTTCGCTGGTTTAGTTCTTACATTACCAATCGATCACAAGCCGTTGTAGTCAGTAATTATATGTCTAGCTGGGTGCAGGTTCCAAGTGGTGTGCCCCAAGGTTCCCTCTTGGGCCCTTTGCTTTTTATAATTTTTATATCAGACATACACAAATGTTTCGTTAATTCTAATCTTCTGATTTTTGCAGATGATATGAAAATTTATAAGGCAATTAATAATGTTAACGATGCACTATCTCTTCAGGAAGATTTACATCGCCTCGATGATTATTGCGTATACAATAAGTTAGACCTGAATCCACTTAAATGCTCCTGTATTACATTCACCCGTAAACCTCAATCACTTAAATTTAACTATTCTCTCAAGGGTCATACCCTTGCAAGGGAGTCTTCTGTACGTGACCTAGGTGTCATTCATGACAGTAAGCTTTTATTCGATAAACATATTAACTCAGTAGTCTCGAAAGCTTACAGAGCCCTAGGCTTTATCTTTAGGACCTCAAAAGATTTCTCTAATATTAAAACCTTGAAAATTCTTTACTGCACATTCGTAAGAAGTAACTTAGAATATGCGTCTCAAATTTGGAATCCTCAATATGCTATTTATGAACATCAAATTGAGCAAATTCAAAAGAAATTTATCCGATTCCTTAACTTTCGGGCGAAAAACCAATTACAAAGCTATGAGGATGCATGTAGAAAGTTTCATCTTCTCCCATTAGTTGATCGTCGCGTGATCGCTGACATCACATATTTGAGTAAGCTGGTGTCTGGTCAAATTGATTGTCCTGAGCTGCTCGGTAAACTCCACTTCCATGTTCCCAACAGGTCTCGCAGGTTTTATCCCACATTTCAACTTGAAACAGTATCTACCAACTACCGTACTAACTCTTATCTTTGGCGTGTGTGTAATAGTTACAATAAAAACTATGCTGGCACGATTGACTTGTTCAGCTGCAGCGTAGTCGAAATAAGGCGCTTAATGGGTTTAAAGTTCTTTGCTTAAATTAGTAATTATAAATTTAAAGATCATTTTTATACTTTACTAGTAACAGTGCTAAACGACACTGCATTGTAGTCAACTTCATGTTTAGTAATAATGTACCTACCTACCACTAGTTTGCTCATTGTATGCTCTTTTTCTGTTATTCTATTTCTATCTGTGAAAACTTGTTATTAGCCTTATGCTTCTATCAACTCTTGTATAACATGTATTTATGTGCTGTTAGTTTTCCTAAAAAATAAATAAATAAATAAATAAATAAATAAACCGTTTTAAGGCTTGTCGCTTAAATCAATCAAAAGAAACGACACTACAGTTAGCAGCCATGAGCTTTAAGGTAGCCTGTAAGCTACATAACGGTATGTAGAGAGAGAGAGGATTATGGTATACTTTCGGTGCCTGTACTGTGCCGACCCTGAGGTATTTACCATAAGATTCTCACATACACTCAGCCTAGGACCGTTGCATAAACATGCATCAGCAGTCATTTGTTACTTACATTATACTAAGTGGCCCACGAAGCATTTTAACCACCATAGTAGAGGACCTTGATGAGATAAGTCTTGTGTATTTTTTTTTCCATTAAATCTTCGGAGTAACATCACCTTAGAAAGGTTAATACTCGATACAATTAAGGGAGATGATAGAAGTATATGATAGAAGTATATGGACCGATACATCTACGATGCATAACACTATTAGGTACCTACACACTTGTATTATGTTTTAAAATTAAGTAGCCTTCCAAGACACGTAGTATGTGCCGATTTGGTAACATTATCATTTACCATTTATCTAAATTAAAAGAACCCGTTCTAAAGACTGTCCCCGAAGCATTTAGCAAATGATTGAATTAATTGGAGACGTGACAGACCGCGCTAATTGCTCAGTCCTGCCGCCTTATTCTCCAAATAACCATGTCTTAACGCGGCACGTCTCGGCGTTCTTATTTTGACAATTCTATGGATTTAAGAAAACAAAAGCTAGATAACGTGCAATATCTTACCGCGTCATGTTTTAAATGTGTTCAAGAATCGATCTCCTGCTCGTGATTGAAAGTTCCTCGCTTGTCTTAACGGGATGTTGGTTTCAATGCATTTTGTAGCATATTTTTGTTTTTAATGTGGAATAACTTTACAGTTTCTAATGGTTTATCCATACCTCCCTACGTCACACGAATTTCATTAATTTTGACAACCCCGTGTCGTTTTGCTATTTTACATCATTTGTTTAAACCTACCTAATTATATGTGACGTAGTATGAGAATGGCCTAACTCTGTTATTATACGTATCTTCGATCAGTAAAGTGAAGTAATTTTTATGACTCTAGCTAGAAGATGTAAAGTCAAAATTGTACTAAGTTTCTACTTACTTTGCGTACTCTTGAAACAAAACTGCTTAGAGAGTGCAGTAATCTTGTTACGTAATTGATATATAGGAAAGATAGAAAACACAATGATACCAACAAGAGCAATAAAACAAACATTTTCTAAAAGTGAAGCCACTACACTTCCAATGTTCCGAAAGCCTAGTACACCCAGAATAACAAAACAATCGAAAGTTCTCTTACAATACATTGCTTTTAGTAACTACTAGCTGCGCCACGCGGTTTCACCCACGTAAGTCCCGTTCCCGCGGGAATATCGGGATAAAAAGTAGCCTATGTCACTCGTGGATAATGTAGCTTTCGAATGGTGAAAGAATTTTTAAAATCGGTCCAGTAGTTTTTGAGCCTATTCATTACAACCAAACAAACAAACAAAGTTTTCCTCTTTATAATATTAGTGTAGATAGTGTAGATTAGATATTCTGCATCCGGAAATGTCCAAAGAAAACGTACAGAATAGACAAATAAAGGGAAACAGTTTTGTTCGGGTTATGCAAGTGCAGAAGTGTTATTGAGGTATTTACGCAGTTATGATTTTGTAAACGTGTGTGTAATTAAAGTTAGGTAATTATACTAACGAGGATCGGTTTAGTAAAGAATATACCAACTATTAAATAATAAGTATTTTAACATTTGTTTAATATTTACGTGTACAGAAACATGGACGTTATCTTTAGGTTATGCTGAAAAAAAGAAACGAAAGACAATTCTGAATTTTATCAAAATTGTCTATCGTTTCTTTTTTTTCGTTTCTACTGCAAAATTACTTATAAACTCATACAACCTATTTCTTAGTAGGTACCTATTATTTATCACACAAAAGCTTATTTAAATTTGATTGTGCCTGAGAACTTACCTTAAGGGAACGTATTCATAAAGAGACGTATTCTCTTTATATATTCTCTTTATTTATATATTATTAAAATAGAGTCATGTAAATTATACACATGAACCTCATTAAACTTTGTCATTGTAAATTAATGAATAGGTTAACCTCTGGTTATGTATTAAAAGCATTTCAAACATGTCTGTAATAATGAGAACTAAAAACGTATATAATGCGTCATTATCCAAATATGGCAGCTATTAAAAAATACAAGGCTGAAATTTATACTAAGAAATTCCTTGGCCAACTTACATGGGACAATTAAGACATGCTCATCTAACTGTTGTTTACATCAAGTGTGAGAATACTGAATACCTGAATACCATTTAGAAGGTTTTGCAAGAATGATTGAAACAAAGGAAGTAGTACTAGCCTACATTCGGTGGTGGTAAAAGTATGAGCAAATCCAACAAACATTTTAAATGTTGTCTACGGGACAAAATCACACAAATTAAAATACTTTCCAAATTTTCACAATATGATGGTCAGATGCCATAATAAAGGCGGTAGTAGGATAACAGTTGTTACTAGAACAACACTACCAGGAGCGACGTGATAGAGAATAGTTAGGCCTTTACTAAAGAGTGAATGCTATCGGCTGAAAATATTGATTAGTCATTATTATGCTGAATTTATAATGTCTAAGAAACCTTTACGTTTCCTCTTGGTTTAATTACAGCTATGTTATAAACAATTATTACCTATACACTTACATATTTTTTTGTGTATGAGAACAGCACTATCAAATATTTCCGGGTGTATTGTATGAATGTAAGAAAGAAATATGTAGATGGAGTGATGGTTCAAGCGCAATTAAACGGCTAGGTACCAATTTGCCCTTGCTTTGCTTGCTGTGAGCTGGGAAAGGCCAGAACATTATTGTAATTAGTATTGTTTTCATACATGAAATGGGAAAACAATAAAAAGATGGAGTCCTAGAAAAAAAGTTTTTTTTATCTTGTTTCTCGGAGCGAAACCCAACTGTGAATGCTGCCCCAATGTGAAGTTTTTTTAAAATGTTTAATAATTTAAATCGCCCTTCGACGCTATTGCTGCTTACTGTTCATGAATTTAATAAATAAAAGTTCGTAAATCACACTTGTCCTTTATGTAAGTCTAATAATTATGTGGATACAGAAAAAAATACCAATTTAAGACTATTATTAACACTGAAAAAATTGCAAATTTAACTCAAAAGATAGCTTTACGCTTCAAAGAAATCTTCAAACAATCCATTATTCACACGTTGTTCTGTAACATATTGAGAAACAGACGTGTTCCTTATTAATGTTTTTAATTTTTAATTAGTAGCCGCAAAGAATCGTAATTACATGAATCATTTAGTCATTAGACAATAGGCAGTTGTATAACTGAAATGGACACTGCCTGTCTGGTATACTGTAAGAAATCATACATGTAACTTGATTGCGTGATTGTATAATGGTTTTGACAGCAATTGCTCCTGGTTTTTCTTGAGTACGAGTGGAGCCAACAGTGAGCCACCGAAAATTGCGAACGTTTGAGTACCCGTCATAAAAAACCTTATTTGAATGACTGACAACTTCCATACAACCTTTTCAGTATTATTAAAAGCTTGCAAAAGGAGATTATAGTGGCGATATTTTCTAACATTTATCGATAATTATTATCGTGCATAATGTTATCTTTGCGGCTTAACAATCCATTAGGTTGGTCTTCCGACAAAATTAACCCATTTTAACCAACAATGTTTCTTTTCAATCTGGTTGTTTCGAATCTTCTGTTTAAAAATCATCGAAAAACATTTACCCAAATGGTCAATTTTACGTAAGCATTTATTATAATGTCAAATGTTCAACGATATGAGGAGTTGCGGTGAAGTCGTTCTCGCAAACTGTCATTCACCCGCGAAGGTACCGGCCGGTGTGGTGTTGCGTAATGACACCTCTGCGGCCGACACCTGATCTTTGCGGATTTATTACAGACATTATGTAAATTGGATAAGGCACGTTATTGGACAGACTTCATTATAACTACATATTAGTAGTAGTATCTACAATACATTGAATTAAGTTGACCTTAAAAGTTTGTAGACTGATTAAGTTTTTAGAGCCGAAGCTTTTGAAAAAATCACATGGCGTGGTGACTTTTTGAAAATCTTTTTTTGTTATTCATTATTGAAAAAAAGCTACATAGATCTTCTTTTATAAGCAGATGGAAGAAGATCTTTGTAGCTTTTATGATTATTTCAGATTTCTTCTGTTTCATAGATAATCTCTATCCTTACCTTTTACTAGACTGGCATAACCTCAGAGCAATCATCTTCTCAAATGGGCATAACTGAAGACTTCTTATACTTATTTATACTTTTTACTAGACTAGCATAAGCAACCATAAATACACGTAATTGATTGTTCTATTATTAGTTGAAGGCTGGGCTTTTCGTGTTGAAGGCACGACATAACGTCTTCGGGTGGTCTAAAAGCTCGTCACTAAATATTTATCTTGACTGTACTTTACATATAACCACAAAAGTAATATTTTGTCAGTGGCATAACTAAAAGAAAGCCAGTTAAGCCGATCACGCAAATTCGGGATTGCATAAGGAAAATTTACAAGAAATAGAAGTTATGTGCTAGGTAAATATTTGGAAAGGATAGTGTGTTTGTAAATATTATAAATCTTTTAGTGGTTGGTTAGGTAATAAAATATACTTCGTTGTTAAAATATTTACCCACTAAATATTATAGGATTTGTAAATTTCTAATAGCAATCCCATAGTCGAGATTTTGCATAATATTATGTATTTCAATACTACTATTAATAAGTTTAAGTTTATTATAGGATTTAAGGTAATACAGTGGTGATTAGTTTATTTTATTAAGTATTGTCTTTTAATAATCATGTATCTACCTATGTATGACATTTTCTATCATTCTGATTATTAATAGTAACTGCTTAAACACTAATTTATATGAAATCGATAAGTGTAAACAAATGTCACTTCACCCTTGCGTGTTAATAGTCCCTCGACGTTTCGCTGTTTGCTCACAGTTCTCTATTTGCTGTTCCCACGTCTCTTTGCTCTCTGAGTCTGAAGCGAAACCACAGACGAAACAAGATCACGATTGTAAACTAGCAGCCCGTCCCGGATTTGCACGGGTGTACGTATGAAACCTGCTATTTTACCAGGATAGCATATGTTCTTGAAAGTCTATTCTACATCGGTGAAAGAATTATTAAAATACAATAAGTAGTTTTGGAGATTACCCCTTAGAAACAAACAAACAACTTTACTTTTGAAGTATTTGGGTTGTTTGACGGAGGTAATCTCCGAAACTACCCATCCGATTTCAGAAATTCTTTCACCGATGTAAAGGTAGACTGTCGGGATAGTTGTAGGCTATATTTTATCCCGGTGGTTTCATTTGTACACCCGTGCAAAGCCGGGACGTGCTGCTAGTTAGGTTATAGAATTTAAACAATTTGTGCGAGAAACCTGAACAAACACGGTCAATGCTTTTCTAGGACAACTTGATTGCAAACAATTGTTTATGTCTATGAGAACATTTGTTCGCTTTGAAAATGATACGGACTAAAACAGCATAAAATAATGTAGAGCAACAGTTACATAGTTGCTTTAGTCTAATAAACTATGTGTTTTAAAACTCCGCTAGCTACCTATACTTAACTAGTTTTCATCATTTTTGTTTCTTAGTTAATTTAATTATGGGTAAAAATGGGTTAGATCCATCCAAAATCATAAAAATATCCAAGTTATTAGTTGTTAAATATCAGTAACCATAACCACAGAATAAAGATGGAACCTGGTTAGTGTTGGTAAAATAAAGAAGCTGTTTCTTCCTATTATTTTTAATTGACCGAAACCCTATGAAAAGTCTAACCAATCATTAGATCTGTGTCAAAAAACAGAAGACGTGGTCACACGCTTACAATAGCAATAATAACTGCTATTGTGGATTAATAATTGAATATTGTGTCGCTGTTCCTTTTATTATCTTTGGTCTTAGCGTGGGAAACGTAATTGGGCCTCGATTGATAGCTATAGATTTAAAACAATTGTATTAGCTTAGTTAGAGTTTTGCTATTTTTAATAGTGTAATTTTTTGATACAATTATTTTTTCTAAGTCTCCAAGCCTAATTTATATTAATGCCCAAGAATATTTATTTATATTAATTACTTTGCAAACATTACTTTTTATTATTAAATAAGGAGTATCTTAGCTTATCATTTTTATTATAAGACTGATTATAGCCTGTCGTATTTAATGTTGATATAAAAATGATAAATACAATAAACTTTATTACTTAAGGAAAGGAACTTGTAAAAAGAAACATGTTTGGAATAAAGCTACGGAAAGGTTGTAAACTACAGTCATTGTTTACTCAACACTTAAAATTCATCACACACTTCATACACAATTGGTATTTCGATTGAACTTTGACAAAGTTTTTTGACCCTTAGCAGGTATAAACATTGTAAAGCAGGGTACTCACCTAGTCCTTTAGCATGTAATGTAGGTATCTGTAGGTATGTGTAGACGAGCCGTGCCCGATGTGCCTACGTTTTGGTAATCATAATAGGTACAAGCATTAAATTGCTTAGGTTGGGACTGAATGACGCTGTGTGGAATATCCAAGGAATAAAATATAAAATATTTATTACATGCTACACGGCAAGTTGAATAAAATGCTTAAAATAAAATTCTCATGATGCTGTCATTGTTTATGATACTTGTTAGTCTAGACGAGGGCAGTTAGTTTATGTTTATAGTCACACTAAAATACTGAATTACTGTAATTGGTTATTTGTATTCAGTTAGGCACTCGTAGCTTAGTCAAGTTTAAGTTTCTCATCATAACCTGCCTACATTAAAATACGAAAGATTTTGAGAGTGTTTGGGCTGGGTTATTCACGTTGAGTCACTCTTTGAGTTATGCTAAAGAGTTGGCGCTATTGAGATACGGGTAGCTCAACTTATCCAAGCCATAGCGTTCCCAAAACTATAACTGCATTACGCACCGATTCGTATTGGAGATACGTTGATCCTTTTGAATATTTTTGAAATAGAGAAATACATATTTTGGTAAACCTTAAAATATTTACATATTCAATATTCTAGCCACATTTTATTCGAAATTATGAATGAAAATTGTGAATAATTTACAATTTGTTATTCATTCAGCATTCATTTCTTACGCTAGTTATAACTTTACATAACATATTCAATGTTCGTATTGTAACTGTCCCACGCATTAATAAAATGATGTCTGCTTACAACGGATGAGTAGAACAAGTTGGTTTTAGAATAATTTATTTAAAGTTGTGGGAAATTTACTTTTAAGGTATTGAATTTCTCGTGAAGGCGATGTTTTGTATTTACTGTTATTTTTAAAACTATACCTTATTTCTAAAAATTGTTTTTTCTTTTGATTATAATTAATAGCACCTACTGTACAATCTTTGATTTTTTAGCAAATTTAAGTTCACCAAATTTCATATTATATAACCTCTTCATAATTTATGATGATAATACCTATATAACTAGTAGTTCGCCTCGAACGAGATCTCGCTCGCCGGTGGTTGTGTATGTATATTCGTTTTTATCTGTGTTTGAAAGAATTTACTTCAGAGGTCTACTAAAAAATATTGAGGATCTAATGAGAACTAAGTACCTAAAGCCGATTATAGTAAAGCGATTTTGAGTGTGCATTATTTACAATACAGGTTTTGATTAAAAACTCTTTGAATTTAGAGTCAAACCTTAGGCTCTAAACCTATTTTATATTTAGTATGTCATGTTGGTTTGATCCTGTCATGGCACTACTTTCGATGACAAATGTGTTGCCCGCGGTTATTTCTAACATTTGTCAAAAATCATTTTGCATTAATTTACTTATATTTCTATAAAAAATACTTGATGGTATATGTAAGAGCATAAGTTTTAACGAGGGTGTTTCGACTTAAAACATTTTGATATTTTGTTCGTTGTGAAGTGGCAGTAACATTGGTTCAAGGAAACTATTTAGTAAGTTGAATTCTTTTTCCATTAAAACGTCGTTAGGTTCGTCAAAAAGAGTTAGGAGTTAGAAACACCAACCAAAATAACAAAGAAGAAGAAGAACGATTTTCTGAGCTGCGATTTCACCAAAACTTATAGAAATGGGAGCTCAGGATATAGCAGTCATGTTTTTTTTACATTTATCGAAGTTATTCAAAAACTTTACATCTTAGAATAAAAAGTAAAACCATTTTGGAATGTATAAACAAAGCCCTTTCATATGACACCCCACTCAATGTATTTGAACAACTTTTATTTTTTTTCCATCCCCTTCGGAACCAAATATCTTTACAACCCCTTGACTGATTCAGCTCATTAGGTTACTGGCTTACCGGCTTACCACTACCTATGTACCTACCAAGTTTCATGAAGATTGGATTAACGATTCGACAGTTATGCCGGAACATACAAACAAACAAATGAACACAACATACAAAGCAAAATTACCCCACTTGCCACTAAGATCTTCGTTCGCTTCGCTCACTCGATCGATCATTTTTAATTAATTTAGTTTAAGTTGTGGCGGCGTCAGAATCACAACTAATGTGTTTCCAATAACGGCTACTATACTTCATTTCTTGAATCGAGCTAATAGGAACCAAAATAAACGCACGTGATTGGTCGTCGAAAATAATTGTATTTCTCGTAATTGGCTAGATTGTCAAATCAATTGTCAATTGTCAAATCTAGCCAATCCAATGAATTTCGACGACCAATCACGTGAGATTATTTTTCTTCCTATTAGTTCGCTTCAAGAAATGAAGTATACATCGTTTTATCTCAAACATCGTCATGTCATGATAATGGCAAAAATCACAAAAATAAAGCTTTACAAAAACCAGGCCAATGTTAGATTGTAAATACAATTTATTGATTCTGCAATACATTTTATTTTGTAAGGTGTAAGTTGCATGACAGTCACCATTCGTGATAAGGGTTGCACAAGCGTCGTTTAAACTTTTATCGATTGCTAAGAATGTTCACACACAAAATCTCGATATTTTATGCAATCGGCGCTTTCTGAGATCGTTCAACTTATCGAACACGCGTGCGCTAAATTTTACGTTCCTGAGAAAGCTACGATCGGTGTGGTAGCAGTATACATACTACGAGTATTAGATATAGATATATTAGTTTGTATAATAAAGAGATGATGTTGGTTTATTTGTTTGTTTGTTTGACGGAGGTAATCCCCGAAACTACACAGCCGATTTCAAAAATTATTCCACCGTTGTATGGACTGTCGGGATGGTTATAGGTATTTTATGCCGGTAATTTCATTCGTACACCCCGTGCAAAGCCGGGACGTGCAGTTAGATATATAAAGCAGGGTACTCACCTAGCCGCTGGCATGTAATGTTTCGGAGACTGTATCAAGTGAGAACGTAGGTGTTGACGAGCAAACCCGATGAGCCTACGTACACACTTAATACAGTATCTGATACATTACATGCTACACGGCTAGGTGGGTACCCTGCTTTATAAAGCTTAGTTCAGCTCATATCGCTGTAATGGTTCACTTTCTGCATCAGATTTTTTTTCAACACGATCGCTGATGGCTGTCATATCAATGACTCTCCCAATTGAGAATCTGGTCAAGATCTTCTTTATTCTTTATTCTCTATTGCACACAGAAAATAATACAATAAAACAACAATTGAAAGGGCATGTACATAGGCGAGCTTAACCCTAAGAAGAGTCTTCGAAGTTATAAACAGAAATGCACCTCAAAAGTGCAGGAAATAGAGCTCTTACGAAATTGCAGTCGGTACTAAAATTTTGCCACTTGTGTTAACGATGTTTTATAAAACCTCAGCTTAAGTTTCGGACGTGCTGAGAAGGTTCGCGTGTCGTCACGTAGCGGGTTCTCATTGTGCGTGATGAATTATTAATTGTATCAAATATTTTAGTTGCCGATTTAGCAATATGGATGTAGGAATTAGAAAACAACGAGGTTTTCTAAATTCAGGAAATTGTAAACTACTTATTTCTTCATCTCGTCACTTTTGAAACTCGACTTTATGACGAATAGGAAATAAATACTTATTTTTTCATTTGTCTACTCGTCTCATTTCTCATAGGTAAAGTACACAGTTTTAGACTATCCACAATATAGTCCCTTAAACTCGTATTAGTGATTTTGTTCACGATCTTTTCTTTCACCGCTTATGTTTCTATCAGTCTCTTAAAGAGCTATTACCAGCACATCGGTGAATATTGACAGAATAACGGTGTTAACCGTTTTCAATTTAAATTGCTAAGTTTATTAGCATACTGCTAAGTAGTTCTCTTCGGCTCATTGAGTAAAGCTGTTGAGTCGATGATGAGTGAATTCAATCAATCGCCAATCTTAAATAAACACTTCGATTTAATAGCTCTTAAGAAGTTGCTTACGACCATTTTACATAGGAGTTTTGAGGTTTAGAGAAGGTGTTAACGCGAAACAAATACTTATTATCTTTATGGAGCTTTCCCCCCGCGCCCCTCAGCCGCGGCCATTTATACTCAATCAAATCACATCATTTTACTTTGTATAATTACCGATATCTACCTGTATAACTGTACAAAAAGCAGCACATTAATTATAAACTGTTGGAGAGCAGTTTCTACCAAGACCTGAAGCCCTAATCCTCCAAAAGTAGGTAGGTATCACAAATTCACGACAGTCACACATTTTTCGAAACACGCTACAAAACGAAATTATGAATTTTGACAAAGTTTGCAAACTCGCGTTAGGCAGCAAATTTACAAATATAAAATAAAAAGGGATCACTTCTTAGCGATAAGTTCGCCCATTGTACAAATTTGTTACTAGTTCATAACATCATTCCTTCCTGAAAGTGTACAACAAAGTATTTTTATTCTGATAGGTGAAAAGCGGTCAATGAACTCAAATACACGAGTGTATGAATGGAATGGTTCTTTCTCTAATTACCAACTGTGATTTATTTCCTGTAAACTTTTTGCTCTTAACCCGCTTTGCTTGTCTTTTTATGAAGAAGAAAATGTTAAGAAAGCTGTCTAATGGTATCTCTACAGTTACTATTTTGTTCTACTGTCCAGCTTAGCAGTAGGTTTTGATATCCAAATTAAGCAAAAACAGATGAACCAATTAGAAAATTAAGATGTGACTTCTTACCGTTGGAAAAAACAAAAATTACACTTACAGAGTATAAATTTTGTCATACAAAAAGTACCTACCAGTGAAAGTTACACTATCTAGATAAGATATATATAGATTTTATCATTGTATGATGCTACTAGCTCGTACAATAATAATATTAAAGTTAATGATATTATTATTAGTTAATGATATTAAAGCAACAAAAAAGTATGTACCTAAGTCGCTAATCTAAATTTTCGGGTCATGTTTATATTGGTGAAATGTTATAAATTTAATATCCGCCATCGAAACTGCGTTTTCGTTAATCCCACCCCCAAGTACAGCATCTGGATCTAGTTTTAAGTTTCGAAATTCTGAAAGGGGACTTGTCATCGCTTTAGCAATTGTTTCTTATGACAGAATGCGTGCTTGGAAAGTGTTTAGTGAGAGCACTAACTACATTTTAATGATCCATCTCGGTCGTTGCTACTAGTTTTTATGTAAATATTGAACTTTGTTGTAAAAACTTATTAATTTGAATCTCTCTTGCAGTTTTTCTCTATCTGCTTTCAGAATGCTGGATCTGTCTTTAAAATTGTTCATATTTTTATTGATTTTGTTTCAAAGAGTATTTGGTTTTTAAGAGATTGCATCGAAGTTTTGTAAAAATGGTAAAATAATACCGAAGCTTTCAATAAAGTTGCAGTTTCCCAAATTGCTGCGACAATACATGTAATTATCTTGCAACCTACCTGGTTGTGGTTTCCGAACAAAAACCTGGATCTTAGTTTACCTGCAGTAATAAGAATTCAAGACACAACAAGCTAATCAAAAACCACATGCATTGTTATAAAAACTTGCCCTATTTACAATACACCTTTCGATAATCGCTCGCTCGTGCCATCTTGCATAACACCGTAATGCGAAGACTTCATTTTTTGCCGATGATCGATTGCAAAAACCGCTCTTATATTTTCTCTATATTTGGCGAACCGGCTCTAGATGTCAGATGGCAGGTTTGAGATGTCACCTGACATGACAGTCAAGATGAGGCTTTCACCTGCTACATTGGATCGTAGTTTTTTTCGGGAAAATGTTTTCTTAAACATTATTCTTATTGACAATTTAATATAGGTTTATAGAATGTTTTTTTCTTGTTAGTTGTAGATTTAATATGCGTTTTAGCTAATATAGGTTTAACTTGTCGAATATGCATTAAGGGTAATATGTAAGACGTACTTTGTTTAAAAAAAAAACATTTTTAAAACTTGAATAACTGTTAATAATTCTATGAGAAAACCTGCTGAGAAAACAGATGGTTTCCCGGACAATAAATGAAAATATAAACAAAAACTGGACTTTTGACAGCTACACACCACCTATAACTAATTAGATACATTTTGAATCAACGCAGTTGACCTAAAAATACAAAATAATAACATCAGTCCAGTTTAGGAGAAGAATTGCTACTCGTAAAACGCAGACAAAAAACAAATAATTATGAAGATACTGTACATTTTAAGAAACTCATTCAATTAAACACTTAATTGGATGAATTTGGTACTTAAAATGTACAGCAGTTCGTCAGTAAAACCTTTATTCCTCTGAATAGTAACTCAAAACAAAATTGAGAGCACAAGGTCAATTTTCAAAATGGCAAAACATGGCAGGACGCTTTCACCTGCTGACAACAATTTATTGACAGGTGATCACAAACTATTAAGTTATCTGTAGGCATGTTGTATTGACCGAGAAAATGGACGATTAAGTTGATGGTAATGACCGGCAAACATCTGAACTTGAATGGTTTAGCCACTTTTACTTTCTATTGAAACAGGGGAATGTTTTGTGAATTCTTGTTTTGATTTTTGTTCATCATCAGAAATAATAAAAAAAAAAATAAGTAAGTATTTTTGGAAATTCCTCACAGCGTCAACTAAGTGACTTTATTCTTGTGTTATGAGGGCTGTTAGAAAGAAAGAAAGAAAGAAAGAAAAATATGTTTATTTCGTAGGACCTCAAGGATCGCTCAAAAACGTACAGTCTTAAAAACTAGTTGACTCTATTGCCTGTTCCAAAACAATTCCCTACACCAGGGAAAGAATCAGGCAAGAACCTGGTGGTCTGGTTATATCGTCCCTACCTAATTTTTACAATCTTAAGTAGTGGTTTAGTTTATGTAATTAAATGATGGCTGCTTTATTATATGACCTAAAACCAATTTAAAATGTTTTAGTAGAGACCTAATTATTATAATTAAAAAGTTTATGAAATACCCATCTCAAGAGCAATGAATTCGTAAAAGCAGTAATAGCATAACACGCGAAATAAATCATTATGCATATCATATTATAGCATCTGAATATTCATAGTATTTTTAATTGCATACGAATATTAGAGCAGCCGGAAGCACCATCAACTGTCTATGTCTAATTTAATTAAAATGTTTTAATTTAAATGATGCGTTAAAGTTACATAATGATATGAATTATTTATGTATTAAATTATAATTTATGCTCTAATCATTTAATTAAGTATACGTACTAATGAATACATTTTTTTTTCATATACCTACAAAAATAGCTTCAGAAATATAATAATTCTTAAGCAATACCTAACCAGTATAGGTAATGTAAAGGGGGTACCTACGAGTATGTTTCGATTCAAAATTTTGAATATAACAATTAAAAAGTTATGTTAGGTGTTACAAACAAATCGTGACTTACTATCATCACTTAGCACGGACGTAGCTATAGCTTTCCTATGGGGGGGGTCCAAGGCATCAAAGTTACCTTACTCTCCCCCCCGACTTTTGCTGACATTTTTTGTAAATGTAGGCATGATTGTTTTGTTTGGTTTAGGGCTGGTTAATTTATCGTAGTAGAAACGATGCGAGCGTAGCGAGCGAAATTTTTTTTACTTAAAAGCAGCGTTTTTATTCGGTTCTCATTTTTTCTTCCACCGGTACTTACCTATTATTAAAAAAAGAACGCGAGCGTAGCGAGCGAAATTTTTTTTAACTTAAAAGCAGCGTTTTAATTCGGTTCTAATTTTTTCTTCCACCGCGGCAACGGTACGTTTACATGTTATTACAAAAAAGACGCGAGCGGAGCGAGCGAAATTTTTTAAGATAAAAGCAACGTTTTAGTTCGGTTCTTATTTTTCGAGAAAAGACGCTAGCCAAAACACGTTATTATCATTTTGATAGAAGTCAAAAGTAGATGTCGGCCTCAACTAAGTACGTAGAGGTTGACTGATGGAGTTTTAAAGGTCTCCAAAGACCATTTAAAATCAAATTCCATTAGAAAAAAAGAGTAAAAGTACCAACGTTTACATGTGCTGTTTTTGTGCTTCTTTGTTTTCAAATTGAAGTCTCATTATAAAAACAGATTGAGTACTCTTTTATTTAATGTTCTTGACTTACCTATAGATCATTTCATTGTTACCACATACACACATTGCACATTTTGTTGTCAATTTTTTTTTTACGCCGTATGCTAAGGGGGGGGTCCGGACCCCCTGGACCCCCCCCTTATATACGTCCATGTCACTTAGTATAATAAGTACCAAATTAACATAAAGTATTACGTAAAAGAAAAGCACGAATGACCTCTAAAACAATAATATTAGGATATTATATAACATTATGGAAATGGTATAATAGTTTAAGTATATTTTTAGGCACCATAATTTGGTTTTTAGTATTTTTACATAACTTTGGATTTTTTTTCATTTTTACCTATTTGATGTAACATGTATTGTACCCAAGTTAATTACAGAAGAAATTCTGGTACCTATATTATTGTAACAGATACGTTTTCAAAATAACTAATAAGAAAGTGTAAAAACAAGAAACATGTGAGAACCAAACATCGTCCCCTGTGAAAGTCCGCTACTAATAATCGAACTTGATTACTTTATTACGTCTACACCTCTAGTAACAACTGCTCCACATACTAAAACGTGTAACTCTGATCATTAAAATAGGGAAGTGAAAGCAGAAGAAAAAGTAAAATAAATAATACTTTAACTGACACCCGGTCGGAAGCCAGTTAAATGTCAAGCTATAATTTTTGGGTTAATGCATACGAGTCAGCATTCAAGAATTTAGTGCATCGTTGAAAAGTGAAAATACCATTGTGATGATGCAAAGCCCAAAACTGTTTTATTATGAGTCCCTATCAATATTTATAAACTAATACTAAAAAGTTTCATGAAAATTAAGAAATCCCTCACCCAGATATCGTAACTCAACCGATCTTTACTTATTTTCTTTCAATCCTTGTCTTCTTAAATGTCGTGGGTGTGCCAGCTTTCTCTTACATAATGCGCTTTTCAAAATTACATCACCGATACCGAAACGTGTTAATTTTATGATGATATACCTATACAAAGGGCTTCCTGCCTATCGATGTGTTAATTCGAAAGGAAACATTGGCTTGGACACTACTCGCACTTTCTAAGATAAAGCTTATTGAAGCTTTAATGACAGATTTTTATTTAGTAATTTAATGATTAGCATAAAATAAGCTTTTTACAAAGGTATCAAGAAAAATACACCAACACAAACGGAACCCGAAAATCACAACGAAACTTCGTTATCGTAGATAGCTATCGTTGATAGCCCAAGTGGAGCCTCAGGTTTTAATAAAATCAGTATATCATTTCTTCTAAAGTTGTTACGTTATTGACGTTTCCTAGAAAGTATGCACAGTTCCTTTTCCTTGAGGAGTTCGAAGAACAATCAACATGAACTTGACAGTGAATGCAGAGTTCTATTGTTTTAACATTTCCTACTAACATCGTGTGTGGCTCATTCAAATGGCACGGCTAATCTGAATGCTAATTACAAACCTAGGCTTGTAGATAATCATTGGAGTGATGGTCTGAATATTTATATTTGCGCTACAGAAGCGCAAATATAAATATTGATTTCAATGAATTTGAAGAATAGTAAATACTAGGTACACGCAAACACAGTAAAAAAGAAAACATAAAATAAGCAAAAATTAAAACAGTAGGTAACACAAAGTAAAAAAACAAACAAAAATGTACCAAAAGGGTCCGGTCTCAGCAAAATGCCACTCCAAGAGAAGAGGAGCTGGTTTTCAGACCGCATTACAATATCAGTTCTCTAAATCAAAAACTGCTCATTTCGTGCTTACAAACGGTTATACTAAAATAGGTACTACATGTTGCTTTCCACGCCCGAGCCCAGCCTTTATTAAATTTTCATGCAAACTTATTGTATTTTTAGCAATTTTTGCGACAGACCTCGACTTTTATTGTATTTAAGTCAATGATATTCTTAACTGAATATTTTATCGTCAAAATGTAATTAAGTAGGCCAAGAAATTTATTGGTTTGACCTAAGAACAATATCTATTAAAAGTTCTAATATATGCACTTAACAAAAGAAAAATATATCATAAATTAATGTAAATAATCACTAAAAATATTTAACACCTTCTAATTAGCATGTTCGTGCTAAAATATTCAGTAAAACCCATCCTTCAAATTGTAAATTATACTATGAGTGTGACTCACAACATTAGACACAGACTCGCTTTCGAAGCTTACTCTCAGAGTCCTCAGTCAAGTCCTCGCTCAAGTACCTATCGATTTATTGACAGTTATTGGAAATTGAGTGATGAACTGATGAATCACTGTTTGAGACACGATTTGCACTTAAGTAGGTAAATACTCCGAAGTCTTACCTCAATGTGACCTCAGAGCTTTTCCTAAATATTTGTTTTGACTTCGAAACTTTTGATTTTCTGTGGATGTCTAAGGAGTAGTCAGAGATACGTCTCTTTGTACAATTTCATATCCATTTTTGTAGAATCGCACTTTATGCACTTAAGCTTTATCTTACTTTTGAGTTTACATAAACCTTAAAAAATTGCGTAGTAACTGAAATTGTTTTTATACCAATTCGACTCGCACTTGGCCAGGGCAAGTGTCACGCACTAGTTGTCATTACAAATGAGTACAGACACACAATACAATATTGTATAATTCAATTTTCTAATGAAAACGATACGACACAAAAGTTCCGTGATTGGTAAATTGACATTACCAACTGTTCTGATTATATTTGGATTGACATTCCTAGGGCCTTGGTATTAAATATAAATTTAACATTTGTGGTAGTTTAAATCTACACTCAAAGAAAGTCTCAAAGGCAAATTCTAAGAAAAGTACTATTTTCTAAAGTTAAGTTATATCTGTATAATAGGTATCTATTAAATATGCAAATGTTATAATTTGTTCATTTAACATTTGTAAAGTGGCGATATTTATCAACATCTTGTTAAATTATGAGTCAGTTACCCGTTACAACTTGATTCTATCTCGTTTTGTTACATCGTGGAAACTAAACAATCTCAACCGAAGGCCCTTAAAAGCTACGCAGATTATATCAATGTTATTCAACGAAGCCAAAAAAGGAATGGTTTCGACACGAGACCTTTATTACTTGGTCACGAGTTGTCCAGAACTGTATCCTCCTGCCACACTAGATTCGTAGCACAGTCTTATACGAAACTTATTTCCATGAATATTGTGAGGTCTAAAGTTAACTCTAAACTCTATGTTTTGAAACAACGTAAATATTTAGGATTTTAAGTAAGTATAAATAAAGAGAGAAGAAAGTTTTTGAAAAACTGACATCAAAATTTGGTTTTCGTGTTTCTAGGATTTATTTCAGATTTTCACTTGAAATGATTAACAGACAATTATCAATATTAGATCATGATTCTCAGATCATTTCAAATTATATAATTCGTAACCGATTAAAAATGTTGTTCTTAAAATCTAGGTAGCTTTTAAAACTTGAATTTTAAAACTCTACTAAGTTAGCTTTTGTTGTTGATTGTACCAACGGACCTTGGTCTTTTAGACACATTCACTACACAATACAAATAACATGGGCCAGTTGGTCTTGTTACCTTTGCCCTACATCCATTAATGTAAATTGAAAACCTAATTAATTAGAACTAGGCAGGTACACACCTACAGTATCTGCATGCAAGAAAATTAATTAAAAATATTAAAATTTACTATTTTTTTGATTACTAATGATCCTTAGATTATAGATATTAGTAGTAAAGTTAAATGTTTCTATTATCCTATTGATTTTGTAATAAGAATACTCATTTAGTCAATACGTGTTTAGCTGAGTAGTGGCCATTTTTGGCACTGTCTAATTTATTTTAATGTGTTTCTCTTATATAAATGTGTATTTATAATTTGACAAAATAAAGATTTTTCTATTTATATTTCTATTTACAACAAAATATTCTTAAATTTGAATGTTACCACAACTCAGTCAAAACTTTCATTACTTATAAACATTTTACATTGCAAGAGATTAGTTACAAACTTGCAAATCTTCACTTATTTATGATTAGCGACATCCCGACCATCATCACTCATTTAAGCTTTCGACATTTCTGCTTTACCATTTCGAGCTTTATCTCCTACTGTTTAAACTTTAGTTTTCTCTACCTTAATATCTTTGTCGGGTAATTCTTTATCATCATTGTAGATACCCGTATAGTTTTTATTGCTTTGGATTAGAGTTTAATTTTCATTGATGTGGACTACCGGATGGGCTTTCCATGATTGCAGAATGGATAGATTGCTTTCCTGTGTAAATAAGTATTTAAGAGTCGTGTTGGCCGAGTATACTTACCTCGATATTCGATTCGGAGATCTTGGGTTCAAATCCCAGCTATGCCATTTGAAAAAATTATATGAGCGTATTCATACGAGCTCCTAACAGTGAAGAAAAACATAGTGAGGAAACCCGCGGCTTAGTCAGCCAAACACCGTATTGACTATTATCTTTCCTGTAAAGCTATAAGGCTAAGTTGTGAGGATGGTTTAGGTGCTGGGCAAGCCTATTCCATTTCAAAAATGTTCTCGCCGCTTGCTACAGTGTCCGGTAAAGCGTAGGCAAAGATTTCTTTCTGACGCTGTATAAATTAATTATCTAGTACAAATGTAGAGCCTGAGTAATAATTTGTTTAGCTAGTGGATTTTATGACTTATGGTGTTTTTTTTGTTGCAGGCGCCAAAGATGGAGTGTGGAGCGAGTGAGATGAACAGGAAGCTGCGAATAGACCAGGTATATATTAGATGCTTATCAAACTATGTGTCAATAAGTAAGAAGTGTATTAATTGCAGACGACTCCACAGATTTTTTGTTTCTATAGTCATGTTAAGTGACATTGACCTGTTTATAAATAATTATAGGAATGAATTAAACTAAATCGTGACTTACAACGAAACCTATTTCGTAATAAAATAATCGTTAATCACTGCTATTAAAAATACAGCTGCAAGTCAATCGATTATTTTAAAACTAATCGCGTGCGCATGGGCGTAATCGCTCTTCAATTAGACACGTCCTGTCAAATTTGACAGGTGTCGTGTCCCGACCGGTTTGACAGCACCTGTCAATAGAGTAACTAGATCAGCTGTGAGGGCTAGGTTTTTTAGTCTTGCTCTAAATTGGTGCCAATTAAATTCCAGAATTGAAAGGATTGGTTGAATTGTTTCAATTGTATCAAGCCATTTGGAGATCTCCCAGTAATTTTGATTTTTTCATTACTATTTTAAATATAACTATACTATACGATTGTCTCGGTGAACAGAGTATAGTCTCGTATAAAATAGTCGGAACCGATCGATGCATCAAAATGCACAGACACAAATCACTGACGCAATCGCGTGACCATCCATACATCTGTTAACATCTGTGTAATTTCATTCGATAGGGCCATTGAAACAATTGATTTGGAGAGATCGAAGTTGTTATAAATACTGTGAGGAAAACATTGTGAGGAAACCAAAATAGGTACATTTTTATAAGTGGAGGCCTATTCACAGCAGTGGGTAAAGTTGGGCTGCGGATGCTGATGATGATGATGCACATTGAAGCCTAGCTTTTAAATATTATATAAGCTAATTGAAAGCATTCGACCGTAATTAAGTTTACAATTGAGACGAAAGGAGGTCGCATCGGTAACACTAGCACAACTTAGACCTATCATTACGTGTGCTGTTGTCTTAGCACAACATTATTGACGTGCTTAGAACAGATGAATCATAATCACTTTAAATAATTAGCCAAAGGCGTGACGGGCCACGCTCAATGTAGGGTTCCGAACATTGGGCAACCCCAATGTTTAATTCGGAACCCTGAAAGTAGGACTTGCCCGAATACTGAAACGATAATTAAATATTTGAGAACGTATTAACCGTTAATATAATACTATTTAGTAATGAGGGCTTTTTGAAAATAGAATATTGAAATGATCTAGCGTTTCAATATTCGAGGGTTAGTCCTACGTTTAGGTACTCTAACTCAAAAACGCCCCTGCTACAGACAGGCACCAGTAAGACGAAGTAGAATTGAACCAAAAAAAGAATATTTTATTCGTGGAGTAGTTTTGGAATAAAATTTTCAGTACTTTGGGAATAACCCCACTGAGGTGTTCACCAACTTTTACTTTTCTGAACAGTAATTACTCAGTTCACTTCCAATATGCATTTTAAGTTTTCTGTGGTATCGACGAAAGATTGTATCGCCCCGTAACACAGTTTCCGAAAACCACAACACTGGTTTAAAGTCATTTAAGGTGCTTCAAAGTTACCGGTCATCCATCATTGTTGGGGCACCAATGCGCGTTTTTTGACTTGCGTTAAAATCGCACTTGACTTTATTGAGCGTGTTCTAAGCTATGGAAGTTAATGGCTCACCGAGTTTTAGTTTATTTCCATTTAAGTAATAAAACATTTCACAGAATTTTTTTTTATAAAAAACATGCTATAAAAATAATTAAGTAAGTATATTTAATTTCACTTTGCTGCTTTCTTCTGACTTCTTAGTGCAACACATAATAATAAAAAAATATTTTAAAACCTGATATTCAGACTCTGTTTTATAATAAAACTAAAAATATCATCCTCACAGTCGTTATTCTAAAAAATCAGTGACCACGATCTGCTCACCTATACCTCTCTAGATCAAGTACCTTCTACATTTAGTAAATGGTGCGCCCACATTTAGAGATCACCGTAGACACTTGACAGTGATTTACAAAAAACGTACGTAGGAAGCCCGCCAGCCGGATTGGACAGACCGGTCGGCGCGAACGGTACCCGCCCGGTTAGGAGAAGACGGGTTCAGATTGTGTACTTTTTATTACTACTCAGAAGCTTTGTGCTGGTTAGAATTACAATGAAGCTTTTTGTCAATTTTATTGGTATGATATAAGAGGTATTTTTTACCCGTCTACGGTTCGCTGTATGATGCAAAAGGTTGTAATTTTCATCGATAGTTCGAATTTATTTACATAATACTTTCATGTTTATAAAATGTAATAGGTACTTACCTACTATTAACAATTAAAAAAATTATCATGGTAAATTCTCAGACGCTCAAGAATTGTTGTTTTAGTGAATAAGTTCCTATGTATTATTATAATACCTATTTGTTTTTATCAGCATTTTAGAAAACATTGTAGAATAGTCAGACCATTACTTTCCCTTGGACATCCTTTATTTACATCCGCCATTTTCTTACAGAGTATGTACCAGTACAGTCAGCCACAAGGACAGTTAGAAATATAGTTTACAGAACATATACTAGAATTTGAATACAGTAGGTAGTAAATATACCACATTTTCTCACATCTTTAGGAAAAACCAGATAATAGAAAAACTGGAGGTAATATTTAAATGTTTATTTTTGTTTTTGCTACACAGGAACCCGCTTGAATCGAAACTTTTAAGATTGTTCATTTAAAATGCTTATATCGACAACTGTACCAACAAACTACTACATAAGTACATACAGACGCGATAAATTATCGGATGTGGATCATTGCAGTTTTTACTTGCGACCGGATCGTGTGCTTCCGTTTGGGAAGCACTTACCCTTAATCGATGCCTTACAGGTTTTAAACGTATGTGGACTATTGGGTTAAAGGCACTGGTACCTCATCGAGAACATTGAAATTACTCCTTCTTTTTTCTTCGGGCTGTTTTTGGTGTTCGATTTTTGCGGCATCACCTAGCGGCGTTCAGGCATCCGACTGCATGCTACTTAGCACTAGATGAAGTTACTTATTTTTGATTGCAAGCAAGACCTATTATTTTTTATTGCATAAACGCCGCTAAGGGCGCCGCAAAAATCAAACACAAAAATAGCCCGAAGAAAAAAGAAGGAGTCATTTCAATGTTCCAGATGAGGTATCTGTAGGTACTCTAATGTAATCTGTGGTTAAAGGTGCCCGTTAAGAGGCAAGAAATAATCTGTCTTTAAAGGTCATGTCTGTTATGCTATGTTAAGAGATTTGGGTCACAATTTGGATGGCTGACCGCTAGTTGCATTAACTGAGGGCTTTCATGCTTCGGAGTGTACATTGGGTATTAAGTAAGTTGCAGCTTTGGACCATAACGCAAGCGTTTAGGCAGCCTAAAACTCCCACAGTAAATATGAGCCTGAATACTCAAATCCTAATTCAATATGTAAGATCGTTTTAACCATTCTTCACATATGGCAGATTTGAAAACAGATTTAAAACGTCCAATTATGTCATAGATAAGCTGCACTTTAATTAGGGTTTCAGTATTCGGACAATAGTCAATGTTCACAATTATCTTAAGTATTGTTATACATCTGATTCTGTCTAATCCGTACAAGATATTAGGCAACAAAAGTTCATTCACAAAAACTCCAAAGCATTCCGCCGACCACGAAACTTAAACCTTTTGATCTCCTAAGGTTTTTTAACCTAGTCAAATAACTGTTTCTGAAATAAGCTCTCCGATGTGGGTGTTAAAGAAGAGTTTGGGTTGTAATGGGATTAGACAAAGGGTCCTCCTTACCCATGTCATGGGACTCGAACCGGTTTGTTGGGCCATTGAGCAAACTATAACCCGGACGGAACCCGTTCGGAGCGTGTGTTCAACGTCTTAGCTACAAGATGATAAAACTTTTAACACGATTTGAGAATGCGATACATCCAATTATATGGATAGGATAAGTAGTTTTTGTTAGAGCTACTCTCTAACAAAGATGTTACACTTTGGGTTTTCAAAATTTTTATTATTATCTACCGAAATAAACGGTGAACATACATAAAAAAATATAGAAAAAATACTACTTACAGCTGAACAGTCAGTTTTTAGATGACAATATGCTGCAATGAACATTCATAAACAAATTTTCCTATGATTTGTATAAAAATCATTAAATAAAAAGACATTCAATCTAGCTTGAGACCAAAGTCGTCATCAAAATACATAATATAATTTTCATTCATAAATATAAAATATATACTTACCTATATTATATTTACAACCAACCACTATTTACCTATTGTATGAATAGAACCAGTCTCGAAACAAACGCGTTATACCCATGTTAATGCAAATGTGTAGAGTAACATAGATGCATCACACTGATATGTAATGTGCGACCGTGAATCATGTTCACTTGGACATTAATACACCGAGGCCGGAAACTTGCGAATTCTCAGGTGCCATCAAGTCACACCTTGTAAGATTTCTCTGCGGTGAGAGGCTGATACTGAAGAGATTTTTCTCATGATTGTAGACTCCAACTTTCATTTTAAGGACTTGCTTGAAAAATTCAAAGTCAAGAAGATCTTAACGAATAAAATAGACGGAAAAAGTAACAAATTGTTATAAGCAATTTAAATAATAAGCACATTTAAACATAATCTAGGTACTTTGAATACTTCAAGTCTATTATTGGGACCACCAACCACAAAATAATCTCCAAGAGCCGAAATTCACATCAATAAAATGCACCAACTCTCACATTTCCAAGACCACACTCAGTTTCCCCAATCAAAACATTGTTCACCAAAACTATCAATAAATACAATTCAAAACGTCAGAATGACTATAAAAATTGTAGTTCTCATACAAATCACCGGTTCTGAGTAGACATTTGACCCTGGCCGCGGGCGTCAGTGGAAAGTGCCGTATGTGGGACACAGGTCTGTCCCGTGGGTGTCCCACCTGCCTCTTGTACAGCCGCTATATTTATAGAATGAATACTCACGATTTGTAAGAA
Organism: Xanthorhoe spadicearia; assembly: GCA_947086425.1. Taxonomy (NCBI): domain Eukaryota; kingdom Metazoa; phylum Arthropoda; class Insecta; order Lepidoptera; family Geometridae; genus Xanthorhoe; species Xanthorhoe spadicearia. Next base: position 9,089,413 of record OX352202.1, on the reverse strand, counting down.
CTGTCTTCAAATGTTTCATAATCATAATCATAATCATAATCATTTATTAAGTTTCAAGTGTTATCTTGTGATTGTTGGTCTTTAAGGCTTGCTTATTCATGTGTGCAAATTAGGATTAATTTCCATTATTTTGATTTTATAGTGTCATTTTACTGATCATGTAAATTTTATGTTCTAGCGGTCCAGCTTTTAACTATTTATAATTTATTGCATCATAAAACCGAGGAGCAAATTTGCGTGTCCACTTATTTATGTAGATCTTCTGCGGTTAAATTATCATCATTTAAGAAGTAAGAAAGAAGGTTATTTTGAGATGAACACTTTTAGTCAATCCGTGGATGATGTTATGGGTCTTATGTCTATATTTACTCAAAACCATATAAACTGTTATTTATATATAAAAAAATACCCCATAACCAAATACCATACCTCATACGACATCGAACACAAGCACTACGCTCTATTATTCAAATACCTCAACTGATTTACCTCTTCAATGGGAGTAATGATTCACATTCAACCACATTACACAACATTGGAACAACCACAATTGAATCAGTAATGCTTTGTCGGATCTTCGGAAGACAGGTGAAAGTTGGCCGACTGTGTAAATGCCAAAAGATCTGCTGTATGTACTATATCAACTGCTTTTAAGTATACCTAGTACATACGGTGTACTTACATAATATAAATGTTACTTTAAATATTTTTTCTCACCCTGTCTAAAGTAATAAACTAGTTAGCTTGAGTGATCACCGGAAAAACTTTATGCCTAGCTCATAATTTATTTCTCTGTGTGAATGATTAAAATAATATTTATAGAATAGTTTTATACCTATATCTAGAAGTTATGATACGAGACAGGCTGTTTCTCTGAATCCAATTAAACAAGCGTGACTTTTTAACTCACTTCGCGATTTTTTTAACGTTTAAGATTTTTAGAAGATGTCTGGGGTCTGAAAATTGGGAGAGCCTGGGGAGAATGAAAAGTAGCATATGTTTTAATACAGATATTAAAACATAGGCTACTTTTGATTCTTCCTTGCCGTCTGTTTACGTCAACACAACCAACGAGCTTATACAACTCGTATTATCCAGAAGTCTTTAGTCGGTCGCTGGGGTCGTCAGCATCTGGCTATCCATTGCAGTTGGAGAGCCCAGTCGTAAACCGGAACCCGTTTCTTCTTAAGTCGCCGGCAACGAGCTCGTATTTATGCGAATGTTTATATCTGGACAATTTGATACAACAGATTATATAGTTTTTTATTATAATTTGAGAGTTGTGGGAAATTGCAATAGACTGACAAGACCGGTCGTAGTGTGTATCTTTGTGCAGCAATGTTTCAAGAACTTCAATTCGACTGTGATGAGATTAATGCCCTAAAAACAAATCAATCTACTAAGCTACGTCATAGCAATTCTCCTTCTTCTTCTTCATTTTATGAAAAAGTTCTGCCGTGATGCTGATGACAACGCAATTTCACTTGGTGTATCATCTTCATATCCCCATTTTCTGTTTTGCTTTTCCATTTCAAATTAAAAATAAAATATGATCATGACTGCATCTTAGGGAGCGGTAGACATTTCTTTCAGATCTTTTTGTAAGTCTTAAATTTTAACTTTTTTGTAAATCCTTTTGATGAAGTCTAAGGGAATAGTCAGAGGCATGTCCATACACATATTTGGTACATGCCTAAATTTTGCAGAAGTAAACTACTAATTAAGTCTGCTGTAACTAATTATAAGCATTTAATAGTCACCTAGATAATTCAGACTAAAACAAGCACCATTTAATAGGCGCCTAATAAAATGACATAGCACTATATTGCTTTGCCCTTGCAGACTAGAGTACCGTTTGCAACGGGTCGCAGGTCGCACTTTCCCACGACAATGCTCAGGTTACCGACAACACAATCATTGGTGTCCAATAGACAATAAGAATAATTGTAGAGTACAATGGATACTTGGTATGCCGAAAGAGGTTATAGAAAATTCTGTTTTTGTGCATGTAATTGTCAATAGCAAAACATGTTATTTCGACTAACTAAAACATTCATGATAGGTTTTAAGAGTTGATTTAATTTTTCCTAACTTTTTTCGATTGTCCAAACACGAAAAATTGTACCTACCAAGTTTTGCCATGCCATGTACAACATGTTAATTCTAAAAGTAATATAAAATACAAGTGCTATAAGTATGAATAGTGTGGGGATATAAGTCGGTGGGAGGAACCACGAGTTTTATCGATTAGCAGTTTCCTAGTTTCATAAATAAAAGGCACGTTTTGATCTGATGGTGGTTTAGTGGGCGCTATCCTCACGACTCGGCCACTTATCAGTTAACCCGATTTATAGTCGTCCAGATCGATAGTGAGAACGAACCTCAGAATTATGGATTGTAGAGCCCTTACCGAGCAAATTTGTTAAGAAATATTTAGATAGATAGACAGAGATAGCGAGAAGTTTATTTGGTACACATACAATAATACTAGGTACACGCAAACAGTAAAGAAAAAATATTAATGAATTTAATTCAGAATTGGGTCGTTTTTATCCAGAGAATTTGTGACTGTAGAAAAAATCGTAAGCAAACTGCGTATTTAGCCCCGCACCGTGTTGTCTTTTCGGATCTTCGGTTAAACAGAGGTGATGTTCATGACTGTGACACATCTCAACAATATGGTGTATTGGGAATCGCGAAAGAATCATCAGGCTTTAAGCCGAAGTAAAATTGATCCTTGAGGAGCGCCTTTTTTGTACTTTCTTTCTTTTCAAGGAACTAGGAAGTATAGGTAATAATTGCCGACTGTAAAGGCGTTTTTTAAATAAAAATAAAATATACCTATTATTTCGATACCTAGTATTTGTGGTAAGATTACCGAAGTCGTAAATATCTATGTCAAATTACGATATCGTGAATATGCAGTTCAAGTTACCAAATACATGTAAAGATTTATTTGCAACTGTTGCATTAAGTTTTATGTATTGAAACATTTGCTTAAACTCATTAATATACATTCATTTCGGAATTAAATAATTATTCTTAAATACTGTATTTGAAAGACTTATGTAACTTAAGTCGATTTTGTAAGTATTTTATTTACTGTACCAAACATTTTAGCTCATTTGTTAAAATAAAGTGATTACTTGAATATTGAAAAAGATATAAATTATTTTAGTTTTGAAAGTTTTAAAACCACAATCAGGATTCCATTAAAAATGAAAACTCTTATAATCTGCGGCCTCGGATCTATTGCTTCGTACCTTTACAGTAAATAATGCTTCCTAATGCATATAAATACCTATACTGATAAAATTACCATGTGACTGCAAAGCGGCTTCACTTTACTACATCCTGTACTCGTTGAATTCAAGCAGGTTGTATAAAAAGGTAAAATATTCTTAAAGTTATTGACCTAGGTCTTAGAAATAATCAAAGACGTAAATTCTAAGATTAGTCATTGATAGACGGAAGCGTCTTGCTGCCTAAATACCTGCTATGTTGTTATCTTGATTTAATCTTTAGTGGTAGGTGTAAGCGACGCTCAATACATTTAACTGTCATTTTTATTTACTTAGGGTACTTTTGTATATTTTATCATTATTTCTAGTTTTTAAGGTAGATTTATATAGAATCAAGTCTATGGCGAACATCCGTGGAATCTGTGTCGCGCTCCTACGAATAAAATCGGTTTAAAAGTTATAATTGCGTTTTAAGTGTCCTAAACATCATCCGTCACCAGCTACAGTGTCCTTCGGCCGGATTATATGTTTAGAACACCAACCGCGCCGCGTAATATGGTAATTACGTGCAGTTCAGTGCAGCGCGAACGTGCCCGCCACGAGGCGGATAACCCGAAACCGGACGGAGACCCGCCGCTTACAAAGCCCCAGGATCCTTCTTCGACTTTGAATACTACTACGGAGACTAAAAATAGTGACGCAATCAAGAATCCTATTTTGAGTCGAACAGCTATGCCAGCTAACAGTATCAAGTCGGAACAACAGCCGCCGCCGCCATTTGCATTACGTAAAGGAGAACGTAGAAGCTTGAAATCCCAAGGTTCCACTTATTCAATGCGAGTGAAACGGCAACAACTTATTCTGGAGGCAGAGAGGCAAAAGGCGCAGATTCGTATGGACCTTATAAATAAAAAGCTAGAAGCGGATCTAGCTAGCCTAGACGAAGAATACAGTCCACACAATGGTAGCCAATGTCGAAGCCGCGTTGTAGAATGGATGGATCGTAGCTATCAGGAGCTGACCAAGGGCCTGCCCGCCCCCGACGATGGTTTATATACGGGTGAGCAGTGCCAACAAGCTGGACCGCCGCCGGCGTCTTTACAACCGCCGGCACAGGCAGCGCAGGCGTGGTGTGTAGCACCGCCCGCGCCGAGCCCGGCAGGCCCGCCAGCGCCCACCCCGGCGCCGGCCGCCGACACCAGCTCGGCACCGCAGGCGCCGTGTGCAGCACCGCCCGCGCCGAGCCCGGCAGGCCCGCCAGCGCCCACCCCGGCGCCGGCCGCCGCCACCAGCTCGGCACCGCAGGCGCCGTGTGCAGCACCGCCCGCGCCGAGCCCGGCAGGCCCGCCAGCGCCCACCCCGGCGCCGGCCGCCGCCACCAGCTCGGCACCGCAGGCGCCGTGTGCAGCACCGCCCGCGCCGAGCCCGGCAGGCCCGCCAGCGCCCACCCCGGCGCCGGCCGCCGCCACCAGCTCGGCACCGCAGGCGCCGTGTGCAGCACCGCCCGCGCCGAGCCCGGCAGGCCCGCCAGCGCCCACCCCGGCGCCGGCCGCCGCCACCAGCTCGGCACCGCAGGCGCCGTGTGCAGCACCGCCCGCGCCGAGCCCGGCAGGCCCGCCAGCGCCCACCCCGGCGCCGGCCGCCGCCACCAGCTCGGCACCGCAGGCGCCGTGTGCAACACCGCCCGCGCCGAGCCCGGTTGGCCCGCCAGCGCCCACCCCGGCGCCGGCCGCCGCCGCCAGCTCGGCACCGCAGGCCCCGTGTGTAGCACCGCCCGCGCCGAGCCCGGTTGGCCCGCCAGCGCCCACCCCGGCGCCGGCCGCCGCCGCCAGCTCGGCACCGCAGGCCCCGTGTGCAGCACCGCCCGCGCCGAGCCCGGCAGGCCCGCCAGCGCCCACCCCGGCGCCGGCCGCCGCCACCAGCTCGGCACCGCAGGCACCGTGTGCAGCACCGCCCGCGCCGAGCCCGGCAGGCCCGCCAGCGCCCACCCCGGCGCCGGCCGCCGCCACCAGCTCGGCACCGCAGGCACCGTGTGCAGCACCGCCCGCGCCGAGCCCGGCTGGCCCGCCAGCGCCCACACCGGCGCCGGCCGCCGCCGCCAGCACAGATGGTACAGTCCAAATGTCAGCCAGCGCGCTGAGAGACCTCGCCGCTGCATCCGCCAGTCACGCGCCGGACGCGAACCTGCTCAGCCGCATTTGCACGCCCCGGGAGCTCCCTGAGTTCTCCGGCGACCCCTTGGAATGGCTGAACTTCAAACACGCGTTCGAAGAATCAACGGAGCTATGTAGTTTCACACCTAAAGAAAATATGTGGAGATTGAGAAAGTATCTCACTCAACCACGCACACAGACAGTATTACTGCACACAGGCGAAAACGAAGAATGCTTATTTTGCAAAAATAATTCACATCAGAAGATAACGGCTTGTTATAAATTCAAGAAGGCGCTTCGCAAAGTCCGTCGGCAATTTGTAAAACGTAGTGGCTTATGTTTTAAATGCCTACTTTCCCGTCATGACCGAGATACCTGCCCAGCCCCATCCTGCGATAAGGACGGCTGTGGGCAGCCACACCACCCATTGCTGCATTATCCCGCATCGACCGAGCTGCGCTCCGAGCCACAGCGTGCGACGCCGCCGGCGCCCGCGCCGCAGGAGCGGCAGCCGGCGCCGGCGATGCCGGTGCGTACGCCCGCCGCCGCCGCCGCCAGTTCCAGTGCGGAAATCGTGTCGAACATAAACGTAAGCGATAGTGAGTGTAAAGTGTTATTGAAGGTAGTGCCTATACGTATACATAGTGCTAACGGGATAATAAATTCTAGCGCAATACTCGACGACGACGGGTCGACGGTTTCATTGATAAGTGATGAACTAGCTGAGCGCGCGGGCCTGCGCGGTCATACCGAAATGATGCGCGTGCGCGGAGCCTGGAATGATGAACTATCTTGCACATCGATCGTCACCGACGTGAAGCTTTCTGGTATGGACAATAAAATTTATTCTATTAGAGCTCGTGCCGTAAAGAATTTAAATTTACCTGTGTATAAAATGTCCGCAGTAGATTGCAACAAATATAAAAGTTTGTCAGATATTAAACATTTGTTATGTTCTTCCGATTTAAAACCTGAGATGTTACTTGGTCAGGATAATTATCATTTAATTATACCGACAGAAATTAATATAGGTAGTCATATTGAGCCGTTCGCTACACTCACTCCCCTAGGTTGGTGTGTCCATGGTAAGTGGCACGTGCCGCGGAGCGCTTCTAGGCCGGCGCCCGCCTCTCACGCGATACTGACGCTAGACGCGGCGCGCGGCGCAGCGGCAGCGCCTGCTCCCTCGGGGCAGCAGGACCGGCAGCTGCAAGATCTACACGATGAGGTGAAACGTTCCTTCGCGTTGGAGTCGATGGGCGTCTGTGGTAAGCCTCGTCAGAATAAAAATGATTTGTTAGCTGTAGCCAAGTTGGAGAAGACCGCCACACTAGTCGATGGCCAGTGGCGGGTTGGACTTCCGTGGAAGAACGACGACTGCCGCATGCCCGCCTCCTACCCGACGGCTCTGAAAAGGCTGAAAGGTATTGAGAGGAAGATGGAAAAGGACCAAGGACTTTTAGACAGGTACGGAGATAGGATAAAACATTTACTGAGTAATAATTTCGCTAGGGAGGTCACGGAAACCACTACCGATAGTACCAGAAGGTGGTACCTACCTCATTTTCGGGTTGACAATCCCAATAAAAAAAAAAAATTGAGACTCGTGTTCGACTCGGCTGCCAAGGTAAATGGTTTATGTCTCAACGACTACCTACTTACAGGCCCTGATTTGCTGTCATCGCTATATGGTATTATGCTGCGCTTTATGGAAAATTTTATAGCAGTAACAGGTGACATCAAAGATTTCTTTCTCAGGACCAAAGTTCAGCCGGCCGACCAGCACGCATTTATGTTCCTGTGGAGGGACAGCCCCACAGAAAAGGTAAAAAATAGCATACTTATACCTAGGTGCTACCACTCGACCGGTGTAAACAAGCTCAAAGTGCAGAGTAAGGCTTGCTCGGCCGTTCAATCGCACAGCCCGCAGCCTTCTACCGGCGAGTCGCTTGGTGCGCCCGCACCTAACACAACGCCCTGCTACAGCCACCTACAGTCGCATGTGTATAGCGATGCATCATCGCAAGCTATGAGCGCCGTAGCGTATTGGCGCTGCGCTGGATAGTTAACAGGTAGGTACCCGGCGGCGTTCCGCGGCTCGCGTCGCTCTTATTTCGTTTGGAGATGAGTGCTGAGCAGAGTCAGCACTAGGGGTGGGAGTGTAAGCGACGCTCAATACATTTAACTGTCATTTTTATTTACTTAGGGTACTTTTGTATATTTTATCATTATTTCTAGTTTTTAAGGTAGATTTATATAGAATCAAGTCTATGGCGAACATCCGTGGAATCTGTGTCGCGCTCCTACGAATAAAATCGGTTTAAAAGTTATAATTGCGTTTTAAGTGTCCTAAACATCATCCGTCACCAGCTACAGTAGGTATGTAAACACATTTTACTTAAAGATTTCCTGAATTAAGAGGTATGTTGAGTATTTTGTAAGTTAGGTTAAAAGTAAGTTTGTTTGAGCTAAGAATGTTTAGGCCTTTATACTTATGTGCATATTTACATTTAGACTAGTCGAGTTATTGTAACTTGTCCTTACCACTTGCATAATGTAAACAAGGCATACACTAGAAATTTTGTTTAATGAGCACCTAGTAAACAAAATCGTCATATCAAGTTTCAAAAAGTAGCGATGAGAATCGAGACACGTGTCGATATTATCGTCGATTAGATATCGACTCGTGACCGTGTTATTTTTTACTGGTAATGAAGTACGTCAATGATACCTGATTTCTCTGATGACTCAACAATACTAGGCGTGTTTAGGTCGTGCCACGATAAAAGAACACTGAGGGGAAAATTTGCACAGTGGGCTATTATAAGCAATCTTATGTAGGATTGGTGGAGGGGTGACGCGGCGCACTTCTTGTTTATGTTAGTTGAATCTGTGCTCAGATTGGTTTATTCTTATTTTGAATGAATACAACAGCATTCATTCAAACAGCAAACAACAAACAGATAACTAAACCTACGTACAATGGAACCATTCATGTTCAAACTATTGGTTGTCCTACCACAGCGGCAACCACAAACCAACTCGAACCACTGGCACTATATATTATTGACATAGGTGTAGTAACTATATATTGGCTTCATTTACTGGGTGTAGTAGAGCTACTTTAAAAAAATAAAACAGTATATTTCTGTTTACATAAACATTGCACATACAAAATAGTTTTAATACAAAAAGTAAATTTCTCGTGTAACTATTTTATAGCTTGTTGTTATTTAGTGTTAGATTTTCTTCGTCAAATATCTTGTTGAAAAATGAAAACCTCAAACATGTGTCTAAGGGTGTAGTTAGAGGTATGTCTCATACAATGTTAGGTCAGTTAACTTTCTATACGCGACAGTGTGCAAGCCCATCGTCGCAAGAATCTTATTTTATTAAATTTCCTTAGTGTATAACCTATGAAGCCCTAAAGCATCGTATGGAGTAGTGCACCCAGTAGCATGGTTGTATGGGTTATTTGTCTTGTGGCCCAGTTCCCAGCGCGGGAGTTATTCGTGATTTACCGCCTTGTGCCGATTTGTGCCTGATCGATCGGTTTCACAACATCCTGAGGATAGCTTGTCATGTTCAATAACAATATTTATGTGTATGGATTTATTAGATTTTTTTTGTTGTATAATTTGATAATTTGTAAGTACACCAAAAATGATAATTTATTCCTAAATCAGCATCGAGGCGAATCGCAATCATGAAGGGAGGCCTATGCCCAGCAGTGGGTAAAAAATGGCTGATGATGATGATACAAAAGTAAATAGAAAAAATTACAAACCCCAATTTATAATGTTTTATTTATCGTAAATGAGCGTTTCCGTGTTGACTTTCTTCAAAAATACATGTACATTTTTTATTGTCTTTAATAACTGCAAATCTATTTCACACAAAACAATAATAACCAATTTTTTCTTTGTTCGAAAGTCATCCTCAGTAAGTGCAATGTACAAAGCTTTCATTATCTCCGCTAATTACTCAGTGAAAGTTTGTTTTGGTGCGAATCCAGCTGTTTGTGTGGTCTGTAGTGCGATTCAATTTCCCAGGTGAGTTGATGGTGTGAATAAGCTTTCCTATGCAGGGCGTACTCAGGGTCAAGAGGGGGGGGGGGGGGGTAGTAAAATATATAAATTATTCTATTGTGCTGCAAGTAAGTGGCCAAATATTTACAGCAAAAAACTTACTTATTGATAAAATATGTAAAATTGGAGCTACCAATAATTCACCGAATTACACTTGATCGATATAACTGTTCATAGAAATCACTAAGGTACAATAAAATAACTCACATAAAAAAAAGGATTTACCGTAATATGATCAAAACGCGGGAAGTATAACGATTCCTACCACACGATACAAAATTGTACTTGTGCATTTGTGTTTTTTGAACAAAGATGCGGTAAGAGCGCGTTTAAGTCTTTTGTATGAAAATTTAATTTAACTTTTCTAGGACTCACATGAATCTTGTGATTCTTCAATATTTAAATAATTTGGTTTATTAACTCCATTTTCAATTCAAATTACCTTAACATTGATATAAAATGCTTCTTGATGATTATTTTATTAATTTATAATTTACTATTTTTAATTTAGAAATGGAAAGCTAATGTTATAAAGTACCCAAACTTCATTGATCACCTTAGTACCTCCCGAGCGAAGATTCAAAACTTGCGCGAGACTAGAAGATGGCATGCAGAACAAGGTTCACATTGCCTATTCAAGTCTAGTACTGGATCTTGTCCGTTTCTTGGAAACATACTTATAGAATAGAGAATCGAATAGAGGAAAGTAAAACGTACATGAGACATTTATTATTTACTAGCTGCGCCCCGCAGTTTTACCCGTCCCGTTCCCGCGGGAATATTGGGATACAAAGTAGCCTATGTCTAAAAATTGCTTCGTTTTGCCGTGAAAGACGGACAAACAGACAGACACACACACATTCCCATTTATAATATTGGTATGGATTTCTATCGTAGACCGTCAATTCCATGTAGTAGGTATCGTAGATTTTATATTGAGAGCTTCAAGGCAAATATGTTATGTTCCGAGTTTTATATAATATGGCTAACTTCCAGTTAAAATAGAGTTAGTTAAAGTAGTACTATAACTTTTCATTATTAATTACTACTAATTATGTTAATTATGCATTATGCTGCTAATTTTAAACTATTGGTAACAAACCAAGCCGCTACTGTTCTTTGTGGTTGTGGCTTTTCATAACAATTATTTACGTAACATTTGTACGCGAAATTGATTCGGAGATTACACGCTGTCAATCTATTTATCAATCGTGCTACTCTAAATTGATTGATACATAAATTGCGGTTACATTTTGATCCATTGAATAACTTTCTACCAGCTTTCGTACTACATTGTAGAGACGTGAAGAAAGTATGGTATGTTGTTATATTTTCACTCCTTTTGGTGGTGGATTGTATGAATTGAGTATGAGTTTAGTATGGAGGAGAAGACAAAGACATGATTACGACATAGCAGGTTACATTCATTTCAGCAACACCACCCTCGCCATTCTAACCCTCACCAAAAATGTAATTTCAGTCAAGAATACAATACAAGAATTGTTTGATAAAAATAATTTAACAAGTCAATCTTTGTAAAAACAAGTACACTTAAGAAAAGTCCACTTTCAAAAGTGACGAGTAGACTATCAGCTCAAAACTTAGGCTGAAATAGTTGTGCCTACTTATGAGAATAAAGTTTCTTAAACCGTACTTAAATAGTTCTTACAAGACAAATACATTTCAGTTACCTAATGGTGTCTAGACGGCGCCTGAGATAGCCTATAGTTATTCGAAGAACATATTCATTATCACAGAAAAGCCTATGCATATTGGAGAAAGCCATCAGATAAGAAACGAGTTGCCATTTTGAGTAACAATGATTTAAACTCTGCGTCTATTGGCAAGGATGCAAGGATGATGTTTGTCGTAGAACACTTTTCAAGTAAATACACGTGTTTTCGTTATGTTGCATTTAACAATTTGATAACTCAGCATGTACAAAAAATACGTACTCAACAATTATATTTTTGACATACCTATTAAGTTCTTCTACTATTAGATCATGGCTCTTTTTTGTGTAAGATATACACACGTATTTTTCTGCATTTATGAAAAACATTAATTTATGTTTAACAGCTGAGAAAATACTGATTAGGTATTTATTAGAAAATAAAGTAAAAGTACCTACTAAAACTACTCCAGTTTCACTAATACAAGTTTGATAACTACTTCTGTTCCTGAGTACCTTGCATTAGATACTTTTAATAAATCAAGTTCGAATCACGAGTGCTCTCATTGTATTAAGATTAATGAACACTTACCAATCCAAAACATTCAAAACATTGTTATGTATGTTGTTACGTAAAATGTAACTATTATAAGATAAAACGGTTGAGTGGTCAGAGTCTAATTGACCTGTCCAATGGTTTTATTAATTGTGTTTAAGCCTGCTTGATTTGTTATAGCAATCAAGTATGTGGAAATATGACTTACGCTAGGATATTCCAAAGAAAAAATATATTTTCCTTATCATTAGAAAATAATTAGTAAATTATAATAACTAGTAGTTCGCCTCGAACGAGATCTCGCTCGCCGGTGGTTGTGTATATTCGTTTTTATCTGTGTTTGAAAGAATTTACTTTAGAGGTCTACTAAAAAATATTGAGGATCTAATGAGAACTAAGTACCTAAAGCCGATTATTATTCCTTTAATTACTAGATACCTAGTAAAGCGATTTTGAGTGTGAATTATTTACAATACAGGTTTTGATTAAAAACTCTTTGAATTTAGAGTCAAACCTTAGGCTCTAAACCTATTTTATATTCAGTATGTCATGTTGGTTTGATCCTGTCATGGCACTACTTTCGATGACAAATGTGTTGCCCCGGGCAACCGCGGGCAACTTGCCCGCGGTTATTTCAAACATTTTGACAAAAATCATTTTGCATTAATTTACTTATATTTCTATAAAAAATACTTGATGGTATATGTAAGAGCATAAGTTTTTACGAGGGTGTTTCGACTTAAAACATTCGTTCGTTGTGAAGTGGCAGTAACATTGGTTCAAGGAAACTATTTAGTAAGTTGAATCCTTTTTCCATTAAAAAGTCGTTAGGTTCGTCAAAAAGAGTTAGGAGTTAGAAACACTAACCAAAATAATAAAGAAGAAGAAGAACGATTTTCTGAGCTGCGATTTCACCAAAACTTATAGAAATGGGAGCTCAGGATATAGCAGTCATGTTTTTTTTACATTTATCGAAGTTATTCAAAAACTTTACATCTTAGAATAAAAAGTAAAACCATTTTGGAATGTATAAACAAAGCCCTTTCATATGACACCCCACTCAATGTATTTGAACAACTTTTATTTTTTTTCATCCCCTTCGGAACCAAATATCTTTACAACCCCTTGACCGATTCAGCTCATTAGGTTACTGGCTTACCGGCTTACCACTACCTATGTACCTACCAAGTTTCATGAAGATTGGATTAACGATTCGACAGTTATGCCGGAACATACAAACAAACAAATGAACACAACATACAAAGCAAAATTACCCCACTTGCCACTAAGATCTTCGTTCGCTTCCATAGAGGAAGCAGTAATACCCTGATCACACGGACCGAGTAAAATGGCGAGAGAGTGCTCTCGGCCGAGTGCTCTCGGCCGCTCGGTACGTGTAAACACTTTGACATATCCCTCGGCCGAGCCACAGGGCGAGAGAGTCACTCGGACCCTCATCTTTTTTCCCGGCCGAGTACCGCCGAGTACCCTGCCCCCCGCTACTCCGCTCTGTCTCGCTCGCTTACTCGGTTGGTCTGAACACGCGCATGACGTCCACTCGCCACTCGGTGCGATACGGCCACTTTTTTCAATCGAAGTTTTGCTTGCAATTTACGATCCATCGTGTCCCACTTTTGTAGTCAACTGAACTACTGACTGTGCATTTCTAAATACGTGTGAACGGCCGAGACAGATTTCACTCTCTCGGCCGAGACACATTTCACTGTCTCGCCATTTTACTCGGTACGTGTGATCAGGGTATAAGGGGAGGAGCCATCAGTTTTATTTTCTATGACGCTAAGAAGGTCATTTTCTGCGAGGGACGAGGAACTATCTGTCAATAAGTAAATGTCAATTTTTGTGTAAAAATCATAGTGCTTGAAGCTATCGATAGTTTATTATCGATGAAAGAAAGAAAGAAAGAAAAGAAAGAAAGAAAAATATTTATTTTGTCAAAAACGCGTTACACATAAGACACATTAAAATAAGTAGGACATTGACAAAATTGGCAACTACTCAGCGTATTGCTGCAACAGAAACCAGAGAATCTGTCGCAGCGCTGGTCTTCCGTAGCGCCGTAGGTAGTTATGTGTGTGCTGCGGCCCCGCAAAAAACACACATTTTAAAGTAATTTAAGGTAGGTTGTAAAAATAGAAACAAGAGAAGAGAACGATGAGTGCGGCCAATACGGTAGGTATTGGTTGTATGACAAATTTTAATGTTATTGACAAATTAAATCACAAATTGATTTGATTTTAAGCTATTGCATAGCTTCTATGGCGGGCCTTAGCGGGGTGACCGAATCCAGAAATTCTGTAACGAAAAATTCAAAACTGGCTTTGAACCCTCTTTTTTCTGATTTTTTTATACTTAGATCAATATTTAAGCCTTTTCTGTCATCACAGCGTCTTTTGGCGTGGTTTTACGTGGTAGCCAAAGGAAAAATTATATCTTTGTTTCTTTAATTTTAGCTTAATTCGTAAATAATCGAAATACAGGCGAAATTATTTTTTATCTTGTTTTTTGAAGTTATTTATGTAAATGTTGATAATACGATGAAAATTGAGAGGTCCAAAGTTGTATAAAATCACAACAATTTTGGTTCTCATTCATTTTTGTAAAAATCTAATGTTCTAGTCGGATTGGTTGAGTTTTTCGATTAAGCTATAAACAACACCTATACAATCATTGGCGGAAAAAAAATCGTCCTTTAATCAATTTCAGGTTACCCCTCTACTGGTGAGCTAATCCGACTGGGCTGTAAGTCAATATCGATAAGTTATTTTGAACTGTCCCTTCACTAATTTCGCTGCAGTGACAAGCAGTGTGTCCAACTAAAAATACCTATTTCCGCGATATTGTGAGGATGGTAAATATTTTTTTAATAAAGTTTACCTATGATTTTAACAGAAGTTTAACAGCCAGAAGTTTAACTACCTACTTAACGTTCTGAAAGCTTACGTAGGTATATAATTAGTAAGTTGGAGGTAAAGGGGTGGTATAGATACCTAATTTATTGTGCACCGATAATGATAAATCTAGATAAAAAGTAGTATTTTGTTATATGCACATTTTTCGATGCACGGGATGATTTGCAAATATTTTTTTTCAAGTGCATTGAAAAGTCTTTCTTCCGAGGTAAGCACTATCTACTAGTTTTGAAGTAGGTAGGTATGTAGGTGTTTTGTGTACCTACATACCTACCTATTTGTTTGTTTTTTTACTCAATGCAGAAATATAATGCTTTTATCTATTATAACGAGTACGAGGAAATACAAAAAATTCTAGGAACTTTAATTCGTTTAATTAAACCGACTTGCAAATATTGACCAAGCAACAGAAGATAGAACAGCTACTTTTCAAATTAAAAAAAAGAATAAAATATAAATATAATATGCCACTAAGAGTATTATTTTTCATAATTCGGGATTCGTGCTAGATAACAAAATAAATAAGTAGCATGAATATGAGTGATGGAATAGTGCGGATTCAATCCTACGCCTTTCGGATCAAAGTCGAAGTAGCAATCCACTTGGCCAACTCGGCGGCATAGCAAAATACGCTAAAATGGAATCTGTTACGATTTGTTGGCAACATTATATAAATTTTAGTTTTATTCAAATTTAGTGCATAAATTGTTAATATTTAGAGGAATGAATACTTGCAGATGGAAAGTCACATCATCCTTTTGTAACCTGAAAGTTTCCAATATTTTACGATATGCGAAAACTCTGCAATTTGGCATTTTATACTTATATCCTTCCGCGTGTACCGTGATTGACAAATGACGCGTAACCAGCGGCGCGCGGGGTTTTACATATGGAGAATGATTGTTGGTCCAAGGACCTTGGCTGCGGGGAAAGCATGTCAAAAATTGACAATGTCGTCTCCTTCTGAAGGAAGATAATTGCTCTGAGTTCGCTTCGCTCACTCGATCGATAATAAATCACTAATTATTAATCATAATTCTTAAATAAGTTTTGCATTAGTAAAAATAAGTATTAGGTAATTTTCATTTATTGCTAAGTTCGAGATCCGTTTAACTAATGAGTACTTTATGTACCTACCAATAAGAACATAGTTTTAAGCTCAAAGTACGAGTAGCCACCTGGTAGCCTGCGGTCGACCTCATACTCGCATGTGATAATGACTGCTCTTACTTTCAACTACGCAATACATTATCAATCACGACGACTAATGGCAATTAGAATGCATATTTTCCTGTAATTATCTTAAAAATTATAGCCTTTCTATTTTGAGATAAGAAACTGATCACTTCTCAATCAAAACATAGCCTTGCTAAAATGCTTGATAATAACTGATAAGGTTATATAGCATAGATTGCAATCGTTGAATAGATTTTTGCAAAATATCAGGATTTCCTTTTTCACAAATAAATCTCGTTTTAAGAATTGTTTTATTTTGTTACAGGGTAAAGAAAGGAGTGACCGTGACGATCTTAAAACGGATATACAGCATCGTAAAGAAACCTTCTACAGGGTTAGTATTTGATATTTAATTATTTAGAGTTTCTTTGCTTTAATCATCTTAAATTATAAACAATACCGAACAATATTGTATTCTGAGGTTGGATAGCCTGTTGAAATGAACAGGGCAACGGAGGCACATTGCTTTTACATTTTTTCGGGCGTATAATTGAACACAGCGGTACAACAAATTGTATGAATGGAATTTTTTATAGCTACGGTGAATTACAAAATTAAAAAAATACATCTCTTTGTGTTTTTGTTTTAGTTTTTATTTTCATTAACAAGGTTTATCTTTACATTTTTCAAAACTATATTTTCTTGCATTCGTTCTGCGTTACGTGATGTTAAAGTCCATGATGGTGTTTGTCACAGGAGGCGCCTTCGGCTTCGGACGAGGACTCAGCAGTATCGTCCGCGCCCGCCTCCCTCTCCCCGCAGCCGCTAAACGATATGTGGGTCAGTATCTTTGCCAAGTTCTAGCTTACTTACCTACGTTACATAAAGACAATCAAACCTACCTACCGATGACTGGTGTCCATCATTTAATGATGTGGCCTAGTCTTCTTTTCGAGACGATGTATTTGGAAGGTTAGGTAATCGAGATGGTCTTGTATGAAGATGTCTGCATGATGCCATGAGCTAAGCCTTAGACAAAAAACTCTACCAAAAATTTTATAGGTATGACGAATTTATCGATCGAGTGAGCGAAGCGAACGAAGATCTTAGTGGCAAGTGGGGTAATTTTGCTTTGTATGTTGTGTTCATTTGTTTGTTTGTATGTTCCGGCATAACTGTCGAACCGTTAATCCAATCTTCATGAAACTTGGTAGGTATATAGTTAGTGGTAAGTGGGTAAGCCAGTAACCTA
The DNA here is from genome assembly GCA_947086425.1 of Xanthorhoe spadicearia. Classification (NCBI taxonomy): domain Eukaryota; kingdom Metazoa; phylum Arthropoda; class Insecta; order Lepidoptera; family Geometridae; genus Xanthorhoe; species Xanthorhoe spadicearia. The sequence continues at coordinate 9,072,344 of OX352202.1, read as the reverse complement.
ATGAGCTGAATCGGTCAAGGGGTTGTAAAGATATTTGGTTCCGAAGGGGATGAAAAAAAATAAAAGTTGTTCAAATACATTGAGTGGGGTGTCATATGAAAGGGCTTTGTTCATACATTCCAAAATGGTTTTACTGTTTATTGTAATAGTGGGTACACACGTACGTTCTTGCTCGATAAACTTGCTCGATCTCGAGCAAGTACGAACGTGTGTACCATGCAAGTCTCAAGACAAATGCTCGAAGCCAACCAAAATGTTCGATTCGAACAAGATTCAAACGTTCATAATTCTTGCTCGATGTTCGATGAAAAAATGTTTGTACGTGTAGCCGCGAAGTCGAGCATGTTAGTCGTGATTGATATTTCTATGAAGAGGGTACGAGTGCGCTGTTAAAATGTCGGACTTTCGTTTATTTTCTCGGGATTTTGTGAAACAATTTATAAATATGTATCATAACCTCATAAATTGCATTACAGGTTTCAGGTATAATTGAGCTCAGGGCTTGTTTTGAAATAATTGCGCTGTATAATTATTCGTAAATAGTTACAAAACTATTCAGGTTCCAACTCTTTTATCAAATTAACATCATAACATGACTGTGGCGTTCTCTTCTTTGTAACATTGGTTACATAGTATTATTTTATCTGTGCATTGGCCTAATCCTGAATCTTCCATTGCTCGAAGAGTTTCAACGCGCACTAAACATTTTCTTCGAGCAAGCTTTTACGTGTAGACGCAGGGTCGAGCATGTTTGTAGATAGTCATGCTCGAATGAAACATGCTTATCGAGCAAGAACGTACGTGTGTACCCACCATAAGATGTAAAGTTTTTGAATAACTTCGATAAATGTAAAAAAATTATGACTGCTATAACCTGAGCTCCCATTTCTATAAGTTTAGGTGAAATCGCAGCTCAGAAAATCATTCTTCTTCTTCTTTAAAATTATTTTGGTTGTTTCTAACTCCTAACTCTTTTTGACGAATCTAACGACGTTTTAATGGAGAAAGGATTCAACTTACTAAATAGTTTCCTTGAAACAATGTCACTACCACTTCACAACGAACAAAATACCAAAATGTTTTAAGTCGAAACACCCTCGTAAAAACTTATGCTCTTAAAAATACCATCAAGTATTTTTTTATAGAAATACATTCAGTAAATTAATGCAAAATGATTTTTGACAATGTTTGACATAACCGCGGGCAACACATTTGTCATTGAAAGTGGTCTATGACAGAATCAAAACAACATGACATACTAAATATAAAATAGGTTTAGAGCCTAAGGTTTGACTCTAAATTCATAGAGTTTTTAATCAAATTCTGTATTGTAAATAATGCACACGCAAAATCGCTTTACTATTAATTAAAGGAACAATAATCGCCAATCGGCTTTAAAAACTTCAGGTATTTCTCATTTGATCCTCAATTTTTTTAGTAGACCTCGGAAGTAAATTCATTAACACAGATAAAAAGTAATATGCACAACCACCGGCGAGCGAGATCTCGTTCGAGGCGAACTACTAGTTATAGGTACTCATTAAAATGTAACGCATTGATAGTATCTTCACCTATTTCTTTTGAGTAATTGATAATTATAACACTTAACAGTGCAGCAATATTTCTGGTATGAACGATGCAATATTTGATGCGCTAAGTAGAGCGCTGTGTTCGAAATCGCTGGATTTTCTTTTGATGTCTTGTAGAAAATTGTATATCGAATACTAATTTGCTATTTGAGAAATAATTAACTTAACTATAGGTATTTTAGTTTAGTTTTGAAAGTTGAAATAATAATAAATATAAAAGATCAGCTAAGTGCTGATTTTTTTGGTACAAAGAAATAACCAACCTATTAAATATAATCCCGGGTCTTTTTGTAATTTTTATATTAAATTGAATGATAAGTAGGTAACTTACTATAATATTTTGAAAGTTATAATCGAATAATCTCTAGCTAGAGTAGGTACTTTAGTAGTAAGGTGTTGCGTCTATCGTTAATCGATAACCTATAGTTTCTTACGATATGTTTACTCAAAAAATTCGAGTGCTTACATACTTAATTATTGAAGAGACGACCTTGAGACGAGAACACTCTGAATGAAAACCAAAATGTCAAGCATTGCATGAAATATACATAAACTTAAAGCGTGTTGTCACCTACTAAACTATTGGCGCAGGCACTTGCGTCACTTGTATTGTGTTTCGAAGGAGTGTAGGGTGACAATCTAATACGACTTTCATCATATGTTGAAGTATTTTTTAGTATTTTGTTAATTTCTTCCAAAGTTTCTAAAATCTGTTTTGGCACGTCTCCTATATCTAAACAATTGAAGGCAAATCCAGGCGAGACCAGCGAACACATGAGATCTTTGGTGGATTTCGGTTGTGTTGATCTTGACGGGTTAATTTTAGTTATTTAGACTTAAAAATAAATCCTTATCTAGATCGATTTCATCATCCTCGAAACTCCCAGCATTATGAAAAAGACTCAGGCCTTTACATGTTTGATGATTTATATAGATTTAGGAGGCAACCTTTGCCTACACTTAGTGGACACTGGGTCACAATTTAGGACACTGTAGTGCCTGTATTATGATACTGTGTAACAATAAGTGTGTGGTGACAGGCGTGCGGGCAATGCCGCGGATCGTCGGAGCGCGCGACGGCGGCGGCGCGCGAATGCTCGCGGCTGGCGGACGCGCTGCGCGACGCGAGGGACCAGCTCGAGCTCATGGAGTTCAGACTGCTGGAGCTGGAGGACGCCAGCCCTGATAAGGTAACTAACCCGAGTAATTACTCTCCTTAGGCCTTTTTTACATCTATACTAGATGATTTATACAGCGTCAGGAGGCAATCTTTGCTTAACGGGAGTAGTGCCTGAGACATTTACTCGCCTATTGACGCATAAAACAAGACAGAGACATAGTTAAAAGTCACAAGACGTAACGTCCGAAGCACGGAAGCGCTCAGAAAATAAACTAACTTTACACCTACTAACGCAAAAAACAAGATGGCCGCTGAAAAATTCTTAAGCCAAAGTATGAGACCGTTAAAAGCAAGTTGTTTGTCTCTGATTATAATAAACGTGTGGTGACAGTATGCTCGAGACCTAAACCGCTAGACTTAACAGCTCAAACGAGAGTTAATAAACTGACTGCTCGAGTTGGAACACTGTAATTCTTCTCGTTCCAATGCTAAATTGATTTCTACAAGCTGTATGTATGAAAATCAATATTGTCATTGGTAGAGCCGGGGCGCAGAACGTTGGTGTAAAAGAAATAGACTCAGTAAAAAAAAAAATACTTCTATTTTTTACACTTTGCCCGAACCAAAGGTGCATAGCAAACATCTCCATAATATTGTACCGTAACACATTCTGCTTAGCTAACTAAATGAACAGATAAATATGAATAAAGAGGTAAGGCACTACCTGTATTACTAGGTTTCGGAAGCTGTGTTTTTGCTTTGTGATTCCACAATACGTTTTTGGCCACTTAACAGCGCAGCACCTTCTAATAAGTAATTACCCGAAGGTTTTATGTGAATAGTGTTGAAAGTGGATGTTGCAAAAACAATAGCTCGTGATAATACAATGTGAATTACTGCTGTTTACAATTGTTAGTGTTAATTTATTACTTACTAACGGCCGGTTCCTATAACCAACTTACAGATGCCCGTAGGACAAAAAAAAGCTTGTAAAGAGGTGAAAATCGTTTGTTGATGAGATTTGATTTACGCAAAGTAGGTAAATAGGTATCTAAAGTTTAACAAGTTTAAGTATATGCCTAACAGCAAAATCGTAAATACGCTGCTATTTTGCACTAAAACGAATTAATTGGATAATCAAAGATTAACTGTTACGTAGGTGTTCTATCAAGCGACATTGTTGCTACTTTATAATAACCTACCTGTGAGTAGGATCATTTTGAGCTGACTACGAGCCAAGTTTTGTAGGGATTTCATCACAGTGAGACATCGTGTGAACTATGTAACTTCTCAAGTTATTGAAATTGAGTGCCCCATTCAAGAATGCGTTTAAATCACAAAGTAAATATTGATGTCATCCTTGAACAGCTCAACCATTGCATTACCAAGTTGCCTCTACGACGGCGAGCACGCGCCTACTCTGTGAATTGTTCTGATAAATATCTTATATAGTCTTCCTGGCCGTTTTCGGCTACAGAGACATTGGCTTTGTTGTTCACTTTTGTCTAAGGGCTTGGATGTTTAGCCCGCATATGGCTGATATACCCTATTTTTGCGCTAAAGGACCGATTGCATAGAACGCAAAAATATATATAAAATATCTTATATTGCTATAGTGATAGTTTACGGAAAGAATTCATAGATCTGTGACAGTGATATTGTAATCGTGAGATAAAGTGTTGTTCAAGTGGAACTTAGGAGTATGAAACCAGTGAAAATTAGTTTTTTCGTAACTTGTTAAATGGTAAGTAGGTAAAAAATGTTAAACTCCAATTTTATTTATTTATAAATACAGATTTTAATTATCACTATATCGTAGGTAAATCATGACTCAATTTGCGACTGAATCATTTTACTCTCATCCGTGAACTAAGTAATGCAAAAATGTGTTAGGTATTGAAATAAGTCATGTGATCATAAATGCAAGTACCTATCTAGTCGTTGAAGTTGAGAAGTAGCAGTATAAAGAAAAATGTAATGAACTTTATAAAAGTGGAGATACCTATAGAGAGAAAAGTGGAAGAAGAAAATAGATATTAATATGACTCTTTCCCTGGTGTAGGGAATCGCGTTGAAACAAGCAATAGAATCACTTAGATTGTAAGACGATGTCGAAGTGATGCTTGAGGTCCTACCTAAATAAATGTCTTCTTTCTATTATGTTTTACCGATCTCACCTAAAGTAGGTCAAGGTTAGTAACTGTCAAATCGATTGACACTATTTGTGTTATAGTTCATTTACAAAATTATCATCCCCCGATTATCGAACCTGTATCAAATTGTTGCAAATCAAAAATAACAGTAATCTGCGAAAACAGCGATCAGATTTTACGTTAAATGTAAGTTAGTACCGGTAGTAATGTAACTTATATTCTATCATTGAAAATAAAGAAAGAAAGAAAGAAAGAAAGAAAAAAAGAAAAATATGTTTATTTCGTAGGACCTCAAGGATCGCTCAAAATCGTACAGTCTTAAAAGCTAGGTGACTCTATTGCCTGTTCCAAAACAACTCCCTACACACACATATTCCATCCACATATTCACACATATTCCACAGTTGTTTTCGCAGATTAGATACCTACTGTTATTTTTGATTCGCAACAATTGGCAATCCTCGCTTATTTTGGTATTTAGTTCTGATTTATTTTGAGGCACAGGTTTATTCGAGCTACCAATAATCACCGTCATGAAGAAGGAGTTTATCAATCTTGTAATACTTAGATATATTTTTAAATCTGGAAAATTCTGAAACTAATTAGCTTCCTAGTCTTAACGTAATTATTGGATACAATGTTAGATACACGTAGCGGAACTAATATGAAACAAGCTAGGAAATTGTATAAGGAAGCTAACCTTCACATATTTCACAAGACGCGGTAAAATCTTATGATATAGCACATAAGATAAATTAAACAGAAGAATAAGGAAATAATTATTATCATAATCATTTAGAAATAGTTTACGATGCCACGCAGTGATATGGAATAATCCTTTCCCTTAAATATTTATGATTTATACCAAAATGGGACCATAGCCTGTAAATTTCCTCACTAATTGGCCGCTTGCTCATAAGAACTTTTTTACCTATGTACTTTTAAATTTTAAATTACGTAACATCATGTTTTAAATTTTTCCCAAAGACTTGCATCTATTGAGTCTTGAGACCTAATTTTAACGCTTATGTATGGTCTCTGAAGACGAGCCTTGCCATAGGCTCGTTTCAGAGACTTCACTCAATTGAGTGTACGTTTAAGCATCGATTTTTGACAGTTCTTTATGAAAACTGAGTTATGAATAACCACTTGAGACACGATTTACGCTTGAGTATAGTTTCTGAATACGAGCCATAGACTTCCATACCTTGTTAGGTATTATATTGTCATTTTTTTTGCATTCTGAAATCCAATAACGCTGTAACATTTGTTATCTGAACTTGAGTCTTATCTTATCAATGGCAATCATTACTATACCTACACGATTTGTTACATAGATGTACGAAGGAAAACGTGATTACTAATGTTACTGAGTTATTGTTTTGTTCTTGAGATCTTTGTTTACCAACGTGAAGAATCAAATTAAACAATCTGCTAGATAAGGCTTTGTGCACACCACGTGCTATGTTATCTTTATGAGGATTCCAGGTATAAGATTATTGTAAACTAAGTTTCAGGTTTTTAGTACGAACTTAGTGTAGGTCAAATGAAGATGACTTTGCAGGAGTCTGACTATTTTCTATGTATATACAATTAGGAATGTAGTAATTAACAAAAAAATATCTATCAAGTAATTATCAGAACTAGCCGATACCGGCGTCTCCGTATAACGAAAGAGTCGTTCTTCTAATAAGTGTTTACGAAATGTTGTTATTTGTTTCCTGCTGATATTGATTTCATGTTTTTTTATATAACTCAAGTTAAAACAATGACTGAGGTCAATACCCAAACAATGAATAGAATATGCCAATAAGGACAACAGAACGGAAACTGCGATAATTTAACGGTAGCCATTGAAATAGCTGTGTTCTTACGGTAACCGGAACTACTCTATAAGGGTAGGGAGATAAACAAATGTTAATAAAACCGAAACTCCGAGGCATAACATGACCTTGGTTTTAATATTACATCATGAGATAACAGTTTTCAGATAAATCGCAGTAAGCTGTAATATTTTCTGTTGAATCATTTTAATTTACTCAATGAGAAATTTGTCATCAAATCTTACCGACTTAAATTACATGCCTAGATATCTAAACGACAATAATGTTGGCATTCCAACTTTCCGAGAGGATATTTAGAATTTTTCATCAACACTAAGAACAAATTTATAAAAGCAAATATCTACAGTGGTACGGGCATTTATCACACCCAGCGAAAAGATTTTGCAGCAGTACATCGTATTTTTTTAGTTCTCCATTTAAACTGAGTAATTAATCGCTTGAGGCCTGATTCGCGCTTGAGTATGGACTCTGAATACGAGCCTAAGACAAGTTTCATTTCTATGTGATATATCAATAACATTCTTAAAATTAATGTATGTTATGGTGTGGTATTACCATGACGACATGGCCATACTCATGGTATTGTGATGTTAGTATTGTTATGCCTGAATACAAACTATAAATTAAAGACCAGAATATTTCAAAAAAACTTTCAGTGCTTGTAGTTTACTACTAATCTTTTGTTCCTTTTATCTAGTTTTTGTTGTGTAAGATCGATTTAACCTTATTGACGTGAAGTGACGTAAATAATGAGGTAGTTTGTGGTTAAGTTAAGTAGCTTTAAAGTATTTTTTACTGAAATTGTCCAGCTCTTAATCGACAGTAAAAACTTTATTTATAGTTTTTGTTTAAATTATGATGATACCTATAGAAGTACCTTCTGTTGGGAGGTTTTGATTTTTAATACAAAAGTTCTCACTGGAAACCTAGTTTGTTTTAATGTAAACACGTTTTTTGTATCATAAAAATCACACTTTATTAGAATATCAAGTCCAACTATTTGCTTACATTAACAAAATATAGGTACAGAAGACATAAAATGGTTATTATCTATAATCTAACTACGAAGTAATAACTATGTTAAACAATTAAGTAATTGAAGTTGAATTACTTTACATAATAAAGTAACAAGAAAATCAGCTCTAGGTATTCAGTCCTATAGGTATATCAGCCGGTAATAGGAAAACATTCTACACCTTGAACTAGTATTCGAGGTCAATTGGCATCCTGCATGGTTTAGCATGCTGATTGATCAAATGCTGATCAATGATCAAAACCTAATCTGAAAGGTTACTAAAGTTTTTTTGCAAAAATCTCCTCTACCATTACACAATTGTAAAGATAGGTACCTACTACGAGTATTTTAAGTGATATTTTACTACTTTACGTAGGAAGGTAATTTTGTTATCTCAAAGTGTATAAAACAAAGTAGGTAGCTTTACCTGTCATGTGTAGGCTCAGATCTTTTAAACTAGGCAACCGATTTTAATGCGATTTTCATCATTATATAGATTCAGGACGAATACTATTTACAGTCTGCGAAATCAAAGTTGACCGAAGTGAGTTTAGTTTATTGCGAGTAAAGCTGCATTATCAGAATCTTTGTTTCACATTAAGGACCATATTCATTTTTTAAGAAAGAGAAGAAAGAAGAAGAAGAGTCTATTATGCTCCTTTCAACCGGATGAAATCTTAAAGAGATTCGTGGCCACAAACAAGCCTAGCCGAGCTTTCTTTTCCATCTAAGTCAACGTCTGTTTACCTATATTTATTCTAAATTTAATAATCTTCACAAATATGTGGTCTAAATAATGATATTCAATGTGTCCACTCTTCTAACACAGTGGCTAACGACTTGTAGGCGAGAGATATGGTCTCGGCCCACGCTGTGCGTGCGCAACACATTAGCCTACCTGCGATCACGATAGACATAATAACTTGTGGATTGTCTTGTGACATTGTGTTTTATTACTGCGCAGTTTTAAACTGAATTTTCTCGTTTGTTTTGTTTGAGTAAAATTTTAATGAAAGTTTAGTACCTAATGTCGGAAAAAAGTGTGTCAGTTGCTGTAACTACCCTTGTAAGGTTTAATAACTCTATTTTTTATTAATTAATACTTGTTTAGTAATGTGTCAGGAAAGATGTGTAGGTACTTAAATTTACTTTATTATTTTCCTAAAACCACCATGTGAAATGAAATATCATCACGACTATAATTTTCCCAGAGAGCTGTAGACACTAGACATTTATTTTCAGAACTTTGGGTAATTATAGATCCTTTGAAGATGTTTATGAGGGTAGTCAGAGGTACGACCATGTACATATTTGGTACATGCACACGTGATAGGTTGCAAGCCCTTCGACTATGTCTCTAGTACTTAAATACCTATTGGTTAAAACGTAACGTGGCCTGAGTAGTTTTTCATCATCAGAAATTAAGTGACGTTCTGCTTGGTTACAACAGGTTCCGCTAGTGGTGTAACTTGTAAATAACTGAGCGCTTCAGTGCTTCAGAGGGCTTATTGAATTGTCAATACCGATGATAAAGTTGCCATGACGAAAGAAGTCAGGCATCCTAAACATTTTTATAGCTTCGTAGGTTGTAGTTGTAGGTTACTTGTTTTCTTTTCAATTTGTCTACAATTCTATATTATCTATTATCTATTTGTCTATATTTTTCCAACTCTGAAGACTTTCTAAAATACTAAACTTTGAAAAATCTTCTAAATTTTGTGCTAACAACATTATTTATTTGAGTGTGTTTGTTCCAGGGTGCTAGGGACAACCTAACAGACACAGATTCGGGCTGCGTGTCGCCAGGGTCCCGTATTAAAGACTCCGCCTCCCCCGAGCTCAAGCGAATGGATTCCGGGTACAAATCCCCCCTCGCACCTAGCAGCCCTTGCAACCCCCGGCGGAACATTCCCCCCCACGATGACTTCAAGGAAGATTTCGCAAAAGCGCAGTTCCTGGCGGATATCTTGGATCGAAACTCAGAGGCAACCAGTGATTCGTTAAAGAGTAACCCAGTAAAGGAGCATTTAGAACAGATGATCTTGAACGCGTCGTCGGTTGAGGATAGGAGCTGTTTGGAGCAGGTTCTGATGCTGCTCTACAACTACCAAGCGCTGAGCAGTTCTGTTAGTGAAGACGAATGCTTTCAGGTATGCAGTCTTCTTCACGGTGTTATCAAATCTTTTTATAGCAAACTTCTTTTGCTATGACGAGTGTTTGAAAATGTCAAGAATACTGACATTTATTTCGTAACAGACTTTTTATTTAGATTGTATGCATCAAAATTTTTGTGTTTACAGGCAAAACCAAGAAGAATAAGTGACATAAAAACGAAAGAAAACGACATTCCATCGCACAAAACTCAGAAGGCAATCGCAACAGTCACACCTTACAACCAGAAAGGTTACAAGTGCGAATCCCTTGAGAGTCTTTGCGAAGAACGGAAGCCAAACATATTGCAAGAGAGTGGAATATTCGAAGGCGTAGAAACTGAGTCCACAAGCACTCAAACTGAAGTGAACGATACCTTCGAATGCAGCGGTGAGCTTAACACCGAGATACAACGACTGAATAGTATAAGAGAGAAACTAGAGCGGCAAGGTAGGAGTAGGAATTTAAGTACGAAAGAAGATGCCGAAGGCTTAGAATGCAGGTGCGTGAAGTTGGGGAAGAAGCACAAGCAGTATTACGAGAGGAGGCTTAAGTTCTTGGAAGGGAAGATCAGTATTTACGAAGCGGCGCAGGACGTGAAGGAAGCTAAACTTGCGCAACGATTACAGAAAGAATACTTGCTGGAAAATAGAATACAGGTAAGTTTCAATAATATTAGAGGAAAGACAGTGAAAAGTTCATTGATCTTAGTCAAGAACTAAGAAGGTGTCTTGTAATTGTCATCAGTTTATATTTACCGGTGTGTGAATTTGGTAAAACTGAATTTGTTTTGTTACAGGAGCTTGAATTGCAACTTTCAGAACTTCAAGATAAATACGAGAGGCTAGAAGAGGAATGTTGTGAATTAGAAGAGATTGAAAATGATACCCGTTTACATTGGCAGCAGTAAGTATAACATTAGTTTTTCTCTGTAAATAAAACTATTTTTTAATCTTTTTTAAATGCTAGTCATATTTATGATCTTGCCATGATACTGATTGAGAAAGCTTACAGTTGATTTTGTCCTATTTTACCAACCTTTTTTTTTTAACCGACTTTTAAAAAGGATGAGATTCTTTGTTTCAATGTATGTATTTTTAACCGACTTGAATGCAATCCTCTGTCACTACAAATATTTTTCATTATTCTCTACATTATGTAGGTTTGATTACTAAACAGATTTTGTTAATGACTGATTGTTTCAGGCTTGAGATGGATTATGAGCTCTGTTCAGCACAACTGAGAGACATGACGGAGCAGCGCGAGTGTTCTAGGGAGAAGGCCGAACGCCTCATGACTGAACTTACCAATAGGGAGTGCGCTTTGAGATCTAGAGAGGTGTTTTACCCTTCTTTATTATTCACCGCCATTTTTGATAGGTTATTCTTTTTAATTCTGACAGAGAATACCTATAAACAATTGTATTATAAAAACAATTAATAACTTTGTAGATTCACAAAATCTATTTTATTGGTTAAGTACCAACTTTCAATATCCATTCAAAATTATCCATCCTGGGATACACAAATTAGGATTGGAGTGTAATTAATTTGATTGCAAAATGACATTCACCTCATCCTAAAATGGATTCTTGTTTGAAACAAAAGGAGTTTGACCTTCTACCAATGAACATAATGTATTATAATACAAAGTAGGTAATTAAGTAAAATTATTTGGAAGTTATAAATGCGTCAGCCTACACGTAAATTTATGGAAAACTTGACGTATTAGTTTGTTCTTTAAATCTGTTATGTGATAGAACTTAAAAACTACTTACTTTTTTAAAAGTAGTCTTGGTAATTATTAAAATCTTAGACATCTTGAGAAACTTAACTTGTTGTTTGAAAGTTAATCAGTTCTATAGGAAATCAAATTAATACTTTTTCTCCATAGGCACAGTAATAGTAACTGTTAAATCTGTAAAACTCAATGTTTCTGCAATAAATATCTCTGATTCCAATGTAACTAACTTCCTAACATATTTATTGTTGCAGAATGAGTTAGTGACGAGACTTGAGAAGCTGGAGAAGGCGGTGCCGGCGCTGATAGCGTGGAACGTGGTGCAGGCAGTGGGAGCAAACATTACATTGGGCGGAAAGGTAATCATTTACTGTAATTGGATAAAGCTTTTAGCTAGTTTTCTATTGTAGAAAGAAGTGTATGATACTATAGGTCTTATAGATATTTCATAAATAGACAAAGTCGTCAAAAGGTTCTTAAGGAACTCTTGTGATGCATTCAAACATTTGGAATTTCGAACAACTTTAATCAGAATGAAATGTTTGGTATTTAGGAGTAACTACCGCAGGGCATAATGCTTGGTCCCTTACTATTTTTCTTTTACACTTTAGTAGTGTTCGTAGTAAAGTCTTTTTTATCGCACCCATAAATTTTAAATTTTCATCTATTTTCAGAGAGCGTTGATGAACCGTATGGGACATTACGGACAGGATACAAGATCCGTGATCGCGCAGATTAAAGAAGAGTCGGCGGCTCACAAGCGCGACCAGTGCGGTGCGCTCGTTGTTTGGAACGATATTGAGACCGGCATTGCGCCCACCACTAGGGAGCTACAACAGAAGATCACAACGTATGTGTTCTTAGGAAATAGTGGCAAAATTATTTTTTTAATCAAAAAACTTTTATTTCGTGAGAGCAATTTCCTGCACTTCGGCGCATTTCTGTTCATAACTCCGAAGATCGTCATCAGATCCTCAATGTTTTGTTTTAGGTCACTCTTGAAATATCCCCTTTCCAACAAAAAAATAACCATCAAAATCGGTAAACAAACGATGACGTTATCCACCAAACGTTGACCAATTTATTGATACCTATGTACCTACTCGTATTTCAAGAACATAATATTGAATTTAGATGATTAATACAATGACTTTGATAATCTTGTTATTATGATAAGAATTTGATTGATATTTCTATTATTGTAATGTAAACTATCTTTTAATAACATCCTAAGAAACAAAACATTACTATCAGAACCGTACCCAAAATTAAATAATAATTTATCGTTCGTTTTCTTTCAGACTAATAGCAGAAAAGAAGAAAATAGAAACACAAACATCCCACATCACAAAAACTTTAGAAGCGAGAATAAAAGAGCTAGAAGAAGAATTGGAGACCGCTAAGAGGCAAATGGCTGCGACGGTCTGCGGAGCTGATATGAAGAAGGAGAAGATCGAAGCAACGATTACTGATCTCGAACAACAGATTAGGAAAGAGAAAGAAGAAGAAAAGGTGAGCCAAATTACTTACCTACTTATTGTTATACAGAGCGTTTTTATTCAGAGTGAGGGTGTCTAAAAGAGTAATAGAAAAAGAATGTTAAGAGTACATACCTGCTCAATTATCAAAAAAATAGTTACACAAGTTTCTTATCACTAAAATATATAGTTCAAAAGTACGTAACGTTCTAGAAAACAATGCCAATAAAGCATCTAAATTTGAGAAATAAATCTACTAAAGTTTTTTAGTAATTGTACTTAACTCAACAAAAATGTTAATATTTTTATCCTGAACAAAAACCAACCATAATAATATATTTTTTTAATAAAATAGCTGCCAGCCGATCCAACAATGGGTAGCAAGATCCGAGCTCTACTCATAAGTGAACAGGAGCTCAAGAGTCGTGTGGCTGAGTTGGAGAGGAGAGAGACAGCTTACTTGGAGATGCTCACGCAAGCAGACGATATGTGGGCGGAGATGGAAGGAGGGTACAAGAAGAAGATTGAGGAATCACAGAACACAGAGTCCAATCTTACTAAGAAGGTAAATAATGAGAATGTGCATTAAAATTAAATAGAACTGTACCTGCTTTTTATATCTTCTATGTACTCCTATTAAACTTATTCCTATGAAACTAACCTATTTCAATTATGCAACCATCCTACACTCAACAAAGCAAAATTTCCTTATCATTTTACAGATACAGAAGCTAGAAACAGAAAGAGACCAGTATAAGAAATGCTTCGAGCCGCTGAAGAAGAAGCTGCGAGAAGTGGAAGAATCGGAGTCAGGCATGCGGATAGCTCTGGAGAAAGCCGAAAGAGACACCAAACAGCTAAAGAAACAGAACACAAACCTGACTGCGGCGTTCGGAAAGGCCGATGCTGAAGCTAAGAAGTTCGAGACCGATTTCAAAGTCTTGGATGATAGGTTTAAGGTAAGTCAATATGGCTTTCAAAAATAATATACTACTGAGCACAGACTTGCATCTATAATGATCAGATCATTGAGTTTTGCAACATCAATCAATATTAGGTACACAGCAAAACTCCGGTACAGAGATAATATAAGTGGGAGATAACAGCTTGACTAATTTAAGTCTTTCTTCATCATTTATGTTAAAATCTAGAGTGACAGTTAGAAAGCAGATAATTAATTATTTAGCATAGCTCTTTATTTAATAGCTAAAAAAAGGTATTTCTTTTCTCCTTTTCTTAGCAAGAGGTATAAAAAACAGTTCTATTTCCTCATTCTTATTCACAAATTTGTGGTTCCAGAAGGAAATGGAAAAGCTTCACAAGGTGAACAAGAAGCTGGACGTGGAGTTGAAGACCCAGAAAGATGTCTCTAAGAAGACGGAGATGAGCTTCATGGGAGACCTGGAGTCCATACGCAAGGAACTAAACCGCGCCTGCAAAAACAACCAAGAGTTGGAAGTTACTAACAGTGAACTGAAGGAGGAGGTAAGATTAGGAAGGCAAAAAAAAATTTACGAAATATTTTGAATGAGAATTCTGACTAATATCACCTAAGTCCTGTTTTATCAATGCTTGAATCTTAACTAAAATGTATAGTTATAAATAAAACAAAGTAAAAATCATAGTAAAAAGATAAAAATAGTTAAAATTCAGAATGATTACAAACTTACTTTATGTTTTAAATCTAACTAGGGTTTAGGTGTTTTGTTGTGTCTTGGGTGGATATATGTACTTTTTTTAAAAGCTTTATTTTCATCAAATGTAGATTCAGCTTAGTTTGTAGTAGCTTAGTTGCATGTGCTTTGTATCTCACCGCATTTAATAACGCTATTAATGTTTTACCTGTTTTAACGCAATCCGCATGTTCGCTTGTTTTGTCGGCCACGGTTCAGTGTTCGTTCACGGTCGGTGCATGGCGTGTGTAAATATGCATGAAGAATTCGAAGACTAAGAAGCCGTGTGTTCTCAGGTCGAATCTCTGGAAAAGCAGCTAGCTTTGACGCAGAAAACTTTAGCCCAATGCAAGCGGAAATGTGACGAGAAGATTAAAACAATGAGCCACGAGCTCTCCATCAAGACTGAGGAGTTGGAAGAGCTAAGGAGTGAAACGATGCGACAGTCCTTCCACGCGACCAGAGTCGAACTCAAACCAGAAAGGACGGAGTATGTGGACGAAGGATATTCGATATACACCGCTGTACCAAAGAAGACTGACTATGGAAGAATGCATCATAGCATGAGTTACATAACCTCCGACACTCGCTGTTCCTGTCCGTCCATGAGAAGCCAGCTAGTCAGCCAACTGATAGAAGACCTGTTCGACAGAATACACAACACAGTGGACGATGACCTCTCAAGACTGTGCAAAGACCTCGCTTCAGTCAGCTTCAGGGACATCACGTTTGAAACCAAAGCGAAAATCACTAATTACCTCTTAATGGCGATATCTAAGGAGCTCGTTAGGTCCATAGGAGACGCTGACGCTAAGACTGATACGGAGGTCAGTATGGTTATGGCTTTTATTCCTTTACTTACCTTGATCGTGACTAAAGCGTTTGCTGCCCTTACAATTTAACTAATGTTGATAACAACTACATATCCATGGTTGTGGTCGAACTTAACCTGAATATTGTTATTATATGCATCAAAGATATTATTACACTTTGAAAGCTTACAAGTACCTACAGCGCGTGAGTTTGATACTTGTAGATTTAGTTATCAAATTAATTAACGTCTTGTTTTCAATAGAACTAAGGTCATAGCACTTTTGAAATCATCAACCAATCGATATAAAATTCAATTCATTAAGTATTATGTATTCCCACACGCTTATATCAAGTGGCACATGATAAAAAGTAAGAGCTAAGATAAAACCAGTATTTCGTATAGAACACTTTATAGGTAAAACACTAGTACATAAATGTAGGTTACTGTGCTAGATCATTGATTTCATTGTTGACCAAGCTAAGACACGTTTACCGTTGAGAGTTATTAGAGACCGCTAGAGGCATTACCTACTCGTTAAAACTTAAAACTGTAGCTGTAGGTAGGCAGTAGGCACCTACTTAAACTATGTCACTAGAAACAGCAAAGACAGTTAAAATCAATCATACGGTTTGCTAAGTTGGCCATAAGCAAACAAATGAAATCAATAGATGTTTACCTATGCAATAAGATCCGCAAATCACTATGATGATTGTCTTTAATGAAACTAGGTGATATTTTTAGTTCTTTTAGTTCACAGTGACTAAACCTCTTTGCAACCCATTTGATTGTAATCTCCAGGAATGGCAGCGCGCAGTCTCATCAATGACATACACTCTTCCGTACGCGAACGACGCGAGCGCTGAAGACACGCTGTCTCTCCGTCTGGCGGGTAATGTGGGCGTGGTGAGGGGCGCTGCCAGGCTGGCTAGTGTGAGCTGCGCGTGCGCCGCCGCCAGGCTCTGCGCCGCCAGGCCTGATCTCGCTGATACTGTCAAGAGCTGTCAAGAGGTAAACATATTAGAGTATACGAACTTAATGCACGATGAAATTAAATACAATAGTAGGATTAGTATGAAAGATAGTAGGATAGGAAAGAAGGACGTATGGAAAAATTTGGAATTGGGTGTAAGGTTGAGTGGCTGCCTCCCATCATCATCGTAAAGACTTTGAAAATGTAAAGAGTTTTTTTTTGTTGCAGGAAGTACTGGATCACGGAGATGTTAAGATAATGGAAGAGCAGTTAGCGAATGCCATTGAAAGTATTGTTGTAAGTACCTATACAATATTCACAAAGATAAAGATATTCGCAGTCAAGTAGACAAAGATAAACCAAGGAACTAGAATGACGCCTGGTTTCGTGGTAAGGCAGCCCGGCTAAAGGGTAAAAACTTGTATCATCGTGGGTTCGAATCCCGCTGAAACCGATTTTTTATTTATCTTGAAAACGAAGTCAATGCATCATAATATTAAACAGAACTTCCATTACTTTAGTCATCTGTTTACATAACACATACGAGTATAAGCATTAAGTTGCTTAGCTTGAGACTAGATGGTGCTGTGTGAAATGTCCAAGGATATTTATAAATCAATAAATATCCTTGGACATTTCATTTATAACTTACTTACATTTTATTTACTGAAACCAATTCATAATGTTTTGTTTCAGAATTGTCCATCTTGTGCGTTGGGTACAAATGCTATAGTTTGGAGCACGGACGTCTAAGGCCGCCACATTGTTTTGCTAATTTTATGTGAGTAATACATAAAAGCCATGAACAAAACAGCATACCTACCACAATTATTTTCTCGGATTATTGTTAATTTTTTAATTTTAATTATTTTTTCTCTATTTCAGATGTTATACCTCCACCGACCTCATTCAGGTGCCTTCTAGTTAAGATCATAATAATACGAAATGTAAATAAATGTATATTAATACAGTAATAATACTCTTGTTACGAAATAATAATTAATTCATATTTTAAGCGAAGATATCGATCAATCTTTAACGAATATTTTGTGAACGTGTTTCTATCGAAAATGTCGTTTGTGTTTTTTTGTTTTTCCGTGCCAATTATGTTGTCTATTTTACTAGAAATAAAACTGCCATCTTTATTTATTTCTATAATAATAATGTAAGTACATAGATACCTAAGCTTGTTTATGCTACAAAATATTTTTATTTTTTGAAAAATCTCTGACTGAAAATTTTGCAGATAATAAATTCAAAATATTTCATAAAAATTTAATAGCAGTTTTATTACAAGCAAGTGTGTAAATAATAAATCATTTAAAGATGACAGTATTCAAAATAATAAAACCGATTTAGTCACAAAGTTGTAGAGATCTTTGTATTTTTTGTGTAATTTGTTTTTTATGTACCTACTTGAAACTTTTAATTTCAATTGAATAAAATCATGTAAATTATAAAATGGTTGTTTTTCTTAATTCAGACACTGACAAACCAAGTTACCTTTTAAGTAGGTACCTTTTACTTTGGTGACCTGTGGGTGTAGGTAGGTACTGCCTAAACCTACCTATGTATTTTCTAAATTAGTTGGCTAACCATCTTTAGTTAGAAATGTAGATATTTATTTACCAACTAATAGAGCTTTGATAGCAATTTCGATTGATATCACGTAGATCTAATAGCAATTTAGATCGGTAGAGTAGTTAACCACAACCACATGACACATAAGAATGCCACAACTGAAGTCCTTTTTTTTTCTATACCTATAATTACTCTTGTTTCTAGTACCTAAGTCTTGTCTTGTGGTCTAGTATTTACCCAACTGCATCGTGGTTTTTTTATTTCAGCCAATTTTTATTCACTGTTTGGTTTGGTCTCAGAGCAATCATCTTACTGCTTCCTCATTGGGTTTGGTCATTGAGATGATTGCTCTGAGGGTTTGGTAGGTCTTCTCTTGATAGGGCAATTCTCTTTGATTCACTGCGAGCTCAGAGCAATTATCTTCCTTCAGAAGGAGACGACATTGTCAATTTTTGACATGCTTTCCCCGCAGCCAAGGTCCTTGGACCAACAATCATTCTCCATATGTAAAACCCCGCGCGCCGCTGGTTACGCGTCATTTGTCAATCACGGTACACGCGGAAGGATATAAGTATAAAATGCCAAATTGCAGAGTTTTCGCATATCCTAAAATATTGGAAACTTTCAGGTTACAAAAGGATGATGTGACTTTCCATCTGCAAGTATTCATTCCTCTAAATATTAACAATTTATGCACTAAATTTGAATAAAACTAAAATTTATATAATGTTGCCAACAAATCGTAACAGATTCCATTTTAGCGTATTATGCTATGCCGCCGAGTTGGCCAAGTGGATTGCTACTTCGACTTTGATCCGAAAGGCGTAGGATTGAATGCGCATGAATTCCACTATTCCATCACTCATATTCATGCTACCTATTTATTTTGTTATCTAGCACGAATCCCGAATTATGAAAAATAATACTCTTAGTGGCATATTATATTTTTATTTTATTCTTTTTTTTAATTTGAAATGTAGCTGTTCTATTTTCTGTTGCTTGGTCAATATTTGCAAGTCGGTTTAATTAAACGAATTAAAGTTCCTAGAATTTTTTGTATTTCCTCGTACTCGTTATAATAGATAAAAGCATTATATTTCTGCATTGAGTAAAAAAACAAACAAATAGGTAGGTAGGTAGGTACACAAAACACCTACATACCTACCTACTTCAAAACTAGTAGATAGTGCTTACCTCGGAAGAAAGACTTTTCAATGCACTTGAAAAAAAAATATTTGCAAATCATCCCGTGCATCGAAAAATGTGCATATAACAAAATACTACTTTTTATCTAGATTTATCATTATCGGTGCACAATAAATTAGGTATCTATACCACCCCTATACCTCCAACTTACTAATTATATACCTATGTAAGCTTTCAGCACGATATGTAGGTAGTTAAACTTCTGGCTGTTAAACTTCTGTTAAAATCATAGGTAAACTTTATTAAAAAAATATTTACCATCCTCACAATATCGCGGAAATAGGTATTTTTAGTTGGACACACTGCTTGTCACTGCAGCGAAATTAGTGAAGGGACAGTTCAAAATAACTTATCGATATTGACTTACAGCCCAGTCGGATAAGCTCACCAGTAGAGGGGTAACCTGAAATTGATTAGACGATTTTTTTTCCGCCAATGATTGTATAGGTGTGGTTTATAGCTTAATCGAAAAACTCAACCAAATCCGACTAGAACATTAGCCGCCATTATATTACGTCGCTTCATTTTTCAGATATAAAACATCACTGTAGTCCTCTTAACTTGCTGGCAACCTCGCACTTTTAAAGTATAAGAAAATAATTGTGGGTAGGTAGGTACAGACGGATAGCGAGCGCTGCTCAGAAACTCGTCATTCTTTTTTCGTGCGAGGCAACAAGCACTACGCTTCTTGAGAAATACCTATTAAAAGTTTTTTCAAGATGCCTAAAAGAAAAACAAGTGACAGGATCGAATATTATAATTCGAAAATTCGAAAATTACAAAAACGTGATGAAGAAAAAAGACGTCGTCGTGTTATTGTGTACTCGTCTTCATCTGATTCCGAGGAAACAAATGGTGAGTCTGTTTAAATTAATTGGTGAAGTGAAATAGTGTGATTCAACTTTACGTGCTCAGCGTCTTTAAGCTTCCCTGGAGGATATACTGCGGGTTATCACGAAGGGTTAGCATGATGCTAAAAAACTGCCTGGAGGTATGACTGCGGGCTTACACGAAGGCTAAAATCGAAGATCTAACTTCGAGAATTATATTAAAAATCTAAATTCAAGAAAAATTCTATGAATTTTTTTTAATAAACTACCCTCATGAAAATAAAATTATTTTCTATTTTTAGAAAATGGAACACAACTTGATGAGCACAATAACGTCGATGGAACGTGTTCTGAGCCGCCGCTGGCGCCTCCGCCGCCCGTCGTGACCTCCATCGACGAGGTTCCACTTCAAGAGCCAGAAGTACCCGAACTTGATCCCGAGTTATTGAAGGCGTTGGGTGACACTTCCGATGACAATCCGGTGTACGGTGCTGATATCCATGATACATTAGCTCAACGTTGGCTACCGATCCTAAAGAAGGGTCTACAGGCTGAGGCGAAAGAAAAACTTCTAAAAGAATACAACGTTCCATCCAACTGCAAGCTGCTTAAAGCCCCTGCTTTAAATCCAGAAATATCCGCAGCGGTCCTTGATGTCGTGAGAAATAGGGACAAAAAGATCCAGACAAAACAGGACCAACTAGGCCTGGGCATATCAGCGGTAAATCAAGCTATGACACTGCTACTAACTGGCGATGATAAAGTACAAGCCATAAAAATTCTATCTGATTGTTGTCGGATTTTAACTGATCTACATTACACTGAAACACAAGTCAGGACAAAACTTGTAACTCCGGGCTTAGAAAAATCATTTCTCACGTTGATTCAAGACCAAGAAAGAGATGAGACTCTCTTCGGCACTAAATTGTCAGAAAAAATCAAGGCCTCAAAAGCGATTGAGAAGCAAGGGCTACAGATAAAAAAAGCATTAACTTCGAAGCCTTCTACATCAAATGCTGCACCGTCGACATCTCGTTACCAGAACCAGGGAAACTGGTCAGGCGCCTCTCGCTACTCGACGTCGAGGAGGGGGGGGCGAACCAACTCCTACAAGGGGCCGCAAGCGACCCGCCGATCGACGTGGACGGCGCCAGCTGCAGCCCAGGCTCAGCGCTCCAAGTCCACCAGCTTCAACAAACATGCCCCTTCGAAGCAGTAAATCAGGTACACGCCGGTAGACTTCAACATTACTATGAATGTTGGCTTACTATTACCGATAACCCAGTTGTACTCAGCTGGATTCGTGATGGTTACCAAATACCTTTTGCATACAAAAACATAGAACAAAAGACCATTCCCCATAACACCCTTTCACAAAAAGAAAAACAGGATATGGCAATAGCTATCAATAACTTAATTGATTTAGGAGCTATAAAACGATGCAAACCTCATAAAAAACAGTTTCTTTCGAGCATTTTTTTAACACCTAAGTCTAGTGGTGGTCATAGATTTATTTTAAATCTTAAAAAACTAAACAAGTTTGTGTCTAATGACCATTTTAAAATGGAAGATTATAGAACGGCGTCTAAAATGGTATCACACCATTGCTACATGGCAACTATTGACCTAAAGGAATCGTACCTACTTGTCCCTGTAGCTGAATTGCATCGCAAATATTTGAGATTTGAATTTGAAAATGAACGTTCTCAAAAAATTATGTACGAATTCATTTCCATGCCATACGGATTATCCTCAGCTCCCCGGACATTCACAAAAATAATGAGAGAAGTAGTGAGCTTTCTGAGACTTCGTGGATTTAAATCGGTTATATATCTCGATGACTGGCTTTGCTTAGGCGATAATTTTGAAGAGTGTCAAAATAACGTCACCGAATCGCTCAAGTTACTAAAATGTTTAGGGTTCGTAATAAATTTTAATAAAAGTAGCTTACACCCGCAACAACACTGCAAGTTCTTGGGGTTTATTTATAACTCATTAGATATGTCGATATCATTGCCAATAGATAAACGAACTAAAATATCGCAATTAGCCCAGAAGTATATCCGGTTACCAGTTTGCACTGTCAGAGATTTTGCCCGGTTTTTGGGGGTTCTCACTGCAGCTTGTCCCGCTGTTAAATATGGTTGGCTCTATACGAAAACACTAGAGAGAGAGAAATATTTAGCCTTAAAACATCAATCATATGATGACAAATTTAAGCCATCGGATATCATCTTACCAGATCTGAGATGGTGGGTAGAAAATATAAATTTAACCTCGAATTTTCTCGAAGCACCAAACTTTGCCTTAGAAATCTTTTCTGATGCATCAAATACAGGCTGGGGTGCATATTGCGACAACGAACGTGTAAATGGTTCGTGGAAAGACAACGAACGAAACCATCACATAAATTATCGCGAACTTCTCGCAGCTTTCTTAGCTTTAAAATGTTTTGTTCGTAATAACTTTAATGATTGTCATATTCTTTTACGTATAGATAATACAACTGCTGTAAGCTACGTAAATAGAATGGGAGGTATACAATTTCCACATTTGACTGACTTAACGAAAGACATATGGCAGTGGTGCGAAAAGCGAAACATCTACCTGTTTGCTTCATACATTAACACTAAGGATAACGTAGAAGCAGACCAGGAGTCTAGAAGGATCAATCCCGACATTGAGCTGTCTCTTTCAAACAATGAATACCAAAAAATAGTAAGGATTTTTGGAAAGCCAGTGATTGATCTTTTCGCTTCTCGCACCAACGCCAAATGCGACACCTATGTCTCGTGGCGTCCTGACCCAGATGCAGTAACAGTAGACGCATTTACTTTGAGCTGGAAATCGTTATACTTCTATGCATTCCCTCCATTCTCGCTCATCTTAAAATGCATACAAAAGATAATTAGGGATAGGGCAGAAGGTATATTTATTTTTCCACATTGGCCATCTCAGCCTTGGTTTCCTATTCTTAAAAGAATAACTCGTTCTGAAATTATATTTCTGGCGCCTAATTCAGTAATTATGTCCTCTTCCAGGACAACTCCACAAGCTCGGAAGCCGTTTACCCTGGCAGCAGCAGTGCTCTCCGGACGGCCTTCAAAACAAGAGGATCCCCGGATCAGGCACTAGAACTAATCATGGCCTCACTTTCTAGAAATACCTTAGAGCAGTACAGCGTGACTTACAAACTTTGGTGGCATTTCTGTAATGTTAAAAATATTAATCCTTTCTTAGGCTCAAGTTCAAACGTAATGTTATTTTTAACTGAACTATTTGATCAGGGTGCTTCATATGGTTCCATAAACAGCCATCGTTCGGCTATTACTTTATTGTTAGGAAATAAAGTCACATCTGACGATATGGTCAAAAGATTGCTTAGAGGTGTCTACAAATTGAGACCCGCATCCCCAAAATATACCTATACCTGGAACCCACAAACTGTTTTAAATTACATTTCTAGTTGGTTACCTAATAACGAACTTACTTTAGAAAAAATTACAAAAAAAATTAGTCGTTCTCCTTGCGTTGTGTACCGCACATCGCGTGCAGACGCTCAGTCTAATCAAGTTGGACAATATTATCGTTAACTCGTCTGGCATTCAAATAGGAATCCCAGATGTGATTAAAACGTCCGCTGCCGGACGTGAACAACCGGTACTATCCCTACCGTATTTTGATGAGAACAGAGCAATCTGTCCAGCCACCACTTTAGAAAATTATATTTTCCGTACTCGTGAAATTAGATCGGAGACGTCTAAGAATCTAATATTAACATTTAAAAAACCAAATAAACCAGCCACTGCTCAATCCATCAGCAGGTGGATTAAGCAGGTGCTGGCTGAAAGTGGTGTGGATGTGGCGACGTTCAGCGCGCACAGCACGAGGCACGCCGCCACATCCGCAGCACGGGCGTCCGGCCTCTCACTAGAAGTTATCAGGAAGGCGGCTGGATGGACAAGCTCATCTCAGTCCTTTGCGAGGTTTTACAATCGTCCACTTGTAACGCAAGATGACTTTGCAAGGTCTATCCTACAACATAACGTTTCAGAATAAAATATGTTTATGATTTAATCTAACATGTTAAAATAGACTAGTTACCTAAGTGTACTTACCTTTTCTAAGCTAAACTGTTTAATTTACAAAATACCTATGTCTATGATATTAATAATTAAAGATAGAGAATAATAAAACCTAATTAGTTGAACTTTGTTATTGGCTGGTTTTACTTACGTTACCCAAAAATTTTCTACTATCTCTAAACATCTACAGTGATGTTTTATATCTGAAAAATGAAGCGACGTAATATAATATATGATCAAACGATCTCACAGAGTGAAGTTCGATCGATATTATATAAGTACGCTTCATTTGAAGATATATACTCCCACCCATCCCAAATAAATCCCATAAAATTTTTGTGTGGGTAGGTCTATCTCTAAAAAGAATGACGAGTTTCTGAGCAGCGCTCGCTATCCGTCTGTACCTACCTACCCACAATTATTTTCTTATACTTTAAAAGTGCGAGGTTGCCAGCAAGTTAAGAGGACTACAGTGATGTTTTATATCTTCAAATGAAGCGTACTTATATAATATCGATCGAACTTCACTCTGTGAGATCGTTTGATCATATATTATTGGTTTAAAGGTCAAACCTTTTTTAAGCCATAATACCTATCTCCGTTATTTCTAATTTTTACAAAAATGAATGAGAACCAAAATTGTTGTGATTTTATACAACTTTGGACCTCTCAATTTTCATCGTATTATCAACATTTACATAAATAACTGCAAAAAACAAGATAAAGAATAATTTCGCCTGTATTTCGATTATTTACGAATTTAGCTAAAATTAAAGAAACAAAGATATAATTTTTTCCTTTGGCTACCACGTAAAACCACACCAAAAGACGCTGTGATGACAGAAAAGGCTTAAATATTGATTTAAGTATAAAAAAAATCAGAAAAAAGAGGGTTCAAAGCCAGTTTTGAATTTTTCGTTACAGAATTTCTGGATTCGGTCACCCCGCCAAGGGCCGCGATAGAAGCTATGCAATAGCTTAAAATCAAATCAATTTGTGATTTAATTTGTCAATAACATTAAAATTTGTCATACAACCAATACCTACCGTATTGGCCGCACTCATCTTTCTCTTCTCTTGTTTCTATTTTTACAACCTACCTTAAATTACTTTATAATGTGTGTTTTTTGCGGGGCCGCAGCACACACATATACCTACGGCGCTACGGAAGACCAGCGCTGCGACAGATTCTCTGGTTTCTGTTGCAGCAATACGCTGAGTAGTTGCCAAATTTTGTCAATGTCCTACTTATTTTAATGTGTCTTATGTGTAACGCGTTTTTGACAAAATAAATATTTTTCTTTCTTTCTTTTCTTTCTTTCTTTCTTTCATCGATAATAAACTATCGATAGCTTCAAGCACTATGACTTTTACACAAAAATTGACATTTACTTATTGACAGACAGTTCCTCGTCCCCCGCTGAAAGTGACCTTCTTAGCGTCATAGAAAATAAAACTGATGGCTCCTCCCCTTACAGCCAATTTCAATAACCTGCTGACTTTTAACTATCAGTCAAAATGCCTACTCCGCGCGTGCGCTATCCGCTGTTAGTGCGTTTTTGCGTTTCAATAAACGACTCTGGATAGGAATATCAATCCGCGACTACAATCTTCTGTTCGGAGGGCATTTTGCTATCCACAGATAGGTAAATGTATGGAAAACATAAATTGAGCGTTGCAATAACATTTCTAGTTAAACTCCAGTTGCAAATTGTGACAGTTCGCTTAGCTCCCGAAATCGGACGATACTTCAACGATAAAGGACTTCACACACAGCAGCTATAATATATATTACGGTATATTACATCCCGGGATATATAGCTGTATATTATCGTAAGCTATCACACACAGAACAGATATCTGCTGTAATATATCTTTTGCACGGACGTAGCTATAGCTTTCCTAAGGGGGGGTCCGAGGCATCAAAGTCCCCCCCCCCCTCTCGCCTCTTTTTTCTTCTATTACTTGTAGAAATGGCGCGAGCGGAGCGAGCGAAATATTTTTAGTTAAAAGCAGCGTATTCATTCGGTTCTTATTCTGCAAAAAAAGACGCGAGCAGAGCGAGCAAATTTTCTTTTGACTTATAAACATAATTTTTGGAAGATAAAAGCATTGTGTCACTTTGTTTTATTGAGGGCCGGTTTTTATTCTGGTAAAAACGACAAGAGCAAAGCGAGCAAATGTTTTTTTAGTTAAAAGTAGTAGTTCGGTCCCCCTGGACCCCCCCCCCTAGATACGTCCAGTTCATTTCATTGACATACGCCATTTGATTGGGTATATTTCTGTTTTTACCCACATGTTCTACCCACTCACCTTTTTTTTTGTTTCTCCCCAAATTATGTCGGTTTTTCAACCAACTTCAAAAAATATGATTTTTTTTTGTCGTTTATACCCAAAATGTGTTTTATTTTCTACCCGCAATCAAAATAATTGATTTTATACAGTCAGACAAACAATTTGTAGATAAAATTACAAAACTTTGACAGTTAACTGTTTAAAATTACTTACTTACCTGCCTACGGCTACCAGTTTTGAACAACATACCTACCTAAGAAATTATTATTATGGCTAAGATACAAGCTTTTCCTAGTATGTTTTAACTATAATTAAAACAAAATTATAATATTTATATACACATTTTTATAAAACATCTATAATATTTTTCGTTAGTTTTTGTGATATATATATGTATATAATATTTATGTGTATATTTTACTGTATAATTATTTATGTTGTTATTTGATTAAAACATTTTAAAATGCCATCATTTTTTATTTCAACTGAACATTTTTGCCGTATTTTGTTACTTAAGTCATTACAAAAATAGCAGTGGGTATAAACGGCAAAAATTATTATTACTTTGTGCTTTTGGGAAGAAACTGTGGGTAAAAACAGAAATGCACCCACGATTGACGCGCTCTACAGCTAAAGTGTTATAAAAGGTGTTCTTATTTATTCATACTCATACACGGAAAGTACGCACGAAGTTGCCGGATCATGGGTTCAAAGCAACATTATCCGTCCCTAGGGAAAATAAATAATACTTTCCTGCCCTAGGAATAGTAGATTACTATCATCATCATCTCATCATCTCCCTGCCCTTATCCCACTACGTGGGGTCGGCACAACACGATAACTGTAAACGGTAGAAAGGCAAGTTTGGATTAACTTTCTATGTGCAAGTATTAATTACTTATATTAATTATCCATGATTTCACGACACGTCCGCTCTTCGGAGGCTCTGGATGGGGACAGCAGTGTAAGCAATAATTCCCACATGTTCTTCCGAAGAACGACTTGCTTTGTGCTTTAGGTAAGAATGAAATAAAAGTATAAAATAATCATCAAATTTTTGAACATCCTGTACGAAGTGAAATATACTGAAATATATTGAGATATACTGAGATATATATTTTCGTATAGCTCAGTATCTTAAGATACGAAGATATGAAAATATATATTATAGCTGCTGTGTGTGGTCTCCTGACGATTTCTATAGAAAGATGTATTGAGATATATCGTGCTATAAGATATATCTTCATATTATAGCTGCTGTGTGTGGTGTCCTTAACAATGGTTTCAAGCAAATTTTATGAAAATATTTCCTCAAAATTTGATGAGAG
This sequence comes from Xanthorhoe spadicearia, assembly GCA_947086425.1. Classification (NCBI taxonomy): domain Eukaryota; kingdom Metazoa; phylum Arthropoda; class Insecta; order Lepidoptera; family Geometridae; genus Xanthorhoe; species Xanthorhoe spadicearia. The sequence goes on along the minus strand of OX352202.1, from coordinate 9,044,472 downwards.
TTGTATTATGATGTATGAAATTAGTGTATTTAGTTTTGATGATATTTTTTATAGAATCTGATGCTATTTATTAAACATAGGTAAGTACTTATCTACATACCTAACTTATAAAGGTATCTAAACAAAATATATTATGGGATGGAAGGGAATTTTCAGACGAATTAACCATGAATGAATCTGCCAAGTGCAAGTTGTACTCGCATATGGAATGGGTACATTTCTCATAGGTATATGACACAGCCAGCATAACCTTGTAGTAGGTGTACTTTTACCTTAGGCTCGAAATAAAAACTGACTGCAATACATAATATTATTTTTAATATTTCACGGAAACAAAAAACACAAACACTTTCAAACTCAAACACAATTTATTCTGTGATTTGGTCCTCTGTGATCTCATTGAAGTCGTCGATGAACAGGGTTGTTTTTCTTCTGTATTACGACCAACCCCATCACGAATCTTGTGGCCTAGCTTTGCTCTTGGTGATTCTTTTGAATGATCTCCAGTATTCTCCGAATTTTACAAGAGCTTGGGCATCATCTAAAAACAAATAAGATATACCTATAATAGGCACAAATTTTATAAGTAAAATAAAGTTAGAATGTAATAAATGCAATATCATAGATCTTGTTACTTACGTGATGTTTTTCAATCAGTTTATCACATATTTAGGTATTGAAATCAAATAAATACCTATAGTTCATGAAATCTAGTAAAATCAATAGTAAAATGAAAACAAAGATACCAATATCAATGTCATGTCATATTGTCATTGGTACTGCGTTTTGTTGCTCAAGCTCAAAAAAGTTTTTATTCTTTGTGTAAAGAAAAATCAGCTTTTTAAGCCCATTTATTGGAAAGAAAAATTAAATAAATAACAATAAAAATTCTACAACAAGAAATAATAACACTGGAGTTTAAACCTCTATTTTTTTGCAACATTAATGTATGATCCTAATAAGATCATAAGATAGAAACGAAACGTTTCGGAGGGACGGACAAAACCACAGATATGACTCTAACTAGACGTTTACTGCTAAAAAAAGTGTTATTGAAACAGCAGTTACGGGTAGATCAAGGGTAGATCAAACTGTCCGTTGACTCCCCAGTAGCCATCCGAGTTTAACCTCAAGTACGTTATTGCAATTGGCTGTTACTGCATCCTCAATGACTGCGAGTCTCTATCCGCAGTAGGCTACAAGGAAAAAAGTCTATCAACGACAGAAAGAAGTATTGATATTCTACTTTTGAAAACTGACAGTAAGGATCTCCTTTCAAACATTGTCAAACCTCTTCGTAGTGATTATAATATTATCTTTTATCTCGGAGAAAATGTCTTGGTGAAACAAAATGCTTCAAAATAAGTGATTTTATAAAAAATACATTAAATTAAATAAAAATGATAAAATTCCTTAGTGGACTCTTATAGAAAATTAGAAAGTAAGTAACAATAATAAGAAGTAGTAGACAAAATTTAGATTTAGACCTACCTAGACCACATGAATAGAATACCAAGCAGAATCATAATATACCTACATCTTTGATTCATTATTACTATTGAAAAAGGTAGGTAGAGTCAGGCCATCATTATGGTCTCTACTTTTATTCACGAAGAGGGTCCAGAATAATTATATTTCAAAAGTTTCCTTTCCCAATCCTTTCACAACCAAAACCACATTTACCTATGTTAATCCATCTAACATAAGTCGGTACCCCTACCGATGTATTCAACTAAGTTACATCCTACCTACAAAAAAATTATTCCACCTCTTATCAATGACAATAAAGATACGTTTTTTCTTTACAGGTGGTAAATTCGGCAAATTTATGTTGCCGAAGTATTTGTTCTCTAGCTACAAAGTCCAAAACCTCCAATGAATCCAAGCAAAAGAAACACGACTGCCTAAATAAATCACCAACTCCAAGCGTTAATAAAAATGCAAGAAAATCATAAAGTCACTACAGAAATTAGTAATTTATGCGAGATCGTAAAGTCACAATGCTCTTGTGATGACTGTGATTCGTTCCGTTGCTTCGCAAAGAGACGGATGGTCCCTGCAAGACCGTGCGAGTGCGAAGATTGTACTGACTCCAAGTCTTGCCTATTCTACAACGCAAACATAAACCTATCAGAAAGTAAATCTAGATCACTGAATATCAAAGACATCAACATAGAAATCACAGATAAAAAAGAAATAGAACTCATACCCACACTAGATAATAATAACTACGTGCTAATTAAGAAACAATCAAAAGTTTCCAACGAAATAACTAGTTTAAAAGATAAAAGCAGAAACAGGCTTTCGACAAAGGAGCACAGTGCATCTGTTGCTAATTCTTGTAACGAATTGAGTCCATCCATAGCAAGATTAAGCGCTAAAATTATGGATGTTTCGTACAAAGATTTTCAAAAATCTGTATCTAAACCACGTTTTCCTCCTAGCTTAAACAATATTTTATCTCCGTACGATATTCTTAGCCGAATCAAAGAAGCTTATAAAGCTTGCAGCTGTAAGGTTTGCGAATGTCTTGTTGGAAAATCCTTGCAAAGCGATATCTGTAGATGCAAACCATGCCAGTGCAGAGACTGTGTCTCATTCAGCAGACAAGTAAAAAGTTTCAACGATCGTAAGAATTTGGTTCCGGTTAATAATGGAGGATGTCCATGCATTAGATGTGATCGAGGCTCATGTAAAGCAATTGGACAAGGGAAAAACAAAGAAGATTGTGATTGCGTTGGCAGCGACTCTGCCATTTTCAACAGACAAGTAAAAAGTTTCAACAATCGTGAGAATCTGGTTCCGGCAGATGATGGAGGTTGTCCATGTGTTAGATGTAATCGAGGCTCATGTAAAGGGATTGGACACCGAAAAAATAAAGAAGACTGTGATTGCACTGGTTTTCTGAAAAGCAATATTTCCACACGTGATTGTGACTGCGAGCCCTGTCACTGTATTGAGTGTGAGCCGAAGTCCATTCACAGACATAGAGCCATGATCGTTGCGCCTGTTAGTGAAGATATTTCGCACCGTAACGAATGCCAATGTTCGCCTTGCGAATGTTTCGAATGTGGTCGTGGTTTTAGACTGTCAACGCATCTACAGAACGAAATGTCTACCAGCATGAATAGACATCCTTACTGTCAATGTGAACTTTGCGTCAATGAAGCCTGTATCCCAGACAACAACAATTTCTGCGGTTGCGCGAGGCATAATAGAGTAATGAGCAAACCATTCCAGAAAGACTCTCATGACTACGATATCCGAAGAGCAACAGTCACTTACGATGAAGTACAAAGACGCAAAAAAGCCAACTACGATACTATAGCAATGTTTGCAGCAATATCTAACACTTATCCGGAACCTGAAACAGGAAACAGGCGTTGTGATTGCGATCAGTGTGAATGTTTGGATTGCACGTATAAAGAGCATATAAATAAATCTTCTAAAGTGTTTGAACCAATCCAGAAATATAAAAAGGAACTACTATCCAGCGGTAAACTGTCACCCAGCCAAAGTACATTTTATACAAAGCAAGCTGCACTTGCTAATAACAAAGCAGTATGTGAGTGTGAAGAATGTACCTGTTTAGCTTGCACAGGGTTAGCAAACTGCAAGGCTACCTCAGATAGATACGAGGCTAAGAAACAGAACAAAGGAGGCTGTAGTTGTAATCCCTGTGAATGCTTAAAATGCGAGAAATTAATGTCTTCTTGCGTGGGAGACATTTGCTTATGTTCCAGCTGCAGCTGTGAAGATTGCCAGAAGGAAAAATTTTCGGAAGAAGTAATTTACCCAGTAAAGAAAGGAGAAAAGCTTACCCCTGCAATATTTAGAAGCAAATTAAAAGATGCGTTTATTGAATCATGCATCAGCACATTAGCAGAAAACGATGAAATATTAAAGCAAACATCAATAGAAGCCTCACTTAAGAATGCGTCTGCGTTCAGTTCATATCAGAAAACGAAAACTCGAGGTGATTATTGTATCGGTGCTTCAAACCAGAGATTCTCTCAAGATGGTAACAGGAACAACACGGAAAATTCTCATTGGTTGAGTGGAAGAACTGAAACAGTGAAACACACGCATATATCAAGTAACAATGGCATAAACTTAGGTGGAAGAAATGTTGAACCACCTTTAGAGTCAAATCTCTCTACTTACTCCTCGATGTCGTATCTCAATGAAAGTGGCAGCATTACACCTGCACGATACAAGTTCAAGTCCTGGGAAACCTCATGCAATAGCTCAGGTCATGATCATCCGAATTACTTGATCCATTTTCCAAAAACAACAGTAAAAACTTGCCTTAATGACGTAATGCAGTTTGATGCTGCTTACAAAAACAATATCCACCGTAATCTTCCAACAACAACGCTTAGTTCCAAAAACAATATTATAAAACTTAACACAAATCTCAATGTAAGTGCACGACAACCACTCAGAGGTGCTCAGTCGACAAGAAAAGTTTTTTCTTTCGAGACGCCAACGAATAATCAACCAGAAGAAGATATTTTTAAATACTCATCCCAATCTTTTGAAGACCAGTTTTATAAACCTGAAAGGTCTAAAATGTTGTCTGATGTAGTCAGTATGCCTGTGGTGTATTGCATATTGTGTAGAACAGTGGTAGTGAATTGACAGTTACAATTGTGCAAACATGTGTGGGTACCTACAAATGTGGCAAGCAAGAAACTTCACAACTACCTGCAAAACACCAGTCTTGAATCACCAAGTAAGTTTATAACAGTGACGACGAGATTAAAATCGCGTAAAATCGAATAAACCAGTGAAATCGTGTAAATTTGTGTGTGTTATAATGTCGGACATTAGATTTGAGACATTTGATATGAACAATGGTGATTGGGAGTGTTATAAAGAAAGATTTGGATATTTTCTTTGTGCGCACGGCATAACCGACGCCATCAAGCAAAAAGCCGTTTTTTCGCATCGTGTGGCAGTGATTTGTTCAATTTAGTAAAATCATTAGTATTTCCGCAGTCTGTGAGCCAGGTGACGCTATTAGATGTAGAAACTAAACTAAATGAACATTTTAATCCGCGCCCCAATGAAATAGTTGAGTCATTCAAATTTCATAACCGTAAACAGGGTCGTAATGAATCAATGCAAGAGTACATTGCCGATCTGAGGAAAATGTGTCGATATTGCAACTTTGTTGATTTGGAACGGACTCTGAGAGACAGGTTAGTCTGTGGAGTGAATGATACTAAACTGCAAGAGAATCTGTTGAAGAAGGCTAATCTTACTTATGCTACAGCAGTCCAGATGGCATTGCAAGCAGAGAAATGTGGCAGAGATCTGAAAGTACTCAATGTAATGGACATGGGAGGAACTTCAAATTTCAATTCTGCGAGTGAGAGTAGGGAAGTTGTAGCCGAGCCAATGGATGTGAATGCAGTGGGAGAGAGGAGCGGGAAGAAGTTGAACTGTTACCGATGTGGAGGCAACCACATGTATCACAAATGCAAATTTATATCAGCTAAATGTAATGCGTGCAATAAAGTAGGCCACATAGCAAAAATGTGTAGAAAGAATAGTACTGGTGATGTCAAAGAGATGCAAGAGAGGGAAGGAGAGTCCTTGAATGGACTGCACTGTGTGGGAGGTACATTACGTGAACCTGTCATATGGACTGAAATCAAAATAAATGGCAAGTTGGTCAAGTTTGAAGTTGATTCTGGCTGCTCGTATACAATCATGTCCCGAGAACAAGCGGACAGGATTTGGCCTGATGGATTACAGATGCAGGAATGTAAACTGAACTTACACACTTGGACTAATACAAAGGTGCAAGTGCATGGCAGTACTAGAGTGTTTGTTGAATATAAACGCTTTAAAGGCTACTTGCAGTTAATTATTGGACAGGGGCGAGGTAATCTTCTTGGAAGAAACTGGTTTAAGCCTCTGGGGATTTCAGTTGAAGGTATTAATAATATAAATTCCCTGGAAGTAGTAAAAGATGAAACTTTGACAAAGATTTTAAAGAAATATGAAGAAGTGTTTGAAGAAGGACTTGGTGAATATAAAGGACCCGATGTTGTAATCACTTGTCAGAAAGATGTACAACCGAAATTTATGAGAAGTAGGCCCGTGCCATTTGCAATACGAGACCGAGTGTGTGAAGAAATAGACAGGCTAGTGAGCGCTGGAGTGATTGAACCTATAGCCTATTCAAGTTGGGCGACACCGGTGGTTCCAGTAGTGAAGAAAAATGGAAGTATTCGTCTATGTGGAGACTACAGATTGACTGTGAATTCAGCAACAGAAACTGATACATACCCACAACCAACTATCAATGAGTCTTTATCTGAGGTTGCGGGAGGTGTGGTGTTTACAAAGCTCGATTTAAAAGAGGCATATACTCAATTAAAAGTGTCAGAGGAAACCGGAATGCTTCTGACAATAAACACACTGAAAGGTCTGTATAAAATGAAAAGATTACCATATGGTTTGAAGGCATGTCCAGGAATATTTCAACGTGTCATGTCCACAACATTGGCGAATATAAAGGGAGTAACAGTGTTGTTAGACGACATATTAATAAGTGGAGATTTAAAGCAGCATAATGAAAGATTGGAGAAGGTGTTGGCGTGTCTGAAAGAAGTTGGACTAAGACTTAACCAGAAGAAGTGTGAGATTGCTACAGACAGAGTAGAGTTCCTAGGATATGTGGTGGATAGAAGTGGAATTCACCCCAGTGAGCAGAAAGTTAAGTTGATTGCCAATGCAAAGAGCCCAACCAATGTAAAAGAACTTCAAGCTTTTTTAGGACTGTTGAATTTTTATGAAAGGTTCATAAAAGATAAAGCCACCCTATTGGAACCATTACACAGGCTTCTAGATAAAAATGTGGAATGGAAATGGGGAAAGAAGGAAGAAGAAATATTCAATCATGCCAAATCAACTTTGTCTAGTGGTGATACTTTAGTACATTTTGACAATAACAGGAAGATAACATTAACTTGTGATGCTTCAGAATATGGTGTAGGGGCTGTATTGGCTCACATAATGGACGATGGATCGGAGAAGCCGATAGCAATGGGATCAAGAACACTATCTAAACCAGAGCGCAATTATGCTCAGATTGATAAAGAAGCGGCGGCCATTATGTTTGGTTTAGATAAATTTAATCAATTTGTGTATGGAAGACATGTGGTTATATATACTGATCATAAACCATTGCTTGGAATATTCAGTCCAAACAAAGCGATACCGAAAGTGCTGTCGCCGAGAATGATGCGATGGGCACTCAAAATAAATTCACATGATTATGAATTAAAGTATAAAAGTGGGACTAGTATTGGTAACGCTGACGCTCTGAGTAGATGGCCGATGGAAGCGGAACATTGGGAGCCCAATACTGAAGACATTGAGGATGTATTGTTGCTATCAGAGACACCTAGTGCAGTGCAATATTCGGCGAAGGATATTGCAGAGCAGACTGGTAGAGACAAAGTGTTGGCCAAAATAAGATTTTGGATATTGAATGGTTGGCCAGACACTGTTAACGACAGTGAACTGAAACTGTATTGGCTGAAAAGGAAAGAATTATCAATATCAAATGACTGCATTATATGGGGTACTAGAGTAGTTATACCGCCGCTAATGCGAGAACATATGCTTCAGTCGTTACACGAGACTCATGATGGTATAGTAATATCAAAATCAATAGCAAGAAGCTATTTCTGGTGGCCAGGACTAGACCATGAGATTGAGGCGTTGGTAGCCAATTGTGACAGCTGTCAAGTAAACCGGAACATGCCAGCTAGTACAGCTCATTCCTGGATCACCCCGTCTAATCCTTGGCAGCGACTACATATTGATTTTGCGGGGCCAGTGGATAGAAGAATTTATTTAATTGTAGTGGATCCATATTCGAAGTGGCCCGAAGTGAAACTAGTAAAAACAACGTCAAGCGAATGTGCGATTAAAGCATTAAGAGAAATTTTTGCGGAGCAAGGCTTACCAGAAGTGTTGGTATCGGATAATGGAACAGCTTTCACATCAGAAAAATTCAAGAGTTTTTTGAAAAGCAACGGTATAAGACATGTGTTGACAGCACCTTATACACCGTCTTCAAATGGTCAAGCTGAGAGATTTGTACAAACAGTAAAAAATAAACTGAAGAGCTTGGCTGGGGTCGATATGGATGTTAAATTGCCACGACTACTGTTTGGCTTAAGAGTAACGCCAAGTACGGTGACAGGGAAAACACCAGCAGAGATGCTGAATAAACGTCGATTCAGAACACGTTTTGACATTATGCACCCGTTCTCCACGCCACCAATTGCTGAAAGACAGATAGAAAGCAATATGGAAGTACCTGTGAGAGCATTTAGACTGAAAGAGAAGGTGTGGTTACGGAACTACTCTCGAGGTGAAAAGTGGATTAAAGGGGAAATAATGAAAATAAAAGGACCAGTCAGGTTCTTGGTAAAGATGGATAATGGGCCGTTAGTGACCAGACACATCAACCAGCTCCGGAGAAGGGACTCTGATGTCACAGTGGCTGCCCCAGGACCTAGTGTGGCAACAAGAGATCTGCTGGGCATACCAAGTGATGCATTAGTAACATGTGAGGGGGACATGTTGCAAAATAATTAAATTCATGAATACAAAATTATAATTAGAATAGTTAGTTAGGTTAGGAATCAAATAAAACAATAAACTTTGAATAACTAAATCAGTATATTAAAAAGACTATGGGGGAAGGTATGTGGTGTATTGCATATTGTGTAGAACAGTGGTAGTGAATTGACAGTTACAATTGTGCAAACATGTGTGGGTACCTACAAATGTGGCAAGCAAGAAACTTCACAACTACCTGCAAAACACCAGTCTTGAATCACCAAGTAAGTTTATAACAATGCCAAAAGGAAAACAATATACAAATGAGTCAAGACTGCACGAAAAACACTCACTTACGATTAAATCGAACAATTTAAATAGTTACGAAATAAATGCAGATCATAAAAGAGTGCAAAATACTTTAAAAGAAGCAAGGGAGTTTTCATTTCAACTCGTCCAGTTACTAGAAAAATATGAAAAAGCTAACAGAGAATTTGAAAGTGTGACTGAAAAGATTAAAAAGTCTAATCATTCTATTTTGAATGAAGCTAACCTGCTGAAACATGCCGATACTGAAGATTGTACGAGTACGATAAACATCGATCAAGTACCAACTAAGGAAAAGATCTCTATTAAATCTTCTGCAGAAGAAGTTGCAATGACAAAAACATTTACAAAAACTTCAGACTGTTTATTTTTAAAAGTTCCCATAGCAACCTACGACGATCAAGCAAGTGAAAGTTTGCATAATATAGTAAGTTATTCCGGAGTACACGACACGAATGAAGGTAGAAATGAAAGCGGTGATGATGTAAATAAAAAAACAGAGTCTTTGAAAACAATAACTGAAGAAAGAGAGCCCATTGATATTTCACAGAAACAAGACAAGAAGCGAAAGATTTTAGCCAAACTACACAAAAAGTATAATAAAATGTATAAACGCACTGTTATTAGTTCTAAAAGAATGAAAACGTTAAACATTAGATCCAATGATACTGCTGCTGTAGAGGCAAATAACACCCCGATATTAGAAATCAATAGAATAATCGAAGAAAGGCGAAGCAACATTTTAGAAGCAAAAACCAATACTATCGACAAAGACATAACAGGAGATTACAAAGTCAATTTACCTGAATCACCTGAGAACATAAACTTGCATAAACCAGTGAATAAATCTACAATAGAACTTAATTTTTTGGACACTGAGAAGTTAACCAAAGATAAACACGTGTTTCAGAATGATGTGGTTATGATTAAAGAACCTATGTTTGAGGTAGGTGACATTACCTTCAAAATATTTTCAGAATAACACAGTTTTTCAATGTTTCGATCAGATATAAATATATTTTCCAGAGCAGCAGACAAATTGTTGAAATGAAGGAAGATAAACAGTGGCTCATTTCAAAAAATATTCTTTGCCAAGAGAGTAACGTGAACGTCCGAAAAATATTTTTGCCAACTCCATTGGAGAAGAATATTAAAGCTGCTGCGCAAATAATATCGGAGCAACCTAATGACGAAAATGCAACGTATCTCTATAAAAATAGGGCCTTGGTAAGATCTTTTTTATCTTTATTATGTCGATGGTAAAACTAATATTTATACCAGTTGTCATTAAGGATAGATAGACAGACAAAATAATTCTCCCTGTTCCTACTTAACTAGTAAGCTAAGTAGCCTCCAACACATCGAAATTACTTACTTTAAAACTTAAACGGGGCTGTTGGATTTGTTTTAGATAAATCTGCATTCTGAGGTGAAAAAACTTCTGGACCTGCCAATACTATCGAATTTTGAAAGATCTAGCCATAATGACGTGAGTTTTCAACTTTTTATCAAGCCCTTGAGTTAGAGGACGTAACCTACTTAGAAAGGTGCTAACTACCTAGGCGTTCTCTAAATTTTAAGTATTTTTACGAGGAAGGCCTATTGTAAAACTACCTACTTACTTACCTACCTACCTACTCCATTTAACCATAAGTATTTTTTACCTCCCTCATCCGTCACTATATTTCCATTGACAAATCTACTTGTATTGCAGGATTTTAAAGATATTTTGTACAACAATCTGTCGAAAACATCATCATCGCAAACCAATCAAGGGGCAGCAGATGAAAATATTTCGCAAAGCTCAACCTTTGCTACTACTGTAAGTGTGAGATAAATTTCTCAACTCATCTTGGCCTGGGGGTTTAGACCCCTTGAATTGAGTTTTTACACCTATGTAGATCTAAAAATGTCGTTGCGATTCGAGCAATCTGACAGCAATTACTTATAGGTATCCTGAAATTCCAAGCCAATCCTGTAACAACATTCTAAACTTTCTTATCCTAGAGCATAATACCTACGTCTAGGTAGAGCATCAGACTGATTAGTGGTGCCCTTGAGCTAAGTTGCCATAAAATCTTTGTTCCGGCGGCGTAGAGGCCTTCTGCCCTTGCCAAAATCCGGTGGCCAAAGACCACTTAACAGATCAGTCCTACCAAAAACAATGTTTTTAAAATGTTTTTAGCCTGCGAAAAACAGCTGCGACGCAATGAAGGTGAACTTCTTGAACGTGCGCCGCGTGTCTGATCACACTGTGCTGGTCAAGTGGGGCTCACCTCGCGCACTGAACAATGTACAAGGATACGAGGTGAAGATTCTAATTACTTAGGTGCCAAGTCGTTCAGTACCTATTCATCGATAACTTCTAGGAGAATAACTATTTCCGCGTCTTTAGCTCATAAGTTCTAGGTAGATAGGTGCGAATAAATTGCAGTGGAACTAACGGTTGGTAGAGTCGTAGAGTTCACACCTCTGAATCCATCATCAACATCATTCGGTAGTCATATTTTTTTTCCCTAAATGGTTTGATATTTTTTTTCACATAAATGTAAGGCTACTGTAGATACCTACCTTTACCTACATAATCTACCAATTCTAGGTGATATTTTGTCCAACTCGCTTCCAGTTGCTGGTGGATGGTCGAGCTGTCCAGAAGCTCCTCAGTCCGTCGCGTCGCATGGCGGTGGTGACGTGCCTCCCTCACAGCGACAAGGTTCTACTCACGGTGCGCACAGTCTTGAGCACGCCGCGATCGGACCACAGCCCTGCTACTACTGTTATTTACCGACCGAAAAATAATTAATTCACATATTTACTTATTAATAAATATTCACCTGAACATCAACCTTGTTTTCATCAGATTCTAATACCTACTTACTTGGTAAAAAGGTTTTCTTATCTAGCAGGGTGGGCCTATGTCTCGACATTGGCTAGCCATCTCTTTGGGTCTATACAGGAACCACTGACTACGCGTAGTAGGTAAATAACGGAAAACCGGAACCATCCCGCGCCAGAGTACCTACGTGAATCCTTTGAGAAGTTCAAAAGTAGGTAGGTACTGTGTCTATGGTTCTAAATCTATAGCTGTCATAGCATGACATCTTGCCCTGTCATCACTCGATCAAATTGAGTCACCCTCGAAAATGTGATCAAAATCTGTAGTAAAATATGTTATACGAAAATGAACAGGAACCAACGTAGGCTTGGTAGGTGCCCGAAGCGAACAGACAGCGAAGCGAGGGTTAAGGTGAAACCGAAGCATGGGGCTGACTCGGTGGAAGAAGTCTTTGCACCAAGGTATGTACAAAACCCTATCCCATCCTACTAATATGAAAATAACAACCACGAAATGAAATACTAGGTACTTTTTAATTTGACAATCTTGTGAACATATGTCTTTCTCCTCATGCCAGGGCTTCCAAGAAAGAAGTCACTCCATCCAAGCCGATGACAAACCGATGCTGCCACGTGAGCCCCGACCAGAGGGAATTTGGACAACACACAGATGAGGTAGCACCTTACCCTACCTAGTCTGTTCATTTCAAATCATTCTCATAGGTCGTGAGTCGTGCCACGTAAAAAGAACGCTGAGAAGAAGCTGCGCTGTAGGCGTTTATAAGGAATCTTAGGTGTGAGTAGTTGTGTGGTGAACTGGTGACGCGGCGCACTTCACACATTGATGTAGCGCGTGCTTTTGGTTCGTGAGCGAGTGACCCCGTTCACCTCATCGTTCTTTTTACGTGGCGCGACTTTCTATGTTTAGCAAAAAATCGGTTCAATCACCAACATTTAAATAAACTGCATAAATAAAATTACTTACAGCTTACAAATAGTATTTTCCATCATGTGTTTAACAATAGTTTTGCACTAAAATATTTCTTACATCTATTTTTCAGTACCAAGACATCATGCTAGATCAATACAACTTCAACCCCATTATCCCAGACACCATAACTCAACTGCAGGAGTTGCGAAGAATGCTCTGTGGCAGTAGCCATAAGGTTGAGAATAGCTCGCAGTACGCCAAGCCTTTAAGCGCTTTTGTGGAGACATCTGACGGCGCTCAGTGGCAGAATGTGGAAAATGCTGACGATATTGACAGATTTATTCTGGGCAAAGATGAGGGTAAGTACCTAACTTTACAAGCTATCCTGGCTAACTTCGTTAACGTCCAAGTCCTAAGTCTCAATAACCTATCTATCTATAGTTTTGCTTACTGTCTATCTCTGGTTTCGCTTCCACCAACGTAAGCTGACCCCGAAATTGAAATTGTCACGAAACTTTACTTTCTATGTCCACGTACGTCATGGTAATCCCCCAGCCGCCAATCCTCCAAATAATCATGTCCTACCTAACGCGTGGTTATTTTGAAAAATTCTATGGGTATTTGAAAACAAAAGCTAGATAACGTGCCATGTTTTTACCGCGCCATGTTTAGAAAGTCGTCGAGAATCGACCAGCAGTACAGCCTGTTGGGTGAAAATAAATGTTATTTGATATTTTTACCCATGTCAAATCACCTTGGGTAGTAGTTAATTTATGCTTTCTCGTTTAACAGAAACGCTGACCCAAGGCCCGAACTTCTCCAAGTCAGTCTTCATATCAGAGGTGCCTCGCGTCAAGATCATTGTCGAGAAATTCAGCAGAATTAAGCAGAACAATGTGGAACTTAGGAAACTTGATGAAAAGGTACTACTTACTACTAAATTCAAAAACAGAAAAAGTTTCGACTGGCCTGGTGAAACCGGTGATATTTAGGGCCAGTTGCCGTATTCGCATACGAACCTCGCTCACGAGTCAAGTAGGCTAAATGTATGAAAACCAGAGCAGCGCCTCTATCGGTAAAACTATTGGGTTTTATACATTTAGCCTACTTGACTCGCGTGCGAGGACAGTACGCCAAAACTCTTAAACGGCAACTGCTTATGTTAGTAAACTGTTACGACTAAAGTATCCATAGTGTATAACACATTCAAGGCCCAAGTGCCGACCACCTCCTGTGCGGCCGCAGCCGCACAGCTACAGGAGGTGGTAGTTCGTCCGGGGCACCTAACGTGTTAAAGCTTAAGTTGAACCTTGTATTGTTGCAGGTAGTCTGCGTAGAATACGATGTTTTCGACCAATACGTGGACGATTCTCAACCGGTTCAGATAATGCGTGCGTTCTTCTCTATCAAGCCAGTTTACGATGAAGATGGTAAGAGTTTGTCTTCAAGTTTTTGATAAAAGTTCTTGGGAGCTTTGTGAGTAACTAGTAGCACGTCCCGGCTTCGCACGGGTGTACTAATAGCGCTACCGGGATAAAATATAGCCTATAACCTCCCGGACAGTCCATTCTACACACCCGGAAAGAATCTTTGAAATCGGTCCAGTACTTTCGAAGATTACCTCCGTCAAACAAACAAACAAATTTTACCTCTTTATAATATTAGTGTCCTAACCTACGGTGCGCAGACATGGTCGTTGACCGAGAGTCAGAAGTCCAAGCTCAAAATCTGTCAAAGAGCGATGGAGCGCAGCATCCTCGGATTCAAACGGATCGACCGAGTACGCAACACCATGCTGCGCTCACTTACCGGCATCGTAGATGTCGGTAACAAAACTGCCAGGCTCAAATGGGACTGGGCGGGCCACGTAAGCCGAATGCAAACAGATAGGTGGGCCCACATATCAACATCGTGGGTTCCAGATGGAAGGCGGCGTCGGGGTCGGCCGAGAAAGCGTTGGCGGGACGATCTCGTCACCTTCGACGAGGAATGGTGGGACTCCGCCAGGGATCGAGATGGTTGGAGAAGTTTGGGGGAGACCTTTGCCCAGCAGTGGGACGAAATAGGTTAAAAAAAAAAAAAAAAAAAAAAAAATTAATAATATTAGTGTAGAAGTGTAGAGTAGATGTAGATAGTGTAGATTGGCCAACTACACTATCTACATCTACCTAATTAAGTATACCTAAGTAAAATTGATACGGTCAACCCTGATTGGTTTATAAATAATTATTTTCAAAACATAATATCAATATTTTACGTTCCAGACAAAACCCGCTCATCTCTCTCAGAGCTCCCGCCAAAAATGAAAAACAAATTCAACATAGCCTTCGAAGATCTACAGAAGCTAAGCGAAAAAGAGGTCGAAATGATCGACGGCAAGATAGCCGAAAACCAACCGTATCTCGACGACTTACGGAAAATACTGCGCCGCAAGCAGGTCGTCTCTAAAAAGGACAAAAACTCCTTGGACACGAAAACTTTGTATGAAATGGCTACGATGGAGTATTTGAATTTCGAACGTGATAACGCGAATTTGCTTTCAAAAGACGAGTTACAGGAAGTGAAGGATCTTATTCTAAAGAAATGCAAGTCTAGTGTTCATGGAATAAGTAGGAGAACTGTCAAATGTGAGAGTGAGACAGGCGGTGCGAAAGAGATAGAATTAAACGCGATTTCCAAAAGCATTGTGGCGGAACTTTTGAGACAGGAAGGAAGGGATGTCTTCAATTAAACGTTGATTTCTGGATATAAATGTTTTATTTTGCTTACTTAATATTCAACAAGATATTTCTATACCTACTGATGATTTCTGAGCGTAATACTTGTTTTTTAAAAACTATTTAAATGAAAAACTAAATTAAAATAAAACTAGTGGATTACGTCTATCCCGATTCAAAGGTGATTTAATAATGAATGAAGCAAGGGCGGATGCAGCCGTGCGATATGAGGACGGCTGTATCAGCGAATTTCTTATAATCTAAATTAACAAGAACTGCATTGAAGATGCAGCGAAAACAATATTTTATACTTAACCTAAGGCAGAGGGGTGAGAGGATAACATAACTCCTCCATCCCTAAGAGGAAAATTATCGGTACGATCGATTTGAGATTGATTCCGATAATTTTTCACACACGGTAAAAAGTTCAACAATTTGAGTCGAAAAACATAAAATAAAAACACAAGAAAAATTAAGATTACTAAGCCTAAGGTCACGTATCCTAAATTTTCACTGAAGCTAGAGTCATTTCTCTTTTCTAAAACACTTTCAATCACTGAACTATGCTTTAGCGAATACGCCATGTATTTCACTTCATCAAGATTAACGCCGTTCATATTGAGTGCGCGTGCACTGGATAGACTCGCGTTAACACGTAGCTGTGGTAAGGCGACGAGAGGAATTGGCTCCGCTTGGTCCGTTTCTATGTAGATACGGTGGCTTATGCGAATTCCATTTATCTCCAAATCACACCGTTCGTTGATTGTAATGAGGTAAGTACCGCACACTGGAAGCTTACTGATGTCATTGTCGCAATGCTTGGTAAGCGTCGTCTTCAGCCTGCTATACAGGATCCAACTATTCGAATTGACCTGTTGGACCTTGACCTCTTCAATCTGGACTTGATGCTGCATACAGTGAGTATGGTCGTCGTCAAATCTCATGAGCTGCTCTATACAGGTAAGCTCATGGTACAAAGCTTGGTTGTCTGCGTTACACAGAAAATGGTCGCCAGTTGATAACGGGCGGCACGGTTTCACAATCGGTAAGTATTTCATTCCTTTCGCCAGAAGGTAAGGATATTTAGGAAAAATGGCTAGGGTTTTGTTTTCGGATTCATGGAAAATTGGTAAGGAATACAATTTGTAATAATTATAAGTTACATTATCAGTAATTGGAATTTCCATAATAAAAGTGATCTGGTTTTTCTTAATATAAGATTTTACACAAATAGTTTCTTCTAATTTTAACAAGTTTTCTTCAGTAGGCAAATATACTAAAGTTTCAAAATTTGATATTAATTTCAAATGATACAAGAGTTCGGTTGAATTCACGATAGATTGATGTAATATAGAGACTTTACTTAATGCTAGAGCTGTTTCAATTTCACTAAGTCTGATAAATATAGTACGGAAACTACTTGTAAAAACGTTAAATAATTCTAAAATATATGTAAAGAAAATCCAATTGTTTTCTTTAGCAGCTAAATTTCTTAACATAGTTTCAGCTCTACTTAGGCGGCTGTCTAATTTCAAAGTATTCTGATTAATGTTTCCAGTTATATTTATAAAGCTATCAAACATCTGAGAGACCAGGGTTAGTTTATTAGAAATTTTAATTTCGTTATGGTTTAATTCTGAAGTAAGTTTATCAAATCTAATCGCGTCTTCATGATCAAGATTACCTGTTACAATTTTAATAAGAGAACCCAAAGGATTAATAAGACCTCTTTTAAAGCGCTTTTGTGGTACCAGTTGCTGAAATTTTTCTTTAGTTATATCGCGAATAAATTCAGTATGTAATCTAACACTCTTAAATTCGTGAGAATATGATGTGTTCCAGTCTACCAATTTAACCAATTGTTCATAGTTTGCAGATACGTAATTGAAATCATTGTAAATCCTTTCTAAATTAATAACCTTAAGTATAGTCCAATGACCGGTTTGAATATAAGCTTGTCCTTCTTTAATCGGAAGCAATCCTGGATTTCCTTCAAGTGTTTGTAGATGAAGGGCCAGCGACGGCATCACTACTAGCAGTAGGCTGCACCTGCGGAGGGCGTTTGATGTTTTTAATAGGAGCCTTAGTTTTTCTTTCTCCTACTTGTATAGGTAATACATTTCTTTCTACTTCCTCTACTACCTTCGCTTTTACAAAACGCGGCTTATCCTTACTTTTCCGCTTATTAACGTCTTTTGCATAAACTGTTTTTCCTATGGGAAATTCTATGTCGCGTTCACCACCTTTCTTTTCCCTGTTCTTTTCCTTCATTGTTACCATCTTTTCTGCTAAATTTTCATACAAAGTCTTTGTTCGCTTAGCATGATCTTTAACCAATTTCTGAAAATATCGTTTTTCTAATTCTATGCCATAAGGGCTGCTAGTGTCTGTATGTCCAAACACAACTTCAAATGGAGTGAGTTCTGTAACAGAATGTATAGCGTGATTATACGCCATGACTGAATACGTCATCGTGGATGCTGCATCAGTACATCGTTTTTCATATTTAGCTAATCTGTAAATTTCAATGATTGTTGAATGAAATCGTTCTATTAATCCCATTGAGTTAGGATTATTAGGCGTTCCAATATGAAGCTCTATTTTATGTAAACTTAAAAATTCTTTCATTAATTCGTTATTGAACTCAGTACCAGGATCTGAACTAATTTTCTTAGGTATTCCGTAGAATGAAAAATACTTCATCAAGGCTCGAATAACCTCAGGGGTTGATTTGTTTTGAATTTCTATTGCCTGTCCTAATTTGCTGAAGGCATCAATAAGAGTAAGGTAAGATTTTCCTTCAATACTAAAAAGATCAATGAAAATTTCCTGAAAGGATTCCCCCTTTCAGGAAATTTTCATTGATTGATTGAGTTTGAGTTAACTGTAAGATAGGTTTGATAGGCTTCCTATCGTATTTCATTTTCTTGCATGCTTCACATGCATTAATTACTGCTGTCACTGTTTCTTGCATTCTGTCCCAATAGTAATTTCTACGAATTCTAACTAATGTTTCTTTTATACCTCGGTGGCATGTCTTTCCTTCATGATGTTTAACTATTACTGCTCTTTGTTCTTCTTCATTTTCAATGGTAATAACTCGTTCTGTGCATTCGTAAAAATTAATCATACCTTTCTTAAATAACTGAATTATTATACTTCCGAATAACCTACGATGAGAACTTTCTTCAAAGTAGATAAAGTACTTTAATTTGGGCTTTATGTATCGTTTCAAAAATTCTTTCACTAATTCCGGATTGTCTTTTGGTAAGAAAACTTCTAATATTTTTTGTTTTTCTCGAGAGAGATTTTTGACTTGCATTTCATTTTTAAACCATGAGTATACTATAATTTGGTTAGGCTTTGTGTCTACTGCCTCATGTAAAATTGGTATTCCTATTGATTCTAACTCTACAGCAGAATGAATTGTTCCAGATTTAGATGTTTCTGATCTAATAGGGAATTCGTCATTGTCAGAGTTATGTCTTGATAATGTATCAGAAATTGCAATAGGGCTTGCTGTTGCTGTCCTACTTGAATCTGATATAGTTATTGTAGATGAATCGTTCCTATTCGTCCTTCTTTCCGCTGTTAACTTTTCTATATTTTCTACTATATCATCAAGATGTTTATTAAGTCTTTGTTCTTTTTCGTCTACATTAACTGCCATCGATTGATTCTCATCATCAGAATCTATTGCATGAATTTTTATTCTAGACAAGGCGTCAGCGTTGGTATTCTGTTTGCCATTTTTATGAATCATTTCATAGTCATAGTCTTGTAAACGTAATCTCCATCGAGTGAGTTTACTACTTGGGTCCTTAAGATTTTGAAGCCATATTAATGGACGATGGTCTGTGTATATAAGAAACTTTCGACCGTACAAGTAAGGTCTGAAATGTTTTACTGCCCAGATAATAGCGAGCAGTTCACGTTCAATGGTACTGTAACGTGCTTCAGTATCACTTAATGTGCGACTAGCATAAGCTACAGGTTTGTCACTACCTATCTGTCCTTGGGATAATACTGCACCTACCGCTACATTCGACGCGTCAGTCGTTAGTACAAAAGGTTTGTCATAGTCGGGGTACTGCAATAAAGGGGCATGTGTCAAGAGTTCCTTGCATTTATTAAATGCGTCAATGTAATTTTGGTTAATTACTATTCCGTTTCGTTTCTTTAAACAAGCTGTCAGAGGCTGAGTAATTTTTGCAAAGTCTTTTATGAATCGTCTGTAATATCCTACAAGTCCTAGGAAACTTTTAATTTCAGTCGTTGTTTTAGGTATTGGATATTTTAATATCGCATCAATTTTGTCGTTATTAGGTTTTAGTCCGTTTTTAGTTATCGTATGTCCTAAGTAAAGTACTTCTTTACGTAAGAATTCCGATTTGTCTAGTTGTATTTTTAAGTTGGTCTGTCGGAGTCTGTCAAATATCGTTCTCAGTTTCTGAACATGTTCGTCTAAGCTGTTCGAATAAATTATGATGTCGTCTAAGTACACCATACAGTGTAGTCCTTGTAGTCCTCGTAAAACGTTGTCCATTGTCCTTTGGAACGTTGCTGGGGCCGTTTTTAATCCAAATGGCATACGAAGGAATTCGAAATGTCCATTTTGAGTACTAAAAGCTGTTTTCAATCTATCATTTTTTTCTACTTCTATCTGATGGTAACCACTTGCTAGATCAAGGGTGCTGAAGTAAGAACACTTTCCTAATTTATCGAAAAGGTCTGTTATGTTTGGTAAAGGGTATTTGTCGTCAATTGTTATGTCGTTTAGTCGTCTGTAATCTACTACCATCCTATACTTTTTCTCACCAGATGCATCCATTTTCTTGGGCACAAGGTGTACGGGTGCACTCCAAGGAGAATGCGATTCCTGAATGATGTTATCTTTAAATAATTTATCTACCTGTTTACTAATTTCATCCTGTAAAAAGGGTGCCTGTCTATAAGGTTTTATGTATATAGGGTCTTCGTTCTTTGTCCGAATGTGGTGTTTCACTTGATTAGTGAATGTCAATGGAATTTGATCACAGTAAAATATGTCTTTATATTCACTACAAAGTCTTTGGATCTTTTCTCGTTCTTCGTCATTTGTATGGTCAAGTCTGATTTTATTTAAGTTCTCTTCTAATAGTTGATCAATTTCAATGTCGTTGTCATTAATTTTTGTAAAGTTTAAATCACAGTTTGTATTTTCAAATCTAGTCACTGCAAAGGGTCTTTTAATAGTCAGTTGTTTTGGTTGATCTAATGTGTTTTGAATAACCGTAAATGCGTAACCATTAATACAGTTTACGATCGCACTAGGCATTCTTAATCCATCGCAAAAATTCCTAAAGTTAATGATAGCTTCACCTGAATGTTGATCTATCGGTAACTTGACTCGTTTCTCTGTTCGTGCTGGTATATCAATGATGTAATTTAGATTATTGTTGGTAATTGGAATGCAAGTAGCATTCGTTTTCAAAAGATTTTCTTTTAAGTCAATAATCGCACCTAATTGTTGTAAAAGGTCGTTTCCAATTAAGCCATCATATCGTGAGTCTACGTTATATATGTAAAATTTATGCCAATCGTTACTAGCAAAAGTAGGCAAGAGAGGGATTTCGATCACTTCGTCGTGTCTACTAGTTGCGTGGGTGCTAACCACATGAAAGGGTTCTTTTCGAATAAATTCACCGAAATATTGATAAGCAATACGAGGGTGAAAAAATGATCTCATACTTCCGGTATCTATCATCATTTTAGCATTTATTTCCTTTATATGAATATAAGGAAGTTTTAAATTTGGATCACAATTTAGTTCTAAGATTTCATGTCTGTAGAGGCTGTTATCTGAAAATCCGAAATTTGATTTTCGTCGGTCTGTTCTTCTGTCATTTCATTTTGTTCGTCGCTTTCAACTAACATGTCATAATATTCATTACTACAGTTGTTCATGTAGGCGTCATAGTCATTATTATAATCGTCTAAGTTATAACTTTGGTCATAATACGAATCATAATAATCGTTTGTATTTAGTTCGTTCAATTTGAAACCTTGTTGCGTTGCCTTAGGGCCTATGGTTCTCATTGAAACGTCGCTACTTTGTAAGCGAGGAGGCTGAATTTGAGTTGGTCTAGTTTCCTGCCTATTACCAAACGCTTGAGGCGGTTTGTAACCAAACGCTTGAGGCGGTTTGTAACCAAACGTTTGTGTTGGTTTGTAACCAAATGGTTGTGTTGGTCTATAACCGAATTGTTGAGGTGGTCTATAACCGAATTGTTGAGGTGGTCTATAACCAAACTGTTGTTGTGGCTGAAGGCCAAATTGCGGTTTATACCCGAATGTCTGTGGGCGGAATGTACCGTAGTTTTGTGGTTGACCTTGCATTTTAATATGCGAATTTTGAGGTATGCCGAAATTAAATTTAGGCGTTGCATTGTTATTACCATGCAATATGGGCTTAAATCCGTTATTGGTTGTCGTCATAAGCGGTTTTGAACCTGCACTTTGAATCTGACTACTACCGTGAATACGATTTCTCATATTATACTGCTCTAAGAAGTTGACTTCCTCGAGCACGACACTCAAAGCTGCTTCTAAAGTCGAGGGTGCTTTTAATCTCACTACCCGAACCATATTCTCAGGAAGGTTGTATAAAAATACATTCAAGGCCGTATTGTTGTAAATTATTAATTTCGCACGCTTTAAATCGCTGTCTGCAATTGTGTTCACTTTTGACATTAATAGTGATCTAACACTTTGGATTCGATTGCAAAAATCTAAATAACTTTCACTTGATTTAATTTTCAATGATTCTAATTCAATGTTAATACACGCTTCACTACGCGGGTCTCCAAAATGCTGAATTAACAATTCTTTCAAGGCTGACCATGTTACAATGTCGTCTCGTTCTGATAAGAGCGCAGCTGCGTCCTCTGTGAGTCTACTCGTCAAAACATTATAAATGTAAAGATGTTGCTCTACATTATCTGGATAAGCATACCGATCAATTACATATTGGCATTTTCGCAAATATAAATTTAATTGTCTTTTATCTCCCTTAAAAAGTGGTATTAATTGAATCACTTCTTTTGGAATAAGTTGGACTACTGGCGGTGACATCGCGAAGATATAAAATTATCAGAGGAGGCAACTCACTTTTAACACTTTTTATTCACTTTAAACTTTTAACACAGTTCCTTACACAAAATAACACACACAAAAACACATGAAATAAAATACAGTAAAAACACAGTAAAATAACACAGTAAAAATACAGTAAAATAATATAAAAGCAGAGTTTGACACACAATGTAAATTAATTTTCAATTTAAATATTTGAATTTAATTACGATCGATTCTAGATCAATAATTTTAATTCCAAAATATTAATGTAAAATAAATTTTAATTTTATTTCAATACTTAAAACAATTAAATTTTATTACGATCGAAATTTAGATCAATAATAATTTTAACTTTAAAATATTGAATTTAAATTTTCAACAAAATAATTAATTATATTCGATCGATTTAAAGATCTATAATATATTTAATTAACATTCATTAAAGTAATTTTAACTTCAACAATTTATTAAGATTGGTTTTTAAAATGCCACATCTATTATTTCTTAGCTCTATGTTACATTCTATTTTTAGAACACGGTTCAACTTATAAAATTTCATACAAGCTCACCAGATCAGTTATAATGAGAGAGTTCTAATCTCAGGTATAACAAAATTTAAACAAGTTTTTACAATATAAGGATCACAGAATATAGGAGAATGAGGGAAAGGAATGGCGAAAAGTTTTACTCACCAACCGACCGCTACTCCCATACTGCTTTTCTTTACCCGTATCAAGAGATAATTTGTTTGGTTCGTCAGATTTACTCTACACAAAGTTTGACAAAAATTTCCGGACGAATTCGGACGTCGGAAAATCGCGAAAAACCCGTGATTTTCAAGAAAATCTGCGCCGGCTGCGCCACTGATGATTTCTGAGCGTAATACTTGTTTTTTAAAAACTATTTAAATGAAAAACTAAATTAAAATAAAACTAGTGGATTACGTCTATCCCGATTCAAAGGTGATTTAATAATGAGTGAAGCAAGGGCGGATGCAGCCGTGCGATATGAGGACGGCTGTATCAGCGAATTTCTTATAATCTAAATTAACAAGAACTGCATTGAAGATGCAGCGAAAACAATATTTTATACTTAACCTAAGGCAGAGGGGTGAGAGGATAACATAACTACCTATTGTAGGTAACTTCATGATTAATGAGAGATTTTAAGGAAAACTTGTCAAAAATATTTTTCCTGCTCTGAAAAAGGTAGTTAAGTTTAATTCTGTACTGTATTTTTTAATAGATAGATATAATAAACAATAACAAACATAAAAGATCTAAAAAAATATTCGATTTTGAGCTTATCATAATTACAAATAGTACGAAGAAATCGGCACAGAAATAGCATGAAAATGGCGAATGACTTAGGTAGGTACATGCCCTTTGAAAAAACAATATGGCGCCCACAACTTTCATTTGTTGTAAAAGTAATTATTTACAGCTTCTACAGTGAAAAAAATCTTACTTCTCGTTAAGAGCACTTTTGCCAGTCTCCGGATTGAAAGCGGGGTCCAATCCAAGTTTCTTCATCTCTACTGCCATTTCAAACAGGTAGTCGTAGCATTCGGTCCTGAAAAGAGCAAAAAAGTATTGTTAGAATGAAATTAGGGCGTCATCGAGGCTTACCATGACGTATTATTTAATAATTCAGCCGCCTTATTCTCCAATTACCATGTATTACACGTCACGGCACGGCGTAGTTGTTTTGAAAAATTTTATGGATTTCAGAAAACAAAAAAAACAAAGTTGCTATGGTGATGCATCCGTATTTTGGATTTCGACTTATGCCAGATTTCTATAAATCAACCAACAGAAAACCAGCTTCTAAATAATTTATTTTGCATTTAATTTTTTCATTTCACTTTTTGTGATTATTTAATCTCCCAGAAAGAGGTCTTTCTAGTACCTTGGTACTTACATTGTCTTCGCCTGTTGCCAGCTATCACCCCACACATAAACGCCATGCCTTCTGACCAGCACAGCGCTAGTTCCCGGGTATTTCTTCAGAGCCTCAGCTAAGCTCCCAGCGAGGTCGCGTTCAAACGGAGTGTTCTCTATAATGGGCACTATTAGCTTCTCATCGTAGCGCAGGAAACGGTTTAATGACGCGTCAAAGATACCCTGGAAAAGAGATGGAAACAAAGCCTTTAGCAAATCTATACTAATATTGTAGAGGTAAAATTTGTTTGATTGTTTGTTTGACGGAGGTAATCTCCGAAACTACTGGACCGATTTCAAAAATTTTTTCACGGATGTGTAGAACTGTTAGGAAGGTTATAAGCTATATTTTATCCCGGAAGTTTCATTAGTACAGCCGTGCAAAGCCGGGACGTGGTGCTAGTATTTTAATAGAACTCATACCTTGATCATTTCCTGATGTGTGATAACAAACTCCGTATCATACATCAGAGTGCATCGGACCGCGTGAGGCGAGTGCGTGTGTATGACCGCGCCCGCGTCTCTCTCACGATACGCTAGCATGAAGAGTGGTGTGCATTGACTTTTCTTAAGGCTGCAATTTAAAATTTAATATAAGCAAATTCTTTATAGGTTTTAACTTAACAGTAATCGAACACAGATAAATAGATAGAATAATGTCATGGTAAGCCTCCAGAACATTTTCATTCATTTCCAATTCTATAGCTAGTCAGGCTACTATATGAAATACGAGTATAACAATTGTCTATGACTGAGATGACAGTGTTACTGATTGTTTTTAAATATTATTGACAATATTAATGAATTTTGTACATACTTTCTTCCTGGTATCCTCAGGTCTACATCATCGATTGTCTGCACAAACATATCATCCATTTCCATGCGCTCCTTTTGAACTCCGGATGGAGCTATGAAGATTTCGTGTCTGAAACGTAATTTGTAACACTTGATCAAGTTTTTTTTAAACACGGTATTGTTAATGTTGCCGGAAAAGCATGACAGAAGATCGCACAGGATCTTTTTTCACCAAGTAACTTTAATACATGGTGGGGGGGGTATCGGTACCCTGTTTTCTTTTTCAGCCATCATGTCAGTGCACACTCCATCCATCTTAGACCTACCACTTGAGGCATAAGGTTAAAAGAATGAGTTTTATTTTGAAAACTTGCAAAATATGTATCATGTTCCAATACTCATGCTTACCCCTGTTTGATAGAAATCCCGCCTCCAGTGCCCGTCACCCATCCCAAATGGTAAAACTGTTTACAAAGCTCTGGAATCAGGTTGAGTGGATGTTCCTAAACAAAAAGTCATATTAGATCAACCAAAATTTAATACAGAAATATTTAGTTAACAATACATACCGGCCCATATTCTGGTTCTTCGTTCTTCATTTTTACTTATTCAAAACTTCTTTTAGAACAAAATAAAAGTACTACATAGTACTGCTAAGACGCATCAATCGAGAACGGGAAGTCTGATAACTTATCTATCAAACGAGCACGACGAGCACAAGATAAACTACGCCGCAACGAGTAAAGTAAGCTATTTTAGTTATTAATTATTTGAGAAAATCAAATCTAAACAAAATCAAAACATTCGTCTGCTAATAAACAAACAAACACACCGGAGCGGAGCGGAGCGGGTGTTGGGGGGAGGGACGGCAAGCAAGACGAGATTTTGACATAACCGACTTTGACATTTGAATTAATATGACGTCAGAATAGGTATATATTTATATAACAGGCGGGAATATATTTCAAATTAAAACTTCTTACACTAGCTAGACGCAAGAAGAAAGAAAAAGCTAAAAAATGTCAAAAATTAGCATGTTCAAATTCTAGCATACTCTCAGAACTAATAAAAAATTATTTGCCGTGTACTCAGACCATGAAAACGAAAAACTAATTCAGTTCAGTCCATTTTGGTTCTTTACAGTGCAAATTTCTTGTAATATTGAATTTTGGGCAGATAGGTAATTATAAATCCAATATCAAGATGCGTGAGGTACCGAGTTGCCTGAACCGTCGATACAAGGCCTTGGATGAGCTGATCCAAGAGCTAAGTTCCTTGTCTCCCAGAGGGTCTGAGGCGGGCTATCCATCGTCGCTGAGCGATACGAGCAACGATCCCGGCATTAAACTCATGTGCGAGTTCTGGAACATTCTGAAACAGGACCCTGATTGTAATTTAACGGTAAGTACCTAAATAAAATAAAATTACTTACCTAATGCATCTCATGATGGGGTGCTTCATACGGTAGGTACGTTTCATAAAGTAGGTACCTTCCTACCATAATCTACTTGTATAAGAGGCTTTTTAAATAATGTAGGTAGGGGTGGTGTATCTAGGTAGGTACCTATACCTCTATTACTGTGTTCGTCATCAACTAAACTAATGTGCGCAAATATTTAGGTGTGCTTTGTTAGAAAGCTATTTACCTACTTATGTCCTGCTAAGATAACAAAGGTAAGTAAGTAAGTACCTAAAGTATGTAGGTACTTACCTACCTTTTACCAAACCTATCAGTCTACTCCACCTAGTAACAATGGCAGGTGAAAATAAAGTAGGTAGGTAGGTACCTAAGCCTCAAATTTGTTTCAGCAACAAGTGAAACAGCGCATGGGTTTGACCAATGCAAGTAATGTGTACCATCCTCAACATGTCGCATGCTACATGGCCGGGAAAGGCAAACCATGCTGCAAGGAGGAGGGTAAAGACAAACGAACGGATGCTTTGAACAAGTTCAAACAGTTAGTACCTTACTTGGTATATTTTGTAGACATTACAATTTTCTAGTGATGATTAAGTTTCGTGGCTTATACCTACGACTTCTACATTTATCAGTTGAAGTAAATACCTACTTACCTACTTCAGTCAGTGTGGAGGGTGTGCCAACAGTTTGTTGTAGATTTTCACAATTTCCTTCAGTTAGATAACATTAATGGTATGGCAATAGGTACCTACATGGACGTATATAAGGGGGGGGTCCAGGGGGTCCGGACCCCCCCCTTAGCATACGGCGAAAAAAAAAATTTACAACAAAATGTGCAATGTGTGTAACAATGAAATGTGCTAGGTAAGTCAAGAACATTAAATAAAAGAGTAGATACTCAATCTGTTTTGAGAATGAGACTTCAATCTGAAAACGAAGAAGCACAAAAACAGCACAATATGTAAACATTGGTAATTTTACTTTTTTTTCTAATGGAATTTGATTTTAAATGGTCTTTGGAGACCTTTAAAACTCCATCAGACAACCTCTACGTACTTAGTTGAGGCCGACATCTACTTTTGACTTCTAACAAAATAATAATATCTAACTCGTTTTCGCTAGCGTCTTTTCTCGAAAAATAAGAACCGAACTAAAACGTTGCTTTTATCTTAAAAAATTTCGCTCGCTCCGCTCGCGTCGTTTTTGTAATAATAGGTAAGTACCGGTGGAAGAAAAAATGAGAACCGAATTAAAACGCTGCTTTTAAGTAAAAAAAATTTCGCTCGCTACGCTCGCATCATTTGTACTAGGATAAATTAGCCAGCCCTAAACCAAACAAAACAACCATGCCTACATTTACAAAAAATATAATGTCAGCAAAAGTCGGGGGGGGGGAAGGTAACTTTGATGCCTTGGACCCCCCCCATAGGAAAGCTATAGCTACGTCCGTGGGTACCTACATTCATTTCTTAACCCTCAAAATTCCAAAATCCACATCTCTGTTTTGCTGACTTTACTTTTACAGCTTTTACAGCTTTACGGTTTTGTTAATCTTTGTCAATACAAATATTATTGTGTAATGTATGCTATTTATTTCAGTCTTTGCTGCCAAAGCAGTGCTTCGAAAGAGTCGAAAGGGAAGTGTTGTCTTTCACTGTCCGCGTCTCCAAGTCCATCTGCTAGTGACTCACTTCCGCTCAGCAAAGTCCTATGCAATTTGAAGGAAGTAAGTATTTTTTTATCGTATCGTCTTTCAAACAATCTTTATGAACAGATAATTAACTATTAAATTTATGATAATCGGCACAGCTCTCAATAATGATGATGACAACAAATAATGTTCTTTTTGCATTTATCAGGCAGCATCATTCGACAAGAAATGCCACACCAAGATAAACGAGTTGATGGACACACAACAAGAACTAATGGACCAGATACAGAATCTGGAGCAACGCGAGAAGGCAGGCATTCAGCTGTTGCAGCAAGCTGATTGTATGTGGTCTTGTATGGAGGATGCTTACAAGAAGAGGGTGGCTGATTCTATGGAGAGACAGAACCTTTTGATCAAACAGGTTTGTACAAAAATGGAACGTTCACTGGGTTCTGGGTGGGTTTAAATCTGTGGATCTGAAGTAAAGATGGGCGACTGTGAATGATCTGCGCAGTCGAATAATCAACAACTACTAACTTAGGCATTCGACTCGGATATTAGTAATATACTAATCTCCAAAGTCGAATGACCACTACTAATATTAGTAATACTAATACTCTGCGACAACGACTGCGCAGCAGTTTCGAATGAATCCGCATTCATTTAGTCAACTTTGAACTTTAAATTTATCCTGGTAGAAACGAAAGTCGCGTACTAGACAAATCGTTCATGTCCAGTGGAATGACGAAAACGAATGAATGACCATTCATGCATTCAACTTTGAACTTTGAATTCATAGAGGTAGAAACGAAAATCGCCTACTAAGCAAATCAGTTAGTAGTCTTCAAAATCCAGTCGAATGGCGTGAACGAATGAATCACCATTCATGCAGTCAACTTTGAACTTTAAATTCATCACGGTAGAAACGAAAGTCGCGTACTAGACAAATCGTTCATGTCCTGTCGAATGACGAAAACGAATGATTCACCATTTATGCAGTCAACTTTGAACTTTGAATTCATAGTGGTAAAAACGAAAGTCGCCTACTAAACAAATCGTTCATGTACAGTCGAATGGCGCAAACGAATGATTCACCATTCATGCAGTCAAATTTGAACTTTGAATTCATAGAGGTAGAAACGAAAGTAGCCTACTAGACAAATAGGTTAGTAGTCTTCATAATCCAGTCGAATGGGGTATATGAATGATTCAGCATTTGTTCAGACAATTTTGAGCTTTCAATTCATCATGGTAGAAACGAATGTCGCCTGTTATGTTAGTATTAGTATTAGTAGTCTTCATGTCCTCCAGTCGAATGGCGTGAATGATTTGCAAAGTCGACTAACGCGAATGAAATCATTCATAGTCGCGCATCTTTAATCTGAAGTAGATACCTAAAGTAATTTACCTACCCATTCACTGGATTCATCTTTAGATCGTTGCTGAAGTAATAATACCGACGTTTGTACCATTGATTGGGTAATTGGTGGATCTTCAAGAGAAAAATAGTGTATTTTAATTATTTTCATAGTCTTTTATCTTACGGTATTCCTTTCTGGGGGTTCAACTGATTTTTGTTATCTATAGGATCTATAGATATTTCTTTTCTATGTTATCTGTAGGAATATTACTTTTTAAGGTTTGTTGTGAGAAATAAAAATGTTTTTGATTTTTGATTTGATTGATCTATAAGAGAACAAATAATATGTAATAAGTACCTAATTTAAATCTTCAAGTTGGTTTGAGGTTTCAAAATATGTTACAGCTTAAAAACGTGGAGGGTAGCAATACAAAATGGCGTAAGAACAAAAAAGATCTCGAGCACCAAATGAAGCTTATAAACAATTGCCATCAAGAAATAACGGAGAAACTCAATCAAAAGAACAACGACATTAAGTGCATGAATATAGAGATCGAAGACTTTAAGAAACGTATTGAAAGCAATAAGAGAGAAACTGATATGGCGAAGAAAACCCTGTCTACTAGGAAACAGGCTTCAGATGTAAGTTAACTTAAACCATACTTCCTAAGAAAGAAGATACCTACTAGGTAGTTTCAATAGGCTTCTCAACTTATAAGCATCTTGACTTGATCATTCTTGACATTTTTATATAGGATTACGAATCATTTTTTTCAATAACCCTTGTAAAACATAAAAAACTTGTTTCTCTTTTTAATTTTTAGATAAAAATAGCAAGTATAGCAGCTGAAATAACCAAATTTCAAAAATCTCTTAACGAAGAGAGCAAATTCAAAAACAACAAAGAAAAAGATGGAACTAAATTCGTCAAAGAAGCGAGAGAGGATTTACAGAAAATATGCAGAATTCTACTGCAGAAAAAACTTGAGAATGAAGATTTGAGAGCTGAGGTTTGAGGTTTTTTCTAAATCATTGGCTTTAAAGAGGCGTTAGGTTGCAAGTGCAAACGTATCATCGTACCCAACCCAACTGCTATACCAGAAAAATAACATCTCTAATAAAAAAACAATATTTTGCAGAAAGACGCTCTTCTCCAAGAAATAGATCTACTAAATCAGACAATGGATCTCTGTAAAGACCGTTGCAAGAACAAGCAAGACTCACTCGGCGAGGAAATCAAGAAAGTTGATGATGAGATAGCTAATTTCAAAGTCAAATGTATCAGATGCCATCAGTGTACTGACACGTTTGATGCTAGGAAGTTTTGTACCGACTGCCCACGTTGCTTGGAAGAAAGGTAATGTAGTAGAAAATAAGTCTCCATGGGCACTACAGGTTGATAAGTAACTTTGATCTAAGTATAAAATAAGCAACTATACTCCGTTCGCCGAGTCGAACTAAAAGGAAGAAAATATGAAAGAACGTGCTCTTAGATTGGAAGGACTTAATGAAGATTATTTAGGAAATTACACTTTAAAAAAATCTTGTATGCTTAATTTAATAATTATTGTTTCATTTATCAGGGATTGTATCTACGAAGATGATCATTGCAATCCTGATAGCGGCATGGATTGCGTTTGTATGAGCGTCAAACAGAAGTTCCTAGATAATGTTTTCGATAACATGTACACTGTATTAGAGAAACAGAGTAAAACTGGGCCGGGAAAGGCTGTGGCTGAAGCCATTTTGGGTTGTTTAAAACGCAGTAGAAATGGAAAGCTCAATGAACAGACTAAGAAGATTTTGCAAGATTTCATTTTGAATACAGTGAAGAAGAATTTGAACTTGACGATCATCGGTGGTGCTGTCAAAACTCGCTGCGAGGTATGTTTTTGAAATTCGTCATTTAGAAAGCGTTTGATTTGATGAAATTCGGAATTTTTGTTTAGAAAACTTTGTTACTTGTAATGCATATCACTACTATTTTGCTTCTTTAGGTTTTGCTAGATTACGCATTCAATTTTGCTTTTGAATTATTTGGCAATGACTGAGTTCGTATAGATAATTTGGTGTATCTCAAGGATCAGCACTTGGACCGTTTTTGTTTATAATCTTCTTAAGCAACCGTATTTATTTTTAGTTGGATACTGATACATACAATCAACTAATGCTATGTCTGAAGCAAGTGACGGCGGTCAAAGCACCCAAAGTTGATAAAGGGACTGTAGCTAAAAAGGTAACCGCAATAAAAATCAATATAAAATGAAAAGAAAGAAAGAACAAAATGTTTATTTCAAGGATCACTTCGATATTGTCCTACAAGCCTGTTCCAATGAAACTTACTTACTGATTTTCCGCTCGCTTTCATAAACTATCATCGAGAACGAATTAGATTGATATACCTAATACATTGTACTAACTAGCTGTTATTTAATTCTTATCTCCTAGTGTGATTTCTAGATATATTATATTCTCCGGATGAATCAAAACATCGTTTGTACCTAACCTAGCGTCATTGTGCTAAGCATCTTTCTCTGTCTCAATATAACACAACTTTGCGTTAGGAATCGTGTCGTCGTTGGGGCGGTACTAGTGAATGCAACTGCCCTAGCGGTCCCAAGGCTTGCATTTGTACGAAGCGAGCTCCACCGCCGCCAAAGGATCCTACTCCGTGCCCGCCGATGGTGGATAAAGATGATGACCCGGTAAGATTGATTTGTTAGACATTTGAAAATTTATACATAAGGAACAGTATAGCCAGAGATACGACCATAAACATCTTTGGTGCATAGCCACACAAAAGCATATGATTTGATAAAATAAAAACAATCGAAGTAGACACAATCATTTCAGGACCGACAGGACATCATGCCCTTTGTCTTTGTCTTAAATGTTACCTATATAACAAAGTAAAAGACTCTGCAAAATATTAATCATTCCATTTCCCTCTATCAGAAGTAATTTCAGCACTCACTTAGATACTCCTGCATTCTTTCATGAAAGTTCGCACCTATTGTAATATTAGAGGGAGAAATGGTAAAATGTCCACAAAATTAACGATTCAAAATTAAAATGATAGGTAAGAGTGCTATCAAATGGTCACAATATTAAAATCTTTCCAGCCTGAAAACGCAGCCTGCCCACACAAAGACGCCACATCATGTGGCCCTGACTGCGCACTGCACCTCCCCTCAGCTGTTGGCACTGACGTTGCACAATGGCGGCCCGACCCCTGCTCTGGTCCTGTCTGCCCCTTCACTAAGAGCATGAGGGCCGCTCAGTGTGTCCTCGGACCGGAGTCACTTAACGCATTGCCGAAGAGCTTCGTGTCTAATGTGCCTTATGTGCCTGATTTACCGGTGCTGGAAGATATGGTGAGTTGGTATTGTTGTTCTTTTTTGTGTTTGTATAGGTTTTCTTACAAGTTTATTCATTTTAGAATTTTTCTTTCTTAATTACAATCATGATTTCCATCCTTCCTACTATCCTACTTCCTATCCTACTTCCTACTTCCTACTTCCTACTATCCTACTAATATTATAAATGTGAAAGTTTGTGAGAATGTATGTATGTTTGTTATTCTTTCACGCAAAAATGGCTGGACCGATTTGGTTGAAATTTGTAGATAGGTGATACCCTGGATTAAGAGATAGGCTACTTTTTTAATCCAAATATTCCCGCGGGAACGGGACTTACGCGGGTGAAACCGCGGGGCGCAGCTTGTTATTTATAAATATTATCGTAACTTAATCGCGTATTGAAATCATTCATTTCCATTTACTTACTCTCAATTCATTTAGGTAAACACTTGTTTCAATCAGTTTATTTATTTTTGTAGACAATAAGATACCTACATTTTTTTTTCAGATAACCTGTAGATGTGGGAAGTTGCCTGTAAAACCTTGTACTTGCAGAGGAGGTAAGCTCAATTTATAAAAGTAGCTAGTTTTTACGTGGGAGTACAATATTAATGTTTTATGAATACAGAATCAGCAAAGAAACATTTCATTATTTTAGATCGTAGAAGTCGTCCGAGAGAAAGGATTATTGAAGAAGTAATGGGAAAGTACATTGAAGTGTCTCCTATAGAAAAAGTAAGTTACACAATGTTGAGCAACGATTCCGTTCACTTTAAATCTTCTGGAACTTGCAGTAGGGATTTTCATGATATTAGATGGTAATTTTTATATTTGATACTTTCATTTGATTCTATTTTAATAAACTCGACAAAATGCATGGTGGTTTTATTTCTGTAGTTAATACCTTTGAACCACCATGCAGAGTGCCACAACTAAATGCATGTTTTCGTAATAGGTGAACTCAACAAATGAACAGAGGAATAAAATAAAAACTGTAAATGAAGGTTGTAATTGCTCAACTGCAAATAATATAAGATTGATAAAGTTGGCATCAAAAGCATCCAAGAAATGTTCTAAAAAACTTAACAATTCCTCTGAGTTCATACTTTTGGAGGGCACGGATGCACTTGTTGAAATGCTTAAGAAGAAAAATCGGACGCACGTTTGCAAACATATTGATTGCAATGGCATCTCTAATGCAAAAAAGCTTGTAAGGTTGTTTCCTAATCCAGAAACAAAAGTCAAACTCAGGGATACTGATACAAGGCTTACTGTCATATTGGATCCTAAATTTCACCCACCTAACGTTAAAATGGATGAAAATACTAGCCCATTAACTAGCTATTTAAGCGCTTGTAACTCAAGATGTAACGAGAAGGCTTCTTTAGAAAATAATGTGGTAAAAGATGGTAACAGCTCCAGCGTTAGCTATTTTGGAAGAAATATTTGCGATACTGTAAAGGATCTGATGAAAGACGTTATTGTGACGGAAAGCAATGTTAAAGATAGTTATGGTCCTGAAGTTGAATGGATGACTGTTGAATCGTTTATAAAAAAGTTATCTAGTTTACAAACAAGTCCTAGATACAATGATAGTAACATTACTACCGAGGAAGTTGAAGTTATAAATCAGAGTTTAGAAGGATCGAAGTATCATAAGAGGGATGACGTTACCTCTTACATTAAACATATTTTAAATAATGATGTCTTAGAAGATATACCACCTCAAATGGACTTGATATTTCAAGCTTCCCAAGACTCCTTAAGTATGAGGGCAAAACGACAGCGAGATATCAATGAAATTATGTATCCACAAAATAATGAAAATGGTTCATCTCTGAATTTATATTCCGATTCAAACTTTTCTATAAAAGCAAAAGCTGATACAACTCATGAAAAAGGCCTCAAATACGTTATCCAAAATTTGACTAGAAAATCGGAAAGACCAAGTGCATTTAATTGGCATCAGGAAACAAAACCTTCATATAGAGACAAGAACAATCAAATTACCACGACCAGTTGCCGTACAAGACAGGTGAATTTGCATAAATATTTGAGTGACAAGTTAAAAGAAACACTGGTATCGAAGGATTTTAGTAATGGATTCCAGATTTTGCCAGATATAAAAAAATCTCCTAGACCAAAGATACATCGCACATGGAAATCCAAATGAACGTCGTTTGTTGAAACTTTTATAGTCTTGTATGTAAGTAGAATAAATTGAAACGAACTTTCTTGCGTTATTTTTGTTGTACTCCCACGTTAGTTTGCTATGGTAAATCTTCAAAATATATTGTTGCATAAATTACAGATCCCAAAGAACTGAAAGCAATTAATGCCAAAAGTTGTGAAAAGAACACCTGCGCGATTATTTGGAGAAAAGACTCAGAAAGGCATAATAGCAGAATTTCACTAATTGAGGAAAAAATACGGAAAGAATCATACGTTAATTATCCTCCACTAGGGCAAACAAAACTCAAGGATATACCAAACATGCAAAAAAATACACTACCTAAAAAATACAATAACTTAGAAACAAAAGAAAAAGATTTAACTAGCAACAAAAGTGTTACCTTTGAGAAAAACAAGAAAGATACCACAAATAATCATTTCAGAACATTGGCTGGTGAGAGTTATAATAACGAGTCTTTGACGGAGCTAACAAAAACATCATCAGGAACATTAGCAATTGCGTTAGATGATAAAGTTATACAACTGATAGATAGAAAAACTGCAGAAGATTCTAACATCATGATAACTCTTAAAAAAACAGATTCAGAACAATACACCGTTGATTTTAATGCTGAAAATAATTCAACAGAAGATGCATACAAGGTCTTGGTTAACAAAACTCCTTCGGGTACTAGGACTTTAGAAATCCATGAAAATTTTGTAAATAAATTAAAAACTAAAGACAAACTTGAACAAGATAGGAACAAAACACTATCAGATTTGAAAAAAACAAAAAAAGTTAAAGAATCTGCCAGC
This sequence comes from Xanthorhoe spadicearia, assembly GCA_947086425.1. Taxonomy (NCBI): domain Eukaryota; kingdom Metazoa; phylum Arthropoda; class Insecta; order Lepidoptera; family Geometridae; genus Xanthorhoe; species Xanthorhoe spadicearia. Next base: position 9,008,444 of record OX352202.1, on the reverse strand, counting down.
AGTAAAAATGATAAAAACAAAAGTTACAACTCAAATAATGTAACAAAATGCAAGGAAAAACTTCAAAATGAATTATTGCAAAAATATGACACAAGTAAAGCAGTAACTGTGAAACTTCTGGGGGAAAATGGTTTTTTAACCGAAATAAGTACTCGACTTACTAAAACACTATCAGGAAACCTGGCCGTTGATGTACATGAATTATCTTTGATAGGAGAAATGTCAAAATGTACTAAAGAACGAGCTGTGGTTTTGAAAAAATCTGAGTCAGGAGCTTATAATTTAGATATCAGTCGAAATATACCATCTCCGAATGCAGTTATTAGAAAAACACCTTCCGGAGCAGTTTTAGTAGTCTTGACAGATCCTGTGCTTAAGTCCATGGAATCTAGTAAAAGCATGGAAAAAGAAGAGTTTCACAAACTTAAAATTAAAAACCGTGACTCTGATGCATGCGTTCCACCAGCGGTATTGAAGACAACTTCTTCCCACAATTATTTAATAGTATTTGACAAGGAGTACGAAAAAAGGTGTAAAAAGATTATCCAAGATTCTGTGGAAGACAACTCTGAGTGCTATATTAATATGATAAAAACAAGTTCAAACAACTACTTAATTAATTTTGATGATAGTGATAAATGCTATAAATTTAATGCTTTACTTGTCAAATCTCCATCTGGGAATATTAAGATAAAAACCCATTCAGATAAATTAGTTTTAGGAAAGCGACCATCCGATTCAGGATCTAAAGTATATAACGATATTTTGAATAAACTTACACCACCAAAAAAGTTACCTGTGAAAGATACTCAAACAAAAAAACGATCTGGGGAAAAATCGAATAGTGAGTCTAAATTGTTAGATAATGTCACTTTGTTAACTCCTGATCACACAAACTTTTTAAAGGACTCATTAGGCGGACTCCAAAAAAGCAGATCCGGGCAATACGCCGTAGTATTGGGAAAAGAATCGAAGAAAGCCTTCTTGAATAATTTTAAAAACTACTTACAAAATTCTACTCGAGGACTAATTCCAGTTAAAAGATCTAAGTCTGGTGAGATAACAATAGTTCTGAATGACGATCAAAAAGATAAGACTCACTATGGTTCACTCAAAATCACTCCATCTGGCAATATTTTTGTTATAGTCGATGAAGATCTTATCAAAAATATAGAAAAAGAAAAAAGTTCAGTAAACAATGTAGCAGCTGATCATAACACAAACGATTTAGGATCTGCTCATATGATAGGTACATTAAAACATCCAGTTAACAAAGGAGTGACAACTTCTTGCAACGCAGTACCAAACCCATGTTGCGATTCATCAAAATGCGTTTGCGAAGAATTAAAATACAATGAAAGTGAATGGAAGCAGGGTATGGGGATAAAAGAAGCACTCTTTCAGCCTGAGATGTGTGGCATAGACTGGAATAAAGTAAAACGCAACGCAGACGGCAGTTACAAGATTTGTGACCCTGGGAAATGCACAGAACCATGCTGCAAAAACACTCCCACTAAAAGAGAAACTAAAAGAAATCCGGATGGATTAACTCACATTGTGATCAAGCCTTGTGATTGTAAGACGGTTCTTAAGAAAAACCTTCGTGAAGAGCAATGCTTTTTCGTTGAAGCAGTTTGTCCATATCACAAGAACAGATACAATACTTTATCAAATGATCTGTTAGAAATTTCTGGTGTGTGTAACAAAACATCGAATACGGAATGTTGTAAAAATAGCGAAACAATTCATAAGAAACAAAAACAAATTCTTCATAATAATAACACATCTAATTGGGATTCGTTACATTTCTTACCCCCACAGCTACCGGCCTTTTTAAGTGAATTTAAATATCGTTGAACATAATTATCAAGAAATGTTTGAGTACCTAATAATAAAAATTGTAAAATATACCTACGTGACAAAAAATAATAAACAAGGCATTACTTTTCGTTGTCTCCTTTTATTTTCGTCGCATTTGTCTGCGTTAAAAACAAGAATATAATGTATGGAGCACTCCTTTACTTCCCAACTCGGGATGATGAATGCCACAGAACGTTTCGTAGACGGGCGTAATGGATGCAGTATTTTGAAAACATTTTGCGACGAATGACCAAAGTTCCATTACAATAGCAATTAAGGTTATCAGATGGCACGCTCCGTGGAAAATTTATAGCATTCGATACATTTTTCTGTTCGCAGCATGATTTGTGGACGCTAATGGTGATTTTTGAATGTTTGTGGCGTCCGGGTATCGGGGCTCATTTGTATGTTTTGGTTATCTAGTGATTAATCATTGTGAAGCATTTTATTGTGGACTAGACTTATGTGCGCAACTTCGTTCCCGTGAAAATAAAACCTACGAGAACAAAGTTCAAATAATTACATATTGTTATCGTTGATCAATTAATACTTCTGGTTAGGTAACTAAGAATTCTAATTAACGGTATCTAAACCGACGTTGCATCAAAAAAGCTATATTCTTTAAATTCTGAAAGAAGTACACTGTAAGTAAACCTAAAACAATTCTCTAGAAACTTATTCTAAAGCTACATTCCAACTTTCCTGTCTGGCCATTCGGTAGTTTCTGACTTTCGCCGCACTGCTGGAAAATCCCGATTCAGTTCTTATTCCTGGCTGTTTCTATTTTCTGAAACATTCTCAGTTCCTAATGACTTCGCCGGGCAATATTTTTCTAGCTGCGTCTACGTTTTCCCTTTAGCTCTGCGGAGTCCGACGTAAATGGTTTAACTTTGCCTGCAGTGTGCAGTTCTATCCCGCACGTGTGTCGATTGCGTCTCGAATACATAATGCAGACGCATTAGTTCAAAGGACGTTATTCATTTTAAGAGAACGTCCCTCGTTCCCTCAGTTTCCGTCGAGTTCGAAGAAATATGACTTTTGAACATTCTCTCGGAAGTGGAGTTGGGAATTTGTAGCCGCTAGTTCTCGATAAAGAATTGGCTTTCAGAATTTCTACAAATAAAGATAAAACAAGCGGAAATATAAGTGCAGTGTGTATCGCTTTGAAGGGGTAGAGCTTTATATTTCAGACATGAGCTTTGCATAAAACAATGATAAAAGCTACCTTTCACCTGTTCTCTTTTTGCTCGCTCATAATTTTCTCACTGTCTCGTGCGTTTAAACAATAGCTCTCCGAAAAGGGTACAACACCCCTTTAATCTACTTTAAAATTTGCATATTAAAAACAAAACAAGCGGGCGCAAAAGGCTAGCAATTACATTGTAGCAGGTACAGAAGCAATATCGCCTTTGGCGAGCTTGTAACACGTTTCAAATTACATTTTACGCACGCTGGAGCCCTTCATAACCTCTGCCGTATTCAAGTCAACAAAGCTGGCGAGACGGCACAGCGAACTTGGGTTTGCAGATCGTGGCATTCTGGAAGAGACGAATGTCCAGTCCTGAAGCAATTTTCTTGAACTTTGCTGATAAAACGATTTTTTCGATTGTCAGAGTTCTCAGAAATATAGAAATATATAAATATAAATATAGTTTATTCATTAATTTAACCTATACATAAGTAACATATTTTTCTTTTGAAATCTATCATCGAAAAATCGATTCATACGTCCAGTTACATTTTCTGAAACTCACATAAATACGCAAACATGGTATAAATATACATAGGTACTAACTTATACTTAAATTCTTTTTATTTGTACGTAAGCTCTTCCAGTTTCAGCGTTCGCTTTTTTCAGTTTGTAGATAAAATTCGCAACGCAGCGGTATTTCGGTTCGGCACTTACTCCCGCGGGCCCGCGGGGCTTATTGAATACAAATTGTTTCTTTATCAGTTTTCGCAGATCGAGAATAATCTTGGCGACCTGACTTTTGCTCTATTTGGTTTCTATTATCTAGACCGTTATCAACGAAGCCTTTTTGGAAGCGGTAATTTCTTCAAAGGCAGTTTTAAAGTCTTCTGACTCCCCTTTTTATACCTACTAAGAAATGGCATCCGAAGTTAATTTTATTTCCCTAGCGTTTTATACCTACGAACTTTCTGAAATGTTTGTGCTAATCTGTCCTAAATAAATATTGCTATAGTAAACCTATATAAACAACAGATACACGTTACGTTTGTACTATGCCAGTTAAACTGCATCCTCATCACATCCGATATGGTCTAGTGGCTAGGATACCTGGCTCTCACCCAGGAGGCTCGGGTTCGATTCCCGGTATCGGAATAACTTTTTGCAAACATTTGCCATCCTCAGAAAGTTTCCGTCAATGTCTTCCTTATTTCTTAGCAAAACTTATAACATATTTCTTTTAACTCACGCGTCAACAAAAACCCTTCGAACAACAAGCTTTCACCAGAGGCCGTTACGACCTCGGTTTTTCGCCTTTGAGGGTTGTTTTTTAACCCTCCAGTGCCCGCGTCTGCCTGATTGATTTATGACCGAGCCCGCTATGTGCTCGTGATCTAGTTTAGATGTTTCGGTGATCTCACGATATTCCCTGTCCGTGAGAGCGTTCATACGGAATTGATGGAAACGATTGGCTGAAGCCCAGATGACGGGAATAAAGTAAGATGATGAAAGTAACAATATTACGCGAGAAAAAGAATTGGATTTCCGAGGTAGAAGATTGTGGGAAAATGTAAAAATGGAAAGATTTAAAAATCGCTTAGGGATAAAATTTCTCTCGTACCTAATTTGGAATTGTTGAATAATGATTCAAACATTATACTATGAGGATTTTTGTTGACATATAAAACTTGCTCGTAGATCTACATATTTGAAGGAGATTGTAGTGGATTTACAATCTTTACATTACGCAGAACAATAAATTACAGCAATAAAAAACGTGAACAACATCTGCTATCCTTTACCGCTGATTAATTCGGTCGCACTCGGAAAGTCGACATTCTCTTTATTGCGGGAAATAAATTTTTACATAAGTCCGAGTACATACTCGTACACTAACTGCATGCCAAAACGCAATCTAACTGAAATCGTATATAAAGAAAATTTATGTTAGAAAAATAAATAAATTTAACACGGCCGACCCGTAATCTCTACCGGTCCAATATCCTTCAGCTCAGTCAATTTGTCAATCCATCGAGCCAAACTCTTAAAATGGGTTATAAAACTTTTAACACTCGACCCAAGAGTAGGTACTATGTCCGCATGAGAAGCGTATAAAATGGGATAGCCGATACGAACAAGATCGCAGAAATATTCTGTGAACTTGTGTCAGGAAAAGATTGCACGTGGTTCAACAAACATGCAAATTTTGGCAATCACATGCTAGATTCTTAAAATCAAGAACTATAGCATACTCTTTGAAAAATGCTTTATAATTTTAAATGCAAGACCTTTAAAATGTATAATATAATTGGAATCATGAAACCATGAAATCTTTTGCCTCATTCAAAAGCTTTTGCTTTTGTAAAATGGAACTAAAATCTCCAGAATCAGACCCCGGAACGAAATAAAAAGGTCGATGCGAAGACGACGTGCCCCACAGTAAAACTAGTAGGTACTTGTACGAAAAAAGGCCTGGAAAGATTTGGCTTCAACTTGAGATGTGCACTTGAATAAATAAACCAGATTTATTCGGGGAAGAGTTTGGGCGATATATAAAGCTTCAAATGAGTAGTTTCGACGAAACAAAAATAGGACGCTCGGCGTAAACATGTATGGCTTACAGGCAACTCTCTGATATTATCTAAGCTCTAACAAATGAAGAAAATATATCAGAAATAATGTAAGTACTCGAAGAAATCCAATATCAGAGCTCTAATCAATTTCTTATGACGAAACGCTTTCTTGTTTCGATAAATTAATCACACTTTGCTCTTTGTCGAAATTGGTTTTTCTATCTAGCTCTTACGGAAAATATTTATGTTACTCAAGTAGGTACCTACATATTCCTGACTAACTTTGATCATCGTGCCTTTAATACCAAGCTTCTTTCTAGTCGACGCTTCAACCTTTTTACCTGTTACTTAAAGGGTTCATAAGCACAGCATAAGAAGACATGTCAGTTGTCACTGATAGGTCCTTTTCTTCGTTTGGATTACAATAAACCTGTTATTTGAATTCGCCTGATTGAACATAATTAAAATACCATTCTACGAGTATATTTAATAGGCGATTTGAATAAAATTACGTTAAAGTTGTAAGTAGTTATTGAATTGAAACTATGACAGACTGCATCATTTCAGCTTGACCTATATTTATTTTGGGCAATGACTAAGCTCACAAAATCCTACATCCACAATCACTATTCTCTATTCTCTATTCAAACCACGTTATTACTTCACGTTAACAATCTAGGCGCATAAAAAAGACAATAATCGAAGTATTTCCATAAGACGTCTGCGTTTCCTTGGGGTGGGTCCTTATGAATTGATTTGTATTCAATCGGAGTGTATTCAAATCAGTTATTGTGTTCTTTGCGAAAGGGGACTGTGGTGTACTTGGGTAATATTTACGCAACGATCCAAAATTTAAGCTGAAACTTGAGCTTCCAATAAAAGTTGAATTGTACGGACCGATTTTTACTACTTTAGCAGGAGTGTAGTAAAAGTCTAAAGGATCTAAACTCGTGTTTCCCGTCTTTACAGCGTGAAATAAAATTATTCTTTATTCGTTTGAACTTCTCGGTTTCATAGCACCCACTTACTTTATTTACAATTTGCTGCTTCCTGTAAACTAAGGAATACTTTAATTATCATGGGAAAAGGAGTTTACCTACCTTGTGACAGCTAACTCTAAACTCTAGATGAAAAATTATTGATGCTTTGCAAATTCAATACAATCTTGCTGTCTGTTTATTTGAATAGCCACTTCGTGGTCTTCCAGTTTTAATAGAGGTGTTATTAAAGAAACGAGATCAATGAATTTCGAAAATTGATTTGATGTAGTGGTATTTTTTTATTACCACATTTAAATAATTAAAATTCTCTTATATCTTGCACCAACACCAGCCTTGCAAAGTTTACCAATACTTATTGTTTCTGAGAATTGGAATCTTAAAACAATATAAACAGTTAATTTCATTTCGAATCAAAACATTTTAACCAACCAATAAACACCGTAGTAGGTATAGTTTCTGAAAAATACCAAAAAATGTGTAATAACTAGGGAATTGCTTAGTGCAGAAACTTTAGGATTTTTCGGAACTTCATTTAAAAATCTGGTTTAGATGATGATTGTGTTGTTTACTAAAGAGGATAATTATAAGGACTGCTCAATATAAATACAACTGTTCCCCTGGGTTTGCTTTTAGCATAGGTATTCCATCAAACCATTTGCGGCAGATTAAACTAAACTAATGTTCTATGTAATGAACATCTAACGGTACTTATGAGAAATGGCCCATTTGATTATGATTTATTTTGATTAATTCTCACGTCGAAAATAAATCATCCATTAAATTATGAGTTCTATTTTATTGAATTTTGCACGTCATTAGTCAAATCCTGTTTACTTACGATTGTTTGATTTGCTGATCTAATTTAAATTCTGAATTTTGATATTTCTTTTGTCACGGTATCGGTTATCTCTGCATAAAAATATGCATGATTTTATATGAAATGCCTAATTTTTATATACCTACCTGATAATCCTCTTTATGGTTCCAAAATCATTGTGAGTTTGCATCCAGTTTTTATTATAGCTTTTCGGCCCTTTGCACTTGTGATGTTGGACGTTCCAAGCTGCGTATTTCTCATGTGACTGTATAATATTGTTCCAATCATGAGCTAAATGATGCCTATGTTGGATGTGTCCAGGGTCGGAGTCAGAAGAACCAGGGTTCCGAAACTTCGAATCCGGGGTTTGGTACATGGGATTACAGTAGAAAAGTACAGAAATTACTTATTATAACCCTATTCTTGCTTGCCAGTCCTTTATAGAGACTAGGCTATGTATAACGGCGCGATCTCATTGCGGCACATGCTGTGCAAGACCACGCGTTGCACTTTAGTTCCGTGTTGGGTTCGCTTGTTTGAAAACGTATCGTAACATGCGTTGTTGTGACACAATTATATTTCTATACTAATTTTATAATGAGGTAATATTGGTTTGTTTGAATTGTTTGTTTGATGGAGGTAATCTCCGAAACGACTGAGCCAATATAAAAAAAAATATCGATGTGTAGAATAGACTGTCGGGATAGTTATAGGCTATATTTTATAACGGTAGTTTTATTAGTAAACCCGTGCAAAGCCGGGTCGTGCTGCTAGCCACTTACATTCTCTTTCAAAGTGCAGCTTGACGCACGTGCGTCTTTCCGTGCCCAGCTGTCGAACCGCTCCTCTAGAGCCGGGTTGGGAAGAGTAGAATGACCAGTTCAACTCTGGATGCGTTCGCTCGATGCATTGCTGCAAATTGCGCGTTAAATTGATATTTATCGTGGTGCATAGCCGGCATGCGACTTGTCTGTGGAATGTTTGCGGTAATTGAGTCTATTTGATGTTACATTTGAGCAAATGCACGGAGAAAGCATGTTCCTAACTCTAACATACTGTTATAGATGTGAAAATATTTTACTGACTGGATGTAATTTATTTCTAACTGGATAATATGCTCTAGTTTCATTGAATAACCAAAAAGAATGTTTAGATTTGAGAACATGGGATTTGGTACCTACCTCCTTTCATTTTTAGTAAATTTGCAGGAAGGATTATTATTATCTTGCTACCACCCGATTAGGTACTAGAAGCTACCTATGAGTAGGTAGGTAGGTCAACGAGTCAGGATTCGTAGGTACTACGTGGTCACAAAATATGTGTGTGATCGTGGAGGCAATAACAGCTGAGTGCTTGCGTGCTCGAAGGTTATTGCCGGTTCTAGTTATAAAGTCGTTAAGCTATGACGGACCTTTTAGGCTTTCAGCCAACTTAAAAGCACCTCCGACATTTTACTCAGCGTTAAGAAACCTGTCTTATTGTTTTCTTGCTAGTTCTACTAAAATGCTTTGGTGAGTGTAGGTATTATCATAAAACTTAACAAACTACGAGCACGCTAGCGTGTAGTGAGATTATTTAATGTACAGTTTTAGTACTTCAAAAAATAACTTTAACCACACTTAGGTATTTCATTTATAAATGAAAAAACTTCGTGCGCGAGTCCGACTCTCACTTTGCTGATTTTTTGAAGTTAATAATTGAATGTTTGGTGTCGCTACAGCCATACATTACTTTCCACATGGACAGACCATGAAAATACCCGACAAACAAACCACTTCGGTATTCTCACAGTTCCGAAGCGCCGGCATCAATCACCGCGGCGGATCAATCGCAGATCGCTCCCTCTCAGCCTCTAATGTATTGGAAAATTGGATGCGTTGAGAGCCTTTTTGCAGCGAAGTAGGACAGAAGATAGATAATTCTTTATTGATTTCTGCAAACTAAAAAGTTTTGGTCTTTAGAAGTCTGTAAAGACCTAAGATGACCTATGATTATTTGAATCTAAATGTAAGGTAGAGCAAGTGCTCTACCTTACATTTAGATTCAAATAATCATTTCTAATTTTCAATCGTACGAAAACTATTAGCTCGTGCCATGTCGTCGATCCCCAGTATGGCCTCGACCACCATAATATCCTTCGTCAGCTTATCTCGATTTCGGGTATCTCCGATATGATGTCGTAACGTAACCCAAAGGAAGTTTCCTGCTGACGCGCACATTTTGAAATATTTTGGGAAACTTTCTTACCTCAGCGATATAGAAACGTTGATTCCAATTTTTGGCTTCAGGCCATGCCAATCTTTAGCACATCTGAGTACCTTCGCAAGTCGATTGGTACGACCTGAATTAAGTTTGACGGATTTGATTTAGTTTGCTATTTTAGGGAACCCTTTTCTGAACTCACTATTTTTTTTAACAATGGCACTAAAAAGAATTTGCTGATGTAAATTTTCCTATGACGCAGTCGATCGATCGATCGATGAGTGCGGGTTCGATTCTCGGCGTGGGACTGGTGTCCCTTGTCGTTACAAATTATTAACAAAAATGTATTTAGATACGTAAAATCTAAGAAGTAACTCACGAACTGTTTTAATACTCAGTTAAAACTCTATTTGGGAACCAGAACTATTGCACATGCAAGTGGCTTTGCCTGATGGTGTATGATGATCAACGGAAATTTATGAAAAGATACTGAAAATTGGATGTCAGCCCTTAGATTTGTTCTATCTAAGCTTAGTCTGATCTTTTTCGGGATTACTTCTTATCCAATTCCAGGACAGACATTTCATAGCTGGCACCTTCGGGCAACCTCTGAGGACGCTGAGTATTTAGTATGTAACTCGCGATGAGACACTCAATTGATGTTTCCGATTGAGTGAACAGACTCGGTGGAGCTGTTGTTACCGCTTGGGGAAATTTAAAAATGTTGAGTTGCTGTGTATATAGTGTGTTTAAAGTGGGTTTTGTAAGAAAAGTTTACTTTATTAAGGTATCCATGTATTCCAAGAAACCTCCGTTTTTGTAGGTAGGCATAAACTTTTTTCATTATATTTTCATTCAAATAGTTACTTATAAAACTCGCGTTGGGAAAACTAAACCATCTTTAGCGTCTCTTTTAGTCACCGTGTGGCACTCGGGGACTGCCGAGCTAAAGCTATTGCATGCCACCTAGAGGCGAGTTGCTGAACTAAAGTGACAGCGTTAGGTTTTTTCGTTACGGAATTTCTGGATTCGTCCTCCATGCTCAAGGCCCGCGATAGAAGCTATGCAATAGCTTAAAAGTTGTCACATTTTGTATTCCATTTGTATTATTGTAGTACAACTAAAAGCCTGAGGTGGACAACTTTATCAAGTTGTAGCATCTCCAAGAAGATATATCTCTGTATAGAAATCGAATCACATACTCCTTGATTTTGAAGGGACCACGAGTGGAATACGTAATGTGCCGGTGTCCTTCCAGACCCCATCCTTTGGGAATGCGGCCACCCTTCACCGTAATCGAAGATAGTGGCGTTTTATGAAACACATTACATCGAATGGCATGTAGGAGTTTGTTTTCAGCACATTTTTTATGACAACTTGGTGCGGGAGTTATTCTTTTGTTTTTGTATTTTTTGCTCCGGGCGGTTCTGTCTTGGTCACTTTCATATCGAGCTTCTTCCAGGAATCTTTGACAAGAAAATATTATTTTGTTTTACCAGGCTCGATCAACCAAAAATTGACATTCAGAATCGTTTGATGCATGACATTTGCTCAAATAATCATAAGAGGTGTTTAGATGCAAGTGCGTTAACACTTTTACAAAAAACGTATTTGTTCAAACAAAACCTCCCAAAACCTTATCAAAAAACGAAGCTTTAGCCAAACGTATCGTATAAGTACCATTGTATTAGGCATTACGTAACACGCCCAGGTTATCAGTAAACACTAATTCGGCTGCGGTAATTAACGCCTGGGCTTACGGGATCGGGTTATGGGTTTGCTCGGCGCAGATTAGTCGGGCTAGACAATAATCCCGAGGCGCGGCTCATTCAAACATTAACTTTGATATCTCGATACGTGAAGGTAATGTGTTCAGCTCGATTGAGCTTTACAGTAATGTCTACGTTACTTGATGTTTTGTTTTAATAAGCATTTTGTACGTGAGTTCTGTTTAATAAAGCCTTACCTATTATTCGGAAGACGACTATTTTTTCATAACTATTTATAAATCGCTAAACGACTGCTCTCTCTTGTCCCGGCTTTGTACGGTGTACTAATGAAAAAACCAAGATAAATATAGCCAATAAAATCATCCCGACAGTCCATTCTACACATCGATGATAGAATTTTTGATATCGGCTGAGTAGTTCCGGAGATTACCTCCGTCAAATAAACAAACCAACAAACAACTTTATAATATTAGTATAGAAAAAAGATCATTATCAGCATCTTAATAATTGATTGACCGAAACCGGCAAGGATGATTATTATTATTATTATTATCAGCATCTTAGCTTGTATTGACCCACATTGGGGCATAATACAGGTAAAGCCTACCTAACAGTTTAAAAAGAGATAAGCTTTGCTAAATTGTCAGGTTTCATAACGCACTCAGGAAATAATAATTCTAGGCAAAACCTAAAATCCATAGTCCGGTCGCAATCACATAAGCAATATCCTTATATATTTTCTTTTCCTTTCATTTATCCGCTCATACAGACGAATCCTATTATATTATTCACAGGCAATGCCATAAACAGCTTATTCATAGGCAAGTTACCAGTGTATTGACATAGTTTGAAGTTTGACGTCCCGTCCCATCCTGGTCAGACTATAACTTAATATTTCATACTCTAATCTCGTTGCTCGCATTTTATACAGCCCCTATAAAGCTGTTCCCTTTACGAGAAGCAAGGCTGGCTTTTTTCAACGTTTCTATGATTAAAGATTAATTATTCATTTTCATCAATCCAAAAGCTACTACAGAGAAATGCGAGCCTTTTTTTTTTGCTTTTGAAACACTCTGTATTCTAGATTTTATTTCTTGCTAGGATAGAGGATTAGCTTTCACCTGTAGCTTCGCTTGCTACTTTATAGCATAATGTACTTGAAATGGTTTTTTTCCTGTCTGCTCTTTTAGAGGGAGCTTAAGGGCGACAGTGAAAAGGTTAGGTAGGTAGGTAAATAACGTCCGAATACTGAAACGGCAAGTGGTGCTTATCTGTAACATATTTTGACTTTTTCATATTATTATTATTATATTATTATTATTATGAGCCCTCAATGTCCCACTGCTGGGCAAAGGCCTCCCCCCACTCCTTCCATTCATCTCTTTGCTGTATTATAAAGATATAAGTAAATATAATAATTAAGTATTAAAAAAGAACTTCCTTGACTGTTCCTTATTTAATTAGCGTTTGAGTATTCGGGAGTCGGAAAGGCAGAGTATTTTATTCATTTTTTAATCTCGACTAGTATTTTTAGTCTTCATACATAATCAAGTTTAAAAAAAATAAGTCCAAATAACGAGCATTTGGCACGCCGTTCAAGCTAAACGAGTCTGACCTACTTGTGACACTGCGAGTTGATTGTCTTTTGTGAGCTATATTTGAATGCTGAATCAAATCCTTCCTCAAATGTTCAGGTAAATTACAAGCTGTCATTTTGTTTTTTGCTTCGGATCGTAACCGATGAGAACATTTAAGAACCAGAGAAGGCAAGAGTGTGTTAGGACATTCCTCTGTATGTAAGTAGGTACTCACGTCTATATCGTGATATTTCATGTTGTGCCGCGGTATAAAATTAATTTGCTTAAGTTCTCTCTACCTTTTTTCAAAGCATTGTAAGTCACTGAATATTAGTGAATAATTGTAGAGTCCTTTGCCTGGTGATAAAAAACATACGAGTTTTAGATCAATCAAAAGCAATCTTTATTTACCACTCAAAATAATCGATATGCGAACACGAGTTGACATTTCCACAATGTTTCCTATCGCTTAACTTTGGACATTTTCGTCCACCTTCAGTGCGCTGTTGGACCACGGTTCTTTCTCGAATCTGCTCTCCAAAGCCGCAGGTCACGGAGCAAGGTGACCAGGGGCTCCATTCTGAGACGACGCAGTCATTCGCTAAAAACAAAAACAAATTGTCGAAACGAAGAATCCATTATTGCACGGCCGAATTTGAATCCCAAGACCTTCGAATCAAAAGTCGATAATCGTCGAGTATAGAAATACGTGGCACGACGATAATATCGCCGCGATTCTCTCGCTCGTGCAGACATAAACCTCACTTACGCTGTATCTTGTTCACGGCGTGATGTAGTCTTGACCTGAAATGCCTGGGCAGGTGCTTCCCCAGTCCCATCTTCCGTCCGTGAGCCACTGCCAGCACCACGTCATCCATGCTTTTCAATTCTTCACTAAACTCCTGTTCCGTTGTCGTTCTGAGGCAAAAGAAGACAACATAAGAATCCTTCTTTTTTTTTCCTATAAGAAACGCAAAAGTTTGTATGGATGTTTAAATTAATGTTCGTTACTTTTTTACACGTATGTAACTAAATGGATTTGTCTGAAACTAGAAAAACACATTGGTCCAGGTCATCCCTGGAATAACACATCTATATTTAAACACGTGGTTTCCACGCTCAGACTTTTCTTATTTTTTCTAGCTAGACAGAAAGTTTTTATTATATTTTTATAAAATTATACTTGTTGTGGCGGCATTTTTTTACTGCCATTTTTAGATCTGAGTCAACCAACATGCCACCCGCCAGTCGCCACACACCCCAAATGTTAAAATGGAAAACTGTGTCTGTATCGTCTATTGCTTGTGGCATTTATTTATTAGTTACTTAATAAGATAAAGAACATTTAGGGTCTTATTCATAAAACTTGACAATTTAATACAGGTTTTAAATTTTTTTTTCTTGTCACCCATATGTCAACGAAAAGAGATAGCAACAGATTTAATATGCGTTTTAGCTAATACAGGTTTAATACAGGTTTTAGGTCGAATATGCATAATGGGGTTAATGTAGGTACTGTAGGTGTAGGGCCATTTTTTTTCACAGCCCAATTTTCGATTTCTTTTTATCATAGAGCAAAGTCGTTGAAAGTAATTTTGTTTGAATCTGACATTCAAATATCTCTAAAGTGAAACATGTTTCGACTAAGAAATTCTGAACCAATACAAAATGATAATTTTAACAGAATCAGGGAACGCGATGAATATTAATGTGTGATAAAATTGAACTCTTTGATGGCCTCAAAGAAGTACATTACATTTCAAATATGTTTATTGGTAAAAAGGTAACTTTTATTTTCAAATAAAGTTTTTTCACATATATTTTAGTTTAGTAAGGCACTAGTGGCGATTCTGATGTCGCTAAGACCTAACTAAAGAAGTTACCGTCCGATTAAATAAATAAAAATAAATAAATATCCTTGGACATTCCACACAGTGTCATCTAGTCCCAAGGTAAGCAATTTAATGCTTGTGTTATGGTAACCAGATGACTGATATAATACATAGATACATTTTTTTTGTAAATACATACACATTATAGATAGAAAACACCCAGACACGGAACAAATATCTGCAGAACATACAAATATTTGTCCCGTAGCGGGGATCGAACCCGCAACCTCGGCACTTCAGCCGGGCGTTCGCCCAACTGCGCCACAGAGGTCGCGCCACGAGGATTTAAGTTGTGGTAGCATTTAACTTACGTCGTGGTAGCAGGTGTTGTTACCACAACAACGTGGTCATCCGGCAAGTTCGGTCGAGGTGTACCAAAAGGCTCTTCTTCTAAATCCGTCAGTTGGTCAATATAGTTCTTAGTAGTTAATTCTTCACTGTCTTCATATTTTGTGTCGAAGTACGCTCTGCGTTTTGGTTTGCCTTTACGTTGGTCTTTTGCTTTGAGTTTTGTAAGCATGTCCTTACGCGCTAGATTGTTGAGCTCTATGGTCGAGTATTCTTTCATCTGAAATCAATCATAATCTAATCATTTTATGAATTGGCCACAGCTCATAGAAAATTACTTCAACAAGGTGATGTTTTACAACAACGTCCTCAAAAAAATGGACAATTTCAAAGATAATGTAACACTTCACAATTTCGAATCGTCTTTTGTTCCGATATTATATTATACAGGTTGTAATTTATTTTGTAATGCTCTGCAACAAAAAATATGATACTGAAAATGACAAAAGTTCGAAGGAACTTTCAAAGATTTGCATGGTAAATTATTTAAGAATTCAGCAGAGTCAATGTAATATTAGATGCTTTCATTAACAGTTGCCATTACCGAGAACCGGTGTAATGTTATAATTATGTTAATATCATTAGCGTACCTAGTTGTTTTTACTCTCTATTAAACAACCATTTCTCCAGATGGGCTCTTAAGTGGTTCATTTAATTGTTTTAGGAATAATAGCTACTTCAGAGGATCGTAAGTGTGATTCTGTTACGATTTCATGGTATTGTCCTACTAATACAATAAATGGGATACTTTGTGACTACGGATGTATGGATGGATAAATGTTTGTTACTCCTTCACGCTCATGATGCTTCCTTTAGATGAATGAAATTTGGTACGAGGATAGCTTAAGTAACACATAGGATACTTTGTTCTCGGTATTCTTACGGAACATGGACTTTTCAATACCGTAGAGTAAGTCTAAGTAAGTCTAAGTAGATCAAAACAGTTAGGAGTAAGTCAAACCTTCGTGAACTCCACTCTAGCAATAGCCGGGAGTTCCCTCAAGTTCGGATAGTAGAAGCCGGCCGCAGGATGAGCTGGTCTCCTCGGTGTGTGCTTGCTGACTGCATCAGGTGGTGACGTCACCCAGTGGGGTGCTGTGAAGGTTAGTCCACTTTCAGCTCCGGCGTCTAACGGTTCCAACTGTAATAGATAAGTAAAGAAATAAATAAATAAATATCCTTGGACATTCCAAGCTAAGCAACTTAATGCTTGTGTGATGGTATTCGGATGACTGATAATTATATTATTTAGATATATTTTTTTTAAATACAAACACATTATAGATAGAAAACACCCAGACACGGAACATATATCTGCAGAACATTCAAAAATTTGTCCCGTAGCGGGGATTGAAACCGCAACCTCAGCGTCTCAGGCGGGCCTTCGCCCACTGCGCCACAGAGCTCGTCTCAAGAAATGAAAAATATGTTAGCTTCTGACTATTACCCTCTCATTTGAGGATCATCGTAACGTAACGTAATCAATCGTTGCCGGTTAATTACCGAAAGTATAGAGTATAGACTTACATCCAGGCTAATCTGATCCACCCACGTGGAATCCACGCACAAGTTCAAGCTATCCACTCCGATGAACCAGTCTGGAGACGGTATCATTCGGCTCATTAGGGATACCTAAAATAAAAAGATGTTGACAGAATCAGTAGGTATTTGTCGCCATTTTAATTGTCAGAGGGCTATAATACCAGATTTTGTTTGTTTTGTTTTCTATGATCACATGGTCGAATGGTCAATGGTGGTTAAAATGCCGTATTTATTGACAAAAAAAAAATTAACTGTCGCGACTTGGTACTTAATTAAAAGGTAAATATTATCGGGACTTAATCGCTACCACTACTCGTGACCATGGTGACTGTAACGTCATCAAAACGTCGAGGACTCCAGGTAAATAAAATGATTTTTATACGCGATTAAGTCATGATAATTTTTATAAATTATAACAATAAAGGGTATTTTTGACTTATAACAATAAAGGGTATTTTTGACTTACGAAACTATGAGTTCCGTCAACCAGCACCAAATTCTCCGTGCTCCCCTCTCCGCTGGGCACGGCTGGTGCTGAGAACTGATCATACACCTTCGGCTCCTCATCGCCTTGCTTCACCAGCTCGTCCACGGCTCCACGCTGCGCGAAGTTGCGGACGGATGGACTGGAGACTTCGCCGACGCGGTACAGAGCGTAGGAGATGTTGTGTGATTGACCTGAAATATTACATTACTGACTGATAGATTATTTTCTGTGTGGCTGTATTTCTGTCTTAATGCCAATATGCCCTGTCCTGCTAATCTGGGATTTTGCTATTCCATTAAAATAATTTTGCATTAAAACTCCAGAATTACAAAATCCTCGAATTAGGAGGGAATATAGGTTACCTACATCATTCTGTCAACACACCTGCATACCAATACACCTGCTATAAGGTAACTCCTGACAGCAGTCGAATTATTGCAAGCAGCCAAGCAGATAGTCCTAAGAAAATTCAGTTCATAAAGGTACCTGCTTACCAAGTTCAATAGGCACAAGCAATATACGGTACCTAAGGAAACGGCCCATCCAAGCGTCTCAATATCGTCTGCTGGACTGTTCCCAACCGCACCCATATTAATCCTGTTAGTTTAATATGAGCAAAAACGTCGAAAAAATTGGTAGGGCTATCAAAGGTACATTTTCGAAGCACAAATTCAGGAAACCATGTACTGTGAATGTCGCTACTAGTTTATTTATTCGATGACTCACCCCTGAATACTGAAATTCTACTTACATATTTTGGAGCTAACCGTTTGAGACCATATATTTATATTTTTTTTTTTTAATTTTCAGTTTGAAGAAAAAACATACTACGAGTACACCAACAATTTATGAAATTTAAAAAACACGTCATGTAAATTATTATGATCACGACTATTTTTTAAGTATCTACCAAGATGCGGAAAATTTGAATTTAAGAAAATCTTTTAAAACTGAAAATAAAATTTTGATAAATTATACAAATAGTTCTAGTTTAATTTTGTATCTACAACTAGGTACCTACTTATATAAATATGTAGTAGGTAGGTAAATACTTTTGTTTCTATAAATATCTAAATGTTTATTAATTAGCTACGTCTGCATGACTGTGAATAGAAATCTAAAATCTTAGGAATACCCCAGCACCTTACCTGTACGTTAGCCTTTATCGAAGCATTTTATAGGCCATTTGGTTCAGAATAACCCGTGCGATATGCAAATAAAGCAATTTCTTACCCACCTTTATGTTGGTTTTATTGTAATTATTAAACACTGCCCTACTATCCAAGCTTATATGAAGCTTGAATTAATTTTATAGGCAGGTAAGTAGTTAGACACTAATATTCACCATCTGTGGCTCAGTGGGCGAAGGCCCGCCTGAGACGTGGAGGTTGCGGGTCAAGCCACGAAAAGATAAGAAAAGAGTAAAGATTTTAAAATTTATGAAAAATTAAATAAATCGAACCCGCAACCTCCGCGTCTCGGCCGGGCCTTTGCCCACTGCGGCTTAGAGGTCTTCAAAATTATCTAATCTAATCTAATCCCACAAATCTAATCCCACTGCTAGGCAAAGGCTTTCCTTCCTTTTTTTCATTTGCCACGGTGCGGTGTGTAGGGCTTCTGTCGGCGAGCTAGAGGAACAGCTGTAAATTTCGTCATGCCAGCTTAGCCTGGGCCGACCACGAGGCCACTTGACGCTTAGGGGTGGGACTCACTCAGTGGTAACCTTAGCCCACAATTCAAGCCTCAGAATAAATCTACACTATCTACATCTACATCTACACTATCTGCACTTCTGCACTATATTATAAAGAGGAAAACTTTGTTTGTTTGTTTGTTTGTTTGTTTGTTTGTTTGTTTGGTTGTAATGAATAGGCTCAAAAACTACTGGACCGATTTTAAAAATTCTTTCACCATTCGAAAGCTACATTATCCACGAGTGACATAGGCTACTTTTTATCCCGATATTCCCGCGGGAACGGGACTTACGTGGGTGAAACCGCGTGGCGCAGCTAGTTGTGAATAATTTTAAAACATTTGACACCATGTCATCTCCTACAAATGACTCAGCCTATTGACATTATAAAAGTTCAACGACCTGAAACTGACCTATAAATAGACGCGATGTGTCTTATGAAATCTCGTAAATAGATCTTCAGAATGTTTGCTCCATTGATACAACTTTCTTGACGACTTGATTTATTGAGGGACGTCTATTGCTTTCATTGAAATAAAGTTGTTATTGTGACATTTTCTTCATAGAACTTTGTAAGTCATAATAGAGAAGTTACAGGAAAAGTTCTTGTTAGAAGTGTTTTTTACCTTGTATTTAGGTTTATTAGGTTCTTATTTTTTTACAAAATTTGTCGTTAACTAAACTTAATCTTGGTGACTTCAAGATTTTAAGGCTTTATCAGATAAACTTGAATGTATTTAGCGACTTTGTTTCCTGCGATGTAGGTAAGTTCTCTACCTATATTGTTTCATTATTGGATATTTTTATTCAGTTTATTGGTTTAATTTTCGTTTCGATTAATTTTCACAAAGGTTTCCAGAAGAACTAGTAGGTTCTATAAAAACTATAAGAGTTACGTAGTTCTCATAAAATAATTCTATAAATAGTGATAAATTATACCATTTATCTCATGAGATAAAGTAGAAAAAATACGCTCCGACAAGTTGTTTTGCCAAACATATTTGTCGGCCTAAAATAACAAAGTGTTTTCCTGTGGTTCAGACTATAATACTTTGAGGTTTGTTTTATTACATTTTTATGAAATGTGAGGTCCGGTTCATGATATTATTTGAGATATGGATTAGTAAATATAGGTACCTATTTAATAGAAGATTTTTTACTATTTGTATTATTGTGATGTGCAATATTGAACAGTAAAAGTAAACTCTAAAGTGGCCTGTCTAAAAGCTCTTTTATCAGGAAAGCAGCCACAAAACGTCACTTAGTCGTTACGAGATAAAAGAACCTAAGGGACTCCTTTGTTTTCCCTCTCATTGTTGCCGGGGATTTGATTAGTTAAGTTCTTCCGGACATTGTGAAAATGCTCGAGTTTTTCTGTAATTTTACCCAGAATCCTTACAATTTTAATATTTTTCTGTCTACCTTTTGTCAGTCTTAAAATAAGCCGTAGAGGCGTGGTTTTGAATACTATTCGTTTCACTTCGCAATAATAATTTTAATAAAGCTTAGGTATATACCCTATCTTGATTATTTAAATGGCTCTGCTCGATTTGCGAGATATGTAGGTACAGTTAATGTAGGTATAAATTGTATTTGAAAGTAGGTAAATATCCCATTCTTAACTAATGTTTGAAAATAGATCCGAATGTATGTTTGTTATAATAATTGAATTACTTACCTATCTATTTGTTATTATTATACTACTGGTAATTATTATATTTTTTTACATAAATCTATAAAAGTAGCTTCAATAAAAATAAAGCGCTTGTCCAAACATGTATGTTTATAGCATGTCTTTTGTTTTGTCGACTGACAATGTCTTTGTTTTCTTCCATTCAACACATTAGATCGCTGATAAAAGAAGAAAAATAAGGCTATAAAACGTACCGAAAACTTGTGACCATTGAGCCTTGGGCCGATACAGAGGGTAGTTTTTAGGAAATCGTTCTTCGCTCCATAACATGCGAAGAGACACCTTGTACACCGCCACATCATCAACGTCACATCCTGAAGCCAGCGCAATTAGCACAAAAAACAATATGGCGGCCATTCTCTTCCAAACCGTCATCGCGAACACACGCACGAACACCAAACTAACGGAACGGAAGTTTTACTGTTATTCTGATTAAAACTTATTATATTTCATTTAGAATCTTTCCGCGTGCGTGCAACTACTCTGAAGAGATGCGGTGGACTTTTCTATTTTGGATTCCCGTCGCTTTCGAGACAGAAATAAACACACCGGGCTGATCTGTACGCGGGACGACTTCTTGTGTTTTATTTATATTGACTGGAGTTTTCGTGCATTTTGAACACGAGTTTTGAAGATGCACCAGTGACCTGATTCGTGAATAATGTAGAAAGAAAAATAAGATTTGGAGCACGAAAGCGAAGCATTCTTTTGTAGCATTTGGTCGTAAACTAATGCCGTAGAATATGTACCTACTTGCTAGAACTCAGCTGCGTTTCTTTAGTAAATCATATTTGTGATTGTCTAGATAGTGTGTATTTTTGTATATTAAGTAAGTTCGTATTTCATAAAATGACCCTTGCATTTTGACGATTGAAGTTTGAAATTGTACGAGTGGTTTGGGTTTGGACAAATCTTAAATTGAGACTTAGGTAGGTACATACTTATCTTACCTGTTTAATATTATTATAAGAACCGTTGATTGGAGACATACGTAATGTGCGTTAAGAAATCACTTTTATCAGTACACATTGGTCTAAACTATACATTCGCATTTAAAAGCTAGGATACATTACACCTAGACTAAAACGTGCCGTTCGTATTTGCGTTTAAGCTCCATAGAGTCGGCTGCAAGGTGTCTGCACATATTTATTTAACGAGTTATCCGCTCCGCACACGCTACAGCTGTTTGGACTCTTCTGTTTTACTTGTTGGTTTGCTCCAATGGTTTACATCAACGAGGGTGTTGTCTAACTTTTATCAAGTTTCTTTATTAAACTATGACGATTTTTTATGAAATAAATAAAATGAAATATGATCACGACTATATCCCAACAGTAGACATTTATTATTTTAGGTCTATAGGTAATCTTTAGCTCCTTTTGAAGACGTCTAAGGGGGTAGTCAGAGGTAAGTCCAAATACATAGGTATTTGGTACAATGCCCTTTGCCGTTAACTTTCCATGTAACAGGACGATTTTTATATTTAGCATTATTGACGTAGGTTGGTTGTAAACGAAATTATATCAAGGCTTAAACTAAGATGATTGTTTAGCCTGAGAATCAAAACCAACTCATATTTAAATTGAAAAGCCCACGTTCCTCCCGCGCAAACCCACGCTAATTTTCAGATAGCAATGTATTCACAAAGTCTCTAACTTCAGTTTTTGCTAAATCCCTTTGATAAGTTTGCAAAGCCACACCGACTGAGCTATGGGCTGAAGACAAAGGTAACCCGGCTTTAAACAGCCCTTAAGGATTAATCGTTCAATCAATTTCGCACAAACATCAACTCAGACATCCCATGTTATGACAAAGATTAGATGTGGAGTAGACAAGTCATCTTCCATACAATATTGTTAAGTCCTTCTATACAATAAACGCCATTTGTTACTAAAACTTGAAAATGGCTGGACCAATTTGACTAATCTTGAGCTTGTAATATTTATGTTCAGAGAAGGTTTAAACGATGAGAAAAAGTGTGAAAACTTCGCTTTTTACTGTGACAAAATAGGTAATGATAATAATGGTGGTGGTTAGTCCATACTAAAATGTACTCCCTCTAGGTCATAGGCCCTATCATAGGTCATTATCCTATGCCGGACCTTCATTCACACAGGTTAAAACGGCCCTGCTATCAAATACTACACTATTTCTGAATGTAAATGTATTAAGTATTTTTTACTTCTAAGTCCCTGTAGGTACTTAAAACATCTTTAGGTCTCTTATGTGCTTGCAAGTATTCCAAGTATCCTGAGAGTGTGTAACACAAACATGTATAGGCTTTGGCAAGGTTTTACACGCATAAAACCTTGTTTCATTTATATTTTCTGAATAATTTTTATGAGCCCTGTCAAATCTTATACCCACTATTCTATCAGGCGTCTCAAGTGTCCTGTCGCATTATAAGATAGTTTGCCAAACTTCGGGTTAAACTTCGGGTTTGAGATGTACACTCGTTATCCCTCGCGTCCTCTATGCTACATATTAGAGGAAACACGTGTAAATTAAACCACTGGAATTTGGCAAAATGTGATTGTAAAAAAAATTTCATAGGTTACCTACATGGATAGCAACAATTCATTTTATATAGAAGACGATTGTATTTTTTGAAGAGAAGAAAAACATAAATCACTAGGTTACATAGTATAAAACAAAGTCGCTTTCTCTGTCCTTATCTACATAATAAGCTTTACCTATGCTTAAATCTTTAAAACTACGCAACTGATTCTGATGCGGTTTTTTTAATAGATAGAGTGATTTAAGATGTAGGTTTATAATTATAATTATTGGACCCGTGCGAAACCGAGGCGGGTCGCTAGTAATAAATAAAACAGAAATAATTGGGACTTTATGCATACTTACCTACTTAAATAATATAACCTACTTTATCATTTACGTGTAATTACTTTATTATTAAATCTATAGTTGCAAACTAGCATAGCACTCATTGGGTTTGGTTATTTCTCCACCCTTTTACTTACTTCACTAAACTTAGTAACTTATTGTACTAGACCTAAGAGCCTGTCCAGAAAGCGCGATTTACGCGCGTGTCAACTCGCGCGTAAGCACTCGCGCGTTCTCGAGATACTAGAGCTACCATACATCCCGTCCAGAGACCCGTTTTACGCGCGTGTGAGGTAACGCGCGAGGACATCTGGACGGGATGTATGTAGCTCTAGTATCTGGAGAACGCGCGAGTGCTTACGCGCGAGTTGACACGCGCGTAAATCGCGCTTTCTGGACAGGCTCTAACA
Organism: Xanthorhoe spadicearia; assembly: GCA_947086425.1. Taxonomy (NCBI): domain Eukaryota; kingdom Metazoa; phylum Arthropoda; class Insecta; order Lepidoptera; family Geometridae; genus Xanthorhoe; species Xanthorhoe spadicearia. Next base: position 8,984,586 of record OX352202.1, on the reverse strand, counting down.
AGTACTTTACCATAATATAAATATCATGGTGCGTCAGTCAGAAACAATTCTCGTTTTGATTGCGATAGACACCATTTTATAACTAATTTGTCATGCTGACCACTTTATTTGTCATGCTGACAACTTTTTGTCATGCTGACTACTTTATTTGTCATGCTGACAACTTTATTTATCACACTTTCCTAATCTACGTACCTCATAATTATCGGAACGAAACCCGGCTTTGCCCGACACAAATATTTCTCAATAATTTTATTTATTTAATATTTCTTACTACAAAATCAGCTTAAAATATTTACTAACCTTACTTTATTAGGCATATTGACTTTATTAAAAAAATAGGTGATCTTACTAATATTATATGGAAATTATGAATATTTATATTACAATAAGTTCTTATAGGTTTTAGTTAAATATACCTAGGTATTAGGTAATTATGCTTCCAAAAATGCACTCACAAAAGTGAATAAACTATTCTCAAAGTTACTGCATTGTTTTTGATAGCAGAATGTACAAACAGACAATCGCAGCAAGGTTTTATATAGCTACATAGTACTTTAATCATGCGATGAGTTTGGTGTGTAAAAAGTAGATATAAAGAGGCAGAGAAGCAGGGCTTTACGATCACTTGGACTAGCGTCAGTCATTAGTGATTGGTTAGCTTCACTACATCGCTTGAGTTTATGTACAATATACCGTCGTGAAGTGATCAAACATGAGTTTCTCAAACAAAGTTGTAATAGTCACTGGCGGTAGCTCCGGTATTGGTGCTGGTATTGCCCTAGCTTTCGCCAAAGAAAATGCTAACGTTGCCATCGTCGGCAGAAACGAAGTCAAACTCAAGGACGTCGCAGATCAGATGAGCAAGGTCGGTAAAGCACCTCTCATCATCAGAGCCGACGTTGCCACAGATGACATAAATACCATAGTCAAGAAAACTGTTGAGAAATTCGGAAAATTGGATATCCTTATCAACAACGCAGGGATACTGAGAATAGCCGAAATAGGGGCTAAGGATCTTGTGCAAGTATTCGATGAGGTGGTGAACACTAATCTTCGTTCAGTGGTTGCGCTTACAAACTTAGCTTATCCTTACCTCGTGGAATCAAAAGGTAACATAGTGAACATCTCGAGCGTGGCGGGATCAGCTACAATAAGTAAATTTGGTAATGGAAGTGCGTCATACAGCTTGTCCAAAGCTGCGTTAGATCATTTCTCCCGAGTTGCTGCTATGGAGTTTGCGTCGAAGGGAGTACGAGTGAACATAGTGAGCCCCGGTGTAGTAAAGACATCAATTGTCTCTGATTCAAATTTCTCTTGGGAGAACGTGAAGCAGCTGACGGCGTTGGGAATCGTCAGCCAGCCAAAGGAAGTTGCAGATTTAGTACTGTACCTGGCAGGTGACAAGGCGAGATCTATGACTGGCAGTAATTATATGATTGACGCTGGTATGCTTATTACATAGATTTAGGTTAATGCTCCTAATTCATTTAATTTGTTGTAAAAAGAACATGACAGTCGTACAAGTACGACATAACGTTGTCTTCTATTTAATACGTTTGCCTAAACAAACAGTAGAATGTTCTACTGTTTGTTTGTTTAGACAATCTTTGTAACATTTCGAAAAATTGTGACATAAGCAAACTCTAACAACTCTTTGTTACTATGAATGGATCGAACCGGAGTCGAACATAATGATAAACTATTTTGTTTAATTAACCTATATTTGTAGTAAGTACATAATAATGTTATTATGTAATGTGTACTTATTGGTGTAAGTGTATTATACTTACACCAATAAGTGGTCAGACAAATTAAATATTCAACTAATTATATAGCCAGATTCCAGATTGATGTAAGACTAAAAAATGAAACTCCTTGGACATTCCAAAAAACCACAGCTTCATTAGCCCGCTAGAAATTGAACGTCTGTTTTGTGGTAGCCACACATTGTGGTACTACTTACATTATAATACATTATTGTAACATTTCATAAAACAAGCCGTGTTGGCCCAGTGGATTGGTACTTCGACTTTCATTCCGAAGGTCGTGGGATCGAATCCGGCCGTGCATCAATGAACTTTTCGTATCGAAAAATTTAAATGCGCTTTAACACGAGCTTTAAACGGTGAAGGAAAACATCGTGAGGAAACCAGTTAGCTTTCTAGCAGCGTCGATGGGCTTGCAACCTGTCACGTATGGAAAGTTAACTTCTGCAAAAAGTGGGCATGTACCGAATATAATATTTGGACATACCTCTGACTACCCCATTAGACATCTTCAAAGGATCTAAAGAATTACATAAAGATCTCTAAGAAATGTCTACCGCTCCCTGGGATACAGTCGTGATCATATTTAATTTTTTTTTTTTTTTTCATAAAACAGAAAATACCTAGACTTGAGACAAATCATATTATAAAGGAAAGGGTGGTTCAATGTGACTGTTTCTCCCTTACATACCTATATCGGGCGGGGCTTGTGTCCTTTCTAAAGTACATGCTTTGACAGACGGAATTTGGGGTACGAGTTTTGTTTAGATTAATTAACATAGTTATAAAATTGTCTGACGCATGTGTACAAGATTAAGGGCTTGTTCGTCCCTTGGTTAGGGCGGAATTTGAAATGTCCCACTTATGTATACAATAGTATACATTAGTGTTGGGTCCCATGAATAGTTTACCCGAAAATGTTTGTTGTTTTAATGTTACATGCTGCTATGAGGACTATTAAGCTAAATAGATTTTTTTAAAGGGTTTTATCGGGTTTTTGCTTAATTTCTTTACTTACTATTTTTAAGTTATTTTTATAAATGCACTCTGTATTTTTTGTACTGAATAAAAAACTTTTGTACTTTTATACTTACTTTTATTTTTATAGATGTTTATTTTGGTGCAATAGAGTATAAAGTACCTACTAGGTGATTTATACCTACGCCTACGGGTAGAACAGGTGGCAACACCAATTTTATTTTTAAAGCAAATAAGTATACACGACATGGGGCTCTCATTTTTCTGAAAGTTTCAACTTGTTCTGAGTCGACGTACCGCCGCAAAGTTGACCTAAGAAGTATTTTGTGTGCAATTATTGTTGCATTAGGTATACTTACGTTAGTCAAAACTCGTTTTGAAAATTGAGTTTGCTAATACGAGTATAAATACAGCTCTTAAATGATTTGTCATGCTGACTTTAAATTATGATAAGTACTTACCTACCTAACTAACATCGGAGCGCCAAACTCGGCTTTGCACGACTCAAATAATTTCTGGTTTTATTTAGATTTCTAATTTATTCAGTTATATCTTCCTACGTTAAGCAAAATCAGTCGACTATTAGTTAAGTAGGTAACAATGTAAAAGGTAGATAATTTATGTATCAAGATATCGGTCATCTGGTTACCATAACACAAGCATTAAGTTGCTTAACTTGGGACTATGTGACGATGTCTGAAATGTCCAAAAAAATTTATGAAAACTACAACACTAAAAAGTATTCTCAAAAATTAGCCATTTATAGTCATTTATAGTCATTTATTTGTAAACACCTTTACACTTTTATTTAATTATTAGTTGATATTTTTTAAAGTATTCATTAGTTTTGCGATTATTTACAAACTGTTGCATGTTAACATTTGACCATAATCAAAATGTTATTTGTTTAAATAGATTATGTATGTAACTTGGTAGTAAAACAAAAAAGTAACAAAACATTTAGGTAGGTACTGCGTGCGATATTTATTTAAATAAAAACTCAAAGTACTATGCGTTTGCCACCTTTTATTACCTACGTTGAACAAAGGAATAAAATAAAGATTGTTGCGTTTGCGATACCTTTATTAAACTTTTTTTTAATACCTCTAGAAATGTAATAAGAATAGAAAGCTATTAACAGTTTCTCAAGTAAACTGCAGATTTTTAGATGTTGATAATATTTTGAAAACTGTTAGCTTAATATTAAGGATTCTAGAAACAAAATCGTAAAAAATGTTCGATTGTTATCCTTCCTTAGCCTCAGTAGCCCTAATGAAAACAGCCAAGTACGAGAAGAAGGACTTTTTAAACAACATTAAACACTAGGTTTTTTTTAACTGACCTATCATTGTCCCACTGCTGGGCAAAGGTCTTCCCCTTCAGCCTCCACTCTTCGCGATCCAAGGCTACGGTTTGCCAGTAAACACTAGTATGAATTAAACATACTAAACATACTTACACAAACAAAAAACGACATAAAAAATGATGTTTGTTGTATGGGAACTTCCTATGTTTTTATTATACTTACTACACTTTGAGGACGCATTAAGTTGCTGTCTGAACAATAAAACGGCACTTGTTAGCTGTCTGTTAACCTTTAAAATACAATTAATGAGTCCTAGTTATAAATTTAGTTAACAAGATAACCACAATCAATTAAATAGTCACTGCCAGTGATAGATCTCGCCTTGTCACTCGCCAAGTACAGAACCAATTCAGCAATGTCCTTCGGTTGGCTGACGATTTTCAGTGCTGTCATCTGCTTTACGTCATCCCATGTAAAATTTGGATCATCCAGAATGGGTGTCTCTACCGGACCAGGGCTTACTGTGTTCACTCGGACTCCCTTCGGTGCAAGTTCTGCAGCAGCGATTCGTGAGTACTGATTCATCCCAGCTTTGGACGCGCAGTAAGCACTCGCACTACCAAAACCCTTTGTTGTTGATCCTGCTATACTTGAAATGTTCACTATGTTACCTTTTGATTCCACAAGGTAAGGGTAAGCTAAGCTTGTAAGCACAACCACTGGACGAAGATTTGTGTTAATCACTTCATCAAAAACTTGCACATGGTTTTCTTTCGATATGTTCGCATTTCTCAGAATTCCTGCGTTGTTGACGAGGATATCCAATTTTCCGAATTTCTCTATAGTTTTCTTGACGATGGTATTGATGTCTTCTGTGGCAACGTCGGCTCTGATAATGAGAGGTGCTTTACCGACCTTGCTTACCTGATCTGCGACGTCCTTAAGTTTGGCTTCGCTTCTTCCAACGATGGCAACGTTAGCATTTTCTCTGGCAAAAGCGAGAGCGATACCAGCTCCAATACCGGAGCTACCACCGGTGACTATTACAACTTTGTTTGAGAAACTCATGTTTGGTTACTTCACCACAATTCCTATGTGACAAAATTCTGATATTGTGAATTTGTGAACTAGTCGATCGCTAATAAGCTACTACTCGTTTCGTCGCTCTAAACGTACTGGCTCGCTAATCATGTTTTCTGTTTTATATAGGCATGTATGATTTTTTATCGTACAACAAAAACATTGTACCTACCTAAACAATAGATATAATGACCGGTCCGTTTGTCTGAGACCGGACCATAATTATACGCACTGGAGGAGACGGAGGTAGTGTTTCAGTATTCGAGCATTAGATAAAGTCAAAACCGTTTAAAGTTTTATCTTTCCAACATCAAAACAAATAAATTATTTTGATTTATTTTTCCAAATAAAACAACATTCAATTTCAATTTCAAAAATTCTTTATTTATCAATAACTTATGTACTAGTACAATTTCCAGTGTAGATTTAATCCTAGAACGTACAATAGAAATTAAAAACATTTATTAAGCTTAGGTTATCAAAATATTTAAAATAAATCTGGTTTGTAGCTTTATAGGTACCTATTACGTACGTACGAACGAACGTAATAGGTACCTACCTGGCGCAACTTTTGGGTAGGTAAACATAGTATTAAGAAACATGCAAGCTTTAGTGTAGCATTACATTTAACAAATCGTAAATAAGTATTAAGTACTTATTACTTAATGGCGAAGAAACCAATTGTACTCGTAGATAATTCCTACGTTTCTTGTAGGATCTTTTAATAATTAAGTAGGTAGGTATACCAGTGTTATCTAAAGAATTGAAGCAAGTAAGTAGGAATACTACTTCAATTAAGTAGATAGATTTGGCTGGTCAACTCACTATTAGGATGAAAGATGATTAATATGAATAGAAATGGGTGGGTAGTTAGTTAAAATTATAAATGAGCAGCAGGAACAAAAGAATCGTCCGCAGTGGCAACTACTCACACAGGCGCGCACGGCACAGTCAGAGCACACTGCGCACGCGCTACTCGGCCTATATCCCAAGATAATAAGGAGGAGTATCGCGCGCGCTGTCGGCGAAGCACGGGCACACGCCTGCACTAGCAAGTGTGCGTTGTTTACTCATCGCACTCAAGAAACAAGTGATGGGGTAACTTGTATCGATTGTATTTGTCGATGTAGGATAAGGTTTTCTTTCTAGTTCTGCAAAGTTTGTTAATATATTTATTTTTACTATTAGGATTATTAAATAGAAAGAATGATTTGGATAATTTGTAAATAAATTCTTTTAATGTAGGAAATTTAATTTGAGTATGTAATTTAAGTAGGTTCGTGCGAAACGGCGTATTGAAGGCATATTTTAGGGCTTTATTTTGAATAACCTGTAGGGTTTTAATATTAGTTGGACATGTGCTGCTCCAGACTGGGCAAGCGTAGGTAATACAGGGGCGTACTAAGGTCTGGTAAATTCGAAGTTTTGTGTGACTGCTAAGGCAAGATTTTCTGTTGAGGATAGGACTAAGGACATTAAAAAATACCAATAAGTAATATTGACCAACAACTCTGTTTTTTTCCTAGAATCTTTAGTTCCACTGCTGGGTTGGTTTGGTCTCTCCCAAACTTTTCCGACCAGCACTATGCTTGACTGTAACCAGCCTTCACGAAAAAAAAATGGTTTGTAGAAATTAGTTAAATAGCCTAGTGATACCTATTAACTTAAATAGGTAATAATAACGAAGGTGAGTATCTACTGAGAATTTGTGTCGACTATCCTTAAATAATTTCCACTCAGAAAATAGGTTAAATAATATTAGTCTTTGAAGAGACTATAAACGTTGTACTACTAGCATTACTTTATGTGTAGATACCTATTATATACAAATGAAGAATTTAAGCTATAATCATCTCCGTTGGTCGATCGAAGATGACTCTAGTTTACAAGAAAACCACAATCAATTAAATAGTCACTGCCAGTGATAGATCTCGCCTTGTCACTCGCCAGGTACAGAACCAATTCAGCAATGTCCTTCGGTTGGCTGACGATTTTCAGTGCTGTTATCTGCTTTACGTCATCCCACGTAATATTTGGATCATTCAAAATGGGTGTCTGTACCGGACCAGGGCTTACTGTGTTCACTCGGACTCCCTTCGGCGCAAGTTCTGCAGCAGCGATTCGTGAGTACTGATTCAACCCAGCTTTGGACGCGCAGTATGCACTCCCACTACCAAAACCCTTTGTTGCTGATCCTGCTACACTTGAAATGTTCACTATGTTACCTTTTGATTCCACAAGGTAAGGGTAAGCTAAGCTTGTAAGCACAACAACTGGACGAAGATTTGTGTTAATCACTTCATCAAAAACTTGCACATGGCTTTCATCTGATATGTTCGCAATAGGCATGATGACAAATTTTGAAATTCCTTTCTATGATGTAGGTATACGTCTATTTTATACGAAAAATTATTAATTTTAAGAAAATACGAAGTTTTTTTGCAAATAATTGCATTTTTCTTTGTACATTTTGAATCCGGCGCGAAAACGCTTGAAAGTGTCATGGCATCACTTGTGACGTCACGTCTTTGTAAATAAGACGCAAGTGCGCTGCGTTTGGTAAATAAAGTTATTTTGTGTTATTACATATGAAATCGAAAGTGTATAAAAGTGGTGTGGGGTGATAACACACCCTTAAAAACTCCTGTTTAGTTATTTGTGGCGTTCCTCACAATAAAACAATACGAAACAAGTGACTTAAATATAGGTACAAGGTGAGATTCAAAAACAATATTGCTCAGTAGGTACTCACTCAGCTTTAATTTTGTGAAGATCACACTTTGACCTAAGTTTTACAACACTCGTATTTGTCTCGTATTGGTCTGAATGTAAAAATGTAAACAATCAATTTTTATTTGATGCCGAAAACTCTCGTAACTTTATTATGTCGATTCTAGGCAAATGGCGCTGTTTTCCTATAAATCCTTGCTCCATGACTCGTGTTGTTTTATACCTATTCAATTTTAATAACATTTAAAACTCAAATACTCGATATACCTAATAAAAACACAGATAGTCGTAGTGAAAGTAAACATAAACAATACGAAATGTGACATTCGTGCGTGTTGTAAATGCTTCAACTAATGCCGGCTGTACACTCTCGAGGAGAAACCCCGAGACAGGCCGAGAACGAGTATAGCCATGGAGCCAAGGATTTTTTTTTCGAAATTGGTATTTTTTTTAATGCCATTTGAATTGCCTCAATAACTTGAACAAAAACTGCTCTATAACATTTTTTCATAAGACTAATACTTAGCGAGAAAATACCCAATATTCAAAAATAATGTATGGAACGCCACCTATTATGCCATTTTCCTACAAAACTATAGCCGGCACAGCTTCGTAACCACGTAGTATTATACTATAGGTATTTAGCTCTCATATAACACCTTAAACACCTGTATCCACTAACTACTTTTCCTGATAAAATTTTTAGATATTTATTTTTTCTAGAACATGTCAATTTTTTTTTTGTTTTTTTCTGGACTAAAGTGGTTAGTAGAATTAGATGAGTAGGTAGATGAAGTTGGGAAGTAGGTAGGTAGGTAGGTAAATCATAAATTTAAAAGTATTTTTACCAATAAGCTTTTTACTGATAATTTGCAAGGGCAATAAAATACGGTAAAATGCTTGTATTATCTTGATTTATAATCAAAAACAACGCTTTGATCATTAAGTTACAAAGGTTTGTTTTTGTAGATAGTAATTTAAGAGGGTAGGTACCTTCGCAAGTAATAAAAATGAGCCTATTGTTCTACTAGAGAATTTCGGGGCTCATTAGATCTACCTACTCATTTATTCATCTAACCACTTTAGTCTAGAAAAACACAAAAAAAAATTGACATGTTCTAGAAAAAATACCTATCTAAAAATTTTATCAGGAAAAGTAGTTAGTGGATACAGGTGTTTAAGGTGTTATATGAGAGCTAAATACCTATAGTATAATACTACGTGGTTACGAAGCTGTGCCGGCTATAGTTTTGTAGGAAAATGGCATAATAGGTGGCGTTCCATACATTATTTTTGAATATTGGGTATTTTCTCGCTAAGTATTAGTCTTATGAAAAAATGTTATAGAGCAGTTTTTGTTCAAGTTATTGAGGCAATTCAAATGGCATTAAAAAAAATACCAATTTCGAAAAAAAAAATCCTTGGCTCCATGGCTATACTCGTTCTCGGCCTGTCTCGGGGTTTCTCCTCGAGAGTGTACAGCCGGCATTAGTTGAAGTAACGTCATGCGCTCTGATTGGTGTTCAAGACATCATGGCGGATTGTCTTATTTTGTAGTTTTATTTTATAAAAATAAATATTAATCAAACTCATATTGAAGAAAAAAATGCGCGTTTTACATTCCAAGCTTCAAGTTTAATTCAGTAAATATAGTTTTTTAGCGATTTTTAATTACTGCCATCATGCCTATTGAACTTTGAACAATGCGAAATTTGACGTTCCCGTTCCCGCGCGTGTGGTTTACAAAGACGTGACGTCATGCGCTCTGATTGGTGTTCAAGATATCATGGCGAATTGCCTTATTTTGTAGTTTTATTTTATAAAAATAAATATTAATCACACTCTTTATAAAGAAAAAAATGCGCGTTTTACATTCCAAGCTTCAAGTTTTATTCAGTAAATATAGTATTTTAGCGATTTTCAATTACTGTCATCATGCCTATTCTCAGTATCCCTGCGTTGTTGATAAGGATATCCAATTTTCCGAATTTCTCTACAGTTTTCTTGACAATGGTATTGATTTCGTCTGTGGCGACGTCGTGTGGGTAAGGATAGCGGTCGTATGGGAGCGTAAAGGAATATGGTTTATATGAAACAAATGTACCAAATTTGTACCTAATTGTACCACTAATCAATTAATTTGTACCTCTAAGAATCAAGAGTAATCTTAAAAACAAAGTGAGCCGCGGACCTGACTTTCTGGTTGGCGGTCTAATATTGATTCTGAATGAACTAGACATCATAGCTTTAATTGATATTTACCAAATAAATGTACCAAATTTGTACCTCTTAAAAAGTATTATTTGAAGATAATGCGACGAGTAGTTCACGAGAAAATCAAAATAACTTATTTTTACTCCTACCATTTTTAGAATAGCAAAAATCAGTACAAGGTGTAAACTCCTATTTAAAATTAGGCGAAGTTATGACAGGTGGGGCAAGGCAGTAGCACAACGGTGGCCGAGTATTTTTGTAAAACCTTTGTAACTATAGTAACTAGTAGTTCGCCTCGAACGAGATCTCGCTCGCCGCGAGTTGTGTATATTCTTTTTTATCTGTGTTTAAAGGAATTTACTTCAGAGGTCTACTAAAAAAATTGAGGATCTAATGAGAACTAAGTACGTAAAGTTTTTAAAGCCGTATATAATAATAATTAAGCCGTATATAAATTAAGCCATATATTAATAGTAAAGCGATTTTGAGTGTGCATTATTTACAATACAGGTTTTGATTAAATAGGTAGGGTGAGACTAAGAACTGTAAGTACTTCGACAACATTAGTTAGGTACCTACAGATAGGGTTGCCATATCTTAGGGCCCCCGCAGACGGCCGACTTTTTGTAGGTGGAAAAGTAGGTCGCTTTTTCGACCGATTTTGTCACCTACTTTGTCACCGACTCCAACGCACACGACCGTCACTTTGTAGGTGGCTAGTGAGGGGACAGCACGTCGAAAAATATTATAACGGTGGATTTGCAAAGGAAGATAAGTATAGCTAGCTCTCTTTTCTTACGTAAGTAGGTACACTAGGTACCTACCTATTCAAAAACTTTTGCGTGTGTGTGATAGTACCTATGTTCAACTACATGGTACCTAACAATACAAAGGAAGGAGTAGGTACTTTGGTTATAATCCTTTCTACTAATCCTACGAAAATTCCTACTATAATTTACTTATCGAGTTTGTGAGTATGGATGTATGGTTATTTATCTTTCACGAAAAAACTACAAAACTGATTGTATACTTTGGGATATAGGTAGCTAATGACATGGTATAATACATAGGCTACTTTTATCCTGATATTCCCGCGGAATTCGTTGAAATTACTTTAAATTACAATAAGTACTTAATAAATTACATGGTTAGGTAAGTAATATTATTATTATTAATCCAATAACAATAAATTATAATATGAATGATTGAACCTACTTATCTACCAGAAGTGCACCTAGGTACCTAAGCAAATAAAATTCGGAGTAAATAATCCACTTGCGGAGTAAGCTCTATCACTTATTCCGAAAAGCGCATCACTAAACGACCTACACTTTCGGAGTCGGTGTCGGGTCGGTCGGAATGCCACCTACTTTTTTCTCACCTACTTTTTGTAGGTCGTGTGCGTTGCGCTATTGTTGTCAGTACGTTCTATTTTTCGACCGATTTTTCCACCTACAAAAAGTCGGCCGTCTGCGGGGGCCCAAAGGGGATCGAACATTTTTGTATGGAGCCTGGCATAGTAGGTACTAGTCCGCCATTTTGAAAAAAACAAGTTTCGGCGACAAGTGATGAAACCCATGCCAATCGATAGAGTAAATTATTACAAACAAAAAGTGTTCAGTGATCAAACCTCCTAAGTGATACGGTTTCTGAGATATTTGGGTCCAAAAATTGTAAAAAAAAATTTTTTTACCAACTTTATTTTTTTCACATCTTAAAATACGATGGTTTGGCCGGCAGGGAGGAGGGGAAATACATGACAAAGATTGCCTCCTTTTCTATCAATAATATGTATGTATGTATTTACAAAAAAAAATGTATCTAAGTATTATATCATTCATCTGGTTACTATAACACAAGCATTTAGTTGCTTAGCTTGGGACTAGATGACGCTGTGTGAAATGTCCAAGAATATTTATTTATTTATTCACTAAGGTTTGGGAATTCTCAGCAATTTCATAGTCCCTGGACACGAGACAACGAAAAATGGGAAAAGTCCAGACCGAAACCCTAATATTTACATCTATTAACAGCGGCTTCTTTGCTTTTAAAATTCGTCATTCACTTCATTTTCTATGTCGTGTCTGACAATTATTGAATCCAAAAATGCCGCTGGTGACGTAGGCAATGTTTCCTGGTGTCGAGCCCATACCATGAACCATATTACACACATAATATGGGAACAGCAGACCAGAGTTCTTTTCCCTACTATACAGGAACAATACCATCCCGCGACTTTATCTCTGCCCTGCATCAGGTTATTTATTAAAATATACACAAAATAAATACGGTTTCCCAAATGACGCGAATTAATTTGAGCACGTAATAGCCATGAATCATTTGGAAACAGATGAACATCATTTCCTCTACATACCTGCACTACATAAGCACCATTTCTTTTGATCTGCTCGCCATAATAACTTCTGGCTTGAGCGATTTGATAGGTCCCTAATGCCATTATTGTTAGATCATCTTTAGTTAACACAGGAAAATCTTCTAGCCCGACATTTGCTTCGATGGCTTGAAAATCCAACCTGTGCTGATTTAAATGATTTTGAATAACTATTTCGCGTAAGGTGTTGGGGGTGGTCTGTTTTAATTCAATTTCGTTGATGATTTCGTGCACTAAGTTATGATCGTTGTATTTTAAGATGTGAAAAAATTTAAGTTAGTAAAAAAAAATTTTTTTTACATCTTTTGGACCCAAATATCTCAGAAACCGTATCACTTAGGAGGTTTGATCACAGAACACTTTTTGTTTGTAATAATTTACTCTATCGATTGGCATGGGTTTCATCGTCTGCCGCCGAAACTTGTTTTTTTCAAAATGGCGGAAAGTGGGACTATGCCAAAATGTTCGATGCTCTTTGGACACCAAGACAAGACGCTTAAAAAAACCCTGGATTTTAGAGGCCAAAACCATACAAATAGATAAATAAATAGATAAACAGATAGACATAGCCTTAAAACAGAACTACATTTTCAAAAATCAAATCTAGGTCGCACTATAATGATTCTATCATTCCAGCAATAAGGAAGAGTCTCAATGACGTCTCTATCTTTTGTTTTGCTTACTCTGGGTATATTTTGACATATGGTATGGAAACATCTAAGTAAAATCAGAGATAGATAGGTTATTGGGGACTTGTCCTTAAATTCATAGCGAACAATGACAAATTCGAAAAGGTTTGCAATTAAAGTACCTATGTATTAAAGTTTTTTTTTAAGTAGGTATGCACAAAACTTGGTTTATATTTTAGAATTTTGTTTATCGTCGTAATCCCCACAAAGATTGGCTGAGGGATACCTACTGCAAGGTCGTCAAGAATTCTTCTTGGTCGTAATTGAAGGTCGTGCTCGTCTTAAAATGATTGACAATCTTCTTTCGCATTACTCTATCCTAAGCTTGTCTCAGGGAGTCAGGGCAGAGTGAATAGTAAGTCCGGTTAATGTTATGTTTATGTACATCCTACTATCCTACTACCAGCAGGATAGGATTGTAGGATTAGTAGGAACTAATCCTATAATCCTATCCTACTAATATTATAAATGTGAAAGTTTGTGATAATGTATGTGTGTGTTTGTTATTCTTTCATGCAAGAACGGCTAGACTGGTTTAGTTGAAATTTGGTATGTATTATGATAGGTGATAGCCTGGATTAACATTATAGGCTACTTTTTATCCCGATATTTTTGCGGGAACGGGACTTACGCGGGTGAAACCGTGGGGCGCAGCTAGTGGTAATATAATGGTGAATAGGAGTAATACACCCTATACTCATTGCTATGACAAAAGTGGTAGGAGTAAAAATATGTTTTTTTGATTTTCTCGAGAAATACTCATCGCATTATCATCAGATAATATTTTTTAAGAGGTACAAATTCAAAGAATTCCTTTAGTAAATATCTGGTAATCCCAAATCATATAAATTTTTAAAATCACTATTTGCTATGACAAAAATGGTAGGGGTCAAATTTTATTTTCTTGTTTATTCGTGATATACTCGTCGCATTATCTTCAGATAATACTTTTTAAGAGGTACAAATTAGGTACATTTATTTGGTAAATATTAGGTAAACCTACGATATCGTTTTCCGATTTAGACCGCCAACCAGAAAGTCAGGTCCGCGGCTCACTTTGTTTTTAAGATTACTCTTGATTCTTAGAGGTACAAATTAATTGATTAGTGGTACAATTAGGTACAAATTTGGTACATTTGTTTCATATAAACCATATTCCTTTTCGCTTCCATACGACCGACACTCTGACCCTCACGCGACGTCAGCTTTGATAATGAGAGGCGCCTTCCCGACCTTGCTCATCTGATCTGCTACGTCCTTGAGTTTGGCTTCGCTTCTTCCGACGATGGCAACGTTAGCATTTTCTTTGGCAAAAGCGAGAGCAATACCAGCACCAATACCGGAGCTACCACCGGTGACTATTACAACTTTGTTTGAGAAACTCATGTTTGGTTACTGCACTACAATTCCTGTTTATAAAAATTCTGATGTTGTGAACTAGTCGATCGCTAATAAGCTACTACTCGTTTCGTCGCTCTAAACGTACTGACTCGCTAATCATGTTTTCTGTTTTATATAGGCAAGCATGATTTTTTTATTATTATTTAAAAAACATTGTAAACAATATAAAATGACCGGTACATTTGTCTGTAAGTAAACCTATAATAATATATAATGTTCTTATCAAGAATTAACGATAGCTAATATGAAAAAAAAAATTTTATTGAGTACATGATTAAGATTATTTTTTTACTGTCAGAATATAAAGTTTGGATAGAGGCTCAGAGTTATGAAGAAGGCTATGGGATCGAATCAGAAATGAGGAGATACGTAGAAGAACGAGGCCTATGTTCAAAAGTGGTTTGCATGGCTGAGATGTTAATAATAATTAATTAAAGTTTGTAGCTGAGGACGACTTAAATCAATTAGTACCTAATTATACAGAGTGACTATGAGGAAAAAAAACAGTAGACTGAAAAATATGTAGGTAATTACAAAATAAACACTGAGATATTTTTGAACTCGGCGGGCGTACCCGGACACGCGCTCTAATATTAATTTTTTAAATAAAACAAAAATCAGAATGACAACTACTTTTTGTTTGATAAGAATATTTGTGGGCTCATAATTGTTAGGTACTAGAAAAATAGTAAACAATGACTAAGCATAAGTAGTACAGCATAATCCTTTTTGGGCCAAGTGGGATGTACCTCGACTCGATCTCTCTATTGTACACTCTATTCAAAGTTATTTAAGCTGTGGCCGGCAAGAATTTTCGTATGAAAAAAATATGTACTTAGGTACTTTCCATAATGTTTGACTCGTCCACGGCACGGCACGTTGTACCAGTACCTAACGTGAAGTTTAAGTTTCTTGAAAATTTTAAAGCCTTTTTGATTTAGTATAAAAGAAGGGCTCCCAAGTACTCCCAACCCATGTTACAACTTGTTTTTACTAAATAAATGATTTTTGATTTTAATTTTGAGTATGACAAAACACAATTAAATGTGACAATTTAATTAATTAATAAATTAATTGTATGACTAATAAGTAAGTAGTTACAATAAAAATACATTTTCATATAAAGTTAAACTAAATTATATGGCCGTAGTTAGCTGTGTGTGTTAACCTATTAAATACAAATAAACCCCATTATGCATATTCGACCTAAAACCTGTATTAAACCTGTATTAGCTAAAACGCATATTAAATCCGTTGCTATCTCTTTTAACCTATTAAATACAAATAAACCCCATTATGCATATTTGACCTAAAACCTGTATTAAACCTGTATTAGCTAAAACGCATATTAAATCCGTTGCTATCTCTTTTCGTTGACATATGGGTGACAAGAAAAAAACGTTCTTAAAACCTGTATTAAATTGTCAAGTTTTTATGAATAAGACCCAAAGATTATAAGCTGTAATTATCTCCGTTCAATATTAAATATCGATCGAAAATGACTCTAGTTTACAAGAAAACCACAATCAATTACATAGTCACTACCAGTGATAGATCTCGCCTTGTCACTTTTTTTTTTTTTTTTTTTTATTTATTTATTCACGTAAAATAATACATGTTCCAGCTAAAATAAGTATCTAAAAACCTTAATAGGTTTGTCTAGATAACTTACATTCGTCATAAATACACGTATTGTACGTATACAGACTATCTATGTATTTAATACTAGGTACCTATCTGATCAACAATAAAAAAATTAACACTTACATACACATACTTGCCAGGTATAAAACCAAATCGGCAACTTCTTTCGGTTGGCTGACGATTTTTAACGCTGTCTTAAGCTTCACATCATCCCACGTGACATTTGGATCATCCAGAATGGGTGTCTCTACCGGACCAGGGCTTACTGTGTTCACTCGGACTCCCTTCGGTGCAAGTTCCGCAGCCGCGATTCGAGTGAAATGATTCATCCCAGCTTTAGCCACACAGTAAGAACTCCCAGGACGAATACCCCTTGATGCGGATGTTCCTGCTACGCTTGAGATATTCACTATGTTACCTTTTGATTCTAAAAGGTAAGGGTAAGCCGTATTTGTAAGCACAACCAACGAACGAAGATTAGTGCTAATCACCTCATCGAATACTTGCACAAGGCTTTCATCCCCTAAATTTGCTTGCCTCAGGATCCCCGCGTTGTTGACAAGGATATCCAATTTTCCAAATTTATCTAGTTTTCTTGACGATGGTATTGATGTCATCTGTGGCAACGTCGGCTCTGATGATGAGAGGTGCTTTACCGACCTTGCTTATCTGATCTGCGACGTCCTTGAGTTTGGCTTCGCTTCTACCGACGATGGCAACGTCAGCATTTTCTTTAGCGAACTCGATTGCGATGGCAGCACCAATACCGGAGCTACCACCGGTTACTATTACAACTTTGTTTGAGAAACTCATGTTTGGTTACTTGACCACACTATGTTTAGAAATTCTAGCAGTATAAACTGGTTGATCGCTAATAAACTGATGCTAGTTACGTAGTTCTGAACGTACTGCTCGCTAATCATGTTTTCTATTTTATTTATATAAAATTATATTGTATACTTACCAAAAACATCATCACTATGATAATGTATAAAACGAATTAATTATCATCACTATGACGATTTGAGAAAAAAATATCATCATTGCTATGATGTATACTTGTATAATGAAACCATGCTGCCGCGACTGTCCGTTTGTCTGATAAGTATAGGTTTTTCGTCAAAAGTAATGCGATTATGAAAATTACACCCGGACTTACCTATAGTGTAGTAGGCTCAGCGTAGACATATCAGTCTTATCAGTTAGATTAATCTTATCAAGTCAAAAATGAGCTGTTATTGTGTCTATTGTTTTTCAAATTCAAATATCGAAGCGCGAGCCTAGCTATGCTCGCATCAAATTATAAAAAATCAATTACAAAAACCAAAAAGAACAATGACGGTACAGAGTTCGCCGGGTCAGGTAGTTATAAATCTAGGCAATCCTCAGCTATAAAATATATTATGATAGTGAAAACATAATCATTGATAATTCAAGAACTATATCAGGATAATAGGAATAACAATAAAAGGACAAACGGACACGCGCAACAACGTGGTTTCATTTTACACATTATTACAACATAATTTATGTGTCATGGTGATAAAACATCATTTTGTACGATAGGTATATTTACTCGTACATGCCTATATAACATAGAAAACATGATTAGCGAGCAGTCTGTTCAGAACTACATAGCAAGCATCAGCTAATAAGCTATCAACCAGTTTAAATTGTCAGCTATTCTACATACATTGTGGTGAAGTAATCAAACATGAGTTTCTCAAACAAAGTTGTAATAGTCACCGGTGGTAGCTCCGGTATTGGAGCTGGTATCGCTCTCGCTTTTGCCAGAGAAAATGCTAACGTTGCCATCGTTGGAAGAAGCGAAGCCAAACTCAAGGACGTCGCAGATCAGATAAGCAAGGTCGGTAAAGCACCTCTCATCATCAGAGCCGACGTTGCCACAGACGACATCAATACCATCGTCAAGAAAACAATAGAAAAGTTTGGGAAATTGGATATCCTTGTTAACAACGCAGGGATATTGAGAAACGCCGCTATAGGGGATGAAAATCTGTTGCAAGTATACGATGATGTGGTCAACACTAATCTTCGTTCGGTGGTTGCGCTTACAAACTTAGCTTATCGTTACCTCGTGGAATCAAAAGGTAGTAAACATCTCGAGCATAGCGGGTACATCAATATTATCGAATACCGGTGCTGGATATGCGTCATACTGCTTGTCCAAAGCTGCGTTGGATCATTTCTCCCGGGTCGTTGCTAGTGAGCTTGCCAAGAAAGGAGTACGAGTGAACGTAGTAAGCCCTGGTCCAGTTGAGACATCAATTCTGGAGGCTGGTGGAAATAACACGTCGTGGGATGATGTGAAGCAAACCACGCCATTGAAAATCGTCAGCCAGCCGAAGGAAGTTGCAGATCTGGTTCTGTACCTGGCGAGTGAGAAGGCGAGATCTATCACTGGCAGTAATTATGTGATAGATTGTGGTGTTCTTGTTAATTAGATGACTAAAAAAACGTTTCTTTTTGTTATGGGGAGTTTCAATAAAGAGCTCTAATTAAAACTGGTTTTTGATTTTCTAGTTTTCCTATTAGATACACACACATGTATTACCTAGGTTTTTTTTATTCATTTATTCACGTAAGATAGAATACATGTTCCAGCCTAATTAAGTATCTAAAAACCTTAATAGGTTTATCTAGACACTCACATTCGTTATAAATACGTACGTATACAGAGTATCTATTTAAAACTAGGTACCTATCTGATCAACAATATAAACTGTAAAATTAGTTAGAAAAATGGTGATTATGAATGATACTACATACAAAGGCGATAGGCAGAAAGGGACCGCAATGATAAACAAAGGCACGTTCCGTTTCAGTAGGTAGGTATACTCGTATAATAGAAAGAAACAGTAGTAATGTCATAAATGACACTACTATACTTACTTCATTTCTTGAAGCGAGCTAATAGGAAGAAAAAATAAACTCACGTGATTGGTTGTCAAAAATAATTGTATAACTCATGATTGGCTAGATTGTCAAATCGATTGTCAATTGTCAAATCTAGCCAATCCGAGAATAAACAATTATTTTCGACGACCAATCACGAACGTTTATTTTTCTTCCTATTAGCTCGCTTCAAGAAAAGAAGTATAGGTAAGTACTGTAAATTTTTCAAATATCTGAATGCAACGGGGTGGGGAAACAGTTGACTCTAACGAAAATTAACATTTACGGATGTTTCCATTGAAAAAATATTTTAGAAACCCCCTAATATTTTTAAAAGAGTTACCAACGATAATACAAACTATGGAGTACAAGAGAAAAAAAAATTACACTCACTTCACAATGACATGGGGAGGTACACTACCTACCCTTGAAAAGAAAAACTTTTTTTGCAATTTTATGTAAGTATATTTATTATTAAAATAATACAGTCTCTGAGAAAAGCCTCGTACGGATGGACAGACCGAAACTATTAGGGTTCCTTGTTTACTTCGGCACTTCGGTATCCTAAAAATCAAATTGAAATGTTTCTATTGGCACACTAGTTTTATAAAATTCATTGTGTTGGGAGCTGTGTTAAGTTTAAACTTGTATTAATAAGAGTCTCTTTTTTTTCTGCGGTCTGTACTACTAACTACTACGTACTACTAGCCCCATTATGCATATTCGACCTAAAACCTGTATTAAACCTGTATAAGCTAAAACGCATATTAAATCTGTTGCTATCTCTTTTCGTTGACATATGGGTGACAAGAAAAAAACGTTCTTAAAACCTGTATTAAATTGTCAAGTTTTTATGAATTAAGATTTACCTTAGAATATAACTATTAAGATATTTAATTAATTTTTGTTTTATTGTCGTATTGCAGATGGCCTACAGGAAAACGTTTCTCAAAGTACCTCTTAGTTAGTACTCTGTAGTGAACGACACAACTACAAGCGGATGGTTCGAGAGGCGAGTGAAATAAAAAAACACCGCAATTTCAATCCCGGTTTTCGTCTTTCGGCCTCGTGGAATCCAGTTCAGTATTATGCTGACTTCTTCGTACCTATAGATAGAAAAAACCCAGACACGGAACAAATATCTGCAGAACATACAAACATTTGTTGTAGCAGAGATTGAACCCGCAACCTCCGCGTCTCAGCCGGGCCTTCGCTTACTGCGTACCACAGAGGTCGTCGAACACCTGTAGTCCTTACAACCCCTTGACTAATTAAGCTCATTAGGTTAGCCGGGAAACCACTTACCACTACCTATTATACCCACCAAGTTTCATGAAGATTGGATTGACGGTTCGACAGTTATGCCGGAAAATACAGACATACAAATTTACAAAAATAATACAAAGAAAAATCACCCAAGTTGCGTAAGACCTTCGTTCGCTTCGCTCACTCGATCGATATTAAGCCAGTCAGTCAGTATGCAAAGATAACCTTATTTATAAGAGATAATGTTAATCGATTTATCTAATCAAATGTGTCAATATCAAGAAATGATGTCATTGTATTTATTGTTTTGTAAATCCTAATATCAGATCGCAATCCCGGCTATGCTTGCTCGGCTCAAAAGGTTGCCTAAGGTTTAATTAATGCATATTGGTTTTGTATTTCCTTACTTGAAGTACATTATGAAGAGTCAATAGAATCACCTAGCTTATAAGACTATAGGTGTACATTTTTAAATGATCCTTGAGGTCCTACAGTAATAAACACATTTTTATTTCTTTCTTTCTTAAATATTTCTCTAGCTAGCAACTTATTATGGCAACATCCATAATAATCAACTTCTTTTCAAACATTAAGGGGATTAGTGGAATAAACCAAAAAATGAATCACTATTCTTTTGTCTCGATAATTTCGATTTTGAAATATTTTGGGAAGTCTAACGGAAACGATGAGAAGAAGTAATAAAACTATGATGACATGGCAGCTAGTTACTTATTTAATCTATGCCGTTTTCAGGTTTACGTCTTGATTAATGATAGTAGAAATTCATTATTGAAAGGTATACAAATAGAATACAAACAGACAAGCATGACAGGAGCCTCATTGATGTATTTTCTGAAATCGTCACAGTCATGAAGTTTTATTTTATACATCATCATAGTGATGATGTTTTTATTGTACAATACTGCCTATATAAAATAGAAAACATGATAAGTGAGCAGTATGTTCAGAACTACATAACTAGCATCAGCTTATTGGCGATCAACCAGCTTGTATTGATAGAATTTCTAAGCATGAGTTTCACAAATAAAGTTGTAATAGTCACTGGTGGTAGCTCCGGTATTGGTGCCGCCATCGCAATCGAGTTCGCTAAAGAAAATGCCAACGTTGCTATCGTCGGAAGAAGCGAAGCCAAACTCAAGGACGTTGCAGATCAGATAAGCAAGGTCGGTAAAGCACCTCTCGTCATTAGAGCCGACGTTGCCACAGATGACGTCAATACCATCGTCAAGAAAACTGTAGATAAATTTGGAAAATTGGATATCCTAATCAACAACGCAGGCATATTGAGAAAAGCTAATATAGGGGATGGAAATCTGTTGCAAGTATACGATGACGTGGTGAACACTAATCTTCGTTCGGTAGTTGCGCTTACAAACTTAGCTTATCCTTACCTCGTTGAATCAAAAGGTAACATAGTGAACATCTCAAGCATAGCGGGATCATCGATACTAGCAAGTTTTGGAAGTGGTAGAGCGTCATACTGCTTGTCCAAAGCTGCGTTGGATCATTTCTCCCGAGTCGCTGCTAGTGAGCTTGCAAAGAAAGGAGTCCGAGTGAACGTAGTAAGCCCTGGTCCGGTAGAGACACCAATTCATGAGGCTGCTGGACAAAATGTTGAGTGGGATGACGTGAAGGAGAAAACGGCGTTGAAAATCGTCAGCCAGCCGAAGGAAGTCGCAGATTTGGTTCTGTACCTCGCGAGTGACAAGGCTAGATCTATCACTGGCAGTAACTATCTGATTGATTGTGGATATATTGTTAGCTAATTTTATATCTACTCGAACAATTTAATCATACTTGTAATAGATAAAATCATTAAGATAGCTGACAAGTGCCTTTTTGCTGTTCATATAATCTTAATAATTGTTGAAAACTTAAAGCAGGCTTCTTTAAAATCTTTAAGTAACATATTTGCTTTATTCAAGTAAAATAGGCCGAAATTTGTGATTGAAAATTATCTTCTAATAAATATTGGTATCCAATAACCATGTTTTTGTTTATTTCCATATTATTTAGATCTTCCTTAATAGAGGGAGAGCCTAGACCGATCTGACTTAACTTACTTTTACATGGATCAAACCTTACATGCTCAGTAGCGTCTCATGTGCTTTGAATAACCTGCGTGTTTGTGAAGCTCCACGTGTGACACCTGGGCAGGTAGCAGATCAGAAAGATGACTAAAAATAAGTGCTATTAAACTTAAATTAACATGTCTGATTTTTATATATAATGTGTAGAACATTATTCCAATGTTGTATCATAAGATGTCAGACACTTTCCATGGGCCAGAACTTTAGTCAGACGCTTTAAAGCTGCACTAAAAATAGCTGAACTTTACTTATTTTTACATGTCTCATTTTTCAGTATGTTATTAATTAAGATAATTATTACTAAGTTATTATTTCAACTGTCAGACAAATTGTAGTGACAAAACATCCCCTAAATACAAAAATTATTCAGCGGGGAGTATGAGCAAAACCTGTGGCAAAATATAAATACTTAACAAACATCGTGAGGAAACCAGATAGCTTTTTAGCATTGTCGATGGGGGTTTTTGCAACCTGTCACGTGTGGCAAGTTAACTTCTGTAAAATATGGACATACCACAGTGTATTTGGACGTAAACTCTGGCAATGAGATCTGAAAGAATAGGTATATTAGGTATGTCTACCGCACCTTGGGACAGTGGTAGGTATTTAATTTTAACTTTTGGATTACAACACATACTTTATACAATCAAATACACATACTTATAACAAGAAGCTCTGCAAAGCAGAAACGGTTACTAGGTTTTTATTCTAAAGCTACACCTCTATTGTAAGGGTGAGAGAGAAGAGCTTATAACAGCAATAATGTTTGTGGATAAGTCTTTCCCCGCGTTCTATTAAAAAAATCTTAACATTATCTTGGTAAATCATTTTCAATAAAAAATTCATTACTTACCTAAAAACAAAATGATCACAATGACAAATATATTTTTATTTGATAAGATTAAATGGCTTAGCAATGATAATTTAGATAAAAACCTAGATAGGAATAAATTGCATAACTTTAAATTTTGAAATACCTCCTAGGTACCATGTTGTGTACCTACTAACAAATTACTCACCTATTAGAAGAAAGTAAAATATACTAGCTGTGCACGGGTGTACCCACTAATGAAACTACCGGTACTTATAAGTAGTTTCGAAGATTACCTCCGTGCATCAAAAGACTTTTCGTGTTGAAAAATGTATGAATGCTTTAACACGAGCTATAAACGGTAAAGGAACAGCGTGCGGAAACCAGTTAACTTTCTAGCATCGTCGATAGGGGTTTGCAACCTGTCAGGTGTAGAAAATTTACTACTGTAAAATATGGACATGCCACAATGTATTTGGACATTACCTCTGACTACCCCTGTAGACAACTTCAACGGATGATGCTCAAAGGTCTGAAAGAGTAGGTATGTCTACCACACCTTGGGACAGTTGTATTTCATTTTTTCCTTTAGTTTACATACATAGTATGCCATTCGAAAGAGCAGAAAATTCTAAGAAAAACTGTATACTCAACTCATTTTACGTCATTTGTCAGTTACTCCAATTGAACCTGCAAGTGACGATATAATATCTAATTTTGCATGGTAATGCTTAAGCCTGTAAACCTATAACCTGTAACCAACCAGGTACTAAACTAGAGGGAAGTATCACCTTATATGGACAAAGGCCAATGTTTCAATTATCATAAAAATCTTTAATCATTTGCCATAATCTTTAAAAAATAAACATGACATGCTATTTTGAAAACAAATAATGTTGTCTGGAAAATAATCTAACAGGTAGTTTAGATTATGTATTATAAATTATTAGGCAACAGATTATTCTTCTGATAGGAGATATGGCGAGACGATATTGATTCACTCAAGCCAAATAAATTGTTTTGTTCGTTCGTTCTGAAAGAAAGAAAGGCAGAAAAATGTGTAGGTACCTATATTTCTGTAGCACCATAAGGATCACTCGATAATGTATCTACCTATTATAAGCTAGGTGATTCTATTGCCTGTATTATGTAGGTAGTTTGTATTATTATAGTAAGTATTTTTATATATAACGTAAGGAATGGAAGTCAAAGGGTGAACTTAGCACAGTAGTAGGACACAATAGGTTGAATGAAAAACAAGAATATCCTTTCATTGCTTAGCTGCTCCAGAATGGACTTATTTGTTTATTTGGCAGTCCACGCAATTCGGAGCATTCTACGCTAGCACCACATCTCAAAAGCGTCTATCTTTTTTAGATCTATGGCCCTAATAGTTCACGACTCTGAACCGTAAAGAAAAACCGTAAAGAAACCAATGTCTGGACTAGTCTCTTTTTGGTGATGTTGGAGACCTTCCTGTTATGCCATTTACGTCTCATCTTGCTCATTGCAGCTTTGGCCATTTGAGTTCTTCTACGGATTTCTCGTTCACTTCCGCCTAGTTTTGTTTTCATTCACCCAAGATAAGAGACACTGTCTTTTACTGCCCCCTTATTTATGTTTGTTAAACCACGGTGCCGTTCTTTTACCACTTAATATGACTATAAAAATACCTAATTACATAACTAACATAACAAACATAGACAAATTGAATTTTACGCTGACGAAGTCGTTTTTCTTTGATAAGATAATTGGCTTAGCGATTAAAATAATATAGATATCTGATAATAGATAGGAATAGTTGCATAACTTGAAATAGGTACCTACTAGGTACCTACTATGTTGTGTAACTACTACAAAATACAATTACCTATTAGAAAAAAGAAAAACAACTTACACCCGTTACAAAGTCATGTACTTACTTTGTATGTACTACCTGACCTCTGTGGCACAGTGAGCGAAGACCCGGCTGAGTCGCGGAGGTTGCGGGTTCGATCCCCGCGGTGTTAGGAGTTAGAAACACTAACAAAATAAAATAGCCTAGCAAACTAAAATAGACAACTGAACTGTGAGTTCCTCAAAATTCACAGAAAGGATTTAGAGGTCATGATTTTTTAACATTTGTCGTAGATATTCAAAAACTTTATACTTTGCAATTCTAGATAAAACAATTTTAGAATGTAAAAACAGAACCCTTTCATGACATCCAACTCAATATTTTTGCGCAAATTTTTTCACCCCCTTCGGAAGCCTCTTTACAACCCCTTAACTGATTAAACTCATTAGGTTAGCTGGGAAACCACTTACTACTACCTATATACCTAAGTACTTAGTTTCACGAAAATTGAATTGACGGTTCGACAGTTATGCCGGAACATACAGACACACAAATATACAAACATACAAAGAAAAATTACCCAAGTTACCGGCCTCCATTCGCTTCGCTCACTCGATCGATAATTAACAAGTCAGTCAGTGTGCAAAGATATCCTTATTTATTGAGAGATAATGTTTATCGTCATCAAATCAAGTATTTCTGTAAAGAAATGATTGTCATTGTAGCTATTGATTTGGAAATTCTAATATCGGATCGCAAGCCCGGCTACGCTTGGCGTAAATGGTTAACATATTTTGCAAAATTTACTACTTGAAGTACATTACGTACGGCAATAGAATCACCAAGCATAGAAGACTGTTCATTTTGTACGGCAATAGAATCACCAAGCATAGAAGACTGTTCATTTTTAAATGATCCTCGAGGTCCAACAGAAATTTTTCTTTCATTATTTCTCAAATATTTCTATAGCTAGCCCCTTAGTAAATATGGTAACATTCGTAATAATCATAACTATTTTCAAACATTAAACAGTTTATCACTTAGTTTGTCTCGCTAATTTCGATTTTCAAATATGTCGGGAAGTCTATTATGAAGCTTTAAAGTTCAAACGATGAGAAGTAAAAAAAACTAAGATGGTATTTAATTTATATGTCAGCTAGTTTGATAAGTACTTACTAATAAAATTTATCTAGTCCGTTTTCAGCTTTACACTTTAATTATATGATGGTTAGAAATAGTTATTGATAGGTATACAAAATACAAACAGACAAGCCTGACAGGCGCATGCTTGTAATGATGATGTTTATCTGAAATCGTCACAGTCATGAAGTTTCATTTTGTACAATCATCATCATAGTGATATTGTTTTCATTGTGCAATATTGCCTATATAAAATAGAAAACACGATTAGCGAGCAGTACGTTCAGAACTACATAACAAGCATCTAAGCGATCAAACAGTTTATACTGCGAAATTTCTTAACATGAGTTTCACAAACAAAGTTGTAATAGTCACCGGTGGTAGCTCCGGTATTGGTGCTGGTATTGCTCTCGAGTTCGCTAAAGAAAATGCATACGTTGCCATCGTCGGAAGAAGCGAAGCCAAACTCAAGGACGTCGCAGATCGGATAAGCAAAGTCGGTAAAGCACCTCTCATCATCAGAGCTGATGTTGCCTCCGACGACATCAATACCATCGTCAAAAAAACTGTTGAGAAATTCGGAAAATTGGATATCCTTGTTAACAACGCAGGGATACTGAGAGCAGCCGAAATAGGAGATGAAAATCTGTTGCAAGTTTACGATGATGTGGTGAACACTAATCTTCGTTCGGTGGTTGCACTTACAAACTTGGCTTATCCTTACCTCGTTGAATCAAAAGGTAACATAGTGAACATCTCAAGCATAGCGGGATCATCGATATTATCAGGTCTAGGAACTGGAAGAGCGTCATACTGCTTGTCTAAAGCTGCGTTGGATCATTTCTCCCGAGTCGCTGCTAGTGAGCTTGCCAAGAAAGGAGTCCGAGTGAACGTAGTGAGCCCTGGTCCGGTAGAGACACCAATTCATGAGGCTGCAGGACTAAATGTGGAGTGGGAAGATTTGACGGAGCACACGGCGTTGAAAATCTTCAGCCAGCCGAAGGAAATCGCAGA
Source organism: Xanthorhoe spadicearia (assembly GCA_947086425.1). Lineage (NCBI taxonomy): Eukaryota > Metazoa > Arthropoda > Insecta > Lepidoptera > Geometridae > Xanthorhoe > Xanthorhoe spadicearia. The sequence goes on along the minus strand of OX352202.1, from coordinate 8,957,288 downwards.
TTTGGTTCTGTACCTGGCGAGTGACAAGGCGAGATCTATCACTGGCAGTAACTATCTGATTGATTGTGGATATCTTGTTAACTAATTTTATAGTTATCTACAAATCATACTTGGAACAGATAGAATTATTTAGATAGCTTACAAATGCCTTTCTGCTGTTCTCATATAATCTTAATATTTTTGAAAACTTAAAGATGGCGACATATCTGAAACAGTTCCTTCGTTTTGTTTATATTTGATTTATTCCATAGTAAAAAAGCATAATTTTGTGAAGTAAATCTATCAATAAATATTTTTATCCAATAACCATGTTTTAGTTTATACAAAAAGCACTCGTAGGAACAAGTAGCCAACTCTGGTGACAGAGTTTTTAGGCCGTCGTAACGCCTCCGCCATGACTAATTCATTGGTCTCTCTTCTCCTTCTTCTTCTTCAGCATATATTTGCCCACTGCAGGGCGTATGCCTCTCCAATTTTTCTCCACTCCGTTCTGTCACTGGTTTTTCTGGTCCAGTCTGTCCCGGCATGTGCTTTAATGTCATCAGACCATCGGGTGGGTGGTCTGCCAGCGTTCCTCTTTCCGAGCCGTGGTCTCCACTCTAGCACGGATTTGCTCCATCTGCCGTCTCCACGTCTACACACATGTCCGGCCCAGGCCCACTTAAGTTTAGCAAAGCGGTATCCTACGTCTACCACTTTGGTGCGCTCTCGGATGATGGTGTTGCGGACTTTGTCTCGTAGAGATATACCCAGCATGATCCGCTCCATAGCTCTCTGAGTAACTTTCAGCCTGTGGACAGTTCTCTGGTTCAGCGACCATGTTTCGCAGCCATAAGTCATGCTGGAAGAACGCATTGGTTGAAGACTTTGGTTTTGAGGGATTGTGGTAACCTTTTGCATTTGAACACCATTTTTAGTTTTCCAAATGCCGCCCATCCTAGTTGGATTCTACGACTTATCTCTGCCTCCATAGAATTTTTGCCGAGTTTGATCCGTTGCCCCAGGTAGATGTACTCATCCACCCACTCAAGTGTATGTTCTTCATTGGTCTACCTCTTCGTAACAAATAACAAATTATTCTAAAAATGGCTACTTAGGTATTATGTTTAGAATTATTTAAAAAGAAAATTTTATCATAAATAAAAAATATCATGAACTGGCAAAATAAATTTCATTGTAAATATTTACAATGATCAAGTCTTTCAAAAATTTAAGTACAACTAAAGGCATTGATCTCAATAAGATCCAATATTCTGCTTCATTTAAACGAACTTACGAGTATTTACACTAACTCTCAAGTAGTTCATTAGATCTAATTCAATATTTATAATTAATAGAAGACTATTGGAACTTAAATTGCGTTATTTGATGTCTTTTGAGTACAAGTTACAGATTTATTGGTTACTAGCAGCACGTCTCGGCTTTGCACGGGTGTACTAATAAACTACCGGGATAAAATATAGCCTACCATCCCGACTGTCTATTCTAAAAGTCAGTGAAAGTTTTTTTGAAATAGGTAGTTTTGTAGATTACCTTTGTCAAACAAACAAACCACTCAAACTACCTCTTTAATCTATAGTACTTACAGATATACAATATGATCACACTATTGTCATTTACCTATGTACCTAATAGGCTACTCGACTCATATCAAATTTGGCACCATATTAGTATTTCTTGGTGTTTATAACTTATGAAACCAAATTAAATCGATATCAGTAGGCTTTCTATGACCTTTAAAGGCCATTCAGTTTAGGTCCAATAATGAACTGCTTTTGACGTACCTAAGCTAAGGCGCTGACGTAAAGTTATAACAGTTAGATCCTAAACTGAGCTGTTTAATAATACGTCATGGTAAGGTTCTCATACTTGTAAAATGGTTCATCAAATGGTTTTTGAATTTTAATGACGCCAGCTTAGAGAATATAGACTAAAAATGACAGCTTTTTCGCCTGATTATGAAAAGTTAAACGTTTATTCTGTTTTCAAGGTTTATAGTATTACAGTTCAATTTCAGGGGCGTAGTAATCAAATACTTTTCTTCATGTTTTACAGTATATTCTTCTATTTACAGCTTCATTACAATAATTTACATAGTCAAGACTCAACCTGTCATCGTTACCGCCATATTGTAATCTATCTTTTCACAAACTCTCATAAATATGCATGACAGATTTGGCTACAGTGCTAAAGTGACATTCTACCAGCACATCCACAGACTAATCATAGTTTGGATCTGCACCAATTCTAACATTCGGCCATCTTATTACACAACGAGCCTCTTCGTTCAGTCAACCTAGATTTAAGTCTGTGGACATGTTACATTTTCATTCACGCTTCACATAATGTCATTATTTTAATCAGTACATACCTATTTCTAAATAATAGCACAAAAATCAGAATTCATGTAACTTTGAGCATATTTTCTTTCTTAGGTTATTTTTACAAACCAATTTTACAACCAGTGGGTGCTAAATAATTTAACATTATGAATATTTAATAATGGCCTATCAGGCAGAAGGCCAGTCATAACTTCACTATTACAATCAAATCAGTGGGCCTATCATCAGGTTTGGGCGGCAAAGTCACGCCAACTCATGCCCTCACTTACCTACCTAATCTAATTGGGCGGCAAAGTCATATGCCAAATCATGCCCTCACCTACCTAATCTAATTGGGCGGCAAAGTCATATGCCAAATCATGCCCTCACTTACCTAATCTAATTGGGCGGCAAAGTCATATGCCAAATCATGCCCTCACTTACCTACCTAAATCTAGTTGGGCGGCAAAGTCATATGCCAAATCATGCCCTCACCTACCTAAATCTAATTGGGCGGCAAAGTCATATGCCAAATCATGCCCTCACTTACCTACCTAAATCTAGTTGGGCGGCAAAGTCATATGCCAAATCATGCCCTCACCTACCTAAATCTAATTGGGCGGCAAAGTCATATGCCAAATCATGCCCTCACTAGGCCGCAGCAGGCGGTGTTCGCTAGGCCGCAGCAGGCGGCGCTCACTGGGGTGCACCAGGCGGCGCTCGCTAGGCCGCAGCAGGCGGCGCTCACTGGGGCGCGGCAGCCACTGCGGCTGAGGCGCTCGCTAGGCCGCGGCAGGCGGCGCTCGCTAGGCCGCGGCAGGCGGCGCTCGCTAGGCCGCAGCAGGCGGCGCTCACTGGGGCGCACCAGGCGGCGCTCGCTAGGCCGCAGCAGGCGGCGCTCGCTAGGCCGCAGCAGGCGGCGCTCACTGGGGCGCACCAGGCGGCGCTCGCTAGGCCGCAGCAGGCGGCGCTCGCTAGGCCGCAGCAGGCGGCGCTCACTGGGGCGCACCAGGCGGCGCTCGCTAGGCCGCAGCAGGCGGCGCTCGCTAGGCCGCAGCAGGCGGCGCTCGCTAGGCCGCAGCAGGCGGCGCTCACTGGGGCGCACCAGGCGGCGCTCGCTAGGCCGCAGCAGGCGGCGCTCGCTAGGCCGCAGCAGGCGGCGCTCACTGGGGCGCACCAGGCGGCGCTCGCTAGGCCGCAGCAGGCGGCGCTCGCTAGGCCGCAGCAGGCGGCGGCGCTCGCTAGGCCGCAGCAGGCGGCGGTCGCTAGGCCGCAGCAGGCGGCGCTCGCTAGGCCGCAGCAGGCGGCGCTCGCTAGGCTGCAGCAGGCGGCACTCACTGGGGCGCGGCAGCCACTGCGGCTGAGGCGCTCGCTAGGCCGCGGCAGGCGGCGCTCGCTAGGCCGCAGCAGGCGGCGCTCACTCGGGCGCGGCAGCCACTGCGGCTGAGGCGCTCGCTAGGCCGCGGCAGGCGGCGCTCGCTAGGCCGCAGCAGGCGGCACTCACTGGGGCGCGGCAGCCACTGCGGCTGAGGCGCTCGCTAGGCCGCGGCAGGCGGCGCTCGCTAGGCCGCAGCAGGCGGCGCTCACTCGGGCGCGGCAGCCACTGCGGCTGAGGCGCTCGCTAGGCCGCGGCAGGCGGCGCTCGCTAGGCCGCAGCAGGCGGCGCTCACTCGGGCGCGGCAGCCACTGCGGCTGAGGCGCTCGCTAGGTTGCGGCAGGCGGCGCTCGCTAGGCCGCAGCAGGCGGCGCTCACTCGGGCGCGGCAGCCACTGCGGCTGAGGCGCTCGCTAGGCCGCGGCAGGCGGCGCTCGCTAGGCCGCAGCAGGCGGCGCTCACTCGGGCGCGGCAGCCACTGCGGCTGAGGCGCTCGCTAGGCCGCGGCAGGCGGCGCTCACTCGGGCGCGGCAGCCACTGCGGCTGAGGCGCTCGCTAGGCCGCGGCAGGCGGCGCTCGCTAGGCCGCAGCAGGCGGCGCTCACTCGGGCGCGGCAGCCACTGCGGCTGAGGCGCTCGCTAGGCCGCGGCAGGCGGCGCTCGCTAGGCCGCAGCAGGCGGCGCTCACTCGGGCGCGGCAGCCACTGCGGCTGAGGCGCTCGCTAGGCTGCGCCGATCCCCTTCAACGCATTCACTGTCACTCATGTTCTGAAACTCAAATTTTCTCTGCTATAATTTTATTTCAAAACAACTCACAATGTCACATCAACTAAGTCAAGAAAGCAGTAGGCAGTTTACTTTTTTTTTAAGAACTTTAGATTTGTCCATAAAAACAATTTGATTATGGGGATATCAGGTCAGGACTGTACTATCTATACTTATTTAGGTACATGTAGATCCGTCACAAAATCAAGGAGTATCTAGTTTTCAATCTTACAAGCTCAAAATATTTTTTCTCAACCCGTCTATGTGCCAAGCCAACCTTATAATCATTCTACATTCAAACAAAAATCATGTGGTCATCGAAAAACTTTTCTTGTTAATATCCTTACAGTGGCACACAGGATCACTATTACTTAGTTTTCTTCCTTTTACTCACTAAAATATAACAAAGATATCACTTTACCTGGATTGTAAACCAACAAACCATCAGCCAAGCGTCCGGCGTCACGTAGATCCAACCAAATTATTATCTCTTTGCGTAGATCCCCACTTCTGAACTATTACAGTTCAATTTCAGGGGCGTAGTAATCAAATACTTTTCTTCATGTTTTACAGTATATTCTTCTATTTACAGCTTCATTACAATAATTTACATAGTCAAGACTCAACCTGTCATCGTTACCGCCATATTGTAATCTATCTTTTCACAAACTCTCATAAATATGCATGACAGATTTGGCTACAGTGCTAAAGTGACATTCTACCAGCACATCCACAGACTAATCATAGTTTGGATCTGCACCAATTCTAACAATAGACTACTCTTTCAACTCTTTTCATTTTTTTTATCTATTTAACCTAAGTAAGTATTACAATGTAACCAAGTCTTAGAGGTTCTTGCGTGTTTGATCCCAATATCGTACTCCTTGTGTTGCGTGAATTCAATATTTTACGAGCACACGAACCTTTTCAGAATATTGAGTCTTCGATTAATTTTGGATAAAGATTTTAAAAGAGCAATCAAGTTCTAACGAGGCGCATCGCATGTGCACTTTTTTTACCAAACATGGTAAAAAAGGCAACGTTAGCGTTACAAAAACATTCCGTAATGAAACTGATTCTAAATCAAAACTTTTTGCTTGCTGTTTGATAACATTCCAAGTTCAAACTAGCCTGGAGGCAAAAAACAAAAAGAATACCTAAGCAGACACAGTTCGGAATTCAAAATAAAACTAAAACGAAACGACACACTCTTGGCTGCTGCGTAAAAAGGTTGATTAATTCAATGAGTTCGCTATCTCAAGATACCGAAAGTGTTCTGCGAAAGAAAAAGTTGTTGATCCCCATCGCGGGTGTGTGGGCACGCTTCGGGGAGCAAATGTTTAACGTCCATTACCACGGGATCCCCGGGACAAGAGGATTAACTCATCGTGAGGGTTTTTTGGATTATTTTAGTTGTTCCTTCAATAATTACCTATCTGGTATTGAAGCTTTTGATCTTACCTAAGGTATAATAAAGTGTTAGAGATGTATTCTAGGTAATATCAGTAGAGGATAATCTATTTTCAGTAGGTACACGGCTAGTGAGTACTTACTCTTCCATGTATTTACTTGAACTCAGTGAATAGGTATCGCGTTTAGTTTGTAATAGCTATGTTGATTGAGTCGTATAGGCTAACCCTTTTATGCATATTCGACCAGTAAACCTATATTAGCTTAAACGTATGAGTAAGTACTAAATTTGTTGCTATCTCTTTTCATTGCCACATGAGAAACAAAATAAAAACATTCAAAAGAAACATTTATTTCTTCATACCTTTAGTAAATTGTGATTTTTTATGAAAAAGACCATTTAGTGCTATAAGTCTAGACTGTTAAAAAATGCAATTTTTGTTCCGATATAAGTATTAAAATGCTTCCAAAGCAATTACCTAGATTATAATATTTCACCCTATCCGAACTTGAAAAGACGTTGTATATGTACCTATTTTGCACCATCTGTTGAAATAAGGGGAAAAATAAAACCCTTTCTGAATTTTATTTGCGGGAAATTCAAGACGACCTGACTCCATAGAGCAACTCAAAAACTTTTTTAATATCGAAGAAGTTGAAGTCTGGCCTCTTGTTTATTTGAATTTCGAATGCGATGCTCTTTTTTTTATTATTTGCTTTGAATATACAAAAGAGTTTGTCTTACGAGTAAATAATCGAAAATGTTTCTATTAGTTTTTTTATGCACATTCCTTTTTAGATACCTACCTTATAAAAAGTAACTCGCCGAAAACACACTGAAAGTTTGAAAACAATAATTTTGTAGATGAGAACTCTATTCCGATTCAAGAGCGCTTTGATTTGAGTTGAGTAGAACTTTCTCGAGGGATAAAATGAAGGCAGTTTTTAAACTTTTTCATTGCTTTATAGTAAGTATTGTAGTTTTATGTTTATAAGATCATTTTTTTACTATAAAATGTGTTTAAGTATTTGATTTGAAATTAAAGAAGAAAGAAAGAAAGAAAGAAAGAAAAAGCATTTATTTATGACACAAGTCAAACCACAAAAAAAACATCTTAATAAATAGTAGGTACATGCTGTGTCACAAATAGGCGTCCAACTCAGCAAGTGTTGGTTTGCGCAAGACAAGACAACGCTGATCTTCCGTTGGAACCTTTTGCGAGTCACGGATTTCCCCAGTTTACACATAATACACACACGTAATACACATTAGGAACTAGGTTGTAGGTACACAATGAAATAGGTAGGTATATTCTTTTGAATAAGCAGGTAATAGTTTAAACAAATTAAAGTAAATGGGTAGGTAGGTACTTGGTCTTCATACAAAAATAAATAAACAACAAAAATAAATAAACAGCAATAGTAGGTGATTTCTAATTAACAAACTAGATTAATTAAAATAAGTAAATAAATAGCAACAGTAGGTAGCTACTCATTAACAAACTAGGTAGTTTAGAATATGTACTTAGGATCTCATTCATAAACAACGCGACATTCCAATATTATGGTTTTTAAGGTCTTTATTTTTTGTACAACGTAATTGAGTTCCAGGTTATATAGGTTTACTATTCAAGGATGCATAAAGGCTTTTATCTAAATTTAGGGGTGTAAAACAAACAAAAAATGAACAACAATTATAAAATCGATAAATCGGTCTTGAGGTGACCGGATGCCTTCTGATGGTCGATTAAATACATCTTGAGTTTATGTTTAAAACCATAGATATTAAAATAACTAAGTTCTTATTTGTCCAGTTGTTATTCCATCCATCCATTTTAAAATTGAGTCTAAAATGTAGATAATTACTGAAGTGCTAATTGTAGATATCTATGACTGAAATAGCGCTGATATTATCTCTAGTGACCTTCAGAGAAACTTACGTGATAGTAAATAGAGATAAATCGCCATATCTTTAGTCGGCACCTAATCAGCCTTGAAATCGTGATTGGTATCTTTAGACGTAAAATTCTCCTTATGCATGAGTTTCTTAAGGAAAAACTCGAGAAGCTCTCGTGATTTCTCCTCCTCATTACTATTATATATTATTATTATTTTGACGACCTCTGTGGCGCAGTTGGGCGAACGCCCGGCTGAGAAGCAGAGGTTGCGGGTTCGATTCCCGCTACGGGACAAATGTTTGTATGTTCTGCAGATATTTGTCCGTGTCTGGGTGTTTTCTATCTATAAAATGAATGTATTTACAAAAACAAGTGTATCTATGTAATATATCAGTCATCTGGTTACCATCACACAAGCATTAAGTGGCTTAGCTTGGGACTAGGTGACGCTGTGTGGAATGTCCAAGGATATTTTTTTTTTTTTTTTTTTTTATTTCACTCTAAAATGACGTAAATAATATAATCACAAAAAAGCAAAATATATTTTGTAAGTACACAAAGACCGCAAGACCATCAATCAATCAACGGCGTCTGAGTGGGTTAAGTGTTCGATAATAAAACTCCCCATTTTAAGGGTAAAGTATTAGGGTACGGGACACCTGAGACCCCTGACACTTTTAGACCGATTTGGAAATTGTAAAAAGATTACCTTAAGCATAGCTGTTGCCTACGGTTTCGTCCGCTGAATAAACAGATCAAGAATTATTTTTGAGCGACTTTTTCCCTGAACTTCCACAAATATTTCAAAATCAGTTCTTGAGTTTAAGCAAGACAAAAACATCCTACTTTCTTTCTATCCTACTTTCTACTATCCTACTTCCTTCCTATCCTATCCTACTTCCTACTATCCTACTATACCTACACAATAAACATACTAATTCAATTACCACCTTTGTAGTGAATACGAGTATTAAAGTTTCCAGTGGGACTGTAAACCGCGGCATTTTTAATTTATAACGTTTGCGATGAGGCTCTGTGGCCGGACGTGTGTTGAATAAACAACGAATGTGCCTCGCAATTGTCTGTTTTCACGTGAAACAGGCCTAATTTAGGCCAAAACATTTTACACAACAAACCCTGGTCTTTACATCATAATAATCTTCTTAAAAATTAATGGTTAGTAGGTAGTAAAATGGCTAATAATTAATTTTTGGCTCGGCGAGGTGATGGCCGGTGGAGTAAAGCAGTAACCGAATGGTGGCCAAGAAAGGGACTTAGAAGTGTTGGTCGTCCGCCAGCGAGATGGGCAGACGATATATGCAAAGTCGCGGGCAAAAGATGGATCGGATTGGCACAGGATCGTGGCGGATGGCACAAACTGAGGGAGGCCTATACCCAGCAGTGGGTGAAGTCGGGCTGCGGATGATGATGATGATGATGATGAGGTAGTAAAATGTGATATGCTTCAACTTTGCAAAATATAGCCTTTAAGTTTCGGTCCAAATCATTTCCAAAGTGATATTTAAGTGCAAAAACATTTGAGTACCAACAAGCTGACTCCAAGCACAAACTTCTTCCGACAGATAGATTTACAGCACTGGACTTCCCTCAACTTAGCACTTAACTCCAACTTAGCCTCACTTAACCGTATCTCAATCTTAAGTTATCTTAAATTACGGCCAGCCCTACGCAGCGGGTTAAGTTCCAAACTTAAACTTAAGTTAGTTCTATAAAACCGTGAAATGATATATTAGATATTAAGGAGCTGCGTTGTCTCGAACGCTTTGTTTGCGAACTTTTAAGTTTCAAGTTAATTTAATTATTTTATGCCTTAATTTAGTTAAGTTACGGCGTCTACGAAAAATATGGCCTAACTTTAGTCTGCGAAGTTTATAACCTGGACCTAAGTCTTGTAAAGTACAGTCGTCTACACTAAGATGTACACTCTTAACGCTTCAAAATGATGTTAACACCAACTTGTGCCATTATTATCTATACTTATTCTTTGTGCCATATTTATACTTATTCTATAGAATAATATAGGTAGAGATTGAAAATATATAGATGATTATAGCACCAGTTGATGGCCAGATAATTTTCAAGCGTGAGTACATGTGCAGGCGGATTAGGGTTAGGAAATTAAACCAAGATTATGGATAATACATAGTGCGATTTAAACTAAGTACTCACTGACGGAATTTGAGTCTCAAATCTCCTTGAATTTAACTTAAGCTTAAGAGGACAATGAAACTATAATTTCCAAAATTCCTTAAGATCGGGATACTATCACGAACCCTATCAGTTTTTGGAGATCTTTGCGCTGCAGTTCAACGAAGAAAATTAAAGAAGGAACTTTAAATGTAAAAGTAAACCTATAAATAAAGTGTGTTGGTTTATTGGGTTATTTTATATTTAATAGGCGTAGTAAAGTATGTTTATAATTTACGGTTAGGTTTTTAAAAATAGGTAGGTAGGTCGATAAATATGCTTTCTTGTACAACAAAACACAAGATATAGGAAAAATTGCTTAAACATTCACAGTACTTGGTACAAATTGGCAACCTTATCGCTTAAAGATAATCTTCCAAGCAACCTAAAAATATTTAGTAAAGATGTAAGTTCCTAATTTTTGATCAATACGAATCCGTTGCCCTATCAATATTGTTTCTTTCAAACCATTTATCAAAAATATTCTCACGTTCGGCAACTAACCGGAGAGCATGTAGCATCACGCGAGCATCTGTTCTCAAAGTTTGACCGCTATAAATCTAGTTCCTTTGGGGCGTAGCTTGTGATCTTACATTATAGGGAGGTGTTAAGTCCGGCTATTACTAGAATAGCTGGACTTTTTTCAGAAAAAACTACGTTGGCCTATCAAAATTCGCGACTAAAAAAACCATCTCATTATTTTTCATTCCATCCAACTTCCACACACGAAAGTAGAAGAAGAAAATTCCAACCAAATGTTTGAAAGATATCGCTTCTCAGATATAAGACCGCGGATTGTAAAATTACTCTTAAGGTTTACTAGTTCATAAGTTTCTTTGTAAATGTAGCAGATATGACTTTTTAATTAGGTATTTTTATTAATGCCAACTTGCCTTTTGAAATTATCATAGCAAATTATAATGTATTGTCATTATTTAAATAACGAAATGTGTTAAGCTGTTATAAATTTGCTAAGTCTTCGGTCAAAATTAAACAGGATATTTTATATCTTAGAAAACCGGGCTTGAAGCCGGAAAACCCGTTACTATAGCCGGAAAACTATTCCGGACAAAATTAGATTAGTTCATCCCTACGTTAGTGTAAAGTATCGCCGACGTGTAGGGTACACCTATGAGGTTACATTTAGCCTTATTTGTGGAGGTGAAGTGATTTGTTGCTTGGGTTCTGACCTTTAGGGACTAAATATGGTTATCAGTTTTCATATATCCTATTGTAGTAGCTATTTACGGTTTTTATGGTCTCATTGTGGTTAAACATTATTGTTTATGGACAGCTTTCATTTATAATACGTGTCACACTTAGCTACTACATTACATACCGATTAGATGCTATTCTTTGACTTGACTTTTTATAAAAAAAACTATTTATCACTTTTTAATTACCAATATTGTATACCTACAGAATAAATAGTTTTGAGACAAACTCAGGCCTTTACATCGTTAGTAGACTATTATTTATATAGACAGCGTCAGAAGGCAATGGGACATTTTTGAGATGGCTTGAAAATCAGTAAAATTAAGCCAAGTTCAGTTTCAAGTTTCAGGATTGAGACTTGGCATGCACAAGAAGTGCAGAGGTATCATTATTTTCAAACAGCCACTTTTGACTGAACTGTAAAATAATTTGCAAATAGATGGCTTATTCTACCTTTATTTTGTTATCCCCTTATGCATATTCGACCAGTAAACCTGTATTAGCTAAAACGCATATTAAATCTGTTGCTATCTCCTTTCGTTGACATATGAGTGACAAGAAAAAAACGTTCTTTAAACCTATATTAAATTGTCAAGTTTTTATGAATAAGACCCTTACTCTTTTGTACCTAGTATTTAATTAGTTCCTGCAAACAATTCAACATACCAATTCACAAGTATTTACATAGCCTCGGCATTTCAATACCATCAATAGCATTACTTATCACAATAAAAAGCATTTTGTCCCCGACTGCATAATGAAACCAATTCGTACAATCGAGTTCAACAATAGGTATTTATGCGTGATCACGCAACACGCTTAAAGGTTCCTGACCAATGTTATAATGGGGTTTTTAATGGTCCGCAGATCGGTAAATGATAGGTATTGTGAATTCGATTACACAATTGTTTTGATCATAAATGGTATTATCGATAATGTACGAAACCATTTACTTAATGGCTACGTGAAAACGTGTCAACTCATGGGTGGCTTTCTGAAGTGTGAAAAACCATGAATATCATAGTAAACTATTTTAGCATAGAAAACGCGTTGTAAGGAAATCAAGCAATATAAAGATATTAAAAGCACATTTCGTTGAATTTAAGAGAAAAAGAGTGTTGGTTTAAACCGAGAACTTCATCAGATAAGTCTAGATTTTACTAAGTGTTTCATTTCAAAAATTTCAGCTTTATTCAAAGTATGAGGGCAGTTGAATTTACTTGGCTTATTAAAAGTTTTTAAGGGGAGGAAGTTGTTTTAAATATCTGTGATCTAAAAACTGTTTGGTGAAAGCTTGTAGGGTGTTTTCATGCATTAAGCTTGTTTAAATGAGGGATGGATTGAGACTCTTATGTTATTTGGAAAGCTACAAGTAACTAGCTAGCCTACTACGACTAGGTACCTTTTTAAGAGGGTTAGGTAGTAAAGGGAAAAACTTTACGTAATGACAGCACTACACACTAGTCACAATTACGCGTTGCGTCTCATTGCACAAAAAAACAAATGCGTTTGCTTGGCCTACATACTCAGAGCAATCATCTCTCTATGCCTACACTACATACAACTACTATTTCATATGTAAGTAAAGTAAAGTTTTGTGTAATTTACCTAAATTCATATTTCAGTTTGGTTTCTATTCTATTGTCTGGACGTCAAACTTTGATTAAAAGAACAACACAAATCTTGGCAAAGCTCTTCAGTCCGATGCAGTGTTATCAAACAATTTAATAAAATTTAGCGAAAATCTGAAAATGAAACTTGGCAGAACTAAAAGTGTTTTATCGTTTTATCTTTAGGGGATGGTCTAATTCAAAAGAGTACGAACTATTATGTATTGCGATTTAAGCCTACATAAACAAGAACTCCTTTAAAAATAGATAATTATAAGTGCTTTCATTTTCAAATACGAGTAAGTAACGAAAAGTCACGTCATAGGTATTATTATGATTGATTGAACCTAGGGTATATCAGATCAAAAGTAGGAGGGCAAAACTTTTGCATGACCGGCAAACAAAATGGAGTTACTTATTTTGTAGGTACAGTGCTGACGCGCTGCGACATACCCTACTCAAAAATAAAAAAAATTATGCGGCGACGCGCGGTCTGAGATCTACTCTCTTGTAGATATCGTCAAAAGCTGTTGATTAATGTACCTAAACTCAATCGCTTCTAACGGTCATAGTAAACCGGCGGTATAGTTGACCCGCGCGGTCATCTGAACTTAGCCTTCTAAAACCGCTGTTAGCACAAACTTGTGGCATCACCCAAGGCATGGTGCCGGGTGGCCGACCATATTGGATTACCGTTGACGAAACCCGCTGACGCGACGGCGACGTGGCGGATCCGTCACGAGCTTCCTGCCGACGACACGTATTCTCGAAAATAGTATTTTTAAGCCAAAAATCGGGTTTGGTAGAATTTCGGTTTCGGTTATTACTGTTGTTCTATTGCGTAGGTATTGTTATATACGAGTATATATAGCAGATCTGCTTTTTTAAAGGTTAAATCTGAGAAAGATTCCTTAATTGTGTGCTGAATAAATAAATAATAATAATAAATAATAATATAAATACATTAATATTGTTTTTCTCCACATCTCATTATATTCAAATTTCGAAGAGGTACTTAAATTAAAATATGTAACTCTATTTCGATACAACTAAATTTATTACTAGATATAAGATTTTCTAAAGCTAAAACAATATTTACGGCCGTCTCCAGCAGGTGGCGACACCGACGGACGGATATTCAAAACTGTCCTGTAATACAGGTGAAAGGGACAAAGGACACGGTCTTATGAAAAAATATATCCGTTATTTTGGAAAATTGACAGTCTGTTGCCGGGAAGACAATATTAAAGCCATGTTTAGTTGAGTTTCGTTGGTATTTTGCATCGATTTTGGTTGGTAAGCATAAAATAGTACTTATATTAATAATAATAATAATAATAATATAGCCCTTTATTCCGAAAAATGTTTTACAGTGTTTGTTTTATATTATGTCCCTTAATTCGGTGTGTCTTTTGACATAGGCCTCCTCCAACTGTTTCCATTGCGCTCTATCTGTTGCCACTCTGGTCCAGTAAGGTCCCAAGGCTAAGCGAAAGTCATCTTCCCATCTTCTTGTTGGACGTCCCCGTTTTCTGTTTCCATCTCTTGGGTACCAGAGTGTTACCTGTTTGCTCCATTTTTCTGTATTACAGCGTAGCATGTGACCTGTCCAACGCCATTTCAGTTGGTCCGTTCGGGTAAGTATGTCGGTGACTTTGGTTTTGTGTCTTATTTCTGCTGAGGTTATTCTGTCATTTAGTTTTATTTTCAACATGCTTCTTTCCATTGCCCGCTGACACTTGGCTAGTTTTTCTCTGTGGTTCTGAGTCAGTGACCAGGTCTCGCTTCCGTATGTAATACAGGGGAGGATGCAGGTGTTAAAAGTTTTTCTTTTAATGTTCATGCCTAGTTCTTTGCTTTTCATTATTTCCTTTAGTGACCAGTATTTTCGCCAGCCACTTGCCATCCTCTTGTTTATTTCTTTAGACATTTGGTCTGTAGGGGCGATTATCTGGCCCAAATACACATACTCTTGTACATACTCAAGCTTATTTCCGTCCAGCACTATGTCGATTTCTTTTGAGTTGGTCATTAGTTTTGTTTTCGATTTATTAATTTGAAGCCCAACGTCTTTGCTCTTTTTGGCGAGAGAATGTAACATCTTTTCGATTTTGCTTGGGTTCTCTTCCAAAAGAATGAGATCGTCTGCAAATCTCAGATGATTGAGGCGTACTTATATTACTCAACGTTTTTAATTTGACAGGTCTTAAGTTATAGGTAAAAATTAATCTTTTTTACTTAATCTTGGACCATGAATCTGTTATCGAATAAAATTTCATTGTAATGAATATCCAGTCTTGTTGAAACTACCTACACACAACATAGGTTTTTCATCACCTGATAAAATTATGTAACTACATACTTGCCTATAAGTTACTAATATGTATAGTCGACAAAGAAATTGGTTTACCACTTTTGATGACATCTCCCAGTAACATAACTATGGATTACTGAATTACAGATTCTGACGTAGCAGGTTAATCTGTCAAGCGAAAAGAGCCCTTGATGTTTTGTACGTGCAAATGATATTCAGCCTTAGAGTGGTAAACCTATTTCTTTGTCGACTATACCTACTGATTACAGTAATCCTTTGAAAATTATTATCTAAACTAATTAATTCTTAGAAACACACATTAATATCAACAAAACATTGCAACCAGAATATCCATTTTCACCTGCAATTTCACCGCACAACGTCATGATGACGTTTACCCGCTCGTAATTCAATATGGCGGCCGGAGCGCCCGCGGCTAGACATAACCTCGAAATCACATCAGCTCACACCAGATTACCGGAAAATTAACCTGCCGTTGCAAATTATAAACACTCCGTGTTTTGGTCTAGTATATTTTGATATTGGATTGTGCATTAAGGTTAGGTACTTTAATTTATTTGCAGTTAGTATAATCATATAGGAGTGATTATCAGTAAGTTATGATACACTAATAATTTATAGCAGTTAGAAGCTTAGATTTTGGTTAAAAACTGTTCTTCTTATTCAGAAAGAATCATATACCTAACTGGAATTATTTGGTGCAACTGGTTGAACTTATAAGTAGGGTACGTACTTAGTTGAACTTTAGTGGAACAAGTCTTTGGTTTTTCAGAATCAATTAATACCATGGATAATGTAGCCTCTGGAAAATATCAGGATGTAAATAAAGTAGGTATCGAAATAACGCGATGAATTCCCATGTCTATTCAATATTTTCAATTTTGCCTAATAACTATCGATACTTTCGGTAAACTACACCCAATTTGGAACTCGAGAGATCAATTTACTAACCCTACCAATTAGACCAGAAAGGCTCACGGCAGACAAACTAATCAACCCTACAAAATACCATGTTCCAATAACTTTGGGTGCAGCCTGGGTCGATTGTACCCACAAATTGGTTCTCGTTAACATTTGGACGCGATTTCCGAATTTGTTGGCCCTTAACAAGATCGGCGAAGTTGAGGTCAGAATGACCGGACACGCCTCAATTAGCGCTCGGAGTTGCGAATACGGCCATCTTGAATACGGAGTAGGTATTTGGAAAAGGCCTTGTAGGCTTCTATGGAAATAGGCGTGTTTTAAGTAGGAAAGCAATTTTATATTTTTTTCTAAAACTTTTTGAATATTAATAGATTTGAATATTTATTCAACAAGAATAAAATTTCAGTCTTGAACGATTACCATGTTATCACACTGCTGCTCAAGTTTCACACTGGTTTCAAAATGCAAGCTATGACCAACCACACTACCCTCGCGTTTGTAAAACACGCTGCACACAAGCAAAACGTATGGGCAAGTTCTCATGCATGAACTTAGTAGCCGTTTTGATTGAATATTGAGTGTGTTTTTAAAAAAAAAAACAAGGACATCCGTTTTCAATTCATTCATGTTTCGGCATTAAGCAGGCAACAGCCGACAAGTTGTATCTCAACTTTGAAGCAACCCCGAAAGCTCTTTGCTTTTCTATTATCATGTTTTACCCTCTATTTTCGTACCTGTCGTGAAAGTTTCTGTTCAGGTATGATATTCTACTAGCTTCCTATTTACTATTTTTTTAACAGAGTGTTTATACCCCACGGGGTAGTAAAAAGACTCTACTACGTGCTGTGCTACAACTTTCTATAATAGAAAAATTGTATAATTTAGTATAAACCCAGGTTTTATAAGTTTCTGGTTTTCTAGATAACTCCTAGATATCTTCTGGATACTAATAGGTCGTTCAATAAAAAATACCTATATATATAGACGTAGACGTACGTCTACGTCTACAGAATACCAAAATGCAAACTTAATATCGAAAAGTCATCAGTGAGATATTCGTCATAACATCCTTTCCCAAATCCACAATTCAATTGCAACCTGCTTTTCATAATCCTTCTTTCTGCCAACTTATTTCAAATTTAAATTATGAGTTCCAGAATTCTATTTTTTAAATGAGCTTTTCGGTTTCTCATTTAAGTGTAGCTTGTGAAACCTTGTGTAATATTCAGGTTTACATACAAATTAATATAGGCCGACCTGTTTTCGGAGCTCTCATTGCGCATTCGGCAAGCCTTCAAGTTTTACGAGAGAGATACCAAGTTTCATGATGTACTTTATGATACAATATAAAGCTACATTGTGGGGACTGCAGATAGATAACTTGTTTGTCTTAGGCAGTGGCGGATTTAAAAATTTGCCGCCTGTAGGCTATTTAATTTTTGCCGCTCCTACTGACCTTTTAAATTTAATAGTTAGGTACGCTAGATTCGTTCACAATCGTTTATTTACATTTAACCTATTCGTTGGTCTGATATAATTCCTGGCAAAATAAAAAAAACAGTGCGAGCGTAGCGAGCCGAAATTTTTAAGACAAATAAGTCATGGAAGGTTTGATTTTGCTTATTGTGCTCAAAATTAAAAGGCTGATACTGGTTTTTGGTTTAGAAAATTAATCGTGCGAGCGAAGCGAGCCGAAATTTTTAAGACAAATAAGTCATGAAAGGTTTGATTTTGCTTATTGTGCATAAATAAAAGGTTGACATAATTATGCTATCTCTTCTGAAGAAGTTACGTGCGAGCGAAGCGAGCCGAAAATTTTACGACAAATTAGTAGCATAACAATTTATATTCTTTCTATATTAAAATATTGCGGAATGTTCCATACTAACTTCAAACCAAATTGGGTTAAAGAGACAACAAGTAGCCTATGTCACTCTCCATCCCTTCAACTATCACCACTTAAAAAATCACGTCAATTCGTCTCGCTCCGTTTTACCTAGGCAGACAAACTTTCCCATTTATAATATTAGTTTGGAAGTATAAATATGGATTTTATACGGACTACGTAAGAGTGCTCAGTAGGTAGGTAATAGGTACACCTAACTGTGCATTACTAAAAAAATATTTTTTTATTTTCGTTTATTTCTGCAAGATAAAAAAAAATTGGGACCAAATCCGCCGCCCCCTAGAATCTGCCGCCCTAGGCTCCAGCCTACTCAGCCTATTGGTAAATCCGCCACTGGTCTTAGGTACTAAAAGTAATGAGTAAGTTCGTAAGCCGTAGAGGTCTATTTGACTCAACAAATCAGCATTGACATTTAGCACGGCAATACCGCTTGTGACTTTGGCACGCTTTTATCTAGCAATGGCTGGGATCAGTCGAGCTACTTATATCTTTTAAAACGATCGTTGTTTCTAACGTTATTTTTTAAGGTTTAATTCGTTTTCGTACTTAAGTAAATGAAATGTAGTCTTTATCCATAATATTCAGACTCTTTCTATTATTTAGTCTGTATTTAGTGCTAGACCAACGGTGGGTGATTAAGATAGCTCGAAGTGTATTTTACTGCAGCAATCTATTACAAAACAAAACGTAAAAATCTCGTTATGCATAAAGATTTATCAATTTATTAAAGGTTTTATGGATGTTATTGTTATTTTCTGGCTACTCTTATGTCAATGAAAAGAAATAGCAACAGATTAATGGCCGTTTCAGTTAAAGTATGTTTACTAGACCAATATCAAGACTGTTTTTATTTATAAAATGCAAATCGCCAGAAACAACCGCCCTCATTTGAACAAAACATTCAATTATCGGGTAGGTGTAGCAGGGGGCGAAGCGGACGCATAAATTATACAATTGCCGGGCTGTGTCGGGAGACGGATACATTTCAATAAAACTCCGGTATTTATCCGTTATTCAAGCATCAAACCTGGAAGGTCACGGTTGTTTTGTTTTGCATAAATAAAAATGGATCACAATACAAAAAGTTGTTGCATAGATAATATCTAATTACTGTTTTTGGTATGAGCCAAATTAAAATACATAAAATAATAGCTTTACTAATATTTATTATTAACGCAAAAGTTCGATTAGATGAGTATTTGCTACTATTTCATGCAAAAAGTAACAAACAGATTTGGCTGTAACTTGACATTTAAATAGTATATGACCTGATACGAGTATAATACGCTCGATTAAAATCTAGTAATAGATACTAGCAAATACTCGGACGGAAAATAAAAAATATTCAAGCTTTTTATTGAAACGCAAAATGTCTAACTCCCTTTCTTCCCAATACATTTTACTTTCCTCTTCTCAAATAAATTCTTCGCGTTACTTCAAGTTGATTATTTCCTCAGTACAAAACTTCGCAAACTCAGTACTTTCTCCAAATGAACTAACAAATGGCCCCGCGATACACAATAGCTTAATCAAACCGCGTTAAGATAAGGAAAACAAAGACCCTTTGGGATCGGTTCAAATCAGGAAAGGAAGGCTAATGAGGCCTTTCGTGTTTGTTTGTTTTAATTACGCTTAAGGATCACTTACATCGCATGCAATTGTTTAGATAGAGCGAATGAGGAAAAACGATTTTATTTCGTACAAAGTATGCAATGCCGTGAAAGTGAATCAGCGCACTTAAACTTTGCGTGAACCATCTACACTACTGCACTCACAGAAGTTTAAAAGTACGTATCTCGCATTCCTCTATCGCTAAAAAAATGTTATTAAATTTGTTAGCATAGATTATTTTTGGGTACTAGCTTTCTTTCAGACCCACATGAAAGAAGTGATCGAAGGATAATTTATTCTACAGCAGTAAAAAACAGACTTTTCAGCTTTCAACTCGCACCACATTTTCCGAACACGGTAATAAAAAGCGACAGGACAAATGATTTATTGTCCAAGTAGATAAAGCGAGTGCCAAGTTTAGTCGGCTCAAGATAAGATAATAATAGATTTGTACTTTTGTTAGACAAGACGGCAAAAACGTCAACACAAAGAGGTATTGTTTAAATTGTGATTAGTGAAGACTTGGGGTAATCGGAGTGTCAGGCAGGACTATATTATTGAGAACTATTTGTGGAAAATAAAGACGTGTCGGTCGGTCGGTCGTTCGTATGAGCAAGTTGCCAACTCGTAAAGTTCAAAAATGTTAAAGTTTGTAATTGATCTTGGGTGGTTGTGCTATTTTTTGACGTATGTACCTATGTGTCACATCTTAGTCATCATTTTTTACCATCTTATAATAGAGTCGTGACTGTACTTCGTTTTTCTTAAGAAACGATTTCTTTAGCCAGACTCACCTGATATCTTATTACTTAACTCTACAACAACTTAAAACTTAACTCTACTAGTTGTACCTACTGTTCTGGATTGGATAACCAAATTGAGCTGTCAAAACGCCCATCGCCATCAACCTTCATGTATACTTTACATTTCTAAGTTTAATTAAGCGGTTAACTGTTACTATATAAACCCGTTAAGCCCCTTGGAATAGGGGTACAAGGTATAAGCTGAATGCAACAAAGCAAATACTAAACAAAGCCTGCAGTGTTATAAAAATCGCTTCGTACCAATTCCCTTTCTATCATCGCCAATGTAATTCCTACCGTTAATGATCTGACGCGTCATACGTTTTAATGAATTAATGAAAATTGTTTATTGCACTCTAAGATATGAATGAACATTACTTCACTGGGTAGGTACGCCTTGCCTAGTGTTACATTGAAAGGTATTTGGATGTGTTGCCAGTGGCATTAACAGTTGACCCCTTGTCACCTCTTTCATAATGACAATTTTTTTACTTAGAGAGATTGTCAAGAATTTCCAGATATTTAAATTGCAAGGTGCTGTAACTTGACACGAATTTATTTAAAGCTCCCGTTATAATCGCAAGAGGCCTTGCCTTGTACTTTAGGCCTGTGGTCCCTAGTGGTCTAGTTGAGTTATAAATCCACACCTTGGGGTAAGTTTACCGTAAGCAAGTTTGCACTAACCTCCCATAATGTCATTCTTATTTTGCAACCTGCGGGAAAGTTTTTACGTTGCAACTTGAGGTTGATTTTACGCTGGGAAATGTTGGAAACTATCTTTTTCTTTATTTTTAAAAACTCATTTTCTACCTTCATTGGCTTTCACAATTAAAGTTAATTAAATATTGGTTTCTTGTTTTATAATTAGGTATTATATCTGTTATACACAAACTTTTTGTCTACAGGTATAATTTATTTGTAGAAGTCTATACAATAATAATATAACCTAATGCGTATATATTATGGGTCAAACACCCATATTCTATAGTTAAATTCCATTCGTGATAGTTTGCATACCTACAAATACCAGATACATATGTATGAGTTAAATCTCTGCAGTAGGCTAAGAAGCCTATGAATGGCATGATAGTTGTATGGAGTAATCACTTAATTCTACTCTATCTAAGTATAGATAGAGTATATAGGATACTCTGTTCACCGAGTCGAACAATTAGTTTGAAAAATAAATGCTCTACCAAAAGTTTTCTTTTATGTCTACTTGCAACAACTGGAAACAAGAATGAAACAAATTCAAAATAAACTTTTCTACCGTGTAGCACTTACTCGTCTATTATGATAATTACTTCCATATCTACTTCACACGCAAATACCTAGATGTATGAGCTATCTTCCACATAATCCGCGGAACGGGTAGCCACTAATGGCGGATTACCGCGGACATGCCACAATCAAACCGGGATAAGAACCGACCCTGAGCGGATGTATTTACAGGCAAGGAGCCACTAACAAGATCTTGCGTACAGTAGTTGTACTTCGTAAGAACCTGCAATAGAGTGAGAAATGCTTCATTTACATTCGCTTTTCTAGGCTTTTCTATTTATGTGACTCTAGCAGCAGGTCCCGGCTTTGCACGGGTGTACGGAAGAAACTATCGGAAGCATAGCCTACCCGACAGTCCATTCTACACATCGGTGAAAGAATTTTTGAATGGGATGAGTAGGTTCGGAAATTACTTCCGTCAAACAAAAAAAAACTGGCACTCGGGGACTGCCGCGGTAAAGCTATTGCATGCCACCTAGAGGCGAGTTGCTGAACTAAAGTGACAAGCGTTAGGTTTTTTCGTTAAGGAAATTCTGGATTCGGTCTCCACGCTCTAGGCCCGCTATAGAAGCTATGCAATAGCTTACTAATATACTGATTCACTGTTCACTGTGTGTAGGGAGAGCCGACGAAAAAGTATTATGCTGTTTCTGTACGGGATTACTTTCGAGGGGATCGGGGTCATTAGGTGAACCGTTTCCTTTACATGGACGTTGTATTTAATGGTTTATTATACTTATTCTTATTTCCTCTTAACACGAATTTGTTGAGTTGGAACTAACGGGAGCAAAAATGTTTTCTTCGTACCTATATACACACACACACACACTATACACACACACAACTAAGGCATAGTAAATTAAAGAATCATTGGTATAAAATGTAGATCCCCGTTATGGATAAAGATTTTTCAATTTAAGAACGGTTTGACGAATGGTTTTTTCTTGTTAGAAAGAGATAGCAACAGATTTAATTTCCTTTTAAATAACAGTAAGTTTACTAAACCAATAAATCTGAATAGACCAGGTTTATCTGAATAATTAATTTATATTTTATTTAAAAGATGAAAATAGAGAGGATTAAAGTCTCAATGAAAATAAAAACTCAGAAAACTATAAAATCATAAATTATGTAGGTACATAATCTGTGTGTGTTGTGCCGACCCCACCTAGTGGGATAAGGGCAGGGAGATGATGATGATGATGATGATGTAGGTACATAATCTATTTAATCTATCGAACATTCAAAACTACAAACCTATTATATAATTAGAACAATTAAAATAGTTATTCAGAGAACATCGAACAAATTAAATATTTATGGCTTCGTCCTACATTTCAGAAACCAATGCCCCAGAAAAATAAATTAAACTAAAAAGTCTAAACTAAATGTCCCAGTCCTAAATCTTAAAGTGCAGTTTATTTAGAAAGTCGGAAGAATGCATCGAGCACAGCAACTTTAAGAACCCCTTATAAATCTTCGCAAATCGCTGGGAAAGACGTGTTTTCGTTTAAAATCTCTGTATCGAGAAGACGTATGGGTATTGACGTTGGATAAGTGGTTTTGGAGTTGAAATTTTGGTGAAATAAAGCATCTATACCGTTACTTATTTAATTTAAAGTAAAATGCGATCGATTTCATCAAGGACATTACATAAAGGCCTTTTTACTGAGGAAACGAAATAATAAAAGTAATCTACCTGCGATTTATATATCAAGTTCACGAAGCGTTACTGCTACCCGTCAGTTAGTTTTTCCAAATAACAAATAAAACACCCACTCAACTGTATGCAAAAACTAATATATCTTTAGCTACCATTAAGGCAGTTTCTTTGGATACTTTTCTCACTAAGAAAAACACAGGTTATATTTCTTTTCTCAACGGGCAGTCATTGTGGTAATCCTTATCACGGTACCATACTAACTGTTATGTTATCTGGAACTACCTCACAGTATGTAGTAGTCTACGACCATACTCGTAGCTGTGTTTTCATCGTACAAGTAGCATGCAAGGTGTAAGTTTTATTTGCACTTGTGAACAGAACGCGCAACTGCATGAAAAAAAAACTCAGTTATTAAATGGTTTGATTATTTAAAAAAGATAAATACATCTAAGTAGCTTTATGATCGTTACCATGATTAACATTTATAATAACAACCAAGTTACAGATTATTAAGATGTGATTCTGTGTTTAGAGTCTCAAGCTTAAATCTCAAGTTTAGTGGCGATTCAACGATCAATTTCAAAGAAAACTCAAAAATCGATGCTTAAACTGAGCCTTAAAATCGGAGTGCACACTTTTAATACTTATTAGCTTAAATTGATAACTTTCAAGCAGCAACATAGCCACCAATGCAAGAAACTTGCAAACATGGTGTGAAGATACAACAGTTTTTTTAAAAAATATTCTATCCTATTTTAAGAACTGTACTTTCACAGTAGAAACGCGCATTATATACTATACTGTATTCTGTAACCTGACTTGCAGATCTTCAATGAATTCCGTCAATCATGACTTGGCTACAGCTACCACATCGTTAGTCTTCTCTTGAGGAATTAAAGAATTATAACGCTAGTATGATAGTTCAGCTAATATTTGAATTCAGATTTATGAGTAAAGTTCAATTGAAATTAGATTGATAATGGTTGATCCTACTACTACTTCCTTCCTACTTCCTATCCTACTATCCTTCCTACTAATATTATAAATGTGAAAGTTTGTGAGAATGTATATGTATTTTTGTTATTCTTTCACGCAAAAACGGCTTGGTATGTAGATAGGTAATACCCTGGATTAACACATAGGCTACTTTTTATCCCGGAACGGTACTTACGCGGGTGGAACCGCGGGGCGCAGTCATTAACTTATAAATAGTAAGTTTACAACAACAATTTTAACAATGAGCTTGTAAAGCTTTATAATTCCAAACTTGTATTGATACAATCGCAATAAAATAACTCATCGAACATAATGTTCAAAACAGCAGCACGTATTAAAATTAATTTAATTACTGAATAACAATCGTTTGCACTATAATGCACAATAGCGCATAAAATAGCCCTGATTTACGATTAGGTATTAATTAAATTAAATTAAATTATGATATCAATGCACAATATTGGAATTCTCTCACGTAAGCTATGATTGTAAAGGACCTGGTACATTTATATAAGAAACTAGCAGCACGTCCCGGCTTCGCACAGATGTACTAATGAAACCCGAGATTTTGACGAACTAGAACTAGCCTATCATCAATCGGTAAGTCCATTAATGATTCAACATCACTTAGGTACTGCAGCTTTTTAGCAAATTAAGTTGCGTAACTTACATTTAATAGTGTTTCAGAATTCAGGTGTTAGACAATGAAGCTTAGATAAGATACGATTAAGATTAAGATTTAGACCGCCAACCAGAAAGTCAGGTCCGCGGCTCACTTTGTTTTTAAGATTACTCTTGATTCTTAGAGGTACAATTAAATTGATTAGAGGTACAATTAGGTACAATTTTGGTACATTTGTTTCATATAAACCATATTCCTTTTCGCGTCCATATGACCGCCATCTTTTCCCACACTATTTCTAGATCAATCCATAGCATTCGTAGATCCATGTCCAATAATTCTTCTTCTTTGTCGATTTACACTTGACAGCGTAGTCATGGTCGTCGTGACGAAGGGGTTGTGGCAATCTTGACGTTTCTGCGTTCACCATTCCAATAATTGTCAATTATATCTAGAATCGCTATGTAACTGTGTCATTACATTAGTGCCCCGTCGATTGTGCATTCCGAAATAACTGCATGCGAAACGAGCATGATACGACATAAATTAAATTATTCAACAATTAAGCGTGCTCCGTTTATTAGTTAGGTTATAGCTTCTTGTAAAGCGACCACCGCTACTTTTTATGACGGTTCCTGTAGCGTAGTGGGCGAAGGCCCGCCTGAGTCGCGGAGGTTGCGGGTTTGATCCTTGCTATGGGACAAATATTTGTTCTGAGTGTTCTGTATCTGTAATAATTTACAAAAAAAGTATCTAAATATCATCTTATCATAACACAAGCAATCTTGGGACTAGATGACGAAGTGTAAAAAATGTCCAAGGATATTTTATTCATTTATTAAAAGATCGAATTTGGCATTATTTAGCGGAAAAAAACATACAGAGACATTTTGACACACTTTTCATCTTAGTGTGATAGCGAAACTTAGGTACCAGAAATAGTTAGGTACGTAAAACCTGATCGAAAACTAACTACTTTTTTTAATCTGAACTGATATTTTATTAAAATGAATATACCTATACATTTTTCAATGGTTTTCTAATATAGCATGTTCAGTTCTATAGTTAAATCCAGTTGCTTAAATAAAAAATACCTAAATATTTACATCAAATCTTTGTTCAATATTTTAAAACGAAAGCAACACTTTTGAAAACTGGGAGCCTGCATTGTGTGCTAATAAGGTTTTGTGGCTGTTAGGAATGAATTAATATTAAAAAAACCGCATTGTTTCACAGATTTAAAGCAGGATCAGGATACTAGTTTGGAAATAATATTGTTTAATAGGAATAATAACATAAATTGGACGCATATTATTATGTTGGACGCTAAAAATACCCAAAATAAAGAAAAATACAAAATAAGTGTAAGAAACAAGATTGAATATTATTAAGTATTTATAATTATTTTTTTATAAAATAGGATAAGTGTTTTTAATTGTTATTCTAAGCTATTATTATATTTGGACATACCTCTGACTACCCCATTAGACATCTTCAAAGGATCTAAAGAATTACATAAAGATCTCTAAGAAATGTCTACCGCTCCCTGGGATACAGTCGTAATCATATTTCATTTTTTTATTTTTTTTTCTAAGCTATTTTTTACCCATGCATCATAATTTTGAAGTCTATAAATATTTTTATCCCAAAGGTGACCCACTTTTTTATACAGACCATAAACAAAGTTATAGGGTTTTCCTCATTGGATACTTACACAGTTTTTCCATGAGACATCTGACTTTGACAGCGTTTTTTGCGGCTCCTTCCCTTTATGGCACCCTGGCGAGCACCCCGCTGGGCGGCCGAAGAAAAGATCTTGACACTTTACCAGTTAATATTGAGTTGTAAGATGTTTATGTTTGGTTTCAGTGGAACGCTTTTTTATAAAAATACGGAAATTGTTATTGAGGTTATTGGAACACTTTTGGTTAGTAGCGTCGACAGGTTGATAATTACAAGTACATAATATGTAAGATCATGATTACATTAATATGGGTCGAGTGATTTGAAAAATTCCAAAAATCTCTTCCAAAGGGGTTATCGAAGTCTATTTCTGAAATAAGTTTATTAGATGACCCGAAAAGCGCCAAAATGTTTAATTTAATGGATCGGACAGGGTTTTCATTCCATACTGTATAGAATGACCAAGTTAGACCATACCAACCAGCTCAAACTGTCACAGAACTAAAGAGCTTTGTCACAAAGCCAGCTTTCAAGCCCTCAGGGTTTGAAGCTTTCAAACCTTCAGATGGTGTCGAAGCGTTGCTGCGAGCCTTTTACTGTGCCGATGAAAGCGCGATGTTACGTCGTGATGATGGAGAGCTTCCTGTGGTAGGAGGTAGCGAGATGGTTAAATTACAGGTTTATGGTTAATTATTGACGGTAGATTTTGTTTACATCTTCAAAGAAGCTAAAGAATTACAAAAAGATCTGAAACAAAATGTATACCGCTCCCTGGGATACCGTCGTGATAATTTTTCAGTTTTTTAAGGAACTATCTGAAATATGGCGACTTTTTGCAAATTTTTGGGCCATAGTTCTTGTTTCCGTGGGAATACCGAAATAAAATGTACTTAGGTACCTACCAAATTGCATTAAAATTCGTTCAAAAGTTTTAGTGTGAAAGAGTAGCAAACAGACATCCATCCATAGTCACAAACCTTCGCATGTATAGATAATATTAGTAGGTATGTAAAATATGTGTATAATTTTATAGGTAACTTCGAAAAATATGTATAAGTAAAACGCTAAAAACTACCAATCAGATTTTTTACCCAGCATACCGTACCTTCATGTAAGTTTATAAAGCCCGCTAGTCCTACATCCACTACCTTACAATCTTATGCATAGCGTAGTGCGGCTCCGTTCCAAGCTTCAGACCTATTCAGCTTGTAAACAGAGCTCGGGAATTCAGCCGGGGACGTTTTGTCCCGATATTGTATGGATAAGTGGCCTTTTTGGTGGAGCTTGCTTTTTCTTCCGAAGACCCTTTGTGGGTGCTTTATCAAACATTGTCGGGTAGTTTTGGATAATGGATTTATGTAAGTACTGCATTTTCTACAAGCAAAAATATTGAGCTTCAACTTTTGTCTTTTTTTTTGTCCAAATAGTGAATGCCAGGAGCTTGGTATTACTATTGGACCTTTTTATTGTATTTAAAAAAAGAGTTGAATTCCCTTATTTAAAGTTGCTATCTTTAACTAAAACAGTGACTTTTTAGTCAGTCATTTCAAAGCCTTCCAAGTCCTTACAGAGTCATAATAGCACTGTAAGTAATCAAAATTCCAGGTGAATAGACCAACAAGGTCCTATTTCTGGCTTACGCTATACCGCGTATGATTACTGCTTAGCTTTGAGACCGGGAGGTTAGCAATGCCCAATGCAAGCTTAGGTAGTGTGCATTTAGGGTTTGGTTTAAGTTAAAAGAAATAATAGTTAAGTGAAAAAATAATAGTACTTAGTTGTTTTTTTAATTAATCAAAGCCATGACCGGTTAGGTGAGATTCTTTTCTAAAACACAAAATAAACCAATTTCTTTGCCAAATTCTCATTTTAAGTTGCATTATTTTTGAGAAATTTAAAGCTCAGGTCAAAGTAGTCAGTTCTTTCCCACTGTCAACATTAACTAGGGCTTCGTGGCCGAGTGTTAAGGCAGTCCGGGTTTAGAATGATCGCTAGTATCTCGCAGGTCCGAATCCCGTCAAAACTCAAACTTTTAGTAAGATTTTTCATCTATAAGTTTCAAACTACTTATAAGGATCTTTATAGATTTCATCCTCCTATAACCTGGGCAGTGGACAAACGTAAAACAATCATAAATATTGTATGGTCCGCTTTCACAGCTGCGAACACAGATCGTAAAATGCTGCTCCTATTTAACGGTCACTGATCATGATGTCTTCATTTATGCTGAGCTCAGGTAAACGTAAGAACGTTTTATTATGGATTTCATGGTGTTGTGACATCATTACAATAGTAAAACTGTAGTTTTATGTATTTAGAATATTACCTAATGTTTATTTGGCTTATTCCACTTATCCCAGTTGACAATCCCCGTCAATAAGGCTTAGTTTTCTTTATGTATATAAATAATCAAAGAATATGATCTTTATAATTTGCAAGCAGAAATAGCGCACTCCACGTCTCGTGCTTATCAATTTGATATGTCAATTAATTTAATTCGTTTTACCTCCCCTACTCAAATTAGAAGACATTGTATCCCATAATAATCATTGGAGGTTCCAAGAAACGGTATTGTTGTGCAAAGCGCTTTAACAGGGTGTAAAAGAATTACTTACAAAAAAAATAGTATTGATAATTATTAATATCAAATTTAAAGGAACTGTGTCTAATAATTACCTTTTCACAACTTTATCGCTGAACATCTTGTAAACATAAATAAATAAAATAAATATCCTTGGACATTCCACACAGCGTCATCTAGTCCCAAGCTAAGCAACTTAATGCTTGTGTTGTGGTAACCAGATGCCTGATATAATACCTACTTAGATTTATTTTTTTGTAAATACATACACATTATAGATAGAATATACCCAGACACGGAACAAATATCTGCAGAACATACAAACATTTGTCCCGTAGCGGGGATCGAACCCGCAACCTCCGCCACAGAGGTCAGATCTTTAATGTATTCTGAAATCTTTGGAACCTTAAAGTCCTGTGCCCAGTAACATGGTACAACCTGTACCCAGCTTCGCTTCCACAAACTGAAGTGCATAACAAACAAGCGGGACGGATGAGGACATCGGGTCTTCCGCTCCTGAGGGAACGGGGGGACTCGAATAAAATCTTGGAAGTAATAAAAGTGATTCATACATCCACTCGGGTGACGCACCTTCGGATGCTTTGAAGACATTGTTAAGGCTTTTCGACAATTCTAGTTCTTAAAATATAAGCAAAAATAAAAACAATTTTCTTGATGCGTACTATGCGTAGGGTTCATTCAGATCTTTTTTATTAACCTTTTGTGTCCCACTAAAAAAGGTACGTACACAGTCGTGATTCATAGAAAATATTATTTTATTACGAAAACAATCTGAAATAATTTAGTTAGATTATTAGTTAGAGGAAGGTATAATTATTACAGAAACTTCAACTGAAACTGAGACCTTGATGCTTACTGCTAAAGTTCAGTTCACAAATATATTGGAAAAGTAACTTACATAAAAACTTGTCCTAGGTACCGACAAAGTTTCAACACACTCTGAATTTTAGCTCTTATTCCATTTCAGTAAAGTCTGAAGCAATCTGAGCTGGGTATGAAAGTTCTGCATCTGTTTAGAAAATCGACAAAGTTAAATTGGAGAATACTATCTTAGCCTTTGAATGTACAATCTTCTGTCTCTTAGCCTTTTGTCTTGTGCGGAGTTTGTTCATTTGGTCTGTCAACTGTACTCTGAACTTTGATATCGCTATCTAACAAAAATACGGGAAAGTTTGTAAGGGTTAGTGGTTTGGATGTTTGTAGGTCAAATAATTGTTGTAAATATGAGAATTTATGCTCAAATTACCGTGTTTTTATCAGTATTTTAATGTACAAAAGGCATGTACGTGCTTTAATAAATAAACAATTATGGATCTAAGGTTTTGAGAGTTTTTTGGTGAGAAGTTGTGTTTTCAGAAAACGCTTGTCGTCTGGGTGTTTTCTATCTATATACCTACCTATGTATTTACAAAAATAATTAAATAAGTATTTATCAGTCATCTGGCTACCATAACACAAGCATTACGTTTAATGCTAAGCAACGGCTTAGCTTGGGATTAAATGACGCTATGTAAAAATTATATAGCGATTCATTCTTGTAGTTTGCTATGTAGTAGGTAATATGAAGGAACGGACATAGCTTCGTTTAGTTTATATTGTTATTTACTTGCGGCAGAATGTTGTGGTATATTTCAATTTATTGCAGCGTCGCGCACGAAATAAAGAATTCGCTCTTGTTTTGTTGTAATAAAGTCGGGTATTGGGTCAAAGTTACAGGCAATTTCAATTAAATTGTTGGTTTTTTCAGTTTTTATTCCATTGAACTCGTTTAAAATGTAATGTAGTTCCAAAATTGCTAAGATATTATATTTTTACTGAAATAAGAAGATTATTCTTTTCGAAAAAATATTACACATATAAAATGTCGATAAGTTTTAGACATAATATTGTGACAAAAAATACGGGTAGGCATGACAATTTCTATTTTCTATGGGTTAGATTTTTCTTAGCCTTCTTTCTTGCCCCTGGTTAAAAAAAAGACAAAATTTTATTACACGAGTACCTATACATACATTTTTACCCTACAAAAACCATTTAAATTTCCAAATCAACAAGCACTTGTTATTTTTCAATTAACTTGCTATATTGGAAAAATAAAAAAAGAATGTAAAATAAAAAATCTACCCCAACATTTCCGCCGTAAAATTACTCAAAATGAAAAAGTGTCAATTATAAGACACTGGTGACAATATTCTCCCCTCGTCTAAAGAATACTATTAATTCACCATCTCCGTCAAGCCATCACAATGACTGTATGTTAACTGGATAAGAGACATGCGAAGTAATACAATTGTAAGTTTTAATTATCATGACCGTTTTATTTAATTAGAAAGAAAGAAAATAATTTATTAAAATTAGCCTATAATTATCATCCCACTGCGGGGCAAAAGCTTCGTTGTGTTTATTTTTTTCCAAAAGAACACGTACCTTTTTGATGCAGTTTTATTTTATAAAAAGCTAACGGGATAAAATATAGCCTATATACCTACATCCCGACAGACCATTCTACACAACGGAGAAAGAATTTTTGAAATCAGCTGAGTAGTTTCGGAGATTACCTCCGAAATAAAAACAAGCCAATAAAGACACAAACAAACAAACAAACAATTCAAATTCAAACTCTAACAAACTAATATTCAGTAATTATTACAGTCAGTAATAAACGTAATGTATACTGTGCTTTTAGTCAAATACATTGATAAACACTGATGTCATTAACAATCAACAATCAACCTTACAAATTGTGATTCGAATAAACCATTCCATGCTAAAGATTGGTAAATCCATAGACGACTTTATAACAATAGTTCTATTTTGTCTATGGTTAAAAATTTCGCGTCCATAGCAAGACACTCCACGTGACGTCATCGGTGCAAGCGAGATGGGGAAAAGAGGATAATTAACAATTAGTTAATGGAATGGGAGGAATGTTTGCGGAGCACTTCTCTCTCCTCCGGCCTCCAGGTTACCGGCGCACTGTCAAATGGATTAGTTCTCGAAATAAAGTTATTTTCCCATGTTTTCGTTCTTCAAGCTCAATACAATAGTATAGTATAAAAAAATACCATAACTTACCATAACGTATTATTAAACAACTCAGTTTAATAATACGTGCCGATTTGGAAAATTATTTCTTTGTCTTAAAGGGTATACTCCCAAGGTCTATAAAATGTTTTCAATTTTTGAAAAAAAAAAAACACTCCTAAAAATCTGTAATGCCCTCATGACCTCCAAACGAAGACTAACATACTTAGAAAATTCTCGAATGAAGTATTTCTCTTTAAGAAGTTTTCTTAGAACATAATGTATGCATTTGCAAAGTATAGCTCAGATGGGGGCTATTTGTTGAACTCCGCGCTCCAGGGAATGCTTTCCAACTAAATATCTTTAGCTGATGGAGGAAAATATGTATACACACTGGGAATTAGTAATATTCTACATGAGAAAGCACTTTCCAAGACTTCTATACTGTACTAAAGCTGAGACCAAGTATTAGTAATTCGACCTTCTTTTAGAAGATCGTGGCTCCAAATCCGGCATCAATGTCATTTTGTAAAATTGAAATGCGTCTTAACACAAGCTCTAAACGGTGAACAATAAAGTGGAAACCAGCTAGATGGCTAATAGCGTCGATAGGCTTGCAACCTGTCGCATATGAAACTGATGTAATCAGAAAAATAATTTAATTCGCTTTAGTACTTACATCGGCCATTTTGTTTCTCAGCCTACAGTTACTGCACTTGGTTTAACAGTCATAACTGATGCATGTTGTGTAACTTATTTCAGAATTTTCCCATTCACATTACACCCGTTAAATATATAATTCGCAGCGATAATTTCGATTGTTAAATTATTCGTAGCTTCGTTACATTACAGTTAATTAACCAGGGCCCAGCGACCGCGGAATGTGAAGCATTTTATTGTTATCGTTGGATTAATGCTTAACAATATTTTCTGGATTAATTGGTTTTCAGTCGGTTTACGCGAAGCCTCTCACGCATGGCTTGTTTATAAAGACGTCTGTTGGATGAGTTTTAATCCTATAATACTGGGTTGGCAATAACTCTTAAATCTCATTATTTTTGATCTGAAAATTTCAATTTGGTTATTGTCTGAGTTCTTCCGCATATTTCTACAAAACATTTTTTTTTTTCAAACCTTTTTCTACTGGTTGGAATGCTTTTCTACTTATACCTACTGTTAAGTAAGTAATAAATTACCTACTTACATTGCTACCTCTTACATGTTTTCTTGATAGTTGCATTTATTTTAACAATTCGGTATATTTTTGTAATAATATTCCATGTCACTTTTTCATCTCTATTCAGTAGGCACGAATTTCATTCGGCTGAAAGCAACAGAATGTGATACATATACAAACATAGGTACCTACATTATATTACCTACCTACGCCGCTAAGGCGATTTTCACAATGGAGCTGTTTGACAAAAATAACGTTGGTAAAAGTTAACGTATATGGTATTATACAACAAAATTCAAGCTATGTCATGAGTCACTTTAAAGATAATGTAGGAAGTTGTTTATTAGGTTTCTTAACGTTTTCACTACCTAGTACTTCGGCCAGCACCGTAAGAACCGGAAAGGTTATGGGCTAAACATTATAGTATTCCGCTATGACTTACCAATACTTGCACTTAACACATACCTACAAGTCATTATTTGGCCGAGCAGTATTTATCTAACTTAGACAATCGAGGAAATATACCAACTTTTTTCTTACACACCATTTGTACATGATTTTATGAACCGACCTTATTTCTCAGGTCGTTGACCCACGACCTTTCCGGGCAATAATGAGGATGGCAGTTGAAGGGTTATCTGATACGTGGGGTAGTTTGCTACTAGCTTCTGAGTTGTCAAAATAAACTCGCTTAAGATACGAAACAGGCCTGCTTAAGATTCAGTTTGGATTAAAATATTTACAAAAGATTAAATAAGCTGTAGGTAAATATTTATTTGAGATGTCCAAGGATATTTATTTATAAATGCTCTAAGTTTCAGATAGTCAGGAAGAAAAAACAAAAGAAGAAGTTAGTTTATGAGTATTGTTGTAGCAGTTAATTTTATTGTCTATTTGCAAGAGTTTGTATCTTGTATCGTCCAAACATTTTAAATATAATAAACACTTAAAATGGATATTAAGCATGATTCAAAGTATTGGAAAACTTATAGGTCTATCATGGTCAATATCCCGCTTAAAGTGCTTATAATATTCAAAACAATAGTTTAAAAAACTTTTAAGTTTTAAGCCTATCAATTTAGCAACCACACTTAATTCCGCCTACATTTACTATACCTAAAAACTTAACCACTGGCGCATAATATTAAAAAGTAAAGTCTGATCCAATCTTACAAAGGTTAAAAGTCTAATTAGCCGTAATTACATTTGCAGATTCTCAAGACAAAGAATTCGTTTAAATCCTTTAGTGCACTTGAACAGATGTGACCTCTGTTTGACATCGTTTGCAATCTTAAGCTATGAACACACCGCTTTGGGGATTAGCACCGGAAAAATAAAATATATTATGCAGTACCACCGTTTCTTAGCTATTTTTTAGTTTAAAGCATAGAGAGTTGAGATTATCAATTTTAGCTTATATATAGATTTACTGGTCCAATATGCATAAGGGGGTAAGAGTACATGACAGTAGTCGTTTTGACTAAGTCTTATCTAGCAGTACTATTGGCATCTATACTCGTATCAGACGCAGTTGCATAATTTCAAGGAGCCTTATAAAGGCGGTGCTCTCAATGAGGCTTTGTTACCCGGTAATTAACATGCAAAGTTCTGTATTAGGCGGTTACAAGACTCTTTAGCTGGATACATACTAATGCTGGTCTTAAGCTGCGGTTTCTTGGAGTGCGATGACCGTTATTTGTGGTTTGTTACGTATAGTACCCATACTGTATATTCGACCAGTAAACTTACTGAAGCTGAAGCCGATATTAAATCTGTTGCTATCTTTTTTCACTCCCTAGAAGTAAAATAACATTAACAATTAACATTTTTTTTTGCATAAAATTAAAAAGTTTATTACGTGAGCGTAATTTAAGACGCTCTGACTTATATTTGAGATTACTAAATATCAAATTAACCGGTTTTAAGAGTCCTTGACAAAATACAATACCTACCTCTACCATTATATAACATCAAAGTTAGTGATTTCTAGTTAAACGACCTTTACAAACCCAGAGCCCGCTTCCCACTCGATTCTTGAACTTCATAGCTAATTTGTTGAAAAGTTCCGGCATTTTACGAACTTAATGTGACGGTGGCATCTTTAGTGAAAACTATCCTTTCGTAGATGTGAGCTTATGATGGAATTTTAGATGAGGTTTAGCCAGTTGTAGAACGCTTTAAAAGGAAGTAATTTTGAAACAATGCTTGTTAGAAAACTCTGTTAGTATTATGGCTCATTTAAGTTTTGGTGGCTTGCAACATAATGAAGAAAAAGATGCTCCTATAAACATTGTTCAGTGGATGTTTTATGAGATAAGAATTTGGGATTTGGAATATTTGCATTTTCTTGATATAATTAATACGTAAAAGCCACTAACATGCCGCGTTCTTCCCACTTTGGCATCGTGGATGCGAAGGTGTCATAATTAACACCAATATTCAACAAATTCAAAAGACAACGATTAAATGGTTGGCTGGTAGTATTAGCACATAAATCGAGTCATAATTTAATATTTATTCTGAAATTAATCCGACAACATTCGTAATAGTAAAATAAATACATAGATTTGACTGAAAAACACAAAATATAAAGAAAAAATGTAAAGAATAAGCAATTTGAGTGTGCACCATCAAATTCAATTCCGAAAATCAACACTACAAAATGTCCCTCGCTGAGACAATAGCTTTATGCAAATGTCCAAAAATAAAACTTAACTAAAGGCATTTTTCAACGAATTTTCTATTATTCGAAAGGATGGTGAGTTTTGTATGCACAGCGAGACGCGGACAGGACACGGGTGTCCCGGATTTATGGCGCAGCTGATAACAAACAGCTTGTTGATTGCAATCACTTATCTTTTATACCAAAAAATATAATAAAATAATTTAGCTGTCAACAAAAAATACAAAAAAGGTCTAATGACATACCTATTCTACATTATAATAAACAACTATGTATTTAGAAGCGCACATCGTGACGAGACCCGCGGCTTGTCAGCCCCACACGGATTGACTATGTCCTTCCTGTGGATATGGCCGGCTAAGCTGAGAAATGAATGAAAAATGTCCAAGGCACTACAGTGTCCCGTTAATTGTAGGCAAAGATTGCCTCCAAACGCTGTATTAATCATCTACTAATGATGTAAAGTAGTGAACCAGCCTTTTAAAACCAGCGGTATGTACCGGACGGTTGGACAGCACCGGACAACGGGCACTGGTCGACAACTCGGCAAGATTAATTGCACGTTAGCGCACTATTCCGACACCGTTCATTTTTAATCTACTCCGAAATGCAACGAGAGGATATTGCGAAAATGATTCATTAACATTTTTCGAATAAAAGTACCGATTTGGTTTTTGTCTCTTTTTTGATGCACATAAGTTGATCTACTGCTGGGCCCTTGTTTCTTTTTTGTTGCATTATCCAACAGCTGGGCAAAGGCCTTTTTCTCCCATTACTTATCTCGGTCTATTCCCAATTCTGGCTATACAATTAGACACACAGACAGACAGTAAGTCAAAATCAAAATAAGAATGTGTGCCATCAATGTAAATAAAAACATGATACGATAAGGAAAGTCTGTTGCAGCCTTTACTAATCTATGTTTCATTACAATAACTTAAAACTACTCTAATGAACCTATGGATTTCTTTCTAAGACTTTAATTCGACTTCTAACAGCTATACTTTCATGAATATTGGTACCAAGTCAAATGTTTAGTCGGATTAAGTCTTAATCGTAATAAGTTTCCCTCAATTACGTACCAAAAGCGCTTGTGAAAATTATTGTCGTCTATTATTTAATTTGCGATGAAGCAAGGCTCTGCGCCCCATTTAATTATATTGAACAACATTTGATCCAGAATATAATAAGGTTGTAGTCATAATAAAAACAGGTAACTTATCCATACTAATATTATCTGTTTAGCTTAACTACACACATTTGGTTTTGCTTACTGTCGGTAGTATTTGTAAGCAAAACCAGAGATAATTGAGACTAGGTTTCATTACGTTTATTTTATTATTGTAGCTTACCAGTTTGCTGTGCAAACAAGGTCTACACGGACCGTCAATATAGAACTGTAAAAAGCTGAGCCATCGATGCTAAGCCAATAGCCATTACTCGAGGGATCGGAAAATGATGAACCGCCGACATATTTAATGATATTACTGGGGTCTGGGTATGAAGCGGTGCAACGATCATAATGTAATAAGTATAAAGTTATTGTTTTTTACAATTTTATTTTAGTGATTCAGGACTCGATTCATCAAGTTCTAGTAAAGTTTTAAGTAAGATAAGGCTGGACGCATACATACGTTTTCCGCATTCGATTTCCGAATGCGTAATTTCGAATTGGAATTCCGTGAGACTAGCGCAAACGTTCGTTTTTCTTCATTCGGAATGTATCCACGTCAGTACAGATAGTGATAGCGTGGCGAACGCACGACGATGGAGGACGACGATTTATTAGCAATTGCATTTCTGTTATTAGAAAAAAATAAAAAGAAACGTCGTTGGTATTGGATACATCCACTAAATACTCGAAGAATCTATGAGAGTCCGTATTATTTGTCCGTAACCAATACAGAGAATACGTCCGATGCGCGCGGTGCGGGCGCGAAACTGAATAGAAATTTCCGAACGTGTGCGCCGGCACAAACAAAATGTATGCAAGCGCTGCGTTCCGCATGACGTCATTAGGTTTTTACGAGTAGGTTTCTCCGAACGCGCTGGCTTGGACACGAAACGTACGTGCGGAATTTATTCCGTTCGAAAAAAAAGCGAACGTGTGCGTCAGTTAATGTATTTTCTACTGATTCCATGCGTTCAGATGTCCGAATACGGAAAACGAATTCGGAAATCGAATGCGGAAAACGTATGTATGCTGCCAGCCTTAAGAAAGGCAAAGTCAATATTAAATACTAAAGTAAGATCAAAATAAAATGGTGCGAAAAGCCGTAATAAAAAACATTCGGCGAGGCCTCTAATATAAAAAATCAAGTTAATAAACAAGTCTCTAAATGACCAACAGCTTTGTTTCGTATTCGTATACATACCCGATGTATGTACGCATTGTACGCTCCATATACATACATAGACGGTGCAACGGGTGGAGGTGACGGCGCACTTTGCGGCCGCTTCAAATTGAGTTTGATAGGAAATCCAGGGGCGCTAGATTGGTGAGATTACAGACGCTACTACGGATTTACGAACTTACATTTTTAAATGTTGATTTTGTGAAAAAAATATCTCTATTATGTAAGAATGTGTGCATAACTATTGGTTGTTTTAAATTTTTTCCTAAGTTGCCTCCTGATGCTGTATTAAATCATCTAATAAAGATGCAAAGGTCTGAGATAGTAATTTTAGAACACTTGTTTCGTTTCTTTATGTTCTTATTTTTTGTATTCTAGTGGTATTGTTTTAAAAGTGACTATCGTTCGTAAACTAAAAAATCTTTAGTAGGGTTCAATGAAAGTGAAATTTAAGGGATGTTACATCGCGATGACTGGCATGAGGGGGATGAGCAATATCTTCTTCGGGTTGAAAAATCGTGTGCAAAACCGAGGAAATTCAATAAATTGTTAGAACCGAGGAAAGTCGCGTTTTAGTTTTAAGCTAATGTTTTGTCTTAGATGTCATGTTACTTGTATTCACTCCGATTTTATAAAACTTTATTTATGGAAATAAAATAGTGCCGATTCTGATCTAACTAAAACTAAAGACTGACTAAAGATGTTGGCGTCCCGATCGAAATAAAAAGGACGGCATCATCTTAAATTGGTTTTGTTTAAGTTTTGGCGACATCAGAACTACCAGATATATGTTTTATTTAAAAACGACAACTAAAAAAAAAAGTAACCCACCAATGTTTTATGAAATATTTTTCTCATAATAAGCTTTTCATCATATAATTCCCAGTACAAAACTTTAAAAACTAATTTAAAAATATCTGTCTGCCGAGACTTTAAAAGTACATACGTTTGTTCATACACCGTATGTAAATGCAGCCAATCTTATAACATCTTCGGGCGACAATCCTGCAGATTGCTCTAGAATGGTCGTATTCAGGGTCGGACTGAGTCAAGAGCGTACTTAGTTGGGGCTGTCTGTCATCTTGACGACCAACTAAAAACAACCCGGTAGCCAGATTTAATGCATGTCAAGTCAAGGTTCCAGGGTCTCCAAACGGAACGCACCGGTCCGGTATCCTTCTCGCATTTTGCCTTAAGCACAGACCTGGGAGTGGCACGTATAACCATCGCTAGGCACAGTCGCCACTGAGTGACGTCGCCCTCTCGGGATATATATGATGAAACACATTCATCTTTTTTTTTCTTATTAAAGTCAGTCCGACCCTGGCCACATCTACGGCACTTGTATTAGTCGAGACGTCTAACCTATTTGAGTTTACATAGAAAAATGCGGCGAAATAAAATAATACGGATTTAAAATACTGTCTCTACTTTGTACTTCTTTTTTTCGCTTGTTATTGTAATTTTGTAGGTATTATAAATTTTATAAGCTTAAAAAAATGGGGGTCATTTCAGTGTAAATGTATACCTGCAAGAGTTATTGGAGTTTTAAGTTTCAGGCCACACTTCGGGATACGTGACTTATTTACGTTTTCGAAATTTTCTTAACTAAGGGCAGGCTGTGATAGAAATAAAGGGTGAGCTGTAATAGAAAAAGATTCGATTCGAAGTGATTATAAAATGTTTTAGGCATAGAAATTCTAAATATAACAAACTATGACAGTGGTTTCTACGCATAGAAGAATATTTTATGTTTATTTAACTTTATGTGACATTTTGTGTGATGTGTGTTATTGTTTTGAAGAATAATGCGTCTGTCGGTGCCACATAAAAAATACATTTCATATCAAGACAAAAGCGACGCAACGTGGAAATATGTACAATTGAACTACAAACCTGCACGAGTAACAATTGTAAAGTAAGTTAGCTTCTAATATTATGTACCCGAATACTTTCTTAGATAAGTGGTAAGTAATTTAAGTGCTTCCTAACTAAAATTCCGGTGAAGTTATAAAGGACCCAAAGCCCACTTAACAGATTAGTCCTTATGAAAAAAAAAAATTTGACAAACGTCAAAATAATGTCATAGTTGACATTATTTTGACGTTTGTCAAATCTGACGGATAAGAGCGTCTCAAACGGTAAAACGGTAATACTATAAAAGTAAATAAGTTCCAGTATTCGGGTAAGTTCCTAAAGTTATGATGAACTTTTAGATCATACTTATGGATTGATTTGTAGCTTGAAGCTAAACTAATGTATGAAATTTACTAAGAAACATAGTCAATGAAAACAAATTAAATGTGGAAGTTATAAAATAGCCCAACTTGTCTGTGTATTCAATGTTATTTTTTTTTATTTCTTTAACTTCTTTCAATAAAGAAGATAGAGAAACGAAATAGGATTGTTTGAGAGAAGCATTGTCTGTTAGTGTACTCGAGTGACAATTGTTCACATTTACAATGCTCTTTACATTCTGCCGGCACACGAGTGAAATATACAAATAAATCGCGAATAATTTAATTTTGAACGCACTTAAAAAGCTCTCAGTCTAAATCCTTCGAAGAGCGACAATATCAAACAAAAAGTTTAATGTTGGGATTTATTTAGGCCGTTGAAATTTGTCAGGGAGTTTTAAGCTATTTATTCATTCGAAAAATCTAGTTTGATAATGGTGCAAATATAGTCGCCATTTTGTTGGGATAATTATGAAAATAATCAGATACGCATTTTCGAAATAAAATTATTTATAGATTATAATGAAAGAAAGAAAGAAAAATATGTTTATTTCGTAGGACCTCAAGGATCGCTCAAATCTCTTTATAATATAAATATGGTTCGTCGGCTTGACAAATTTTGGTAACAAATATTATAAATAGGTACCTACTCACGTACTTGGTCATCTTGAAGCTAGATGCTATACCTAATTACTATAAAATTCCTTTAAAAAGAAATTTTACACTAGCTCATACCTTAGGTTTTCTATTTCACAAATAATGTGAGTTAAGATGTAACGATTTAGAAGGATCCAATTGTAATTATTTGGATACATTTCTGAAAATATCTTGAAAATTGTTACTTTATTTAGTGCTGAAACAAAACATCATTAGAACAGCTATGGAATTAGTGAGTGACAGGAAACTCCTCAGTCAATTAGCGTTCCTTAGCAACTGATGTGTCGGCCCTTAAGGAATTATTTAAAGGCCCGTTCCGAATCGCGAGCTTGAGAATACACATTTATACAGACGGTTACTAGCCTGAAACTGCCTTAAAAAAACACGGCCTGTATTTGTTAGATGTTTAGTTTTTTTTTGAGTTTACATTAAAAAAAAACATATAAGTATTTTTACCGGTAAAATGTTTTGAGACAACAAGAAAGACAGTCTCCTTCCTTACCCCACGATAACTAGAGTTAACACGACACAAGATAAAACTTTCTATTTTTTCAAGTCTATTTGTTCTTTCCACGCAACTCTATTAAATTTTTCTATCAGTCCACTCCTCTCAAATTCATATCCTCTTTCACACAATTATAGTTGGATTGTGTAATAACAACATTCAAAAATAACATCAGAATTTCTCAGAATCTCAAAAATTCAGAAAAATACTGTTCCTCTTCAGAGAAACCCCCTCTTATAAGAAAGTGACTCCCGAGATACGTCTATACTTAGATAACTATGTCGTACATATTAATTAACAAAATTACGACGCGCTAATAGGCATCGTAAGAAATTAATACCTGTCATAATTTTCAAATTCTAATTAGATGATACACTTTAATTTATTGGAAATTCAACGGTATTTTAAATTGTTGAAGGTTGAATTTCAATGCTACATTTCATTACGGTCGCATTAACAATTGATTCGGATGAGAATTCGACCAAAGTGATGCCCGAACCCGGACACCCTATAAATTGGTTAAATTATAGTACTACGCACTACTTGATATATCACTGTGTGGAGGCGCGCATTCGGCGACTGCATCATGCGCCCGCGCCGACGCCACTGAAGGCTCGCGGGTCGAGCGCCGCCAAATATTTACGTTGCGCTGTCCCGCTCTAACTTGGGTATAGCGCTCTCGCTCATAGCAAAGTTGGAAACGCAGAGAAATAAAGTGCCGCGATTGGCTATCGTAGATTTATTACTTTTGAAATGCAGTGTGTTGTAGATACTCAAAATTATAATATTAGTAGGGAATTTTGTAAATAAATTATTCAGTCGTAAATCCTCTTTTATTTCTAACTATAGAATCAGTGAACAACCTTAGCTAGGAACAGTACCTAATCAGTAGTAGGTAGGAGAGTAGGACATTGTATAACCACTACCGTAGATACCACTCGTACCTACCACGAAGCTCTTACAATGGTGACCCCGACTGAAGCAATGAAGACATTGGGATTAGGAGCGGACATTTTCCCGGTCTCTATTCAATCGAAGATTTTACCTTTCTGGAGGGAATATCCAAGATTATGGTTCGCGCAGTTCGAGACCCTGATTGCACCGTCGAAGGTTGGAGACGACCAGAAAATTCCCGGAGAATTCCGGGAGCGCCACTCTGCATCATGTCAGATGCATCGGATACATGCATGGGCGCCGTTCTTCAACAGAAGCAGGAGAAAGTTGAGAGACCAATAGCTTTTTACTCGAAGACTCTTACCACAGCACAACAAAAATACAGCGTGTACGATCGCGAGCTTTTAGCAATGTACATGGCTGTAAAACATTTTCGTCGCTACATTGAAGGATTGGACGTGGTTATCTACACGGATCACAAACCACTCACACATGCCTTGAAGAAAGCACCAAGCAAAAGTGATACACCTAGAAGAGAGAGACAACTTCATTTCATAAGCCAGTTCTGCAGCGAGATAAAGTATATCAAAGGCGAAGACAACAAAGTAGCTGATACATTATCAAGACTGGAAGAAATTAACTGCACTTCAATAATGGATTATCATCAATTAGCGAAAGATCAAGAAAAAGATGAAGAATTGAAACAACTCAGAAGCAAAATGCATTTAAAGTTTGCTATGATAAATCTGCCAGGAACCACGCTACCTATTACGTGCGAGATGTCAACGGGACACCCAAGACCGTATATACCTACTTCATTTCGAGAAGCAGCATTCAAAGCACTTCACGAATTAAGTCATCCGGGAATAAGAAGCACAAGGAAGCAGATGACATCACGTTATTTTTGGCCGAGTATCAACAAAGACGTCGGACACTGGACAAGAACTTGTTTAAATTGTCAGAAGAGCAAAGTAATACGTCATACGAGCACACCGTTGGGACAATTTGAAGAATCAGGAAGATTTGAACATGTACATGTCGACATTGTGGGACCATTATTACCTTCAGAAGATTGCCAGTACATTGTAACAATGATAGATCGTCGAACTAAATGGCCCGAAGCAATACCAGTTCAAAATATGACTGCCGAGACTGTAGCCAGAGTCGTCTACGAACATTGGATTTGTCGATTTGGATGTCCATTACGCATCACTACCGACCAAGGACGCCAGTTCGAGTCTACACTTTTTCAAGCTTTAATGAAAAGAATGGGAGTGACGCGCATACGAACTTCAAGCTATCACCCTCAATCAAATGGACAAGTTGAACGTTGGCATCGAACATTGAAGGCAGCGCTCATGGCTCGTGGAGCTACTCACAACTGGACGAGAGAAATACATACTATTCTACTGGGACTCCGAGCATCAATCAACAAAGAAAGCGATGTTAGTGCGGCCTTACTAACCTACGGATCAACTTTGAGACTGCCTGCCGATTTCTTCATAGCAGCGAAAAATAACGAAAGCGATCAAGAATTCGTAAGGAGACTTAGCGAAACAATGGCTTCATTGAAACCCAGCGAAACGAGACAACAACAGCGTACACCTTTCGTTCACAAGGATTTGGAAAACTGCAGTCATGTCTTTCTGCGAGTAGATCATGTACGAAAACCATTGATTCCACCATATGAAGGTCCATACAAAGTGATATCAAGATACGAAAAATGTTTCAAGATACAGTTACCTACACGCACTACTGTTGTATCTATGGATCGTTTAAAGCCAGCTTACCTTTACAACGAAATGGATAACGAGAAAACTGAGATGCAGAGAAGTATGGCAGATGCAACAACAGTTCCAGCTTCTACAGTACAAGACCAGACCAGTAAACCCTACGTTACT
The DNA here is from genome assembly GCA_947086425.1 of Xanthorhoe spadicearia. Taxonomy (NCBI): domain Eukaryota; kingdom Metazoa; phylum Arthropoda; class Insecta; order Lepidoptera; family Geometridae; genus Xanthorhoe; species Xanthorhoe spadicearia. The sequence goes on along the minus strand of OX352202.1, from coordinate 8,912,630 downwards.
CGCTCCGGAAGAATCGTGAAGCGATCTGTACGCTTCACTTGAAGGGGGGTAATGTGGAGGCGCGCATTCGGCGACTGCATCATGCGCCCGCGCCGACGCCACTGAAGGCTCGCGGGTCGAGCGCCGCCAAATATTTACGTTGCGCTGTCCCGCTCTAACTTGGGTATAGCGCTCTCGCTCACAGCAAAGTTGGAAACGCAGAGAAATAAAGTGCCGCGATTGGCTATCGTAGATTTATTACTTTTGAAATGCAGTGTGTTGTAGATACTCAAAATTATAATATTAGTAGGGAATTTTGTAAATAAATTATTCAGTCGTAAATCCTCTTTTATTTCTAACTATAGAATCAGTGAACAACCTTAGCTAGGAACAGTACCTAATCAGTAGTAGGTAGGAGAGTAGGACATTGTATAACCACTACCGTAGATACCACTCGTACCTACCACGAAGCTCTTACAACTGTATGTAATAAATTGAAAAGTAGTTATAATTCTTTGGCTTTAAATTAGTTATGAAAGATTATAAATTTCTTGTTAAATTTTTTATATTGTAAGTCTTAATTCGTAAAGCTTGGTATAATTTACTCAGTGCAGTTTTTCGCCATGACCATAGAACCACACGCATCAGTTTAAAATATTATAAATTATTTGCTATTTTATTCCACTGATATTTTAAAAAACTTAAGTATATAAAAAAACATCAAAAAAAAGATAAGCAACAGATACTAACATACATAATCACTAGGTACTTGTCACCGCAGCACTGTTGAAATTTTGACTTTTATCAAGAAAACCTTCATTTAATCTCAAAATACTAACACAATTCCAGCGCAATCACCAAATCTGTAACAATAAAACCAACAAATACCCAAAGAAAAGGAATCTGCAACATAAAAATGTGAGCCAACATTAATCTAATCCCGCTCGAGTGGTTCGCAAATCGAATTCTAACACGGCTCCCGGCCATCAGTCTCCATCAGTTTCCATCAGCCTCCATCAGCCTCCATCAGCCGCGAATATGCGAGGCTCAGATTATAGTGTAAATGAAGGGGATCTCATTTCAGGCGGAATTTCATTGCTATTTGGTGACAATTTAGAATTCAGTGGCGCAAATGTACAGCTTCCATTGCAACACGCTATGCGTGTACAGCTATTAATTTTTACTACCGGTTTTATTACTGGTCTAGTAAACTAACTTACTTTTATTTATGTATTATTATTTTCTCTTTCAATAGTTAAGAAGTAAGAAGAAGAAAAAACATTCTTAAAACTCTTATTAAATTCATAAATCTCGAAGGAGGTAATTTATTTTAGCAGTGACGTCAATTTCCATTGTATTTGATGCGCAAAAATAACTATGACTGAAAATAATTATCATCAAAAAGTGAGAGTTCTTATATAATCGAAAAACCTCATTTTAATTAAAACTTGATCAAATTCAGTTCCCTAATTACTCTTCAATAATGAACGCTACATTTGAGTATCCAATTAATGAGGGCTAATTAATTTGGTTATTAAGAATGATAATGAACAGAGGTTTGTGGAGATCAAAAAGGTACTTGGGGGAGACAAAGACAATGTGACGAGGGAATGAAATGCAGAGCTATTTTGCTTCACATTAAGTTTTTCTGGGAAGATTATTAAATAAAATGCTTTCCTTTTGTCTAATAACAGATGTTAATTTTGTGAAAATTTACCATAATATGGTTACTTTTGACTCCGTCCATCTTCAAATCGAAATGCTCGGCATATTTTTGATAAAATAATTATGGTTTACCACCAATACCAGCTTGATTTAAGTTCAATTCAAAAACTGAAACCAGTAAGTCACAAAGGCAGTTTTCAGACCACCCTTTTAACGAGATTTGTAAAGTAGATAGGTTGGCATTTCAAAAGTCAATCGCACAAAAACTAACAACTCTGTGTAATAATTTCAATGGACGTAGCGCTAGCAGAATAATACAAATTAATAATTTAATTAAATAAAGTTAAAATTGAAAAAAGTTTAGAACATTATAAATACTAATTGAGAACATTATTGAGAATATTTAATGATGAACTGCACTTGCAACCATAGATGGTTTTAATTAAAAAACATGTATTATTTGAACTTTTTGAGACAAATAATTATTGAAAATTTTAATTAAATCCATCAATAAGCTTAACAATATACAGACAAGTCATGTAGCTATCTAGCTCAACTAATACTTTTTATATCGAACACTAGTAGCACGTCCCGGCTTCGCACGGGTGTACTAATGAAGCTACCGGGATAAATTACAGCCTATAACCTCCCGGACAGTCCATGCTACTCACCCGTGAAAGAATTTTTGAAATCGGTCCAGTAGTTTCGGAGATTACCTCCATCAAACAAACAAACAAACAAACAAAGTTTAGTATAGAAGATAAGACTCATTACCAAGACGAGTGATTTCAACTGTTACTAATCGTTACCATCCCATTTCTTTATAATTACCCGCGTCCACGTTTATTAACCTTATGCTTAAAAATATTATAGATATATAAAATAATATGTTTATTTCTGTAGGACCTTAAGGATCACTTAAAAATGTACAGAATTATAAGCAAGGTGACTCTATTGCCTGTTTCAACAGCTCCTTACACCGAAAAGAATCAGGCAAGAACATGGTGGCGTGGGCCTAGCTTTTTATAAATTTCGTACTGACTTTGAAAACTCTACATCTATAATTTATCTCTGTTCTGCAGACCGTAGCGCAGGTAACGCAGATTTCCCCAAGGACACATGCTAGCAAACTGCAGTTGTTGACGCGAGTCTGGACGCCGCTTTATTTTCTTTGTGAGACCCAACTCGCCTCAAGCTGTACTTACGTCATGCCAGTTACTTACACGAGTTTTGCTGGCCTAACATTGAGTAGCGGCAAAACTTCTCGTCTCGACAAAATATTCTCTCCTGTTCCTAGCAAAGTATGTTAGAGCAGTTCGACAGTATCGAGCTGTTTTATTTGTCATCTCGAAGCGTTGCACACGTTAGGATGAGGAGGCCAAATGGTGACAAGACAACACATTTTCACAACTCGGAAACGCATCGTGTGTGTGCGTTTCAGTGGGGAGTTTCATAGTAAATAATACTGAACGGATAAAGTTGGTTCGTTTACGTTCCGTTTCGGTACGCGGGTGAAACCGCGGGGCGCAGCTAGTAATATATAATAGTACACACTAGTCGGAAACAGACTTGAGAGATTGGTCGCTTAGTAGCTCGTACTTGTCAACATAGCTCACTCATCCCGACCACCCAACTCACCCAATATGTTTGTCTGGGTTTTCAGCTATAGTTCTGGCATTTTTACGTGTAACTTTTGACAAAAACACATTTTTTAACGGGATTTACTTAAAACCAATATGGTTTTCAATAAATCCTAACCAACTACAAAAGGAACTACATTGGTGTTATTTTGTTGATCAATTTAATTAATTAGTGGCTAGGTACAAACTTTGTGGATGTTTTTCGCTCAATGTTTTGCTTTTCAAATTCTTAAAGTATTAGAAATTGTACCAAAACACAGTATGAGAAGTATAATACAAGAAAGTGTAGGTTAATAAAAGAAAATCTCCATTAGGAAACTCTATATTATTTAAAGCAAGTTTCTGAGTAAAGTCACAAATAAACACTTACATCATTACTGTAAATGTGTTTTTACACATTATTATAAAAAACTATCCACTAGCAAATAATAAGAAAATACAAGAAAAACAAGAAAGCTATTTGAAGTTTATCAAAGAAGCGTCAAAAGATGCACTCAAAGATGCCACAGGCTGCGTGTTTTTGGCTGAATAGGATTGCGCTTGATCCGCTTGTAAAGGCAAGTAGAATGACGTAGGGTCCTTTGTTTCAGCTCAAAGCGTTGCAAAGAGTTTCCGTACGTCTCCACTGTATTGTGTCTTCAGATGAGTTCTCATTTCAATTCCATTTTCGAATTTATTTTATGTTCGGTTTAGTACAACAATTTTGCACATGAAAGTTAGCTTTTTGCCTTTGGCAAAAAAGTAACATAAATATTTGCAGAATGTTAAGAACTCTGGAAGTAAAATCCAAAATCTTAGAGAGTTTACTTAAATCTACATTGAATTTGCTTGAACGTGTACATTACTATTGTAACAGTTTAAACAGCACGACCCATTGAGCTACTGCATTTTGAAAACAAGGATCGGTCCGACCTCGTCATTGTGTCCGAAATAGATTATTGTGCCAGTATAAAGTCATTAGCTGGTCTTTTGTACAAGCTCAACACGTGAGGCAATGTTATTGTTTCACGTGAAAGGGATTTAAAACAAAAAGGCATCCATTAATGTTATAATGCCCATTTATGTCAGATTTAAAAATATCATATTACTAGCTTAAGTGGTACCACTGGTACCTCATCTCGAACATTAATTTCACTCCGTTTTTCTTCGGGCTATTTTTTGGTGATTGATTTTTGCGGCGTCACGTAGCGGCGTTTAGGCATCTGACTGCATGATACCACATGATACTTAGCACTAGATGGAGTTACTTAATTTTGATTGCAGGCAAGAAGGTAATCTGTGGTGGTACCTAATATCTAGATAAAAAGTAGGCTAGTGTTATTAGAGTGGCGTTTGATGGAGGACTTATACCCAGCCGTGGGCCATTATTTGATCTGTCAATGATAATGATAATTTTGTTGCAGATCATAAATTATGCATACAAAAGTTTCTTTGTGTTGTTTTTGTGTGACAAAGTAATAAACATCCATGAAAACTTTATAATATTAGGATCACAGAGTAGAATTGTTATTAGGGTGCAACTAGGAACTGAAGTATTGATATTATGGTTACTGCAAAAGGCAGAGTAGTTATCGAATAATTTAATCAACTTTTAGGTATAAATTCCTATTAGAAAAAGACTCTACTCTTCCCAATAGTGGTGCCATACGAATGCAAGTCACGTCTCATACATAAGTATTGGAGTAGAAGCAATTTTCTCTGTAATTGCGTGATATTTATCACCAGTTCCTGTGATCAGATGAATTTATCCTCTAGGCGCCAGTTTCATTTGCGGTTTTAATGGACGGGAATTAAAGTTTTTACTCAAATGAGGAGTTTTCAGATGGATGCAAATGGAGAATCGGTACTCATCGATTTACTTCAACGATTCACAGTTGTTACTTGTTCTTATAAGTCTAGGTTTTGATGTTGATGTAAAAAAGGAGAGAAAAAGACTTGTGAAAATTTGGAACATGCAACATTTAGTAACATTATTTAGGTACGTAAACATTTATTACAGAACTTTTAAAGTATAAAACTGTTTAAATGTAGTCATTGTAAATTCATTAACATTTACGTTATTATTAAAGAAATACCAACTATTCAGTTAGTTCTAAAACCATATACAAAACATAACGTAGATTACAATATTAGCACCGTCTACAGACTACAACCATGAACTTGAAAATTCCGAATTTTACTGCTCCAATTTAGCCTTAAACCCAAATTTCAAATGCATCAATTCCGTTTACGAGATCTCGCATTCAGCAATAACGCAAACAAACATAAATATAGGCTCCAAAATTCCATACATATTAATAGGTGTCGCAAAAACGTGGCTCGACTTTTTATTGGACGAATAAAACTGACGAGTCCACAATAAAATGAAATGACCTGTGATATTTCGCTCTTTTTCGATATTATAACTTTTCGTTCCCCAAATAATAGCAATGGCCAAATAATTAACAAAGTCGTAAAGTTTTAAAATAAAATAGCAAAGTTCAAAGGAAATAGAATATTACAAACTACGAAATGGTTAGCTTTGTAATGGTTTTATAGGCATTTAAGTCAAAAGAGGTATGTCAGGATCGTAGCAAGTGGAGTTCCGTGGTCTCTGCCTACCCCTATGGTAAAGGGGCGTGATTATGTATGTATGGATTTAAGTTTTTAGTTGAATAGCAATACTCATTCTTGTTTGCAACACATTGGTGCTTTTTTAAATTTTATTGGCCAGAAACATGGCCAGTTCTATCCCACTGATCACCTTTCTTCTTAAAACCCTAATCTAAGAAAGTTACGAAAATAAAACTTGAATAAAGTAAGTAACACTTGGAGCCTTTTTAACAACATTGTGATTGTACGTGTTTTATCAATATCTCAAGCTCAGAGGTAAATCTATTTCATTTCACAATTCACCCAAGACATTTATACGCAGTCTTATATTATTCTCATAATGGCTCGCAAAATCACGATACACGAGCCATTTCATCATATTATCGCTAACAATACAATGTATTCTGCTAATAGGATACACATCTATATGTATAAGTAGGTGTGCTGTATTATATTTTGCTATAATTTAGTAGTGTAGATAGGAAGATGGTAGTGTTTTTCCCTGCACATATATATATATCTGCACATATATATATATGTGCAGAAGTCGAAGCTCACGCAGATAATTTCGAGACCAGGGATCTCTACCAAAAAATTAGGTCTATCACGAAATCGCTTACATCCAGGACATGGGCGATTGAGAATAGTCGTGGCGAAACAGTCACAGAAATTGACAAAATCTCCGAGACTTGGAAGGACTATTGTCAGTCGCTGTTTCGGGACCCCCAGTCTCAAAGCTTCATTTCCACTGAGCCCACGAACGAAGAATTAGAGCCAAATATTTTAAAAGCAGAAGTGAGAGCCGCAATTAAACACCTCAAGAAAAACAAGGCAACAGGAAAAGACTCCATTCCTATTGAAACAATTAAGGAATTAGGAGAGTATGGAGTCCAGATCTTTCAAACCCTCTGCAATAAGATTTGGCAAACTGGGACGTGGCCAAAAGAATGGGCTCATACCATCTTTGTTCCGTTACACAAAAAAGGTTCTACGAAGATGTGTAGTAATTATCGCCTTATTGCTCTAATATCACACGCTAGCAAAATACTACTGCACATCTTGAACGAACGACTCAAGAGCTTCCTGTCCAAGGAAATTGCGCCGGAGCAGGCTGGATTCGTCAAGGGAAAAGGCACCCGCGAGCAAATTCTGACGGTACGTCAAATAATTGAAAAGGCCCGAGAATTCAACAAGCCTACTTATATCTGCTTTGTGGATTTCTCAAAGGCGTTCGATTCCGTGAAATGGCCGATGCTTTGGAAGACTCTTCTAGAAATGGGTACGCCAAAACACCTTGTACACCTTCTGCGAAGACTTTATGAAGAAGGAACAGCATCGGTAAGAACGGATGATGTCCTGTCGAGTCATTTCCACCCTAGTGCCGGTGTGAGGCAGGGGTGTATCATATCTCCACTCTTATTTAACATCTACACTGAGCTCATCATGCGAACTGCCCTAGAAGATTGGACCGACGGAGTTGCGATCGGTGGCCTGAAGATTTCAAACCTTCGCTACGCGGATGATACCACCTTATTTGCGACTAGTGTCAGCCATATGGAGGAGCTACTGCGCAGGATGGAGAGTGTAAGCCTTAACTTTGGTCTAAGGATCAACCGCAGTAAGACCAAGATGATGATTGTCGATCGTGCCAACAACAATTCGCTTGAAGTCACAGAAATAGCGAATTGTAATGTTGTGCAATCATACATCTACTTAGGAGCCCTTATTTCCAACAACGGAGGAAGCGTGGACGAGATTAAACGTCGTATGGCGATTAGTAGAAGTGCAATGGATGGTTTGCGGAAAATATGGCGAAATCGTAACATCACAAAAGCGACGAAAATCCGGCTCGTTAGATCGCTTGTATTTCCCATATTTCTCTACGCCGCAGAGACGTGGACTCTACGAGAGAGTGAGAGAAAGAGGATAGATGCTTTGGAAATGTGGTGCTGGAGAAGAATGCTCGGTATATCATGGACTGAACACCGCACAAATGTTTCCGTACTCCGAGAACTCGGCATCAAACAGCGTCTATCCTCTATAGTCCAAGCTCGAATTCTCACCTTCTTCGGGCATGTTTCTCGGCGTGGAGGCGAATCCATTGAGCGTCTGGTGGTGCAAGGAAGGGTTGAGGGTACCCGAGCGCGAGGCAGATCGCCCATGAGGTGGACGGACCAAATAAGGGCGGTGATGGACGGACCCTTGCATGAGTGTGCAAGGAGGGCAGCTGTCAGAGAGGAGTGGAAGCGCGCAGTGAAACGTGTCACAAGGGGAGAACTACACTGATGACCACGACCACTCTGTCAAGAGTGTACCGAGTTAGAAGAAGAGTGTTTTTCCTATAAACTTCAATGTTCGATTTCAACATTTAAGCAAAACAAACGGAATTCTAAATTACCCATTTCCATTTATAAAATTCATTGACTACAATGGTTAGGAAATTTAGTCAATTAGGAATTACATACTAAAAAGGATAATTAAAAGCGATTTTTGATTGGTTTTGTTGATAGTGAATAGTTTTTATGTCATTAATGTTGTTTATTTGTTAAATTGCGAAATATTAAATTGCAAGAGGCTGTCCTATATCTTCAACATTTTTCCGATATGGGCATTTATTATATTAAAAGTAAATCGAAAGTTATTGCGACCACAAGGTTTAAACTAGATTTAAATTAGAATAGAGACGTACAATTCTATTTATTACTTAAATGAAATGAATCTGTACGTCTCTATTCCATGACATTATCACATATTGTCGCGGTACATTGGTTTAATGAGCGCCATCGACCTCCAACATACTAATATATAGATCTATAGATCGCTGATCAAGAGTCACTATCATAAATATTACGTAATATCATTTTTATTATTATTATCATTTGTTAGCATTCTAGCAGCGTCGATGGGCTTGCTTTAGTTTAGTACAAAAATATTGTGACTGAATTTCACTTTATTAGCCGTCATCTCAAACAGCCTAAACAAATAGAATCCAATAATTTTTCAGTGAAATTAGATATTATTCTGAACGAACTCGTATAAATTCAATTATTCTAGAACTGGCTGAGAACTTATTATCATAAACCTTCGAAATCACGTAATTTTAGAATCACGGAGACCTTGAAATCGCGTTTTGTTAGTCCTGAGTCGAGAGATTACAGAATGAGGCAATGATGTGAATAATTAAATACCAATCCAGTATAAATTGTCTTTCTAACTTATAAATTCAGCGGCAGCCTACGCAAAGATACAATCAATAACCCAAACGTTTTAATATTAATATTTTGTACCAACGCCTATGTAATATCCTAAATTATTATACTAAAATGTTAACATTGTGATTAGCCGCGGCATTGCTAAATAAATAATAAAAAAACAAAAGAAAATTGAGGGCTTTAATAAAATCTGATTGATGGATTGAAATTATGAATTTTATTTATAATTAAACTTATAAATTTTACTTTAAATAACTTTAAATACTGAAACAATCAGTTAAAAAATATATTAACATTAAAATCATTGTTTGTCCAACATTTTTACATTCACACAATAACAAAGTTACTCTATTCAATGACCACTTTCATTCAACTTCATGATCAAAGAACGGAAATACATTTTGTATCGGTCATGCAATCGACATATGCCACGGGCATATCACACCATATCACAGTTATGTCACAGTAAAATAAAAAATAAAAATAGCCTTTATTCTATTACATTACAAATTACAATATTTTATAAAATTATTATTATTTATGACGTTATTAGATTGAGATAAGAATGATAATTTTTTTTTAGGATTAGTATTTTTAAAATTAAATGTCATGCATTAATGGTCTAATGTAAAAGTCGCCTCTCGGGCGTAGGCCTCCCCCATGTGTCTCCAATCCTCTCTATTCCGTGCCTGTCTCATCCAGTCTGTTCCACATTTTTTTAAGAAAATATCGTCCCATCGTTTTTTTGGTCGTCCTCTTTTCCTTTTGTTGCCACGTGGGATCCACTCCATTACTCTCTTTGTCCATCTGGCGTTCTCCATTCGGCAAATGTGGCCTGCCCAGTTCCATTTTAGTGTTCTTATTTTGCTGACAACGTCGCTTAGTTTTGTTTTGTTCCTAATTGTACTGTTGCTTATTCGGTCAGATAGATTTATTCCTAGCATACTTCGCTCCATCTTCCTCTGGCACACAGCTAACTTATTTTCATCTTTCTTTGTGAGGGGTCACAGTATGTCATACCAAAATTGCAGTCGGCTCCCGCACTATTTGTTTTATGCATTCCGTCTGAGTGATTTTTGGCTCAAGTTAATTTACTGGCCATTATTCGGATTGTGGGTTGGAACCGCCTTTTGTATTAAAATTGGATTTCTTTTATTGAATTTGTCAAATATTCCTTTGGATCGCTTTATTAATTTTAGAAGGTGGTTTTCCAGTTTTTGTAAAAAGATTGAGTCGGTAACCCACTTTTGCTGATTGTGCACCTTTTGTTATTGAAAATGCAAGATTCTAAGGCAAAAAGTATAATAATATGATTTTATTGATTTAGGTGTCTTCTCAGATTGTTTAATTAAATTAAAACAGTTTTGCTAGTGATACTACGACTTTTTTAATGTGATTTTTGCTTTGGTTATCGTCTATTAAGTAGAATGTTAAAATTATTTTTAAAGAGTCTTCGGACTGGTGGCCTCAATATTATTATTACCACGGCGGAAAAGAAAAACACTAAGTATATCATTGAATAATAGAAACCTTGCTAATACCATCAATACTTTTTATTATTAATCATTTCAAAAGCTACTGCATCTTAAGCCGTGCCGGTAGTAATATCGGCAAGTGGTCTCTCAAAAATACATCTCGCACGCACCTATGTCCCATCTATCCCAAATAAACATCTAATTCTTTCCTGCGCACCTCTGCACCTTCGTCTGTCTCGCTCACACAGCATTGCGTCTCTGTCGTGCTGATTTCGGGTTGAGAGCACGGTCGAGCTCCTAGTTTTGCTTACGAGCTCGCCGCGGTCGGACGTGCGTATGTCTCTCCGGTTATTACGAGGCGTGATTTTACCGGGACCTGAATGATTTTTATTTTTAATTGAATATTAGTCAGTGTTTTTAGTAAGTGCTGGTTCGGATGTGTCATGTAGCTGGTTGGATGGTGAGTGAGATATATTTACAGGTGGCTAGTGATAACCGTACGTTGGCACTGAAAGCTTCGTACGTATGGCTGTAATTTTATTGTTGCTCGCATTCTCTTTGACTGGTCACCGTGCAGAGAAATGTAGGGATAGGTAGGATTTAGTTACCTTTACAGGTAAGTGGATGGAAACGTAATAGAAAATGAAATGCTATTTTAATAAACAATTATGATTAATAGTTTGATATTGAGACGTTGAAATAATATATTAAGAACTTACAATCTTACAAAATGTTTCTGCAAGGTTTTTCTGAACATTAATTAAAATAATAAAAGAACAAGAATTATAAAAATTTTACTAATAAAAGTTTAATAAAAAATTATTTTCTATACCTAAATAAAATACGACTAGGTTAATATATCATATACCTATATTAATATATCACTACTGACTATAACTTGATAAAACAACTGGAGCAAATGTAATGTTTACTTATAGCTTCGTGTTAATTAAAAATAATAGAATGGTATAATTTACTGTGCAAATATTCGTAGAGCCTCAGGGTCTACGTCCGTAGCACATGTTTATTCACGTCTACGGTGCTACGAGGTCATAACGTTAGTGATAATACCTTTATAGTTTAAACGATACTATTTATATTGAGATGGAAATTGATAGAAAACACTTTTAACGAGACTTCACGACTTCCCATAAGATATTTCCAATATGAGTATTTCGTATAAAAAATGTTCAAATTTATTTTTTACTGCGACCCGCGGTGAACAGTTCCCGTTTTCGTGGGAGTAATGAACACAAATGTAGCCTATGTGTTAATCCAGTATGTAATGTGCTACTAGGTAGACCCTCGTACCAATTTCTTTTAAAACCGTCCAGCGATCTGTATTCACACACAGACCGAAGAGTAACAAAAATAAATCTTTCCATAATAACAAAGTCGCATTAATAATAATATTAGTAGAATGTGCCATGTATTTTTCAGTTACTTTTATTAGTAGTATAATAATTAAAAAACTCCTTCATCTAATAGAAATATAATATTGTTATCCAATTTCATATATTTTCACAATTCTCAATACTTATTCACTTCAAGGTTCGCCTCTACACTCTGTTATGATTATTGGCTTTCCTACCCTCTTGCGTTATCGGTTCCTTACACCATTTCTTTTGTGTTTGTTTATTATTGTTTTTCACCCCTTTTCCATAATTATGCATTATTGAATATGCGTATGTTTTGAGGTTGAAGTATATTTCGCCACCATCTTTTATGAAACATACTTAAGGACCGCAATATTATTTGTGTATTAGAAACGTTCATTTTGCCTTTTTTTATATTCATGAGATATTATATCATACTATTATACCAGACATATCAAATATCCTGCGAAGCGCCATATCGATATCACTCGATACTTCGCAAATTAAAACCACAGAGCACAAATTAACGTTGCAAAAGTTATTTTGAAAGTCAGCACGGACGGTGTTTCCAATTAAGTAACAAATACTAGCTATAAATATAATAATATTTGTACGATGCGAAAGATAAGTGATAAGAGTTGCAAAATTAATTTTATTAAGTAACTGGCTTCAATTTTGTTAAAAAGAGATTAATTTTTTGAACTCTCGAGGTGTGTTTGTTCACAGCTCTGAATAACCTTATCAGATCCCCAAATTAGATGACACAGGAAGCACCATTATTTTAAAGAGAAAAAGAATCATCATAAATGGTCCACGTAGTCAAACTTCTAAAGTAAAAAAAAAACATGCAGTTATATTGAAAAACCTCAACCTTTTTTCAAGTCGAATAATATTACGCAATCAAATCCAATTTCACATATTATGTTTATTTCAAATCATTACAAATTGTAAGATCATTAATTCTAGAATGAGTAGTCAGAGGTATCCAAATGAGATAAGAAAGTAATTCTTTTATTTGAGGAACGCCGTCCTGACTAGTTATACGATGCCGGCAATGTCAATGACACGCAATATCATATCGAACTTCCAGCTTTATCGAAAATTGTTTGAGTCACTGCAATTTAAAAGGACACTGCCCATTAAATCCATCCATACTAATATTATAAAAGGGAAAGTGTGTGTGTCTGTCTGTCTGTCTATCTGTCTGTTTGTCCGTCTTTCACGGCAAAACGGGGCGACGAATTGACGTGATTTTTTGTGTGGTAATAGTTGATGGGATGATAAGTGACATAGGCTACTTTTTATCCCGATATTCCCGCGGGAACTGGACTTACGCGGGTGAAACCGCGGGGCGCAGTAGTGCATTATAAAAAAACCTTTTATTTTAATTCTTTTTTGCTTGTCGGATGGGAGCGGAGTGTAATTGGGCTAAGACCTATTCTTATATAAATACATCTAACAATATGTACGAATACAGTGGTTGCTATTAGATGAATGGAAGAAGAAAATATGTTGTGCCGACCCCACCTAGTGTGGGACAAGGGCAGGGGAATGATGATGATGACAGTGGTTGCTATTACAATGTAACTTGTAACTTAACACATTAAATGTGCTATTACGTAAGTTACGCGTCTTGTAATTGTATTAATTGCTGTAATTTGCTTGTTATTACATTTTATGTAGACCAAATACTTACCCTTAGGTACTTGTTAATTACATTGACTACTTGTATATCCGCTTGATAGAATCATTTTCGAGTAAATAAAAGTAGGAACCAATAGATTCGTGTTTCAAGAATTTCATAATATACGTTGAATAAAAAAATGACAACCTATTTGCACAGTGGGCAAAAGCCCGCTTGAGCATTTTTTTTTTTTTTTATTGGGATAAACAAACAGTAGTACATTGTAGTTAGGTTACATAGTGGTTATAAAATTGCAGACTTAAATGTGAAACCAACACCGTTTACCACGGTTTACTTAAATATATTACTTAAGTTTAGGTAGCATTGATTTAGCACATGCTATTAGTTTTTCAGTAAGTGGTCCTAATTATTATGATATCCTATTATAGGTACTGTTTATTAATTACGTAGGTATAGGTACTATTACTATCACTACCTTGCCCATCTTGTCCCATTGTGCTGATTGCGAGTCCTTTATTTCTCTTCTATCTTTCACAGTTTTGTCTACGATTACTGAAATTCTTGAGCAAGATTTCTTTCCACCTGATGCAATAAAAATATTGTGGAATTCCTCGAGCCGGCTCGAGTTTCCGGTTAATTTTAATCTCTCCAACAACGACGGGAATTTCTGTCTTTTGTTTTTATCTTTTATTTATGCAAGACAGTTTTTATTCAATGCATTTTTTGCTACAACAATCATTATGACCTGAACATTGATTGTAGTTTACATTCGATAGTCTACATACAACGTATGGAAAGTTAACTTCTGCAAAATGTGGGTATGTACCAAATATGTATTTGGGCATTACCTCTGACTACCTTGGACATCTTCAAAAGATCTAAAAGTTACATTGAAATCCTAAAGAAATATCTACCGCTCCCCGAGATACAGTCGTGATCACAGAAACATACCTAAGTGATCATATTTCATTTATTTCATTTTCCCTTTAATAACTGATACAATATTTCTCGCAACGATAAAATATTTTACGATAAGTAAAAAAGATGTGAAATACACTTATTTCAATTGTGCAAAATATGAAAGTACCGTTTTCCATTAGGTTTGCGGCGTGATTTAAGGGCTCCCTGAATTATATCCATCGTAATATTCTTAAACGCAAGTTGAGCGGTTTTATTGTTGTGCAGACGATTTGTGGTGCGAATATTAACGAGAGATGAAAAAAAAAACGTAGTCTTGATATAAGAGGGTGATTTGGCTTTTCACTCGATTGGATTTAGAAATTTATCAAGGCTTATCGGGGTTTGCGCAGTTTTATGACCGATTTGTGAAGGCTGAAATAAATTTTCATTTTCATAAAATAATGTAGATTAGATAGACATCTATACTAATGTTATTAGAGGTAAAGTTAGTTTGTTTGGCGGAGGTAATCTCCGAAACAGACTCAGTGGATTTCAAAAATTATTTCACCAATGTATAGAATGGACTGTCGGAATGGTTATGGGCTGTATTTTAACTAGGTAGTTTCATTAGTAAAGTGCAAAGCCGGGACGTGCTGATAGTATTGTATACCAGCTCAAACGAAGAGGTCACCTACGGAGTACCTCAGGGTAGCATCCTAGGACCTACATTATTCCTAATATTCATAAATGAATTATGCCATTACAAACCACGCAACGGTAGAATAATCACCTTTGCGGATGATACGGCTTTGATTTTCGAAGGTCCTAACTGGGAAGAAACCCGTGTAAGTGCAGAGTGTGGTCTTCGAAACACCATTCTCTGGCTTAATAAAAATTTACTTTCTCTAAATTATGACAAAACTAAGTATATCCTATTTAGTATATTAAACAATAAAATCCCCTCAAAAACTAATTTTCAGATACAACCACATACATGTAAAGCCCTGGGGGACTCGATTTGTAATTGTCCTATTATCGAACGTGTAGAATCAATTAAGTATCTTGGTATAATGATCGATGGTAACCTATCCTGGAAGCTGCACATAAATTCACTGGCAAATCGCGTACGTAAACTTATTTGGGTGTTCAAGAACTTACGCGCTTCTGCCACACTTGACTTGCTCCGGACAGTCTACTATGCGTTATGCCAATCTATTTTAGGTTATTGTATACCGATCTGGGGAGGAGCTTGTAAAACAGTGATAATTACTCTTGAGCGAGCCCAACGCTCTGTTTTAAAAGTAATGATGGCAAAGCCGTTTAGATATCCTACTGACTTACTTTACACCGAGTGTCAGCTTCTTTCTACTCGCCAGTTGTTCATTCTTCGGCTCGCCTTATGTCATCATAGGAAAACCCCTTTAAACCCTGATCAACTAAACATCCGTAGAGGTAAACGAATATGTGAATTACCTAAATGTCGAACTTCTTTTGCCCGACGCCACTCATCATTTCTAGGAGCCTTCATATACAACAAGCTTAATGTATCACTTCAGATTTATTCGTTACCCAGCTATAAGTGTAAAATTAAGATAAATAACTGGTTATTAAATTTGAACTATTTGCAAACAGAGACTATTCTCACAATATTGTCGTAGTATGTAAATGTATTCTCCTACTTTCATTTTCAAAATTTTTTTCTACTTAGATTGATCTTATTAGTTAAAAATTATTATTGTTCTTCTTTTGCATAAATTATTTGTATATCAAACCGTATGTACCTAACCTTAGTCCGGTGGAGAGTATAGGTACGCCATATCACAGGTTTATACCTAGCTTGGGTACCTATGTTTCTCTATCCTGTATTGTACTTCTGCCTAAATCCTTAGACTTAAGATGTAATGACATGTAACGTTTGTGAAGAAATAAACTTTATTATTATTATTATTATTATAAATATTTCTTTTAGTTTTTAATGTTTATTCATCAGTGGAATTTGTAGGTAAAATGCCTAACCTGTAATATACATAGGTATCTAAGTACGTAAATATTTTATACTTAATCCTTTATTTTGACTTTAAATTACTTACTTATACTTTTTACCGTTAAAGGTTACTATTATAAAATTCAAGGGTAAATTCTGTTAACTGTTAGTAACTTCACCGCATCATGTAGTTTAAAAAAATCAAATGTAACATGTAATATATTTGCATTCTCTCACATACTCAAATTTATAGGCTTCAAACCGTAGATTATTCTAAACTTGAGTAGGGTAAGCCGTGTAGTTCGAGTTGACATTTGGAAGGAATTTCTGTAATTCAACCAAAGGACGTCCGGAACAATTTGTAGAGATAACCATGTAAACGAAAATTGTCGTTTAAGAAGATTGTTGAAACTGAAAAGCTCGAGTCTGTTGAAACTTACGCGGTATTCGCTACCGCTGTAGCTAAAGGTGTTACATATCGCTTGGATCTCGCTCAGGTATTTTCTATGAAGTTCCGCAGCTAAAGTGACGAGAGCCGTATTAGCTGTTGGTAGAAGGAGTAGTACCGTAACTCAAACACGGCATAACACCCACAAATTTAACCTAAAAGAAGGGCTTCAAACCCATGCATTTACAACTTCTTTTAATGAATAAATGATTTTAGAATTTTGATTTTGATTGAAATAGCCAAATCTGCTTTAGTGGGAACAGTAATATTACCATACCCACTCGGATCTCTTACCCACAGCAGCAGCAAATACCGCGTAGGTTTGAATAGGCCAACAGTAACCATCTTCAAAGCTTTAATAACATTTTACAAAACTCCCAGAACCTTCGTCAAACGGCTTCAAACCTTGGACACATTAAACCAACCTAATTTGCGAGAGTAATAAAAAATGAAACGAAAAGTTTTATACAGGCAACATCTGTCCCGAAAAAAAGTGAAATAACTCGAAAGATTAAGAAATTTCTCACATTTTATTTGTAAGATAAAATGTGCTTTGTGTTGGTGGTGGAGGGTAGAGAGTGGCTTGGGATTAAGGCATCGGTAAATCTCGAAAGTGTACATAGATAGAGACAAGTAGAGGTTTCTCTAGAGGTTTATGCTCGTCACGCTTCCGCCGCGCCATAAAGAGCTTTCTGCTGAAAATTGAAAGCGACTTTAGTTGTAAAACGTACACAACGGATGCAAAATCATAGTTCCCAACACGCGAATTCACTTAAGAATTCTACCCTCAAAAAGAGTTAAAAACTATTGATTTTCAAAATAATATCTGAAAAAGATTGTCCTGATAATCTTGTAAATTCCAGTATGATATAAATAGAACCGGATTTATTAACAATCAAATTCAAATATTACTTACCTGATTATGTTTTTTTTAATAATAGATTTTGCCTAAACTTCTTGTTAAAATAAATATTTACTTACCCTCAAAGATACTAAAAAGTTGCAAAATACAGACCGATCCCTAAAACCGCTTTGGGAAATATCAATTTCGGGTTCGAACGAAGTTTTTTTACGGTGGCTTTTAGTCTAGCTAGATTGTTTAGAATCCACTCCAGCGCCAAAGGTCGTATCGGCGTACGTGTCACGTATAACGAAATAAGGGTTTGCTTGAAAATATTCACTATTTGCAAACTGTGGTGTCTGTTTCACTTAGACCTGGGCTAAAATGCTTGATGAATATTTTCATAGAAAATCGTGTTATATTTAATAATCAATTTCATTGTTTTGGAGAATTCACGGAATCCAACCAGAGATTGTGTAAATGATGTAACACGACCGACTAACTCCCTCTCTGTCACACTGATGTGATGAAATCTGAAATACATATTTTTTAACTTGAATGTACTTTAAGTAATAAAGTAGAGATAAACTTGTATTAGAAAAGTTTATTCACAACATTACCTTTGTGCTTACTGACATTAGCCTGTTAGTGAAATAGCAGCTCTTTCAAAATATACCCCTTCAAATGCACTTTATAGTATATAGTGCTTACGTAAATATAAAATTCGCTGAAGTTTTAAGAGCTTTTAGTGTAAAATAACTGTGTTTGATCTAATAATGGCTCAATTTAGCACTTAGGTCGCTAAGTTTAAAAGAAATATCGCGGTCTGAAAGGTATAAAAGTTTAGTACGTGTTTGGTTTTTTAAAGATCTCTGAACCTTTACGATCTATCTGTTGTAGTACAATTGATATGACCGTCTAGAGTAGTCAAAATCATCAGAAAAACAAAATTAACTTTAAATACTTTGTTCGGTTATTTCTTTTTGGTAAATCGACCTTTCTTGAAAATGAATAATAGCTGTATCGTATATCGATTTATTGCCGTCAAACCTAAATATACATAGATTAGATACACAACACCCAGACACGGAGCAAATATATGCAGAACATAACAAATATTTGCCCCAAAGCGGGGATCAAACCCGCAACCTCCGCGCATCAGCCGAGCTTTTACCCACTGCGCCACAGAGGTTATCAGATCGATTATTCTCTTTGAGCTAAAGGATGGAGGAAATGAGGGTTTCCTTTATAACCTGGGGATTTCTAAAAACCGTTCTCAATATGAATTTTTGGATGTGGAGTTACTATTGGATTGAATATGGTTGGTTTATTCTAAGAATTATAATTTGTTTTTTTCTGAAAGGTTGTTACGGCTACGATTTCGCCTTGATAAGCCTGGCTTCACTTCTTAAGGCCCATGAGTAAATGGGCCTTAAGAAGTGAAGTGAAATACTGTTATTTAAGATAAGAATATTATTTTCAAAACTCAGGGGACTTTTGAACAAAAGAAATGTTCTGTCTTTGGAAAAGATAAGGACACTTCCATGTTCAAAAATATTTAGCTCCAGTACAATGATTAGTGTCTCTAAGGCATATTTTATATTCATTCATATAAAATGGAGGTTTAATTGTATAATTATGTAAGTTAGGAAGTTCAGTAGTAAAAAGCTACTAAACTAACTTATATCTATATAAAAAGTATGAGCAAGACAATACTTTGATGTCCATTGCACCTACGCTAGGTGAAAGTCAAAGGTCAAGTATTGTCTTGCAGTGAGCAAAGAACGTATTTATATATAAAACGTGAAACAAGATACACAAGCATGAAAAGATTATGGTTATAGAAATTTGGCGATAATCTTAATACTTAATCCTCACAATCTTATATTGTCGTATAAGGCTTCGGATTAAGCCGCATAGCCAATAAGGCGATAATGATGGCCTTCATACTCCAGAGATCCCAAATTTTGAAATATTAATCTTTGCCAAATAAATTAATTTTGAAGACTCATACTAATGAGGAATAATGAGGATACCTCGATAATTAATACCTCACCGGTACCATTCGTTAGTACCTCGCAAGATTTGTACCTCAACGGATCTTTACCTTGATGGTACACACCATTGTTTAGTTGATATCTTGAAGGAACATCAAAACCATAGAGGTATCCTCATGTACCTGACTAATTTGTAATGTGAGTGAGTGATGTGAATACATGTATTTCTTTCTACATTCGAGGTAGAGTATGGTATCCCTTATTTTGGATGGCAAAGAGCTGCTTGTCAGGAAGACAAAACACACACCATGTTGTTTGATTTGTAAGTTAATATGAGCCTAGACATGGCATGGTGTTTTTCAGTCAGATTTATTTTCGACTGTCTGTGGCACGTGAGGAGGCTGCTTTATGGACATTTTGTCGTTGTCCTCTTGGTGGCTCTAGTTTCTGCATTATTCAATTTGGATGTGCGATGTTGTTAGAAGTGGTGACTGGGTTTTATTTCTGAAGGTAGGCAGTTAAAAATTACAATCATTTGCAACGGTTCTTAGGTGGCTCAACTGGCTCTATTGTGTTCTGTAATGTATATAATGTAAGTATCGAATATTTATTTCAAATTAAGAGAATTTAGTAAAAAATAAAAGTACATAAACAAGGGAATGCAAATTCATTACTTAAAAATCTATAAATTTAATTTTGTATGGAATTCAGTAGAAGCGAAAATCTGAAGAAAATCGAATGTTACAGTTTTATGACGTCGGATTAAATTAAAATAAAACAATAGTATTAAAATCTATGATTAATTAAAAAAATTAATTTAATTGAAGACTGGTGTTGGTTTGTTTGTTCGTATGAGCAAGTAGCCAAATCTGGTGACGGAGTTTTCAGGCCGCCTAAAGGCCTCCGTCATGGCTTAACTAAAATAACTAAAGTATCTGAAGTTCACATAAAAAAGTGTGAACGCAAATTAACTGTGACGTTCTTAAATAAATAAAATAATCGATTTGAGCTCTCTACTTTCAGGTTATTGCCCTCAGTTCGATTCCAATAAATACGTTCTTTATATATTTAAGTAGTCCTCGAAACTTCAATAAACCCTCAGTCCATTTTATATTTCGAAACGTCCCAGTTATTCTGACGACCCTCAACAAATAGGTTACAACCGAAAAATACAGTTGTTAATTTTACTACTGACCTAGAATATTTGCAAATAGTGAAGTGCTTTGCAGGGCACGTTTAATTGTCCGTCACGGCTATAAAGTCGCTTACTATAATATAACTCAAGCAATAAAGAAAACAATTACTCGTATTTCACTTCGTTATACTTAATGAATATAAAATTCCTTTTTTTTATTACTTACTCAGGCGACTCAGTTTTAAGGTGTTCGACTCGTACTCGATAGATCACTGACAGTTTGGAAAAATTTTTTAGTTTAAAGAAATAGATCATATAATAAAATACCATATGAATAGTCAGTTTGAACTTCGCTTACTAATTTCAAAAAACAACTTTGCAAATACTTGTTGTGAATCAAATTAAAAATAACTTCAATTAATTTTGTTTAAGTACTAGTGGTTTGCTAGCTCTAATTGTTGTACCACAGAACGTAATAAATAAAACATTTCGTGCAACCAGACCTACATTAGTACAGCCATAAAAACAACATTCTTTTAAATAAAATTTTCAGTTGGTTTCGAGTCATAAAATAACAGTCTAAATACAATGTTTCAGTTCTGTGAATTTATTATTCTGTCATCATTTTAGCTCTTTTGTACAAGCTTTTTAATCAAACATTGACCCACTGGGGTTTTAAAGTATGTATACTTTAAAAAAACCCCAGTGGGTCAATGTTTGATTAAAAAGCTCTGTAGAGCAAACATGTATGTGTGGAATTCATGCTACATTTTTTAATCTATCGGAGAATTTTGCAATTTCATAGTAGCGTATAGAACTTTCAATATAAAAATTAAATTCCCACGTATTCGTAGGAAAGCAATAAGGGAGTTGAGAGTCTACGTATTGGACACTTGTTCATTCCAGCGAGCGTTCATTTCATCTCTAGAGGTTAGGGTAGCATTAGTTTTAACTGTGGATTTTCAATTTAATAGAATTTGATCTTCTATTAAAAACTTAAGTGCAACAACGGTCAAGAGTTGTGACGTTTTGGGCTTCAAGTTTAGTGTTCTTAGCTTCTCACCATAAATGACAGAACCAAATAAAGTCAGCTATAATATGCTAGCTATATACAGTGAAGAAACAGTTTTCTAGTCAGGGTAGGTATATACATTTATTATTGATCTTTTTCCACATGTAGCTCCTTCTTTTATGTGACTGAAGAAACCATGCTCATTTTTCACATTTTATATTGGTTTGGAGTGATACATTTCGATACTATAATAGTAAACTAGTGCTAAGTATCTCTAGTAGATTCTAACTTCTCAGCTCTCTGTGGAATGCCGTGGGACCAATGAGAAGGCGAGGAACGTCAAACTGTACCGCAAAAACTTCTTTCACGTGGATTTACGTCAGTTGTAGCATCAGTTTACATTCGGCTTGCAAATCAAGTATTTATTTGAGTCAGTTTGAATTCTAACATTTCTGGTTTGTGATAGACTCCGCCTTCTTGACTTGGATGATGATAATAATGAAGAGTAAATTTATAACCTTCCTCGAGAATGAAGAAAATGCAGAATTTGAGACCGATTCTGAGAATGGAGCGTTTTAACTTAATAAAAAAATAAAAAAAAATAAAAAATATCTAATATAAAAATTGGTATAGAAAAGTCCTGCCTAAAAACTTTGGTGATTTTCAAAATAGCAACCCATCATTGTTTTGCGAACAATGATGCATACTAGTATTAGTTCAATACAATCTACAATTTTCACGCCCATCACCACTAGTTAGAATAATTATCTAGTTTCCATACCATTTTCACCATTCTATTCTGTTTTGGTTCAAAACACCAAATTGAACCTTAATTACGTGGTTTTAAATAGAATTTGTCTGTGGCTCCGTCTAAAACGTGTGACAGACACTTTTTTGTTAGTGTGTAGCCAAGTGATCCCTCCGGCCTTACAGAAATAGATCTAAAATGGGTCGTCGAACGCGACACACGACACACACTTCCATAGAGTTGATATACTCGTAGTACCTACTATGATTACTAGCAAAAACTCTGGTTAGGCTTGCTTCTATGATCAATGAAAATCCCGCCGATATGGATATTTAATTTTGATTTTTTATATGTCACAAGTTTTTTGTTTTTTTATAGTAATAAACCACATTTAAAATTCGAACACTTGTTCGAAGTCAAAAACTTTGAATAGGATTTTTCGTTATAAACGCAAAAGTTTGATTCGACGTATGGTGTTTGTTATTCTTTCACACAAAAACTACTAAATGTATTTCGCTGAATCTTGGAATACTATATATTTACCTACGTAACGTGATAAATACCCGGTCATATAATTTATAAAATTGGAATACATAGTTTATGACCTGAAATAGCACATAGGCTACTTATATCTCAGTTAGTGATGCCGCGGCCGAGTAAACTTGTTTGTCATAATTATTCAGGCTCAAACAATAAACCTGAAGTCCACACGTGCAACCTTGGGCCCGCAAGTAATGACACTGACAGAGTTTCAGCAGTAATGTCTTACCGTTAGGGTTGACTGTATAATGATGAACTGAAATGCTACGTACTTAAATAGCGTTACTTATAATAAGTGGTGCTTATCGAAATTATTTGACGTATGTCTGGGTGTTTTCTATCTATAAATATGTACCTATGTATTTACAAAAAAAATATGTATCTATGTATTATATCAGTCATCTGGTTACCATAACACAAGCATTAAGTTGCTTAGCTTGGGACTAGATGACGCTGTGTGGAATGTCCAAGGATATTTATTATTTATTATTATTTATTAGGTATTCAAATCTGACAGCAAAAAGTCTGAAATGGATAGGTAAGTAATCGCTTTTAGGTATAAATATATAAGAAGTGTTTCAGTATTCGGGGGTAAGGATCCAATACCTGTTAAAGCTAATTTGTTGCAAAATCGAAATTTGTTGCCTACACGAATAAACTGTCTATACGCCAGTTAATTAAAAACACACAAAAAAAACAGTTTCATAAAAAAAGTACCTAAACTTTGAAGATACTTTGAAGGAAAAACTGTTGCATTATATATTTGAAAACATGAGACTGATCAAAATAACGCGATTATCTAAAAAAGCTCCCCTAAATTATAAGATGGCAACCCTAACAGACGCCCTCAACATAATTATTACGGCACGGGTTGAAAACGCTTGAAATATCCTCTATATTTTTAGCTTACGGATTAAATTGTATAAATCCAACAAACTTAAGGAGGTCAACGAGATTTCGCTGAAACGTGCTTTGTTATAGTTGACCGCATTACGCTGGCATTGTTTTGAAAGTAAAACGAATAGTTTGAATGCGAAACTGAAATAATGTTTACAGTTGGTACGTTTGTAAATTACCATGAGTTTCATGGTAATTTACAAACGTACAATCAGGGGAAAAAATAAGTAATAATTAACTTACATACGTAATCTGGAGGGTGTTAGGTACCATATCAATTAGCAAAGTTAACATTTGGTCTACCATTTTCAGTTAAATGAAATTCGGAGAATAAAAAATTGATTATTTTGATACACACCTATGATAGCCTCAACTCACACAAATCCTTACCATTCTCAACTACTATAATTTATGTATTTCTATTATATTTATGTTTTCAATCCAAAATTAAATAAAAAATGCTGTTGAATAAAATGTTAAATATTTTACTTACATCTCTCGCGGCATTTCATTAGTTATTTCTGTTCGGCTATTTCAGATGAGATTAGAATATGAGATAGATGAGTAACATGCTCACCGTTTGGAAAATAAACAAAACTAAAAATTTCTATGAAAAAGTAGATCATTATTCAATCACTGTGTTGTTTTTAATAAGGCGTAACGACCTCGTTAAAGTTAACATTCAAAGTTCATTATCCTAAGCTCCGTCTTATTAAAAACATTGTTTACTTAAACCTAGAAACTTAATCTATCTTGAAAACACACAACACACAGCCGGTCTCAATAACCTACCTATCTTTGGTTTGACTTACAGTAGCTATTTGTCATCTTTTGTATCGTAAGAAATGTAAAATATCTACTTACAGTAAGCCAATGGTCCCCGCCCGATGATCTATACAGCGACAGGAGGCAATCTTTGCCTACACTTAACGGAACACTGTAGTGCTTAGGACATTATTGGAGATGGAGTAGGCTTGCCCAGCACCTAAACCATCCTCTCAGCTTAGCAGACCATATCCACAGGAAAGAAAGTGGTCAATACGAGTGAGGCTGACTAACCGCGGTTTTCCGATATTTTCCTTTACCATTTAAAGCTTGTGTTAAAGCGCATTAACCAAATCAAAGATAGATAGGTTGTTAAGACTGGCAGAAAGCTAATACGTTTTTCGATTTGTGTTGAGTCGGAAATAACAGACATCAGACACGATGGCTGTTTCGAGACATTCTTGAGACGTTCTGGAATGTTCCAATCAGATTTGAAACTCTTTGTAGAGGTATTTCGAAGCGCAATCGATTTTCAAGATAAACATGGAAGCGGAAGTATTTTGGAAAGACTTGAAAAAATAATTGAATATAAAATGTGGATAAATCGGGTTCTTTAAAAAGGTGTTCTTAAATAAAGAGAGAAAGAAAAAAAATTAAGGAAACCACCCACTAAGCAACAAGGTGCTACGAGTATAAAATTTGTTGAAAATCTACCGGAAATTAAATAGATAAGCTTAATTTAAAAGCACATTTATTTTCTTAGAATTATCTGTTTCTCTAAGAACCTACCAAATCCAAAGTGAATCTTTCAGCAATTCTGAGCAAGATTTGGGTCATCGGCTAGTGTATAAAGTTATTTGTGTTTAAAAGTGTGAATGGGCTTCCATGACTATCTCGTGTATCGATCATCACTACACCACTAGTATGAAGCAATGCCCTTCCTTAGAATTAAAGGATAATGTCTACTGGAGCGTGTTGAGCCAAAAATGAGTAGCGACTTGCTGGTTCAATCATTACAGATTTTCGGTCATGTATAAGCAAATTTCGACAATTTTGTTGTGTAATGAGCGATGTATTTCGGCTAAATCTGGTCAAAATTTAACATTACGGACCATGGAATAAAATATTTCTAGTAGAAGGAAGTAATTGCCAAATAGGAGGTTAGGTATTTCTAAAAATGAAATTACAATGCATTGACCGTTACGAAGGTACCTAAACCCCGTTTATAAATTCGTACTATCATAATTTTTCTCTCGACTAAAATTGACTGTAATTATTTTTTGTGTTTCTCTCGAATAAAATCTAATGTTTATCCAAGCAAAAATTCCACTATTATATGTGTTACTAGTCACGACGCCGCGACGTCACACAACCATTGTGCTACAATGTACATTGGCCTTTAGCTATCCCGCCCACGCGCTATTCATTCACTCGGAAACTGTCTCATGAATAAATAACACGATTTGAACTCCACTCCGCGACTTCGGCATTGATAGTGGAAGGTCTGGAAAGTCCCGATAGATTTTTTCTGTAGGAATTTGGATTTGAAAAGGGTCTACTTTAGAGCTGGGCCAAAATTATTTGTAGAAAATGTCGAGTATTTGTTAAGCGTTCAATACTAATTCTTATTCAATCTTTAATGGTATTTCTTTTTACAAATAAAGTTGCAATTATGTCTATGTCTATGTCAATTAAAAGTATTTTTTCTCATAAAAATTAAAAAATGAGTAGGGATCTAAAATTACGAGTATTTTTTTTGTAATTCCTTAACTAATTCTAATTTTAAAAACGTCAATCACCAAAATCAAAATCTCTTTTTGATGTAATTAGCTCTTCAGATACGAGAAGTAATACGTGTTGTATAGATACGTTCTATTTCTTATTGCATAAAATCATCGTGAACTGAAATATACTGGAAGTGATGCTATCTCTTTCTATTGTACAATAAAAGACGGTGAGGACGCATCGTTATCATCATTGTATCCCGTGCCTATTGTTATTTAAAGATCTTCATTTTATCACGACTTTTCCCTGTCCCTTGTGAGACTTGCAGTGTTTTCGGCTACCTACTCTAATAACATTGTCAAATGAATTGACGAGCAAACTGACTCATCACTAGAGAAGTCCCTTGTACAAAATTAAGTAAGTAGATAAAATAATATGTCACTGTAAGTCATAGAGGAGAAGATGATTGCTCTGAGCTGTAAGTAGATAAAGGTGGTTTTTTTTTGGGGCTACTAAGGCTAAGTCTGAAACCGTGAGAGTAATCAGAAAATGACTTTCTTTTCGATTAATTAAGACTTACCCACATGCTCATTTTTTCTGCGATAACGGCTGGTGCAATCCGAAACTTCGGAATAATTTTAAAAGTAAATATATCTAATTATACCAGTTGCATCAGCGATATATATACTTACCTCGCATTAAGTTTTACAATTACGTTCTCGATTTGACTAAAATAAATTTATAATTATAGTCAGTCTTTCACTGTAAGCCACAAAGAACAGCGTCGAAATATATTGATCAACTGAATACGATTCAAAAGGTATTCAGAAGATATTTTAACTGAACTATAAATAAAATCTAATTTTAACTGCGTGAAGGATGTTTTGGTTTCATTAAACCGGAATAATAATATAAACAGACGAATTTGACGGAAGACGGCATCATTTCCTGTGACGTTTACTAGAATTATAATTTATGTATATCTTTATAGGGATATCTTTGAAAGATAGAGCGAGAAATAGTGTGTTAAGAAAACAGTGTGGTGTGAAAAAAGATGTAGTGATGAGAGTTATGACAGGAATGTTGGTTGAGATGGTTTGAGCATGTAGAACGAAACTGATAGATTAAAATTTAACACGTTGTATGCCCCGGACGCACTACCTCGCCCTGCTGCTCCGCCGCCGCGGCGGCGGAGCAACAGGATGAGCCGGAGGACTTGGGCCTTGAATGGGTTAAGAGGTTGCATCTCCACAAACCCCTTTTGTCAATCATCATCTTAAAGTTTACTAGACTAAGTACCCATTACACGATTTATACGGTCTTATTCATATTGTTATTAGTAGGTTTACTTACTATAACTAAAAAGGCTATTAGGAGTAAGTACATTTTGTTGTTATTTCTTTACATTGAAATAAGAGTATCAAAACGTACACGAGGTTCAACATATAGATGTATTTAACGATAACATAAGTACCATTTTTAATTCACTTCGTTTTTATTTCAGTTTTAATCTAGAATAGTTAGCGTGTTGGTTTATACTGTAAGCTGCCTATTTTTAACTAATAAATAAATAAATAAAATAAATAAAAACATTTTTTAAACCCTTATTAATATGACAAATCTTTATGAATAGAGAACAACTTCCAACAAAGCCCCTTTAAAGTCAGTAGTGCCATGCAAAGTCTAGCTAAAATCAAATTAGTGAATGTTTTCCGTCTCAATTTCACAATGAACATTGTTAGGCGAAGTTACACTGTACAGTTTTAGGTACATTGTGAATTATTAAAACTTAATTATAGGAGCTTTGGAGCTTTATAACTCCAGGAATCTTGATGTCTTAATTAAAGTTCGTTATGTATTTATGGAGTTGACTTGCTGAAGGTTTTTGACTGAGTTAAACTTACTTTAGTATTGTTTCGAGTGGTCAGGGGGTTGAAACGGTTGCTGAGCGATTTGTGAAAAATAATAGTACTAATGGTAAATAATAACACCTGTGTAAGTATAGTAACGCATTATATTTAAAATATTCTACATGAACACGTCATGTTAAACATTATGTATTTTATTATTTTAACAATATTTTTTTAATACTGTAGCAAACGATATAAGTCAATCTCGTTAGGTATTTTTTATAAATTTCACAATACCTATACTTTATTTATTTTTTACCTGCGAAACTAGGAAACTTTGAGTACAATATTTATTAAGTACCTTATTATAGTAGCTTTTAGCCAATTGAATATAATATAACGTTCCATTAAGAGAAGGCGGAAGTACCTAATGCTCCAAAAAAGCCTCTACGTATCACTTCAAGGATTTCGTTTTAAAGTCCATTTACAAAATTCA
Organism: Xanthorhoe spadicearia; assembly: GCA_947086425.1. NCBI lineage: Eukaryota > Metazoa > Arthropoda > Insecta > Lepidoptera > Geometridae > Xanthorhoe > Xanthorhoe spadicearia. The sequence continues at coordinate 8,883,708 of OX352202.1, read as the reverse complement.
TTAACTTCTATTTTATTTACTTTCCTTGGTTGAAAACCCATCAGTCTATAACTCTTGAAAAGATAAGTCGCCATGGTGGTTACCGCAAAACAATAACTTAATAGAATTACAGAAAGCTTTGCGAGGGGAGATCGGGCAACTTTTCCGAGTGTTTACATCGGGGAGGATGGGGTAAGTTGAAGTGGTCTGTAAAAACTGAGGGAACGGAAATCAACAATTAAAGTAACGACCGATTTAAGTGAATTGATTCGGTTCACTTTGGATCCTATTAAAACAGTTGTTTGTTCGTGTTTTAGATTAAATTGGATTTTTTAACAAAGCCGACTGTTTCTTGGTATTAAACACCCATAGTAAAGACGCGCGTCTTTCCCTGGTGTAGGGAGTTGTGTTGGAACAGGCAATAGAGTCACCTAGATTATAAGACTATACGTTTTTGAGTGATCCTTGAGGTTCTACGAAATAAACATATTTTAGTTTCTTACTTTCTTTCTTTCTTTTCCATACTTTTGGTTGTATGTTTAGCATCTGATAAATGAGCATTACTTTTTTTCAGATCATTTTGTCACGTTGTGTTTTAAAATTGACTAAAAATGTCGGTATCTACATAGGGTCTTACTCATAAAACTTGACAATTTAATACAGGTTTTAAGAACGTTTTTTTCTTGTCACCCATATGTCAACGAAAAGAGATAGCAACAGATTTAATATGCGTTTAAGCTAATACAGGTTTATTACAGGTTTTAGGTCGAATATGCATAATGGGGTTACTTTGTACAGAAAGCCGTTGTACACTTTTACAATTTGGGTCAACTTCGATCAAATATATTTTTTCAATATGACTTACTAAATATAAACCATGACCGCGAAACCTTAACATTGAAATTACTATTAAATTAAATTCTGACTAAAATAATAAGAAACCACATAATCTCCTATCCAATAACTGGATTCAAACATAAACCCCCTAGACAAAAAAACGCAATTTAATTTACAAAAGCTTAGCGATTGAAAAACCCCGTCAATTAATTAAAAGTCTAGTTCTCTGGTAATAATCCCACGGCCATCGAATGCGTGGGCTTCTATCGCAGTAATTTACTTTGTTAGCCTTCTAGGAACTGAGGCCGGGCCCAATTTAATCAGTGAGGGGTCAAACTGAAGCGAATCGATGAATGGCACATGTCAGCGAAGAAATGAGGTTGCTTGCTAGTAACAGTTACTACTTAGGCCTTTATTGTATGAATATAAGGCTAGAGTTTTCCTTTTATACGAACTTATTTATGTAGCGCAAATAAAACTGATGTGGTAATACGGTAATCGTAAGCTGAAACGTTTTCGACCTAACAAGAACACGCTTCGTTTTGTGATAATTGTCTTATTTTTCATTTTAGCTTTTCCAGAACATGATAAACCACAATCATCAGTACATTACAAAATCACGTCACTTTGTCGCTCCGTTTTGCCGTGAAAGACGGACAAACAGACACACACACACACACACACACACATACTTTACCATTTATAATATTAGTACGGATAAGTTGGGAATAATAATTTAGTAAGTCATACTTTACTAATTTCAGGCATAATAACCCGGTAAACTGCACAATTATTAGAAAAGTAGCCCATTCAGTATAAGCACAAAATATTGTGATGTATTTTAAAATACGAAACTTTTTTAAAACCATCTAAATTATCCCATTGTCTTTATACCGTCATAACTTTTATATTACCATAAAAACTTTATTTAATGATAATAAAGTTAACTTTCATGATCCTCGGCACCACTTGTCCAAAGTTTATTCTGCCATCAAACTACTAATTTATCCCCAGAGTGTATGAAACAATAACTTAGGCGAAGTACATCAAAAAGCTTTTAAGTTATCAGGTACTTTTGGTGACCTGGATATAAAATAAAACAGGTAGGTACAGGTCGAGGACTGCAGTAGACGACGTTACAGTGTCATAGGGGTGGCCCGTTAGTGTCTTCTATACGAATATTCAAAAGAGGTAAAGATTATTAGTTTGTTTGACGGAGGTAATCTCCGAAACTACTCAGCTTATTTGAAAAAGTCTTACAAATAACGATGTCAAGAATAAGATACATACCCCATTATGCATATTCGACCAGTAAACCTGTATTAGCTAAAACGCATATTAAATCTGTTGCCATCTCTTTTCGTTGACATATGTGTGACAAGAAAAAAACGTTCTTAAAACCTGTATTAAATTGACAAGTTTTTATGAGTAAGACCCATAGTTTTTGTTGAAATTGATTGAATTTATCTATTGTATAATAAGTTATTTTGATAGCAATACTAATGTTACGTTTCACGTTTGTCTAATAGCGCTAAATTCCACATAAATTCCACGATAAAAAGATCAGTAGTGTTTATCCTACCAATATGTAAAAATTGCGTAGGTACCTATTCAAAACTTATGTAGAACTTATTCGTACATTGTGAAACAGACCCTAAGTTAGCTTAGTTCTAGATCGATTCTGTGCCAGCAAACATTCAACACCCAGTTGTAACAGTTTTCAAACTTGCTTCAAAATCTTCGCACGTAAATAATGTTAATCGTATTCCACAAAGTGTATGCAACGTTCCAACTCTTAAGATGTAAGTTCTAACTAAAAGACACGCGACTTACACGTAGTTAAAATTCGGTTCTTCCCGAAACTTTCCGCTTCAAAACTGAGAGAGATTACAGTGCGGTCGGGACTGAATTAACCGGCTTTTAGTTGTCAGGATAGACAAGTTTTGTTGGCAATACCCTGGTTAGACCCAGTTTAACTGGAATACCAAATTATATAACAAATATTGCGCTTAATAAGCTTTTGATGAGACTTAGCTGGTCCGCAAATCGATTACTTTCACAATTTTTGTAAAACAAACACTTTTATAAGATCTGCAAATATTTGTCTTGAGTCTGGGTGATTGTCTATGCATAATACATAATACGTATTTACATAGTCATGGTAGTGTCCATAACAAAAGCTTGCTTATATTGGACTCATCTATTTTTAGTAAAAATAAAAAGCTTAGCATTTTTGCAATATAGTTTTATTAATGTTATAAAAATATTTAAAATTGATATCCAGAAAAATAAAAAAGATACTTACTGGTATCGTACGAGTACGAATTATGTTTAGTTCGTAACTGTTTACCTAGCTCCGTTTTCGTAGACGGCCAAAAGGATTCAGTAAAATGTTATATTATTTTAAAAATGTATAAAATCTGCTTGCTGCAATGTGAGACGTCGTTTTATGTACACCACTTTTTGTAGGATCACAAACGGTTGTTTACCTCTGCCTTTTAGCAAACACGAGGGAGTTTTCAAGCGACTTTTACGTTTTCTAGCAAAGAATACCAAATGTTGCTACAGCATATTGAGCCAGAAGTAAACGGCACAAGCCTGAAACATTTCCATATCCAAAGAATACAGGTTTTTGCATCGATCGAGTTTACTTTAACCCAGTTTACATCCCGTTTTTCTCTGAATATGTAATATTTTCAACAAATATTTCGATGTTTTTTCTGTAGGTTTTAATTAAAATCATTGGAATGAAGTGCCAGCTCCATGAATATCACCCTGTTTGAAAAAATATTTTCACATTTTACTCAATTTGTTGAAATGCTTTCAAACGATACCTATAGGCGTTGGGTTATCCACGTTTTTTGTTAAGAATATTTTACACACTGAAAATTGAATTTGATCTGGTTCTATTCCATTATATGTATAAATAAATCTTTGTCATTAGTTCAAGCAGAAGCAACACGTAAGTTAGCAAGAATTTTATAATAAAGTCCAATAGTGTCAACACAGTCGTAAATTAAAAATGAATATATTATTATGTATTACCATCACGACTGTATTCCCAGAGAGCGGTAGATATAATTTATTTTATTCAGATGTTTAAGCACATTTACATAATATGAAGATATCTAAATGATGTTTAATATACAACTGCGTTTTCAATGACTTTTCATTTGAAGTATAATTATTTTTCTGAGCAACAAAATTTGAAACCCGCTTTCTCGACAATTGTTCCGAAAAACAACATAGAGAGTTACTATTTCACTAGGCATCCTACAGTATAATTAAGTCTCTACAAAGTCAGCACACCTATTGGAATCTTAGCCGATGAATCAAAGGGATGGAAATAGACAGGTCGGTGACCTCGCTCGTTAGAGGTGGTTCAATCATGGGTGAGAGATAAGTGCTTGTCTTGGTTGAAGGTACATGGATGAAGGATTTATAGGTATTCCACGTAGAGCATCTTAAATGGCTATATTATTCTAGACAAAACATTTCATACTTGAAATTTAACTCAAAATGAAATTGAATAAGAAGTTATAAAAAAAACATGCTTAGAAACACGGCAACATTTACAAATATTCGTGAATGTTGCCGTATTTTCTTTTTTAAGGTTTAAAAGAAACTAGCTTCTATCCAAGGAAGTTATTTTGATAGATTGATGACAAATTAATAACCATGCCTTTTAAATAACAAAAATAAGTGTAAAATTTTAAATTTTGTTTTTAGATGAAAGCTTGTTCTCAGAATAAGCTCCTCTTTCTATTTTCAAGAGTCACTTTTAAGAAAAATAATATCCGTCTGTCATCGATAACTTACTATGAACCTGTCACTGCTGAGTTTATTAACATAACTGCTTTATATTTTAGTAAAATTAAAATACTTTAAAAATGTTTAATAAAGTGTTTAGCTGAAGTTTGAATTAAAGCTTGATCTATTTAAAAATGTCTCTTATCTAATTATCAAAACAGTTTTACCAATTTACATGAACATTGGCAATTAACATGAGTTTTTAATTTTGTTGCAGGTACAGACGAGACCGGATCAACTATGAGAGAAATAGTGTTGTGACAGTGTCGATAATTTTATCGATAAGATGGCGGGAGTGTTAGCGATAGTGTTGCTTGCGTTCATCGCAGCCGTGGCCTGTGATACGGATTCTTGTAATCCGGATAAAATGACCGTGTACAAAATGGTGCTGCACACTTATTGGACGCGAGAGAAGTTTCCGAAGCATTATCCCGACTGGAGGCCGCCGGCGCAGTGGTCTAAAGTTTATGGTGAGTTCAATATTTAAATAATCAGTTCTCTGGTTACACACAGGCATGACTTTGGTCAGCTTGGGACTAGATGACGCTATGTAAAAGTGTTGAGGGTATTTATTTCAAAATATTTTTTAGTCGTCATGTTTCGTGTCGTGCATTATACACTGCAGTAGAAGGCTGGTTAGTGCAGCCTGATTTGATTATATTTTGCAATCACCAGTTACCTATATACTTACTACAAAACAAATTCTTTTTAGAATGAATTTATTGTATTTGTGCTTGCTTCTTATATTTTATTCAGAACCATAGATAACAGAATTGTACATTGTTACCTCTTTCAATTTGAAAAAGAAAGCCAAAGTATTCATGCAGAATCAACCAATTTATTTATTCATACATTCATAAGTAAGCACCTTTTTAAAGACAGCTCTGAAATGTTGGTTCTTATTTACGCTTGTTTGCTTTTAATATTTAACAACTCTGCCAAACAAAAGAGTTAAGGAAAATTAACGCTCAAATATTAAATCATGCAAATTCAAACAAACCTATCTTTATCAGAAATAAATCACAAAGGCAAAAATATAATTGCAAAACCTTCATTTTAAAGGCAGTACACTTGAAAGTTCGGGCCAGACGAATAAATTTTCTCCATTGTGTGAATTTGTACGCAATAACCAGCTATGAATAAATTATTCTGACATAAATTTACATTCTTAAGACCTAACTTGTAGCGATAAAACTGCCTCAGGTTTTCAAATTTTAATGTCTGAATTTGAACAAAGGTGAAGAGGTAAGAAGTGAGAAGGTGTTTACGATAGGGCCTCTAAATTTATTGTACTTTTTTACTGCTTGCATTGAAAATTTATTCTTAAAAGTTTAGTTGAGTTTCATCTGCAATATGGAAAGATTCATAGCCGCAGTAAATTTCAATTTAATTAGAAATTACTTTTGTTTTATGAACACACAAAATCACTAATTTAGCCTTAATAGACATTCTTAGAACTTTGGAAGTTAAAGATTTTTTTTAATGATTAAGGACTAGAAGCATACAGACGAACGCTGCATTCCTTGTAGCTCGTACTTTTTCCTTGTAGCTTACCCTATATAAAAAGTAGAGTTATGTGTTATTACAAGTCTTATATACTCGTAATGTATAATCCAAGTTTCAGCTAAATCCCTTTAGTAGTTTTTGCGTGATAGCAACAAACGTCCATAAATCAAGATCTATACAAACTATTGCGTTTAAACGACTGTTAAGTTAGTTTTATACGTGATAATTCCCCATCAGCTATTAAAACAACATAAATAATAATAAATAATAATCCTACGCTGTTATAGAACTTACAGTTCCATAATAGCGTAGAAGTATAGGTCGCGCCACGTAAAAAGAACGCTGAGGAGAAAAGCTTTGCAGTAGGTGATAGAGAATCTTAGGTGGGATTGGAGGGGTGTCGCGGCGCACTTCACACCATTGATCTAATTGGTTCGTGAGCGAGTGACCCGTGCGCAATCAAACTCCCGTTCCTCTCATCGTTCTTTTTACATGGCGCGACGTAAACCAGCTGGTATTTGCTATGTTCTATGAAGTCAGTGGTATCTTTAAATTGAACCGCAATTGGAACCGACGACGACCTGATTACAAAAACGTTCGCAGAATCGACGACCGCAACTCATTGTTTTGTAAAACAAATGACTGAGTGCAAAGCACTGATTCATACACATTGTATCCAAACTTGTATTATTGTGATGTTGATTGGTCATTATTTTATAGTTGTGTCATAGGTACTCTTAATTAATGTTTTTTTTAATTAATGTTGTAAGAGTACGAAAATAATTACCTACACCATTACTTAATCAGGTATTATGTAAACCGATCAATAAAAGACACTATTAAAACTCTGACAAAAGTTCATTAACCTTTCCGTTTTTTCTTAATAATTTCCTTACAATAGCCAACGTCTGTCGGATGTTTCAATTTTAAAATTTTTATCTAATTTTAAAAACTTCGATTCTATTTGATATAATTAAGTATCTCAAAATAAAAATCCGCTGACAGAAAATGTAATACCAAAATCCTCTTAGCTCAACTGTTACTGTTTATCATAATTATACTCGTACTTTATTAATGACATGGACACGGGAAAAAACGTAATAAATGTTATATTACTACAATTAATTGGAACGCGTGTCCGTTTGTTGGAAGTTTGCCAAAACAATGCTGACTTGTGTCACTCCGAACTGTCTAAATTATTGTAAAAATGATTATATTATTTTATCATAAGTTATCAATCAGAGGTCTTCATTCTTCATTAAAAAACTCCATCATCGGAGTTGGCCACTTGCTCATACGAACAAATAAATAGTCAAAGTGAAACTTTTATGTATAAGAGTTATAACATATTCCGTGGCTAGGCTTGAAAATAGACGCCTATCGACATTTAATTTTACCGGATGGCAGGTTGGGTGACAACACTATTAAGTTTCGGGAAGACAAATTTGAAGTGTCTAATTTATCTCAAGTAGTTGTATGCGTCAAATTAACGTTTTTTTATCTTATTATTGAGATTAACAAAAATACTGTAGAGTTTGTGATAGGTATCATTATAAGCTTGTTTCTAATTTCTCTAAAAAAAATATTTTTTTAAATTTTACTAACAGCACGTCCCGGCTTCGCACGGGTGTAATGAAACTAGCGCGATAAAATATAGCCTATATAACCATTCCGACAGTCCATTTTACACATTTGTGAAATATTTTTTGAAACAAACAATCACTACCTCTTTATAATATTGGCATAGAAGAGTAACGAAAACAGAGTTTGGTGGTCACCAAAAGCTATTTTGCTACTCTTACGGTACACAATTGTCAAAAAATTTTAAGCTTAAAAATAAAAAAAACGATGAAAGTTAGCTTATTATAACAAAATCAAACTACTTTCCAAGACTTTAGCAAACATACCAAGAAGCTTTCTTAAATCCCATAAATTGAATGAACAAAACCTTTGAACTCCCAAATCTCATTAATTAACAACGGAAAATTGTTATTCCTTTTAGATTAAATTATTTTATTAATAAGAAATTACGTCGGCTATTTCCTTTGAAGACTGTTCTTTATAAAGTAATCGTGAACTTTTCGAATCTACACTAACCCCCGGTTCCTATAACAAACTAACGGATGTCCGTAGGACTTTCGCCATGGCAACGTTGTTATCTGTCAAAAAGTTTCATACATTTTATGTTTTAATAACAACGTTGCTATGGTGATGGACCTACGAACATCCGTTTGTTATAGGAACCGGGGGTTAATGAATCAACATCTTAGACTTAATTTAGTATTTTTTGATTTTAGATCTCGATTACAAAGTGACTCAAAGTCCGGTAAATAAAAGATTTAAATAAATAAATAAATAATTAATTAATAAGATGTTGAGGTCCCTTTCATAGCAATCGAAATAAATAGGATGGCATAATATTTAGTTAGTTTAGTAGAAGTTTTGACGACATCAGAATCGCCCGCCATACAAACCAACAATACCTCTTTATAATATTTAAGTAGGTATAGATAGCTTGGATATGAGAAAGATTGCCTCGGAAATTGATTATTGTATTTAGAAATAAAGCCGTAAAAAAATATAGGTCACCCACAAAATCATTACCCACCTATTATTACGATTCAGTCCCGCATGACTCACTAGCAACTCACAGAGTATTTTCGTACAAGTGACAATACCGACTCTTGTTGTTGTGCGCCCACGCATTTTCAATAATTGGCTGAGTTTCGATTAGTTTACGTGGAAACGGATCGATTCATTGTGGCAACAGATTGCCTTTGAATTGATCTAAAATCGTACCAATGACATTTAATGTAAATGTAATGTAATTTTCAAAATAGGTAAAATAGAGACGGAATAATCGGTGAATATACATCGAAAAAAAAAGAAAAAGTAAAAAAAAACTATCTTTACTTTTTCTTTTTTTTCTAGTTTTTGAAGTCGGTTAATTATTACTAATGTTCCAAAACGACCTGTGCTACCTGTCTTATCCACTGTGGCAATCAGTAACTACGACTACTGTAGCAATACGACAGGTGGCACTGGTGACACAGAATCGGAGAAAGTGGTGAAATAACGATGGCTTATTATGAAGATGATGATTGTGTTCAGCGATAAACTCTATATTTACAAATAAATATGTTCGGCTGTCAGGTTGTGTAGATATTGAGGTACGAGTATAGTGGGAGTAGAAAATATTCTTCAAAAACAATTCCCGTAAAAGTATATTGATAGATGAAAACTATATTATCTTTATTTCTGGTATTACATGTACGCTTCCATACATTCAGAATAGGTTCTCCAATATTTAAGATTAATTAATTTTAATCCAATGGAAACGGCACTGTAACAATAATGAAATTATTCAACAATATTGTTCAGGCTAGGTTAGAATATTCATACTCGACCCATTATTTGACCTTTATCAAGTAGCAAACCCGACCCAATTTCTTGAAAATAGTCGGAGACATGAACGTCAATATTGGCGGAGGGGTCGAAATGGGAATAGGGCCGAGATGATACCAAAGGATTACCATAAACTTTGTTATTAGAACTTGTTATGGCATATCATAATTAGTCACAGATTTTTTATTTTGTATTTTGATAATAAAAAAAACTATTCGGGACATTTAAGTTAAAGTAAGGCAAAAAATATGCTAGGTGACACCGCAAAAATCAAACACCAAAAAATAGCCCAAGAAAAATAGGAGTGAATTCAATGTTCGAGGTAAGGCACCCCTGCCTTTACCTACATAAATAAACACATTTTTCTTTCTTTCTTTCAAGCAAGCTAAGTCTATATCAGCGATAGTCTCGCTCTTCCATTCAATTCAATAGTTACCTACTCTTGGAATCTTCTCATTTTTATAATCGCGGCGATTGATGATGAACGAATAGCATATACGAAAAATTATATTCTTTGTTCGTATTTCTCTATACATTTTTCCGTAACGAAGTGTCAAGTTCGTCAATAGTTACATCACGATGTGCCACGTCGCCGGCGCCCGAATGAGTTGGCAACTGTTCCTCATATACTGGAGTAATATAGGCAGGTGCGCGAATCTATTTCTGAAGTGCACATTGACTGATAATATTGTGAATGCACGATTTCACTTTCTTACTTAACATTATGACGAGATATGAAAATTACTAAAATTAAAATCATGGACTTTTAAAAGATGCTTTTTCGCAAAAAAATATTTTACTCCTTAGATATCGTTTACTTGTATTGAGTTTTCCAAAAATCAGTCGTTGCGTTGCACACAATTATCGATAAAATAATTAATACACATGATAGGTTGATGTGGCTGTACTCATGCGACGACAGTAAAAACGTTGAGTACCTACCTAGAAAAGTAAAACTAGAATAAGATCTGTTAATCAAGATGAAAAATAATTAGTTTACTTCAATCAGCATTCCTCAAAGCTACGATTATTCCAACCTAAAATGTAAAGATTTTCTATTATTCAAACGTCTCTTTCTTCTCAAACTACGTGAAGAATTTTAATTAAAGCTCTACCTTCAAAATGTCAGATAAAATACCTAGAAGTCGCAAGATCTTAATTTGCAAGGATCTTAATTCTACATTTTAAATATTAATTTTGTTCTAAGCTGTTTTAATCTGGCTAAATTCATTCTGTAACTAAATCAGAGCTAACGTGTAATCTGAAGGTAATTTGAAGCTCAAATTGCAGAATTTGAGAAGACGAATCTTAATTAAGCACATATTTCATGGATGAGCACTAAAATTAAGAAGATTTATGACTTTGCTATTATTCATGTGAAACGTAGCTCATTGATCAACAGTTGGTTTATTACAATCATTGAAAAATACAAGAACATGACTAAACATACAATTGATACCTAATAAGTAGAAAAAAACAAGACCCACACCATTCGGATTGGTGCCTGATAATTTCGTAGTGTGTCTTGGTACAGGCAGTCGAATACCCTAGTTTTAAGAACGTGACTTTTGAAATTGATCTTAAAAAGATAAAATATTGAATAAATAAATTTTGAGTTTGTCTTCAAACAATCAAAGTTGACCAGCCATTCATAATATTTGTTCAGCCTATACCACAAACCTCGCGATAGTCATGCAAAGTACAGTAGCGATTTATGGCACTGCTTGAAGATGATAAGGCACCTGTTCTATAATGAGCTTCCTATACCGAGTTTACATACTTTATCTTAGTCAACAGTTTCAACATGAGTTATACTCGTATTCCAATCTAGTTAAATTAAATTGGTTCAGCCGCTAACAATCAAATGTTTTAACTAGCTATTGCATAATGTCTTACTGTAAGGGTCTTATTCATAAAGATCTGTCAATTTACTGTGGGTTTATGGAATGGTTTTTTCATTTACTTCTTATGTCAGTCCATGAAAAGAGATAGCAATAGATTAAATAAGTGGTCGTTTACAAAACCGTTATCAAATTGACAAATCTCTGAATCTACAATATTTAGGCATAGACTCGTAGTTGCGAGTCTGTTTATTATTTATGAACATCAAAAGCCAAAGCAGATCAGCCAGTTCCGAACTCCAGGACTAACGAGGGGCTCTAAGTGGCAGTCCTGCTTAATGATGGTATTTCCTAATGGCATAGACCATTACTGCTTTACTTTGTCCCGTTATTATGTCTTGTTTGCTGTGTAAATGGTGCTTTGTGAAGATAATGCCTATTGTTGTTTTACTTAGACACCCTCAGCTTGAGTCTTTAAGGTTTTTTGATTTCATAACTCTTCAATAGATAATGGTAATGTTATGATTGCGTGAGCTCGGGAGTGCGTGGATTCTAGAAAAAAATATCTTGATTTTTAACAGATTGAATTAAATGGTTTCCCTTTTTTGAGTACCTATTTTTTGCATTTTTATAAAAAAACAATAATAACTAATGAGCAATCCTCTGAGCCAAATAAGAGTTTTAAATGTATAAAACAGTTAAAAGCAGAGTTTTATATTTGTAAATGTGTCTAAAACTGGTGCTCATCTTCACCCAGTTTCACAAAAACAACATGAACACAATGTATATCAAGTGCGTTTAACTGAACAACGCGTACGTGACGTCATCAGTGTGACGTGGCACGTCTGTGGTGACACGCATGGAAATGTAGTGCTATTCAATGTTTCGCTTAATTTAGATGCCGACCCTTTGTATTCAAAACTGTTTCGCAAAAATCGCAGTATAATTTTCGCATTCATTATACAAATTTCACATTGATTCGGTTTGTGTATAGTACAATGAATTGGTGAATGTGAGCTTTTGATGAAATTGGTGAATTATAACCAGAGACCAGTTTATATCAAGATAATATTGATATTGCTTGATATAAACTGGTCTCTGATTATAACGAATTAATTAAGTACAAACAATAAAGTAAAGGATACGCGAAACATAGTCGTCATGTATATATTAAACATAAATCTGACTGAAATGATAGATAATCAAAATAATTATCTTCGTGAACCTCTTTGTACAAACTTTAAAAATAAACCGTGTTCATTATTTTATTGCAATAACTTCGACATACAAATGCCCATCAATATCTCTTATTTCATTACATTAAAGACAAAAATTACTTGTAAGTACATATAAAAACCTTAGAAAACTAATAAAATGACTTTATAACTTTACGTATCATTAAATAGTAGTTTTTGAATAAAATTTGTACTTATGTAAAACCAGTGTAAGTAGACCTTCGCGACTCTATAACACTGAGTCCATCTCATATTGCGACTGCAAGAAGGCATTGCCAACAAAAAGGTCCAAGTCGTAAACATACGGCTATATATTCCAGCTAACGATAGCAATTAAGGGTAGGTAGCACCTTTAACTAATGGCTTTGTTTTTCCTCGTAAGAGGCCCTCCGTCTAATTTCTTTTCTTGGCGTGTTGTGTAGCGTTGGCATTAATTTTGTACGTGTTTGCTCATATAGAGCAAATTTATGTAGAAAACAGGTTGGTTCTTTAATAAATGAAAAATCCTACTAAAAATTTATTGTTTTGACGGTATTCGAACCCGCGAGAAAAAAGCGATTGTCTTACCACTCGGCCACGAAGCCCTAGTATCTTAGCCCGAAACTAGTAGGATATATTTAAGATATAAACAGGCTAACGACAACATCACTTTACTAGAACCCAAGTAATTGCTCTTTAATAATAAAAAACACAAAGTAAATCCGTTCAAATACAACACTTGGTCTTTACGGTCTTCTTTTATCACTCTTTGTTGAAATTTTTTATTCCCGCTTTCCACGTAAATAAGACATATGAAAAGTTTTTATAGGTGCTAATCTTGAAGTGCGCTATTCCTTGCTGAAATATAACCATGGTAGGTTTATAGTGAACAATAACGAGTTTTATATTGTAAGGCGGTCCCTAGACGATCAATTATATTGCGCAATATTGTGAATTGTGCAATATAATTGAACGTTTGGATTCAAAACGCAATTCAATCTTATTGTACAATTCTATATAATTGTACAATGTTATTGTAGGTCTAGGGGCCGCCTAAGGGACCGCCTTCACGGGTGAGTTTATCGCGACAATTTCGTCAAATCCTATGAATTAAATTTATTTTTCAATGTCAGTTATTGTCGCCATGAAATGTTTGGAAACATGTTCATAGAGTGTATAGAGAAACGTGGCGATCGTTCGTTCGTTCGTATGAGCAAGTGGTCAACTCTGGTGACGGAGTTTTCAGGCCGCTTAGTCCGTCATAGCTTAACAACTTTTAAAAGCCGGAACCGACGGGGCCAGAACCAATTTAACGTGCCCTCCGAAGCACGGTAGCGCTCAGTTGGTAATGCCACTTGCATCCAAGTAGTGACCGCTCACGTTCCTTAATTTCGACGATCTATCAAGAACGTTCTAGCAAGCCAAAAGCGCCTAGCTACGCTGATAAACAATAACACCGTATAGATGAACCTGCTTGTTACCAGAATCACTTGGCCCAAAGTAATTGACACGGGAGGGTCTCTGAATAAAATATACAGGGCAGGAGGCAGTGCTTACTGTAATATTATTTTAGGTCGACTATTTTGCTCATTCATTAGAAGCTTAGGCCTAATTAATTTGGTCCGGTTTATCCAACCCTGTTGTTTCAGCTTTTGCAAATTGAGTAGCAAGTGGATTAAAGAACTGGTTTTGTATCGTTATATATAATTTTGGTTTGATGCGCGTGTATTTGTGGCAATTGAAAATTTGAGGGATTCTGTGTTGATGTGAGTGAAAGCCCGTCTGAGAAACACGGGTTGCAGCTTCGATCCCCGGGATAAAATCTTTGTACGGCCTACAAATATGGGTTAAGTGTCGAGGTTTTCTATGTACCCAATTATGTCCTTATGTATTTACAAATAATAGTTTATGAACTAGCTCCGACACGCGGTGTTACCCGCAGTCGATAGTTCCCGTTCCCATAGCAATACCGGGATTAAAAGTTGCTTATGTGTTAATCTAGGATATACGCTATTTTACGACGGTATTTAACGGTATTTAACGAGCGGTTTGGGCGTGAAATAGTAACGGATACATCCATCTATTCCATCCATCCATAGTACCATACTTTCGCGTTTATAATACTCGTATTAGTAGCATGTTTCTATATGTCAAGTATACGAGTACATTTTGTATATTTTCTAGACTTATTGCATTCCATGAGTCAGTAGAAGCGTGTTTCAATGCAATAAAACAGAGTTGAAGCTTATCTACTGTGCTTTTGCCAGCTGGCTGGGGTTCAGTACACTCGTGAATCATACGAACTATTTACGAGGTAGAGCTTTTCTTTGGAAAAGCGGGAATTAAATTACCTGTTTCTAGAAAATTGTTGGTGACATTTCTTTAATGTGATTTAACTGGTTATGTCTCATCACTTATTTATAACGTCATTACGTTTGTTTAAAACAATTCACTCGATGTATTTAAACTGTTTTCATCAGCTCAGAGTAACGTATTTTAGTTTTGTGTTATAATAATTATTGCAACTATAATTTACTACTTATTTAATACAATCTACAGAACTAATCATTTCATATTTTCCATTATTAAAACTCTTTATATGATAATAGCGGTTAAAAATGTAAGTAAAAAGATACGTTCAATTTTAGAGACAGCCAACTATTTATTCATTTTTTGTTTTTTTATATACTGTCATCATGGATGTATGACTGTCACTTCCAGTGAATAATCGAGACTATACAATAAACGATATATTTTGCGCGCGTCAACGCATTTTATTGTATTTATTTGATGCACAAATCATTCTTCAATGAAGTTGTGTCGGCGTCAGATTATTATTTATTTTCATTGCAAATCCGAAGCTTAAAGCCCAAGTGATTTATGTTTACTGAATACAAACTATATGAGGTTTTTGCTATGTTTATTTATAAATTTTAAGAGCTGAACTTTTGTTGAAGTAATGATGTGTTTCATTATTAATTTCCAATGCTCTTATTTAGTTTTTTATACAATTTATCAGTGATTGTCGCTGTTATCTAAGTCATGTTACTAACTATGTGTCATTAAAAATACAAATATTTAAAATAAAAAAAATAATAATACATAAAAATTCATGTTATTGACATCTGAAATGAAATTATAGTCATCACGAAATTAGTTCTTAGAAAACACAAAAGTTTTATATTTAAAATATATTTAAATCAGCATTTAATAAAACGTCATTATAATGTGCAATACAAAAGCGAAAAACGTAAAAAAGTGACATGTCGCAAATTTTATTTAATAAAATAAATTCTGCCAACAAAATTATCTTCATAAATTCAGCTTTTCCATCTTTCGCAAACAACGAACGTGGGTGTGACGTACGAGCCTTTTCTTCCAATTTAAAACGCATTTATTATTTAAATCGAGCTAAAGAGATTACAGTGACGTTTTTCATTTGAATATCAAGCAATTAGCCCTGAAATATTGCGTGATGATCGCATATTGAAATCGGGACAAGGTCGGTGTTTTTTGGACGTTTTCTTGAAAGTTTTCAAGTCGTTGCCAATATATGTATACAATTAACCAAGGATAAACGATAATGTTTATCTGTTACTCATTTTAAGTTTGCCATTTAAATAAATCAGTGGTAATTACTGGTTTACTCATTAAATAAAATATTAAGCAATCAGGCCTTTGCATCACTACTAGATGATTTAAACGGCGTCAGGAGGCAATCTTTGCCTGCACTTAACGGGACACTGGCACTAGCCTGGGACATTGTTTAGATGGAATAGGCTTGCCCAGCATAGCACCTAAACTATCCTCCCAGCTTAGCCTGTATGTATTATACTTAAAATAATTAATTAAATAAAATGTTTATCTTGCAGGTGTATCACACGACCGATCATACGTGTTGTTTCGACTCGGCCACCGCGTCTCTGCCCCAGTCCGTCAGTTCGCCGAGTCAGGCCGATCTGACGCACTCGGCTCGGCCCCCGGCACTATGGACGTGTTCGGTGGTCCACCGGTGGGACAAGGCGCGGGGAGGACTGAAGCGGAGTTCTTTGTAGATGGAAATCATTCTAGGGTGAGTGTTACTAGTATAAGCTAGTGGTCAAAATCTACTTAGCCTTTGTGTTATTCTAGGTCCAACTATATACGTGTCAAGTTTTAACTAAGTCTGTTGAGAGTTCACGCGCAAGAGTAACAAACATCTATAAACTCATACAAACATTCAAGTTTTAAATTATGAATTAGGAGGAGTCTATGAACCTAATCTATTGTTGTAAAAAATACCTATAACAGTGCTGTAATTTAATGTACCTACTTGGTAATAAATAGTTAACAAGTTTTTATGCCGCCACCAATCAATTACGCAAACGATGCATTAAATCGATTACTACTTAAGGGAAGCCTAAGGGTAGGCTTACATAGCCCCAAACACTCGTAAACCACGACACGAGAACTCGTACAAACTGACAAGCGAAATTAGTCGTTACTGCCAATAAAATAGAAACACGATCGCTCCGATAAAACTCCCCTTTTATTGCTCGATTTGAATCGACTCTTTTTTAGGGTCCTCTCGTGTGCCAGAAAAAGAAATCCTTCGTAATCTAAATGTGAATGATATTTTACGTAAGACACGATTTCTCGTATCGTTTTTAGATTAAGTTTATTACGAGCGACGATTATGAAATATGGTTGACGTGTCTCGGAGGACGCGCTAAGATGTTCTTAGCTTTAACAGACAGGTATGACAGAAGCTTTTAGGCAGCCTTTAACTTTCTCAACAAGGTCGGCCAAATATTGTAGAAGTACTTTATGTTCATCCGTTTTATCCTGTTTTTAGATTTTCTACGGTATATCACAAAATACAGACAGGAAAAGTAGTTAGTATTTTTTAAGTGTTATCAACTTTGAGTAATATCTATAAATGGCATTGATTGGCAGAATGAAAGTTGACACCAGGTGGCCAAAAATAACCGCAATGTTTAGGATTCAAACTCACTTTAAAAATGTATACTACAATATTATTATAATTATGGTAATGTATTTATAATTACTAAGTATCTAGCCAGGGAAATACTTAACGACATTTTGGTAACACAAATACGGAACTCTTAGAAGACTCTCACTTGGCCATTTTGTCATCAAAAGTACGTGGAAGCTGACGTATCGTAATTGTTGTTTGCACTCTGGGGCATTAATTAGTGATGAAATACGATATTTCGGCTTTTATTTGAAACCGGGGATGAAGTGCGGGTGGGGTTTGAAAAAACGTTCAAATCCGAATTGCCAATAGTGGCCAATAGGTGAATCAACTTGGTAGCCTATTAGTATACCTTAAAATAAATAAATAAATATCCTTGGACATTCCACACAGCGTCATCTAGTCCCAAGCTAAGCAACTGAATGCTTGTGTTATGGTAACCAGATGACTGATATAATACATAGATACATTTTTTTTGTAAAAACATACATATTATAGAAAACACCCAGACACGGAACAAATGTCTGCAGAACATGTAACGAAAAGTACCTTGGTGGAACTGTAGCTGTATTATGAGTTTTTGCGTACTATCCTCGCACACGAGTCAAGTAGGCTAAATGTATGAAATGCAGTAGTTCAAAACATAAATGCAATTTTTATTTAAAAAAGTACTACTAGCAAAGCAGCAGACGAATGCTAGTTATGAGTAAAATTATGTTCAATTCTTGTTTGTAATGTAATTATTGTAATTACCTTTGCGGTGTTACAGTAATTATAGCGTGTGATTAAAATCGAAATTGGTTCCGAAAGTTTATGTTTAAACTGGGCTAAGTAGTTAATTAATGAAACAGTTTATCGGTTTTAATTAACATTGTTTTAATTTGTAAGTATTGATAAGGGAAAATTTAATAAATTTTTAATATGTTAATATTTGAAAAATTGGTATGTGCTTATAAAATAATTTTAACTTAACTTTTGTAAAGCTTCAAGTGCCTAGCATAGTATAATAATAGGTACAATGGTTTCTTTATTATTTTACTTAGTGAAATGTGTAAACATATTACACGAGCTCTAATAATTAAAAAAAAACATAAAACGAGCCCTGAACATTAAATATATTAAAACTTGAAGATATAAAATGTCGATGGTCGATGGTCTTGTGATTGTCAAATAAAATGCTAAGTACTTGATAAAGGTATATTTATTGTGCCTTTTAAATATTTTAACTATCTCTTAATATCTTTTAGGGACGGCTTGTATTTAGAGTACATACTCAAGCCTGAATCGAGTCTCAAGCAAAAATCGAAATTTTAGCAAAGTCTCAAGGCAAGTTTTTTCAGTGGTCAACTTGGACTTTACGGAAAATAAATTACACAGTAACTTTCTTAGTTTCTATTGATAAAAATAAATTAAAACAGTTTGCTCGTCTGCTTTGAGTCATCTCTGCTCACGACGTACTAATTAGTTACTTGATACTTTATACAACCTGAAGTTTCAATTTTCTTAAAAACGGTGACCGTAAAATTACGACAGTTATTTATCTAAACTATTCCTGTGCTCTCTTTATTTATTCTTTATTCTTAAAAAAGACATGTGTACCAATCACATTAGTACTTCGACTTTCGATCCGATCATAAAAACTAAAAAACACGAGCTTAAAACGGCGAAGGAAAACATCACTACCACTTAGACCTGTTTAGAATGATCTAAAAATTACACAAATATGATAGGATAGCATAGAGACATTGCAAAGTATGGAGCTTATATTTTTTTGTATTAGTGTAGTAGTAAAATTTATACACGACTGTGTTCTGAGGCCCTACCATCAGTTTACTGTAGTATTGATACTATCCTCGATACCGAGTCAAGTATCGCAAAATATATGAGAATCCAGCGCAGCGCCGCCCCCGGTAACTTGCATGAACTAATAATTTCATACATTTGAAATACTTGACTCGTTAGCGAGGATAGTTAACTATACAACTCGAAAACTCATGGTAGGGCTACTGAAGCAGAATACGGTCGAGTACAGTCGACCGTATTTGTAAGACTAACCTTTACCTGCAACTGACACAGCTTGTTTTGATTCAAACTCCGCTAGACATAGTTTAGCAGAAAGTTTGAGTTAGATTTTCCGACATGTTCAGTATTCATCCATCCGACTTAAATGGTTTATACTGCTTTATAGAAGTACATTTTAACTTACAAAAAATGTTTGAGATAAATTGCTGTTTCAGTTGTAGGATACTTTATGTTTGACTTGAGTCAGAGGAAAATACACTAGCACTAAAGTTGGAAAGATGGCTGAGCACTTCCATGCTTCGGAAGGCACGTTAAATTGTCGGTCCCGGCTTTTAAAGCCGTTAAGCCATGACGAAGACCTTTAGGCGGCCTAAAAAATCCGTCGCCAGAGTTACAAAACGAAACGGAACAACTTAAAGTTTCTAACATCATGGTTTTCCATTACTCTTAAAGGAAAGATGGAGTTTTCATAATAACCTTTTTGTTCGCAGGTTTCCGTGATGGCAAAAATGATACCCTCGCCAGACTGGTTCATAGGAGTCGACAGTTTCGATCTCTGCGTTGATGGAAACTGGCTTGATAGCATCACGATAGAGGTAATTTTTTTTAATTCCTAATAATTCCTTTAGTATAATTAAAAGCAGTGCTACTGAATTCTTTAAGATTTTGTCTTTTATCAGGTGGATCCATTAGACGCAGGAACAGACAATGGCTTCACTTTCACCGCTCCGAACTGGCCTACCGCACCGCAGGGTCAGGCCTACCGCATCACGTCCAAATATCCTTCACATCCAGCTGGATCCTTCTTCTACCCTCATCTGAGAAGACTGCCGCCGATTGCTACGTTTCAGTTTATAAAGGTATTTCAATTCTTCATTTCAGCAATGCCGGTGTATACTGTTTGACTATGTTTCTATACTGGAATCTAACCATAAAGAGATATGTAGAAGAACGAGAGTCCCCTATATAGCCAAGCAGATTAGCTCGATGAAATTTCAATGTGCAGGCTTTTTTAATTTTAACTTAACGGGGATTTATGAACTTTTTTAGTTCACTAATCCCCGTTACGAGCTAGATTTGCCGTCAACGGGGATTTGTGAACTAAAAGTTCACTAACCCCCGTTGACGGGGATTTCCAACGGGGATTAGTGGAATAAACCCTTTATAGAACGGAAAATAGATGGAGTTGTAAAATAGGTAGAAATGGCAATCTGATAATAATTGTTGACTTTATTCAGTTTGGAATGTTTCGTGGTATTACTCGTAGTGCACCCATTTGAAGCGCACTAATTGTAGAACCAAAGTACTTCCACATTGCGCACTCGTTTCGGTTCTTAAAACTCTTCGTTTTGTCCAGCTCCGCGAATACGAACTATCCGAAGTGTTCCACCGAAGCAGCGATGACAGAAGATACGACGTGCTCCAGCTCGACAAGTTAAGCCACAACAACATCGACGTGCTGGACGGGAACCGCGCTCTCTCCATCGCTGAGGAGACGGAGAGAGCGGAACAGGCTCCAAGGATCTACTCTGAGGGGTCCTTGACGACGCCTGATAGCTCTTACTCTTATTATTCTATGTAAGTAAACTGATTTAAACGGACTTGGTCAGGTTTGCTGAAACAGACATAGTCAGGCCAAATAATTTAATTTGCTCATTTTTGTTTGGGAGAGAACTTGTTTTAATGTTTTTAAAATACAGTTTAACAACTTGACTCCTTCAAAAAAAACATACTTACTAACAAAAAATAAATTGAGTAACTAATTTGCCAGTCTACTGTCTCTTCAAATTGAAATCCTCTAAGCCCTATGTAGAATAGACCTTAATTTTTTTTCATAGCATAATTTTTTTAACAGCTTAAGTATTTTCGTCATGTACATTCTCTAGAATTCTAGATCATCCAACAACAAAATAATGCTAACAACAATCTCATTACCTTTCCTCGTAATTTTTAACCCAGATCGAACAACACAATCCTGAGTACAACGGAAGAGCCGCGGTCTGCCAACGAGCTGCCGACATCAGGCCCCACGGCCAGCGAGCGGTCAGCACTGCGCAGTCTCGCGAGGAGGTACAGAGCGCGGCGAAGGCGTAAGATGCGCGCTGACAACACCGACCCGGCTGAGCGGAGGAAGCGAAAAAGAGCAAGTAAGGAGCTTTTATACCATCATTTAGGCAATGCATTATTTAAAGTTTTTATATTTTTATTTTTGTGACGGCGGTGGGAGAGCAGTGGATCCGAATGGCACAACACCGCCAAGAGTAGCGTGATAGAGAAGAGACCTTCACCCAGCAATGGGTGTTACCGGCTGAGTAGATAGATAGATAGATGTTTTTATTATTGTGTTAAACCACACATAATAATAGGGGGTAGGGCGGGGGGGGGGGTATTTCATCACAAAAATTTAAAAAATCTTAATAAAAGTTACGACTTCTGCAGGATTTGATACAATGATACAAACGACTACGATACGAAGCCACTTAGTGGCTTGTGGTTTTGTAGGCTGATAGAATTATATATTCAATAGGCTCTTTCTTTTCTTCTTTCTAGTCTATCTATACCATCCTTATTTCCATAGGGCTGGTAGACTGCCGGGTCTCAGATTGGGGAGAATGGAGTCCATGCCGCGCTGACAGCGGCTGCGTCGGCTCAGCTCTTCGCACACGTCGCATCATTCGTCGACAGAGGCCCGGAGGAGCAACCTGTCCACCAACCACCCAATCACGATGGTGCGCTACCAACTGCACGAGAGAGGATTGGAGGAATAACCTTACGTAGGGGTTGAAGGAACAGTCTTAGGGGTTGGAGAACAATCTTAGGAGTTGAAGAAATCTCGTAAGTTGAAAGATTGTGACGATGGTCGCTATGCAATGAAACTTTTAAGTTACAATATTAATAACACACGAAAAAATTTATATTTTACGAGGATGTTCGTGGAGTTTCATACTCAAATGATTCGTAAGTAATTGATGGTCTTTAACTCGAGAGTTTTTCATGTATTTCAACTCACAACAGTTTTGAATGTAAAATACAATATTTTCGCATTTGCATTGTTGGAGCATGTTAGTCGAAATAGTCGGTTAGCGAACACAAATCGAAATAGTCTCTATGACAATAATTGTTGCTTGAAATTACAATGTTGTCTTTATTTAATGGATAATTTGCTTAGCGACCATTTGTAACAAAAGTTTTGGAATATACTGTTTAACGCGCTAGGAGTTTAGAAGTCCGTTATTTTTTTCTAAGGTAATTTAAATATCAGAGTAGATAGAAATACTCTATCATAGCTTTCACTATCGCTGAGTAAGTACTTTATTATTTTATTACTTCATAATAAAATCAGTATTCAATCTTCATTTTACTACTCCTAGCGTGAATTTAATTTATGCAAAATAAACGTTGGCCGATGTTAATGGCTTTTATGTTTTGTAGATGAAAAAAGTCTTTAAATCCACTTTTTTATTTTTTGTAGGTTTAATGGCCAGTAGCCAGACAGTAAAACCAAAAGTCAAAGAGTGAAAATATTTAAGATGAAAAAACTATTAAGTAATTTAAATTTGGAGCCAACAGGAACGATCCTAAAAAATACATGATGGGAATAATTGACGATTGTTCGATGATGTTTCATCTTTGACTTTTATTTATTAAGGTTTGATTGATTACATTTATCTTCGTGTCTTTATTTATTTATTTAAACTTTTTAGGTATCTGTGTCTGTCCGTCCATTATCAGTTTTATTCCATTTTATTTCCAAAAACAAAACACGTGTAAATTCCTTGTCCGTAAAACTGTAAAAATTAGCAAGAGACTGTCAATGTTCGTAGAGTTTTTGTTAGCGCTGTACAATGCTTGACGCATTTTGTTTGTCTGTCAATTGTTAGGTGTAAATTAGAATAAACAGATAACATTATGACAGAAATTATATGTTATTTTCAAAATCAGTGACACCGTAAAGTATTTATTCTCATGTAGTTTAGCGCTTACTACAAATAGCCAGAGTCTGTAGCCATGTGACAAACGCGTCCTCCTATTCTTTTCGTCATCGTAGTTATGTCATTCTTACACATTTATTTCTTGTTTCATAAGCGTTTGTAAAAATGTAACATGGCTATAGAAGCTGAATTCATAGCAGTCAGATTTCGCTCTAGTACAAAATCATGTCGTGTCTTATGCAATAAAAATAATTCATTTACCATTTCCTTGAAAAGTTCCCAGACAATACTGCGGGAGAATGTTAAAATAGTTTAAAAATACATATCGTTTACTTAAGTAACTTAAGCCTTCGCTACGCAGAACGTGGTGGGGTTGCTGTAATTACGAAGTTGCTAGATGTAGCGGTATAATTGCGTTGGTGCGACAGAAAGATAAGAAAGTTACTAAGCAGTTAGTTAACTATAATGCCAGATAGACTGCGTTCCGCGTAGGAAGGCTTTAAGCTTCGTGACAGTAATTCAATAAGGGAAGTAGTGATTATTTTAGTGGGTATTGAATCCAAAGAAGCAGCTTTTATTTTTCATACAATAAGTGTAAAGATAATACTTAAAAGT
The DNA here is from genome assembly GCA_947086425.1 of Xanthorhoe spadicearia. Classification (NCBI taxonomy): domain Eukaryota; kingdom Metazoa; phylum Arthropoda; class Insecta; order Lepidoptera; family Geometridae; genus Xanthorhoe; species Xanthorhoe spadicearia. The sequence continues at coordinate 8,859,572 of OX352202.1, read as the reverse complement.
AAGTTTGTATTTTAAAGTAGAAATAGATTTAAGAATTCTGTTACTGCTTGTGAAATTGTAAAATAATTTTTCGACATCCAGATAACTCTTTTTTTAATCGGAGCCAATGGGACTTCGGCTTTATCATTATTTTTTCATAATGAATTATAATAAGTTAAACTTTATTATTTTAAATTTACCGATAATTGTGTTTCTAATCCTTTAATAGAAAATAACTGTGTTTTAATAAGCGCATTGTTATTAAACGCCAAAGAAATTAGGCTTAATTTTTATACAAATCTAAATAGTACCTACATTTTATTCGTAAAATTAATTCTTGATATCAAAATGACGTTACCATTTTACCTTGTAATAGTTTCGATTAGAAATTTCATTTATGTTTTTGAAATTAAATAGCATTTAGTTGTAATCGAGATGAATAGGTATAATGTTGGAAGAAAATGTTAACCTTAAAGTAATCATTGAAGTATGTGTATTTTTTACAATGTAAATTATTCTGATTTCAATAATAAAACATCTTAAAAATATAGTGGAGTTTTATTTTGTAATTGTTTTGTTCATTGAGTCTAAGGGTCTTATTCATAAAAACTTGACAATTTAATACAGGTTTTAGGAACGTTTTAGAACGTTTTTTCTTGTCACTCATATGTCATCGAAAAGAGATTGCAACAGATTTAATATACGTTTTAGCTAATACAGGTTTTAGGTCGAATATGCATAATGGGGTAAGTTGTTAAACAAATTGCAATCCTGACATAGTCTATTCGCAAAAATATTTTCTTTACTAAACTGACTTTAAATTTGAATGCAGATCAATTCTGAACTTTCGAGGTTCATTACGTCGAAGTTTTTTATTTTTTTATTTTACCAACCACGGAGAATAATGTTTTTTATTATGTTCACAAAAAATAGCATGAAATGTCTCACTTTTCAGGAAATTAAAGTCGGTGTAATAAAAAAAACATTTTACTCTGTATCCAACACAAACTGTACAATCATAAGAGATAGATAAATACTCCAAACATATCGATTTCTTTTACAATCTCCATGCAATCTAGCTGTACCTACAAAATATATTTTAAAAAGTTTTCTAGAGCCAACGGAATTGGGTCATGTAATCACGATGATGCTGAGACGCTTTTTCTCTGAGGAAATTAGAGAAATACAGAGGTTAATAAGCTGAGCGCACCGGGATTACCTACCGACGTGGAAAACATTCTCTTTTAAATGATACGAAAGATTATTTTGAAGTTTTGTTTGTTTACTTTGAAGTACATTTTTTCTATTTAAAATGTAAGGTCTAACTGACGAACGAAAAAACCTTATTATGTACCTTTTTGTCTACACCAAAATGTTGTACGGGTATATTTATTTTAATTGTTTTTAGATGGATGGGAGGTTGTGTTAATAAATTGAATTGAGTATTATTTCAATCACCTCAAATTCCCACGTACAATATTATTTAAGCGCCGCTTGCTCACCCGCTAACGGGAAGCATAGCTCCAGCCGATAGACGCCCCCCCCGTCCCGCTAGCGTGTGAGGCGTGCCCAGACACTCGTTTGGCTGGACCGTCGATCATTGCTATGCGTACTGCGGACTTCTTTAGATTAGTAACAAACCGGACTTCTGTGATTAGTAACAAACCGGACTTCTGTTGTTAGTAACAAACCTGACTTCTGTTGTTATTAATAAATACTCATTGTAACCGTTGTTTCTATGAAGAAGACCTGGAGGTGTTATAGCACTTTATATCCAATGAAAATTCATTTTCAGCCTATGTGGTCGACATAGGCTGAAAATGAATTTTCATTTTCATCCAGCCATTGCTCTTAACCCATTGGTGGACAGCTTTTTTTCCTTCTGGCCATACTCTATTACCACGCATATCAAGCCACGGTCGAGGGATTGAAAAAAAAAAATTACTCCTACGTCATATCTACTGTCTCCTTATTGCTTAAACTTTTACTAAGCACATCCAAGTAATCCACTTCATCACACAACACAAACTCGACTCAAACTCGTTCAGCATAAGTACAAAAGTCGTTTGCATTCAACTTCTGTTAATACTATTTCCATGAGTTCGTTACTGAGATAGAATCTTTAATTTCCTTTCGCGTCAGTGTCGCGGGTTTAAAGTAGAAGTGAATAGGTAGCCCGCAAAATTTAATTTTTTATTATTTTTTGTGTTACAATTTGCAGGACATTTTCAGGTTGCAGAAAACTTAAGTAGGCAACTCAGAAATATAATTTAATTTTACTTATTAGTGAATGCCGAGATGAGCTCAACTCATTTGAAAAGAGTGGGCCCGCGTCCTTGGAGACAGAGAGGAGTAGAAAAAGAAAAGGGGGCATTGGGACATTTGCCCTGCAGTGGCTTGTTACACTACAAGCTCGAAGTAATAAAATAATTATTAGTCTAAGTAAAACACAAGAAAATATTCGACAAATTAATAAACTAAAATTTCCTATGTTTAGTTATAGAGAAATGTAATATTTAATGATTTTTAAAGTTTATACTTATAGAAAAACGCGGGCTACCCGTTTGCTGTAACCTCAAGGTGGGTTCACACAAGCGAAGTTTGCAACATTACGAGATTCATTTGTTCGTGGATCGTGACCCACTTTCGGAACTCGTGACACAAAATTTTGAAAAGTTTGCAGTTTTACTGAACTAATAAGAATGAGATTATAAACTAATTCTCATTGGTGTATAGTTTTTAATTGAAAATTGTGTTTTTGATTACTCAAAACAATCTTGAAACTTTTTTTAACAAAACGAAGTTAAACAGTAATTGAAGCCTCCTTTTAAACTTGGTATTACTCTTTACCGACATTATAGACTATTCTAAAAACCCATTTTTGCTGGTACTACCTACCATTTTTTTACCATTGAACAATTTATTTTCTCATTACTTTCATATTCCGAATTCAATCATGTGTATTGAGCCTTACTTGCATTGAAAAGGTTCGTATTGTGAATAAATTAACTTAGAAAGGGTTAATGTATTCTTCCCCTTTGTTTTCGTCTGCCTTTTTGTCTTAGGCTCGTATTCAGAGACTTCACTCAAACTTGAGTCTAAATTAAAGCATCGATTTTTGACAGTTCTCTATGAAAACTTAGTTATAAATCACCGCTTGAGACACGATTTACACTTGAGTATAGTCTCTGAATACGGGCCAAAGAGCCTGAGCTCACGTTTTTGAAACTCGATACAAACGCGTGGCGACCAAAATTTAAGCAAGCTGTGACCATGTACACTATTTGTACATTTGTACGCGTTTGTAAAAGGTTACGCTGCTAATCAGATGACGCGCTACACAAAATCTCGCAATGATTGTACCTATCTATTAGTATACGTACTACGTATTTCGTACTTCCCGTTTTTTCCCAGTACCTATTTATTCAAAGTATCTGTGAGTGTGGTTTGATGTCTGGTTCAATACTTATGAGTGTGTATTGGAGAACCGCGACGTCTTGGTAGGCTTAACTAATAAACGAAAGTTTACTAAAACGACGAGGGTAGTTATTATTTTAGCAGTGAAATAAAATTTATTTAGGAAAGTGTACAACAATCAACTCTATTATTTAGCTTGTGTTTTGATAAAATGGTCATGAAATATTCATAGGATTAGGCAAATGAGATTCGTTAATTTAAGTGCAAGGATTATACTTAATCAAAATAATGTATTGTTTTAATATAAATACTAAATCTGAAAAGTCTGGAAGAAATCGCATAGTCGATAAGACGGCCTTTTGCAACAACAACTGTTGTACACTGACATAGTTTTAAGTTACTCTGTGTACCTACTTATAAGTGTTGCAATAAATTTCTTATTATTATTTCTTATTATTATAAATATGATTGTGGTAGTGTTTTGTATCTGTGAAAGATAATTTCTTAACTGCATCCGTTAAAAAAGTTTATCATAAAATGTTTTTATTTTAGTGCGCGTAAATGCCATCGTCATTTTTCACGAATTCGAATCAGATTTGGATCAGCCGTAGTGTAAATTCGCTCTTAAGCATCAGGCTACAAAGAAAATTAGCTCCAAGATAAACGATAACTTGACACTAAATTAAGAAAAAACCTTCCGTTTCTTGAAGGAAATTCCACCGTCACAAACGATACAAGTTTTAAAATTGCTACCGATCAAAGTTCGCCGGGCACAGAGCTGGCACAGTGTAGGGAAGTTACAGTAGTGTAGGTACTGCCACGGATTACACAAGTACCGAAACCTCATCTCTAACATTTATCTATCTATCTATCTATCTAAATCACTCCTTCTTTTCATCGGGTAGGGCTATTTTTTGGTGTTTGATTTTTGCGGGGCGCCCCCAGCGGCATTGGCACTGCTAAGGTTGCTATTAATAATGAAGCCCCAGTCCTCTAATTATTAATTTAGGATAAAATAATTCTTTACTACTTATAGTAAAAGAATATTGACAATCAAAATTTAGAATATTACAGTCAAGTGGAAAAATAAAGAGACAAGATCATCATCATTTTAGGTATACTGTCAGCATTAGTGATTAGGACTGATTTAAAATAAGCCCTGTTAGTGCAGAGGAAATATTTAAGAAGGCCCTCCAATGGTAAAAGACCATGTCCAGACATTTTTGAAAAATCTACAAATACTTGGCAAAATCCGCCTTTTCCCACCCGTGGGAACAAAATTGGCTGTGCAATATGCTTATCATCATTCCCCTGCCCTTGTCCCACACTAGGTGGGGTCGGCACAACATGTTTTCTTCTTCCATTCATCTCTATCACTCGTCAATTCCGTACTCACTCGTCTTACATTCATATCTTGTACACAAACTATTAATTATCCTACTGTTTACCTACTGTTACAATGTACTCTGTGTATTTGTATCAAGACAGATAAGGGGGCAGGCACACCGGCCGGAAGCTGTTCCGTGCGATCGAACATTATTCATGGCGTGCAGATTGCAATACAGTTTCTGCGATATGTCAACTACTCGTACTTGCTACTTTTGTAAGAACTTTGCAGGTATTTTGAACACGGACGAAACTATTACAAAAGACTCCAGGGGGCTTACCATGACGTAGGTATTATTAAACAAATTCAGTTTAGGTTCTAACTGTCAACAATTTATTAAATAATTTATCTACTTGGTGATGTTGTGATTTTTACAATTTAAAAAACTCCTTATTTTGCTCTGACATGCCTTACTTTGTTTGACTGGCTTCTCATGGAAGATTCTGGATTGTTGGGGATCGGTTTAAAAAATAACTAGACCCCACACCACCAGGTTATTGCCTGATTATTTTCCTGGTGTAAGGAGTAGCGTTTTAACAGGCAATAGAATTACCTAGCTTATAAGTCTCTACATTTTTAAGTGATCCTTGGGGTCCTACAAAAACACATTTTTCCTTTTTTCTATCCCTGTAGCTAATATTTTTCCTTAACATACGATAAAATTCAAATAATATTAGATCGACTGTCCAAGATCGAAGGCAAACTAAGTAAATACGAACATGCTGTGTTGGTTTTTGGTCACGGCGAGACGGTATTACATTTTATGTACAATTCCGACAGTTAATATCGCCGGTCTGGACGTTCCTTCAACTGAATTGGAAATCGATGTTTATTAAATAAATAAATATCCTTGGGACATTCCACACAGCGTTTATTGAGTTGCAGTAAGAAGCACCGCTGTTTTGAGTTAGCTGATGCGCGGTTTCAATATTCAACTAAAGTTTAATCGTCAGTCCTGGTTTTAAAAGTCGTTAATGATGCCTTTTAGCGGCCTAAAAACTCCGTCACCAGAGTAGAATGAACTGCTGCAATATATGGGGATATACCAAATGTATATAGACCTTTGACTACCCCATAAACATCTTTAAAAGATTAATACCTAAGTTAATACTAAATACATCATCATAAGCCTTTAAACAACCGCTTGTGCTAATGTTTTTGTGATATCACAGAATAACGACTCTGCTATTTAACCACAGACGTTGCAGAAAACACATCTGAAACCTACTTAATCAAGATTCAATGCCTGTCACGTGCAGATGATAGAATGGGGTAGTGACATGCTTTCAAAAGGGTGATTTGTTCTGCAATTAGAGGGATGATTCATGATGTTCGTTTGGTATAAAGTTCTTAAGAAACAGCTACCAGGGACTAACCCGAAAAATTAAGTTACTTCCATTATTTGCCCAACTTCTTTTTATAACGTTATGTTTTTATGGCACTGGTTTCCTATACTTCTACCACTTTCAATCCCCTCTTATTAAACTAGTTTTGAGAATCAATTTAAATATAAACCTAAATTTAACCATCCACTACAGATTCCAGTTTCCTCCATAGACTTTAAAAATGAATTGATAATGACTCACTCACTCTCCCTGTTATTTTTAATGAATCCTTTTGTCTATTTATATTTTAACTTTGATATAGTTTACTTATAGTACGGCAACATACTTAATGTTTCCATGTTTACGCTTTATTGTATGGGGAACTTATAAAGAAACTTCTTTTTACTTTTTTATGTTGATAATATTGGCTTTGCATCGTTCACGATGTATGTTTACACTTTAGTTATGTTTTTCTGCTCTTAGCGGGATGTAAACTTTTTTACAAAGTCGTATAAAAATCCAAGTGAAAATAGATAGAGTAAAAATTGTTTGTATGTTAATGTTGACGCATTTGTAAACGTATTTTACTTTTTTGTTTATTTTTAAGTACACACATATTTTATATTTTAAAACACTGAAAAAAACACTCTAATATTAGGTACTTTAATACCAATACTTACTTTAACCCCTCTTAACATAAATAAATTATTTAATTTCCAACAAGAGTCGTCATCAAACCGATGCATATTAAAAGCTCAAACTATGTTTACGATTACCATTTCAGTCTTAGGAGTTAAAGCTCACATGAACTTATTTTAATGATAAACTTTCGAATGCATATCCTAACATACAGTTGTTTGTCTACAATAACCATAAACCTGAATGCCTCAACTCAAACATTAGTAATCCGGTGTCATAACTCATTCGTTGTTGAAATGTCTCTCTTCATAATGCAACGAAACTGTATTATTTCTCTACACATTAACTTAAAATCAATTTTATTATCTGGAGATAACTTTTATTTGCTAAATATAAAAACCAATTTTAAGTGCCATCTCATAGATCTCAAAATGCTCTATCAACCTGACTTAGAACTGTATTCCTATCACTTCTAGTTTTATGAATATCATAGTCACACATTCTGGTTAACCAGCAAAGTTATTTTTTTAGGATCTCAAACAAATACAGTTCCACTTACGCTTATAGAAATGATTTCAATTGATCGAGTAAAACTCTTCAATTAGACTCGATACTAATTGATCGATCCGTAACCACGATTCGATTAACTACTATTGAGTGTCACTGACCTAGTTCACAACCGAGTATTCAGTAACAGAATAGTTGGATGTATCAGAATATAAATATGAACAGTCCGTTGGATTCAACTTATGCAAAAGGAAGGTATATAAATATGTACATTCTCTGATTGGACAAAGTGTTTCATTAAATTTAATTACACACTAACTAAAAATATAAAATAAAAAAAACAATAAAAAAAACACTGAAATTTTATTTTACCATTGTGTCCCACTGCTGTCCGAAAATGTAGGTACTGTTTAATTTCCAAGACTTCCACTATTGTGGTTCGAATATAATCCAATCGAAACATCTTTTCTTGGATATTTCATATCCTTATAATTAGAAACTAATAATATGTAGGTACTCAAGTAACTTCGCGTGGGCAAGTGTCCAAAACTACTTGTATTGTGTAGTGACGGAGTTCTAACAAATAGTTTCTTTTCATCTTAAGTCAGCTCAAGTTGCTAACATGGTGGTCTGCAGAGAATCCTCTTTGAAACTTAAGCGATAGTTAACTGAGAGTAATCAGATCTTATTTGTAGCTCGATTACTTTGAAAGTATGAACAGTGGTTTTATTGTACTTATTGATAGTTTACTATCGACTATCGATAGGTACCTACTATAAAATACCTTAAAAGATATGTGTGGTGTATGTGTCAAGCTAGCGCCACCCATTATTCTAATAGTATCTTATGATTTTTTAGAACAAAGGAATTAAAAAGTTCAGTAGGATAGTTTAGAAATAGTAACGAAGTTTCTCTAGTGACCACTAACCTCTGTTTAACTTAATTACTCTTATATCGCATCCTTCGCTCAAGAAACTCAACATTATTCTTTATTTCCTTCAGGAAACCATAAACAATACTTTCTTATTCGCGGCCACAAATCAAAAGCGGCTTACTTACCTCTGAAACAGTTATTCATGCCACAACAAGCTTTATTACCATGGCATAGAAGTTATTATGCTGGTATTGTGGTTTGCACCTGTCCGACCGGATTTGCCTTTTCTTCTGTTTATTCGTCATACACATTGTTTATGGGCTATTGTTTCGTTTGATAGGAAATAATGATGTTATAAAAGTTTTTCGTAGAAGATAAAATGATATCGCGAATAATAGGAATACGTATTAATGAATTTAGATTCTTTTTACAATGGTTTCTCAAGAATAACAACTTTGAACAAGGAATTCTTAAGATACTTAGTATATTATTTAGTAAGTATTTAAGTAGTAGAATTATTAAAATATGAAATAAATAAATAAATGATTTTTATTCGCATAAAACATCATAAATAACAACTTGTCTTTGTTTATTTTTATTTTCTGATTTTTAGTTTAGCCCCAGACCATTTACTTTCTAGTAATGACTTATCTCTGTCTTAAGTTTAAAGCGTCTACGCGACTTCTACGGCCCCTGAAGCTTCGTCATATTATTATTGGATTACCAGCTTACTACAACATTCAGTGCTTCGGTTATGAAAACCTTAAAAATAATTACCGGACACATACCAGGTGTATTATCTGACTAATTTGTTTGTTTAAAATAGATATTGTTTTCCGCCACTATTTAGATCATTTCAGTCTAGAAATACCTACCTACCTACCTAAGCAATCCAAAATCCTTTATTATTTTAACGTTATTTATTCGCCGCGCGAACTCATCAGGATTCGTCGCGTGACACTTCATTAGGATATATTTTCGTTTTCCGAAATACTCGTACAGGCGTAAACGTTGCTCTCTTTATACGCACTGCCTGTTTCTAACGCGCGATTTTTGCTGCAAAATGAAAGTGTGCCAAGTGCATACAAATTAACATAATATTAAGTATTTATTTTTCTTGAAAGTCTAAATTCTTTTTTATTTGTTTGTTATTGATTTTTTATTGCTTTCAGCGGGCGAGCGCCTACAATTTTCCCCCTTAGTAGAAGCCCGCTGGGCAAGAATTAAACAGTAAGAAAAATTTACTGTTAGAACGCTGCGTTCTTCCATAACAGTGCGTACCCGGTCGTGATCCAGTGTTCATTATCATTTGTATTCAGAGCCGAGAGCGGGCACCTGGCGGCCTGTCATCCAGCAAGATTTATGTTGTTCACTGGAAAAGTGCGCAAAACGCGCCTTTGTATGGTAATGTTCCTTGACACGCTCACACAGTACGATACACGGCAAACAGTATTTCAAAAGTTTAGATGTAGTGTAAAGGGATACTGTCTTGTGTGGTTCTCCAAATCCAAGATCTTTAAACCCCCGGTTCCTATAACTAACTAACGGATGTCCGTAAGACTATCGCCATAGCAACGTTGTGATCCGTCAAAAAGTTTATGTTGTAAAAACCAAGTTGCTATGGTGATGGACCTACAGACATCCGTGCGTTGATTATAAAATTCGGGCATAAACTGGTATTGTACTGCAAAATGAGGTGTTTCATACTGTGCCAAAGTATTTCAAAGTTCGGAATGAGATGTTTCTACTTCATTTACATTTATGTCGTCGCTAATCGAGAATCCGTGTTCCCGAGGTATCTCAGAGCTTGGTTTTGTTCAAGCGCTCACTTTCATTCGACTGAAAGTTAATGAGACGATTTTGTAAAGAAAATACGAAACGTTTTTTCAAGTCACGAGTTTTAACGTGCTGCCGCCTTATTCTCCAAATAACCATGTCTTAACGCGGCACGTCACGAAGTTCTTAGTTCGAAAAATTCTATGGATTTCAGAAAACAAAAGCGCGTCATGTTTTAAATGTTTTCAAGAATCGATCTTCAGAATAAAATATGATTATAACACCTCCAGGTCTTCTTCATAGAAACAACGGTTACAATGAGTATTTATTAATAACAACAGAAGTCAGGTTTGTTACTAACAACAGAAGTCCGGTTTGTTACTAATCACAGAAGTCCGGTTTGTTACTAATCTAAAGAAGTCCGCAGTACGCATAGCAATGATCGACGGTCCAGCCAAACGAGTGTCTGGGCACGCCTCACACGCTAGCGGGACGGGGGGGGCGTCTATCGGCTGGAGCTATGCTTCCCGTTAGCGGGTGAGCAAGCGGCGCACGACTGACCGCCGACTGCCTTGAGTCCGGGCTCGCGGCGGCTTATAAAGGCTGGCGCGCGGCCGGTCAATGGAGTGGGGCGCGAGAGTGGGGTTAGCGGAGATCGACGCAGGTGTAGTGGTGTGCGTGTGCGCGTAGGCTCGATGCATTTTGCTACAGTCTCCCCCTCTGGATACGAAGGCGCCCCGACGAGTAGACAGAAAGAAGAAGCAGGTTTTGTTCACGCCGTAGTGTCCTGCTAAAGAATCATCATGTTAAGCGGCGAGGACATTAGTATTCATGTTGCGGTACTAACAGTTGAGCTTCTTCATCATCTTCAGTCGGGTTGTAGGGATACCGTAACCCGTTGTTCAATAAGTAGCCTTTGCTACTCCAGTAGATCGCGTTATCAGTCCGTTTTGGCTCTTCTGTAGCTTTCACGATGCTAGATAAGCTTTCGTCCTTCAATTGTTCGGCTCCAATATCAGCGAATCAATCTACTCAGGAAATTCTACGGGGAGATCATTATCTCCCTCCCCCTGCATCAAAGCCGTTCTTAGTGCATAATTGCTAGCATCCGTTTTGATTACGTATGGCTTCGTTTCACTTCGTTTCATCGACTTGACGGAGTATAGGGGCTGCAGTCAGAAACGTTTTATGAGCCTGAAAAGCTTCTCTTCTTCTTCTTCTTTAATCCAAGTCCATTCGACCTTCTTCCTTGTAAGACGAGTGAGTGGTTCGCTTCCCCTTGCAAAATTAGGGATGAGTCGCCGAAACCAAGAACACGTCATCAGATCATCATCATCATCAGAAGGTCATCAGTGATGCTTGAGATTTCTTAGGTGCAGGTATGTCACAGATCGCTACCACCTCTGTTGGATTTCGTCTTCAATAATCTTCGAGCCGTAGGTCGTAGATTCGGTAGACTGGCCTTCTCCAGGCCTTCAAGTTGGGCGCCAATTTATAACACCTCCAGGTCTTCTTCATAGAAACAACGGTTACAATGAGTATTTATTAATAACAACAGAAGTCAGGTTTGTTACTAACAACAGAAGTCCGGTTTGTTACTAATCACAGAAGTCCGGTTTGTTACTAATCTAAAGAAGTCCGCAGTACGCATAGCAATGATCGACGGTCCAGCCAAACGAGTGTCTGGGCACGCCTCACACGCTAGCGGGACGGGGGGGGCGTCTATCGGCTGGAGCTATGCTTCCCGTTAGCGGGTGAGCAAGCGGCGCACGACTGACCGCCGACTGCCTTGAGTCCGGGCTCGCGGCGGCTTATAAAGGCTGGCGCGCGGCCGGTCAATGGAGTGGGGCGCGAGAGTGGGGTTAGCGGAGATCGACGCAGGTGTAGTGGTGTGCGTGTGCGCGTAGGCTCGATGCATTTTGCTACATGATTGATTTAACAAAAATAAAATAAACAACTGAAGTTCCACTGCAAATAGTTGGTTAATAAATAACCGTACGTAAATTGATTAAAATAATTTAATGAGTTTCCATCAGTATTGGTTGTGTCCGATCAGTCCGGTCTATCTGTCTCAATTAGCTTTTCCACCATTAAACCATTAAACAATCAAACATCCCACTGTATAAATATTTGTGCAATGCAAATTAAACTAGGTACTTCAATGGTGCTTCTCGTATGTACAGGGTGTGAAAAGTTGATGGAGCGAAACCTAATAATATTCCACTCAATCTCAAGGTATTTGGTTCTATCTAATCCCGGCCGTTCAAAAAGTTCAATCGAGCAAAGGAACTAACTTAACTTATAAAAATAATCACTTTTTTATTAACTTTTAAAAATAATCTTACTGAATTTAAAATCACAATTTTATATACATGAATCTTTGGTATAAAAAACTGAGCAAGTGCTCATAATAATATGAATGAACAAACGAACGAATTGAAATCTAACGGATTTTTCTGATACCACAAAGTACTACGTTGCTGATAATTGGAATCACCTTAAATTACAGATTACTTTTTATCCAGGAAGGATCGACGGTAGCGAAACTGCGGGCGAGAAAACTTGTTCATTAATAATAACAATAATACAACTGGCTTTAGAACACACTAATGACTACAAGCTCAAACCAAACCTGTCAAAATGTAACTGACACACGAAAACGGGCAAAGGAAGATAGATCTATACGAAACAATACCCATACCCACTCTAAATCTTAATTAAATAATAATTAATAACACGCTCTGAGGGGCGGAATAATAAATTTTAATTGTGATAAATGATGGCTGTATCCAAAGGGCTGCGAGAGTTAAATAACAGTGAGTAACTGCCCAGGTAAAGGTGTTTTCATGTTCAGTTGTTCTATATATAGATGTATAAAGCTGAGAGGAGAGGTAGGCTAGTGCTTCGACTTTTGATCTTAAAGCCTGCGAGTTTTGAAGCAAAGGGCTAACTCTGATGATGGAGATTTATGCGCAAATACTCAAACGATAGTTAAATATTTAAGGCCGTATTAACCGTTAAGGAAGTTATTTTTTGACAAATTTGTATGAAAAAATATCAAACACACACACATAGATAAGCACCACTCAATTTAATTAGAGTTTCAGTATTTGGGTGTTAGTCTTTAAAAGGTAAGTATTTTGACAAAAAAAATATTGTGTTTTTTGACAAACAGTCGAGATAGTTCGTATTTTTAGTGTAAAAAAGTCTGTTGTTCTTTTAAATTGAGTTTTCTTGATAATTTTAATAATTTGAGACATTTTTATGATTATTATAGAAACAAATTTCTCAGGAAGTTATAACCATCAGATCTCTGATCATGTTTTGGTTAAGGGCCTACAAACTCACGCCCTTTCCAAATAGAGCCATTATCAAACAAAGTCAACTATGAATCCAGGGAAATGTAGCATGACTCGACTTGTAAGTAACACCGGTAGATTTAGAAATTTCGTTTTAGGTATGTTTTGCCTTCATACTTATATAGAAAACTAATCTCTGTAAATATAACTTCTCTGTTCTCGTACTATTTAAAAAAATAAATTAATTCAATAAACTCTAAAAATAGGATAAAGAAGAGTTCCTTATGTAACTGTTCTTTGACATCCTCTGCCCACTTTCAAACGCAGTGCAGATTTGATTACAAAGCAAATAAACTTTAAGAAAATGATGATAGAGTACAAGTATTATGATTTTATGGTTGAGGACAGGTTTAAAGTTATAAATAATTTGAATAACTCACATGCATAATAAACTAACAAAAAAAAACAGAATATTGCAATTTTTTAGTCTGAAATGAAAACCTACATCGGCGTAACCTCTACATCAAACCATCTTGTACTTATATTTGCGGAGTACATACATAAACAAGAAACACGCAATTTCCTAAGCGCTTGTATCATTCAGTTGAATCGGGGTTGGTTGACTGATGGCTATGCTGATAGATAGGACTCGCAAAAATAGTGCAAGAGCTCAGGGCGAGAACTAAACCGTAGTTTTTGTAGGACATGAGAAATGTTTAAGCATGACTTTAAATAAAAGTAAAGACCTTATTTTTTGGATTCTGAAATGACAAGTTTTTTTTTTTCAAATAACTTAGAAACTGGCAGAAGTGTAAGATTTTTAATAAAATCACAATCCGTACCTAATTGGTTGTATCAAATATTTATTAGTAGATTCGGTAATTCAGAGAGCTGTCAATTGTGTTTAATATTAAATAAGACAAAATGATAATTATTAAACAAGTAAGTTAAAAAGTAAATATTTTTAATCATTTGCAAGAAAATTGTTTTTTTAATATATCTTCAAATCCTTGGACACATTTAAATACTACCCCCCTTATGCATATTCGACCAGTAAACCTGTATTAGCTAAAACGCATATTAAATCTGTTGCTATCTCTTTTCGTTGACTTATGAGTGACAAGAAAAAAACGTTCTTTAAACCTATATTAAATTGTCAAGTTTTTATGAATAAGACCCTAAGTATCTAGAATTACATTTTCGTTGTCTTGATAAAGTTGTATAAATGTAATAGTGGAATTGTTCTCATAGTATGTGATTTAGAATCGGAGCTCGCTGAGCGATTGCTTCAGCATACGCCGCGACTGATAGATGGGAAACGGCAGCCGGATAGTCCTGGAGCTCACTGGACAAAACTTATCTAGGTATTTATAAATGAAAAATCCTAATAAAAGTTACGACTCCGATTTTTTTTTTCCTTACGATTCGAACCTGTGCGTTGATACAAGCGATTTTCTTTGACGCGGGTTGCCCTACCTATTTCTTATCCTCCTAATTAGGATGGCGCAGTGACTCAAAAAATCTAGGCATCTGATACTGATATTATTTACTAATTTATTTTATTTTAATATGGATTATATATTTGCGTTTATCTGTGTAAGCTGAGGAATCATCACCTCTTGAGACACAATTAACGCTTATGTATTGGACTATCTAGACTAGCAAAAGAAGTGAAGTGACTTTAGCTAGCACTCTATGGTTAAGATAAACCTCTAGATTCTAGAGGTTAAACTTAACAAAGTAAAGTGGTTGTTCACGGTTTGTCTGAGATGTTATTTTTCTATTTTGTTATTATAACTTTTTCACCTAAAGCACCAACAATAAATAACAATAATCGATTTCCTTATCACACTGCTAAATTAAACACCAGCTCCCACACTACAGCGGAAACCAACGAGCTAGGAAGCACCCAAATGCTCATTTATCCGAAAGTGATAAATAGACGTGTATGAGTTTAGGGTTCCTCCCAACCCCCCGGGTGGATATAATGAATTTATTATGAGCAAATCTTTACCTGCAAGTTTAAGGTAATTGAGTTGGTTTTTACGAATCGGTTTATTTTCGAAGAAAAAAGAAACGTAAAAGTAACGTAAGTAAGTAACGTAAGAATACGTGTTTAAAAGGTGGAAGTAAAAAACTTTGGATTAAAGGTTTGTTTTTAATAAAGCTCGTATTAAAAGCTGGGCATGTTCAAAATCCGGTAAATTAATAACGTCATGAAATTACTTAAGATGGGTTTAGGTTTAATAAAAGTAACACTAACCTTGTATTTACAAGTAACTAAATGAAAAAACAACATTAAAAAGGCATTTATATTTTTCCTTGCCACTAGATGCCCCTTGCATAGTGGTTTATCGTATTCAAATGAAACAGGGTCAAAAAAGCCTTTATAATGAACGCAAAAACATTCAAATTTCAGTGCAGTACCACTGTGAGACAGTTATTAAGCAATTTGGGGTTGTTATAGTGATGTGGTACATTTAAAATTTATAATTATCGATATACATTTACTTTTATCGACACAATAATAGGTAGGTAGGTACATTTAAATGTTATAAAAAAGTTTAGATCTATAATAACCGTTTAGAATTATATCTGTAATTTCGTATGCCACCGTCTTTACCACTTACTTTTAATCCTGTCCGTCCAAAGGTGACCTGGAAGGAAGCGCTTTAAGCGATGAGGTTTGTTTTATTTTATTTTATGGTGTGCAATAAAGTTATATACTATTCTAAGCTATAGCATTACTCATTACACAATAGAATTTGATTTCTAGTCAATTTTTTTCTCCAATTCATTCTTACCATCGATAAAACATCCGTCCCAACACTAGCTTTTTCAGCTACAATGCTGCGCTCATTAAACGCGCTAGTGAACTTTCCCGCGACATACGCATTCCTTGTTACATGCTGGCTCGTACTGCAAAGTATGTCCCTCGTTCATAATTGCCGCGTAACCTATTTACTTACTTAAAAAATTACGACTTCAAAGGCGCGACTGTTATGAACGCGATCATAGAGTCCTTTGGAAAAGCTCAACTGCCAATTCCACTAGATTCAGCTACCCAAAATTGGGACTACATAAAACATCGCTATCAACGATATTTTCAAAAACCGATAAAAACAACCCAAAAGCGCTTCAAAATACCTCTAAAATACCCTCTTTGAGTTTTTAAAGGTGAAAAATGTTTCCGTTAACATTTTTCTCTTAAAACTCGTGTCATTATTAGTTAAGTGAATACTCACATGCTTGTTAGCCAATTAACTAATGAGGCACGGATTTTATGCCATGCTTGACTCTGTGAAGCTCTCGTTTGGTGCAAAGTGGAATTAGGTTATAAGAGAACACTTCGCTTCTTCCGAATAGTTTGGTAACCGGCAAACAAGTTTATAAAGGTGAACCAGTATACAGTGAATATTTTAACCGCAGAGTAGTTAGTTGTTCGTCCAATTATTGATGGTTGCCAAGACGTTAAGATGAGACGGATGTCTTTCTTTGAGTTGGCAATTTGCTCATCCACATCTTCCTATAGGTACTTTTTTCAGCGAGTTATTCAGCACCGCAAAGGATATTATTTATTGCATAAAAATTAACACACCGATTTTCTAATATGGTTAACCCTTATTTTCACTGCGTTTGCGATCATCAAAAACAAATAACCGCTCCCTCAGAAAGAGAATTTCCAAAATAAGTAGAAATTAATTTAGGGCCGTCTTTGTTCCATGCTTATAATATTTGGGGTCGGTTGGACCCCCACTAATTAATCGCTCGTAATCAAATCAACGGGGTTCCTCAGGTTCCAAGGGTTGGATCCCATTGATGTATAAATAAATATTTAGACATGGAAACTAGAAGAGGGTTTGTTGAATGTTCACAAAATTTCTTCGAATGATGAAACACTAAAATGTACTACTTAATAAATAACGATGAAAATGGTTATTACTACTCATAATAAAAAAAAATTGAAAACTTGCCTACGGAACGAGCGTGTATTTGACTTTTGAGATATATATTTTTATTTTTATTACCTTGAGGTACTTCTGTAAATCTACCAAGATACAAAATATACCAAAATTTGTTTTTTTTTGTAGTGATTTCTAAAAAAGAATGAAGAAGTTTAAAAACAAATTCTATTTAACCTAGATGTTCTCTTAAAACTTTCAACATTTAAAGCCTTAATAGAGGCCTTAGAGTCTACAAACTCCAGAATAAGCTAGACGCTTATACGAACTTACTTATACTCTAAGTAGTGGATACACTTACAAAACCCATTAAATATTAACATTACCATTACAAGCTAATTGTTTGAATTAGTGGCTAACCTCAGTAGTAATTAAAGTGTACCTAGTACACTTAGATGTCTAACATGTGACCTAGACTGACGAGCTGATGAAAGTCTCGTAAATCTAGTTACGGTTTATGACAGTCAAAAAAGTAATCGTTTATGTCATAAGTACTGTAATCTATACTTACTAATATGTAGTAATAAAGAGGTAATGGTTGGTTTGTTTGTTTGTTTGACGGAAGTGATCTCCAAATCTACTCAGCCGATTTAAAAAATTCTTACACTGATTATGTAGAACGGACTGTCGAGATGGGACGACTTTGGACGGGTATAGTACACCAGCGCAAAGCCGGGACGTGCTGCTAGCTTAATAGTGGCGCGATAATTTAGCAACTCAGTATACGAAATCTGAATAAATAAGGCTTAATAAGAGGACTTACTTTGGGATCGCATTGAAACGTCTTACGAGCCACCTAAATGGTTCTACTTCTAAGGCTTGGTGAAACAAAAGTTTCATGACAATATTTGGGTTCATCTTATGGTGGTGGACAGTGAGTGCATGAACAGAAAACCAACATAAGCTGAACGTGAAAGGCCACGAAACTTCGTTTTGGTTTTATCCAAGTAGATGCTTAGAAGTAGTAATATCTCGTAAGACGTTTCAAAGCGAATGCTATATTACGGTTCTAGCATTTTCGAAAACATAAACTTTTGTAACCCTTATCACCACAAAGTCTCCTAAGTCCAACCTACTACTTTAATAATTCACGAAACTTGATCTAGGGCTTATTAGTGTTTCGAGCGAGGTTAACCCTAGACCTAGGGAACCAGATTATAAGACAAGAATCTCTTGATATTAAAGATTATTTGTGTCGACTATATTATGTCAAACTAGTATTATAAATTTTTTAAATTTGAGGGAGACGTTACATTAGTGGCAATTCTGACGCCGCCAAAACATAAACTAAACAAATGTCACACAAACAATATTAACATCCATATCTTCTAGTATGTGTTGACCATGAACTCGAACGAACCACAACACTTTATTTCCAAAAAATACTCGAAGACACAAAAACGGCCATCCGAAACCTAATTACCGGGGGTCCACTTAAACTGGCTGTAATTACCTCGACTCTTGAAAAAGCCACCTAACCTGACCCGCTCAAGGGTACTTTGACACCACATGCGCCCATAATTTCCACACTCGTCAGAATCGCGGGCATCAAATGAAATATAAATCATGAATGTATTCTGATCATTATACTATACTGTTAAGATCTTTAAGTATTTTAGATCTTATTAAGATGTAATAGGGTTAGTCAGATTTGTATGTGTGAATGTTCAAATACATTATTTGTTAAATACTTACAATTTGCAGAAATCAACATTCAATACGTGATAGGTTGCAGGAATCAACGGTGTTGGATCTGGTATCCTTGAGCGGTTTTTATTATTCACCTTTACTACATGAAATCACACCGTGTCGCGTCGCAAATTAGTCTAAGTTACTTAACAAAATTTAATTGTTATCATAAATTAGTAAATTAGAGGATACACCAGCATTTCTGACGGCTGCCATAATTTGCACGTTAGAGAGCTCTCCTGACACTCAACTCTCGAGAGAAGGGCTTTCACTTTTTAAGCGACCTTTGACATTATTTCGATCCTTGTTCTACGGTAAGTCATGCTAAATAGGCTAGTTAGAACATTATGAACTTGTTTGTAAAGTCCCATTTACGCAAGTTTTTGTTTGTATTAGGTAAGTAAGTACTATTAAATTGAATGTCATCGTGACTTGCTTTATTTAAATATTGTTTAAGCCAACGAAGTCACAATTTTATTGTATGCAATAGGCAAGAATCTTGTATCATGTAAATGATACTTAACTTTGTAATTTACTGCAGTAGTGGTTTCG
Organism: Xanthorhoe spadicearia; assembly: GCA_947086425.1. Lineage (NCBI taxonomy): Eukaryota > Metazoa > Arthropoda > Insecta > Lepidoptera > Geometridae > Xanthorhoe > Xanthorhoe spadicearia. The sequence continues at coordinate 8,840,166 of OX352202.1, read as the reverse complement.
ATCAGCGGTATGCAAATTATGCATTTGGTTTAAAAGCAAAGTAGTAATATAACAAGATGACACATAGACACATTATACTGAGCTAGGCACATACTTGAAAATAATTATGCAAAACTATTATTTCTGTCAATAACTTTGTATAGAATGTTTTTTTTTAAATTGGTACAACTTGAGGATTTCGACTCAGGTGTCATTTTGATTCCAACACATTCTTTTCAGATTCATATTCCTCATGTTCCAAACCAAACATAACCTTATTATTAAAAAGCCAAATATCACGTTACATCGTCTTACATACAAGATATTTCATTTCACCATCGACACTGTACGAGCATAAAATATGGCTAATTTGCACGTGTCGTGTGACAAGTAATTGTGCGCATTTTCAGCGTTCGTTCAAACTCAATTTCACCTGATAATATAGAACTAGCTGCGCCCCGCGGTTACACCCGCGTAGGTCCCGTTCCCGCGGGAATATCGGGATAAAAATTAGCCTATGTGTTAATCCAGTATATCTACATACATACCAAATTTCAACCAAATCGGTCTAGCCGTTTTTGCGTGAAAGAATAACAAACATTCTCACAAACTTTCACATTTATAATATTATAAGTAGGATAGGAAATAGTAGAACAGAGTTTATAAATTCTGGTTTATGTTTGTGATAATGTGTATTGAAGTACTCGTAGAATTACCTTTAAGACAAGACGAGAAAAAAAATCGTCGTGTGATATTGTACTGTTTGGATCTTTGGACATTTCATACACAACGTCCTCTTAGTCCTAAGCTAAGCAACTGTATAATTTTTGAGTGATCTGTGTGTGATGACTGTGTTTTTTTTTGTTTTGATCAGACCCGCGAGTTGTTCCGGTCAGATCCCCCTTGTTCTGATCCAACCTTTCAACCTTTGCACCAGGAAGGCTTCCACTTACTCCCTAGAATGTCACTAAGCAATAGTATTTTACAGTTAGTCAAAAAATAAACATAGAACTGAATTATTTGGTATTTAAATTTACAAGAAAATGTATTTTGCGAAAATCTTTAATTATCTCACATGAAAGCCATTTTATTGTTTACCTCTTTCGAAAAATTGTGTATAGCGAGAGGAGCTATACCTTCAAACAAAAACACATCCAATTTATTTTAAATCTTAATCTCATGCAATAGAGTCTACTTCTTAACAATTCGATCCTGAAGACTGCTGAGATATTTTCAAGATTACATCAACTTTCCCGAACAAGGTCGGAAAATTCACGATAATTTTGCAACTTTTTCAATTTGACTGTGGAACTTTGCGACTATTTTGTAAAGCAATTTGTTGTGCTAAATCGTTTATACCTACAGTTATTATGAAGTCTACTAAAGGTTAAAAGGTATGAACTCAAAGTTCCTTAGGCCTCAACCTAACGTCGTGTAAAGTATTTTATTTACTTTACCATTTAAATAGAATTTTCTCAGACGTCTTCAAAGGATCTGGGAATTCTACAGATCTGAGAAAATCTACTACGCCGTAGGCAGTTCGCATCATTTCCTCCAATTCACTGTATAAGAATAGAATTTCGTTAAGAATAGCTGTACCTACTAAATCAATCTTTTTATGAGAAAATAACGTTCCAAGATAATTTACTTCTACATTGACAAAGTAAAAGCAAAAGTATAGGAATTTAATATATAGACTAATTCGTATTTCGCAAATACTACACTGCTAACAGTAGTATTTGCTAAATACGAGTTAGTACAATACTTTAGGCCAAACCTTATAGAAAAATACATATATAGGTATACAAAAACTTTGTAGGTATAGGTACCTACAAGTTTTGTTAATTGAGCTAGTTAATACTCAGCTAGACGAAAGCACAGATTGGTTGAATTATTAAACAGTGCCTACATAATCTGTATACTATATTCGTCTAAACGGCCTCTTTCACAGTGCATAATGGAGCAGATGTTCCCTCATTACCCACTCTAAGGATTCGTTCACACGTAACAAGTAGCTAGTAGTAATATTTTTAAATCGTATTTCGTTTCGATATTTCATTTATTTAACTATTAAGTTACATTGCATAACTTTGGTAAAATATAACTTTTGCATTGCATAACTTTGACTAATCAAAGTCTACTCATATTAACTAAATAATTTGATCGAATTATTTTGTAAATGAATCAAAAATTTCGTCTTCCACTCGTTTGATAGAGATAGTCTTAAATAACAGCACTGCAGCTACAATTTTTTTTAATAATAATGAAAATAGGTCAATTCGGTTCGATTATTTTATTTCCAACATCAACGGAAACAAAATAAGTAGCCCCAATATTTAAGCTCTAGTTATTTTGGTCACGAATTATTTTCTAAGCTCTCGGTAGTTGAATAATAATTAATTGGCAACTAATGGACACTGACTGACCAAATCCGTTAAGCTTTTAGTTTCTTTTTTGGTTAGCAAATTATGGTCTTAATTTTGGTTAGAGCTTCGTTTAGAATAGAAATAGATGGAAACTGACGTTTTATAGTTGAACAGCTTTGTTTAATTTTGTTACTATTTACAGATGTTATAAGAAAACTATAATAAAATGTTCACTGCCATACCGACTGGACAAAATAGTACTATTTACATGATGCCATTCTCTTGCCTGTTGCAAACAATTCAATTGCTTGTCATCATGACTTGCATAGTCTAACTAAGCATTGTTTAAAACTTTAAACCATGTCAAATTTGGCTATATCTATTTACAGAAACTAAACTAATACATATTTACATAACTGTACAAAATACAAATAGAACCAGTTGAGCCACATATGGACCATTGCAAATGGTCTACAGGTGATCCAAACCACTGCCAGACGGAAGCGTGCCCAAGACACTGGCCGCGTTGCCACCATGAATAGCAATGCTGATCCTTTGTGCCAAACAAGAGCCAGCCTTCGGATCACGCTAATAATATGGCTTAATTTAAATTGTATGCAACGGGCAAAAATTTTGCATCGTGTAAATAGGACTTTAGTCTGAAGGCCCGTAACAGACGAACACTTTAATTGGCCGCAAGGGATGCCACGTGACTAGACAGTGCCTCGTAACTTTGTGTCTTGTTCCCGTTTTTATCCCGGATTTTTAGGGCATTTTTACATTTCTAGAGTCAAGAAGAGTCAGACTCAAAATGAGCCATTCATTTTGTATAAGGAATGTAATTTTATTTAATTATAAAGAATGTGAATGTAGTGTGTAACATTTGCAAGTGAACCGGAGAGAATACAGCTAGTGCGACGAAATCACAATAGAACTCTTTGAGCATTTCAGAACAAATACTTTGCTTTGACGTTCTTTCTCGAACATAATATTCGTTTACTCGACAAAGCTTTGATTCAGTAATTGGCTTAGTTTTATGCTTGTTATAAGCTTTTCAGTTTGCGCGTTATTAACTTGGAAGATTTTGAAACTTATAACTAGCGGAAGAAGGAAAATTGAGTATTTTTTCTTTACTAGTAATAGTTCTTTTAATAAAAAAAAACCCTAAGTAAGATCATCATTCGTGAGGTAATTTTGACGGTCGCTCGCAAAATAAATTGTCACTTCAGTCCAAATACTTATAAAATAACAATGCCCCAGGCTACAGTGTCCCGTCAAGTGTAGTCAAAGACACTCTTGACGCTGTAAAAATCATCTAGAAAAAATGTACAGGCAGGCCTATTCAGAAGTAGTAGGTACTCATTAAGTAAATTTTATTCATTAATCAAAAACCTTATAATCTTCAGATAATGCGTTGAGAAATAAATCTTCACTCCCAAAACGTCTTCTAAACCAAAAAATAACAACAGAGCTTTATGATCATCCAGTATCTAATACAAGCATTTCCCTTCCAAAACAAACAATGCAAAGAAAACAGATGCCAGAGCACAGTAACCAGTAATAGTGAGTTCGGGCTTAAATATCGTTTCTTAGCACTATCGTTGTTTTTGAGTGCGATTGCGGGCGCCGGCACTGGCGGCGATAACCGTAAACCTTAAAGAAACACAGCTTATTGTGAATATCTGGTAAATAATTATCATAAGCGAGTGTTTTCTATCTATCTATCTATCTATCAATAGATATATCGTAAAGAGAGACCAAATTCCGGCATTTCGAGGTACTTACATTTCTGTTCATATCTCCGAAGATCCTGTACAGATCCTCAAATTTATTAATGTTACCACTTCGGAAGTGTGTTCTAAAGAAAAAAAAAATCAAAATCAATCCACTACTGACGGAGTACCTAATAGATGAACGTACATAAAAAAATAATTATGATAAAAAAATACATACAGTGGAACAAAGAACCTCCTCCTTTTTGGTTAAAAAATATAACGTTAGGACGTGATCACTTTAATAATTTACAAGCAAACATACTGAAACGCTATGACACATTATTCGACGTTTCTCTATACAAATCTGACAGGTAATGTTTCAGTATTCAGGCATGATTGAGATATTCAGCTATCAGCTGTGGCAGTACCACTTTTATGTGTTTGAGTGTGCTTTTATTGCCTTGTCTCTTGTGCTATACTGGTCTTTGGACTGGGTCGGAAGCGCTGGAGATAATTCTGTAAGATTGGTTTCATAATACAAGATATTGTAAAGTTGCAAGAATAATTCGCTTCTATTTGTCTTTTGTACAACTTCATTGCTTTCAAATAAAAGAGTGATACAAAATGTTGACCCAGAGACAACCTTTTGCGGATGTTTATGGGGTAATGAGAGGTTTTACAAATTGTGTACCTATGTTATAAAGTAATACCTATTTGCTCTTATATTTCCATAAGTTTCTTATTTCATTCCCGTACTTGAGTCAAATAAATTGATCCCTAAAGATTTTAGTCTTGAAGTCTGCTATAGTAGGTTAACATTTCATAAACCTACTAATAGATTAATCGTGCTTCACTCGCGGAGTACCAGTATAATGTAACATCAGGGAAACAAACTGCAGCTTTCCACCCATGAAGGTTTTGATATCAAATCAATAGTTTCGGAAATGGCTTCCAAACTAAACTTACAAACTCTACCTAGATCAGTAATAAAGTAAAATGAGCACTTCGCTTCAAATGAATTCTCCACTTCATTCCAGTCTAAACAAGCCAACTCTAAACTCCATCAAAACAAAATAAAGCTTGTTCAATCGCTCTGAGTGGATGAAGAGCGAGTAGAATTCTCTTTGAGGATCTGAATTAAATTATTTATTTTTATATCAGTTCCACCTGTTTTATGGGGGTAGTAAAATACGCCTTGCGTCCCATCGTAATGAAAGTGAGAGTTTAGTTGCGTTTGGATGAGGTAGAAATTTTCTAGTACTCAATATCTTATAACAGTTTCTATTTAAAACATTTTATTTAACTTGAACCATGCCTGTTTGATCCTACAGCATAATTTATGAAATAGGTACTCAAAATCTCATGAATATTTGATAGGAACATCAATGCTCTAAACAAACACTGAAAATTTTCTAAACAAAGTGGTACCAAGTTTATTAGACTGTAAGTTTTTAAGCGATCGTTTTTTCTTTCTTTCACTTGATTGTTGTTGTCCCTATCGGAAGTAAGCTTGCTAGCAGTCTATATATTGCTAAGTCTATGTTTCTCTCTGTTGGTTTTATTGCATGATCTGCAAATATTTCTCTCAAGTCCAGACTCAATATAATACCCAGGTATTTCTATGAATCATAATAATGTTTGTATTTACTAAAAAATCTATGTAATAGTCCTCTGGTTACCATAACGCATTAAATTGATAAGTTTGGGACTAGATGACGTTGTGTGGAATGTCCAAGGATAATTATTATTTTATTTTATTGTTGTTGTCTCTTTCAGCAGTATGCCAGCTTGCAGTCCATATGTTGCTAAGTCTACACTCCCTGTAGGTTTTATTGAAAAGCATTATTAAGATGCACCCTCTGGTACCGGAGGAGCTTTTATGAAATTACCCGCACGGAAAACGGATAAGCAAGGGCTTTTAACTCAGGGTGGGAAGTGTTTGAGAACCGTCCTAGTTTCTTGATCTTCTATAAATTGTAGAGGTAAACGCCCGAATACCGAAGTATAAATGGGTTACATAATGTAAATGGTGATTATTTAAGATATTACTAGCTGTGCCCCGCGGTTTCACCCGCTTAAGTCCCGTTCCCGCGGGAATATCGGGATAAAAAGTAGCCTACGAGTTAATCCAGAGTATCACCTATCTACATACCAAATTTCAACCAAAGCAAACACACATACATTCTCACAAACTTTCAATTTATAATATTAGTAGGATTTAATATTGTATTTATGCAACGGGCAAGAATCTTGCATCGGACATAATGATTGTAATAATAGCGTGACAGTGCCACTATAAAAACAAGTTGCATGACCATAACTCAAGAAAACCATTTGCATGTTCCATGAATCACATATAGAATACTTGTGGAAAGGTACCTACGGTTCCTTTGTTGTTTGAACTATGGCTGAAAGTGATTTCCTGTAAAACTTGCACCGTTTTAAGAGAATTTCAAGTATCGTTAATGTTTGATTGTGTTTTAGAATTTAGAATAGAATTTTAGGATATTTTTAGTAGGTATGTAGTAGTAAAATTATCTTTCTAGATGAGTTGAAAAGAAAAATAATTAGGTACTACTAGTTTTATAGCATGCATGCTTAGCATGCTCTTTCGTATACACGTGCTAACTGTATGCTACTAATTAGCATTTGCTCGATACCAGGATATTTATGTGCTACTACATAGCATGTACGACGACCTCTGTGGCGCAGTTGTGTTAATGCCCGGCTGAGATGCGGAGGTTGCGGGTTCGATCCCCGCTACGGGACAAATGTTTGCATGTTCTGCAGATATTTGTTTCGTGTCTGTGTGTTTTCTATCTATAATATGTATGTATTTACAAAAAAAAATGTATCTAAGTATTATATCAGTCATCCGGTTACCATAACACAAGCATTAAGTTGCTTAGCTTGGGACTAGATGACGCTGTGTGGAATGTCCAAGGATATTTATTATTATTATTTATTATGTACTTGTATGTATGTATTTATATAGAATGTGTTTCCAGCTATATAGGTATTTGGATTATATTTTACGGACGTCATTGACAGTCTCCGTTTCTTGAGAACCCGCGATGTTATCTTCGCGTCCACTAACTTTGTTCTTCGTAAGTGCGGTCAACGACTTCTGCTGAACTCTCGAAGTTTATGATCAGTGTCGACGTAAGTAACTTACGGTGTTCTCGCGAGTCACGGAATAGTATTCGGCAGTATTGTTCGTAAATTAAATGGACCGACGCTTTTTACAATACGTCTTTGAGTGAGGGTATGTACCAAATATGTATTTGGACATACCTCTGACTATCCCATTAGACATCTTCAAAGGATCTAAAGGATTACATGAAGATCTGAAAGAAATCTCTACCGCTGCCTAGGAATACAGTCGTGCTCTTTGAATGAGTTCGTATGAGCATTAGGCCAATTCTGATGACGTCATGGCTTAGAAACTTTACAAGCCGGGATCCACAGTTAAACGTGCCAGAAAAACACGGAAATACTTGCGATCATCCATCCAAATTATGGCATCAGAACTCAGAACGTTGCTTTACTTGCGCTACGAGCGCTACAGGTTCTTCACTTTCATAGACAAATTACTAACCTAACAATTAACCCAATATTTCGATTGAAATTAAATTAAATCACCCCTATTCAAATAATGGTTTTTGCATATTCTGATTTTAAATTACATCTGATATGGTCGTTCTTGTCCGTGCACATTCCATACACAAAAAGCATACAATATTAATACAACATTCCAATTCTCTGTAGAGGACTGTATGCATGCAAATATGCCGCACAGGGACAAGACATGCAATGAATGCAAATGTCTTTGGGGGGGAAATTACTCTTTATATTATGCATAATGTTTTGTGGCAGACTAATAAGTATGGAAATTCAGCCGAAAACTTAGAACTTCAATATTCTAGTTATTAACATTGTTGAGTAGTATTATGTTGTCGACCTCGGTAGTGACGGTTTATTCAATAACTAGCTGCAGCCCGTGAGTTTATCCGTTAATAATTTCCGTTCCCGTGGGAATATCGTAATCAAGAGCTTATGTAAACACAATAAACATCCAGGATGTAAGTTATCTTGATATCAAATTTCATTTAAAACTGTCCAGTCGTTTGAGAGTGAAGCAGTAACCAACTTTTACCTAGTTCATAAACACTCCCCAGTTCATTTAATGATTGTACTCAGTTTTTTCTTTATCTTCCAGTTGCTTCATTCATATGAGTGTATCAATTATAAATATCGACACTAAAATTCAAACTCTAAACGACATTGCATAGCACTCAGTCAATACACAAGCAGTAGATACAAACAAACCTTACAGTAATCAGTAAATACTTTTCTCACAATACCCGATTTTTCAGGACACGTGAGCACCCGGAAAGAGCATACGTCCCTAATTTTGTTCGGAAGAGCTACCTTCGTTTGGGGGTATTGTGTCGGATTATACCCCCTTCTCCCTCACGCCCCTCGGAGCCCCCTCGAGCTATGAGGACTCTTGTAATAAGAGGAATTATGACTTTTTGTGTGCATTAAGCTGAGGTTTTTAATCGCCTCTTTTCGCGTTTTCGAATTCAGAACTGCTGGAATCGTCATTAGGGTATGTTTTTATTATGGTTTCGTCTCTAGGTTAAAACTAGTTGTAGTTAGACTTAGAATTTGTTTTAGCGTCTCAAAGTAAAAGTTGTAAGTTATTTCCTTACTTCTTTGTAAGTCTTCCATCTGCTTTATACCTTACTGATGAGAATTTATCTGTCTAGCTTATACAATTGAGGTAATTGATTATTTTTGATTTTTATTTATACAAATAAAAAACCGTTATACGTATAAAAGAGTAATACGAGAGTATTTAAGTAATAAATAAAATAGTTATGGAAATGCCATCATGTAATCACAGCTTAAAAATGTTTTACAAAAATTAAGTCTTTCTACTTCCTGTTTCCATTAAAATGTAAAGTCCAACTGCTGTTAATTTCATCTCTCAAGTTTCAGGAGCAAGTTATTTAATAAACCGCGACCGACGACGTCTTGCATTTCGTAATGGATACGGTCTGACTGAACCATCCACTTAACTAAATATAAACTTAACTCTGTTGTGAGATTTTGATGTCAATTCAAATTGAAATTGTTATAGATTTACGGCTACTTCCTATAGCGAACTTACGGATACGTAAAATATTTCACGGGGCCCCAAATTTTTCTTAAAAATTGTTTCGGTATAAACAGAAGAAATGTGTAGCAATCGTTTCCATTTTTTCACCACATCAAAACCCGTCCAAAGCAGATTTGCACAAGTACCTACATGAAAACAACCTCCGAATATAATAAATTCACCAGAGAGCACCCCCGTAGTAAAACCAAACTGCGGTCACCAACATCTATAAAGCTTTCAAGTAAATGTTTACGCGTGGCTGCGCCCGTTTCCGAACTTTTGGTTCTTTAAATAAAATGGCCCTACGAAAGATGAGGGTACACTACTGTGGTACAGAATGGGGTCAATGGCGTTTTTATTATGTTTTGAAGCAGTTACGAGTACAATAGTTGTTTTGTTTTATGTTTGTTTCCGCTTAAGGTTGATCGTGGTCGGGGATTCGCTCTAAACAGGTGGGGATTAAGCGTTTGAAGCTGAAGAGTTGAGGGCGGGTTTATCTGTCAACTGCTGTGTTTAAAGTGCAGCGAAAGTATTAAGTACCTACTTTTGTTTCACATTGAACTCATAACTCAACTATTTTAGTTAAATCAGGTAAGGTGTTCTAAGTGTATTGACCTTGTTTAATGACCTTGTTAAATTCAGTATTATTAAAACCTACATTACCCTTAAGGATCTGTTCTGTTTGTATTATCTATTTATTAATGTAATCTTTGCACATTATGCTTTGAAGAACATCTTGTATTTTATAATTTTTTTGACCAAGTTTTTATTGTACTTAAAACCAATTCATGAAATTCATGAATTGTTTAAGGCTTAGGTACAAAGTTGTTCCATTCTCAATTTCACAATATTTTATTCATTACAGACACAAAAAATAATAGCCCTTATCAAAAAATTGCGTCATTACGAAAAAAACACATAAAATGCGCAATACCCCTTTCCACGTATCATCAAAGGGCTCAAAGACCCACAACGAGCAGCCAAACTTTGTCTGTCAACCGTTTTGTTGGGCCACAATGAAAACTTCCCCTAGGGCCAGGTTCTTCGGGTTTTATTATGAAAAATGGCCGACTCTTTTATTTCCTCCAAAACATTGATTTGAACGGTAAATATAGCTTTGTAAAGGAATAAAACAAAACTGAATTGAATTATGGTCGTTAACGAGTGATTTTGTTTTATATATAATAACACCAACCACTTATCCGTTTAAGTAATGGAAAGTCATTTAATTTTGGTCAATCTATAAACTGAAAGAAAAAGCTTGATAAGTTAATGTAACATGACGTAAAACTTGATATTCCACTGATGAACGAACTGATAGCTGATTATTCTGTTGAATAAACAAACATTCACCTACAAATACATAATACTTAAGTCTTTTCATTAATATAAAATGCATGTAATAAATTAACTAACGTAAAAATTAAAACACTTTTTAATTCTCCAACTTCTGATTGTAAAAGTAGTGATATCTAAAGATGTTCAACAATTTCATTTTACTTTTAATTCCAAACATAAAATGAAATATTCATACACATAATAAAATGTTAATATGATAAGCCGGAAATTATTAGTTCCCGCTGAATATTTGACTAAAACAATGACGTTGAAACAAAAGAACAGGTAAAAGGGCAGAAGTAAACAGCTCTGTGGATTTAAAACGACCAAATTAAAAAAAGAAAAGTCAAATACTTTTAGCCCTGGGTTTTGGGAAACTTAATCTAGGTAATATAATTATACCACGTAAATACTAAGAAAGGCTTGCTATTTCCGTTTGCTTTGTTGTTTTTTTATTTTTGTATTTCAAAAACCTTCCCCGATTTCTTTCCTCAAAATAGAGTAGAGTGTGGGAGTGGAGTACTATAAAAAAAGCTCTAATCCATAATTCAAAATGAAGATTTCAACGGAAGCACTTTCCAAGTAAGGTCACACATCAAACTCCTCAAGTAGAACTAAATAAAAATCCGCCCCAAGAACACACCCAAGTCTCCAAAAAGACAATCCAACTTCACCGCAGAACTTTTTTAATATTCCCTCGTTCAAAGTGATCCCGACCCTAAAAATTTCAACTTCAGAACCAGCTTCCCAAATGTAATTTTGCATGAAAGAAAACGAGTAAGTTCTTGTCAACTTTGTTGGGCTTTCAATCTTCGTTGTAATCGGAATGACTTTTATGTTTTTAACGAATTTATGGGATTAATGTTGCTTTGGATTACTTTTGTACTTTGAGATTGTAGCAATCATTGTTTAGAAGTTATGTTAACAGGTTTGTAAATATGGCGGACAATATGGCTACTAAGCTGGCGGCTTATTTTCATAATAATATCGTGCAAAGTGGAAGATAAATTGTTTAAGACGCATATTCCGCTAAGTCGAACAAAAAAGCGGCACGGTCTTGTCATCCTTTTGTCGAACCTTGTTATTGACACAAAGACTATAATAGGCATGATGACAAATTTTGAAATTCCTTTTCATGATGTAGGTATACGTCTATTTTATACGAAAAATTATTAATTTTAAGAAAATACGAAGTTTTTTTAGCAAATAATTGCATTTTTCTCTGTCCATTTTGAATCCGGCGCGAAAACGCTTGAAAGTGTCATGGCATCGCTTGTGACGTCACTTCTATGTAAATAAGACGCAAGTACGCTGCATTCGTGAAATAATTAAGTTATTTTGTGTTATTAAATATGAATTCGAAAGTGTATAAGTGGTGTGGGGTCCCCCAGTGTGAGAACACATCCTTAAAAACTCCTGATAAGTTATTTATGTACGTTCCACACAATAAAACAACACGAAACAAGTAGCTTAAACTTCCTTGCTTCATGACTCGTGTTATTTTATATTCGATTTTAATAACATTTTAAACTCAAATAATTAATACACAGATAAAATAAATAAATATCCTTGGATATTTCACAGATAGTCGTAAGTAGTCAAAGTTAACAATACTAAATGTAACGTTCGTGCGTGTTGTTTTAGCTTCGACTTAGAAGTAGGGATGCCAACGATGTTTGTAAAACATCGATGAATCATAAAAATCGATGTTTTAATGAGCGATATATTATCGTTTGCTGCATTCACAAACATCGACATCGTTCTTCAGTCTGCTCCGATTTTCGGGATCACAGTGACGTTCGCTCGCATTGCTTTGTTGTGTTGACTGACTGACACATAAAGCATGGATAAATTTGATTCAATATTAGTAATGGCTTAATATGATCCTGAAAACATCGATTTATCGTTCATAAACAAAACACCGATGTTTAAAAGTATTAAAAACATCGATGTTTCATAATCGATATTTTTATGAGCTATGTTGCATCCCTACTTAGAACTCAGAAGTGACGTCATGCGCTCTGATTGGTGTTCAAGACATCATGGCGGATTGCCTTATTTTGTAGTTTTATTTTATAAAAATAAATATTAATCACACACATAATAAAGTAAAAAATGCGCGTTTTATATTCCAAGATTCAAGTTTAATTCACTACATAAAGTATTTTAGCGTTCTTTAATTACTGTCATCATGCCTATTTGGACATTTTATTTTGATATTCACCTAAAAGGACATGCTAATGGCACTTTATTAGACATAATTAATTAATTACTATTTGCATTTACTCAATATACTTCTCAAACACTTTCCACCACATTTAACCCAAAGCCGGATCCCGCGATTACTATAAAAGAAGTTAGCAAATAAATCAGGGTGCGTTTAATTTATCGAGAAAATTCCGCGCTCTGCGGAAATCTTACAAATTGATGGATTCTGGAAATTCCGAGCTAAATCTTAGAGTTATGTGAATATAGTAGCTGCAGGTATGAACAACGATAGTTCAGTAGACGAATGAGAAACTCAAACATTTGAGGACATTTATTTAATTTTGTTCGTTATTAAAACTACTCGTGACAAACTTGCTGGTGCAATCCAGTCGAAACGTCAGGATGAAATGAAATTAAAGAGATTGCGATAAATGAATAGATAATAACCTTAAATGTAATATATTTCAATAGGTATCAGTGTTTTGAACGCGAAAGTTGAAAAAGGTCAAAGATAGCCTTCACTTTCCCTCAGCGTACTTTTTACGTGTTACACAATCTATAGCAGATAATCCATTCAAACTTACGTAATTTATCGCATTGAAAAAATAATTTAATTACAAAACATAATTTTTCACCACAGTTCCAATTGAGTAAAACTTTTTTTTCACGATATTTTACAATGGAAACTGACAATTTCAAGGACTCTTGTTAACTTTCATTTGGACTGTATTATTTTATCCCTCTCAGCTTAAAACCACTGAGCTGGAGATTTAAATGAGTTTTTCCGTTAACACATTTACTTTAGACGTGTTCAAACGTTACTTCTTATATTGACTTCGTTCTATACCTATGTTTTCTTATCATTAACAGAAAAAAGTCATTTGATGTGCTGACACTCTGTGACGAGGTTTTGGGCATTATTTGGTGTGCCATAAACTCTAACTCTATTCATATTGGTCTAGAAAACTTACCTTAACTAAATCATCAATAACATCCGTTGCTATCTTTTTTCATTGTCAAAAAGCGAGAAGAAAAAACATGCCTAAAACCCATACTAAATGATCAAAATGTTGTAAATAAATACTATGAAAGTAAACTATGGAGGTGCTTAATAAATCAACATTAGATTCTCAGATTTGTTGTGCTTTCGTGGGTTCAAATCCCGCCAGAATCGTAACTTTTAGTGATATTTTTCATTTCTAAACAATGATGATACAATAGCGATAGATCTGCGATAATACCCACGTACCTTCATGAATGTAGGTACCTACGTGGGTATAACCGCAGTGTCAATATTGAAATATTGAAACCCGGCATAAGCTGCGGATATGGTGAAGCCACAGATTTTAGATAGGTTTTAAATTAAATAAGCAATGTGGATCTTCAAGGGTCGATCATCAATCCATATCCAAGGTCACTGTGACAGTTTTGGAAATAGGATGTAGATTTATGATCATTCAGAGGACGTTGGAGGCAGGTGCGAAAACCGTGGTGTAAGATTGATGTAGGTCTTTGGATTTTAGATCGAGTTATAAATTATTTTCAGTTGCCTTGATCAGGAAACGGTAGTTTTATGGACAAGCAGGTAATTGGGAAAAAGGGTCATCAATGAATAGTCCTTCTAAATTCACATAGTCCCAAACTTTACTCCTTTGTTATGGTGAACAAATCAGTAATATAGGTACTTAAATACACATTCTTTATTTAATAACATAAATTTAGGTTACTAACCCGAGACAAATCTCTAGATCATACAAACAGTTGCCCGGACGACATTATTTAGTTTTGAATTGTACTTAATATTAAAACTAATGACGTCACTTGCGTTTGGATAGATCCCAACGTGCAGTAACTGCGCGTGAAAAACATGGTATATCGAAGCTCCAATCATAAGAAAAAAACACTCTAAACAACAGAACTCCCATGGTTTTGAACATTATAAGCACTTAAAACGTGCTATTTACCATGATGTTACCAGTACGGGTGTTTAACGTAGTAAAAGACAGAAAGAGGGTAAACTGTTTCGTCTGCCACTGACTACCTACATACTCACAAGAACTTTAGTTTAACTGTGATCATGGCACATGTAACATCGGGAAAGTCATAAATCTACGAATCATGGTAAATATCCCTTTTTAAGTGTTTATAACAGAACTCCCTCTCAATAACAACACGCTTTAACCCAAAAACGAGACAATAACTCGTCAGAATGCGAAACAAAACCCGTTTTCGCGACAATGGCATGCATTTCATTACGGTCGCGCCTGTCTTAATTAATTACATTGAGATGTCACTGTTGGCCTGTCTTCGCTGGTGTTCTGTAAATTTAGTTTTGGCAAAGATGATGTCGGCTTAGAGAAGGCTTGAATTATAAGTAAGTAAATAAAATAAAATAAAAATATCTTTATTTCCTTACCATGGTACAATAAAATTTATTAAACTAATATAAAATACTTCTTTCTTATTCGCTTAGTATTTAGACCATAATGTCCAGGTCGTTTGTCAGATAAGGGCGCTATACCGCTAGTATAAGCCAAATATATTCAGAAGCATATTGAATGTCTTTACTGTGGCCGGCTAATCTCAGAAGAAGGTTTAAGCGCTACGCATATTCATCATAAAAATGTCACAGGCACTAAGGTGTAAAGTTTATACAAATATTGCTTCTTGATGATGTATGGCTAGTAATGATGTAAAGACCTAAGTTTTTTTACAAGATAATAAATAAAATTTATTTATCTTTTTAAGCTTGTGTAAAATAATACTTGTGCAACTTGTACCTTCTTTCAAGTTTAAAATACACTATTGTTCAACCTCAACTAAAATAATTTTATAACTCAAAGATGAAAAGGCGCTAAATACAAAATCTTAAAATCATAGTAAGAATAGCCAATGTCAAAGAAAGAATGGCCGTCAAAAGGATTCTCTGAAAACTCGTGCAAAATCGAGATCTTCAGTTAAAGCTTTTAAGCTAAGAAGCTCGAACAATACAGCTCTTTGTACAGAAGTAAATAACAGAGAGTTCTTGGAAAAAATACGTGTCTTTAAGTCATAAAATAAAAATACACACGGTCACCAGAGTTGACCACTGGCTTAAATAAACTTACTTATTACGTTAATAATATTACCGACCGTGTTATTAAGCCGCCTAAAGCTTTCTATCATGACTTAAAGACGGTAAAAGTCAACAGTGTTAAGACTTTAAATAAAAACATTGTTTTTCGATTTCAAATTAAATAAAAATAAAATAGCTTTGTCAACTAGAAAATTCTTTAAATAACTTACCAAATTTTATTAAAACAGTTCTATATTCATGATGGAAACTCAAGTTCAAAAATATTATACATCTACCAACTATTGTTTTAAATAAACTGGGTTTAGCAAGATATTAAAAAACAGGAAATTCTTTAATGCCATGGACGAAAGTATTAAAATTCTACTACATCGTCGTCAAAGAAAGAAAATGTGTTTGTATCTATAGGACCTCAAGGATCACTTAAAAATGTACAGTCTTATTAAGCTACCTAGCTTAATAAGACTGTACATTTTTAAGTTCTCTACTCTATTGCCTGTTCCAACGCAACTCCTTATGTTATGACAGTGTATATACTTATTATAGGTAGATAGACGTTTCACGTCACTAAGCATACTAAATGGACCGGCCTTAGAGTGTTAGGGTGACAAATATGCGCCTTGGGAATAACTAAAGCTTAACACAGTGAAGGTTTAGAGGGTATTTTGGGGACAGTTTGCTTTGCAAACATATTTTAGCCAACTACCATTTAAAAAACGTAAAGTGTTCATTCTATGAAACTTATTATGAAATATTAAAACTGTACGCTTCAGAGGTGCAATTCTTGAAGAAGTCGATTAAAGTATTTTAAAAAATTATTTAAGATATCACAACAATTCTGTAATAGCAAAAATAAGTTGTACTACTACTTTTGAGGTCATTTAAAATTAATTTATAGGACAAATATATAATGCATAACATTTTTAGTTACCATTATCAAAAAATAACTGAATGAAAATTACAATACTTTTTATGACTAAAGTCAATAAAAAAGTTATTTAAAATGGCTCACTGCTCACGTGTTATAAATGTTTTAAGTATAAATATCATTATTATAATATACTTACCTAACATTATTATGAAATAGAATCAAATATAAAATTCTATCAAATGTAATCTCCATACTTAAATATTAGCCACATCACCGCGACTGTTAAACTTAGCTTTAAAACTACGTCCCCAATTGAGCAACTTAAGTGACAACGACTTTCAAAGTATTCAAAGTAAGTTACAGACTGTATTGATTAATGTAAGTTATGCAAAGGCTTGTTAATTCGATTAAGAAACTAAGCGAAAATATTTGTTCAACTTTAGCCAACTTGATTTAAGAAATAAAGTTTCAATTTATTATTTTGGTAAAAAATATTCATGACTTTGAAATTTACTATTACAGTTTTAACGAAATGTGTTTACAGTAAAAAATAACTTTATAAGAAACCTAACTAGATGACGCTGTGCGGAATTTTCAAGGATATTTTTTTGCCCTCAATGTATCACTGCTGGACAAGGGTTCCTCTGAACTCGTTGAGTTGAGTAAATTCAAATTAGTTTTTTACTGACTCTACAGTTACAAGTTTAATAAAACAAAGAATTCAATAAATTTTTATAGTCAATACACTTTGCATTAGACAGTAGAGCGTCCATAAACTGTAAATAGACGATTCTTATTCGTGTTGCATCGTCTCTTTGTCATATCTAGATGCTGCTGTCAATACTTTTAAACCAGTTGGTTTCATATATTATTCTTAAGAATACCTAGCTTTACCTTCTACTATACTTACTACCACTTTAGTTAGGACGTAACATAGGTATGTAAAAGTAAAACTTCTACACTTTCTCCTATGTAACGTAAATATTCGACATAATATTATCTAATCAATACGTTGTTTATAGTTTTATGTACTGTGGTAACATACGAACCCTTGTAGTTTAGACTCAAAAAAGCCTTTTTATTACGGGCACCCTGAGACCCTGTTCAGACCCTGTTCACACGGCATTGTTTGCACGTTTTTTCACGTATTGATTGTACTGCAAAAAAACGTGTACTGCTTATACGTTTAAACGTATACGTCAAAAAATCGAATGAACTTTGACGTATTCGGTTTTTTCCTTCACTTTTCTGCGGCTATTCGTTTTTTACACGAATGATAATTTACCGTGTGAAGACCTGGGTGATTGTACGTTAAAAAACGAATACGTGAAAAAACGTGCAAACAATGCCGTGTGAACAGGGTCTTTCACACGGCATTGTTTGCACGTTTTTTCACGTATTGATTGTACTGCAAAAAAACGTGTACTGCTTATACGTTTAAACGTATACGTCAAAAAATCGAATGAACTTTGACGTATTCGGTTTTTTCCTTCACTTTTCTGCGGCTATTCGTTTTTTACACGAATGATAATTTACCGTGTGAAGACCTGGGTGATTGTACGTTAAAAAACGAATACGTGAAAAAACGTGCAAACAATGCCGTGTGAACAGGGTCTGATTGATTTACTTTTATATTTATTAAGAGAAACGCTTGTAAAGGTTTGTATAAAAGTTAATAAGTCGGTTTTAATTTTAATGAAATACTTACTTATATTTCATTCAGGTCTGATTATAACTTTGGGCATGTGGCATAGCAATAACAAAACAATTAATCTATCTTACAAGTAACAGCCAGCAATTGTACAAAAAACCAGAGTACTTACACTTGGGCAGTAGCATAGATACCTATCGGAATAATTCTTTGATATCGCCGCACCGGGACAACTTGCCAGGCAGTTTGCTTATTGTATTTTTATTATCGTGGTACTTCAAACAAAGAGCGGAGAAGTAAATGAGATCATTTCATCATAAATATTTAGATATAACTTACTTAAACGATCTTACGTCAAAAAAGTATTAAAATACACATCTAAAAAATATCAAACTAAAATGAAATCAAATTGTCAATCATCCATAAAATCAGGTGGTAACTTCAATTCAATTTGCTAAACCAAATTCTTATGAATTTAGCTCCGCACCGCGTTACAAATCCATCGAGCCGAGAGACTCACAACGAATATTCGCAAGCCTATTTTATATGAAGTCGTAAATTCGAACAAACGACGCGAAGTCCAATTTTCTTCGCTTATTTGTCGCCTGTAACTGGTGGGCTATACGTGAGGCACGAGCTTATTAACACATGACGAGTGAATGTTCGAATTTGAAAGGAAATTATGTGAGCAACGACTTTTCATATTGGAACTCTGATGAAAGCGGTAAAATTATCCAATTGTGTGCTAACCACAACATGCGAGATGATTTTCTTCTTTGCAATGCTGGTTTATTCCATAATTTTTGAGTAAATTTCTGTATTTTGCTGAATAATTTTAATCGACAATTTATCAAAATCAGTAGTAGGTACACACGGTGAACAGATTATCGGGAAACTCTGTGTTATAAAATTGATTAGTAGATTTTGAAAATGAACAGCGGTCGAGAAACCGTCTGATAATTTCGCAATTTTCAATTCCAATTTAAAAAAAACTTATTACAACGTCATTACAGTAACAAAGCCATCGTTTACTTTGGAAATATAAGAGTGGCTAGCGAAGTAATGTTTTGCGACCACGTTTTCCAATAAATTGTGCCGTGTCATAAAGCGCGAGTCACGTACCCACTCTGAAGGTTCCGTACGTCTTTATTATACCACCTACCTATAATAATGTAAGGTACGGGAGTGTGAACGATTTCTTTATTCTGAGGTAGGTATAGTAATTTGACATAAAATTTTGGTCGTTTTAAACCTATTTAAAAGTTAACAATCTAGTGTTTTGAATAAAAATACCTTATACGAGTAGGTATAGGTATTATATTAAATATTTTTAAGTTGCATAAATGTTGAAGTATTTTAATAAAAACATGTCATTTAAAAACAGTAAACCATGCGCATAAAAAACACAATCAAACAATGCTAAGTGAGCTTACATCATCATCATGAGTGACTTTTGGTCAAGGTTGGTCGATAATGGTTATCTATAGTTTAATAGTAAACTAGGTTTTGAAAAATGAGTATTCTACCGCCAAATAATGATTGAATTGCGACCTAAAAATGAGCCTCAGCCTAAATTACAAAGCGGCGCGCACACCCACGCGTGTCATTCATAATTTTCTAAAAAAGTCACCACGTTTGTCCATAAACCGGATCGCACCCTTACAAGGATTTCCACTTTGGAACTCGTAAATGCGTCTTTTGTTAACATGCCTAACGTGCCGGATAGGTTTAAATATGCTATCGTATACGTGTGTACTTTACTTACTAATATAGAAAAGTTTGTTGGTTTGACAGCGTAGCAAAGTGCTACGCTGCTGCTACAAAATAATCGTAGCAGTATTAATAGAAATGTTAATTGTATTCTAGCTACTTTGAACTATAAAAAAATTCTTAGCAAGTAACAAGTTAGCATTTTATGTCACGAAGTGAAGTCAGCACAAAATAATATTATTCTCTTTCACTTTCATCCCAGATCTGAGATTCAAATGAGACTTCCACAAATTAATTAAAAAGTTATCATTAGGACACATCTTGAAACTTTTTGCCGCGTTCGCTTCGCTCGCTCATATAAAGCCATTTATCTAATGTTTGCTCAAAGTAGCGAGATCATCTTACTGTCATTTGAGAAGCTATTACCATTACAAAGACGCCACAACCTACGTTTCTACACATTATGTAAAAATTTATAGAGTGATAAATACAAGATGTAAGAAAGTTATCATCATCATCATCAGCCATTTTTAACCCACGAATATTTTATTTGTGATGTCCTAGTAGGAACCAGCCCTAATTAAGATTTATGAAGATCAAGTGAGGGTAGTTGGATAAACGCCTCCGCTTTGTTGTGGGTACCTTTAACAATTTAGTCTAACCGTGACCACGGCTAGTGCAATCCGGTTGGAACGTGTTTGCGATAAATGTCCGTTTACATTTTTCTAGATTACATGTTAAGATTATAATCATCTGAATGAATAAGAAATAGTAATTAAATATGGTTCAGTTGTTAGATATGTGATATAGATATTGTATTATATAGAAAATGTATATCAGAAAGCTCACCATTTCTAACTTGACTTGGTTTTTTTTAAATTAAAGTATAAATCTTTTTTTTATAACGCCCTCTGTGACGCAGTGGGTGAGTACCCGCCCGCCGCGAGTCGCATAAGACATAGACATTCTATGTTCTGTATGCTATGTATAAAAACAGGAACTAAAAACAACATCCTCCGAAACACAGGTCTGTGTGTATAGACACAATCTATGACCTAAGGATATTAATTTATTATTACGTTAATTTATAGCCTAAGGATTATTTATTATTACGTTAATTTCCCATGAGTATTTATATTACACCCAGCATCAAATCTTGCCCATTAGAACGCTTTTAATCTAATGGCGAACCCCTGTTTTTAGTCATAACTTTATGTTTAGCCTATAAACTGAGATGTTACGATGCAGGGGCGACTGAGTTTATGATGCAAGGAACCTGATATAATGATATTTACGCTTGCCACCCCTCTAATACCTCAAACAAAAAGATTATATTGATTTTGGTAAAGTGATGTGGATCCCAGTATTACTGCATTATTCTTTATTGTGCACAAAAAAATATATTTTTAGGAAAGGGACAAATGGCATACATGCCTCATTTAGGTTAAGCTCACCTTTGTACTGTACAAAGGTGAGCTTAACCCTAAATGAGTTAGCTTCCAGCAAACCTTTAAGGATAGGGAAAGCTGATTAACAAAATAATGAGAGCATTTAGGTTTTAATTTTTTTAAGGCTATATAAAAAAAAAATGTGCTGATAGAATTTCTACTATTACTATTTCGAAAATAATAGTAAATGTAAACTATCAAAAGGTAAGGTAAATATTCAATTCAGACTTTATCGGGAAAATTTGAGTCTGAAAGTCAAATTAATGCAAAAACTAAGATCTAAGGCTCAATTGAAACGACGCAAAATAAACTGAAAATCTCAGCTCAAAGTGAACACCAAGTTCCACTTGCAATAATCTCTGGTTACTTTTTGGTTTAGTTAGTTGTTGGAAGAGTGAAATCCCAGACAAAAATAATATAAGTAAAATGAAGAAGTTCCTAAAATATACTTTAAAAAAATACACGGTTTCAGACTTTCAAAAATGTTATTAATGAAGAATAGACGACAAATTATTATTTAATTGCACAATAGTATGTTTCCCAAAATGATAATAAAACAATGAATAATTATAATATTTTTGTTTTATTAAGTACTTTAGATGTAGTTGTTAGAACATGCTAAAGGTGTTCACTCATTAATAAGTTTTAGCATCGAAAATGTATAATATCTTCCACGTTTTCATATCGAGCTGCCGCGTTAGTTCTAAGCTTTACGAGCGCTCAAATGAGGTCGGTGTTTTGGCATTAGCATCAGTTATATATAACCCCGAACACAAAAAACGCTAATAACAGTAAGCGGTGCTTATCTTTTGGTATAACAAGGGGTGCCTCACTTCGAACATTGAAATCACTCCTATTTTTTTCGGGCTATTTTTTATAAATAGATTAGCCTCTGTATAAATAGAATCATTCTCGCTACGCATATTTCTCGCACAGCTACATAGCTAAGTATTGGTCACATAGTTTCGTAGCGCAGCTTTCACATCTTTGTAGCAGAGCTGCATAGCACATCTCTAGTGGAAAGGCACCCTTAACGTCTCTGTGCTGTTACTTAGTGCACATCAATAGCATAAACACTGTCAAGATAATTTTGAACCCTGAATAAATTTTATCGAAAATGCAAATAACTTGTGCTAAGATTAAGAACTTTGAGTTGTCGGTACTAAAATTTGGAAGTTGTGTCATTATGCTTTTGGAAGCATTTAGTATTTAGTGATGCACTTTCACAAGGATAATATTAAAATTTATGTATCAGGTTTTTGACTGTAAAATTAATCAAATATATTCATGATGTACACCCCAGGTGCGTTACATAAATTATTTCAAAACTTTTTAAGTAAGTATTTTTTAATCATTTGAAATGTCTTAAAGGTAGTGAGAGGTATGTCCAATGTCCATGTTCAAATACTAATGGCACATACGTAGATTTACTACAGAACCGATTGAGATGGAATATACCTAAAGACCTTTAATAAGACATAGACTACTTTTAATCCCGATATTCACGCAGAAATTTACGTGGGTAAAACCGCGGGGCGCAGCTAGTAACTGTCTATTCCACTCGACCAATACGGCTCTCTTATTGATGTATCAAGCGGTCTGAAATCAGAGACGGTGGTCGCTCCGAGATCTAATCAGTCGGAGATTGATGCCTGACATTAGCAGGATAGAGGATCCAGTGTTCGCACCAGAAGGGCTTAACCATGCCTATACATGGTGTAGGGAGTTGTTTTATAACAGGCAATAGAGTCCACCTAGCTTATAAGACTGTAAGATTTTGAGCGATCCTTGAGGTCCCACGAAATAAACATATTTTTCTTTCTTTCATAAAACCGTAATAGCTGAGTAGGTTAGTGCCTTGATTACCGAAAGTCGTGGGTTTGAATCACGTCGTGAATCAATGGGCTTTTCCTTTGATTTTTTAATGTTAGCTTTAAATTGTGAAGAAAAACATCGTGTGGAAACTAATTAGCTTTCTTGTTGCTTCGATGTACTTAAAGATAAAAAGGATGTAAGAAGCAATGGGACTCAATAATTAAAAAAACACTAATTGTGGGTTCTAGTTCAAGAACAAACAAGTCAAGATTACGATTTGTTTCGTAAGAACTAAGATCTACTTTTAGTTTCCCCCACTCTTCCCTGAAGCCGCTACTGTTGTCAGGATAGATAACTGATTGTCTCAACGGATTGGCTTTTTGGGCTGTCTAATGGACTTTGGGATCGTATAATTAAAGAACGGATCAAGAATTCCAATCGAGATTGAGATATCGACGCTGTAATTTATTCGATTTTTGAACTACCGTGTGGCCTTTTTGTCACAGACCCAAAATAAGTATAACGACGTGAGTAAATTTGAGCGGAAGATAGTCTACATGCAAGATCAGCTGCTCGATTCTTGACGACATTTAAAATATGACGCGGTAAGAGATTGCACGTTATCAAGCTTTTGTTTTCTGAAATCCATAGAATTTTTCAAAATAACCACGTCGTGACGTGTCGCGTTAAGACGGTTATTTGGAGAATAAAGCGGCAGGGGGCTTACCAAGACGTACCTACGTGGTAAATTAGAAAACTGTCCAAACTTTGCATCAGCGCCTTAGCTTACGTCAAAAGCAGTTTATAATAATAGGACCTAAACTGAATCGCTTTTAATGGTCATAGTAAGCCTACTGTTATCGCTTGCTCAGCTTATTTGAAAAATGCATGTGAGTGCAAGTGTACTTAAATATATAATTATCTTTATATACATTAATATAGATCAATGGAGAAAATAAAAGGACCTAAATTTGCTTTTTGATCGAATCACAAAGCTGTGGTTTGTATGCTCTGCCTTAGTTATAGTTTTATTAGACAGTAAACTTTATACCTCCAAGCTTTAAGAAAAACCCTTTCATCATGGTTTATCGCTGAAAATGACATCAATATCGGTTCAATAATTTCCGGTACACCAACTTTATGTTGGCGGGATGTTTTTCACCTTGTCAATTTCCTCTTTGAAGTAAATCGTCTTTGGTTTTTTGAGGTGACCGTTTTTGATAAGCTTATGTTTTTTTTTAGATTGTAGGATATTATTACAAAGTTATAAGTTACAAAGTTATAAGTTATAATAATAATTATAATAATTATAATTATAATTGATTTCTGTGTGGAATGTCCAAGGATAATTTTTAAGTTAGAAAATTTATTAAAGTTATGTCAATCAATCACATGAATATACCCGTTTTTGAAATGATATTTATTTGTCGTCTAATAAAACTGCTAATTAAAAAGTTATTATTACCCAGTACGGCCTCAGCTTAATTTCCACTGGCTACAACTAATTATAATGTTATGAAAAGAATATTTAACCTTTGGAGTCCATATTTCGTTACCACGTCTTAATTATAGCGAGGGTTCTTCAAAAGTCCAAAAATATGGGCTTAAAACTGCTGACCTTTTAAAAGGATACAAGTACCTTTAATTAAGAGTAGGGTGCGAATAAAGTTTCTCGGCCTCTCTAATTTAGTGTTAATTTTAATAATTAATTTCTATAACCCTAAATTGTACTGCAAAGTAATTTACTTTATTTAAAAAAATTAATAAAATCTTATCAGTACTCAAACATTATTAAAAAACCGCCCAACCAGTTAACCTACTTTTGTGACATATTTTGTTCTGTCACATTTATGCTAATTTAATCAAAACACATGTAAGTCCACGCGACTCCGTTTCGAACCACAACTTAAAGGGATGTGCATAATTAACCATGTGGAACGCGATTAGGTCGAGCCCAGCAAGTGGGGCGTACAGGGTGTCCCTTTAAAGGTCGGATTGTTTGAAACTCGTTGGCGTTATTTGAGGGCAGTTTTTGGTTTTATTTAACTACTAGCTGCGCCCCGCGGTTTCACCCGCGTAAGTCCCGTTCCCGCGGGAATATCGGGATAAAAAGTATCCTATGTCACTCTGCATCCCTTCAACTATCACCACACAAAAAATCATGTCAATCCGTAGCCCCGTTTTGCCGTGAAAGACGGACAAACAAACAGACACACACACACACACTTTCGCTTTTATTATATTAGTATATACATTTATTAGTATGGAAGTATGGATTTCCTCGTAGGGGACCTTTCTCGATGATAGCGCTGGAGGCTGGTTTAAAAGTCACGTTGACAGTCGATTATCATTATGGTCGTCCATATTTGATATAACTTCTAGGAAGAGTTTAAGATTAATATTTTATGTATAACTTCTAAGAAGAGTTCAAGATCAAGGTAAATGCCCTATTGGTGCGTTGCGCTGTATTGGTTTACATTTATTTTAGTAACATGCCACATCAATGGGACCTCTCCCTAACGCGTAGGTATCTGCGCACGCGTTTTATTTACATTCGGCAGCCAATGTAGTCAGCTAGGTGTAAACGTAAGCCTAAATTGTACTGTGAATTATTTTTAGCATTTTTTGTCGTTAGTTAAATAACGTTCACCGTATTTTAGAAAACGAGGGCTTAAGTACATACAGGATATCCTTTTAAAGTAAAGTCGTTTCACCGTGAACAAAAAACATTTCCCAGCGAAGCCTATTTTAATGGCGGTTATTTTGTGCTAATTCATGCATGTTTTAGAGGAAATTGAGTTTATTTAGCATACTCTAATTTACACTGAATACTCTAATTATCTAAAGATATTTTAATTAAATCAGCTAAGATTAAGTAAACGTCTCGGTGTATAAGTCGTGATCATTATGTTACTCTTGAAGATTGAACTGATCATATTAAATGTGAACATGAACAATGATCATCATAATAAATAGTAAGAAATAGAATTCTGAATGATCTTTCGATTCGAAAAGGAATTGCGTGGCAGCCATTTAATTTTTAGCTCTTACCTTAAATGGAAAATTGTCTACCTGATTCTTACTGTAGTAATTACATGACTTACAAAAGTTGATTTTAAATTCCTCTTTGTTTTCTATCTTTCAAAGGCGTGAGTAGATGTACATTCTAAGTCTGTTATTCAACAATTCACACTAAGATTACTTTACGAGTGTCGTAAAAGAGATTAGGGAATGAACGTATTTTATGCAACAAATAAATAAAGGACGCATTCCAACGCTTAGATTAAAATCGTAAAACGTACAGACAGTTAATAGTATTGTTACTTTCTTGTATGGCTAGTGAATTTCGAAAACAGCGGGTTTAGTTTCATATAGGTACGACAAATTTCTTGACAATTTCAAGAGACTGGTTTTTAACTATCTTAAAAATTACGAGAGGTTGCTGGTTGAAGAGGAAACGGGAATTTATTTAATTTAGAGCTGAAAGTACAAGCTAGATCTCTTGAGATAAGACCATTTCAATGAGTAAAAAATAACAAAAAAATAATCCTTCGATGACATCCGTAAGGCAGCAGGTTGCACGTGGCTAAGGCTGGCGCAGGATCGAGGCGAATGGTCGAGTCGCGAAGGGAGGCCTATGCCCAGCAGAGGGCTGATAAAAAGGGCTGATGATGATGATGAAATCATGATCAGGGTTTGAACAGAACTTTAGATAGAAAATAAAATCAACGCAACCGATCAATGACAATGGCTTGTAATAAGATTTGAAACCAAAAAATAAAAAGTTAACTCATGTTCTAGACCACACTTAAGTTTTTACTTTCCACACATAAAATTTTCAATTGGAAACACAACAGCCAATAACAAAAGAGGTCATAAAACAAATTCGTTTTATTAAAAGCGTAAAAGTCCAATAAACCAAAACGTGGATGAAGTAGTAAAGACGATCTGCTCTGTATATTAAGAGGCCTACACAGTTTAATCAACGGAAAAAATGCTTAATTAAATCCTGGAGGAAGACTAGGGTTGTCAGTGAGATTATATAGTAGATTTTTCGAAAAAAACAACTCATGCCTTTACATCTTTAACTAGATGACTAAAGCAGCATCAGGAGGCTATTCTTTGCTTACACTTAACGGGACACCAGTGCCTTGGACATTAATGAGATGGAATAGGCCCGCCCAGCACCTAAACCATCCTCTCAGGTTAGCCGGCACATATATACACATATACACAGGAAAGACAATAGTAGGAATTAGGAAGGATCTAAATACCGACAATGTGTCGATTCTTCCGGAAAATCTTCATCTAATTTTGAGTATGGTTACTGACGCGTCTCACAATTGTGTTAATATTATGTCTAGTACAACTCACGATAGTTTTAAAAGTGAAATTCCTATACGAGTTTCATAATTTTGACTAATTATTTAAAAAAAATTATAAGTAGCATCATGTGGTTAAAACATCAGTTTTTATGATAGCCCTGAGGCAAGAAGTTATTCTTTATTTAGCCCAAACCGGAGATTCTTCTTCTTAAATCTTGCCTCAGCTATACTTAGAGCTACATAAACAAGCTGAATTTATATTTTTCATTAAAAATACTAGTATGCTAAAATTAATCCAACGGAAAATATTTATGAAAAATATCTTACTTTTGTTAAAACAAAGATAGACAGATAGACAAAATTCCTACTTTATTGCATACCTATAAATAGGTATAACAAATTAAGTAATAAATGTGTTGTTTTTATCTCTCACTGCTAGGTAAAAATCTACAAAAGCTTGAAAATTACGCAAGAAAACCTTTAAGATTTGATTAACTCCTTCAAGTTTGCTAAAATATTGTCAGATAAGTTTTTTGTTTTATCAAAATGTAAAAAACTTTCTCCTTGATTATTTGCCTCTGAAATGAGTAAACATTTTTGGGAATTTCTATGAGATAACTCGTTTGTTCGAGTTTCAAATTTTGTTCACAAACGGACATTGTTTAGATGAATGAATGTAGATCCCAATTTTTCGGTTGACGAAGTAAAAAATATAAAATGAACGAATTTTCGCAATGTTTTCAATTACTGATTGTTGGGGAAAACACAGGTAGAGTAGAGATAAAAGATTTAACAATAAATTTCATGATACCAACAATAAATGCTCAATGTATAGAACTTTTAGAGTAATAGGTATAAAGTCTCATTTACAAGTTGCAAGTAACTTGCCTGTTGCATACATTACATTAAATTGACATAATGTCATCATGACTTGCATGGTTTAAGCATTTATTATGAATGTATTTTCTGTTCACCGATTATTTCGTCAATAATAGACTGATTTTGAAATATTTTTTGTAAGGATATACTCTCGAGGCTCCATAGTAATTTTGAGGATCTGGTGAGGAACGGACGGATCAAGTTGCTTAGAAAAATTACTCACTTAACTTTATATTTTCCTCTTTTGAATATTTTTTGGTTCTTCTGCAGTCATAAAACGGCCACCGTTTTCAAAGAAAAAATAACTTAGGAAGCTCATTATCACAAAACTGAAACTTTGTGCATTCAATAAAGCGATCTAAAATTCAGGGAAGTTTCCATAACTTTTGTAATTAATAAGAGAGGCACGCAACCGGGTAAACTATTTGATCCGTCCGAAGTAGGCTCTCTCGGAAACTGCTACTAGTTGCCGCGTCAAGTTTCCAAGTCTATTTAATACACATTTTTTGTAATAAAAATGTGCATTTTTATTTAGAAAACTAGCTGCGCCCCAGGGTTTCACCCGCGTAAGTCCCGTTCCCGCGGATAAAAAAAAGCCTATGTCACTCTCCATCCCTTCAATTATTTATCACCACACAAAAAATCATGGTCAATCCGTCTCCCCGTTTTGCCCACACTCACACACACTTTCCCGTTTATTATATTAGTATGGATGGATATGGATGGATGGATATGGATGTATGTATATTTTTACTTTTTTAACTTTAACCCTTCTGTGATATGGATATAAAATCACACTAAACTCGTTTTGTGATCGAATGAAAAGTAATTCACGACTTTTAGCGTACTGACCTACATACCGACTTTGTAGTTTTACATCGTGTGGTAAGCGGTGCAATAAATGAAGTTTAATTATTTGCATTGTGGCAGAAGCCACAGACTATAAAAATGCACTTCTGTGGATGAACGAATTTCATTGCTACAGTGAGTTGTAAAGGGAACAAAGATTATCTACACAGATGGTTAAATCTACTGAAATTTTTCATGTCGTCTACGACATGCCAGCTGCCAAACCAGCTACTTTTTTCTGTGACCGTTTTTTCGCTATTTTCACATCCATAACACAGTTAGACATTGTCTCAGAGTTAAAACGATTGAGTCCATAAAGATGTCTAAGAGGTACAATATCCAAATTCATAATTTTCTACCATAATAAGATTTCTGAGGGGGTAGTAGGTACAATATCCAAATTCATAAATTTCTGACTACATTTTTGCAACTCGTGTAAAAAGGGCTTAACAGTTACTGTATTACAGTTACAAGCAATTTTGCTTTCAAGCACGTTTAAGCTTAGTTCCCCAAAAGGTCAAACGCGTCCGCTTTGGGCGCAGTATTAACGAGTAATGAAAAATAATGTTACAGGAAGCATAGTTGTAAAATGCAATAAATTGTTTTCGGTTTGTGGCGCAAGGCACAGGGGGTCTACTCTGAACAGCGATGAACTAAATTTCGGCATCAAATCGCAGATCAGCTTAAGTTGTTGGAAACTGAATTTGGAAGATTAACCAACATAAGCTGACCTGCGGAAATTGGCACGATGCATCTTAAAGCTACCTCTTGAATCCCTCTATCTATTAGAAAAACCGCATCAGAATCCGTTGCGTAGTTTTAAAGATTTAATTATAAGATTATAGGGACAGAGAAAGATATCTACATATTCCAAAGTCGGTTTTATAGGTATGTAGTGATATGTTTTCCAAGCCGCGATAGTTTAAAAATTGTTTTGATACACCAAGACTCTAGCGTTTCCCTCACACCACACCACATAGGGGCCCTCCACGGCAATATGACGTCGTAAACTACGGATGCTAAGCTCCGCCGTGCTCTATTATTGCCCCTGTAAAAACTACAGCTCGTGGATACAGACTACACTTTATGTAGTTTGTTAATGATGATGAACACAAACTGAGTTTTAGTATTGGTAGTTTACAAAACGTTCTGCTGAATATTGGGTGGTTGAGTTATACTTATTACTACGAGTGCTTTGGTATGATAAACGTAGACCACCCTGAGTTTTAGTATTGGTAGTTTACAAAACGTTCTGCTGAATATTGGGTGGTTGAGTTATACTTATTACTACGAGTAGTTACTAGTGCTTTGGTATGATAAACGTAGACGACTACTAATAAATACTTAACTCTTTTTTTGTTTTGTGTTTAGATAACTAGATTTGAAGTACCTAATGCTGCATGTTCAATTTTTCTTTATAACAATAAAGTGAAAAAGCAATAAGGAGTTTTCTCCTACCTATTGGAATATTTCCTCAGAGGCATCCTACGTTATAATGTCTTCATCTACCATAAATAATATCTTAAATCAAGCCTTAATAATTTACCTACCAATTACTATTTTTAAATGCTACCTGCCGTCTTCTCACTGGTGGGTTGAAAAACCCATCGCAGCCTTGTTTTACTCAGAGCAAATTACAATGTTTTATAAAATCTAAAGAGATATTTTTAAAACAAATTCTCTTCAAAAATATCCGGATCATGGTTATTTAACGAAGTATTCAGTTCCAATCAAAACAAAATTGGTTTACAAATAACAAGCTAAAACTCAAAATAAATTCAGCTTGATAACTATGCGATGATTTACTACAACGCACTAGCTCGAACCAGATATTTGCGGTTCGATGAAAGCGAATTCCAATTTGAGTTTCTGAATTTCCATATTTTCCTGTTTATTGATTAAAAGAATGTTTTCCATGAAAACATGCTAAAAATGCACATACCCATTACTCATGTCTGACTTGCAAAATTAATAAAATCCTTTTAATTATTTTTACGTGGTGTTTTACTAGGTTTTAGTAAAGTACACAAATTCAATTTTCTGCTTTGATTATTAAGACGAGGCTTTTTGATAGTATCAAAACTTATTCACTAGACCACTACCGAACGTTATTTTTTACAAAAAATTATAAAAATGTTCATTATAATTTATAAATTTTTATATTATCATATTAATCCTCTGCAGAGCAACCTCTCTTTCCAGCTCATTAAAAGAAAAAAAAACGATAATGATACCAGTACTTTAAAGTTTCCTCAACATTATCCACTAACTTCTGTGTATACATTTCAGTAAATGAAAGTAACTTGTAACAATATTAAAAGTTTGTTTCGTTTGTTGAAATTCGATAAAATTGAGCAGAGCTGTCTCTCCGGACATACAAACTTGTGAGTTATTTTCACCCTTACCCCCTATAGGGGGTGTTTGGGGGTATTTGGGGGTATTTGGGGGTGTTTGGGGGTGGGGTTGCCCCTACGTTATCGGCACCGGAAACTTTTGTTTTACGAACAATTAAGTGTAACGTTAACCGCCCAAGTTCCTTCAGTTGGGGGCACACTGGGTATTGGAGATGATAATTTGATTATGTCAATTTTATTATAGAGTGATAGGTAAACTACTTCATTAGTAACCCCAAAATAAAATAATTAAGTTTATTATTTAAAAAATATTATTAAAACATTTTGTTGTGTGATGTCATGAACGAATTAGTCACTTTTATTTGTAATTATCAAAAAGCAATTAGCGACAGGTGATTTTTCTCAGGCAGCCCTTCTTAAACTACGTTTCTAAAAAGAGATAAAATTTCAAAATAAATACCAAGGGCTTACCATTTTTCGAGTTTAACTCTACGAATATTCACAAGCAGGTAAATACTAGACCGCATGTCAAAACAATGGTATCTGTGAAACTAATCTGCCAAAAAATATCTATTAGCTTCAATCTCATTGTACACCGAGCCTTAAAAACGACACAGAATTTAGGGGTGGTTGTGTTACACGATACTTTGCATTGATAACATTGTTCAACAATTTACAGATTTTATGATGCCTTTATTGTACGTGTAAACGCGCCTTAAGCGTGGCTTGCTCGCGTGCAAGGGCCCTATTATGAGCTTGAGGTGCTAAGTGCGTTGATTAATGAACCATAGCTTGTGATAAATACTTCTCATTTTTCCTTCAGCTTTTGTTTTGTTAGATATAATGAATTCAATGTTTAGAATTTCATGGCATTCAATAGGTTTTGAAGTCTAAAAAGAGCCTGAAGAATTTAGTGCAGTTAGAAAATTACTTAGGACTAAGTCCTTGAACCAAGAAATATTAAAAAAGCCCCTTTTTCTTGTAAATAAAAAAATTACAATATTTTAAGCGCAAAAGTTTCAATGGATGTTGGTCTGTTACTGTTTTACGCAAAAACTACTGATTTGGCTGAAACTTAAAATATAAATATAACGACTTGGAATAACACAAAAGCTACTTTTTATCCAGATGTACCATGCTAAGGCGCAGGATATACAATATTTCATAACGTTATCTTTCAGTTACATAAAATACTTCTAAAAAGAATAAAAGGATCTTCATAATTGTATTTACTAAATTGAATACTCGAAGAAAATTTACTCAAATTTTATTTACAAAAATGTGGCTTTCATATAACGTAGACTTCTTGAATTCCAATCAGTATCTTAAGCTGCAGTGAAACTGTAAATGAAGTCTTTTATTCAATTATCTAAATAAGCTATACTTCATTTCTTGAAGCGAACTAATAGGAACAAAAATAAACGCACGTGATTGGTCGTCGAAATTCATTGGATTGGCTAGATTTGACAATTGACAATTGATTTGACAATCTAGCGAATCACGAGAAATACAATTATTTTCGACGACCAATCACGTGCGTTTATTTTTGTTCTTATTAGCTCGATTCAAGAAATGAAGTTATGGTGACTCTATTGCCTGTTCCAACGCAACTCCCTACAACAGGGAAAGAATCAAGCAAATCACGAATTTGTCGCTCATAAAACACACCCTTCTTCCTTAAACATATCAAAATCATAGCTATATACAAGTAGATAGACTTCTGAACCTAAAAGATTAGAAAACAAAATGGCGGTCGGTTTGATCTTCTGAAAAGAAACCGCTTTTACGATTATTTATGTGTAGCTGCGTTTTAGAAAACTCAAATATTTATGTGCAGATCTAAACGTTTCCTTCTCGGAAATTGTTTTCATCTGAGCCTGAATCCTTAGAAAAAATATAAAATAGCTTTGAAAATATTCTTTTCAAGGTAAAGATTGTTCAGCTCAACCAATAATCGATTGTAAGGGTTTTTGATGCTTTGATTGTGGTACTTATAACGGTAGCGGTTACTTTTATTTAATGTGAGCTGTGATTGAAAATGTATGTTATTTTTACTCTAAAATGAATGGGTGACCCTAAGTAATATTATTCTGAGAACAACCAGCTGAGTGCTTCTGGCTTTAGAGGGCGCGTTAAATAGTTGACGTTTAGCCATGACAGAGGCCTTTCGGAGGCCTAAAATTTCTTCACTAGAGTTGGTCACTTGCTCATACGTAGGTTATTATTCAATGTTTTTCTTTCAATATCATAATAACATTTAAAATAAAATCAATGGACGTTTTTAAATGTAGCCTATTTATTAGTTTGCCTGTAACTTTCAACGCAATAAAAACTTGATTTTAATCCAATAACGTGCCAAAACCCTTCAAATTAGAATTTAACATTACTAATAATGTGTTTACTGGAATATTTTTCGTAATCCGATTAGCAGTTAACGCTAATTTTAACGCTAATTTTGTTTTCAAAAAGTATTTGCTTTTGTTTTCGATGGTAAGTAACATAAATATTTGCCAAAGGGTTTGTGGTAAAAGCGTGTCTCTTAAATCATCATTGGGTTGGAAAACAAATCTATCGCTGGTATTTGCTTTGC
This sequence comes from Xanthorhoe spadicearia, assembly GCA_947086425.1. NCBI lineage: Eukaryota > Metazoa > Arthropoda > Insecta > Lepidoptera > Geometridae > Xanthorhoe > Xanthorhoe spadicearia. The sequence continues at coordinate 8,805,831 of OX352202.1, read as the reverse complement.
TACAAAGTGAATTCGTAGGATTGCCAACAAGATAGACCAGGAGATCGATTCTTGAACACATTTAAAACATGACGCGGTAAGAGATTGCACGTTATCTAGCTTTTGTTTTCTTAAATCCATAGAATTTTCAAAATAAGAACGCCGAGACGTGCCGCGTTAAGACATGGTTATTTGGAGAATAAGGCGGCTGGTCCTGTCACAGTTACGTGCTAGGAATTATTTTTTCAATCTTCTCTACAAACAAACAAACTAACCTCTTTATAATATTAGTAGGTAGGTATAGATTTCACGGGCTACCAGTTCGCAACAATCTTAAATTTCTTAAATTTCTCTATTAATGTGTGAAGTTTCATAATAATTATTTGGCTATATAATAATGAACTTTTTAAATAAAAAGTTAATTGTAAATTTATAGATATAATTATGCGTACTTACTTAGTTACGTTCGATAAAGCAGCAACAATAATAAGCACGAAATAAAAATATAACAAGCGGATACCTTCATATTTTTCCATAAAACTGAACAGCGCAGCAATTAAAAATGAATCTAAATAAAAAGTCTCCTTTCTCGACACGAATCAAATATCAGCCGACAGTTACGCTCCGAGGAAATTAAAGATTCTATCCTGGAAGTATTTCTCACTCTTTATCAGATATCCGTTTGAAATAAGCCTTATTTTCTATTCTATAAACTGTGTTTTGGTATGAACAAAAACTTTAAGGTTAAAGTTATTTTCATATAGATTTAGCAATCAGGATGGTAGATGGTACTGAGATTTTAATGTTTTCACATGAAAGAGTAGCAAACGTCGGAGCGGTAATATTTATCCATACATCCAAACAAAACATTTGTATAATATTAGTTGGTAGTATTAATGTCAGATGACGAATTGTATAATTAACTACATAGCTTGTTACTCGCTTCCAGCTAGGATGTACGTACGTATAATATTCAATTCAATTCAATTCAATTCTTTCGATAATAATAATATGTGTACGTAATCCATGCACACCAAATTGAGCTCTCATTCAGTGAATTTAAACGTCAAGATTGCTCAACATGTCTCCTAAATCATTCTCAAGTTCTGTCATGAAAGTAGATCTATGTAAACACTATTATTTATTCTGTACGACAGCGTAATCCTGTACTAATAGTAAGCCAGAAAATTGCAAATTAAAGGCATGCTACTTGACGCAACTTCCGACTCTATCTTACTGAAGTTAAAGTGGAATTTTCAAATGTGTTATGTAACCTGCGAGATAAAAAAGCTGATATTCCGATGGTTCGAGATAGGTTCAATTAATTAGAGATGCCTACTCGATAGCTTTATCGAGAGGTTCGTTAGAGAAACAAGGAAAGGAAATAAGTCCTCCCGTTAACGTTTTGATTCCAAACAATATCTGAGTAGTTTCTACATGCCTTTTCACGTACGATTCGTATGAACTCCATTGATATTGATATTCGAGTATTATAGGTCCGTATATATACGAAGACTTGCACTAAACTACCTATCTTTTTAGACAGATCAATTCTGTTTGACCATTTAACTTTGAGTAGGTAAGTTTTCATTCATCAGATGTCTTATCCGAGAACTAAGCTAAATAATTTAATGTTGAAAACTAGATGACCTACCTATAAACTACTATGTTTTTTAACTCATAGGTAGGTTACATTATATTGTACATATAAAATACTCAGGCCTCCCAGAAACATTTATTTTAAAAAATAAATATAAATCTAGACTCTAGAGCCTAAACCAACGCTTAAGGCAGAAAATTTGTGATTTTTTTTATAAAAAATCGAACAGTTACTGAAGCTTTTTCATGCATTTGCAATAAAATTACTTTCCATTCATACCTCAGCCCATAAGCGAAGGCAGAAACGGGTTGTGATCAAGGATATCGCGACGGAAATTGGATCAGCAAATTAAGTTTCCCTTCAGCTTCCGCGAAGGGTTTTATAGGAATATTTATTAAAATGGAACTTTTGCTGACTCAGCTTAGACGCGTTCTAGCAATCATTGGAAAGTTAAGTTGACCAAGGTGTAATAGGCGGGTGGCCGCTAATGACATACACGCTTATGACAGGCTTAGTCCAGAAATACCCTGTGAAGATTCTCTTCAAATTTCTCTTTTGTCATTAGCCGCGTCCAGACCGGCCGAGCGCGGCCCGCGAGTCTGGCTCGCGAGCCAATAGTTTGGCCGGTGTGGACGGCGCTCAGGCTTCCTCGGGCGCACGTTGGCTCGCCCGAGCGCCGCTCGGCCCCGAGCCATGCGTTGTCGGTTTTTGCCGATGCTCAAAGGCGGCTCAGTCTGAGCTGCTCGCTCGGTGTAGACGTGGTTTTCCATCGCTACACGGAGAGAAACTGAATGCTCAAACCGGCTCACCTTGGCTCGCGAGCCCGGCTCGGAACTTTTTACAAATTAGTTCGGGTGCCACGGCTCGCGAGCAGGAAGTCTGAGCGCGGCTCGCGAGCGGCGCTCAGCCGGTCTGGACGCGGCTATTCAATTTTATTTTTGACATGAACAGTTGTTTTTTTAACCTATATAATAAATGGAAAAGTTTGCTTTTTTAGGCTTGCTTCTCTATACCCGCTTCCTTTTCTTTTCCTATATTATATATGCCATAATTACAATAGAAAAGCGGGGAAACTGGACTAAATAAAAATGAAAACGTTTTAGGTAGCTTTTACTCTAGTATTTTTACCAAAAAATATTAACTTATCTATAAGTAACTAAAAGTTACATAATAACTTAACTACACTATAGTTAAACTTAATTATCTCTAATCGGTTTATCCGTAACACAAGTAAAGTGAATAACAGTCGGAAGGAAAAAGGCTAACTTTTATTTCCTTAACTAAAGGTAAGTTATAAAGAGTAACCAATAGGCACCTTCAAACGCAAGAGTAATTCGCTTACTTACCAACCTAACTATTCACTTGCGAATCAATAAATACCACGATATTGCACCTTATTCTGTTAACATAAGATCTGTACAGAAATCTAAGAGATGTAGACAGTTTGCAACGAGTTAGTCCAAATGTTATAGAATTTCAGCGACGCGTATAAAACATATCTAGCTAAAAGTGGATTTTCGTTATTTCATGCACTTAACTTGGAGCTTTGCCAGGCGATTCCGAGCTGTATTGTTTATAAGTAACAATGTCGATTTGTAGAAATAGGTTACTGGGTAAGTTGGTAAGGAAGTAATTCTGATAACTTTAGTGAATGTAACAAGTCAATGTTATGTCTTTTCAGAAGTGACTTTGGGAAGCTTTACAGTCTGTTAGATTGTATTGTGGAAGTACTTACGGAATTGTTATAGGTAAAGTTTCAAACTCTAATTGAACCTGTATGTGCAATAATTATTTGAAAAGTTTTAAAATCACGAAAAGTCGGTTTAAGGAAAATCGATCACAATTTATTTGAGTATTGTAAAGATCGTATAGTAATGCTTTAAGCTTCACGTCCACACGGCAGGACATTGGCTTTCTTTATTAGATCTCCAGTTGCTTTGGTCGGAAGGGGCCTGCATCCTTTGTGAACCTGTGTCCTACATCTGATACGAAGATAACTACACTTACTGTCCTCTATTTTAGTAAGCGCAAAAAGAACGAATAAAACCACGTTAATCCGTAATTGCATTGGAATCAGACTATAGTTTTCTATCCAATCCTTCAGTCAAAATCTTTCAAGAATATCCGCTAACAAGTACCTAATCCCGCTAGCACGTAACTAGATGGAACCAGTTTGCGAGATCACCGTGGACGACGACAAATTGACTACATGCCACCTACAACCGATACATAGAGTAGTGAAGATTTAGAGACAAAATTGAAGTTATTTCTCTTAGCGTCAATTCACATCGAGATCGTCGAAGCGAAGCGAAGTTTCAGTGTCGTGATTTAAACTTTATGAGTATTACATTAACGGCCTGTTCCTATAACCAACTAACGGATGGCCGAAGGACTGTCGCTATAACAACGTTGTTAACTACCAAAAAGTTTCATACATTATGTTGTAATATAACTGCTATATTTTATGTTATCTCTACATTTACTCTACTCTATAATTGATTTCAATAGTGCAGGGTAGTTCGCGTTTATGTAACGGTGTCCAGGCAATTTGTGCTGCTTACACTACAAGCACATTAACATAATGTCGCACAGCGGCTAGATTAGTTTGCGACCTCCTTGGATAGAAAGTCAAATATAGCAATGTCCTTTAGATCTACCCCTGGCATAATTTTTTTACGCGCATAACGGTTATATTTGATTCGATTAAATTTGAAACAAGTTAGACAACCAGGATAAATAAACAAAAAAATTCCTTGGACATTCCACACAACGTCATTTAGTCCCAAGCTAAGCAATTTTGAAGCCAGATGACTGACTATCTTATACCTACCTAGATTTTTTTATTGTAAATACACACATTACATAGAAACATTCAGAAACGAGGATCTTTACGACTTGCATAGTCTATGAATTGTTTAAATGATGGAAGTCAAATATTGTTTCCAATTAAAAATGAATTCTAATTAATAATTACAAACCCCAGGTTTGCTGTAAGAAAACTCTTTCAGTGTTAAGCTCGCCTTTGTAGATTGCCTCAAAGTAGGTATTATGTTTTGATGTAAGTATATTATTATTTGTTCGTGTACAATAAAGAATTTAAAAATACAATTTATAGTATGTATGCATGCAAGATTCTTGCATCGTATAAAATAAATGAAACTTTCAATTAATTGAACTACCTGTTCTAGCTAAATCGGTTCTAAGTAAATAATTGTAAGGAAATTATTAATAATCTCAGTTGTATTATCAAGGAAGGAGGTAAGCCCCGTATTTACCAAGATCGTATTACGAAACTTCGAGAACATTCCTGTATCAATAGCTTGAGGCTTGAACACTGAGATTTCAGTTGCATAGACTGTTTCTGTATTAAATTCAGAATAGCTGAATCTTTTGTTTGACCTTGGGCATTGTAAATAACGAACAGCATAATAATTTATGTAAAGGTGAACATCTGTTTCAACTTTACAGTGCACTCTAAAGATTTATCATGTTCCTTGAACTCTGCTTATTGTTTTCAGAATAGTATTGTTATAATATAAAACCAAGCAGTCAAAACTTAGCGGTTAATGCTATAGACAAATCTAGACTAATATTATAAAGAGGTAAAATTTGTTTGTTTGTTGGTTTGTTTGATTGACGGAGGTAATCTCCGAAACTACTCAACCGATCTCGAAAATTCACCGATGTGTAGAATGGACTGTCGGGATGGTTATAGGCTACATTTAATTTTTGTCCCGGTAGTTTCAATAGTACACCTGTGTAAAGCCGTCCTCTTAGTATACAAAACTCAACCTTTTTTTTTTCAACAAGTCATCCTAAGTTGGTATGTAATCACCGTGCTCATTCAGTCGCCGCTACAGGCAATCTAGCATGATGGAATTTATAATCAGCAACGACATGACATTTTCCTTTATTGCCAAGCTTGATGCTCCATGCATTTTAAAGTCGAATGCTCTTTTGAATATTTCAATGGGTATATTAGTCAGTCTTTATAGTTTTGGGAGTAAGGACTCGCGATCACAATTCATACTTTTAAACTTAAAACAGGATTTTATCGCGTAAGTACCTTTTTTATATCAGTTCGCCCGAGACCACGATTGTTGCAACACAATCGAAACGTCGGGAAATAATATAAAAAACGAGAAACTGTTTTAAGTTTAAAAGTCTGGGAGTAAGGAGTTGTAAAGAGTTAAGTCCTCTTTACTCAATACAATTTACTTGCCAATTGCTTACAAATAAATAAGCAGTCATCATGACTTATAGTAAATAATATAGATAATAATAACTTGTATGATCTTTGTACATAATACTTACATAGCAGGCTATAAGTTCATTGATCCAAATATCTCAACTTGAAATGTAATTCAGCGTGAAAAAACCCAGGTGCAAAATAAAACACCCATAAAAAGTGCTTACAAAAAACACAATGCAGAAGTAACATCGGGAAAGCTTGTAGACTTGATGACTAATTTCAAACAAAATTAAATCATGGCATACTATGATACAAACAGCTTACTGGAAGTTTGTTTATGTTTTCGAAGACTTAGATGCACACAAAATTAAGTAATAATTTTAAAATCAACAAATACAATAATCAAAGACGATAGACGACCACTAAAACCACCGCTGCTAAAACCGTTTTGATTGGCTTATTATCACTTCAACCAAAACAAACCAACACCTCGAACGCAGTTCATCTCAAAATTTGCTAAGCAATGGACAAATCACGTGATATGTTTTTTGTTCCTAACTTGCGCGTGTGATTTGCGTTAAAGAAACCGGTTGTTAGTCTACCTGTAGATGTGACTTTTATTCTGTTTCAGCCTGTACCCACGCGATCGGAGTGCGATTATTTTTTAATCCATGCTAACAGCAAGGGCCTTGCTCCAATACCTCATGAAAAATTCAGATTGTTCCTCGCTCTTGCAGCTTGCATACATTAAATGGTATTATCGCTTCACATGCTGGAAGATTTACTTTTTGCAGCTTGATAGTAATAAAAATGTAGCGCATACAAATTTGCGTGTGTCAGGAAGGACTCAATTTTTAAATGACTTCAAAAGACGAGAACTTTCTAAATTCAACTTACTTTCGTTGACTCAATGACGGAACGTTTTTTTGTTCCTATCTATACTCCAAAGATGGTCCTATCAAATATTTTAAGGATATGTAAGAAATTACTTTCTTCTTACAAAATTATCAAAAGCGAAACATAAGCGAAAGTTACATATTTCTGAAATCAATGACCTTAAAACTATCTTAAAAGTCCTTGAAGATAATCATTTACTCATTTATTTAACTTATGAATTAATTAAGTTTACCCAACTGTTTTGTAATGCAGATATTGGCTGAGTTTCTATTACTCGTGACGCTAGATGCGTTATCACATACACTCGGTCGCCACGAAGCGTGGTGAATCAGAAGACGTGAAAATATAATGCGACGATAAAACCGCGTTTCTTCATAACCTACGTTTTTTCACCGTCCCTAAAAACAAACTTTTCGTTAGTACGCCCTTGCAAAGCCGAGACGGGCTGCTAGTTTAAAGTTATTAGCATTGTTCATGACATATTGTACCAAGGCCGTGTAAATGTGATAAGGGACACCTGAATACACATAAATGTTTATTTCTCAGCATTCTAGAAATTCTAGAAGGTGGTGGGCTTGTTTCTTAGGTCGAAACAAATCATTGCGTACTTCAATATTTTGTAAGTACCACTACCACTAAGCATTGAAAAGGAGAAGAAGAGGTCAATAGAATTTAACGGTCACTAGCGAAAATTACTGTAAAATAAAAAAAAAATAAAAAAACAAAAATCTTTATTTAGACACAATAGATAAATTTGTAGATTGTCAAAGTCAACCTCCTATATTAATTGCACATTTTGTCATTTTTTATTAAAACATTGATGCTTCGGCCATAAATCTATTATCTAATTTATTTGTATGTTGAATATTGAAATAGGGAATAAATCATTCTTCTTGTTACAGAAATTCAAAGCATTTATACCCAAGATCACATAAAATAGACTTAAATGCTAGCGATTTCTATAAAAAAACGAATGATTCGAAAAAGCACAGTAAGTAAACATGAATGTATTTCTGAAACGTTCCATTATTAACTACAAGGGGTAACAATAGGGTTGTATTAACTGGGATTACCTCTACGTGAGTTTCGAGTTTCAAAGGGCGGTTTCCATCCGAGCTTCAAAGGCATCTAAAGGTAATATTCTTAGCGTCAAGGTTTTATAAATTCGGTCCTGCCTTTTGTTGTTTGTTGCCTAGGTACATAAAATACTGACACTTAAGGTATGGAGAGCTATTTTAGAGCTTCGAAAAAGGTTCCAAATCGCACAAGGTTAACACCTTTTGTTATACATAGATTTGTATAGATACTTTTTGTTTATTTTATAGTGTTTCATTTTTTAACACATTTAAAGAAACTCACAGGTGTCAACCCCGCACACATCTGGCTAGGCTAAGACGGTTTTTGAGGTAATGGGCAAACCTGTTACATACCTATTATATATACCCTGTTATATATACATTTTAAATAGCTCAATTTGAGAATGACTTTGTAGAGATTATTATTAACATTTTTTTAAGGATCTTTTTAAGTAGTTGTACAAAATACTAGTTGAGCTTTCTAAGTATCGTTGTAGCGATCTATAGATAGCAACCGATCTGACTGCACAGCTAGTTATAACTATTCAGTTTTTCCATAAATAAATTCCTAAGTTTTAAGGTTTTACCCAAATTATTTAATAACAAAAATTCTTCAAGCTGAAGCGAAAACTCCCCTAAATATATCAAGTTTCGTCTCAGATTAAATCAACGAAAGTATTTTGGCTTCTCAACTCTTGGGGTTGATTTTTGAAGGCATTATAAAGTCATGGTTATTTTGAACCTTGATAATGAAATACTTCATAAAGTTGTATTAATTCTTTGCTTCTTATAAATGTCTGTAAAATGTGAGCTTCAAATGAAAAAATCTTTTATTTTGAGACTATTAGGATTCAAATGAGAAAATCTTTTATTTTGAATTTGGTGCCGATTTTTTGCAGAAGTGTCCTATACTTACAAGAAATTCAAACCTATTCAATTAGATTCTAGAGAGTTGTTACTATTTTAAAATTTATTATAATGTAAAGTATAAAATTTTCAAATAATTTCAATTTTGTTTTCTTTGTTTTATTTTCCATGACTATTGTGTAAGATTCTCTGACATTATTCGACAATTATAAAGGCAAACTAAAATAACAGCCTTGTTTGTGTTTTAATAGCCATAGCCAAATAAATCGTTCTAAATTCATGACCTTTAAAAAAAACAGTTGGTACAATCTTAATCATTCATCATTTAGAATAAATAAAAGACTTGATCAGACCAGGTTTATTTCCTCGAAGCTCTCGAACTTTTTACTCCATCTGGACTTGCAGTGAGCATTAACCTCATTTAACCCTCAATCAACTCTTAAATACTTGTCGCAGCTTAAAAACTAGACTATGTGGAGTATGATTTAAAAATCGAGCCCTTTGTCGGTACTTAAGACATGGCCGTTTGATGAAAGAGGTATTGCCGACACATTCCTAAAGGACGACGAACTGACGGGGTTATTTTCAAATCACTCGATAAAATATCTACGAGATAATATTTGATTCCGCATTGGATGAACGCAGCTGGCATTGATCATTCAATGAAAGATTAGTACAATAATTGTTAATAAAATAGTAAGTGAGTAAATAATGTAATTAAAATGTGATGATCGGGTGTGTTTGCATAAAATGTAGCATTAAAGATTCCATTAAGAACATAAATTATATCAAATGAAATGCTTGAATCTGTTATTTTACTTTACATAATGCTTCCGGTTGTCCTTAGGTACTATGAGTTTCAATATTATGGCAAAGATAAATGATCTAAATATAACGTATTATAACGTTTTTTTTTATTTTCTAATAGGTACTTAATGTTAAATGGATTTTTTTATGAGACAGAACAAAATATAATATTGTTTATGATAATGTCTTGTTTGTTTATGATTTAAGTATAAAAATAGTTTATCATGTCTGTTAAAATTAACTTTTATAGTCAACAGCAATAAATATATAAACACACACTATAAAATGTTTGTCTTTTATTATTCTTTTCCTTTTTGTACCTACCTACCTGCTTTGTGTCCATCTCCGACATTGTCTTTTTTCCACTGTACCTACGTGTTTGTGAGTGCTCGTTCGTTGTGTGTGCTTAATAAAATGTTTATCAATCTATCTATGAATATAAGTTATTTGATACCACACCATTTACCAACTATGCAAGCTAGCAAGTACGGGTAGGTACCTAAAGGATAATTTTTAAGTTAAGTATCCCTTTCCATTAAGAAGAGGCCTATACCCAGCAGTGGGTGCAACTGGGCTGATATGATGATGATGATCATGAATTGCCTTTTAGGTAAGAGCTCATACACACGAGCGGCACGATGTCGACGGCAGATGCAACTTTAGCCGTCGACACCCGTCAACGGCAGCCGCCGACGCGTCGACGGCAGCCGTCGACCAATAGCGTCGCTTGCAGTTGTTTGTGTTTGTAGCGTGCCGCGTCCGCCATTTTGTCAGTGGACTGCACATAGTCCAGGAGTGCGCACGCGTCGCGGTTTTGTAAAATGAGCTCCAGTGAGAATATTGATGTGGAATTGCTGATTGTAGCAGTAAAGAAAAATGCTTGTATTTGGAATTCGTTCCTTCGTAAAAGTGGATAAAGCGTAAAAAAATGTCCATCTTGTTCTCTATTCATTAATATTTCTAAAACCCAAGCACGTGTTTTTCTTTTTCGTTTTTGTCGACGTCGACGGAGTAACAGCAATAACAGTGTTTCTTCTTCGGAATTCATTTTGCAACTGGCTCCTGTACAAAGAGAGTCGACGTTGGCTGCCGCAGAGCTTCGATGTCGACAAGTCAACGGCAGCCGTCGACGCTTCGGCGGCTGCCGTTGACGGGTGTCGACGGCTGAAGTTGCATCTGCCGTCGACATCGTGCCGCTCGTGTGTATGAGCTCTAAGAGTTTTGTAGAGTTAGGTTTGCAATCTCGCAATCTCGAATGCTTTAAGATCTTATAATATCGAATGCTTTAAGAATCCCCAGCCCTTTAGTCCGGGAATGCCCGGCTAAACCACATCCGCGATTACGCATTGAGTAGCTAAATTGGCCACGATTAGGCGGAACAACGCTTATTTGCTTCACAGTTTAAAAAGTAGACTGACCACTTGAGCTTCTTATGTACTTTTATTAACTATTTTATCTGCCAATAAGAGTGTTTTTTTTTGTTGTTTGGATGCATAATACATTGGAACCAATGTGATCCCACAAAAAATGGGATCTGTGGAACTTAGGAGTGATGAAATGTTCCATTTCTGTTCCGCCTTATTCTCCAAATAACGATGTCTTGACGTGGCACGACATGGCGTGGTTTTTCTGAATAATGCGATAGATTTCAGAGAACAAAAGCTAGATAATTTTTATTTTTTTTGTTTTTATTTTTTATGTTGTTATTTTTCTTTACTGTGTTTTTATGTGTGCCAAAATAAACTTTTTATCTATCTATATATCTATCTATAACGTGCATTCTTTTATCGCGTCATGTTTTGAAAGTTGTCGATAATCGAGATCCAGAAGTATTCAAATCACTCATGTTTCGTTAACCTGGAATTAAAAAAGAGGTCTTACCTATTATTAGGTACTTAGGTCATAAATTATTTTATTTTTAAATTCTACTTTATTCAGCTAAATCCCTTCAGTCATACAAAAAAAAAATTTACAATATCGTTACCTATATTTATAATTTTTATGCATGGCATGGTTAATAGTGGCCAATTTCTCTTAGTAGAGCAAATATTACATTCCGATGTCGGAATTTCAATAAATCTATGCAAGGAATTTTCGGTCAACCCTTCCAGTGGCACTCCACGTACGGTCATGACTGATTTAAAATCCGAACATTATTGGAATTTACTAAGAATCTCGGAACTACGTACGGCGCGTACGGTGCTGACATCATGTGCGATCAGCTTTATTATCATAAGAAAAAACAAAAAAATCATCAATACATTTTTTGACTTAGATTTTTTTGGTCTACTTAAACGTGCATTATATGAACAATACAACAAAATAATTGTTATTTTTAATAATAGGTACATTAGAAAATGCATTGTAAATATCAGATTGCTTTCTTTTAACATCTGTTATAAACAAATAAATTAGATGACGTCATAGCTTTATGTGTACTTACATGCTTATAAAAAGCCTTGGTGTTATTGTAAATACGAACTTGAGCTGCATTAGTTGTTAATACCAAACAATGAAGTTAATATTTCCACTTTGTATTTGCTGTGTGGTAAGTTGTTTTATACAATTTACATAGAAATACGATTAACTAGCTGTGCTCCGCGGTGTTACCTGCGGTTTTAGGTCCCGTTCCTTAAGAGTACCGGAATAAAAGGCCTATGTATTAAGCCTGGACATATCCTGGTACCAAATTTCATTCAAATTCGTTCAACCGTTTAAGCATGAAAGAATAACAAACATACATCGATACATTCTCACAAACTTTCACATTTATAATATTAGTAGGATTACAATAATATTTACCCAATGCTGCAAAAAATATTTATAACTATCGGTGAACAGTTTCCGTTTCAGTGAGAATGCCGTATCAAAAATAATTATTTACATCCAGTACCTATAAGCTATCTAAGTACCAAATTTTATACCAATCCAGTTATTCTAGCGTGAAATAATTAAAAAAAAAGACGTGTGGCACTCGGGGACTGCCGCGGTAAAGCTATTACATGCCACCTAGAGGTGAGTTGCTGAACTAAAGTGACAAGCGTTGGGTTTTTTCGTTACGGAATTTCTGGATTCGGTCTCCACGCTCAAGGCCCGCGATAGAAGCTATGCAATAGCTTAATATTCACACTTAAGTACCTGCATAAAAACTTTTACCTTTATAAAGTGTGATATTAGTGTGAGTTTACAGGTTGTCTGCTACGGCGCACCCGAGCCAGACCCAGGCCGTTGGTATCGTGAGTTTATTTATTTTATTTATTTTATTTTATTTGTAAGATCGTGAGTTTATAAAATAACTGATAGCACAGATTACATAAGTATCTACTTATGTAAGTAATCTGTGCTGATAGTAAAACTAAGGCGCAGGCCACACAGAAGAGACGTAAGACGAGGACGGGGCGCGATATGTCTTTACCACGTCCCTTTCATACAAAATGCATAGAAGCGTCGCGACGCAAAACATACAGAAAGACAGCGCGGGCGCAACTCTACTTCCGCGATGCGTCCTTGTCTTAAGTTTCTTCAGTCTGTCCTGTGCTTTAATTCTTTCCATCATAACAAAGCAATAAAGATGCAAAGAAATAGCAAACTAAAAAAAATTTAAAGAACAATTTCGTGAGAAAACTCTTGACGTGCATTTATGTTCATAATTCCGAAGATAATTATCAGTTCTTTAAATTATTTCTATAAGTAAGTTAGTAATTATTAATAAGGGTTTGGAATATTTCCTTTCCAACAAAAAAAAGAATCATCAAAGTACCTTCATACGTACGAGATTATTTCTTTGAATCAAAAATATTCCAATCAGTTCGTTCGTTCGTATGAGCAAGTGGCCAACTCTGGTGACGGATATTTTAGGCCACTTAAAGGCCTCCGTCATTGCTTAACGGTGAAAATACATAAAAGAATAAAAAATCATTCAGTAGGAAATAGCCCATTGTTACACTTGTTTGAATGTACTTGGTTTATTTTTTTATGTTTCTTTGATGGTTTACAATAAAGCTGTATTCTGTTCTATTCAACATAGAACTTCATCCTTAAGAGTTCTTACTTTAAAGAGTCTTTAAAAAAATTCAGATCAAGATGACAACATGGCGGCGGCATTCGCCCTTGTCGATAATGGGGGCGCGTCTGCTGGCGCGTTCGCTGGCGCGTTCGCTGGCGCGTCTGCTGGCGCGTCTGCTGGCGCGTCTGCTGGCGCGTCTGCTGGCGGGACTGCTGGCGCGTCTGCTGGCGCGATAGCCGGAGGTAATGATGCTTGTAAGTAAACAAATTGTTCCGAGTATGAAAAACATACATAGGTAAGTATTTCAGTTATCTGGTTATCATAAAAAAACTCACGCCTTTACATCTTTACTAATGATCTATTCAGGGCAATCTAGTGCCTGCGACATTGTTGAGATGGAATAGGCTTGCCCAGCACCTAAACCATCCTCTCAGCTTAGCTGGCTGTATCCACAGGAGGACAATGGACGTGTGGGGCTGACTAGCCGCGGGTTTCATCATGATGTTTTTCTTCACCATTTAGAGCTCGTAATAATGCGCATATAAGTTTTTCATGGTTATCATAACCACAGGCGTGTTGCTTAGCTTGGCACTAAATGCCGTTGTGGGGAATGTCCAATGATAGTAGATTCAGTTCGTTGCAGGGAGTCCTAGTCAAGGCCGGCCAATATAATTTATTCTGATTCATCTTATATTCAAAAAATATTTCCAGGGTCTGGGGCTGTAGCTGGAGCGAGTGGTAATTATTTTAATTAAATTCCATTTTAAATCTTATACGTTTATTTGTCATTCATTAAGATCCAGGAGAAATCCCACAGCTACATTAACCTCGCAAATTATCATGGTTTGTATGGACGAATGGATGGATGTTTGTTATGATTTGAACCCACGACCTACGGATTGAGAAAAGGTACAGAACTCGTTTAACACTTTGTGATTGATTTTCTAGCTGCCGCCACAGAAACTTATGTTCCCGATACACAAAACTATGATACTAACTATTGGACTATAAGACCTTACAAGCCAAAATTGACATACTCAACTAAGAAAACAACAACTAAATACACACATAAAACTAAGAAAACAACGACTGAGTGCCCAGATACAACAAAGAAAACAACAACTAAATACACACGTAAAACTAAGAAAACTAAGAAAACAACGACTGAGTGCCCAGATACAACAAAGAAAACAACAACTAAACACACACATAAAACTAAGAAAACAACGACTGAGTGCCCAGATACAACAAAAAAAACAACAACAAAACACACACATAAAACTAAGAAAACAACGACTGAGTGTCCAGATACAACAAAGAAAACAACAACTAAACACACACATAAAACTAAGAAAACAACGACTGAGTGCCCAGATACAACAAAGAAAACAACAACAAAACACACACATAAAACTAAGAAAACAACGACTGAGTGCCCAGATACAACAAAGAAAACAACAACTAAACACACACATAAAACTAAGAAAACAACGACTGAGTGCACAGATACAACAAAGAAAACAACAACAAAACACACACATAAAACTAAGAAAACAACAACTGAGTGCCCAAATACAACTACAAAAACAACAACAAAACATACACATAAAACTAAGAAAACAACGACTGACTGCCCAGATACAACAAAGAAAACAACAACTAAACACACACATAAAACTAAGAAAACAACGACTGAGTGCCCATATACAACAAAGAAAACAACAACTAAACACACACATAAAACTAAGAAAACAACGACTGAGTGCCCAGATACAACAAAGAAAACAACAACAAAACACACACATAAAACTAAGAAAACAACGACTGAGTGTCCAGATACAACAAAGAAAACAACAACTAAACACACACATAAAACTAAGAAAACAACGACTGATTGCACAGATACAACAAAGAAAACAACAACAAAACACACACATAAAACTAAGAAAACAACGACTGAGTGCCCAGATACAACAAAGAAAACAACAACTAAACACACACATAAAACTAAGAAAACAACGACAGAGTGCCCAGATACAACAAAGAAAACAACAACAAAACACACACATAAAACTAAGAAAACAACGACTGAGTGCCCAGATACAACAAAGAAAACCACAACTAAACACACACATAAAACTAAAAAAACAACAACTGAGTGCCCAGATACAACAAAGAAAACAACAACTAAACACTCACATAAAACTAAGAAAACAACGACTGAGTGCCCAGATACAACAAAGAAAACAACAACTAAACACACACATAAAACTAAGAAAACAACGACTGATTGCACAGATACAACAAAGAAAACAACAACAAAACACACACATAAAACTAAAAAAACAACAACTGAGTGCCCAGATACAACAAAGAAAACAACAACTAAACACACACATAAAACTAAGAAAACAACGACTGAGTGCCCAGATACAACAAAGAAAACAACAACTAAACACACACATAAAACTAAGAAAACAACGACAGAGTGCCCAGATACAACAAAGAAAACAACAACAAAACACACACATAAAACTAAGAAAACAACGACTGAGTGCCCAGATACAACAAAGAAAACCACAACTAAACACACACATAAAACTAAAAAAACAACAACTGAGTGCCCAGATACAACAAAGAAAACAACAACTAAACACTCACATAAAACTAAGAAAACAACGACTGAGTGCCCAGATACAACAAAGAAAACAACAACTAAACACACACATAAAACTAAGAAAACAACGACTGATTGCACAGATACAACAAAGAAAACAACAACAAAACACACACATAAAACTAAAAAAACAACAACTGAGTGCCCAGATACAACAAAGAAAACAACAACTAAACACACACATAAAACTAAGAAAACAACGACTGAGTGTCCAGATACAACAAAGAAAACAACAACTAAACACACACATAAAACTAAGAAAACAACGACTGAGTGCCCAGATACAACAAAGAAAACAACAACAAAACACACACATAAAACTAAAAAAACAACAACTGAGTGCCCAGATACAACAAAGAAAACAACAACTAAACACACACATAAAACTAAGAAAACAACGACTGATTGCACAGATACAACAAAGAAAATAACAACAAAACACACACATAAAACTAAGAAAACAACGACTGAGTGCCCAGATACAACAAAGAAAACAACAACTAAACACACACATAAAACTAAGAAAACAACGACTGAGTGCCCAGATACAACAAAGAAAACCACAACTAAACACACACATAAAACTAAAAAAACAACGACTGAGTGCCCAGATACAACAAAGAAAACAACAACAAAACACACACATAAAACTAAGAAAACAACGACTGAGTGCCCAGATACAACAAAGAAAACCACAACTAAACACACACATAAAACTAAAAAAACAACAACTGAGTGCCCAGATACAACAAAGAAAACAACAACTAAACACACACATAAAACTAAGAAAACAACGACTGAGTGCCCAGATACAACAAAGAAAACAACAACTAAACACACACATAAAACTAAGAAAACAACGACTGAGTGCCCAGATACAACAAAGAAAACAACAACAAAACACACACATAAAACTAAAAAAACAACAACTGAGTGCCCAGATACAACAAAGAAAACAACAACTAAACACACACATAAAACTAAGAAAACAACGACTGATTGCACAGATACAACAAAGAAAACAACAACAAAACACACACATAAAACTAAAAAAACAACAACTGAGTGCCCAGATACAACAAAGAAAACAACAACTAAACACACACATAAAACTAAGAAAACAACGACTGAGTGCCCAGATACAACAAAGAAAACAACAACTAAACACACACATAAAACTAAGAAAACAACGACTGAGTGCCCAGATACAACAAAAAAAACAACAACAAAACACACACATAAAACTAAGAAAACAACGACTGAGTGTCCAGATACAACAAAGAAAACAACAACTAAACACACACATAAAACTAAGAAAACAACGACTGAGTGTCCAGATACAACAAAGAAAACAACAACTAAACACACACATAAAACTAAGAAAACAACGACTGAGTGCCCAGATACAACAAAGAAAACAACAACTAAACACACACATAAAACTAAGAAAACAACGACTGAGTGCCCAGATACAACTACAAAAACAACAACAAAACACACACATAAAACTAAGAAAACAACAACTGAGTGCCCAGATACAACTATGATAACAAAAACAAAACACACACATAAAACTAAGAAAACAACGACTGAGTGCCAAGATACAACTACAAAAACAACAACAAAACTCACACATAAAACTAAGAAAACAACAACGACTGAAGGCCCAGATACAACAAGGGAAACTACAACAACTGAAGGTCCAGATACAACAAAAGAAACTACAACAACTGAAGGCCCAGATACAACAAGTGAAACTACAACAACTGAAGGCCCAGATACAACAAGTGAAACTACAACAACTGAAGGTCCAGATACAACTACGGAAACAACAACAACTGAAAGCCCTGATACAAGTACGGAAACAACATTAACTGAAAGCCCAGATACATCTACGGAAACAACAACAACTGAAAGCCCAGATGCAACTACGGAAACAACAACAGCTGAAAGCCCAGAAACAAGTACGGAAACAACAACAACTGAAAGCCCAGATGCAACTACGGAAACAACAACAACTGAAAGCCCAGAAACAACTACGGAAACAACAACAACTGAAAACCCAGAAACAACTACGGAAACAACAACAGCTGAAAGCCCAGAAACAAGTACGGAAACAACAACAACTGAAAGCCCAGATGCAACTACGGAAACAACAACAGCTGAAAGCCCAGAAACAAGTACGGAAACAACAACAACTGAAAGCCCAGATGCAACTACGGAAACAACAACTGGAAGCCCAGAAACAACTACGGAAACAACAACACCTGAAAGCCCAGAAACAAGTACGGAAACAACAACAACTGAAAGCCCAGATGCAACTACGGAAACAGCACCAGCTGAAAGCCCAGAAACAAGTACGGAAAGAACAATAACTGAAAGCCCAAATGCAACTACGGACACAACAACTGAAAGCCCAGAAACAACTACGGAAACAACAACACCTGAAAGCCCAGAAACAAGTACGGAAACAACAACACCTGAAAGCCCAGAAACAACTACGGAAACAACAACACCTGAAAGCCCAGAAACAAGTACGGAAACAACAACCACTGAAAGCCCAGATACAACTACGGAAACAACAGTACCTGAAAGCCCAGAAACAACTACGGAAACAACAACAACTGAAAGCCCAGATACAACTACGGAAACAACAACAACTGAAAGCCCAGATACAACTTAGAAAACAAAACGTTTTAGAACTAAACGACCACGCTGCCATACCGTTTTACCAGAAAATGAAGATTAAAACTTTTATACTGCTACGTTTTGACTAAAAAATAAGGGGGTCTGAAGTGTTTGGCATTTCATAATTTTAATACAATAAAATATTTCATGTAAAAGGTAATCTATTTCAGACAATCTAATAGGATTCCTAAAATTTGACTTAGTAGCTATTTTTATTATGGGAAAATACTATAATATTATAATTAAGGTTTTTTAAAATGTTGTTTGTTTTGTTATTGAATCCTACGTCCAGAAGAACACAGTGGTTATTAATAGTAATTAAAATGTTTTAACACTTTATACTATACATTCAAATAAAAAAGATGAAGAAATGTTGGCGGAGCGGTTGAACAAATTATAATCGCACTACCTCGAGTGCTATAGAATAGAAATATTGTAAGGAGACCTAGGACTGACTATCTTACTATCCTACTATCCTACTTCCTTCCTACTATCCTACTTCCTATCCTATCCTATCCTACTTCCTTCCTTCCTTCCTACTATAAATGTGAAAGTTTGTGAGAATGTATGTATGTTTGTTATTCTTTCACGCAAAAACGGCTAGAGCGATTTGGTTGAAATTTGGTATTTAGATAGGTGATACCCTGGATTAACACATAGGCTACTTTTTATCCCAATATTCCCGCGGGAACGGGACATACGCGGGTGAAACCGCGAGGTGCAGCTAGTATAAAATAAATTCTCTAGGATTCAGTCTAGTTGGCTCCACTAAATTGATCCGATAAACCTAAGCCTGCCACGATCAAGTCGCACTGTCAAGGTTGCAGATGCGCTCAGTAAACTTGACGGTGTACGGGCATTATAGTAGGTTTGTCATGCACATCCATAGCCATACACCGTCAAGTTTACTAGACGCCGTATCAAGCCTGCTACAAACTTGACGGTTCACTTGATCGTGGGTAGCTGCCCTTAGGCGCACTAACAGACACATGTCATATTCTAATTAAGATTTTGTCATTTCTTAGTATTTTTTATAATTTTTACAGTAAACTCCTTATAATCTAAGTCTCTTTATGTCCAAAGGCAATGTATAAAAAAATTACACACATGCAAATAAAGCTATTACCAACATTAGCAAGCCTATGACTCGGAAGAACCACATCCATTTTGTTTAATTGTGCACAGAGCTTCCAATAAGTTAAAAACGGCCCTGTCTGTCTGTATAAGTCATTTTTACAAAATTAAAGTATTCTATAATTAAAATTATATCCCAATACCCTC
Organism: Xanthorhoe spadicearia; assembly: GCA_947086425.1. Taxonomy (NCBI): domain Eukaryota; kingdom Metazoa; phylum Arthropoda; class Insecta; order Lepidoptera; family Geometridae; genus Xanthorhoe; species Xanthorhoe spadicearia. The sequence continues at coordinate 8,785,761 of OX352202.1, read as the reverse complement.
GGCAATTAAAATGACTAGCTAATTTCATTATAAAGTCCTATTTACATGATGCTCTTAGTACGCAAAGTAGATACATAGGCCTAGAGGTAAATCAGGATAAAACGAAAGTCATGACAAATAGATCAAAAACACCGATTAAAATCAACTCTAAGACTCTAGACTACGTAGAAGACTATGTTTACCTCGGCCACCTTATTTCATTTAAAACATGTCAAGATAAAGAAATAACCAGAAGAATAAAAAGTACCTGGAACAAATACTGGGCTATGAAAGAGGTTTTTAAAGGTACTCTACCAGTGACACTAAAAACAAAGGCTATGAACATTTGCCTTATGCCATGCCTCACCTACGCTTGTCAGACCTGGTCTCTCACAAAAAAGGATCTGGAAAGAATTCGAACCTGCCAGAGAGCAATAGAGAGAAGCTATGTTGGCTTTAAACTTAAAGACAAAATAAGAAACAGCTTCATAAGACGAAAAACGAAAGCCAAAGACGTGGTACAGAAAATAATGGGGCTGAAATGGAGATGGGCAGGCCACCTTCAGAGACTACGTTCAAATAGATGGGCTCAAGTAGTCACAAATTGGGTACCCCGAAATAAAAAAAGGATGAGAGGACGCCCATGTAAAAGATGGGAAGACGATATTATTGAGACGGCCGGAAATCACTAGTCGAGAAAAGCGAGAGAAAGAAGAGAATGGCAACTTTTGGAGGAGGCTTTTACCGCCACAGGCGATCCATATACCTACTTAGAAGAAGAAAAATGAATAGTGAAATAATTTTGAATAATGAATACCTATTGTAATGTAATAATATATGAATATTGTAATTGTAATGTATTTGGAAAATAAAGCTCATTTTATTTTTTATTTTATTTTTTTATTTACATGATTGATGCGAAAGCAGCGAAAGCAAGGAAGATAAACGATGGAGTGATGACATAGTCGGACTAGCAGGCAACACATGGAGCAGAGACGCTAGGGATAGAGATAAGTGGAAAGTAATGGAGGAGGCTTTCATCGCCAAGGCGATCTTTACTTTAGAACCATAGAATAAGAAATCATAAGTTATGTAGTTAGACAGCAAGGAAATAAAAGCTTTTTTATTTATTTATTTTATTAAGTATTTATTATTTACATGATGCAAGGTTCTTGCCATCATCCATCATCCACAGCCCGATTTTACCCACTGCTGGGCATAGGCCTCCCTTAGTTTGTGCCATCCACTACGATCCTGCGCCAGTCGCAGGTTCTTGCCAATAGCATACAATTAAATTGAAGTATTTTTTGATTTCCATGGTTTCAAGAATGACTTGACCAAGCAAGTCATGTTATCAGTTAAAAGATTGTGTCGTGTATAGTCTGTCTATAAAGTCCTGACATGAATGTTTGAGGAACTAAAATTATTCGTGTATCTGGCAGCACCAAACAAAGGTATAACAGCTGTCGTCAGCTGTCATCGAGTGAGTTCAAGAACATATTTTCCTCTATTTTTTGTTGTTTTCTTAGTTAAACTGCAATGAAATGAAACCGAACTACGCACAAAAGTTGGGATTTGGATGATATTTATGGGCGAACTGCATCTATAACGGGTATGTAATCGTTTTATTGTTTGTTTCTAATCTGCCTGAAGAACAAATTGACCTAAATTACGATTTGGAGACCAAAAAAGGCATTGTTTACATTGCACATTTTTACGTCAGATTGAACATCACAGTAGGTCATGTTGTAGGAAACCATCTAATCTTGATACATTAAAATGGCACTCAGTCTGGCTACGTTTTCTGCCTACCTAAGTATTAAAAATTTTAACTAATTGCTTTATGTTTAAAATGCTTTTGATTACTTTCAGGAATATTTTTTTTTTAATTTTCAGGTAAATCAGAAAGTACGGTTAGGCGATTTCAAGAATGATGGAAAGTTTGAAACTCCTGTGTAACACAGTAGGGTCGGCCAAGAAAGCAATGTACAATTTTAATATTTGTGCACTACGGCAAAAAATAAAATTCTTATAAAAATGACAATGAAATCCAATTTTGTTTCATTTGCCTTCACCTATAATTACACAGTTAAGCACAAGATTTAAAAAATAAAACAAAACATGCCTTCGCAAATTCCCGCCAAAAAGCTGGTAGGAACTTTTACTTGGAGAATGAACTGCAAGTATCAAAATCAGTAGGCACACTATAGGGTTGCCGTATACATGTTAGCAGCGCCCTCATTTATTTTCACGACTTTATAGACAGACTATAAATGGGATCTACAAAAAAAAATAACAGAGACAAGACTCATTAGTCACACCATAGACACCATAGAACTAGACTGTCAATCAATACTTCAAAACATAATTCTAACATCTACACTTATAATATAATAATATAATAATAATATAATAATATATATTATATAATAAAAACTTTGTTTGTTTGTTTGTTTGGTTGTAATGAATAGGCTCAAAAACTACTGGACCGATTTTAAAAATTCTTTCACCATTCGAAAGCTACATTATCCACGAGTAACGTAGGCTACTTTTTATCCCAATATTCCCGCGGGAACGGGACTTACGCGGGTGAAACCGCGGGGAGCAGCTAGTTAGTTAATAAAGGGATTAATAGGTGTCGCTAGAAGAAGCCCGTTACACCAGTTCCACAATAAAAAATTGAGATAAAGAATGGAGGAACTTCCCGTAGAATGGAATGAATATAGGTGAGTAAAAAAAACGTAGTTATTTTAGTTCCTCTATGAAATCGATAAATTTCAACGGATGAAAAAACTAAATTCTTGTGTTACAATGAGACAAAGAATATTTTAAACGCGTTCACTGCTCATGAGCAGTGAACGCGTTTAACATATTCTTTAATATTTTTTCTAAGCGTCATGACGCTTGTACGGATCTTGCACGTGTATGCCTTGCGGCCTGAGTTGGACCAAAATTGGTTGAAGAAATACTAGGACTAGAAATAGACAATCATCTTCTGCATGACCAAGTTTTGATAGACATTAAATCGTTATAAAATATCATGATATAGAGAGAATTTTAGAAGTTTGAGAAAACCTTTGCCAAGTAAGGGCAATCAGATTGGTGTGGGATGCAACTTGCGTCGATACCCTTGCGCATTCACATCTCCCGGGGACATCTGTTAGGCCTGGCGCGGCTGCAGATTCCGCTGAAGATCTCAAACGGCGCAAATATGTAAATTTCGATAGGGTTTACATATTTGAGCCATTTGGGGCGGAGAACCTGGGTCCGTGGGTTCCGGGGCAAAATCGCGTTTTTTAAATTATTTCAGGACGTCTACTGGTCGATGCAACGCGAGATCTGAGGGCTGGCTCTTAATTGGCTTAAAGGATCAGCATTGCCATTCAGCGCGGCAATGCGCCAGTGTCTCGGGCACGCTTCCGTCTGGCAGTGGTTTAGATCAGTTGAGCTACCTATAGGCCATTTGCAACGGTCCTTAGGTAGCTCAACTACATAGTTCTAAGTTGCTATGTATCATTTATTAATTTATTTACAGAAACTAAACTAATACCATATTGTATTAGTTTAGTTTGTGTAAAATAATTTAATCATGTTATTTATCTTTAAAGGCGAATAAATAAAAATACTGAAGTTTTTACAATTCGTGCTGTGATAGTAGTTGTAAAGGGTTAGGAGCTTTGAGACTACATCTTGATTTGGCTTGATAATGGTTACGATTTTGAATATTATTTTTAAATTTGAAATAATTGACTCCCGAAGTAGTCCCATAAAAGAAATTGAGGATCTGATGATGATCTTCCGAAATTTACCTCGAAAGTGCCAGAAGTTGCTATCTGTTTGCTATCTTCATACAAAAAGTATACCATAATGTTTGAACCGTGCTCGTGCGTGAACCATCCTTAATATAGCTTCATAAACAAACACAAATTCATGTATTATCAATACGCTGAGTAGCGACCATTTTTGTCATTTCTACATAGGTACATAGAGTTCCACATAAGAGTTACGCCTCTTTCTTATGGGGGCAGGCAGAGACAACGGATCTCCACTTGCAACGATTCTGACACACCTCTTCGCCTCATTCACTCTCATTACATTCTTCATAAGTACATACTCGCCGGTTTAGGGTACCTACTTCTGACCTGGCCTTTCTCCAAAATGTCCCCAATTTGTCATTTCTGTTGTATAATTTATTTTTATGTGTCTTCTTATCGTAATTGTAGTGACATAATAAAAAATAAAGATTTTTCTATTTTTATTTCTGTGTATTAGTTTTCTATAGCTAATCAGGAAGGGTCCAATTAAATAAATAAATAAATATCCTGGGACATTCCACACAGCGTCATCTAGTCCCAGACTAAGCAACTTAATGCTTGTGTTAAATGTACTTACCTCAAAGTTTTTTTGTTTGAAGTTAAACGGTTATTTACGTTTACCCGCGTATTTATTTACATTTATACACAAAAGGTTTATATCAACATTAATTAAAATACTCAAGAAACAACAGTTTATTATTAATATACATTCCTTTTAATAGTGCACCTGCGCCATAAATCCTTATTGTGCAGGTAAATAAAAATAACTTAGAACTGAAATTATGACCATAATTATGAAACTTGTGAGTTTGTCCGTACATAATTTACTCTTTTACACTTTTAGGTTTAAAAAAATGGATCTGAAAGTTATTTAATGGAAAACCATGATATTTCTTTTAACGTAGATAATGGGAATTAATAAACTTTTTTGGTCACTAACTCCGCTACGAGCTCACAATGGGGATTAGTGGAATAAGCCACCAATAACACGAATTAACAAAATATGAAAGACGAAAACTGTCAACGTCCCACAGTGTCTGAAGACCCGTTTATTTAACCAGTGTGTCCTACCCACCATGACTTATGGTGCCGAGACATGGACGCTCACGCAGGAGGCTGTGTACAAAATGAGGGTTGCACGGAGGGCCATGGAGCTTGTCATGCTCGGCATTAAGCTTGTAGACCGAGTTCCTAATACCGAGATCCGAAGACGAACCAAGGTCAAGGATGTCGGTATACGGTTAATGGAACTCAAATGGAGTTGGGCAGGACACCTGGCGAGACGTGGTGATGACAGGTGGTGCAAGGCGTTGACAGAATGGTGGCCGAGGACTGGCAAGAGAAGCGTCGGACGTCCAGCAGCACGATGGGTCGACGATATTGCCAACGTCGTGGGCCGGCAGTGGATCAGGCAAGCGCAGGACCGTGAGAAATGGCAGAAACAAAGGGAGGCCTATTCCCAGCAGTGGGAGAGATCAGGCTGCGGATGATGATGATGATGAAAGACGAAAGAGGAAGTCTATGGTCTCCTTACCCACATAGGAAAGAGACCTGGTTATTTTAATGTCACAAAACGTAGCTGCAGTGTGGATGCATCGCTAGTGAAATTAGGGTCCTAGGACTGTTCTCTTTTACAGCTGTTTCATAGAAATAAATAAACAATTCCGTGACGTCAATATTATAATGTGTGTACTTACATGTATATAAAAGAAAGAGTTATTGTAGATACGAACTTGAACTGAAATAGTTGTTGATAAACAATGAAGTTTGTGTTCCCATTTTTATTCTGCTGTGTGGTAAGTGCTTGTTAAAAAAAAAATTGTGTCATGCGTGAAATCGAATCTTCTAACGGCTAGTCTCAATAACCTATCTCTGGTTTCGCTTACTGCCTGTAGATGTTTGCCACAATTTGTTTGGATGTAATGTCAAATATCTACTCAAACTAAGCTGAACGAAAGATATACAGGTTATTGTGACTGGCTGTAAGACATTTTAATTGAATTTTCATCGAATCTTCTACTTTACAGGTGAATACTCCCGGATGAGAGCACCTTTACTTTGAAACTAATTTTGATGAACGTTAATAAAGTTTATTTTTAATTTTTTAGCTAAGCATCTGCAATGGCGCACCCGACACTAAGCGGAACGGTTGGCTTGGTTAGTATATTAGTGGAACATCATACTTAATCAATTTTTCCCAATGTCATCTCGGGACTTTATTGATGTTTGGTTCTATCATCAGTTTAGGTAAAGATTGAAACACGAGACCGAAGAAATTGTGACAGAAAGAGGTATTTGTAATTTCCAATTAAGTATATTTAATTTTATATTTCTTAGTGTAAGATGACACACCTTCATTGTGAAACACAAATTAATTACTTTCAAAACTATCGTGAGTTGTGCTAGACATTATATTAATACAACGGGACATTACTCACGTAAATTACTGTCAGTGGCCACGCTCATACCCAGATGAAGATTCTCCGGAAGAATCGAAACATTGTCGGTATCTAAATCGACAGTAATTTACGTGAGTAATGTCCCGTTGTATTAATATAATGACAAATTAATTATTTAAGTTAATGTAAACACAGTGACACAACTGTGTCACAGGCATAATTTAAGCAAAATTTTCCCCTAGCTAAAACAGCTCTAATAATTTGAATGTGGAGATTAAATCGGCAGAAGCAAAACTATTAAAATCAAAATTGTCATTTGGGACATAATTTTTACATTGAGAGTACATAAATAAAACAGTAATTTGCAAATTATTTTCTCATTTCAGGTCTAGATAATGTTGACATAGCAGCTGATATAGCCACGGCGGTTGGTGATGTCGTAGTGGATGTCGTCAATGGTGGGTAAAAATCAGCAATGGATCAGTTGAGCTACCTATAGATCATTTGTACTCTTTCGGTGGCTCAAGTGGTTCTTGTTTGTACAGTTGTATAAATTTGTAGTCGTTTAGTTTCTGTAAATAAATACTAAAAGGAATTGATCCTAGTAATTAAAACATTATTTTTATTATGGGATCAAACGGTATTCCATTTCAAAAACTTATAAAGTTCTTTATCGCTATTTAAAGAATAGTTATAATAAATAAAAAAATAAATATCCTGGGACATTCCACACATCGTCTAGTTCCAAGATAAGCAACTTAATGCTTGTGTTATAGTCACGTGAGTTAGCGTTGAAAAGTTTTTGCGGCTTCTTTAACTATTAACTGATTTGACAACCTCGGTGGCGAATTGGGCGAAAGTCCGCCTGAGACGCGGAGGTTGCGGGATCGATTCCCGCTACGGGACAAATGTTTGTATGTTCTGCAGATATTTGTTCCGTGTCTGGGTGTTTACTATCTATGATATGTAGGTATGTATTTACAAAAAAAAATGTATCTAACTAAGTATGATATCAGTATCTGGTTACCATAATATCACAAGCATTAAGATGCGTAGCTTGGGCCTAGATGACGCTGTGTGAAGTCCAAGTATATTTTTTATTTATTTAATAGATAAAAATAAACTTAATTTTCAGTTGCTGACGCGTTTGGCGGAAGTGATGGTAATTTATTTTTATGCTAATAATCTTTTATTATACTTTATTTATAATCACTTGATTATTTAAAACTTAAGAGTAAATTGCTTGTTATGAAATAGTTTAAAAGCGTAGAAAACCGGACTATCTTATTAATACATTGAAATAAGAAATGAAAAAAATATACGTTCAGTTGTTCAGTAGATTTACGTTCAGTTGCTTGCTATCATAAGGTTCTTTTTTATGACCTATCATAATTTTTATTTAGTTTACCTACTTGAGGAAGAGTAGCGAAGTTGCACTTGGGCTATTAAACGCTGTTTTCACTTCTCATGCTATAAAGGCATGCCAATATAGCACTGCAAAGCGGGAATAAAGTGAGCATTTTAGTTTCTAGGGAGTACAATTTTTTTGTAGACATTTAGGTCATCTTTTCTGGTCTGACACGTCGTGTCATGTCTATGAAAACTCCAATTCTAAAATACGCGTAGTTTTTTTTGTAATAATTGCTATACCTATTTTTAAGCTCTTGCATAGCTTCTATCGCGGGCCTTGAGCATGGAGACCGAATCCAGAAATTCCGTATATCCTTCATAGAAAAAGTAAACTAATAATCTACTATAAATATGTTCAAAACTTTATTTTTATTTTCTTTCGCAGATACGAAACTATCAACAACAACCAAATCAACCATATGTAGCAAATCAACAACAACCAAATCAACCATATGTAGCAAATCAACAACAACCAAATCAAGCCCAAGTACAAAATCAACAACAACCAAATCAACCCCAAGTACAAAATCAACAACAACCAAATCAACCCCCAGTACAAAATCAACCCCCAGTACAAAATCAACAACAACCAAATCAACCCCCAGTACAAAATCAACAACAACCAAATCAACCCCAAGTACAAAATCAACAACAACCAAATCAACAACAACCAAATCAACCCCAAGTACAAAATCAACTACAACCAAATCAACAACAACCAAATCAACCCCAAGTACAAAATCAACAACAACCAAATCAACCACAAGTACAAAATCAACAACAACCAAATCAACCCCAAGTACAAAATCAACTACAACCAAATCAACAACAACCAAATCAACCCCCAGTACAAAATCTACAACAACCAAATCAACCACAAGTACAAAATCAACAACAATCAAATCAACCCCCAGTACAAAATCAACAACAACCAAATCAACAACAACCAAATCAACCCCTAGTACAAAATCAACAACAACCAAACCAACCACATGTACAAAATCAACTACAACCAAATCAACAACAACCAAATCAACAACAACCAAATCAACCCCAAGTACAAAATCAACAACAACAAAATCAACAACAACCAAATCAACCCCAAGTACCAAATCAACAACAACCAAATCAACCCCAAGTACAAAATCAACTACAACCAAATCAACGACAACCAAATCAACCCCAAGTACAAAATCTACAACAACCAAATCAACCACAAGTACAAAATCAACAACAACCAAATCAACCCCCAGTACAAAATCAACAACAACCAAATCAACAACAACCAAATCAACCCCTAGTACAAAATCAACAACAACCAAATCAACCACAAGTACAAAATCAACTACAACCAAATCAACAACAACCAAATCAACCCCAAGTACAAAATCAACAACAACCAAATCAACCCCAAGTACAAAATCAACTACAACCAAATCAACAACAACCAAATCAACCCCAAGTACAAAATCAACAACAACCAAATCAACCACAAGTACAAAATCAACAACAACCAAATCAACCCCAAGTACAAAATCAACTACAACCAAATCAACAACAACCAAATCAACCCCCAGTACAAAATCTACAACAACCAAATCAACCACAAGTACAAAATCAACAACAACCAAATCAACCCCCAGTACAAAATCAACAACAACCAAATCAACAACAACCAAATCAACCCCTTGTACAAAATCAACGACAACCAAATCAACCACATGTACAAAATCAACTACAACCAAATCAACAACAACCAAATCAACAACAACCAAATCAACCCCAAGTACAAAATCAACAACAACCAAATCAACAACAACCAAATCAACCCCTAGTACAAAATCAACAACAACCAAATCAACCACAAGTACAAAATCAACTACAACCAAATCAACAACAACCAAATCAACCCCAAGTACAAAATCAACAACAACAAAATCAACAACAACCAAATCAACCCCAAGTACAAAATCAACTACAACCAAATCAACAACAACCAAATCAACCCCCAGTACAAAATCAACAACAACCAAATCTACAACAACCAAATCAACCCCAAGTACAAAATCAACAACAACCAAATCAACCCCAAGTACAAAATCAACTACAACCAAATCAACAACAACCAAATCAACCCCAAGTACAAAATCAACAACAACCAAATCAACCACAAGTACAAAATCAACAACAACCAAATCAACCCCAAGTACAAAATCAACTACAACCAAATCAACAACAACCAAATCAACCCCAAGTACAAAATCAACAACAACCAAATCAACCACAAGTACAAAATCAACAACAACCAAATCAACCCCAAGTACAAAATCAACAACAACCAAATCAACCACAAGTACAAAATCAACTACAACCAAATCAACCCCAAGTACAAAATCAACTACAACCAAATCAACAACAACCAAATCAACCCCAAGTACAAAATCAACAACAACCAAATCAACCACAAGTACAAAATCAACAACAACCAAATCAACCCCAAGTACAAAATCAACAACAACCAAATCAACCACAAGTACAAAATCAACTACAACCAAATCAACCCCAAGTACAAAATCAACAACAACCAAATCAACAACAACCAAATCAACCCCTAGTACAAAATCAACAACAACCAAATCAACCACAAGTACAAAATCAACTACAACCAAATCAACAACAACCAAATCAACCCCAAGTACAAAATCAACAACAACAAAATCAACAACAACCAAATCAACAACAACCAAATCAACCCCAAGTACAAAATCAACAACAACCAAATCAACAACAACCAAATCAACCCCAAGTACAAAATCAACTACAACCAAATCAACAACAACCAAATCAACCCCAAGTACAAAATCAACAACAACCAAATCAACCACAAGTACAAAATCAACAACAACCAAATCAACCCCAAGTACAAAATCAACTACAACCAAATCAACCCCCAGTACAAAATCAACTACAACCAAATCAACAACAACCAAATCAACCCCAAGTACAAAATCAACAACAACCAAATCAACCACAAGTACAAAATCAACAACAACCAAATCAACCCCAAGTACAAAATCAACTACAACCAAATCAACAACAACCAAATCAACCCCCAGTACAAAATCTACAACAACCAAATCAACAACAACCAAATCAACCCCAAGTACAAAATCTACAACAACCAAATCAACCACAAGTACAAAATCAACAACAACCAAATCAACCCCCAGTACAAAATCAACAACAACCAAATCAACAACAACCAAATCAACAACAACCAAATCAACCCCAAGTACAAAATCAACAACAACCAAATCAACAACAACCAAATCAACCCCAAGTACAAAATCAACTACAACCAAATCAACAACAACCAAATCAACCCCAAGTACAAAATCAACAACAACCAAATCAACAACAACCAAATCAACCCCTAGTACAAAATCAACAACAACCAAATCAACCACAAGTACAAAATCAACTACAACCAAATCAACCCCAAGTACAAAATCAACAACAACCAAATCAACAACAACCAAATCAACCCCTAGTACAAAATCAACAACAACCAAATCAACCACAAGTACAAAATCAACAACAACTAAATCAACCCCAAGTACAAAATCAACAACAACCAAATCAACCCCAAGTACAAAATCAACAACAACCAAATCAACAACAACCAAATCAACCCCTAGTACAAAATCAACAACAACCAAATCAACCACAAGTACAAAATCAACAACAACCAAATCAACAACAACCAAATCAACCCCAAGTACAAAATCAACAACAACAAAATCAACAACAACCAAATCAACAACAACCAAATCAACCCCTAGTACAAAATCAACAACAACCAAATCAACCACAAGTACAAAATCAACTACAACCAAATCAACCCCAAGTACAAAATCAACAACAACCAAATCAACTACAACCAAATCAACCCCAAGTACAAAATCAACAACAACCAAATCAACCCCAAGTACAAAATCATCAACAACCAAATCAACCACAAGTACAAAATCAACAACAACCAAATCAACCCCAAGTACAAAATCAACAACAACCAAATCAACAACAACCAAATCAACCCCTAGTACAAAATCAACAACAACCAAATCAACCACAAGTACAAAATCAACAACAACTAAATCAACCCCAAGTACAAAATCAACAACAACCAAATCAACAACAACCAAATCAACCCCTAGTACAAAATCAACAACAACCAAATCAACCACAAGTACAAAATCAACAACAACCAAATCAACCCCAAGTACAAAATCAACTACAACCAAATCAACCCCCAGTACAAAATCAACTACAACCAAATCAACAACAACCAAATCAACCCCAAGTACAAAATCAACAACAACAAAATCAACAACAACCAAATCAACAACAACCAAATCAACCCCAAGTACAAAATCAACAACAACCAAATCAACAACAACCAAATCAACCCCAAGTACAAAATCAACTACAACCAAATCAACAACAACCAAATCAACCCTAAGTACAAAATCAACTACAACCAAATCAACAACAACCAAATCAACCCCAAGTACAAAATCAACAACAACCAAATCAACCACAAGTACAAAATCAACAACAACCAAATCAACCCCCCGTACAAAATCAACAACAACCAAATCAACCCCAAGTACAAAATCAACAACAACCAAATCAACCACAAGTACAAAATCAACTACAACCAAATCAACCCCAAGTACAAAATCAACAACAACCAAATCAACAACAACCAAATCAACCCCTAGTACAAAATCAACAACAACCAAATCAACCACAAGTACAAAATCAACTACAACCAAATCAACAACAACCAAATCAACCCCAAGTACAAAATCAACAACAACAAAATCAACAACAACCAAATCAACAACAACCAAATCAACCCCAAGTACAAAATCAACAACAACCAAATCAACAACAACCAAATCAACCCCAAGTACAAAATCAACTACAACTAAATCAACAACAACCAAATCAACCCCAAGTACAAAATCAACAACAACCAAATCAACCACAAGTACAAAATCAACAACAACCAAATCAACCCCAAGTACAAAATCAACTACAACCAAATCAACCCCCAGTACAAAATCAACTACAACCAAATCAACAACAACCAAATCAACCCCAAGTACAAAATCAACAACAACCAAATCAACCACAAGTACAAAATCAACAACAACCAAATCAACCCCAAGTACAAAATCAACTACAACCAAATCAACAACAACCAAATCAACCCCCAGTACAAAATCTACAACAACCAAATCAACAACAACCAAATCAACCCCAAGTACAAAATCTACAACAACCAAATCAACCACAAGTACAAAATCAACAACAACCAAATCAACCCCCAGTACAAAATCAACAACAACCAAATCAACAACAACCAAATCAACCCCTAGTACAAAATCAACAACAACCAAATCAACAACAACCAAATCAACCCCAAGTACAAAATCAACAACAACCAAATCAACAACAACCAAATCAACCCCAAGTACAAAATCAACTACAACCAAATCAACAACAACCAAATCAACAACAACCAAATCAACCCCTAGTACAAAATCAACAACAACCAAATCAACCACAAGTACAAAATCAACTACAACCAAATCAACCCCAAGTACAAAATCAACAACAACCAAATCAACAACAACCAAATCAACCCCTAGTACAAAATCAACAACAACCAAATCAACCACAAGTACAAAATCAACAACAACTAAATCAACCCCAAGTACAAAATTAACAACAACCAAATCAACAACAACCAAATCAACCCCAAGTACAAAATCAACAACAACCAAATCAACCACAAGTACAAAATCAACAACAACCAAATCAACCCCAAGTACAAAATCAACTACAACCAAATCAACAACAACCAAATCAACCCCAAGTACAAAATCAACAACAACCAAATCAACCACAAGTACAAAATCAACAACAACCAAATCGACCCCAAGTACAAAATCAACAACAACCAAATCAACCACAAGTACAAAATCAACTACAACCAAATCAACCCCAAGTACAAAATCAACTACAACCAAATCAACAACAACCAAATCAACCCCAAGTACAAAATCAACAACAACCAAATCAACCACAAGTACAAAATCAACAACAACCAAATCAACCCCAAGTACAAAATCAACAACAACCAAATCAACCACAAGTACAAAATCAACTACAACCAAATCAACCCCAAGTACAAAATCAACAACAACCAAATCAACAACAACCAAATCAACCCCTAGTACAAAATCAACAACAACCAAATCAACCACAAGTACAAAATCAACTACAACCAAATCAACAACAACCAAATCAACCCCAAGTACAAAATCAACAACAACAAAATCAACAACAACCAAATCAACAACAACCAAATCAACCCCAAGTACAAAATCAACAACAACCAAATCAACAACAACCAAATCAACCCCAAGTACAAAATCAACTACAACCAAATCAACAACAACCAAATCAACCCCAAGTACAAAATCAACAACAACCAAATCAACCACAAGTACAAAATCAACAACAACCAAATCAACCCCAAGTACAAAATCAACTACAACCAAATCAACCCCCAGTACAAAATCAACTACAACCAAATCAACAACAACCAAATCAACCCCAAGTACAAAATCAACAACAACCAAATCAACCACAAGTACAAAATCAACAACAACCAAATCAACCCCAAGTACAAAATCAACTACAACCAAATCAACAACAACCAAATCAACCCCCAGTACAAAATCTACAACAACCAAATCAACAACAACCAAATCAACCCCAAGTACAAAATCTACAACAACCAAATCAACCACAAGTACAAAATCAACAACAACCAAATCAACCCCCAGTACAAAATCAACAACAACCAAATCAACAACAACCAAATCAACAACAACCAAATCAACCCCAAGTACAAAATCAACAACAACCAAATCAACAACAACCAAATCAACCCCAAGTACAAAATCAACTACAACCAAATCAACAACAACCAAATCAACCCCAAGTACAAAATCAACAACAACCAAATCAACAACAACCAAATCAACCCCTAGTACAAAATCAACAACAACCAAATCAACCACAAGTACAAAATCAACTACAACCAAATCAACCCCAAGTACAAAATCAACAACAACCAAATCAACAACAACCAAATCAACCCCTAGTACAAAATCAACAACAACCAAATCAACCACAAGTACAAAATCAACAACAACTAAATCAACCCCAAGTACAAAATCAACAACAACCAAATCAACCCCAAGTACAAAATCAACAACAACCAAATCAACAACAACCAAATCAACCCCTAGTACAAAATCAACAACAACCAAATCAACCACAAGTACAAAATCAACAACAACCAAATCAACAACAACCAAATCAACCCCAAGTACAAAATCAACAACAACAAAATCAACAACAACCAAATCAACAACAACCAAATCAACCCCTAGTACAAAATCAACAACAACCAAATCAACCACAAGTACAAAATCAACTACAACCAAATCAACCCCAAGTACAAAATCAACAACAACCAAATCAACTACAACCAAATCAACCCCAAGTACAAAATCAACAACAACCAAATCAACCCCAAGTACAAAATCATCAACAACCAAATCAACCACAAGTACAAAATCAACAACAACCAAATCAACCCCAAGTACAAAATCAACAACAACCAAATCAACAACAACCAAATCAACCCCTAGTACAAAATCAACAACAACCAAATCAACCACAAGTACAAAATCAACAACAACTAAATCAACCCCAAGTACAAAATCAACAACAACCAAATCAACAACAACCAAATCAACCCCTAGTACAAAATCAACAACAACCAAATCAACCACAAGTACAAAATCAACAACAACCAAATCAACCCCAAGTACAAAATCAACTACAACCAAATCAACCCCCAGTACAAAATCAACTACAACCAAATCAACAACAACCAAATCAACCCCAAGTACAAAATCAACAACAACAAAATCAACAACAACCAAATCAACAACAACCAAATCAACCCCAAGTACAAAATCAACAACAACCAAATCAACAACAACCAAATCAACCCCAAGTACAAAATCAACTACAACCAAATCAACAACAACCAAATCAACCCTAAGTACAAAATCAACTACAACCAAATCAACAACAACCAAATCAACCCCAAGTACAAAATCAACAACAACCAAATCAACCACAAGTACAAAATCAACAACAACCAAATCAACCCCCCGTACAAAATCAACAACAACCAAATCAACCCCAAGTACAAAATCAACAACAACCAAATCAACCACAAGTACAAAATCAACTACAACCAAATCAACCCCAAGTACAAAATCAACAACAACCAAATCAACAACAACCAAATCAACCCCTAGTACAAAATCAACAACAACCAAATCAACCACAAGTACAAAATCAACTACAACCAAATCAACAACAACCAAATCAACCCCAAGTACAAAATCAACAACAACAAAATCAACAACAACCAAATCAACAACAACCAAATCAACCCCAAGTACAAAATCAACAACAACCAAATCAACAACAACCAAATCAACCCCAAGTACAAAATCAACTACAACTAAATCAACAACAACCAAATCAACCCCAAGTACAAAATCAACAACAACCAAATCAACCACAAGTACAAAATCAACAACAACCAAATCAACCCCAAGTACAAAATCAACTACAACCAAATCAACCCCCAGTACAAAATCAACTACAACCAAATCAACAACAACCAAATCAACCCCAAGTACAAAATCAACAACAACCAAATCAACCACAAGTACAAAATCAACAACAACCAAATCAACCCCAAGTACAAAATCAACTACAACCAAATCAACAACAACCAAATCAACCCCCAGTACAAAATCTACAACAACCAAATCAACAACAACCAAATCAACCCCAAGTACAAAATCTACAACAACCAAATCAACCACAAGTACAAAATCAACAACAACCAAATCAACCCCCAGTACAAAATCAACAACAACCAAATCAACAACAACCAAATCAACCCCTAGTACAAAATCAACAACAACCAAATCAACAACAACCAAATCAACCCCAAGTACAAAATCAACAACAACCAAATCAACAACAACCAAATCAACCCCAAGTACAAAATCAACTACAACCAAATCAACAACAACCAAATCAACAACAACCAAATCAACCCCTAGTACAAAATCAACAACAACCAAATCAACCACAAGTACAAAATCAACTACAACCAAATCAACCCCAAGTACAAAATCAACAACAACCAAATCAACAACAACCAAATCAACCCCTAGTACAAAATCAACAACAACCAAATCAACCACAAGTACAAAATCAACAACAACTAAATCAACCCCAAGTACAAAATTAACAACAACCAAATCAACAACAACCAAATCAACCCCAAGTACAAAATCAACAACAACCAAATCAACAACAACCAAATCAACCCCTAGTACAAAATCAACAACAACCAAATCAACCACAAGTACAAAATCAACTACAACCAAATCAACAACAACCAAATCAACAACAACCAAATCAACCCCAAGTACAAAATCAACAACAACAAAATCAACCCCTAGTACAAAATCAACAACAACCAAATCAACCACAAGTACAAAATCAACTACAACCAAATCAACCCCAAGTACAAAATCAACAACAACCAAATCAACTACAACCAAATCAACCCCAAGTACAAAATCAACAACAACCAAATCAACCCCAAGTACAAAATCATCAACAACCAAATCAACCACAAGTACAAAATCAACAACAACCAAATCAACCCCAAGTACAAAATCAACTACAACCAAATCAACAACAACCAAATCAACCCCCAGTACAAAATCTACAACAACCAAATCAACAACAACCAAATCAACCCCAAGTACAAAATCTACAACAACCAAATCAACCACAAGTACAAAATCAACAACAACCAAATCAACCCCCAGTACAAAATCAACAACAACCAAATCAACAACAACCAAATCAACAACAACCAAATCAACCCCAAGTACAAAATCAACAACAACCAAATCAACAACAACCAAATCAACCCCAAGTACAAAATCAACTACAACCAAATCAACAACAACCAAATCAACCCCAAGTACAAAATCAACAACAACCAAATCAACAACAACCAAATCAACCCCTAGTACAAAATCAACAACAACCAAATCAACCACAAGTACAAAATCAACTACAACCAAATCAACCCCAAGTACAAAATCAACAACAACCAAATCAACAACAACCAAATCAACCCCTAGTACAAAATCAACAACAACCAAATCAACCACAAGTACAAAATCAACAACAACTAAATCAACCCCAAGTACAAAATCAACAACAACCAAATCAACCCCAAGTACAAAATCAACAACAACCAAATCAACAACAACCAAATCAACCCCTAGTACAAAATCAACAACAACCAAATCAACCACAAGTACAAAATCAACAACAACCAAATCAACAACAACCAAATCAACCCCAAGTACAAAATCAACAACAACAAAATCAACAACAACCAAATCAACAACAACCAAATCAACCCCTAGTACAAAATCAACAACAACCAAATCAACCACAAGTACAAAATCAACTACAACCAAATCAACCCCAAGTACAAAATCAACAACAACCAAATCAACTACAACCAAATCAACCCCAAGTACAAAATCAACAACAACCAAATCAACCCCAAGTACAAAATCATCAACAACCAAATCAACCACAAGTACAAAATCAACAACAACCAAATCAACCCCAAGTACAAAATCAACAACAACCAAATCAACAACAACCAAATCAACCCCTAGTACAAAATCAACAACAACCAAATCAACCACAAGTACAAAATCAACAACAACTAAATCAACCCCAAGTACAAAATCAACAACAACCAAATCAACAACAACCAAATCAACCCCTAGTACAAAATCAACAACAACCAAATCAACCACAAGTACAAAATCAACAACAACCAAATCAACCCCAAGTACAAAATCAACTACAACCAAATCAACCCCCAGTACAAAATCAACTACAACCAAATCAACAACAACCAAATCAACCCCAAGTACAAAATCAACAACAACAAAATCAACAACAACCAAATCAACAACAACCAAATCAACCCCAAGTACAAAATCAACAACAACCAAATCAACAACAACCAAATCAACCCCAAGTACAAAATCAACTACAACCAAATCAACAACAACCAAATCAACCCCAAGTACAAAATCAACTACAACCAAATCAACAACAACCAAATCAACCCCAAGTACAAAATCAACAACAACCAAATCAACCACAAGTACAAAATCAACAACAACCAAATCAACCCCCCGTACAAAATCAACAACAACCAAATCAACCCCAAGTACAAAATCAACAACAACCAAATCAACCACAAGTACAAAATCAACTACAACCAAATCAACCCCAAGTACAAAATCAACAACAACCAAATCAACAACAACCAAATCAACCCCTAGTACAAAATCAACAACAACCAAATCAACCACAAGTACAAAATCAACTACAACCAAATCAACAACAACCAAATCAACCCCAAGTACAAAATCAACAACAACAAAATCAACAACAACCAAATCAACAACAACCAAATCAACCCCAAGTACAAAATCAACAACAACCAAATCAACAACAACCAAATCAACCCCAAGTACAAAATCAACTACAACCAAATCAACCCCAAGTACAAAATCAACTACAACCAAATCAACAACAACCAAATCAACCCCAAGTACAAAATCAACAACAACCAAATCAACCACAAGTACAAAATCAACAACAACCAAATCAACCCCAAGTACAAAATCAACTACAACCAAATCAACCCCCAGTACAAAATCAACTACAACCAAATCAACAACAACCAAATCAACCCCAAGTACAAAATCAACAACAACCAAATCAACCACAAGTACAAAATCAACAACAACCAAATCAACCCCAAGTACAAAATCAACTACAACCAAATCAACAACAACCAAATCAACCCCCAGTACAAAATCTACAACAACCAAATCAACAACAACCAAATCAACCCCAAGTACAAAATCTACAACAACCAAATCAACCACAAGTACAAAATCAACAACAACCAAATCAACCCCCAGTACAAAATCAACAACAACCAAATCAACAACAACCAAATCAACCCCTAGTACAAAATCAACAACAACCAAATCAACAACAACCAAATCAACCCCAAGTACAAAATCAACAACAACCAAATCAACAACAACCAAATCAACCCCAAGTACAAAATCAACTACAACCAAATCAACAACAACCAAATCAACCCCTAGTACAAAATCAACAACAACCAAATCAACCACAAGTACAAAATCAACTACAACCAAATCAACCCCAAGTACAAAATCAACAACAACCAAATCAACAACAACCAAATCAACCCCTAGTACAAAATCAACAACAACCAAATCAACCACAAGTACAAAATCAACAACAACTAAATCAACCCCAAGTACAAAATTAACAACAACCAAATCAACAACAACCAAATCAACCCCAAGTACAAAATCAACAACAACCAAATCAACAACAACCAAATCAACCCCTAGTACAAAATCAACAACAACCAAATCAACCACAAGTACAAAATCAACTACAACCAAATCAACAACAACCAAATCAACAACAACCAAATCAACCCCAAGTACAAAATCAACAACAACAAAATCAACAACAACCAAATCAACAACAACAAAATCAACCCCTAGTACAAAATCAACAACAACCAAATCAACCACAAGTACAAAATCAACTACAACCAAATCAACCCCAAGTACAAAATCAACAACAACCAAATCAACTACAACCAAATCAACCCCAAGTACAAAATCAACAACAACCAAATCAACCCCAAGTACAAAATCATCAACAACCAAATCAACCACAAGTACAAAATCAACAACAACCAAATCAACCCCAAGTACAAAATCAACAACAACCAAATCAACAACAACCAAATCAACCCCTAGTACAAAATCAACAACAACCAAATCAACAACAACCAAATCAACCCCTAGTACAAAATCAACAACAACCAAATCAACAACAACCAAATCAACCCCAAGTACAAAATCAACTACAACCAAATCAACAACAACCAAATCAACCCCAAGTACAAAATCAACAACAACCAAATCAACCACAAGTACAAAATCAACAACAACCAAATCAACCCCAAGTACAAAATCAACTACAACCAAATCAACCCCCAGTACAAAATCAACAACAACCAAATCAACAACAACCAAATCTACCCCAAGTACAAAATCAACAACAACCAAATCTACAACAACCAAATCAACCCCAAGTACAAAATCAACTACAACCAAATCAACAACAACCAAATCAACCCCAAGTACAAAATCAACTACAACCAAATCAACAACAACCAAATCAACCCCAAGTACAAAATCAACAACAACAAAATCAACAACAACCAAATCAACAACAACCAAATCAACCCCAAGTACAAAATCAACAACAACCAAATCAACAACAACCAAATCAACCCCAAGTACAAAATCAACTACAACCAAATCAACAACAACCAAATCAACCCCAAGTACAAAATCAACAACAACCAAATCAACAACAACCAAATCAACCCCTAGTACAAAATCAACAACAACCAAATCAACCACAAGTACAAAATCAACTACAACCAAATCAACCCCAAGTACAAAATCAACAACAACCAAATCAACAACAACCAAATCAACCCCTAGTACAAAATCAACAACAACCAAATCAACCACAAGTACAAAATCAACAACAACTAAATCAACCCCAAGTACAAAATCAACAACAACCAAATCAACAACAACCAAATCAACCCCAAGTACAAAATCAACAACAACCAAATCAACAACAACCAAATCAACCCCTAGTACAAAATCAACAACAACCAAATCAACCACAAGTACAAAATCAACTACAACCAAATCAACAACAACCAAATCAACAACAACCAAATCAACCCCAAGTACAAAATCAACAACAACAAAATCAACAACAACTAAATCAACAACAACCAAATCAACCCCAAGTACAAAATCAACAACAACCAAATCAACAACAACCAAATCAACCCCAAGTACAAAATCAACTACAACCAAATCAACCCCAAGTACAAAATCAACAACAACCAAATCAACCCCTAGTACAAAATCAACAACAACCAAATCAACCACAAGTACAAAATCAACTACAACCAAATCAACCCCAAGTACAAAATCAACAACAACCAAATCAACAACAACCAAATCAACCCCTAGTACAAAATCAACAACAACCAAATCAACCACAAGTACAAAATCAACAACAACTAAATCAACCCCAAGTACAAAATCAACAACAACCAAATCAACAACAACCAAATCAACCCCTAGTACAAAATCAACAACAACCAAATCAACCACAAGTACAAAATCAACAACAACTAAATCAACCCCAAGTACAAAATCAACAACAACCAAATTAACCACAACCAAATCAACCCCAAGTACAAAATCAACTACAACCAAATCAACAACAACCAAATCAACCCCAAGTACAAAATCAACAACAACCAAATCAACCCCAAGTACAAAATCAACTACAACCAAATCAACAACAACCAAATCAACAACAACCAAATCAACCACAAGTACAAAATCAACAACAACCAAATCAACCCCAAGTACAAAATCAACTACAACCAAATCAACAACAACCAAATCAACCCCCAGTACAAAATCTACAACAACCAAATCAACCACAAGTACAAAATCAACAACAACCAAATCAACCCCCAGTACAAAATCAACAACAACCAAATCAACAACAACCAAATCAACCCCTTGTACAAAATCAACGACAACCAAATCAACCACATGTACAAAATCAACTACAACCAAATCAACAACAACCAAATCAACAACAACCAAATCAACCCCAAGTACAAAATCAACAACAACCAAATCAACAACAACCAAATCAACCCCAAGTACAAAATCAACAACAACCAAATCAACAACAACCAAATCAACCCCTAGTACAAAATCAACAACAACCAAATCAACCACAAGTACAAAATCAACTACAACCAAATCAACAACAACCAAATCAACAACAACCAAATCAACCCCAAGTACAAAATCAACAACAACAAAATCAACAACAACCAAATCAACAACAACCAAATCAACCCCTAGTACAAAATCAACAACAACCAAATCAACCACAAGTACAAAATCAACTACAACCAAATCAACCCCAAGTACAAAATCAACAACAACCAAATCAACTACAACCAAATCAACCCCAAGTACAAAATCAACAACAACCAAATCAACCCCAAGTACAAAATCATCAACAACCAAATCAACCACAAGTACAAAATCAACAACAACCAAATCAACCCCAAGTACAAAATCAACAACAACCAAATCAACAACAACCAAATCAACCCCTAGTACAAAATCAACAACAACCAAATCAACCACAAGTACAAAATCAACAACAACTAAATCAACCCCAAGTACAAAATCAACAACAACCAAATCAACAACAACCAAATCAACCCCTAGTACAAAATCAACAACAACCAAATCAACCACAAGAACAAAATCAACAACAACTAAATCAACCCCAAGTACAAAATCAACAACAACCAAATTAACCACAACCAAATCAACCCCAAGTACAAAATCAACTACAACCAAATCAACAACAACCAAATCAACCCCAAGTACAAAATCAACAACAACCAAATCAACCACAAGTACAAAATCAACAACAACCAAATCAACCCCAAGTACAAAATCAACTACAACCAAATCAACCCCCAGTACAAAATCAACAACAACCAAATCAACAACAACCAAATCTACCCCAAGTACAAAATCAACAACAACCAAATCTACAACAACCAAATCAACCCCAAGTACAAAATCAACTACAACCAAATCAACAACAACCAAATCAACCCCAAGTACAAAATCAACTACAACCAAATCAACAACAACCAAATCAACCCCAAGTACAAAATCAACAACAACAAAATCAACAACAACCAAATCAACAACAACCAAATCAACCCCAAGTACAAAATCAACAACAACCAAATCAACAACAACCAAATCAACCCCAAGTACAAAATCAACTACAACCAAATCAACAACAACCAAATCAACCCCAAGTACAAAATCAACAACAACCAAATCAACAACAACCAAATCAACCCCTAGTACAAAATCAACAACAACCAAATCAACCACAAGTACAAAATCAACTACAACCAAATCAACCCCAAGTACAAAATCAACAACAACCAAATCAACAACAACCAAATCAACCCCTAGTACAAAATCAACAACAACCAAATCAACCACAAGTACAAAATCAACAACAACTAAATCAACCCCAAGTACAAAATCAACAACAACCAAATTAACCACAACCAAATCAACCCCAAGTACAAAATCAACTACAACCAAATCAACAACAACCAAATCAACCCCAAGTACAAAATCAACAACAACCAAATCAACCACAAGTACAAAATCAACAACAACCAAATCAACCCCAAGTACAAAATCAACTACAACCAAATCAACCCCCAGTACAAAATCAACAACAACCAAATCAACAACAACCAAATCAACCCCAAGTACAAAATCAACAACAACCAAATCTACAACAACCAAATCAACCACAAGTACAAAATCAACTACAACCAAATCAACAACAACCAAATCAACCCTAAGTACAAAATCAACAACAACCAAATCAACCACAAGTACAAAATCAACAACAACTAAATCAACCCCAAGTACAAAATCAACAACAACCAAATCAACAACAACCAAATCAACCCCTAGTACAAAATCAACAACAACCAAATCAACCACAAGTACAAAATCAACAACAACCAAATCAACAACAACCAAATCAACAACAACCAAATCAACCCCAAGTACAAAATCAACAACAACAAAATCAACAACAACCAAATCAACCCCAAGTACAAAATCAACTACAACCAAATCAACAACAACCAAATCAACCCCAAGTACAAAATCAACAACAACCAAATCAACCACAAGTACAAAATCAACAACAACCAAATCAACCCCAAGTACAAAATCAACTACAACCAAATCAACCCCAAGTACAAAATCTACAACAACCAAATCAACCACAAGTACAAAATCAACAAC
Organism: Xanthorhoe spadicearia; assembly: GCA_947086425.1. Taxonomy (NCBI): domain Eukaryota; kingdom Metazoa; phylum Arthropoda; class Insecta; order Lepidoptera; family Geometridae; genus Xanthorhoe; species Xanthorhoe spadicearia. The sequence continues at coordinate 8,760,759 of OX352202.1, read as the reverse complement.
AACCAAATCAACCCCCAGTACAAAATCAACAACAACCAAATCAACCCCCAGTACAAAATCAACAACAACCAAATCAACAACAACCAAATCAACCCCTAGTACAAAATCAACAACAACCAAATCAACCCCCAGTACAAAATCAACAACAACCAAATCAACAACAACCAAATCAACCCCAAGTACAAAATCAACAACAACCAAATCAACCACAAGTACAAAATCAACAACAGCCAAATCAACCACAAGTACAAAATCAACTACAACCAAATCAACAACAACCAAATCAACCCCAAGTACAAAATCAACAACAACCAAATCAACCACAAGTACAAAATCAACTACAACCAAATCAACCCCAAGTACAAAATCAACAACAACCAAATCAACCCCCAGTACAAAATCAACAACAACCAAATCAACCCCAAGTACAAAATCAACAACAACCAAATCAACCCCCAGTACAAAATTAACAACAACCAAATCAACCCCAAGTACAAAATCAACAACAACCAAATCAACCCCCAGTACAAAATCAACAACAACCAAATCAACCACAAGTACAAAATCAACAACAACTAAATCAACCCCCAGTACAAAATCAACAACAACCAAATCAACCCCAAGTACAAAATCAACAACAACCAAATCAACCCCCAGTACAAAATCAACAACAACCAAATTAACCACAAGTACAAAATCAACAACAACCAAATCAACCCCCAGTACAAAATCAACAACAACCAAATCAACCACAAGTACAAAATCAACAACAACCAAATCAACCACAAGTACAAAATCAACAACAACCAAATCAACCACAAGTACAAAATCAACAACAACCAAATCAACCCCAAGTACCAAATCAACAACAACCAAATCAACCCCTGGCACTCAATCAACAACAACTAAATCAACACTTTGCACTCAATCGACAACAACCAAATCAACTCATTGTAATTAAACAACAATTGATGATATTGTCAAAAGCCCTTAATCTTGAGTTCATATAAAACCACCACGTCTTATTTATTAATAATTCATATCGTGATGTGGTCGTTTTGGGCGCGGCATGAAAGATTTTTTACGCGTTGTTGTTCAGTGGGTCATAAATAATAATCATGAGAAAATAGGTAATTACTATTTTCTCATTTTTATTATTTGAATACAAAATAATATTGTAGACTTGTAGTTGGCACGTTACTATTGCGTTCATTGTACGGTCAAAACGTTAAAAGTTTTGTGCATTATATTAGAAAAATAACAAAAGTTAGAAAGATCGGCCAACTCTGGTGACGAGTTTTTAGGCTGCCTAAAGGACTAAAAAATTTTAAAAAATATTATCGAATAGAAATCTTTTGCCATTTTGTTTGAACATTTGTAGGTATCTGTTTTAGTGTATTAAAATAGATTTATCTAATATTGACGACCACTGTGGCGCAGGTGGCGAAAGCCCGCCTGAGACGCAGAGGTTGTGGGTTCGATTCCCACAGCACAGCAGGACAAATTATGATCTGCAAATATTTGTCTCGAGTCTGGGTGTTTCTATATAATATATTATGTATTAACAAAAATAATGTCAAAAAAAAAAAAGTGTATCAGTCATCTGGTTACCATAACATAACACAAGCATTGATTTGCTTAGCTTGGGACTTGATGACGTTGTGTGGAATGTCCAAAGATATTTATTTATTTATTTTATTTATCTATTTACTATTTTATTAAAGCAATAATTGACTATCATTGTTATTACATGTTTTTAACAATTAATAATTATGTTACTTTTTCGAAATATAAATACAGATGTGAATTTTGAATGAATTTTTCGTTGAAAACCTTTGTTTTATTAAAATTTGACGACTCGTGAAAACCCGTCATTTGCTTTCTGAACTGACAGGTTGGTTGGGGTTGATTAAGCTGTTAGTTGGTTTTTCAATAAATTAATATACCGTTTGAGTAATACCAACGAGTGATATCGATAATTATTTGTATTTTTCACGATAGCGAGTCAGACCTCTAGTTTTTTTCCGATCACGGCTGCATTCCAGTCTAAACGAGCTTAAATAGAATTAATTTTATTTCTTAATAATACACGTTAACATGTATAATTTTATAGTAGGTAAATATTGCTAGTTCTTTCCCGCTTATCTAAAGATGGCGGTATGCGCGACTGCGACCGAAAAGCGAATCGACTTTTTTTTTACTTTAGCTTTGACTTTTTTCATTTCTATTCTGTGACTTTAGGCAATGAAAAAGTTCGTCTGCTGTCTCGGTCTTGCATAATAAATCTTAACGACTATTGCGCAGTGTGTGATAGGCCGCCTAAGACGCAGAGGTTGCGATTTATCGATGCCTGCTCGACTCTTTTGAGAGAAATTGGTACGAAGTCTGAATGGACAGAGATGGTTGGAGAAAATTGGGAGAGACCTTTGCCCAGCAGTGGGACAACATAGGTTATTAAAAATATATTATATTTTATATATATTGCCTAAAGTCAAGAAACTGTCGCGGTCTACCGTCTCGGTCTCTTGTCTCGCTCGCTTGTCTCGACCTTATGCTTTCAAGTAAATCTCGTAAAGTGTAATGACGCGTGATATCAAAGCTTCACGCGTGACTGTGCCAGACGCAACGCAGACGGTAAACACTCCATAACGGTGCCCTAAACAAATCCTGCATAAAAAAGGCATAAGTTCCATCATTGTGAAGACTCGAATACGTACTAAAATTGGGGCGTCCAGTAATAAATTAAAAAAATAATATGAGAAATCAAAAGTCTTAGGTAGGATATAAACTAACTTGGTACCAAATTTCATTCATATCCGTGCAACTGTTTGAGCGTGAAGAACATTAACAATTACACACAAATCATATTTTAGAACTATCTAAACACAGGTTTTTATCGCGTTAATTACCTTATTTATATCCCGACGTTTCGACTATGTTACAATATAATAGTCGTGGTCGCGGGCAGACTGGAGTATGCTTCTGAGTTTCGTTGTGACCACGACTATTGTAACATAGTCGAAACGTCGGGATATAAATAAGGTAATTAACGCGATAAAAACCTGTGTTTAGATAGTTCTAAAATATGAATTGTGATCGCGAAAGTTTAAGAAAAAACTTACACACAAACTTTCACCTTTTTAATTTTAGTATGATATACCTACGTACAATAAATAATACTTCTTTCTTTTATTTATAAATAACATTTTAAGTATAGAAGGTATATAAGTTACTTGTTTTTTATAGTGTACTCCTGAGAAATCTAAAATATTTATTTATTTATCTTTCGAATTCAGTATTCACCAACAAAAGCTGAACTGCGATCATAACATGATGTGAGTATTGTTTCAGCGAAAAACAGGCGTAGAGGAAAACTTACACGTGAAAAGTTGTAGAAAGTTTGAAAGTCACATCAGGGAAGTTATAGTAAACTCGTATATTTACTCGAAAAGGCACTTGGATCAGTTGGTTCGTATCATTTTGGTACATAAAACTAGTTTCGACTCATGTTTGTGTAGGTACATTTAATGGATATAACAAACAATGTGACACAGATAGAATTAATACCTAAATGAAAAAATAAATGAAAATTCTTTATTGCACACCTTAAACTACTTAATAACAACAATATTGAAACAAAAACAAAAAAATCAGTAACAGTCTGTGTGGTAATACCTATCGCCTTATGATTTATTGTTAATTATTAACTACTCGTTAAGTACATTTCTAATCAAGGTTCAAGGTCTTTATTGGTACCAAAACTAATTAAGACTAATCAAAACAGGAGGCCTAAGACGTATTATTAAACATTTTCAGTTTGGGTTCTTACTGTTCCAACTTTACATCAGCGCCTTAGCTACCACAAAAGCAGTTCATTATAGGACCTTATACACTTTTAACGGTCATAGTAAGACGGCAGTTACCTAAAGGGCAACCAAGAAAAGGCGTAAGTTGTAAAGCTACAGCGAGTTCCAGAACTCGGTATCTGTGCTCCCAGAACCGGCCCAAATCCAGGCTTACAGTCATAAACGCCATTTGTAGGTGCCACAGTCTTACGAAAATATAATATTTCGCTTATATAAAGCTGGTACCTACCAGTATGCGCCTTACGGTGTTCAGCGGGATCAAAACATATTAAAACTGTGAAAGTTTGTGTAAACTCAAACTCAATACTCATAATGTATTTATACAATAATGTATTTGTTATGTACTCCTGTTTTTAGTTTAAATTCTTTCACCGATGTATAGAATGGACTATCGAGATGGTTAAAGGCTATACCCGGTAGTTTCATTAGTACACCCATGCAAAGCCGGGATGTGCTGCTAGTTTTTTATAAAATAAGGGTCAAAACCTCTATAATATGTTTGCATTTTCCTTTCTCTACGAGGTTCTTGAACTAAAGGCTCTTTACGGTACCAGTTTATTGCCAGTTGTAAATATTAATTTGTTGGCAAAACTCTGCGAATTTTGTTAGCGGATGTTTCTGATGGGCTAAATAATTTCTGTTGAAGCTTGAATCAATTAAAATAATTATGATTTGAGCGATTTCGACGAATCGCTGACGTGTTGTGTTGTTGGCAGTTGAAATGGTTGGAGTTTTGAAGATCTATTTATTTATTTAAGTACTTATACACACTTTTTCATTTTATTATCAGATAATAAAATGAAAAAGTGTGTAGGTAAACTAATACAGATTCTGTCTGTATACTTACACCTACTTATTTAAACCCCGAATAAATTAAATAATTTTATTTCGGAAAGCATAGGGGTTCCCTGGCCGAGTAGTAAGGGGTGATCTGCATTATCACGAGTTTGGATCCCGCCAGAGCCGAAACTTTCAGTTTCATTTGCTTTTTTTTTTATAAAATGTTTCGATGCACTACATGGATAACCATTACCCATAACCTCTAAAACTTATAAATGATCTGTAGTAATAACAAAAATATTAAGTTAAGTAATTTGGTTTTTATGAATCTTTTCTTATGATACTTACAAAAATATATAAGTAACCTTAGAATTGAAAGTCATAGAAAAATTGAAACCATAGATCACCTACTTTGACTGTAGCTTAAGATAAATCCCATAGGATGCTTCTAGTTCTCTGTAATTTGATTCAGCGCCAATACCACGACAATATTGCACTGAATTGATAACTAAAACTTAGATTTCTTAACAGACGGTCACCACCATTTTGAATCCGCATTTATTACCATTTTCTTTTTTAACCACCTGCAAACAAGGAGGTTTTATGTTCAACTGTTATAGGTGTATGCTTATAAGTATGTTGGAAATTCTTTTGGTTGAAAGCAATTTAAAATAAAAAATACTAGGTACTTTTTATTTTCAAGTTTTACGTCTTTCTCTCTGATGACTATGAAAGCTTAGGCCCGTATTCAGAGACTATACTCAAGCGTAAATCGTGTCTCAAGCGGTGATTCATAACTCAGTTTTCATAGAAAACTGTCAAAAATCGATGCTTAAACATAGACTCAAGTTTGAGTGAAGTCTCTGAATACGAGCCTTAGTGTCTGTTTTTTAATGATCCCTCAACAACCTAAATAGTCAAGCTTCACTTATGTGTCACTTATGATGATGAGCCACTATAGTTACTCGTAATTAACGGCCGTCATTAACGATGCATGTAAATCAGAAAACAAAATCTTATTGTAGAAGTTGTAGAAGGAATATTTGTCATTCATATTTCATCGGAGCCGGGACGTAATTTGAATACAGATGAGTTAGTCATAGGATGAGGCATCTACCTACTAAAATACCAGGAATTTGACGAAATACAATACTATACTGGATGTTGCGATCAAATAATATAATTCTATTCATTACTTAGATAGAACTCCCGAGGTGGTCCTATTTTTATTATTATTGTCAATGTCCCAGCAGTAGGACATTGAGGGATAACCCTTAATGTCCACTGGGCAAAGGCCTCCGATCACTCTTTCCATTCATGCTTTTCATGGTCCAATCGGCACGGAATTTGGCGAGTTCGTTTCTCCATCTCGTTCGCGGTCTGCTGCGTCGTCGTCGCGATGGTGGTGATTGGTGGTCCAATACTTAGTTATTTTTATTTGAAAATCTAACAAGGATCTTTGGAGTTATGAACAGAAATGCACCTCGAGGTTTCAGAAAATTGCTCTCATGTTACAATTTTGTAAAAAGTCGCAGATCGAAAAGATTGACCAGTTTTGAAATTGATTCGTTTGACGCGTCAACTTCTCAAAGCTTTACAAGCACCATGTTACCTTTTCGAAAATGCTACTAGATTATAGTGAGTTTTATACAAAACGTACATTTTTCTATAAAAATAAACTTAAACAAAAACAACCAGAAACAGGGTCAAAGAAGTGCCAACATAACAAAAGGTATAAAATAAATTGTAGCAACTTGTACTTTTTATTGAGCCGTGAAATGTACAATAAAAACATTTTTAGTAGACACTGCAGTCGGGAATATAACAACGGGATGTGGGAATCTAGACTTTAGGCTGCCTTGGAGATTTAAATACTGGAGTCAGTTCGTATTAGCCAGTCTAGAGTGGTAAAACGAACGATTCAGACTACTGTCTGAATCGTCCGTTTTAAAAGATTTTTTTTGGATAGAAGTTCAAGTTTTGATTTTGATTTGTTTGTCGAGTATAAATATGTGTAGCCCTTTGCTGGACAAAGACCTTTCTTAAATTTTTAAATTTACCGCGGTGTGTGTAAGGTTTTAGTCGGCCAGCTTTTATAAATAGGTAGGTACTGTTCAACAAACTATAAATTATGCATTTTCTTTCGGATTAGCTGTAAGTGCTGTAACACGCAAAATTTAATAATAAGAGCTGCCACAGTTTCACTCACATGGTAGTAATTCGGATAAAGAGTAGCTTAGTGTATTTATTACAGATCATAAAATGCGTTTTAAGAAAGAAAGACTGATAATTATAGTAAAACCAACAGCGCTGGTCAAAAGCCATCTCCATACCCACCACCTCCACAGCACGACCACATTCTAGTTAGCTGCAGCTTGGCAGTCTGCCACCTGTCTTGCTTACAATGCTCTGTATTTTTCGCCTAGCTTCCGCGATTTACAGGTGCCTATTTCAAATACCTATTCCATATTTCTTAGCTGCTGATACGAAGTGGAAAATGGAAGATTTTCTGGGTTTTGGCTTCATATTTTGCGATAAAGTGAAGGTGGATATGAGATTGTACTAGTATTGTTGGCATTTAAGCATGGTATTTATTTTTACATTTATGTTGATTCTTGATGGTACACTTGCTGGCTAACTATTTGGCACCTATTTGGCTTGGGTGGCCATTTGGCATTGCCATTCAGCGCAATGCTGGCACTGTCATCACGTAACTCAACTGATCCAAGCCACTGGCGTGTAGTGGCTTGGATCAGTTGAGTTACGTAAACGAAAAGATCATGAGACCTTTGTCAATCAATGGGAGCACGGCATGATAGGCGGCATGATTATTTTAAAATAAGTACCTGGATGACCATTGACTAGCTTTGCTTTGTTTTCATTGCTCGATAACATGGCTAAAACAACATTTGCCAAAAACAAACCCTAGCTAGATCGATTTATAGCTCCCGAAACTCCCTATATTCTTAATTACATGAAAATCGTTTGAGCCGTTACTGAGATTCAGATTATGCGTAATAAATAACTAGTTTTTAGTCAAAGTTCCCACGCAAAGTTTGATAATGCTCACAGGAGTCCCAGGTCACACAGTGTTAATCCATACGGATGACAGGTAAACTTTATTGTCATAATCTGTGGAAAGTTCCCGAATTAACGTTGTCGCCTCGACAGCGCTATGCGAAAAGTTTGAATGGGCCACACAGGATTTTAACGCGAGGACGCAAGCAGGAGATATTACGCAGGATTAATTAGTTAAAATTAATTTGTTTTGAGCTCTTAACGATCGCTTTCGTAAGCTAAATTTAAGCTGTGTTTAAAAAACACAGGCCTTTACATTTTTGCTAGAGGATTTATACAGCGTCATGTCAGGAGGTAATCTTTGCCTTCACTTAACGGAGCATTGTAGTAAATAGGACATTGTCAAGATGGAATAGGCTTGCCCAGCACCTAATCCACAATCTCAGCTTAGCCGACCATATCCACAGGAAAATCAATGGGTCAATAAGTAAGTAAGTATTTAGTCAGTAAGTAAGTATTTAGAACAAGGTAAATAACGTTATAAACCCTTGTATGTATTGTCTAGTCTCTCTTAGCAACAAGATCGCCCGTTATACTAACGTTATTTTTAATTCACCTGTATATTTTCTAACAATATTTTAAAAAGAGTTCATTCATTTTACACAAATTCAAGTTGTGCATGATAAATGAAATGAATTCTGAAACGAAATCAAAGCCAAACCCACAGAGACTTCAGAAACAATCAAAAACTCTTTTTACATGCAAATGAATCACCGTAAAAATATTTTTGTAAAGCTATTAAGCAAACGCGTTAATTACACTCAAAATCTAAAAGAGAAACACTGGAAATCCACTCCCTCAATTTGAATTGAAATTGGCAAACTGAGAAGTACCTACCTCCGTGCGGATACCGCAGTGAGGAACTAGAGTGTCTGGATGTGGTTCTAGCTTCAACCAATTACACTAAGGATATTTATTATTTTATTTTTATTTATTTTTTTAGGAAAACTAACAGCACATAAATACATGTTATACAAGAGTTGATAGAAGCATAAGGCTAATAACAAGTTTTCACAGATAGAAATATGTAGAATAACAGAAAAAGAGCATACAATGAGCAAACTAGTGGTAGGTAGGTACATTATTACTAAACATGAAGTTGACTACAATGCAGTGTCGTTTAGCACTGTTACTAGTAAAGTATAAAAATGATCTTTAAATTTTATGGTACTACAAAACTGGGAAAAATGTTGTCCATTTCACACAATAGGTGAAAATTGTATTAAAGTCACATGGTCTAGTTTATTATTTGTATCTTCCATCAATCGATTTAGAGGTGTTAGAGGTTTAGGTGTGAAAGCGTTACACAAAAAAAAAGGTTTGAAATTTTGACTTAACAGGCGCCTTTTTGGTATGGGTTTTCCGATTTAACTCATAAATCTACGAATCCTTGTAAATATCCCGTTTTAAGTGTTTATAATATTTTCTATTGTATTCTATAAATACCCGTTCTTATTTTATTCCTCTTCGTACTCGTATAGCCTCTTCCATTATCTCGAGATCGTTGTCCTGCCACTGTGATCGATGCCCGCAAATTAGCTGCGACACCCTGCGTGCCGACGCCGACGCCGGTGATTTTTCACGCCCAACTTTTAAAAGGCTCCTGATAACTTTCCTGCCAGTAATGCCTTTCAGTGGCTTGTATGGCTGTTTCGATTTTTAAATAAACGTGTTTGGAAAGTTTGTGGCGATTAGCGGTTAGGTTGTTTTTGGCGCATATTGTGATGAATTATAATGTTTTACTTCTTAGGTGCAAGTACAAGCATGGTGGCTTTTTTATCTATACTAAGTAATATTATAAAGAGTTAATGTTGGTTTGTTTGTTTGTTTGTTTGACGGAGGTAATCACCGAAACTACTCAGCCGATTTCGATTTTAATTTTTTTATCTACATAATATTTAAATTATGAGAGAGTTAATGAGTTGAACTTCTGTTACTTATTTGTCAAACTAAATAGCGCAAGTTTAAACATTTTGTATTTTCGTAAACCCGACAGCCTTGGCAACCCTTCCGCGCACAAACGGCTCTGATTTCAAATAGATCGTTAACCACAAAGTCGGCATTAGACTCGTTTACCCCAAAGCTTAGACTTCCTGAAAAGTGACGACTGTAAGGTAAAAGTTACTCTGTCATACCTAGGGAATCCGATTCTGGGATCACACGGTCCAGGATCCCGGGATCCCGGGATTCAGGGTAACAGGAAATCCCGGGATTGGATTCCCTAGTTATACCATAATGAACTAAGTTTCCTAGAATAAGATGCCTGATGAATTGCAACCTCGCCTCAGAAAACACTCTAAATATATAGGTACTTGTTTCACCGCTGTGTAACGAACGATAGATATTTCGTTTTTCGCTGTACAAACCCCTGGGCTCTATATTATAAATAAATAATATATAAATATCCTTGGACATTCCACACAGCGTCATCTAGTCCCAAGCTAAGCAACTTAATGCTTGTCTTATGGTAACCAGATGACTGATATAATACATAGATACATTTTTTTTTGTAAATACATACATATTATAGATAAAAAACACCCAGACACGGAACAAATATCTGCAGAACATACAAACATTTGTCCCGTAGCGGGGATCGAACCCGCGACCTCCACGTCTCAGCCGGGCGTTCACCCAATTGCGCCACAGAGGTCGTTATAGTGTCTCTATGGACATGATAAACAGGTCACCGTTTTCCAGAGACAAAAACTGTACCTACCCTAATAGTCTGTGGTTGTCCCGCTGTTCTGTGATGAATACATTCAGTTTGTGTATGGGGGCGGATAATTATAAACATTAGTAGAAATTTTGGGGTATTTCATGACTCTTTTCAATGAAAGGTTGGGGTTAAAACTTTGTTCTAAAACTGTATACAAATAGCAACATGTTTTGTGAGCAATGTTTGAATATAAAGTGGACTAATGATCTATCGCTTAAGACTTAATTTATTAATGAGTAATAGAAAAATCACATTGGCCTATAAATTTCTATGATAATTATAATGAATGAAAACACTTATTATAATGAATGTAAACACTTTAATTTTAAAAAATAAAAAAAAAAAAAATATCTATATCTATACTAACATTATAAAGTTTGTTTGTTTGTTTGACGGAGGTAATCTCCGAAAGTCCAAAATTCTTTCACCGATATGTAGAATGGACACTGACAGTCGCGATTATAGGCTATATTTTATCCCGGTAATTTCATTAGGACATCCGTGCAAAGCCGGGACCTGCTGCTAGTTTTATACAAAGAAATAAGTTGGTCAATCCGCATCCGCTTTTTTACCCCTTTGCAGGGAGCCAATAAAACTCAAAAGCCATAAACACGGACTACAAACAAGTTGTCAACAAAACTTTGTGCAAAAACAAAATTATTACATACCGGCAATTTTCAGCAACAAATCATCTATTGCTTATTTTCAAACAATACTAATTCTTATTAAAACTGAGTTCTGGTTTGGGTTTGCCTTACTAATATTTTAAATTGCCCAGCGATACAGTTTTTTTTTACAAATTAAAGTAGTGATCAGTCCACGGGAATGACATTATTGCCACCTATGATATTATAATAAACTCTTCTAACTCCACTGAAGCTATACCTATAAATTGATGAAAAAAATTGCTTGAGTATCGTCAATTATAGTTAACTTAACTGTTTTGAATAACGCAACAGAGCAAAACACTCCTAATTGTCTCCACTCCTAATTGTCTCTCCTAATGATGTTTACGTCTTCTGCTTCATCGTGAAGGCTAATAATAGATAAGTAGAATTGCGTAATAAAAATTGCCCGTTTACCCTAAAATCAGGTGGTGGATGTGAATAAATATCGTTTCGTGTAGATTTATAGCTACTGCTCCTTTCACACGCAGTAACTCAGTGGACAGAAACAATAGTGTTGTATACTGTATACCTTAGCACGCCATAATACATTATTTATTTGTTGTTAAAATGTATACTGATATCTCCGACATGTTTTAATATTAATGAACTATTTTTTATACTCCACATTTGGTACTTACTAGTATCCTATCTATTAGATATTAGTTCAAACCTTGAATTGAATTCAAAATACTTACTATTTATTTTTAACCCTATTACTCTATTAAGATATATTTGATTCCAACAAGATAGTAAACCGTTTATCTCCCTATCTCTTTTGTCTCCAGCAATAATTTATTTAAGTCTCTGTCTGGGTCAATTAAAACTTATGCCACGGAGTGTTTTCTTATTGCAATTCTCATTTTAAAACTCCGAGGCGATCGTCTTTTTACAAATAAAGAGTTTTAAGTTTTCAAGTAAAATCTTTTTAAAGTTTGAAATTCGAACTCTTTTTTAGTTATCCTAAAGTTTTAATCACAGCTACTAAAAGAGAACCCATTTTAGTGCTATATACTTAACTGAATTAAAACACGGAGTACCGTGTTTTAAATGTCCAAACGATTATAAAAAACATAATAGTGTCACAAAACTTGAATATTGATATATTAAGGTGGTTGATAAAGTTTGAAAGTTATGTCCTAAATTCGGCAATGCTCTGAGGGTTTGTCTGTTCAGCTCGCTAATTAGAGAATAACTAATTTCAACATTTTCAACTTCTTTAGATATTTTACCATAAGCAATAAACTACTAAGTCCTGTTAAAGTATTTTTTTATTAAATGGGAGTCATGTGAGTTCATTGCAAAACTCGGCCCGTTAATGCCTAAAAACGTGGCAATCAATGCACTGTCATATATTTTTGACTAACGAATCACACACCGCAGGCACTTTCGAAAACAAATACCAAACAATAACTTTACACGACAAAGCCCACAAAATAAACTTCGCGGGCAAAATATAAACATTGTACTTTTGCCTAGAACTGTTAACTCATGGATCCTTGTTATTCGTGACTTTATATTTAGTGCGCTTATAAGCCCAGGCGCGCACTAGGCAGCCAGGCTGCGGCAGCCAGGCTGCGGCAGCCAGTAAAACATATGACGTTGTATAGGAGCCCGCGCACTAGGCAGCCACGAAATCTCGGCTGCGGCAGCCAATGGTCATATGTTTTACTGGCTGCCGCAGCCTGGCTGCGCAGCCTGGCTGCCTAGTGCGCGCCTAGGCTTAATCCTCTATGTGATTTAAACACTTCTTCTGACAACAAACTATTTCATAGAATTATTTTTCGATTCGATTTAAATTTAAAAAATCCTCGTAACGACTTTCCTAATTCTAATCTCCCCATCAAAATGCACTAAGCGTAATAATTTTTCATCAAGCAATTACGGACCCTTCTGCAAATTTTATCCACTTCGCTACATGGCTTGTCCTGAGGCTGTTCGCCCTAAGTCATAACGCACAAATTCAAAACACAGACATTGCCAATAATCTGGGTATCGGTGGCGGCCAGCCTGGCGGTCGCCCAACCAACGCCCTGATTCTAGAAAATGAGTTGGATCGGAATTGGAACCCGACTAAACTTATCACGTTTTTTCACACAATAGTCTCTAGCGTGGGGTCATCATATTGTATTCTTATATCTAGAACAAATGAAAAAACTTAACAAAATTTTCGATTTCGACGGAATTTAAGTCTGCGATGATACAAAGTGAGTGTTCTTAATTCAGGTCCTCTGGTACAACAGCATGATATTATTTTCTATTTCGCTTTAACAGCCGTAAAATATATATAGCCCCTTTCTTATATTTTGATCATCTTTCACACAATAACACAACTTTTTCTTAGGCGATGAAAACGAACAAATCAAATTTTAATGTAAATTCAAAAGTCATCCATTTCAATAGTTTCAAAATAATTTATGATCTCAACTAACCGTTCTTACGTAGCCTCAGTGAAAGTTACAAGAGATAAGAAATGATGTTCCTAGTCTAATTTCAACACTGTCTACGGTTTGTTTGCGGTCTAACTAAATATTACCAGAATCGGTTCCCAGTTTACTCGAATTTTGTCATGTTTTATGCGTCTGGCAACACCCCGTTCATCTAATCTCTTGTTATTGCAGTATTAAGCTGTTATTATTGTTCAATTTGTGCTGATAGGATATATTACTTTGGTATCTATGGTGCTCAGATGGCGCAAGCCTCTTAAAACTTTTGAAACTGAACTGTTATAATTATAAACATTGTAAGCACTTATTATGCTCGATTGCTCTTAAATATCGACAATGCACGTTCCATGGTAAATATCCCAAAGCTTCTTTGTACTTAATAGATAACCTTTGCCAGCTTTGCTTGTGTGGTAATTACCCTAATAAAAAGTAGCCTGTGTATTTTTTGAAGTCGAGATACAACGGTGTGTCATTTGTACTACCAGTTGTACTTATTAGTAGTACTACTGATACGGAGGCGAACTGTTACTATGTCCAAGTTTCAAAGAAATTAGTTATTAGAACAAACGTAAACAATTGTCTTTTTTAAACTTTCGCGATCAAAACACATGATATCGTAAACTACACATACTTTCGTGTTTATAACATGAGTGGGATATAGTAGTACATTTTCATAGTTTTAAAACTGTTAATCTTATAAAAGCAACCGTGGGTAGGTACATATAGCTCGTTATTTCAGATAGTGCATTCACCCGTCATCAATCTTCTGTATAAACTTTGCTAAACATGGTTTGTGCGCGGTCCAGATATTCTCAAACTTTCAACTGCCACCTCATAACGCATCGAACCAGTAAATATTTGTATTGATTTGTTTAAAATGTAGGTACCTACTTATTACCTATTCCACTTTCAAACTATCGTGAGTTCTTGAAATAAAGGATTTCATAAGAGAGAAATTTCCTGTACTCTCAAATTCTCAATGTAGGTACATTACTGTTCAGTTCATAACTCCGCACATCCAAATAAATCCTATTTTTTTATGAGATCACCTCAAGTCAAGTTACATTAAAATACGAATATCTTGAAAACTGTAAGTTTAGGGTAAGAGTTTTTTAGGCAAATTAGTCTGAAGTTATTGAAACTACAACCCCCTCGGTCGACTTAACCAGTAAAGCTGTATGAGTAAAATTTTCTTGGAAGTTTGTAAAAAAATTTAACTAAAAATCTCTCGCTTTTATAAAACTTTGGAATACGGGTATCACGTAACATACAGCCGGCTTAACATGTGCAGCGCGAGAAATCATTTCGTCGTCGACAAAATATTATCTCCTGCTCTAACATAGTACGTTAGAGCAGTCTGACATGATCGAGATATTTCATTTGTCGTGTCGAAACGTTGCACATGTTAGGCCTACAGGTATTTTTACCGGACGCTGACTGCCGCGGGCGGTCGGATTGCCGGCGGACCCCGGTTAGCCTGCCAATTTACTTCGCCCTGAGCGAACCAATATTGGTTAAGGGTTCATGCACCGTATTTTGATTTTAGATATGTACCGCTTGTATGAAACGTTTATACGAGACTAGTTGATGGTGCGACTTCACTCGTGTACAAGTTTTGGTATGCTCATACTTTTATCTAAGAATTCGAATCAAAAGCTGATACCTACAAGTTTAAATAAAAATTACTAAATAATCATTATCTCCCTGCCCTTATCCCATTAAGTGGGGTCGGCACAACACGTTTCTTTCTTCCATTTCCCTCTATCGCTCTATATACTAAATATTAGTAATAAAAGTAAAAAAAATACTAAACGTTAAATATTTATGCTCTAGTTAGCACAAAAAGTATTTTGATGTAGTTGAATCTTAGGTTGGTTCAAAATTGAAAAAAAAACTTTCATTTATGTGTGATAGGTACCTACTTATTTATAATAATAATCCTATTATATTTATTAATATTTATAATCGATTTATTCCCAAACACTAAAACACTACTTGAATATTTAGGAGCATTAACCATTTAAAACGATCTTACCTGTCAAATTTGTAAAGACAAACGTTAAATAATGTCCTAAATAAGCACGACTTACATTAATTAGCGTTTCTATGGAAACGATCTAGCGATCTTATTAGTTAAGCACAGCAAACTTTAAAAAATTATAAGAAAAATACATACAGTGAAACATAGAGCCTCCTGTTTTGAAGTCGGTTAAGAATATAAATAATAGTAGAAAGTAGAAATTTTACTTACTATAAACACACAGACTTCTAAATTTATTTTACTTGTAGAGTGGAGAAGTAGAGAGGGGCGGTGCAGTCTGTGTAGGTACCTGACGGTTTGGCTGAAGGGTAAAAATGTTTGAAATTAATTTGGCTACCGTACACATGTTTTGATTAATTTTCTTTGCTTTGATGTTAGAGCACAATGCATAATATTATATTTTCTGAGCTTCTGTTATGACTGGTTCTTGTTTTCACAGGAATCAATTATTATTATGGTTATAATTTTAAGATTTAATTAATTATTGATAGTCAATATAACAATCAACATGTAATCCTTCAATTAAAAAATACGCCCTTATTTTATACGATTTTATAGTATCTTAATTAAATTAATAAATGAAGTTAAAAAAATATAACACAAAAGATTCTGTAATTCTTATCACAATCCAGTCATAATCAAATTATTTCAATTCGAATTTATTTCACTTTCTCACAAACAAAATTGCACCATTTCACTAAATCAAATTTTATTTTAATTATCTTCCGACAATCTAAATCAACAACGCGCTAACAATTTCACACAAACTAAAACTTAACGAAGAACTAATTAAATCCACCTTCTAATATCTTTGTAGTCGTGGTTTCATAAAATACAGACAAAATTATTATAATTCACATACAACCAAGAGCTTTACCGGCTAGAATTGTAAGTCCACATTCGTAGGAAACAAATCTAAAAGGGTGTTGAACAAAGTTTTGAGAACGAAATATTTGCTGGATATAATGTATCGGACAACTTATTTGGCCGTGCGATTGGCAACCGAAGAAGTGCCGCAAAAATAGATTAGCTAGTCGTACAATCCAGACGGTTCACATAGAAACTTAAAATTTTAAGAGTCAATCTAGCTTGATTGCTGTCATAATAGACTAGACAAAAGGCTACTACTAGTGTACAGTCTTCAACTATACATTTTTGCTGACGCTGTGCTCGGCACGTGCGCGCGTCATTTTACTTGTATCTAATCATATTACACATAATTGATATTCAGTGTGTTATACCTAACGAGGAAGGAAGCATCACTATCTTTATATTTGTAAAAAACGGGGTACAATAAACGGGTTTGTCTCAACTGTGATCTTTCTTCTCCACACTCAACAACTGCAAGTGTAGACACTCTACATTTTTTGGTCCTTCGAGATTAACTTATTGTGTGTGTATCTCTATTTGCAATAGCGATTCGGTTCAGCTGGTCTCCCACAAGCGGGTCGCCCCAGTTGAATTGAGAAGGCGCATATATTGTACGTAGAGTGCGGGCGCAGTAAGGAACCAACGACTATTCAAGTTGCTGAGGATCACGGAACTCTCTTGAAGCTACAAGAACGGATCCTTGAGGACTTGTAAACAGAACACTACGCTCTTCGGTCACTGTCAACGACGTGATTACGAGCTAACTCAACCGGCTGCTGGAAGAAATCTGTGAACTACGATTCGCTTCTAGCTGTCTCAACTTAACGCTGTACAATCGCCGTCAACTAAGCGACTACAGATTAACAAACTAACAAACAACTTTGAAGAACATGGATAAACTGGAGCTTCAGTCAACATGTTTTCAAAACATCAAGACCTTGTGTGTCAACTATCGCAAGGACTCTTCGGCCCGCAAAACTGCGGACTATCTACACAGACGCCTGTCTTCTCTTGAAAGCCAATGGGAGGATTTTGATAGCAGAAATGCTCTTTTAGTGCTGGAATTAGAAGATAAAACTCTCAACTACTTCGTGGATGATATCTACGGAAAAACAAAGGAGATGTATTCTACAACCAAACAGGACATCCTCAACAAACTGTCAGACTTGACGAAAAAACAAAACGTTACGTTTGACTTAGCTGGGACATCCGAAGATATTCCCGCTCCAGTTGATGTCGACAGAGTTCAACTTCTACTCAACAAACAAGAATGTCACTTCAACGCCATAAACCGAGCCATTGCGAAGATCAACAATGCTCCAATTGAAGAAAAGTGGGAATTAGATGACCATCTGAACACCCTTAACTCAAAATGGGAATCTATTGACAAACTCCATTGGGAAATTGATTTTCTACTGAAGGGATCCAACGATCGCTACTATAAAACCTTTAGCGATGTCGAACAAAAATACGACGAGTTGAAAAAACGTCTGAACTCCAAGCTTTGGTCGACCGTTCACTACTCGAAGTCGACACCTAAAGTCGAAATCCCGGAGTTTTCAGGCAACTATAGTCATTGGATCTCATTCAAAGATCTCTTCCTGGAGGCTATTCACAAGAATCCGATGATCAACAACGCGCAGAAAATGCAACATTTAAAAACAAAACTGCGCGGAGAAGCGGAGCGATTGGTGCAACATCTGACCATTAGCGCTGATAACTACAACTCCTGCTGGGAAATTCTAAATCAGCGTTATGATAATCGCAGACTACAATTTTCTTCTTTCATGAATAGTATGATAAATCTTCCTAACATACAGAACCCGGACTCTTTTAACTTGAAGAAGATGCATGATGTAATCTCTGAATGCATGAACGGGATATCTAACATTGGCATTGATACATCAACGTGGGGTCCGATGGTTGTGCACATTATGTCACTTAAACTGGACTCCACAACATTGAGTGACTACATGAAAGAAAATCAAGATCACCGTGAAATTCAAAATTTACAAGATTTTCTATATTTTCTTGAAACTCAATTTATGGCTTACGAAGCAATGAAGTCGGCGAAGAGAGGAACTCCTTCAACTTCGAATGAAAAATTGATTAACTCGAAATCCAGTAACAAGCAAAACGGCATGAAGAAACATAACTTTTCATATAAAACCTACAACAATTATTATGCCAAACAGCAGAATTGCCCACATTGCAATGGAGGTCATGTGTTAATGCACTGTGACAAGTTTCTAGAAATGGACTTGGGCAAACGAAATAATACCGTTGCGAAATTACAATTATGCAAAAACTGCTTATTTAGCCACGGAAACGAAGAGTGCAAATCATTAAAAACATGTCGAGAATGTTTTTGTAAACATCATACTCTATTGCACAACCCAGGTCACAAAAATGCAATAACATGGAATAAAAATAACAAAGAAAAAATATCACCTTCTACTTCTGCATATCAGCAACATACATCGAATCACGTAAATACGATGGATATGGAAGTATTATTAACTACGGTGCAGCTTAAGGTCAAGTCTGTAGATGGGACTTATGTAAAACTACGAGCTCTTCTCGACCAAGGTTCCCAAGTGAATCTTATCACTGAGAACGCTGCTCAACTTCTTCGACTTCCACGATCAAACATTAACGCATGTGTCACCGGGATCGGGACTGTGTCCGGAGATTGTAGGGGACAAATTAACCTTACATGTAAATCGATTCACACCGATTACAGTTTCGCAACTCAAGCACTTATTATGAAGAAGCTAACAAACAATATACCTACGAAAACCGTAGGTAAAACTGAATGGCCGCATTTAATGAATCTTAAACTTGCCGATCCGGACTACAACATTTCCAGCCAAATCGATCTCTTGTTGGGAGCCGACGTATACTCAGAGATTATTTTGGAAGGAGTCCTGAAAGGAAACAACCAATCTCCCGTTGCACAACAAACGCAAATAGGGTGGATTTTATGCGGTAAAACAAAAACAACTTTTAACTGCAACGTCGGACTGATCAACTTGGAACAACTAACGAAGTTTTGGGAAACTGAAGATATTCAACTCTCAAAGGACATCTCCAAGGACGATCTGTGCGAAAATTTTTACAAGGAAACCGTAAAACGATCACAAGATGGAACATACATCGTAAAAATGCCATTTTCTCCGAACTTTGAAGAAAAATTGGGAAATTCAAGATCAGTGGCCGTCTCCCAATTTCTTCAACTAGAAAAACGTCTTCAACGGAAACAGAAACTGTCGCTAATGTACAAGGCATTCGTTGAAGAATACATTAACCTCGGTCATATGAAGCTTACTACTCAGGTTTCACCGACCAGCTGTTATTTACCACATCATGGCGTTTTGAGAGAAAGTTCAACAACTACGAAGTTGAGAGTTGTCTTCAACGCATCTCAGAAAACTTCTAGTGGCTACAGTCTGAACAGCCTTATGGAGAAGGGTGCCAATCTTCAACAAGATATACAAGCACTCATTCTTAAGTGGCGAACGTACAAGTACGTTTTTACTGCAGACATCGAGAAGATGTATCGTTGCATTTGGATGTCTGAAGAACAACAAGATCTTCAAAGAATCATCTGGCGAGATTCGCCTGATCAACCATTACAAGATTGGCGACTGTGCACTATTTCGTTCGGAACTAAGTGCGCGCCTTGGCTAGCCATGCGAACTCTAAGACAACTTGCCATTGACGACGGACACAAGCATCCCGAAGCTTCTAAAATACTGCAAACGGAATGTTACGTCGATGACGTCATAAGTGGCCACAACTGCCTCGAGGGAGCTCAAAAACTACAAAAATCTCTCATTCAACTTTTAAGAGGAGGCGGAATGAACTTACGCAAATGGTCAAGCAACAACAACGCCGTACTTGAAAACTTGAACGAAGATCAAATCTCAAGCCATAACAACTTTAACTTCAAAACAGATGAAACATCAAAAACGTTGGGGCTAAGTTGGAATCCGTCGAGCGACACTTTTCATTTCAACTGGCCTGTAAAGCAAACAAAGCGGTTGACAAAGAGGTCTTTACTCTCAGAGATTTCCACATTCTACGACCCTCTGGGGTGGCTCTCCCCAATAACGGTCAAAGCCAAACTACTATTTCAGAAACTCTGGATTAGTAAACTAGGCTGGGATGACGAAGTACCCAGCGACATAGAAACAGAATGGATAAAATTGAGTGAAGAGTTGACCTACATTAAAACTATGAAATTAAAAAGATGGATAAGCGATACTCAACAACGCGTAGAGCTCCTAGGTTTTTGCGATGCAAGCGAAAAGGCCTACGGTTGCGTTATTTACAGTCGCGTACAGTCACACACAAAACAAGGTCAACCAATAATAACGTTACTCGTCGCTAAAACAAGGGTGGCACCGTTGACACAGAAAACAACGCTACCCAGACTGGAGCTATGCGGCGCAGTACTTCTAGCTAACCTGATGGAAAAAACTATAACAGCTCTATCTGGATTCACTATTTCTACACGGGCGTGGTCTGATTCTCAAGTGGTGTTAGCCTGGATTCAAGGTGATTCTTCGAAATGGGAAAATTATGTAGCGAACAGAGTTACGAAAATCAAACAAGTAATCCCCGCATCTCAGTGGAATTACGTGAAGTCTGAAGAGAATCCAGCCGACTGTACTTCGAGAGGACTACTGCCAAGCAAACTTATGACCTACAATTTATGGTGGCAAGGTCCAGAATTCCTAACTAAACAAGAACAGTTTGAAAACATTCCATGCTCATATCAAACAATTATCGACTTACGAGTACATCATGTAGAAGCGAAACAATTAAAACGAGATCAGCAAAATTTTATAAACGATTTGTTGAACAATTGCAGTTCAATGACACTAATAACTCGAGTCGTCGCATGGATAAAACGATTTATATATAATACGCGCAACAAAATGAAATCAGAAGCTATTTACCTAACTACAAGCGAACTGAAAGCAGCGAATTTACTAATCATCATTTATGTGCAACGAATAGAGTTCGATATGGAATATAAACAACTTAACAAGAATGAAGAAATAACAACGAAGAGCTCTTTATTTAAACTGAATCCCTATTTGGATGATAAAGGAATTATTCGTGTTGGAGGGCGACTGAAGAACTCAAGTATGTCGCCGGAGATGAAAAATCCAATCGTCATACCAAATAAAGCACGTATCACTCAACTACTGATTGAACAAGCACATTTACATACGCTGCACGGTGGAGCCCGCCTGACTCTTATGTATCTAAGGCAAAGATACTGGATTATTGGCGGAAATAGAGCAGTCAAAACATTACTTCAGAAATGCGTTCGCTGCCACCGCTTCAACAAAACAGACAGCCACCAACTGATGGGAGATTTACCGCGACAAAGAATAACTCCGTGTCGGCCGTTCACGCATACAGGAGTGGACTTCGCCGGACCCGTGGACGTCAAACACAACAAGGGCAGAGGCGTCAAAACATCGAAAGGATACATCTCGATTTTCATCTGTATGGCCACCAAAGCCGTACACATCGAGCTTGTATCGGACCTTAGCACGGAGACCTTTCTAGCGGCCTTTCAGAGGTTGTGCGCGAGGCGCGGCACTCCGAAACATATGTATTCAGATTGTGGAACAAACTTTGTCGGAGCCGCAAGGGTGCTTCGTGAAGAATTTGAACTATTCAAGCAAATACTAAACCCGGAAATCTTCAGCGACTTAGCCAAACTAGAGGTCGAGTGGCACTTCAATGCACCAGCTTGGCCCAGCGCGGGCGGCCTTTGGGAAGCTGCCGTGAAGTCAATGAAGCACCATCTGCGAAGAGTATTGGGAACTCAGAAACTCACCTACGAAGAGTTCGCTACACTGTTGGCCAAGATTGAAGCTTGTTTGAACTCAAGGCCACTGTGTCCTCTGACGGAAGATCCAGAAGAATTTAACAACTGTCTGACTCCTGGACATTTTCTCACAGGAAGCCCGATACTGTCAATGCCGATATCGGATTATAACGATACAAACATTGACTTACGCCGCAGATGG
Source organism: Xanthorhoe spadicearia (assembly GCA_947086425.1). NCBI lineage: Eukaryota > Metazoa > Arthropoda > Insecta > Lepidoptera > Geometridae > Xanthorhoe > Xanthorhoe spadicearia. The sequence goes on along the minus strand of OX352202.1, from coordinate 8,738,240 downwards.
AAACTATGCGAAAATATGTTTCAGCAATATTGGAAGAATTGGTCAAACGAGTACCTGACTACTCTTCAAACTCGCAGTAAGTGGAACAAGCCGAGCAAGAACATCCAGAAAGGTGATATAGTACTGGTGAAGGAAGATAACCTACCGCCGGGAAAATGGGCTTTAGGACGTGTCGTGGAAACTCATCCTGGGTCCGATGGCTATGTTCGAGTGACGACCATCAAAACTCAAACGGGAACCATTAAACGTCCAGTAGTCAAACTGTCACCACTGCCCATAGACACAGAAATCGAAGCTGCGGCAGATAACGAAACAATTAAGAAAACAAAACATCAAACGAAAACAAACAAACTTACTGCCGCATTATTATTAACAACATTGACTTTGTTTACATTGATATCGGGAGCCTTTGGGGTCAGTGACACCGAGCGCATAACTACCGGCGCTCAGATCACAAACTTGAAACCGGAGCGGCCCGTATATTATGACACTGTCGGCAAAATGCAAGTAGTGCATGATGAATGGATGTTAATCATGTATTACAATTTAACTAACTACTGGGACGGAGTACATCGAACGCAAACTTTCTTTGATAATCTGAAGAAGATGTGCTTCCAAGCTCAGCTACAACACTGTCGAGCTACCATGGAACAACTTGGTCATGAAATAGAACTGCTCGGCTACTACAACTCCGTACTGATCAATCCACATAAACATCTAAGCAACAGAAAGAAACGCGGTTTAGTGGATGGAGTCGGATATCTAGCAAACAGTTTATTCGGTATACTAGATCAAAACTTTGCCGACAAATATCAGAAAGATATTAAATCTCTACAAAATAATGAAAATTATTTGCTGACTCTGATTAAAAATCAAACAACTATCGTGGAGCTGGAGAATCAAGTATTGAAGAAAAGCGAAGCTAATATTCAGCGTCAATTTAATATCATTGAGGGCTTCGTCAACCAAACCAACATGAACCTAGCATCCATCGAGTCGGAAATGAAAATAATGGCAGCCACAACTTATATTAACTTAGCATCCCTGACTGCCTACCTACTGATCAACAGCTTAAGGACGTTTCAAGAAACGCTGTTCAACACCCTCACCAACGTGTATCGAGGACACATAGACGTTCATGTGATCACTCCGGTACATTTAATTGAACAACTGGGCGAAATATCTAGAAATCTGCCAAAAACTGTATCATTGCCAGTTGAGAACTACAGCGAAAATATCAAGGACGTTTACAAGCTGATAAACGTAAAAGCAAGAATAACAGAAAGCTACTTTATTTTCGAAGTGCATATACCACTCGTATCTAACGATGATTACGTCATCTACCAAGTATTACCACTACCGTTTACAAGGACAGTAGAAACTACTACGAAGTCTACGTATGTTCAAATATCATCCAAGTACATAGCTGTCAATCTTAAGAAGAGCGCCTACATTTTGCTGACCGAAGATAACTTCAAACATTGCGTACTACAAAAGTCGCTCAACTTTCTTTGTAAGAATAATTTACCGTCTTACGATTTACATAGTAGCAATGCGCCTTGTGAAGCCAAACTGCTATCGCATCAAAACAACGCGCCGTGCGACCTAGCTACAATTGAATGCAAGGATGAATGGATCGAGTTACACGCGCCGAACAGCTGGTTAGCAAAATGCTGTGACAAGTGTTCGTTACGTACAATATGTAATAACGACATTGCATCGTACACCCTGACGTCATCGAGCATCGTGACGTTAACAGAAGGATGCGTACTGCAGTCTAAAGACTTAACTATTTACGCTCATCGACAGTACAACAGCCACATGAAGATGGACTACAAGTGGTCAGTACCTCATTTGGACACATCGATAAACAACATTGTGAACTTAACATACAACTACACTTCGAACACTCATCATTTCTCATCATCAGCAATCGAAATCTCAAAGATTGATGAAAAGATCAGAACCCAGAGGGAGAACGAAGCGCAACAAACTACAGTAACGATACATGACATTCATCAATATGTCATCAGTTATTTCCTATTGGCCGCTGCACTCATTACTGTATTTGTAGTGGTTGGGAGGAAGCGCTGTCGCCGCTATTTAAAAAACTCAAAAACCACACACACAACACAACAGCGACACCAGGAAGATATTGAGCTTCAAGTCATCGAGAGAAAAGGAGCAACTGAACCGTCATCGTCGAGCCAAGACAGCTGCGTGGAGCCTGGGACCAGGACATCTCGCGGACACTCCAGCAAAGGAATTAGAAACATTGCTTTCGATTTTAATTAATTGCATTATTATTATTATTTGTAATGGTATTTCCTTCTCTCGTTGACAACTATTCTTTCGGGGTTGCCAAGATGTACAGTCTTCAACTATACATTTTTGCTGACGCTGTGCTCGGCACGTGCGCGCGTCATTTTACTTGTATCTAATCATATTACACATAATTGATATTCAGTGTGTTATACCTAACGAGGAAGGAAGCATCACTATCTTTATATTTGTAAAAAACGGGGTACAATAAACGGGTTTGTCTCAACTGTGATCTTTCTTCTCCACACTCAACAACTGCAAGTGTAGACACTCTACAACTAGATTGGCATGAACAGGAAAAGAAAGGGAGGTGAAAGAGTTGATTCAGCCAATGAAAAATCAGGATTCTATTAAATTTTAAAATAATCTATTCAGTTTACTTAGTAATACAATAATTACGTACGTGGATACAAAAATAGCCTAAAATAAGCATTACCAAGTTTCAATAAACAGTGATTTCTGTTAACAGCTATATATCGATCAAAGGTAATTCAGTGAATTATTGGTAGCTCGTTACAACAGCTGTGCGTGCTTTTAAGTTGCAGCATTTATAATTGAAGCTTAATGATCACCATTACACATGCTACACATTTCTGTAACATGACAATGTAACATTTCGACCATTCTTGCCATCATCAGCTATTCTTTGGCCCTCCCGTTCCGCCTTGGATTAAAGCCAGACCGCGCCGTCAGACACTGCCTGCCACTTTACTACTAATTGCATCCTGCCTGTTTGCACTAATTTGTAAGGACTTTACAATTTTATAATCAACGGCAAGTGCCAAAATTTATAAGTAGTGGTAAGTAGGACTAGTAAATTAGATACAATTTTTTTATCGTGTAGTCACAAGATTGATATTCTTTACTAAAGAATAATTATAAGTCTTGTCAAGCAGAAAAAAAATAGCAAACTTATTAGTCTGAGTATTTGTGGTATAAACTTGTTTTTTTTTAATCATAAACTACATTCATAAGTTCTATAAGCACAATATGGGACATTAGCATGCTCATAAAAACTTTTGACAATATTTGTATTCGAATGATCAACTTGAACAACGAATTTATACTACCTTCTTGTATAAGTAACCACAACAACCGCAACAACAGAATTAATGGTCACAATTAATTTAGCTTCGAGATTTACTGCCATTGCATTTTCCGAAGTTACTCTTTCGCTGATATAATCGCAGGTAAAGCTGCATTTACTTTAGAATTCTAGGTTTGAGGTTAGAGTATTCTACTTCTCTCCCTCTAAGTTAAAACCGCAAGCAGTTGGAACACGTTCTCAGTGGCCAGCAGTTATCTCGACTTCGCTTCAGCTTAAATTAAACTTAGCGCAATTAATGTTTACTCTAGGTGTTGTTTGAAAGCATTAGTTTAGAGATAACCTAAGTTACTAAACTCAGAATTTAGAAACGTACAACTTTTTGGTTGCTTCAGCTTTCATTTACTCGATAAAAGAAAGAAATGTTCAAAATAATTATGTTTAGCGTATCTATGGGATACAGTCGTGAACATTTTTCCTTTTTTTATTTGCTGACCATTTAAGTTCAAGTTCATAATTACAATCTAACCCAAAAAATTCATCTTTTGTGTATATATTGGCGCCCCAACGTGGGGCTATTTATTATCAACAAAATTTAATATTCCTTAATTTTAAAAGCCAAAAAAATATAATAGAAACATTCAACATTGCTATACTGATTCTTTATTCGTTACTTAAATCAGATATATTCTATTAAAACAACACCAAAATATTTGTTGTTTCGAAAAGTTTAGAAACAACAAACGTTATGGTGGAACTCAAACAAGTTTAAATGCCAAACATTGTGCATGCTTATGGTTTTAGTTACAAAATGTAAGCACCTTCCCTCGGACTTTGAACATGTCTTTGTAAGACATTCAATACACGCGCGCGGCCACAAACCTTCAACACAAAACGTTTGCACCACCTCCCCTGTGTTCATTGTTAGCACCTAGACTGTCATAGTAAACAGAGTTGAGTAAAGCAACACTGCTAGGTAAGCAAGAAAACTCTGATACAAAAAATGCGTAAATGTACTGTTGTAAACAAATATACTGCTGTAAGCAGATGGATTTAAATTATAGAATTATAGAAGAGATTTAATCTGTCTACCGCACAGGAATTAGGTACAGTGGCGATCGTTTTTATTAAACCTTTTTTAAATATTTCTCTTCCATAAAATTACTCAGATTATGACGAACTTTACTTTGCTGCCCCGTGTTGGGCGCCAACATATTTGTTTGGTTGCTTACATTATGAAACACTGTACATCAGAATATATTCTGCCTCAATGCAATACAGCGTATTGTCTGCGACGACGTGACAATGTCGCGAGCGGGGGTTTCGATGGACGCACGTAAATGTCCGTGATACATCAACAGATCCCTCGTTTTATGTAGACAAGTGAGGTGTCAGAGTCTACAAAATCATTTTTAAGTCATTAACTTTCTTATAATTATTAAGTCATTCACAATGAACTTATACTTATTTGGTTTCATGAAAGTTTTGGTTTTTTAACACACGTTAAACTTACTTACTAAGTCTGATGGAAATTAAAATAACAAAATAAAACTTTAACAAAAAAATACAAATTAAGGGTAGATAATATTTCAACATCATAATTATGTACCAGTGGCTAGTAAGCCTTAACATCATGTCAAATCGATACAAACTAAGGAATTGCTTAACATTTTAACTTTATGAATAATTAAACGGTTAATAAAAACTAAAGTTACAAATGAGATTGGCTCTATCTTTGACTACTCTGTGCAGTTTACACAACGTAACAAGCACGAGTGGACGCTACAATTGTATTCTTGATAACATATTGTAGAATGTTGCTATCTATGGCTGCACCTGCAGTTTACGACGTTGTGGGTGCAATCAAATTACTCCAGTCCAAGGAATTTTTTTTATTGAACAGACAGTTACCCAATTTAAAATACCTACCTCATTATTCTGTTTGAACCGCACAATGTTTACTTTACAAAACATCCCCTTCATTAAAAAAATCAAAAGAATAAAAAGTATTCCCGTAAGCCGCTTATTTGTTCGCGCTCGTACATGGCAAACATAAATATAACGAAAACACTCGAATGTCCGTGCTTGTGACGGAATATTAAAACATTTTGCGTGGCCTTTGTTGGTTAATTCTGGATTGTTTGCATGACAATGTTTTGGTCAAAGAAAATACAGCTACATTCATTGAAAAACAAAACTTTAGGTGTGGTTTTTATATTTTTTATATAGTGCAACTTTTCGATGTAAACCGAGAAATCCACTATTTCTAAGCATTTATAAGTCGCAACTTCTCTGTTCTGAGATCTTTAAGATTGTTAAACTCCAAATAATTTCATGGAATAAATAAAAGGATATATTAGCGCGACTGTATCCCAGGGAGCGGTGGACATGTATTTTGGATCTCTAAGTAACTTTAATGATTTGATAGATAAGTAATTGAAATATGATATATATATTGAAATATGTGTAAATAAATATGTGCAAGAAATTACACCAAGAGTTTGTACCGTTATATTTATTGTACACCATTCGTCGCATTTTGGATGAAAGTTACCATCTCAAAACATTACCTATTTACTATCAATGGTTCTATCATGAGGTACCGTTGTTCAATTTAAACCCAAACCCTAATTTAACTACTCACACACAATTTGCCCAACATTTGCAGCTAAATCACAAGATGGATACAAGGCCGAGGGCTATAAACGCAATTTCATGCTTCAATCTACAAGGAATTGAATAGGTAAAGCCGGGTATCCACTATGTTCGCGAACATCTTGCGCTCCGCGCTCCTGCAACTGCTCCACATAGTGGATACGTCCGCGCTCCCACGCTCGCGCTCCGCGCTCCGCGCTCCGCGCGCTGTCGGTTTTTGAGCGAACACATGTGGAGATGCGCGTACCGTCTCCATCAGAGCGGTTGCAGGAGCGCGGAGCGCAAGATGTTCGCGAACATAGTGGATACCCGGCTTAAGACGTCAATCAAATCTTGCGTTGATAGTGAGGATAGATTGTCGGTCGACATGACGTACGTTTACGATGTAACAGACTGGATGTGTACAACTAATTTAAATATAATATGTATATTATGTAATTTTATTTGATAACTTTGATGTATGTTACCGATTGTTCTATCAATCGTAAAGCGATTTGTCGTAGCCGAGTTGATAAAAGAGAAGAGGTCGTAACTTTTACTATGATTTTTCAATTTATCTTTTAATAACGTTTTAGTAAATTAGCAACGAGCGCTTCGCAATACAAATTGTGATACAATTACGTTTTCCATCAAACTTACGATACTAGGACCAAAAGAAAAGTCATTATCCATTAAGTGCTTCCAGAAAAAGCTTATTAGCTCAGTCCATTAACTGGCAAATTAGAAGTCTCGTCAAAGTCCTTAATGAGAAAACGTTAAATAGGCAGAAGTTTCAGAGTTTGGTGGCACAATATCTGATTATTTTCCATTTACTTTCATGAGGTCGTTAGAGCAAAGGTGCCTTAGAGAGATGTTTAGCAACCGAGAAATATGTAAGCCAATGAGAATTAATAATATTTAAAGTATTAGATATCATACTTATCTTAAAGTTAATCTGATATTCTCTTATATCGTTTTAGACGTTTAAAAGTTGTTTTACCTACATCCTGCCTAACTCAAAAAAAATTTAGGAATCCATCATCATCGTCATCACGTGCAGCCCGTCTCATCTCACTGCTGGGCATAGGCCTCTCTTCGCTCCAATTTGTTATTTTAACAGCTTGTATGTACATTTATGGGAACTTTTGAGAAATAGCTATAAATTAAATAACTGTGACCCCACCTGTACAAATGCTCTACGCCAAATATTTACTCTAAGAAAAGCTTACAGTGACTTTATTTATGTAAGAACTTTGTAGTTAACGAGAGCTTAGTTAAGCATTAGACTAGCAAAGTGGCAACTAAAAATTTAGATGAAACGTTTTGCAAAATTAATATGGCTTGTTTGTTTGTTTCAATTATTTGGAGTTTGGTTAGTTTTTAAAATGTTTCTGTTGATCTTAGTTTGGGTTTATTTTATTTTATAGGAATTGAGCAGTTATTTGGATCAAAGCTTATAAAGTTCTCATTAGATTGATTATTTTAAGCATTTTGTTAAAAAGTACCCAAATGTTAATGTTAATGCTTCGTTTTTGCCACTTCAAATGATTTACCTACGAAAATCTGAATTTCTTAATGAAAATAATCCATTTTATAGTGCTTACTTATTTATATAAAATCTTGTTATGGAATTGATTGTGTGACCGAGATTCTAAAAAATATTTATACGAACAAGATATTTTATCTTTTATCAAAAACTGAGGCATACTTTTACATCCCCCAATAACTGAGGCATGTAAAAGTATAATAGATAAGGGTGGATTATGTACAATTTTTAATGTCCATAATATGAAGACTTACCAAGGGTTTTCTGTAGGAATTTTTAATAATATCTAGTACCCTCGCCGGGACAATATGACAATAGAATGCCACGTTAGGAATCCCTATTGTTGACTTTGCAGGCTACAATAAACAAAATACGTTCTCTAACAAAATTCATCTTAAAACTCCTTCAATAAGGTTTAAAATTGCAGCGTATTTGAAAAATACGTTAGCTGTAGCTTAATTTATTGTGTTTAGTGAGTAAAGTAAGTAGCAAGTTTGATTACAGGAAAATTTATTTAATTTTTCAATAGCCACATTCATTGAAAAAACATTGTGAAAGCAAATTTAATAAAAATTAAAAAATTTTATGCTACCGTCATAAAAATAAAAGTATCTTTGAAAAATTCTAGATATTTATGTATTACTTTAAAATGACATGTAATTACCTAAATAAGTACCTGAATATTATTATTTTTCCTTTCTCTTCTAAAGGGGATTCAAAAATATCCTTAAAGTATAAAAAATAATAATAATAATAATTATTTTTCCCCCGTAAAGGATTTTTTTATACCTCTACTTTGGCACATTCAAATTAAAGTTATGCGTATTTTAGGACAAAATATAAATTCCATGTAACAATAAAATAGTTTTAATTATTTAGAAATACAAAATTAATATTGTAAATGTACCTACTATGATTTTCATATTGAAGTCAATCTAATATAATGTAGTTAATTGGCTTACTAGCATTTGATCTCTGAGATCTGATACCACTAATTAGGTTTGTTACATGACAATACAAGTTTATTATACCACAATTAAATCTTACACAAGTTTTGATGAAATATAGTAAGGAAATCAGAATGTTTCGGAACATGTATTATGTAAGTACTTTAGGAACAGAATAGACTTTAAAAATATAGGTTTTAAATTCTACTGTAGGGATGTTTCTTTTGTTAAATCTGCTCACTAATCATTATCCCTTCAAGAGTAGAGTGATTTTGAAATTACTTTTCTCTCCCCAAATAGTTAAGTTCAAAGGTCCAAAATAGTTATCTTCTTAAAAAAATATGGCCAGTTTTATAAAATTTTGCATTTTGCCACTTATTTTAATTTTAATTTAATTAATTATCTTCGCCGCGGAGGTACAGCTAATTTGTATGACTGTAACTACTAAATAAATAACAAAACCTTTAGCTTTAAAAGCCAATTCACCTCAAAAAAGGGAAACAGAATTCCGTCGAAAAAGATCACGAACTCAAACGCTCCCCTAGTGTTTAATTTAGTTAAGCGCGCTTCCTGAACTTTAAATTCAATACAGAAGTTTATTCGATGCGGCGGTCATAAACGCTGTACACACGGATAAATATTATAACTAGCACATTACAAAAGGTAAGTACAAACTTAATCATTTTTTTTACATGTAGGTAACACTTTGAAGACCAAAGAAAAGATAGATGGGTTGTGTGAAAGATGTTATGAGGAAGAAGGTGTGAGTGCTGAAATGACGTCTGATAGAGGAAAATGGAAGATTTTTTTAAAACATGTTTTCGCTTATTTTTTGCAATTTTTTTTATTATCTTGCATTATTTTACTAAACTGCAATTATTCTTGTGCGTTCTTCTACTCTATTCTATTCGGCCTCGATTCCAAATCACGGCCGTTCTCGGCCAAAACACTGTAGGTACCTAATACAAAGTGTGAAGTTGCTGGTTAGCTACACTTTCAGGCAGTATGCTTCAAACAACTCGAAGACAGACTGAAATAGAATCAGGAGAGGCAAAGCGGACATACATTGCTCGTTACACGACCCGACCGTCGCCGTATCGGCCACTCACAAACATAGTAAGGATTATTGCCTCCACTCTGTTGTACATGGTACACTAATAATGGTTGAATTTCTTTGTAAAATCAAATCAAATTAAATTATCTTTATTGAGGACAGATATAAATGGGCTTTACAATTTAAGTAAAATATAACGGGCTGCAAATTAAACAATTGTGGCACAATAAAATTATATATTACCTATATATTATGTATACATACCTTTAAATTGTGATTGATATCTAACTAAACATAGATAGATATATAAATAAATAATAAATATTCTTGGACATTCCACACATCGTCATCTAGTCCCAAGCTAAGCAACTTAATGCTTGTGTTATGGTAACCAGATGACTGACAGATATAATATGTACTTAGATACTTAGATACATTTTTTTTTGTAAATACATACACATTATACAATATATAGAAAACACCCAGACACGAAACAAATATCTGCAGAACATGCAAACATTTGTCCCGTAGCGGGGATCGAACCCGCAACCTCCGCATCTCAGCCGGGCGTTAACACAACTGCGCCACAGAGGTCGTCGATGATAACTTCAATGTTTTGTAAATAAATTGTTTTTAAATAGGCGTCTTTACGACTTTACGTGTTCACGCTTCACAATTATTCATGATGGTTTTTCTTTGATTCAAGATCTCAGCAAATTCCATCATTAAATATGATATCTCTGTAGTGTTTCATTTTAAAAACTTAATAAAGTTCAATTAATTTTTTAACTCATTTTTTTTTATCTTCATTAATTAATAATTCTCTATTACTTAATAAATTTTTGAAATTACAAAGATTTTGAAATGACTAAGTTTAATGTTCCTCAATTCACAAAAGGATATTAACCCCTTCAAAGTAAATCAATGAGCTACATAGAACACGACGTTTATTCAGCTCGGCAGGACATTTACAAATATCCGCGGAGCAATCAGTCAATCTCAAAGCAATGGAGAGCTGCTGAACATGGAACCGAGAAAATTAGAAGGTCTGAATTTATTGTCTACTAATATTAGAAAGTGGTAAAGTTTGTTTGTTTTTTTTGTTTGTTTGTTTGACGGAGGTAATCTCCGAAACTACTGAGCCAATTTAAAAGAATATATCACCGTTGTTGTGTAGAATGGACTGTCGGGATGGTTATAGGCTTTATTGTACCCCGGTAGTTTCATTCATACAAAATTACCTATCTCATTAACTTTTAGAAGAAACAAAAACAAACTTAGTATACGCAAAGTCTGGGTAAAAGGAGTAAATTCAACTTATAAGCATAGGCAAAACATGCAGAGCTGGTTTTCAATTTACCCGGCTTGGTTTGTAGACACTGAGTTAACAACTATAAACAAATAAAAAATATCCTTGGATTTTTCACACAGTGTTATCTAGTCCTAAGCTAAGCAACTAAGCTTGTGTTATCGTAACCAGATATGACTAATTGTGTTGTTTTTTTTGTTGGCTCGTAAGTACTTTACTCTTAATCTTAACTTACCGACTACGCACTACTCCATTTATTATTCCTCCGAAAATCATTTCGAAGGAGTCCAAACAAAAGCACCCCAGGATTACCATTGGAGCTAATGAACGCTTGAACCTGATGGATCCAGAAACTCATTGCGTCCGCTGTTTTACATTTCTAATAGCGGAGCAATCTTAGATGTAATTAATGAGAAGTGTAATTAAAACGGATTTCTGAGATTTAGCTTGAAAAATGGTGGAATGGTAAAATGTTTTGGTTGGGCACAAATTAGAAATACATAATACTGGAAGTAGACGGTCCAATAAGCTTCTAAAATGATCATCATGATCTTCCTGCCCTTATCCCACATTTAGTTGGGTCGACACAAGAAGTATCACAACAGGCAATAGAGTCATGTAGCTTATAAGACTGTACATTTTTAAGTGATTGAATCTTGAGGTCCTACAAAGATAAATACATTTTTATTTCTTTCTTCTCTCTCCTAATAGGCTTTGTAAAAAAGTAACAACAAAATTAGTTTCAAAAATATTTTAGACAAAAATTTAACAATCAGTCAAATTCTCAGCGAAAACTAACAGATTAACCGATTCAGTTAGCTCGCAAAAAGTCTATAACGATCCGTATCCGATCCACTGCAGTCCTTTCAACTAGCATAGAAATACTCCTAAATAGATCCGATTAACATCGTATACTCGAGGCTAGGGCATTGTGAATCGGCACTTAATGTAAACTGAACTTTGTTAAACTAAATTTAAGTTTATTATGGCTTGATTTTGTAGTTGAATAGAAAAGTGTAGTTTATATCAAGCTTACGCCCTTATTCGGTCATAATAAATATTCCAATTTCTGTAGTATTATGAATCGAAGTAGAAATAGGTTTTTTAAAAAGAATTAACAAACGATTAAACGAAACAAATAAACTTTATCGACTTGAACATAAAACAGAACCAAAAATAATATTCAGAGTACAATTATAGATAGGTAGGTAGGTCTATAAGAAACGTCCGCCACAGCCGAGAGCAAGAAAGAAGTGTGGAGCGCCGCTGGCGCGCTCGATTCCCCTCCGTCGGTAGCTACGTCATCATGACGCGCCGCTAGGCCACGCCTCTTCCAGAGATATTTCTAACACGGCCTCTCCTGACCGCGAGGCGTCCTCGACCGCTTCATTAGGGAGGACCTCCTCACTCTCAGGAAGGTCACCAGCAGATTGATCATCTTCTGCAAAAGCACATTTCGTTATCAAACTGAAAAACAGTAAGCATCGAAAAGCGACAGAGAGCTACATCTGTATCGCACTACGATCGTAAGTGTGCACCCAAACAATCGCAGGCAATACAAATTTCACTCTTTCTTTTATCAAAATGAAACTACTGCACAAGCAACAAACTCCGGATCTTCGTTGCTGCGCCGCATAACGAAAGCATTTGGTTTGTAACTGCAATCGCTATGCCCCGTGACATAGGCTCCACAAGTTCGCATATCACGCCTCCTTGACCATTAGCCTATGCACACAGTTCGCCTGCTATGGCCTCCCTACTCGCATAACAAAGGCATCAGATATTTAGATGCAGCTGCTATGCCCCGCGATACAAGCACCAAGTTCGCTTATCGCGTCGACACATGACCATAACCTATGCACCCAGTTCGCCTGTTATGATCATAAGTGATATATAACATCAACATGTAAAATACATCACCAGGGCCTCGCCCTTAGTCCGGAGGGACAACCAGTGGCAGAGCCAAGAGAAGGTCGTCACCAACTCACCAGCAGACAATAGGCGTCCCCATTGTCTGCGAGGATCACGTGTCCTCCAGGGCCACACGTTCTGTATCAATGATCACGTCATCTCACGTCGACAGGACCGCTCGTCCACAGGTCCGCTCGTTTACAGGACCACTCGTCCACAGGACCGCTCGTCCACAGGACCGCTCGTTCACAGGACCGCTCGTCCACAGGACCGCTCGTCCACAGGACCGCTCGTCCACAGGACCGCTCGTTCACAGGACCGCTCGTCCACAGGACCGCTCGTCCACAGGACCGCTCGTCCACAGGACCGCTCGTCCACAGGACCGCTCGTTCACAGGACCGCTCGTCCACAGGACCGCTCGTCCACAGGACCGGTCGCACAGGAGCAAGCACCCTGGACAAAAACAAACGCACACAGATCAAAGGTCCAACAAAGTTATCAGAGCTTGGTAGTGAAATGACCCAATGGGTCGTAATATCGTATGTCAATGAATATCTGTCAGTATTAAGGAAGTCTAGTATGAAAAATCTGACTACTTTACTTAACTAAAAAAAAAGTAGGAAGCAAGGGATAATAATAGTACTTGGGTACATGACAGAGCAAATCAATACACGAAGCTGTATAACATAACAACACTGCACTTATTCTCAAAGGAATCAGCGCAAGATTTAGCACACCACTCTTCACCCCAAGGCACCATAATACATTCAGTGGCCGCTAGCGTGGTCTTCCCGTAAGACCCGCTGAGCAGTTACAGCTGGCATCGCCCACTTGGCGTGGCTTGGATCACACGGTAAGGTCCACGCATGCCTGGATCTAGTTTCCCTGTAGAATGCGTAAGACATTATAACAAAAACAAGGTCATCGACCTTAAAAGTGCGTGATGTACGTCGCTGTTGATTCATTTATGCATCTTGTTCGGCCTGATTTCTTGTAAGCCGTTCGTGAGCTCGCGTCCTGCACAACTCACACCAACCTTTGCGGTTATGAGACATCTCCACGGCTACGTCACAGAACAGTGACCTTATGACGGGGTTTTGTCCAGCAGCACCAGCACCAATCAGAACCTCCAAGGCAGGATAGATATTCGTGACACAGAGCGAGCTTTAATAATACCTGAGCTCGGCCGTACCTGACCTTGTTCAATTAGTCAGCCCAGATACTCGACTTCCGTATTTAAGAAAGTGCAACAAAATCTGAAGAACTCTCCAGCCCTCGTTCACAAACGCAGTTTTATTGATCGAAATCATCCCTCCCTGGCAGATCCCACTGCTCGAAGACCTAGAAGCCTCACGCTTCACCACATAAGACGTATACCTCGATCACAAACAACACAACGTTTAAGTATCAAAATAAAAACTCACAGTTGCTCCGTGGTGGTACCGGCGCTGCACGTACCTGGCTGCTAGGTACCTCAGCGTGACTGTTGCCACTGCACGCCTGGCCGTGACAACGAGGAAGCATGGATTGGTGATCGCGGGAGTATGGCTCACAGGCGTGTCGCCCATGACAGCCATGCGAGCACCGATGCGGTGTACACCCACGCGAGCGACTGCGTAGTCGCTGGGCACGAGAGCGACGGCGCGGCGAAGCACCACGCGCGATGCTGCGCGACCTCCGATCGCGAGAGCGCCGGTGCGGCGATCCATCTCGCGTGTGACTGCGCGACCGCCGGCCACAGGACCTCCTGTCCCGCGAGCGATCACTCCGCAACCCGAACGAGCGCTGTCGGTGACGTGACCGAGAGCGGCTCGAACTCGTCATCGCTTTAAATATCTGTAACACACAATAACGGTGCACCATCGCACCTTGGTTAAATAAACACGTACAAAATAACAAATAAAAAGATGTTATGGAAGTACCCACTGATGTTAGTACCACGAACAGAACTCACAACCCCAAACAAGACGCTATCCATGTCAACGTAACAAGGACAAAATGAAAACTAAACCAAACCTTCCCGAAGTCACTCCTAGACCCGTTGCCTGAGACTTGAGACACAATAACTCAACCGCAACTTTGCGTCACCAAACAAACATATACCTATCCGCCTCAAGCATTCCCGATCATTTCAATTGCTCAAAACTCGAGCACGACCAACCTCGTCGCACCACATAATTATCAAAATCATGTATGCTTAGATCAAAAAGCGATATGTGGAAGTCGTGTGATTTTGATTTCAACAAAGTTGCTAAAACGCCAACAATACAATTTTTTTTTTTACAGTCTTCTCAAAGCTACTGTTCGCCTCTGGTACATGTAGAATGCTATTATCGATCACTTGCCCTAGCTAAGCCAGAGTTTGGCTCACAAGCAAACGTTCCCATTTGGTGGAAACCTACCCTCAATTTCATCTAAGTAGTTCAAAACCTTATCTAAGATGTCATTACGAGGTTCTCGGAACCTATCACGGCGATTTGATAAACGATCGCGATGTCTATGCAAGTTATTACAAGAATCACGTGATGCTCACGATTCCGCCATCGGTCCGCATTACGGCGATTAACTTAGCGACTACGACGAAAGTGGTCGTCAACAGGCTTATATCGACTATTAGACGTCAGACGACGACGATTGCGACTTCTACTACTTGAGCAATCTCTCCTTTGTACATTTTCACGGTCCCTAGTCCTCAACGAACGTCCAGACATTTTTATCAAAATGAGGGTACTTACGATTTTTGTTAATCACACGAACACAAAATCACAAAAACACAAAGCCGGAACAAAGCTATCGTCAAGATGATGGATGGCAATGCCTAAAGCACGCTATGACTCGACCTTGACCTTCATTGCGAACTAGATCTACCCCTAAAACAAATTGTGCTTCGAGAACGGATGTTACTACGTGAATCATCACTCCTGTCACGACGACGAGACCTGTGTTGACAAGAATTCGACCTACTTCGAGATCGCGTCAAGTTTCGCGACCTACTTCGCATCGACATGACCTTATGTTGGTCATCAGACATACCCACTTGCGAATAAAAAATACAACTCGAACAAAGAAAATTGGTGTTTACTTCGATTACGTGACCTATCGCGGCTTTTCTTCTTCTTAGAAGATCGCCCAGCCATTGTAAAATCAAAGAGGATTTTTTCGAACACAACACAAATACTTTTTACAACAAGAACAATGCACTGTACTAATGTAAATCGACAAATCAAACCTAAACAAAATGAAAATTATCGGATGCCGTTAGCGTTAGGCGTCGCAGTGATCCCACGCATGATATTATGAATCGAAGTAGAAATAGGTTTTTTAAAAAGAATTAACAAACGATTAAACGAAACAAATAAACTTTATCGACTTGAACATAAAACAGAACCAAAAATAATATTCAGAGTACAATTATAGATAGGTAGGTAGGTCTATAAGAAACGTCCGCCACAGCCGAGAGCAAGAAAGAAGTGTGGAGCGCCGCTGGCGCGCTCGATTCCCCTCCGTCGGTAGCTACGTCATCATGACGCGCCGCTAGGCCACGCCTCTTCCAGAGATATTTCTAACAGTAGATTTTGCGTGAAAGAGCAACAAACATCCATATAGGTACTTAATACACATCCATACAAACTTTCTTGTTCTTAATATTAGTAGAATAGGATGACCGCTTCGTTGCCAACAGTTAATAGTGTCTATTTATTGACAATAAAACTTCCTTATTTTTTCAGAAAAATACAACGAAATTTTTATGGAGTGAAATGTTTAAA
Organism: Xanthorhoe spadicearia; assembly: GCA_947086425.1. NCBI lineage: Eukaryota > Metazoa > Arthropoda > Insecta > Lepidoptera > Geometridae > Xanthorhoe > Xanthorhoe spadicearia. The sequence goes on along the minus strand of OX352202.1, from coordinate 8,721,705 downwards.
TAGCTCAAACGGTTAGATCCTCTATGTGACAACTGTGTCCAGCAATGGCATTATGTCTTGTCCCTTTTTGAATTGGCCAAAGCTGGATCGAGGCCGGCAAAAACGGGATCGTGTAAACTTAAAAACGTTTCAGTTGCAAAAGGCAAACAAGTTAAAGCTTTGCTAGAATTGAAGCTTTTCAGCCGTAGGCCTTATGCTATGATGTAAAAGGGTATGTTTTAAAACATGACATGAAATGAACATTCTTTATTGCACACCCTAAATAAAAACTACAACTACAAATAATTACTACAACTAACATAAAATACGCAAAAACTTTACAAATGAATGAACACAAAAAATAAATTTAATTTACCTAATGCTGTCCTCATTTACCATTAAAAATTCGCATCTCACGCAAAAACTACGAGTTTCACTGTTTAAATATCTTATCCCGCAAAAGTAATTTTGTTTAGTGAAAAGCATTGTTCTGTTGCGAAACAGGTCAGTATTTCCTCGTCGCATTTCCAACTGTAACTTAGTTTTAATTTGAGCCCTCGAGAATTTGCATTAAGATGCTTTTTAATTTAATTTTGATCATTCGCTCTAGCTGAAGTAACTGCGCGGAATCTTAGTAAATATTTGTTAGTTTGTTTAAGATTCATGGTTTGAGACATCTTTGACAGTTAGGGAAATAGAAGATAAACAGCTCATGTATTTTTACGGGAATGTCTCTGAGATGAAATGCAGGAACTTTTAGAAATAATTTCGTCGTCAATTAAATGAATGCATCTTTTCCATTTTATTTGATGTATAGTTTATGTATAGTATGTATAGTAGCCCTATGTATAGTTTCCTGTTATCTATATTTTTTTTTTCAGTCAATGGCTTTAAAACAATTCTAAATTTTTAATACCTAAGTTAACCTGTTTGCATCAAATTTTTGTCAAAACTTTTCCGCTCTACCTACATCACAACTTCTTTTTCTTCTTTTAGTTTTGCATGCATCTTTGTCAATGAAAAAAAAAAAAAAAAAAAAAAACAAACAAATCCATAGATACATATATATTATCAACAATGTAGGTAAGTATTGATAGATCATGTTGATGCTTAATATAACTGTAGTCTACCCTCGGTGATTACTTGCATCCGATGCACATTATCGCACTGCGAGTAATTGTCGGCAGATGGTGCAAGTTACGAGTTCAGGACATTAATGTTACTAAGTAGATACCAGGATGTCGATTCTCGACGACTTTCAGAACATGACGCGGTAAGAGATTGCACGCTATTTAGCTTTTGTTTTCTGAAATCCATCGCATTATTCAAAAAAACCACGCCGTGTCGTGCCAAGTCAAGATTGCTCGTTCCCACTATGTCGGAACTGCAAATCTGTCGGAAACAGCATGTCGGACAGAGTGTTCACATTGCGCGGATCCCGTAAAAAAATCGGACCAACACTCAGTCGAATGAAGTGCGGGGAGCGCGGGCGGGGCGGATATCGGCAGAACTCGTTCACACTGCTCCGATCCGGTAGTTTTGCAGGCATTTTGCAGTGACAAAACGCTCAGTAAAAATGTCGGGCCCGGTAAAAATACTGGGCTTGGGACAGTGTGAACCAACAGTGTGAAGCTTCATACAATTTGTACTGCCACTAGACCTTCCGATAATTTTACTGGAACTGTAAATTTGCAGGTCCGACATAGTGGGAACGAGCACATAGTTTTACTTAGACCAAACAGCCAAGTATATCAAGACGCAACGTAACCATACGTCAAGTTTGACGTTTATCCAATATACTACGTGCTCTCGGTAGATCTAATCGGCATCTGTCTGTAAGTCTATTTATCCCGAGCCTCGTGTATGGCCTATTGAATGTTTATTGATTCATTCGAGGTTTATCATATGATAGGAATATTTGGCCTTTGCCACTGTCTAAAATTAAGACAGTTGCAAAGGCCTAGGGGTTTATTCATAAAAACTTGACAATTTAATACAGGTTTTAGGAACGTTTTAGAACGTTTTTTTCTTGTCACTCATATGTCAACGAAAAGAGATAGCAACAGATTTAATATACGTTTTAGCTAATACAGGTTTTAGGTCGAATATGCATAATGGGGTAAGTGTTTACACTTAGGTATTGATGGTTATGATATTTACCTATTCTATTAAAATATCACACAGATATGAAAATTAATGCATTAAACCCGGTAACATCCGACAATCCATCTCTTGATACAAACCCAACTTTATTTACCCAAAACACGGAAACTCGCATCACATGACTGTCGTAAATCTTATAAAGATATCTCGTACCAAATATTTGTAAAGCATTATCAGCCGATTCACAGCTTGTCTGTGACAGGGGCCTATTTTATGGCGTTCTCAACGAAGAGCGCGACTGTAAATCAAATACAGATTTTTTTGGGTAAGAAGGCTATTCGAATGCTGTCGAGAGCCGTATCTTGCCGTTACGTCATTGACACTTATTTTCCCAAGTTCTGGCCTCTGGGACGTGGTCTGGAATAGTTTTGTGGATATTGTTATAGGTTTTCGGGGTGTGGATTTGGATTTCGGGTAAGTTTTAGCCTGTATTTAGTGATTAACCGACGCTGAGGTCGATCAAGCTATGCTGTACTCGTATCAATGAAAATGTATGAACGACCACGTCGACCACTGTTGAATAAATTGGTAGGTACGCGCGTAGAGTATTTTGTCAGGCTCGTTATTCGTTAGTCGCAGTTATTTCGTTTCTTAACTCAAGTAAGTATTATTTTTTACGGTGTTTGTGTGTACGCTTGGGTATGGGCTCTGAATACTCGTTGACATAGTGTTACAATCTTTTATTTAATTTCTTAATGAAAAAATCATATCTCTAAAATAACAACTCTCTAATCAATATCAATAAAAATGTACTTGTGTCTGTAGTAAATAAACTATAGGTAACTTTTCACTTTTCAGATTCTTCTAATTCTTTTTTTTTTGAGCATTCCAATACTTCAGTATAAAATAAAATTCTTTATGAAAAGAATGCCATGCTGAAATATTTAAATTTAAACGTGACTCTAACCCGACTTTTGTTAGAAAGCTCTAAAAACCACAATAAGCTGGCTACATTTGGCGTAAACACATTATTAAAACGTTCTTTTCGACAACACTGGGCTTAAAAGCATTTTTGAGGCGGCCATTGTTGAAGGTATCCAAATAAAAAAATATAAATTCCATTTTTAAAAACCTTTCTGCCTAAAAGTGTTTACTTACTTCAAAAACAAATATAATTTGTCAAAGTCTAGACGTAAAAGCTTGGTAACATAAAAATCGTCACTTGTATTTGTTTTATAATATCTCATTGAGACCGAAACCTTTTTTTTTCAAAAAAATATAAGTAAAAGGTAGGATTAATTACTTTCAAGTTCATTGAACTTACTTCGATGTTATCAGATGTAAAATTCATTGACAACCTTTTGAAGTTGGGAGTCTGTGATATATTTTCATGATTGATTTTTGATTTATCGATATTCTAAAACCCAGTGACAGGAAAAATCGACACATTTTTCATAATTCCAAAACAACAAACTTTAACAAAATATTATCTACAATGTTTTTAAAATACACTAAAGTACCATTTACATTTTGCCATTTCAGTCAAATCAGTGTAGATATTATTTCATAATTTACTGAAAAACAAAAACACAAATCTAAAAAAAACAATTTATTTTCAAAAATAATCAAGTTACGTTTCCAAAAGATCCCATCACAAAAGAAATCAGAAAATAAAGAAACTTCGTAACTTTCTTTTTAATTTTCTAGTGAATGATTTTATACATTTCTTTGTAAACTTTTCGAAGTATAAACTTAATTTACGTTTTTGTAGGACAAATTTAATGACTTTGTTCATTTGAAACAAAATAAAAATATTTTAGTTCAACTTTAATGTACTTACGAACTTACTTTTTAAGCATTGTTTGTGCATACTGAGCTTAAACTAGAAATGCTTGCTTATCTTAAACCTTTCTAGTTTAAGTAAGTATAAAATTTATAACCTTTGAATCTTGAAAACGTCGTTTTATCACTTTTATCAGGCAATGCAAAACAAACAATGCAAAACCGGTCCAGAAACTATGTTTAATATGAATATCAGGGTTAAACTCTACATTTTCCTGAAATTTCACCATACAAAGGTAAATGATGTGAATACCCGTGTTGTGTTGTGAAGCGAGAGTAGTCAGTCAAGTGCACAGAACGCTAGTCGTTCAGATAAGTAGGCGGTACTTTGTAATGCATAGGCTAAACTTAGGTAGGGTTCGTATGGGGTGTTTTGTAAAATTCTTAAAGAGGAGCGTGTAGGAAAAAATATAAAAGAAATATTGAATCTAAGTAAGTACTTATAAGTAAGTATTTAAAGTAAAATTATGAGTTAATGGGTAGCTCTATACTTATAGAGCCTTAAAAAATATAACTTTGGTAAACTGGCTTTAGTAATTTTTAACATGGAACGTAAGCGAACATTTGGAAAATCTATTAATCATTTATTTAAGACAGTCATTTCGCCCATCAATTTCACTTACGTAAAACTTCTCAGAGCAGAAAACTTGAATATAATAAAGAAACATAATAACAGTCTGTAGGAATAAATCCGTAAGTTGTGGGGATCGCAGTAATCCCTCGCAAGATGCCCGCCAGCCCTCCCCACGGAAACGTGGAAACTACTAACCCTAACTATTCACTTCTCGACAGAAACTCGAACAAAAATCACTGAGCATCATCAGTTTTCAAGTGGTTTCGGTTGTCTGTCTTCGTAATTTTTTACAGGTACGATAAATGCATGATTTTCATCATAAATACTCGTAATTGCATATAAAATATATAGAAATGTTTTACTTAATTGTTGCATAAAGTACGACCTATGTTTCTGTAAAAAAATTTATTTAATAATGACTTCATTTAATATCTTTGATAGTTGTCCATCCACTGTGAAGCGCTCATTCAAAATCTTGAACTCTCACTTTAACGATTTTATTTATATTCCTGTAGCAAATAGTAGGGGTAGTGTCAAATCCAGAAAAGCCTAATTGTGCGGCTAAAAAAGTCTACATACGGACAGACGTGGAGACGACAGCCTTTGATGTATCTAAGGGCATCGACCCCTCACCGTCTGTTGTGCAGGGCCCTTAAGGAAAACAAAGCGGTTGGCAGGTACCTTTATAAGAGGGGTTTACGAAAATTAAATACCCACTTGTCCTGTTCAAGTTGAAATAAATGATTTCGGTATGATTTGGGTAAAGACGCCTGCAGTAGTCAGTTTGTATCTGACAGTAAATGTTGTAGACGTTTTAGTTCGTTTAATTAAAACAGCCTGTATTGTTTTATTGTTACGAAACCTTGCCAACTTTTAGTAATAATACAGATGACTGTATATCTTTTGGTAGTAAGTACTTAATTAATTGAGACTATATTCCTGCTTTGGGAGTAGGTACCTAATAACCCAAAGGAAAACGTATACAGACGTTTTGGTAGTCATTCTGTTAGACTGTATTACCTGCTTAGATTGTAAAAAAATTAGAATTCTTTAGAAATATCTTGTAGGAACGTCCCGGGAGGCAGGACTGAGTTGGAAGAGCCCGGGCCTGGATAATGATAGATGGAATAAATTATATACTTACAACGTATCGAAAAGTTATAAAATCTACCATGTTCTTTATTATTTAAATATGTTAAATAGTTATTATTTAAACATGATGTAAGTAATGATTCAGGAACTATACTCAAGCGTAAATCGTGTCTCAAGCGGTGATTCATAACTAAAAAAATTTTGATTCTTTCAAATTGTAACTGCTCATCACCTATTCAAGATGACTGTAAAAACGATTTCCAATTTCCATATAGAGCATGGGATCTCATGCCTTCCTAAGTAGGCTTTGATACGGCGGACTTAAGCGGTATAAAAACGCACTTTCATTGTTTTATCCTTCCTTGTTTGGTGGGATAAGGTGCTTTTGGCTGTGATCGATTCTACATATTAAATGGCTGGAACGCGTGAATTTTCCTGAATGGTAGTGGTAAAAAAACAAATCATTTTTCAAAACATTTTAGAACTACAACCATGTTTTCATGATTTCTCAATCTCAACCATGAATTCTGGTACTCGTTCGTTCGTTCGTATGAGCAAGTGGCCAACTCTGGTGACGGAGTTTTTAGACCGATATTGTTTGTTTGACGGAGGTAATCTCCAATACTACTCAGCTGATTTCAAAAAATTCTTCACCGATGTGTAGAAACGACTGTCGGGATGGTTATAGACTATATTTTATCCCGGTCGTTTCATTAGTACACCCGTGCCAATCCGGAGCGTGCTGCTAGTGTGCTATAATATTATATAACGGCGCAAGGTGAGACACACGAGCAAATTAGCATGGTACCATCTCGGGATAGGGGAGATTGGGGGAGATTGGCCCACCGCTCCGATTACGGAGCTTAGTGGAGCTTCTTGGGGAAGTGGGGAATTATAGAGGTTGTGTTGTTTGTAAAAATGGGAAGTTAAAAATATATTCTATCAGAAAAGAACAAACAAACAAGAAATCTGATTGAGGCTTGAACAAGCCAAAATGAAAAAAAAAGGCATTAAAACTGTAAGAGTCTGGAAACATGGTTTATGACCTGGTACCTTTATGATACTTATTTTCGTGGACAGTACGAGTGAAACCGCGTGTATAACAGTCATAATTTACATTCCTGTTACGAAAATTTCAAACTCACTTTTCCAGTATATTTTTCAACATGTCCCTATAATTGTTTTCTCAACCTGTCATTTTCAGAAGTTAAGCTGCATGCTTTACTTTGCACATCAAAGAGGTATCAGGTGAAACATCAAAGAGATAAAGGAAGCTTAATATAACATTTATTTTATTTCGTTCCCCTTTACAAGGAGCTTTTCAATATTTTATTTTATTGCGAACTGGCTTATCCTGTGTGAATCCTGCTTTATGATAGAATAGAAAACATTTATAGCTTTTTGTAAACGTATGATGTAAAAATATTAAAGAACGTTTTTTTTTTTTGTGATTCTCAAGATATAATAAATATATATATAAACGTTTTAGCTAAAAGTAAGTTTACTAGACCAATATGAACCAAAGTTAGGTTATTATTACAAAGAATGGGCGTTTATTTTTGAAATTAACAATACTAACTCGTAGAATTCACTGCATTCGGAGAAAAACTTTTACAAAAACGCAGGTGCTCTAAAACGGATTCCGGAGCAACGAGATAAGTCCTGTACCTATGTTTTGGTTTTCTAAAAACGGCCATCGTAATATAACGGTACATCTGAAACAGCGCTCTAAGTCCTGCAAAGCTGTAAACTGTTATTAACACCACATATTGTTATAAACACATTAATTGGATATGGTAATTTAAGTTTATCTAATCTAGGTAAAAATAGACAGTTTGTTAAATAGTTGATAATAACTTGTTCGTAAGTTTGTGTGTGTTCTCGAAATAAACTAACTGGGTCAGTGTTCTCAAGCAGCTTTTCTGTAATTTTAGTTCCTAACAACATGGTTGTATGCTTTTTATGATGATCGGTAGTAAATTCGTCAAAGTTTCAAACAAAAAACATGTTTTCTGCTTTTTCCTTGTTTGGTTGAATATATAAAGGTACTAATCCTTATTTGTTATGACAAAACTACGGACGTCTTTTGACGGTAACAGTTTTATAGTAACCCTGAGCTTTGAGCACCGGAAACTAAATTGCAGTCATTGTGTGCACAAAAAATCGTTCGTTTTCTTGCACGAGGCGCAAGACAAACGTTTCCTCTAATGAGACACCTTTACTTAGTTTTTGTACTTGAATGGTCCTTTGGCAAGTGCAGCTTTTATTCTTTAAATGTTTTATCTAAGAGATTAGATTGAATTCCTTTTACAATGGACTAAGCATGAACGAATTCGTTCATGGGACTAAGTAAATAGAATCAGAGCAAACAGAAACATTGTTTTGTTTAATTTTTTAAAACTGCACCACGTCGAAGCTCTAGGAAGGAAGCACTGAAAAATTGCATTACAAGTTTTTCTTAAACTTTTTTTTGCAAACTCTGTACTTTGACAGGTTCTTACCGCTTCAGCAACTGAGCACTGTTACTTTTAAAATACTTTATTTTCATTCCAAATTAAACATCGGGCCTCCAATTGTAAAAAAATGCTAATATATCCCCAAGCCTCGGCAGCAATTCCTGATCGAGACAGACCCTGAAATTAAGGGGTTTATCAGAGGTCAGGGGCCCTGAGGGTTCGCAAGATTTATGTCCGTGCCCGGGCGGTGATGTGTAATATCTTAATTACTTTACGATTCGCGATTGGATGGCGGTTTGACAAGTGAAGGTTTAGTAGTTAGGTGCTTTGGGATTATGAATGCTCTGGTTGAAGGTCATAGCCACAAAAGTGCATCAATACCTTGGAGTAAACTCGAGATTTGTGTCACTATTAGTAAGGGCACTCGGGAGCAGATAATCGGGCCGATTTTGTTTTCCTCTAAATTCCTGACCGACATTTTGTAAGGCGTGCGCGTTGCACTATTTCTATCAGTACAGTAACTACGTTCTATTTTTCTCCTACAAAAAATCGTCGATTGTCTGACGTGGGCGAGCAGCCTAAATGTGAAGATATCATCTTAGAGTGTGATTTTGTTAAAGAAAATTATATTTATTTAGGTACCTATAATTTTTTAAGTCGTAATATCTCAAAAAATAAAGATAAGTATTCAAGTGGCATACAAATTTTAAAATCCTTTATAACATTGTCCAACTATCACACTAACATGATAAGGGGAAAGTTTGTATGTTGGTAAGGGGATGGATGTTTAGATTTACTTTACTTATTACTCTTTCACTTACACTTCCATCTTAATTCTGTGCTTACACTAGAAGCTAAAGGAAATACCATTGTACCTTTCCTATTTCCTAAATTGGATTTCCAAATTACAAAGCAAAACCGGAATCCCCTATTGCCATTTCTTGAATACATTCTAAAGCCGTCACAAACTCACAATAACGTAGATAGCAGATAATTGTCTAACTTCAAACTGTTTCCGTCGAATATCGCAACAGTTTACAAGATTAGTTGTTTTAATCGAGATAAAAACTATGGTTCCAATTACGTTTTGTAATTCCATTTGCTGTGTACATAAAACTGCTGGTGCTTCGTTTGAATGTGTTCATTCTTAGCTACTGGAGCAATTTTTTACTTCAGTGTGAGTTTTTAACGTCCTTAATAAATTATCAGAAACGGTTATATAAATAATGCTCATTAAATTTAGTTTAGATAACTTACTCTCATTTAAGTAGTACAAATTGCAATAAGAAATGGCTCTTGCAAAGCTCTTACCATACCAGTTTTATACTTAATATGCTTACTATTTATTTTTGATGCTTTTTACTTACATGAACTGTTTTTCTTTGCGATGCGATATGCTCTGCTTATTCAGGTTTTAAGATTCATCATGTGTCGTGCTGAAAATAATAATGTTTAAATTGTTAAAGTTAGATAAGATGATATAAAATAATGTAGACTTAGGCAATGTCATCTCTTTTACCACTCTTCTCTTCAATTTCCTCATCTCACAAATATCTGGAAACATACGCTTTTAGGCCGGCCACATTTGAAAATAGCTTGGTCAATTTCTTAGTAAATTATTGGCAAACACATATTTCCAGCCACTCGCGCTATCTAGCACAGCATCAAGTTTATATGCCATTTGGTCGGCTCAGCACGGACTAACTAGTTCGAACACGTTTATTTAATTGCTTTCGTTGTATACCGATATCGTTTGAATTGCACAGGATATTGGATATATCTAAGATTATATAAACACCACGTTTTTTTGTGGTGCGTTTCTATCAATACAAACGCAATATGGTCGCACAGCGAATGCAAAGTCGGCAAGTTTGGCAAGTATCAATTTCGAGGGTTAATTTGTTAAAATTTCATAAATAGTAAGTAGAGGCGCAAAGTATCTAATTCATACCTTGTAAAAAGGTAACGTGATAAATACCCGTTATTAAATTTAATATTATAAAATCATACCTAATAATTTATTTCTAGTAATCTAACCCTAATTCGCAAAGCCGAAATAATTATTCGAACATGAATAGCAAACTGTAAACCTCTGCTTATTTAAGAAATAAGTTTACGGAAAGGAACCCATCTCTTATAGTAAATCAATACTTATCTCTTATATCTACTGAATTGATCGATTTATTTAGAAAATATATCAATGGATCCAAGCTGGATTTGTGCCGGATGTGCGTTGAATTCGGGTAATAGAGGCAATTTGCTTAAAAGCTTTTCCAATACCGTGATGCATGTATGCATTGTGATCGCCCATGGGAGAGCATTAGCGATTGAATCCTCAATACTATTAGGTAAGTATTATAATATTGTTTGGCAATGCGAATAAAACAAGATTAAATAGATTAGATTAGTATCAAGATTAGTAGATAACCCACTTATCTAAGACAGACACCTCATCTCGAACATTGTTCATTTTTCTTCGGGCTATTTTTGTGTTTGATTTTTGCGGCGGCGCCCCGAGCAGCGTTTAGGTCTTGCCTGCAATGAAAAATAATTAACTCTATCTAGTGCTAAGTTGCATGCAGTCGGGTGCCTAAACGCCGCTACGTGACGCCGCAGAAATCAAACACCAAAAATTAGCCCGAAGAAAAACGGAGTGAAATCAATGTTCGAGATGAGGTACCAGTGGTATAAATTGATCTGATACAATGATCCTATATACCTTTGTGTAAATCTTCTAGCATCGTAATAAATCATACGATACAGCGATACATCTGAATGCCGGTATCTGGTCCACAATGGAATAGAAATACAATAGATATCCGCGTCGTTAGTCGGCCCGAGTTATTGCACGAGGGTGCTCTGATCATTCTATGCCAATGGCTGTAATATGCCGCTTAGAGCTGTATTACAGTGACTTAATATCTTGTAAATAGGCGCAATTCTGTTTCCTTTTTAACGTAACTAATTTTCCGTTGTGTGAATATAAAGTCGTACTTCGTTTTTGTACTTAGCTACTTGAAAATTTATTAGTTCAAGCCAACACATTGATGTTATATCACTAACAATTAACGCGTTATATTTTCTTGTCTATGATGAGCATAATTGGTTGAAACCTCATAAATTATCCTCTTCGTGCAACGCAAGTGATTCGCAAAACCATACCATTACATGATTATTTATAAATAGCACAAATAAATTTGTCACTGCAGTCTCTTGGTAAAATAAGCTGAACAGAGAACTGATTAGGTACTCTAAAATGAAAGCTAGTGCACCGTATTTCAACTAAATTAATTCTACGAAATACCATCCACCTTGCCTGTGTATGCGTATTGAGGGAAATACGGTACTCTCAAAGCGTCATTTTAGCATCACACACCTTCACCAACATGTGTGCAGTCTTTATTAGTGGTTCCACGAAATTGCATGGTTTGTTGTGGTCTACCACGGAATCTCACCCTTCTGTTGATACGGTAAACACTCATAATTGCTTGTTGTTATCCACCTATAGATTTATTGAAGCTTTCGAGTTTATGTTGAGTGATTTGCTCTCCATGTAGGTATTGACAAACAAGGTCCGATCGCAGCTTTGCTGGCGTGGTAAGAAACTGATAAAAAGTAGTCTGTGTTACTCCAAGTCATTGTAAACTTGTACATTCCAAGTTTCAGACAAATTTATTCCAAAGTTATCGCGTGAAAGAGCCACAAACATTCACACATTCATACTTACAAATTTTCTATTGACAACAAAATAAAGAGTTACAGCCGGCTGTTACTATAAATTCTTCAAAATTATTTGCACCTTCTTATTTATGACTTGGTTTGACCATTGATTAGCTAGTTTTAGAGACCTTAATCTGCCATGAGAAACTAGCTGTAAAAATAAAATGAGTTTCTGTAGTAGGGACAAAGTTATGATATGATTCGAGCGTAGCTAATATTGCCACTGTTCACAGCTAATGAACATTTCGACTGCACCCTGCTACCGATGTATCTATGTACCTACCTACATTATTTAGTTTAACTACGGTGGCTCTAGTAATGTTTATTCCTTTTTTTTCACATACTTATAGGTAGATGATGAGGTTGAGAGGATGAGACCTCGTTCCACTAACTGTTTTATATTATTTAATCGTCACAACCAACTCTTTATTTTATACTAGTACCTACTCGTAGCAGAGTTCGTAGTTTAATTTACAGAGCAACATTTATGTAAAAGCCAGTAACGGATACCTTTACACAAAGGATACTCCGGGTATTCGGACCCGTTGCAAATGTCAGATCATTTTGACAATGCATTCTCGGAACCCTCTGTATAATACGAATTCCAGAAATATATACTGTCTGCGCCCTGCGGTGCTACCCGCAGTTGATAGCTTACGAGAATCGCTAACGCTGTAGCACGTTGCGCAGTAAGCGATTTTAAGTTTGCTATCATCATCATAAGCAGCTCAAATTGTAGCCCACTGCTGGGTATAAGCTTCCTTCCTTAAACGCTATTCTAATCGGCCCTGCCCTGTAACGTTCTCATTCTCTCTATGTCCTCCACCCACCAGGCTGGTGACCAAGTTCGCTATGGCGCTCCAAAAACATTGTTATTCATCATCATCTCCCTGCCCTTATCCCACTAGGTGGGGTCGGCACAACACGTTTCCCTCTTCCATTTCCCTCTATCGCTCGTCATCTCAGTACTCACTCCTTTCACACACATATCTGCACACACACAGTCCATCCATCTTTTCTTAGGCCTACCTCTTCCAGTGTATCCAAAAACATTGTTATTATTTATGTTATATTTAAAAGTCTCTTATTATTGAATCATTTTTCAAACGACTAAGTATTTTACAAGCAGCTGACTCAACTCACGATCTCGACTGTACATTTACTAAACATTCAAGGAATCTTTATGAGGGTCACAATGTTACAATAATAGAAAAGGGAGCCATTAAGGCCCAGGGTTTAGTTAGAGCAAAACTGTTTTCACTAATGTGGACTAATTAGGATGAAATTTCAGTAATCGGAGATTATAATTGTTGAACAAATTATGGTTTAGTTAAATTAAACCAATAATTAATGAAGTTGTTGGAAATAAATTCGGGAAGAAAATAGTTTAATATTACACTCGAGACTTTACGCCAACACTTTATAATATGTCGACAACTTATTTTTAACGAGTTACTTATTTTTGATTGGAGGCAAGACCTAAACACTGCTAAGGACGCCGCAAAAGTCAAACACCAAAAAATAGCCCGAAGAAAAATAGGAGCTAAATCAATGTTCTAGATGAGGCATCTGTATGTAATCTGTGTTGGTACACAATTTAAAAATGGTGACATGATTGCAAAGCGTCAACCGAATTGATTTGAAAACTGGCCAACCTTTTCATTCTGCGAGTAGCTACGGTATTCGCCGCTCTAACATGGCCATGTAACGTGTGCCAAGCTTCATAACAACCATGTAACATGCCGAAGTTGTGTAACATAACTGGGCTGCGTTTAAACACGTTCGTTTATGTCCAAATGTTCTTTACAAGTGTTGGCGGTTAATAGTACGCGTCAGAAGTAAGATAACAGAGGGAGAACCTTACATGGGATCAACGAATGTAATAAAAAAAGGAGGTTCTACATGTCTGTGCTCACCACGTATGTTTTTTTCTGTATTTATTTATCTGCGTCAGTGTTTTTACTCACTGCGATTAGAAGAAAAAAATTGAAGTACTTATTACAATGTGAACTGACTTTGTAGAAACTGACCGATTGCCGATAATGACTTCAAAATGATCCTCTACGCCGCTACATAAAAGCGTAGCGTCGTAGCAGAGTGCTACGAGAAGATGAAAGAGTGTCAATGAAGGTTTATATTTATACGTATAAAACATTATATTCTTTACACACGTTTGTATAATGTATAATATTCTGTACACTTACCTACTTAACTTTTAGTTAGTTATCGTACACTTTCCAGGTTGTTTCTACTCAGTCACACGTTACGGCTTTTAATAAAACGCTGGGACGCTATCTCTTAAAAGTTCTTTTAGAAATAATATGCATTGAGATTTTGAAATCTATCCTTTACACAAAGCCTGGGAACGATAAGGGCTAATCCTTACAAGAGCTCTTGTATCTGAGGCATAGTAAATTTGAAGCAGTAATTTATCACTAAGTATTTTTACAATCATCTCGCTGAAGATGACGCCTGAAGCACAGAATAAAGATCCTGAAGTGGGAAACATGCTTAGATTTTTTTAGTGTTCATCTATTTTGTAACTTAATAGATATGATTTGAAACTAGATACTATCCTAATTATTATTTTAAAATTAAGACTTAGATTGCATTGTTACTCATCCAAACGTTATGATTAGAATATTATGACCAAGAATTTTTTAAGATTATAAAATGGTGTAATAATATAAGAAGAAACTACCCAAATTTAAGTATTAGATTAGAATATTATGACTAAGATTACATTGTGAAATAATATAAAAAAGGATAGTTTAATTGCAATACTAGTTATTCTGTACTAAGTCGGTTCCACTCCGGTACGCACAGATTACGGAGACAGGATTACGCTGCGTTCGATGCGTGAGCTATCCTGAGTATAGATGCTAGGATAAGATAGCGCAGCTGGAAGTATTGGCTCGATGAAATTTATGTGGCTGGGAAGACTAACACCCGCCTAGATCTAATGGACATACACAGAAATAACCACAGAGCATGTAAATGTGTTTGACAAAGATAAGGCTGTAGAGCCACCTAGCTTATTAGACTGTACGTATTTAATTAATAAAGAAATACACACATTTTTATTTCTTTCTAAGCATGGTTTTTCGGATAAATTATTACCAACCTGCTTCTTAATTAAATGCCTCGATCGTCGGAGCCGGCTTTTAAAGTCTCTAAGCCATAACGGAGGATTTAGGACATCCTAAAAACTCCGTCACCAGAGTTGGCCACTTGCTTATACGTGCGAGCGAATGTTTCAATGATTTAATTCATTGTGTGCGGCTAGTAAGCACCACACGTATTGACCATTGTATTTTCTGTGGATAAGGCTAGCTAAACTGCGGCTGAGAGGGTGGTTTAGGTGCTGGGCAAGCCTATTCCATATCAAAAATGTCCCAGGCTCTACAGTGTCCCGGTAAGTGCAGTAGGCAACAGATTGCCTCCAAAAGCTGAATAAATAATCTAGTATTATAGATTAGGTAGATTGCACAAAATATTGAAGCACATTACCTGGTAAGAAACTTCATTTAAATGTATTTGGACAAGCAATCTAGCCTTAAGTTCTCAATAAATTCGGATAGGCAGTTAGTTTGTGTTCCATCCTACACATAAGTCGGTTTCACTCTGATACGCAGCTTACGGAGACAGGATTACGATGCGTTCGATGCGTGAGCTATGTACCTAGGATGTACATAAGTAAACCTAGATGTTAAGATAGGTCGTAAGTTCGTTCGATAAGATTTATGTGGCAAGGAAGACTTACACCCACACACTAGACAGATATAGTCACAAACGTCAGCACTTATAAATGGTCTGTAGCTATAGTTTTAGTTGTGTTTTGACTGTTTGTTGTCCTTGTACATAACAGTCCTTGAATACTACCCACGTACTTATACTTACCTATACTTACCAACTTTTTACAAAAGTTAACTTCAATCACAGATTACACATGTAGGTACTTGTGTACCTAATATGTGCTTCAATGGTAGGTACCTACGTGGCTAAAGATTTTTCAATCTACAAAGCGTAGATAGAATCACCTATTGACCAATTTCAACAACAGCTCAAAATTCATCAACAAAATCACCACAGCCTCAGTAGTAGTTGCTACTGCAGCCATTAACAATATTGCGTGTCGGCAGACGCATAAAGAACAATGAAAAAGGGATTTTCTTTATTAGAGGACGGACGCCATAATACGTCCAGCCGTAGCTGTGAATAGACAGCGTTAATTAAACGAGAAAACAGCCTAGCATTGGTTAATATAGTTGTTATTAGATGCTGCTTTTTTACTATAGGTTTATTTTAATTGTTACTTATCGTTTTTTTTTTTTGTTCTAATTTCATCTGCAATCAGTCTTCTGACTATAAGCAAGTTTGTGGAGTGCGTCGAGCTTTTTCAGGGAAGTGTTCCATCGATCATTTCCCGCTTTATTTAGTATCATATTGTATCTAGTTCTATGATGTGTTGTCTTTTTAGCCTTTTTGTTACTTATCTATGGTAGTAAGAAAATAAATAGTGGGTGGAACGTACCTAGTTACTGCTAGAAAACCTTAAGCTTTTAATTAGTCACATTAGTTTTTTATCCAGGTTTTTATTTTCGCATTGATTACCTAATTACATGAACCAAATAAACCTAGAGAATTACCTAAAGGCAATGTAGGTACATGTTATTATTTTAATTTTATGAAATCAAGTAGGTAATTATGAACCAATCTTCTACCCAATAAACAATATTTCCTCATTTTACAATATTTTCGAACTAAATAACAACATTTCTTGAACCAGTGACTTGGTAAAAGCGCTGAACAGCGTCAACTGAAACTGATTATACGAGTTAGTTCAGTAACCTACCTACTCATTGAGTCGGGAAAACTCTGACCCACTGAATAGGTGACATTCGACTATCTATAAATAAACACTTCAGTTAGTAGGTAATAGATTACCTACCGAGCATTATAGGTAGGTACAGTAGTAACAGCTACCTAACCAAGATAAAGCATAATGCCTAGAAAATGTAGGTACAATAAGTACATACCTACCCTTTTCCTACCCGGCTGGCTGTTCAATAAAAAAATAGTTTAGCTTACCTAATTGTAGGCTTCATCATCATCATCATCCGCAGCCTGATCTCTCCTCATTACCTACTTACCTTTATAATATTACACACCACATAATACCTCTACATTAGGTAAGCACCTGCCTCTTTAAGAGCCTACCTCTTATAAATTAACTCCAACACTAAAACACCAGTTATTTATTTCAACAAAAGCTTACCATCCCATTAAAACCCTATTTGCTAGTTTTCAGTCACCGGGTGCTTTTACACTCAGATTAAGATAAATCTCTAAGAACTGACCGGCCGAAATTACGTAAATTGGATCGGTCCTTCCTGGCTTAGGACAAATCCGCTTGATGATTCAATTTGAATTTGCATTTGGTCATTGTTCACGATGGAAGGCTACGTTAACTTATCAACGGTCTTAGAAGATTAGACAGGTAACAAAATAGTTACCTAATATAGGTACCTTCTAATTATTAGGTTCCCTACCTAATCGTGTATTTCAGGTGTAAATAATTTCTGATTCTGTGTTCTTGGCGTTCATTGATGCACGGCTGGATTCGATCCCTGTGTGGAATGTTGTATTTGTTTATTGTTTATTAATAATCAATGTTATTAAATTAAATATTTAATATCTAGTAAGTAATGTAATTTCATAATTGATAATTTTTTTAACTTAAATGAATAACAATTATTTAAAATATCTATATATAAATTATATTACCAATTTATCCAGATCCCTGGCTGTGTGGAATGTCCAAAGATATTCATTAAGTATTTATTTTTTATTTATTTATTATTATTATTATCCCACAACTTTCGGATCGAAAGTCGAGGTACTAATCCACTTAACCAACACGGCATTTGAAAAATTACAGTAAGTACCTACCTTAGTATATTTAGGTACACTCATAATCGTAACTGTAAAAATATCTCAAAGATACGCCTAGGATTAGTCTTACAAATCCTTGCCCACTAACAATTTGAAGGCATTACCATAATCTGTTATCGCCCTCCCGCGCGCCACTTTAAATGTTAATGAAGGGTTCCAACTCTGGTTTTTAACCCTGGATCGGGAAAGAGTTATAGGTAAAGGGTTGAAACTCTGGATTATTTTTATCATGGCTTACGTAACACATAAGGCTCATTCCTCGTAGGAGTTATGATTTCTGTTAGATATAATACTTAGAGGTTGTGTTTATCGTTAGTTAATTAACTATTTATTTTTGGCGTGTTGTTAGTAAAAGGAAATATTGTTCAGGTTTACTTTGTTTACTATTTATATTACACACCTAATAAACGGATCAAAAGTCTATGTATTATTCCAAGTAAAAAACTATGTTCATTTCAAGTTTCAGCCAAATCCGATCAGTCGTTTTTGCGTGAAAGAGTAACAAACACCTATATAATGTTTTAATGTCTGTAATGTGTTTTTTGTGTACAATAAAGTGTTTATCTATCTATCTATCTATATACCTACCTTACCTACTTACCTACAAAATAGTAAATAGTACCTGTGATAGTACTAAAATTAGCAGTGACTTGATAAAAGTGTATTATTATTATTATTATTCAGCCATAATCGTCCCACTGCAGGGCAAAGGCCTCCCTTCCCTTCTTCCACTCTTCGCGACTCAGCGCGACCACAGGCCATGTGCTAAGGTAGGAGTCAAGTTCGTCGCGCCATCTCATCCTGGGTCGTCCACGTCGTCGTGTCGCGTTGAGTGGGGTCCACTCTGTGGTTCTCTTCGCCCACAACTCGATAAAAGTGTAAATAGAATTAAAATGAAAACCAGTTATAATAATATAAATAGCATTTATAACAATTTATCGAATGCAAAACAACAATTTATATCAGTTTTATAATTGGTTTGGGCTTTACATTTCAGATCCAAGCTTCTTTTATTTAGTACCTGTGGAGTGTTGTGCATATTAGAACGTTTTATATGTCAAGTTTTGATTCTTTTTTCAACCTAGCAATCTTATTTCACAACGCTGCTCTGTGATTGGTTCAGTTTTCTTTAGCCTCTCCTGGCGCACCAATTAGGAACCATCTGGTTCGCGCGCGAACCGCCATATTGCGCACAAGTCTCTTCTTATCGTCAAGAGATGGCGCCACATCGAATAGCACGTCTTGTTTGTAAGGCAAAAGGAGGGTAGTACTATAAACATTTGCGATTTCGTAGAGACATTGCAGGCTTTTTATTCTTACATCCTGAAAAGAAAAAAATATGAATTGAAGCTACGCTATGAGCACTTGGTTTCTCGTAGGCAACGTTCTGAGTGGACCGGCCTATTGCATATTTGTACGATGCGGCCTAAAAGGTTTCGATACTAGAGTCAGCCTCGCTCTTACGAACTTATTATAGGTCGCGCAACGTAAAAAGAACGCTGGGGGGAAATGCCGGCGATTTTAAGGAATCTTAAAGGTTTTAAAGGTGACGCGGCGCACTTCACACCATTGATTTAGCGCATGCTATTGGTTCGTGAGCGAGTGACCCGTGCGCAAACATACCCCCATTCGTCCCCATATCGTTCTTTTTACGTGGCGCGAATTATACCTACATATTTGAATATATTTATATAGATTAAGCTGGGTATAAGAATAGATAAGAAGACAAATAAATTACTGCATTAGTTTCCTATATTACATCGTACATAATTGAAGGAATCAACTTACCATAGATTTTACGTATTTTGTCAGCGTCACCAGCCGAGGTAATATAGTCTGTAAGCTGTCTGCGATAGAGGCGTGTTTGGCTTGTACGAAGTAGCATAACACGTCGATCATTACAAGCAGTAGATCGTTATTGTCGTATCCTAACGAGTCAATCACTATTTGTGATATCTGAAACAATAAAAAAATATGTTAATAGTATAACAGCCATCTTGTTACTTTAAGGCGAGGATACCCTGGCGCTGTAGGTATTTCGGCCGCCTCGCTCTCCCCTCGCGTCTCTGCTTCAACACGCGCTCTCGGCCACAGTGTAACACAACCACAGTGCAATCTACTAATCGCGGTAGGTAATGTAATGATACTACATTACAAAAATAAAATGTAGGTGCCTCATTTATTAGGCTTAGAGCTAGGTAGGTAGGTACTTAGTAGATGTCATACCTAGCTAGTTTATAGGTACATACATAATTTCGATTTTGTATACCTACCTATAATAATTATTATACCCAGGTAGGTATCACCATAATATTATAGGTAAGTATACCAAAGTAGCTACTTTGGTAGCCATCTAGTTTTTGTTTTTAGATAATTCGCCACGTTACTAAGAACCTACCATTTCCATGATAATAATGTAGGTACCTACCTACCTACCTATCCTGTACTATAATTATTTCTGGTTAAAATATTATTAATTTTATTTAGGTAGGTACAAATAAATTTTTATGCGTAAGAAGGGAAGTACCTACCTATGTCATGGTACCTACTTAGAAAGTAGAAAGGTAGGTAAAGTAAAAGTGTACCTCCTAGCAAAGAAGGATCTGCACGGGGATTGTCTAACTTGTATTACATGGTTGCGAATCAAAAATATCAGTAATCCGCGATAATAATGGTCAGATGTTACGCTAAATATGTAAGTTGGTACCTAAGCTAATTGCATACTATAATTATTTTACAGTTATTTTACTGATTTTTTTGATTTGCAACATTGTGATTTTTGTTGGACAATCGAGGGGCTGATACACTTGCGCGACGTACACATGCGCAGACGTAGACATTTGCGCGAAAAGACATTTGTGCGAAAACCTTTTTGCTTGCATGGCTTGTAGACAGTTTCATGGAACTCAACCTAGAGGGTGCTTCGAGCTTCCGTAGCAAATACGCGCAAATGTCTTTTCGCGCTAATGTCCATCCCGCATGTGTACGTGGCGCTAGTGTTTTCCGCGCAAGTGTCCTGATACCACAGAGAGTAAGTAATAATATGCCCAACTGTTCCATTCTATTGATTGACTCGGTTCAATTTTTTTCCCATATTTAGCGATTGACATGTAGGTACCTATTACGCCGCTTTGCAGATTACATCCGTCAATCAAACAAACAAACATTAGGTACCTCTTTATAATATTAGTAGGTAAGTAGGTAGAATAACTTACACCAAATAACCCTGAGACCACCAATTTGCAATACTTATACAATACATCCTAAGACCTAATGTACCTACCTACCAACTTGAAGCAATAAATGAATACCTAAGTAGGTACCTACAGATATAGATAAATGAGACATGTTAGTAAATAACACAAGCAATAAATTGCTTAGCTTGGGACTAAATGACGCTGGTGGAATGTCCAAGAATATTTAAATATACATATTATATTTATTTTAATAAAGTATTATTTACTAACTTATAATTTACACTAAAAGTATTATTAAAAAAGTAAATAATTAACAAGGTAGTGAGTATAATAATCTACTACATATATATAATGTTCTCCAAAAACAAAAATATTGGTCACCGCAACCGCAAGCGAATAAAACTCACTACCTAAACAGCGCAGCGGAGCGCTCGCGACACAAAGCGACGTGACCGCTCTCTGTGACGCCTCGGCGGGGAGTGAGCGGCAAGAGTTCAGACGCAGGGCCGTGAGTTTGTAGGTATTTTGGTAATGTGAAAAATATTTGTATGAAACAAAAAAAAAACATCTCACGTAATTCTTCTTTATAATGTGTAAAACATTTTAGTATGTAATTTTTGTCTGTACATCGATTATTTTCTTGAATATGACTGTTTAAAGTTTTATTTAGAGGTAACTTTGGCATTTTTTTCTATCGAGTGAAAATATGCTAATCGTGTTTTTGCTCTCAGCCAATTCAAGATAATATCCTCAACTTTAATATGTACAAATTTCAGAATCGTAAGTTGTGTATTTATGGAGATACCGATGTCTGAACATAATGAAATCCAGTATACCCTCGCCTTAACACAAACATGAAATTGCTTAGTTTGAGAAGATGACGCTGTGTTGAATGTCCAAGGATAAGTATTGTTTTATTTATGAATGAAAACCGTTTGGTTTTATGGTACACCGCTTCATCGACTTCAGTATGGGGATTGTCTAACTTCTATCAAATTGATGCGCGATCAAAAACTACAGTAATCCGCGAAAACAACTGAAATATGATGGTATGTAAGTTACTTAGGTACTTACTGCATAATTAGGGTAAAATTAAATAGTCGTTTTCGGGGATTACTGTAATTTTTAATTCACAATTATGGTGGTACCTACACTAAAGTCCCCAATCAAATCATAGGGTTTTACAATAAAACAAAATAACATTAAGAAAAGAGCTCTTAATGTTAAGCCTTCAGCCACATTTTTACATAGCCTTTGCACCTCGGTGAAAATAGTTTACCAAACAATTACCTACCGTATTGATCTCATTACTGAGCACATTCTTCGGCGCTTTTCCCAGAACATACGCCCAACTGAGCAAGTAAGCTTCTTTGGTCTCCGGTTTAACATGACCAAACTTCTCAACGTGTTTTGAGAATGATACGAACATTCTTTGTTTGTATAGAAGGCTCATTCTACAATGTTGTCTTGGTGTTAAATATTCGGTAAAATCGGTCATGATTAGACGAATAGCTTCCGCGCCGTGTTTACAGTACTCCGGTGATGTTATTGTGTTTGTGATCTGAAAGTTCATTAACAGTTCATTAGAACATCTTGGTGATTTCGATGTCGCCAAAACTCGAAACTAAGTAACTAAAGATGTTGCCAAGGTAAGCGTTAAAAAGCTCACCTCATCTGCTTATAGTCAAAAAGACTGATCGCAATATAGTATGTTTAAAAAAAAAATTAAGTAAAAATTGTGTGTGTGTTTATTACTCGTTCACGCTCAAGCGGCTGGACGGATTATATGACATTTGGTATCAGAATAGCTTATATCATAGAATGAACACATCATTGTAAAATAAACAATGATTTAAGTATTTCATTATAAAAACTCTTCTGAAATTAATTCCTCTGTCTCTTCTGAGAAGTTTGATAGTGCTAGATGAAAACAGTTTCCACTTACTTTTTGCAGCCAAAATAGGAACAAATCACTGCCTCTCATTATCAAAGCCTTAGTTATCCATCCATACAACAATATAAGCCTCGGACAGATATCATGATCCCGTTTACATGAAGACAGATAACCTTTTAACTGTTCATAAAGCAACTCAAAGTTTTGTCCGTACTCAGACTTATTCAAAAAGTGCGCGATCAAAGCACAAGCTTTTGTTCTTACTGTATCACTAACACTGTTCAAAGATAGCTTTAGCGATAACTTCATGATCTCTTCAAACTTAGAATCATATAAATCTTGATGTAAGGAAGTGTACAGACTATCTATTATAAGGAAATTTAAATCATCAACTTCGCATTGAGATAAAATTTCTGATGTGTGTTTTAGAAGGATTAATCGCTGTTTTTCTATTGGAAGACTGCCTATTGTGTTGGATATAAGGGAGTAGCCATGAGTTAAGTCTTGAGATCCAGTTTTAAGCTCTTTTTGAAGCCATGTTAGAATAGAATCTATTAAACCATGGTCACTCTCAATCTGAGACACCTTTTTATCAGAGTACAGACTTGTATTGGACATACTTTCACTCAATGCTTCTACGACATTCGTAGCGCTATCATCTTTCGTGATCAGTTTAAGCATTTCTTCAATAATTACTTTAGTAAAATCATCTATGCTCGCCAAATTTGATAGAAGATTTAGCCGTTTCTGTAAAGCAACTTTGTCCTGAGTCAGATTATTCAAATCACATTTCCCTTTGACAACCAAATTCATTATCAATTCGGGATATTTTCTAGCTATTGCGTGTATGGTTTCGACACTAGTTCTTAGCAAATCATCGTCTTGCGAATGCTGGACATTGTGAACTAGAATTTCCACGAAAGGTACCACCAAATCAGTGTCTAATACATTCTTGACTCGGATAAGAGTTTTGAAGCCGGCGATTTGGTATTCTTTTGCTGGTTGGCTGACTGCTGTTAAACAGATCTGTGGAAGTTCTTTTACTTGTTGTTGTATTTTATCTAGCACCTCCCAGTGTTTGGCCATATCATACAAGTCTCCAAGAAATTGTAGGCTGGCGATCTGTAGCTTTGGTGACACTTTAAATTCGTAGTACGCTAACGTAGCTGGGATCATTGAGCTTGTTATTAATATACAGGACTCTCTAGACGCATTAGCCGTGGTCAATAAAACTTTAGTGGTTTGGACAAATTGAGCTACTGTTTTCGAATCTGCGATGGCAGTTTGCATAGCTATTAGTATTCCTTTGATGAAGTTTTCGAAAGCTTGGTCAGTGTTCGCTGTGGTTGCTAGTTTAGTGACTAAAGATGAAAGGGCCTCGTGAGCGGCCATTTTGAGTTCTTCATCAGTTTTATGTGACATTTCCCTGTGAATTGAGGACCACAATGCCTTCAGGAAAGGGGCATATGATTCCGCTGTGAATGTTTTGCAGCTTTCAGCCTGAAAGTATAGAAAAATATTTATTTATTACAAAATAGTTTTTAATTATGCCAGTGGACCTAATATGGTTCTAGATGATGTTTTTAATACCTCAGTAGGTGTCTTTACTTGTTTGACGGAGGTAATCTCCGAAACTACTTAGCCGATTTCAAAAATTCTTTCACCAATGTGTAGAATGGATTGTCGGGATGGTTATAGGCTCTATTTTATTCCGGTAGTTTTATTAGTACACCCATGCAAAGCCGGGACGTGCTGTTAGTATAAAATAAAATATCAAAGAATATTCCACACAGCGCAGCGTCATCTAGTACCAAGCAATTGTAATGCTTGTGTTATTGTAACTAGATGACTGCTATTAATACACAATCTAAGTAGCTACATTAATTTTTTACTATGCATTATGTTTTATTTGCCTTGTTTTTGAAATTGTACCTACTCTACTCCAAACAAATACAAAAATAAAAAGACTAACCAACAACTTCAACGAATCAATTTTCGCCAACCTTAAGCTTGAGTCCAGTTTTTCCACCATCAGCAACAGACAGTGTTCTGAAAACTCCTGCGTTGCACACAAGCATGGTGCCAGTACATTAGCAAGATCTTGCCTTGACACCGCTGCTGGGTCATCGGGAGACGGATGGAAATCAATAGGATAATAGCATGATATAACTTCAAACATTTCCTCCACTAAGTGTCCTAGTGGTATATGCTTTATGAAGTTTGGCAGGAATGTGAATATGAACATTAAGTTGCGAGGGTCTCTTTCGCCGTCCATAGCTGATATGACGCCATAGACGAAATCGGGGCCGAGTGTTTTCATGTCTGTAAAGGAAGTAAAGTATGATCACGACTGTATTCCAGGGAGAGCGGTAGACATTTGGATCTTTATGTAATTACTTTCATTGTCATGTAATTCATATAATTACATTCTTTATGTAATGACTTTTGGATCTTTATGTAATTCTTTTAATCCTTTTAAGTCTAAGGGGGTAGTCAGAGGTATGTCCAAATACATATTTGGTACATGCTCAGTGCTCACTTTATGCAGAAGTAAGGGTAAATGTTAAGTGTGTAAGGGAAGTGTTTTTAGTGAAGGGATCAACATAGATATTTTAAAGATCATAGGTTATCTTAAATGTTTTAGTTAAGTTAGTATGCGACACAAATATTGAGATAATATGAAAGATTTATAAATACTACATCATTTTGTAAGGTTGTGATGTTTATTAAGAGGACAGGACTCTACCAACATTTAAACCAAAAATGACAAAATTAAGTAGGTTTTACATTTTGTATAATTTGTAAGCCTGTTAAGTCTCACTCACTATATAATATTTTCATACAAAATTTTGAGAAACTGAAGCTTTTATTCAGAATCCATACTCAAGCGCAAATTGTGTCACATGCAGTGACTCATCACTCAGTTTCCATACGGAACTGTAAAAAAATCAATACTTGAACAAGGACCCAAGTCCGAGAGCAAACTCTAAATATGAACTTAGAACTTAGTTTCCATGGACTAGTCCATGGAAACTAAGTTCTAAGTACACTGGACGAAACAAACAATAGCATACCATTAGGTACTTAAGTCAAACAATACCTAATCAATGACTAGTTGTAATTGTATTTTTTTTTCTAAATCAGAATAAAACTACCTCCCTACTGGTGCCTATAAAAAGTATACTTACAAGGTTATCAGAATACTTACATTCCAAATTCTTGTCCATTAACTTTCGAATCATCAGGTAGATATTATACCTGTCTTGTCTAACTTGTGACTGGCAAGCAACTTCTCTGAATAAAACAGTGAAAAATTCAGCACTGCTTTCTATGTTATAGTGACTCATATCAATGATAGTTACATATCCATCAAGGACATTCGGTATCACTCTATGGTTGTCTTTCAAACGGTCTACATAAAACTTTGAGATAAACTTTATTTGAGCCTCCGTTAAGTAATCCTTTGGAAGTTCTTTGAGGATTTTTGTGAAGAATCTCATGCCTTTTTCTCGATTTTCTGCTTCTTTATTTGTTAAGACTCCTCCCATGTTTTCAAGGAGGTGGGTTATGTCGATTCGGCCAGCTAACATGTCTGAAAATCATAATGTAAAGTATGAGTTATGTAGGTACTTACCTAATCTAAATAAAACTGTAGTGACTCCATTATAGCTAAGCTGAGTAAATACAGATGGGATACAGTTTATAAGTCTACTCAAATGACCTTCAAAAACCATAGGTACTTACATGAAAGCAAATAATTCTTTCCAAAAATGTATAGTCTAACTGGGCACTACAAATGCTAACGCTTGGTCTTACTTTTTAACGGAAATGTCCACTATTTATAATTTGTTTTTATAGCTAATAGGTTTACAGAGTAACTGTAAGAACTCACCCGATATTATACTTTGTGTTTGTTCAAATATATCATCGTTAGCCACGATTTTGTCGGCCAACTCCGGTTTGAACCAAATAGAATCCATCTTGTCACGTATGTTGTAAAAAACGTAAATAGAGATTACTTTATAGCATTATAGTTTAGTCAGGATTGCCAAGTCTTTTTACTGGAATTTGGCTAGGTTTTTGGATTTTGTGATGCTAGATAACACAACACAACTTTCTGCAGGGTTGACAATCTTAGAACTAAAAAGTGGGTAATCGTCTAAACATAAGTATACAAAATTAGGTTGCACACTGAAAAGTATTTCCAGTCCATCCTTATGATAGCTTTTTAATTTGGTGTCATTATAATGCATTTACTCTCCTAAACCTGCACAAAGACGGCGGTATTTATGATTTCATGACAACGTAGTTATAAAATGGTAGGTTAGATGGCAGGAGCGCGCTAGTCCGATTAGTGTGACCCACTATTTCTCGATTTTTTAAATTTTTCATTTGCTCCTAAGTGTAGTTTATACAATTGAAACTAAATCCCAAGAATAAAAAAAATAAACATAAATTTACCATACATTATTATTTAGAAAATAAATA
The DNA here is from genome assembly GCA_947086425.1 of Xanthorhoe spadicearia. NCBI lineage: Eukaryota > Metazoa > Arthropoda > Insecta > Lepidoptera > Geometridae > Xanthorhoe > Xanthorhoe spadicearia. The sequence goes on along the minus strand of OX352202.1, from coordinate 8,694,405 downwards.
AATAACATTTTCAAATGCAAAAGTGCCCCCTATAAATATGATATGATATGGCAACCCCAATTTCTAAGTAAACAAATATGGCCGGCTGCGGTGTGTGTGCGCGCGAGTGTTTATTTATCGGTTTCTTGTTTGTTTCCTAGATTTTTACCGTTCCTACGTGCTTTTTTAACCTAAGTCCTATGAATTGAGCCTCTGCTCCTTCGGTCGTGACGATTTTGTGATTGTGTTGGTTAAAATCTGTGTACTGAGAGAATTAAGACTCTGTCGACCCGTTTGTTGTTGTGATCATTCTAACAGAAATAAAAAATGCGTTCAATTCAATGAAAACATGGTTTAATTTGTTTTTTTCAGTACCTACGAGTACACTACCCATTTTATTTTAATTCTGTAGGTAGAGCACTAGAGGCTATCGTACGTACGCATATATACATACGTACCTACCTACTTATGTCTATCTATAGCAACCTATAGCAGTATGTATGTATGTATAGCTAAGATGATTGCCTAAACCTCGGTACAGACGGCGCCACCAGTCTTACCCAATTTTGTATAGGAGTTATACCTCTATTTCAGTATATACAAATGTACTCTGTGACTTTCTGTCTGTTTATTTTAGGTTAGTTTTTCTTTTTTAAACAATCAGTCAGTCACTCAGTCCAGTCAGCTGTTGTGTTGATGTTGAATTCGCAATTCTCAATTTTCATCAGTCATTGTCAGTTGCCAGTAGTCAGCAACAGTCAGTGTCAAAATTGCTCAACTCTGTTTCAGTTTCATTCATTCATTTCTAAAAAGTTGTAAAATCTTTGCTCTATTTATTTAAACGAACACCAAACAAAACAACTAATTTTATCTCTTACTACGGTACTAAACTAGCTTTGGTAGACCTAGAGATGCCAACTTTTCTAAGCTCTAGTTTATGTTCTTTGCACCCAAGGAAGGAAACATTTTAAATGACATTTATTTTCCTGACAAGTGACAATTGACATGATGACAGCGGCATTGAGTGAGCCCTGCATTTTTTCAGTTGATGAAAAGTGGTGCAATCAGACAGAATACTATTAATCAGTGTTGCCAACTTAGCTACTTTATAGCTAGATTTAGCAACTTTTTGATGTCAGGCAGCTACAATTTTGTTAAACTTGTAGCTAAACTTTTTAGCTACATTTTCTAGCAACTATTGATTAAGATCTCGGATTATGATAAATTATATTTTTGTGAATACAACGCTAAAAAAAATTAAAAACAATGTTATGGTAGCGGCATCCCCGACAAACAAAATTAGCAATAACGAAACGACTCACATATATCGGTGCGGAATAACTTTGGGGATTCCCTCTTTTGAGTGGTTTTGGCCTGTGGGGATTCTCATAAACTACTATCCGTTAACTAAGTGTTTGTTTTTATTTTCTGTCTCACAATCACTAGCTGTAAGTTTTCCTAAAACCTTAAAAATAAAATAAAATAAAATAAATACATAATTAATCAAAATATTGTCTTCTTTTATTTGTTAATTAAGTAGGTAGTCACAGTTTTAAAGTTAAGTTGATTAAAAATTATAGCTGATTTATTAACTGCAGTGTTTTATTTCTTTAGTATTTTATTTACTTCGGAATTCAGCTACTTCTAGCTACTTTTTAGGGAGAAAAAAATACTCAATCTAGCAACTTTCTGTTAAATTCCTAGCTCCAAGCCTTTGGTAGCTGTTGGCAACACTGCTATTAATTAGAACTTACAAGTATTATTCCAACTAAACTAACCCTCACTCTAGTGCAACACAGTGAATTCATTTTCAAAGTTTACTTACTGAAGAACAAGATTATCTGAACGCAAAGATGTCGCACAAAAACCTCATTGATTTCATAGTGAAATATCATTCCCCACGTTTGCTGAACAATCTAGTTTTCTTCCCGAGCAATGGAAACTCTTACTTCGGGAGAAGAGTAGTGTTTTCCGCCGCACCGTTATCCACGTCCACTCCGAAAATCCAGTCTCCAAGAAACTTCAGTACAACCATGAAAAATTTTAATGAACTAGGCTCAATAAATTCTCCGAAAACCACCGATGGAAAGTTTCAGCTTATGTACACATGCAAGAAATGCAACACGCGTAATTCAAAATTGATTTCGAAGCTGGCCTACCACAAAGGAGTGGTTATTGTAAACTGTGATGGATGTACCAACAAACATCTGATTGCTGATAACCTAAACTGGTTTTCTGATATGAATGGCAAGAAAAATATTGAAGATATAATGGCTGAGAAAGGAGAAACAGTGCAGAAAATCATGTCGGAAGATCTTCAGTTTATTGCTATGGAAATGGCTAAGGAGGATAAGACTGCGGAGCGTTTTCTTTTAAAAGAAGGCTGAAAGTTTATATATTGAAGTTTGGGAACTTATTGCGGGTTACAAAGATAGTTAACTTTAAATGTTTAGATTGTGTATTGAGATGTGGATTTGTTGCAGGAAGTTTTGGGCTGATGTTATACATTTAATTAATAAAAGTATTTAATCAAAATTAAAGTCTTCCTCAAAAATATTGTAAAATTTAGGGATCTTTGTAATATTAGACTTCTTAGATCATTGCTTAAAGAATATTTAGAATAAGATTAAAGTGGTAAATAAAAATAATGAAACTACAGAACTCAGTACATTCTCGTACATTTTTTAGACCTTCAAAAAAAAAATTGTTTTCAGTTGCAAACTTACTTTCAAATGCTTCAATCCAGTTATCAAAATATTTAATGTCTTTAATTATATTTTGTTGTGATATAATTTTATGATTCTCAGAATCTTAATAGGAGTAAGCTGTAGTTACATATAATAGAATAAAAAAAAAACTAGAATTATATTCTACTGTGGCTGTATATTAGTAATTATTTTGTTATGTTTTCCTTTCTTTCTTAGTTGTCTATAATTAATTTATTAGTTTACAGGCTGTCCCAAATCTTGATATTAGAGGAATAATCTGTATATTAAGTGAAAGGTAAAATGCAGAATAATTATTACAAAACTGCTCATTTTATAACAGAGGACTATATTAATAATTTCTTTCTTTTTTTAGTTCAATTCCGAGACGCATGCATTTAAAAATCTTTGAATGCTGTATTACTTACAAAAAATTCCTTTTAGTCTACACCTTCAATTTAAGTTACTTCTTCATATGACATCTTGTAATATTCTGATCAATCTTTCTTTCAGTTAAAACAAACAAGGTTATATATTACACACACACTGTAGTGTGTTATTTATAATAGCAAGTAGATATATGTATTATGTATTGTAGTAGTATTAAGCATGCCACATGCAGTTCTTATGTATTATGAATTAAATTAAAATAAATTTTGGAGATTACATGATTTATTTCATTTCTTAAAATAATACAGAGATTACAAATCACATTATATGGCCAAATATTCGATTTTAAGCCACATTGACTTAAAACAACAATAAAATTAGACTATATAAAAATACAGTATCAAAAGTTATTGATAAAACTATGATACATTACATTACACAATAATAATAATAATACACAATATAACTATTTAATACTTAGTAGAATATTTGTGCTACTATTAAAATTGGCACAAATTGGTAATTCATGAGGCACAAAACATCACAAAGTGACTACAATATCTTTACAAAAACATCGAAATATAATTTGTATAGGTAAGCTCAAAATGATTATAATAATCACCTTTAATTGTATTATAAAGGAATGCAAATACAGTCTCAAATGGAATTCCTAAATAAAATGTAAAGAGAATTCATATAACAGACAGGCTTTAAAATGTTTCAGAGATGGTTTGGCCACTCAAATCTCAGGTATTACGCAAATTTCAATTTTAAATAAGCAGTCTCTGTGACATAGTGGGAACCTATGGCCACTTTTTCAATAACTAAATATTGCTTCATAACTCTAAATCATTTAAAAGATAAGTACCTAAACCTAAGAAATGGTAAATGAACATACACTCCACAGTCAGTCTTTAAAATAAAATACACTAGACCCTTTTCGGGCGACTCACAATTGCATAGTCTGTACCATTACAGCTATTATGGTTGATTTCTTCCAAGCCTACTTGATTCTGCAATACTTGGACTTGTGCAGCAGTAGGTACCTGAGGTCCTGGGGTGTTAGGCTTTCTTATCATTCCATAGCCAAGATGAGAGTCATCGGCGAGCCTGGCTGGCTGCATCACATTCTCAACTTCATCATAATCGTTCCAGGTGTCTTTCGATTTCGGCTCTCCCAAAGCTAAAGTTGTTGGTCGAGCGTCTATCTTCTTGTAGCGGGAAGATTTATTTAGCTTACTTGTTGATCCAAAATACTGCAAACGGTCATAGTTCTCATCTTCTGGATCTACAGCTGAGCTGGGAAGAAGGATGATTCTAGAAGAATCCGGTCCAGATACATTGAGATTATCTTGAGATCTAGAGATCAGTTTCATGCAGTTTGGGTTATCACTTAAGTTTGGAATGTATTCTGTGTGATCTGGGTTATCAATCCCTAAAGTCTTCCAAGCTTCATTGCGGATTTCTACTTTATCATATGGCACAGTTGAAGGACTCGGCTCTCTCTTCACTTGATCAATAGGCTCGTAGTTATCAAGCTTCATAAACCTACTGAAGTCTATGCTTTCTTCTGTAGAACTCGAAATATCTTTATTCATTACTGATAAGTCTTTAGAAATGCTTTTGGGAAGATTAACAATTTTACGTGGAGGTTTCTGTGGTTTTGGTTTCAATGCCGGTTTTGGCATAAGTAATGGGGCTGTGTCTCTTTCTGTGGTTGAACTCTGGCTTGATACTGATGGGGTTTTGAATGAGAGCGGCGTTAAGTTCAAGTCATCTGGTCTGGCTGCTACCAATGGACTTCTAGATCCAGGGAATAGATTGACACTGGGCTGGATATTGAACTCAGAATGCTCAGGACTGTGGAGATTATCATTTCCAATCATTTGCTTCATTGTCTTCATCTTTAGAGACAGACACTTGAAAATCTCAGACTGATTTGGATGTTCTAGATGAAAGATTCCTTCACCTGTATCACACTTTCTCCCAGCTTCAAATGTGAATTTACCCTGTCTGTATCCATACCTTCTGATGTATCTATACGGCCAAGTGGCATACAGTTTGTTGTCATTCAAATCTCTTAGCTCTATGGCAGTGGTGGTGAGCAACAGGAGATATCTGGCTGAATCAAAGCCACATCTTGTTGAGGCATCTGAAGTGCACATTTTTACAGAGAACACACCTTCACCAGATGAGCAGTAGAGGGCGTTGTCCTCATCACAGCTGATAGGACTAGAGTCCCGGTTTCTAAAAGCCACAGACTGCAGAGCTGTCACCCACTCTAGCGTCTCTGGTTCAGATGTTGTACAGAGTTGCTGAGTGTTGGTCTTAGTTAGTAGGGTTATAGTGTTTGGACTAGAATGAGTTATTTTGATACAATTCTCGAGTGTTATGATTTTAGGTATAGCACCAGTGGTTACATCATCTTTGTTGTCGTATATTTCGAGCCGCTCTATGCCCTGCTTGCTCGAACTGAAGAGAATGCAGTGTTTTTGTTGCCAGTTTTTCTGGAAATAAATATTTACATTAATGCATGTATTACATGATAATTTTAGTAGTTTTCATGATTTAATGAGGTAGAACAGGTTAGGTAACACTGTAACGACACGACGACTTAGCTAGGACCTGCTTTTACCTGTGAGTCATACATATTATTGCGTTTATGTCAACGTGCCCGCACATTATATGTTACGGTATTACTTGTACATTAGCTAAACCATATTTATCCTTCCTCCTACCTTCTTAGGGAATTTACTGAAAACATTTCCTCCGGCTGGCGGGAATAGTAAACAACCGGACTTGATTTCATCGTTCTGTTCCATGTTGTATCGTAAACCTCTCGAAACGCTTGGACTTTCCTTCGAGCGCACTTCTACAATCAGTCATATCACGGTCGAAGACTTTACTCCTATCAATTTTATTGTTCGTACTAAATGTGATGAATTCGTATACAAATTACGTTTAGTAATTATTTTACTAAATTGAAATAGGTGCAGGCAGGCAAAGGCAAGGCAGCACGACTGAAGTGAAAAGAAAGAATAGAATGGAATTTTTGAGTTTGACAAGAACGACAAGCCAAACAACATAACATACATAATGTAGAGAATCACTCAAACACAAGTCAAAAACAAAAAAAAACCATTGACAATTGACATGACAGTTTCACAGTGCTGACAGCTGTGTTCACATAATTTCTCTAATGTCAACGTCAATTACTAGTTCCATCCAAGTGTCATGTCAATGTCAAGTCAAGTCAAGTCAAAAATTTATGAGAAGTAAACAAAAAACAAAAAAATACAACTATAAAAGCCGAGCTCTAGCATAGCAAGCAGATACGAAGGAAAAATTAAAGAAGTCAATCAAAGTATCATAAAATAAAACTGTGTAAATATGAGCACATCAAACGCTGTAAATCCTCTTGAAGGAACAGCCCACTTGCTAGATGAGTTGGACAGTACGTGTCATAGTTATTCGATTACTTTTAACTATTTCCATGTTTTATCAAGTGGTTCTCTTTCCATAAAGAAAAGCTTATGGTGCTGCTTCGTGATGGAAGAACGCTGATTGGGTATCTTCGCTGCGTCGATCAGTTTGCAAACCTGGTGCTCCACAAGACGATTGAAAGGATTCATGTCGGGAAAGAATATGGGGACATACCACGGGGAATATTCATAGTCAGGGGAGAGAATGTTGTACTCTTAGGCGAAATCGTAAGTTGCATCTACCTATCCTCATGAGCACTTTATAGGTTTATCAGAAATGGGAAGACTGTACTCACCAAGCAAGCCACTGCTGTGCAAACCTTCATAACTTAATCTAATTATTTAGGTTCTACAGTAAAATGTACTATGGAGCCTTCAAGCCCTATCCATCAAAATATTCAATTCATGCTTGCTCTCAGTCATTTTTCGTTAGTTTAAGTAATTTTTTTTATGTGTAAGTACTTTTCTAAAATGTTTTGTATATTTTAAGGACAAAGACAAAGAAGAGACCCTACCCCTCAATGAAGTCTCAGTGGATGACATCCTCGATGCTCAACGCAGAGAACAAGATGCCAAGATAGAACAGCAGAAACTGTTATCTAAGGCTCTGAAGGACCGAGGAATGAATATGCTAGCTGAAATGGGACATGATGATATGTTTTAAATGTTCCATGTTTTACTAAGACTGTTATTTAAAACAAATTAATAAAACCTATGCTTATCACTTAAACATCATTCTGCTTCTGTTAATGTCAAGTATTCTTTGTTTAGTTAGGGGTTTACAAGCTTAAAATATAGGCATCCATCTGGCACATAAAAGCCACCTGAAACATTTTCAAAGTAGGTACCTACATACATTTAAGTACTATATAGGTCATTGAGGTGAAAGAAGATGATTGCTCTGAGATATAGGTGCAGTCAGACGTTTTCTTGAAGTTAGAAAACGTCGTCTACTCCTTCAGAATAGGTACAGTACCTAATGATCATTTTCATTGACCATATTCTCTCTTGGTATAGTAGACTGCATAAAATTGCTACTGTACGCATTGGTTGCACGGTGCAACTTGCACCACGGTTGGGTGACCTACCTACTTATGGGTGGTATTACACTTATCAATATCTTTGTCCAATGTACATTTGATCAAAGAAATTGGACGACTTGATGAAATTCTTGATGAAGTCGTCCAATTTCTTTGATCAAATGTACATTGGACAAAGATATTTGATAAGTGTAATACCACCCGACAAGATTTTTAAGTAAAACGCGTTGTTGATGATAGGTAGGTCCTACTGAGGGTCCTACAAATAGGTTTAGTCGGGTCAACTCGGGTCTCCAAGCTAAGTGAATCTGTGGTAAAATTTGACAGTTCTTTAAAATGACGTCTCACGTCAATTAAATATTGACAGAATTATTAAAAATTCCGTTTCGTTTTGCTTTGGCCGTTGCACGGGAAATGATTTTTGAAAACAATGCGGATTTTTATTTGTGCTAGGTGTCCTTTAAAATAAATGAAAATGATAGTATTTTATCGCTAACAATTTGACAAACAAATAAAGTGCTGTGAAAATATGTGTTTTGTTCAGTGTACATTACTGTAATAATAATATTATTTCAAGTTCATTTCTAACCATGACCACTCCTGATGTTTCTTTGATTGAAAAGCTCAGAAAGGAGAATATTGATCAGTTTTTCACATTAGTTCGTATGCATTTATCCTTCGTTGTTGATATAAATACTGACGAGTGAGTAAAACAGACCGAAGTGTATTTTAGAAATTTCGAAGTCCGGCGTTCGACGGCGACGACTGTAATTTTTTATTTTTATTTTAGTGTTGATAGCTCAACAGACAAACCAAAGCAATTTCGATGGAACTTCCACAAGAAAGCGAAGAGTTCCACTTCAAATTCTAGTCAAAATGGTAACAATACAAAAAACACTGGAGAAGTAAACTCAATAACTGAAGATGGAATATTGAGGCTAAATGAGCTGATAGACTTCTTATCTAAGCCTGATAGTAAGTATGCTATAGGAAACTAACCATTTATTACATTTTAAAACATTCCTTACTGTTTTCAAGTGTCTAATGGTCAGCCTAACAATATCCCAGGCACTATACCCTGGGTTAACACAGGCTACTTTTATCCCGTTATTCCCGCGGGAACCGGACTTACGCGGGTAAAACCGCGGGGCGCACCTATTAACTATATTAGTTAATGTTGACATGTCACATAAAATTTCAGATGTAACACAAGAGGGTATATTCCGTCGGACGGGTTCGCTCAGCCGTCAGCAGGAACTGCGTCAGCTACTCCTCACAGGGTCCACTCTCGGGCTTGAGGAGAGCCGGTTCTCTGTACACGACTGTGCATCCGTGCTGAAAGGGTTTCTGGCTGAGCTGCCTCAGCCGTTGCTGATGGATCAGTACTATCAGACTTATTATACTCTTGCTAGTAAGTGTTTCAGTAAAATTTTGAAGAAACAAATAGAACTTAAGCCCTCTGTTTAAATTGAACAAAAAGTTCACAGTGAGAACAAGGAAAAGATAGCATACCGTTGCCTTGAAGTGCAAATATAGTGAAAGAAGGAGACTTACCCAGCCTTTGGGACATGACAGGTTGATAAAAAATAGTTCAAAATGAAAATGAAGAAAGATTTATTTTTACACTAATTGTGTTTAATAGTACCTTTTTTGTATTACAGATCAATACCCGCCAAATGTGGAATCATCAGAGACCAAACTCCTCACAGCATTGCAACTTCTGCTTCTCCTTCTAACTCCATCTCACAGGAGTTTTCTGCAGCGTTTGCTTGGCTTACTCCGATTGGTGGCTGATAATGAAGCCTCTAACAGGATGTCTCCAGATACCTTGGCTACTATGTTCACTCCACATCTACTGTGCCCTAGGAAGGTATGGATTCTTCTTTGTTAAACTATCTAACAAAACTGACATAGAATAGCAACACTTGCAAAAGAAAAAAAATATTTTTGAAGTACATAATTTACCTGAATATAATTAGTATACCTTGTTTTGTGTGTAGAATTCATAAAATGCTAAGTTTCTATTTTTGATTCTATTTTAATTTTTGCATTTTGAGCCGTATTGGCTGTGTGGTGGGTGGGTAGAGTAGAGAGTACTACTGAGTACCTCTGCTTTCGTTCAGAAGATTGTGGGTTCGAATCCCGGCCTTTAATATGCACTTTAATAATATGTGTTCATGATGGTTTTGGTACTGGGCAAGCCAATTCCACCTCAATTGTATTACCTAGCATGCATGTCGAAGTGATCCTCTACCAAAATAAATAATATTTTCCTTATTTCAATCACAGTGAGCCCAGGCGCGCACTAGGCAGCCAGGCTGCGGCAGCCAGGCTGCGTGTCTAAAATTATGTTTCTGTCAAAACCTCATAAGACACATTTCCTTCCAGCTATCACCAGAGACCTTCCACGCGGACTCGATAGCCCTATCTCCAGTCATAAGCTTCATGATACGGCAGTGTGCCCGCGTGTTCACCGCGCCGCGTCAGCTCGCTACGGACGCGGCGGCGTATCTGCGAGCGAGGGAGGCGAGGCGCGTGCTCTCACCCACTCAGGACCTCAACGAGAGCATCACTGACAAGTGAGTGACAAGTGACACTGTAGCCCCTAGCAGAAAGACAAAAGAAGATCGCTGGATAGCCATGAAGACTTTGATACAGGTACCGATGTTAATCATACTTTAGAGACAGTTCCTGAGAAGTGCAAAGGCAAGTGAGCGAGGGAGGCGAGGCGCGTGCTCTCACCCACTCAGAACCTCAACGAGAGCATCACTGACAAGTGAGTGACAAGTGACACTGTATCCCCCAGCAGAAAGACAAAAGAAGATCGCCTGACGGCCATGAAGACTTTGATACAGGTACCGATGTTAGTCATACTTTAGGAGCAGTACTGTAAAGAAAAGTAAAGTGAGTGACAAGTGACACTATAGCCCCCAGCAGACAAAGCTTCATGATACGCCAGTGTGCGCAATAAAGATCGCCTGGCGCCCATCACTGACAAGTGAGTCACACTTTAGCTGGAGTTTTTTATGATTAAGAAACTTGGTAGTGGTGGATCGCTTAGTAAGCTGGGTCAATATAAATGAGATCGCCTGACATAAATTAAAAATTACGTCGATTCGTCGCTCCTTTTTGCCGTGAAAGACGGACAAACAGACTTTATAATCTTAGTATGTATGTCTTAACGATCATGTCTCTGTATATTTCAGAACTGCAGCGAACACGGTGTACGCATTCGTGGACCGGCCGCGAACGTTCGCCGAGAACGCCACCAACCCCACAGACACGGCGCTCGCGCAGCTATATGCTCATATTCAGGCGTTGCCCGACTCGCAACAAAAACGAAGGCTGATCAAAAATTTCAACAGGCAGAATGGATATGGTAAATATTGCGATTATCTAAGACCTCCAAGGGAAAAGACATAGACTACATTTTATTCGGGCCCCACGCGTGAGAAGCCGCGGGGAGCAACTAGTTATCATAATTAAACACTAGCGACCCGCCTCGGTTTCGCACGGGTCCAATAATTATACATATAAACTTACCTCTTAAATCATTCTATCTATTAAATAAACCACATCAAAATCCGTTGCGTAGTTTTAAAAATTCAAACATAGAGATATATGGACAGAGAAAGCGACTTTCTTTTATACTATGTAGTGATCTAGTAAAGACGTTTTAATTTTCAGGCACGCCAATACAAATACAGAGAACAGGCAAAGTGGCCGGCTCTAGGAGTTTCGGAGACTCCATCAAACGGCACATATTCAACAAGGGACTTCTCAACAAAACTCCGAAGAAGGGATCAGGATCCAGCATCAATGTTATAGAGGAGGTGAGTTTGATAATTTTACTGAGAACTCACGATAAGTGTATTAAAAGAATGAATAGAAAACTTAGGTGACTGACATGGTGTGATTCTGTTACATGTCTATAGATGGAAAAGTGGAACGAATAAATAGAATATTGGACATATTTCAGTCACACAAAACAAGGATTGATTTCGTGTGAAAAAAAAAGACAAAGCACAATATATTTTTTGTCCCTTTTCATGTGCCGCCTTTTTTTTTGGACATTTAAGTTGTACGTTTTGTAGAAACTGCACGTCTACCTTGAATGTTTAAGATCCAAACTAGACTAGTTAGGTTCTATGACTAAATAAACTACATTTATTTTTCTTTTGATTGGAATGATTTGAACGAATAAATCGATTTGAATGAAATAAAATAGGCCTATGTTTGCGCTTTTGCTATTGTGATGTGTAACTTTCAAGCATGTCATTGTCATTGTCTAACTTTATAGTGCAGGGCAATTGATATGGCACAGTACAAACCAGTTTATTTTAACATACATCAACAACTAAATTATGTTGATTCTTCTTCTCTTCTTCTCAGCATATATTTGCCCACTGCAGGGCGTATGCCTCTCCAATTTTTCTCCACTCTGTTCTATCACCGGTTTTTCTGGTCCAGCCTGTCCCGGCGTGAGCTCTGATATCATCAGACCATCGGGTAGGTGGTCTGCCAGCGTTTCTCTTTCCGAGCCGTGGTCTCCACTCTAGCACGGATTTGCTCCACCTGCCGTCTCCACGTCTAAACACATGTCCGGCCCAGGCCCACTTAAGTTTGGCAAAGCGGTATCCTACGTCTACCACTTTGGTGCGCTCTCGGATGATGGTGTTGCGGACTTTGTCTCGTAGAGATATACCCAGCATGATCCGCTCCATAGCTCTCTGAGTAACTTTCAGCCTGTGGACAGTTCTCTGGTTCAGCGACCACGTTTCGCAGCCATAAGTCATTGCTGGAAGAACGCATTGGTTGAAAACTTTGGTTTTGAGGGATTGTGGTAACCTTTTGCATTTGAACACCATTTTTAGTTTTCCAAATGCCGCCCATCCTAGTTGGATTCTACGACTTATTTCTGCCTCCATAGAATTTTTGCCGAGTTTGATCCGTTGCCCCAGGTAAATGTACTCATCCACCCATTCAAGTGTATGTTCTTCCAATGAAATTGGACTTGGGCTCACATCAGTACTTGTCATTGCCTTGGTTTTGTCCATGTTCATTTTCAGACCAACTTTGAGTGACGCGTGATATAGTTGGGCCAGCATAGTTTGTAACTCTGATTCTGATTCCGCTATTATTACGATATCGTCTGCGTATCGTAAGTGGCTCAAGTACATTCCGTTGATGTTAATTCCCTTCTCAGTCCAATCTAGGGTCTTAAAGATGTCCTCCAGTGCACTGTTAAACAGCTTCGGGGATATCACATCTCCTTGACGAACGCCTTTTTGAATTTGGATGGGGTTGGTGTTTTCCATAAGTTGAACAGTCATTGTTGCGGACTTATATAGGTTCTTGAGTATAGCAATGTATCTGTCATCTATGTGGCATCTTTTGAGAGAGTCCATAACCGCCCAGTGCTCCACAGAGTCAAACGCTTTCTCGTAGTCCACGTACGCTAGATAGAGAGGTCTGTTATATTCTTCGGTCTTCTGAATTAACTGCCTGAGCGTAAAAATGTGGTCTACTGTTCCGAATCCTCTGCGAAACCCGGCTTGTTCTCTGGGTTGATATTCGTCGAGCCTTTGAGAGAGTCTGGTTGTAACGACCCTAGAAAAGACTTTGTATACTTGGCTTAATAGTGATATAGGGCGATAGTTCTTCAGAAGTGTATTGTCCCCTTTTTTGTGAAATAATACTACCAAGCTACGTGTCCAGTCGGTGGGGACAACTCCTGTGAATAGGATCTCATTGAAAAGCAGTTTTAGCTCCTTCACTACTGCAGATCCACCGGCTTTAAGTAGTTCAACCGATATTCCATCTTCACCAGGAGCTTTGTTCTTTTTAAGTCTTTTTAGTGCCTGTCTTATTTCATAACAACTAAACTCCGGTATGTCTTCCGTGTAATGCTTTCTCAATGGTGCACGTCTATCTGATGGATCCGAAACGGTTTGATTTTCGATTCTCGTTGAGAATAGGCTTCCATAGTATTCCTCTGTGATGGTCTTCATTTCTTGTATATTCGATGTTGGGATACTGTGAATATTTTGTCTCAGTTTATTTGGCAGGTTGGCCGTGTTCGTCCTTTGGAATACCTTGAAGCCTCTATTGTTCTCGATTATATCAGAGATTTCGATAACATTTCTCTTTCTTAGATGGCGTTTCAGTGCTTTGCTGATGTTTTTATTGAGGTCCCGGTGTCTGGCGCTATTAAAATCATCGGCTGCTACTTCACGACGTTGGGTCATGAGGGCTTTAATCTCGTCCGGGAGCTCTAACTTTGGTTTGGTGCTTCGTGTGAATCCCTGAGCCGCTGTTTCCGTGATTGTTCGGATAAACTTGGAGTATTTAGTTTGAACATCGTTTTCAAAGTGATCAGCGGCACTTCTAATCAGGGATTCTGCTAAAGTATTTTCAAACTTCTCGCACACCCCCGGCGGGATGTTAAGTTTCCCCAGCTTAGATGTTATAAGCTTTCTTCTCTCCAATTTTGTGTTCAGCGTGACTTTTGCCCTTACAAGTCTATGGTCACTGCCAGTTTGGAACTTGTTGAGCACGGAGACATCTGTTACCATTTGTTTTTTGTTTGTAACTATGTAGTCTATTTCGTGCTTTCGATTGCCACCTGGATTTACCCAAGTCCATTTCCTTTTGGGTTTCTTTTTGAAGAATGTGTTCATGGCATACAACTGATTAGCCTCCAAGAAGTCTATCATAGTTTGTCCTCGCTCGTTCCTATCTCCCAATCCGTACGGTCCCACACAAGCTTCGTTATCTGTTCCGGGGCCTATCCTAGCGTTAAAATCACCCATTATTACATCAAATGTTGTTGTTTTGTTCCCCGCTGACATCGACATAGCTTTTGTGATGTCTTCATAGAAGGCTTCCACATCGTCGTCGTATTTTGGGTCGCTGGTTGGTGCGTAAACTTGGATGATTTTAAGGGAGTATCTTTTATTTAGTCGTAGGACAAGGTAGGCCACTCTTGTTGATATACTGGCAAGTTCAGATATATATCTAATTAGGTTCTTTTTGACTATGAACCCTACTCCACCATACGTCCTGTTTTCCTCACCTTTGTAGTAGAATAGGTCACCGGAGCTCAGTGTCACTGTACCTTCGCCTCTTCTCTTGACCTCGCACAGCCCTACTATGTCGTAGTTTATAAGTTTAAGTTCTTCCTGCATTTCCTCCAGCTTCGCTTGCTTTTTCAATGTCCGGTTGTTCAATGTTGCCAGGTTCAGTTTTGTGTGACAGCCGAATCCATCCCAGTGATTCTTCGCACCCCCCGTCTTACCGTTTCCTTGACCGCTGTCGTAGCCAAGACTAGTAAGACTGCTGGGAACTAGGGGCCTTTTATTTGTGGAACTATCCATTGGAGGTTATTAGCCCGGTACTCACCACGTCGGCCACACGTCTTGGCGAGTCCTACTTTTTCGATTATGTTGATTATGATGCCATATTAATTGCCTCGCTCTACTTTACATCAACAATACCGTGTGTCATGTCTTTTTCTATCCCTAACTTTCCTCTAACGCATGTTCCACAGAAAACGAAAGGAAAACTCCGTTTCAAAGATGAAAAAGTCGATGTATCACACAAGAATATTGTCCTAAAGAACTTAGCGAACAAAATTGCCAGTTCAGAGTCATTAGACGATGATTATGAATCAGATGCAAGCAATGAAAGCACGTTATCCGACAGCGCTTTAAACAGATCACGGAAGAGGAGTCCTAAGTTTGTATCTGAGCCGAATTTAAGCGCTTTAGATGCTGAAGAAACGCCAAAGAATACGAAGAAAGCTAACACGAGACTGTTCCGATCCAAAGTTTTGTCAGCAACAAGTCTCAATAAAAAGTACAGGAAAAAAAGCGGTCCGATTCGAGGAACGCCGACTTGCGTGTCATGCTTTGATGATGAGACATCTGATCAGTCTGTTGAAAGTCCTATAAAAGTCACACCAAAGAAAGAATCTGATAACAAGCTTCAGTATCTTACGAGTACACCGGGGGTTTCAGAAACAATGGTTTTTGAAGAAGAATGTACGCCTTATACGATTAATTTCAGAAGAGCGTCAATGTCGCCTATCACTAAATCCACACAGAAGCTGTCAAAAGCTATGCAGGTTGGTTGCATGGCTTTAACCATTTCTATGCTTCTCTTTTCGTCAATGTTGCATTGTGTCCATGTTTATCTATAGGTGTAAGACAAAATTATATGGCACTTCAGTCTCATGTGTACATCTTAGTGTAGCCGAGAGCCTTATTGACTACAACCTTCTTAGTATTTTCGTATGTTGTCTGTGTTGACCTTTTTTAAAAACTGCACCCTGTAAGATTTGTATTATCTTTAAAAGTGCAGTAACGTTATTTGCCCGTTATTTTAATTAAATGCTCCTAAATCTTTGACCCCAGGGTCAAAGATTTTTGAATACCGTTGATCTGATAAAAGTCTACTGTGCCAAAGGAATATAGTCGATATCAGATCCTTTAGAATTAACTAAAAATGTTGGACAGAGAGGTGTTTTCAAGTATTTATATCTTTTTTATCTCACAGGAATCTATAATGACACCGCGTTCCCGAAAGCCGCTAATAATGACGTCAGACCAACGCGATAGCCTACCGCCGACCAATGAGACGGCGCGTGAGAGCGAGACGCCCAAATCTGACGTCTACCAGTCTCTTTCCCCCAAGAACGACAGCGATTTTGTATCTTCGGATGATGATATGAGTAGATCTACGTTTTCTGGCGAACGGTTAGTATTGTTTGAGGTAACAGACTTGCATTGCAAATCACACAATATATGATGTAATGAGGAGGGATGAAAGTCATATTACTAAGAAAGTTCATATGAGTGTGGATGGATATACAAGTAGAGGAAGGCCGAGGAAGAAGTGGATGGATTGTGTGAAAGGACATGAATGTGAGAGGAGTGAATACGGAGTTGCCGAATGATAGAGATGAATGGAAGAAAAAAACATGTTGTGCCGACCCCACCTAGTGTGGGGGAATGATGATGACAATATTTATTATAATAGGTTTTTACGGGTTTTGTCAGGATGTTTTCCTGATACAATTGATTACTAAATCAATTGTACCATGAGTGTATTTATAAGTACATCCACGCCAATAAGGATAACATCACGATACAATAAATAAATAATATTGCTTTAATTTCAGCTCAAACCAATCAACATGTCCAAAGAAACCTTTCGAAGCTCGCTCCGCATCGATAAGCGAAATAAGTCCACTACGCTCTCACACAACTCGATTCGCCACCAGCCAATCGGTGATCCACGATCTAAACACAACATTATGCGAAGACACACCAAAGTTCACGATCACTCACGAATCCCAGAAATCACTATCAGAACCATTCAGAGAGTATTTACAAAGCAGATCGGTGCTTACAGCAATGCCTGTCGATCTATCGATACTTAATAAATCGAGTGAAGATGAAGTTTTAACCGATTCGCTTCTCTATTGCCTAGACGGTAATGTTCCTAGCGATTTGACGCTATCGATTAGTAATCTAGCTGTCGACAGATCGCCGCTGAAGAATATTGTAAATATCGATAAAAGTATTATTTGTGATAAACATACGAATATCGATCGATCGAAATTGAAGATCGATAACGTGAGTGTCGATAAAAGTCCGAATAGAAAGAGATGTGCAAGATCTAGCTTCGAAGGAAGTTCGACTAGTGATGTGAAAAAGATAATGGTGGGAAAAGAAAATGAATTTACGTTACGAGAGACTGAGTTATAGTAAGTTATTTTTGTTTATTTTCCGTTCAAATGCTACTTTCTGGTTTAAATAAATAGGTTGTGTATTTAGTTGTATTTTTCTACAAATAAAATACGGATTAAATCAGAAAGTAGGTTAGAAACGTGTGAATTTTCACTTTACATAATTCTCAACATTACCAAGTGCCTAATAATACAATTTATTGTTAAGTTTGTAATAAATAAAACTTCACAAATACGATTACAATTAGATCTTACGTTTTGTAGGTATTTTTTACTGAATTAGTACCTAAAGTATATTTTTATTATTAAAATACTATGACAATACCAAAATCGTCTTATTATTTATAAGCGGAACGGAAGCTATGCCACTATTTTATCATTTGTTTGTATAAAATTCGAAACCATATTAACTATCAGTATACAATATCCATTAACAGGTTATGGGCCCGTCTAATAACTATCGGTATGTACTGTAGGATATACTTCTACTAATTAGGAGTAAACACCACTCAAAATAGTGGCGTCCCTTTCATAAAGTTCGAAATAAAAAGGATGACATCATCTTTAACTAGCTTATTTTTAGTTTCGGCGAAATCTGAACCGTCACTATTGTATATATTCTAATTTGATGTGTAAAAGTCCTTAGTCTACAAATCAAATCACATTTAAAAAGTATAAAATTATAGTCTAATTCAATCCATAAAAACAAATTGTCCTAACAAACTTTATTGCATACACTACCAAGTAACAATTTGTTTCAAGTTCATAAGAAGTAAATAATCACAAATCCGATAATAAAGATGCACGATAGGTAACAGTAGAATTGGCAGCATAACTTGTAACAGCAGTTTACGAAGCGGTTACTGAGTAAATCGTATCTATTGCTGAAAAAAAATGTAACTCATAAATCTGGATATAGAGAATGTATAATACTAGCAGCACGTCCCGGCTTTGCACGGGTGTACTAATTAAACTACCTGGATAAAACATAGCCTATAACCACCCGGACAGTCCATTCTACCCGTCGGTGAAAGAATTTTTGAAATCGGTTGAGTAGTTTCGGAGATTACCTCCGACAAACAAACATACAAACAATATATATAGCGTAGATGCTACACTATCGCGGGTTCGAATCCCGCCGGAGCCCTAACTTTTAGTAAGATTTTTCTTTTATAATGTGTGGTTAGACACTTTAATAAAAATAAATAACTTACTATTGTTTGACGCTAACAAATTTTGAGTCGGCTTGTGGCTTAGCAGTCGCCGTGCGAGCTTTTACTTTTTTCGGTTTCACGGGTTTTTCTTTTACTACGAGTTTTTCCTTCTTGCTGAGTGACTCTTTTTTCGCAATAGAAGCGTATTTGTCTTGTCTCATTTGCTCTAGGAATTCGATTTCCTGATCTCTTCGATTTACCTGTCTCTCCCTTTTCCTTTCCTTCTGATGGTCACTCTTCAGATGATTCAGCTCTTTCTTTCGCTTATACCACTGACAAATCGTGGTCCGTACCACGGGCTTCTTAACCGGTTCTTTCTTACGAAATGACCATCTAGACTTCTCTGAAACCTGCACTGTGGCTGTGGTCAATGGTTTTGCGCGATAGTGGCTGATCACTATCGGGATTGTAAGGCGACGTGGTTCTTCGATGTAGACTTGTGGTCTGGAAGAAATAGACTGGACAGTCCTTGGCAGTGTGAATGTTAATCTACAGCAGAATTATGTTTTTGCCATTTTTTTTATGAACCTGTCGTGTCCCACTGCTGGGCAAAGGTCTCCCCCAAAATCTTCCTCTGACCCCTATCCTTGGCGATCTCCCACCACTCCTTCTCAAATACGTCAAGTTCTCAAACCTTGACGTGTTTTTGTCATAGACAACTTTTAAAATAAGCTGGTTCTGATAAGCAGCTTCTCTACCATATTCCCAAAACTCGCCAAAAATGTGGAGAGCTACTAAGCTTAGTGAACTGAGCTAACGACGACGACACTATTTTTGTGGTCCAATCTTTATACTTAAAAGCTGAGTTCGCGCACGTTCAGTCAAAAGCGTTCTCTCAAGAGTCAAAAAGCGATAATCCTAACCTTCTATACCTCGGCGGGGTATACAAATACACCATGCTCAAACAATACACAAGACAATTACTTTACGGGTTTCTTCTTCTTACACGCTGTGCATATTTTGCCTTCTGGACAAGAGCACGGCTTGCCTGCGGTCGACTTTAGAATTTTACCTATCATTTGTTATCATGGTTGGGTTTAGTTTAGTGGATACTTTGGGAATTTAAATAATCTATCGTTGTGGGGTCGTCCATGGCTTTGTTGTGACGTATCTATTTGACGTTTTCTGAATATGGCAGTTGACTTTGTGTTAGATACAAGGAGGATAGTAAAATTCCTCGATAAAGTATTTTCTTATTATGTGTTCTCTAAGATCTGTGGATTTTGTTCAAATTAAATAAATAAATGATTGATTAAGTTTTTTGCGACCAAAACTAGTCTGGCCAATGATCTAGTTTTTTATACTTCTCACTAAAAGCCTGCGGGCACACTACACAAAAGCTCGCAGCGACTGGTAGTTTGAAAGACTACCCCGACTTTCAAATTGTTTAGATTCTCTGGTTACATTAGCTACCAATATTAACAGTCTAAATTAGGTAAATGTTTAGAGATAATTTATTCGCCAAATTAAGCTAAACTACGATAATTGACCACTAAAACATTGATACCAGGCCATGAATATTGGCAAAATACATTTAATATTCGTGGGAGACTAAATGTTCTGTAAAGACACATAATTGAATGCACATTTGATATACCGCATAATTTGAGTTAAACTAGTTTAAATAGTGCCTTTTGGGTTTAATAAATAATAATTATTATTTATTAAAATTACTCTATTTATTAGGCATAAAATCAAATGTGCATTCAATTTATGTGTGGTGTGTAATCATTCTTAGTGGATCCCATCAACGCGTTATGATGGCACATCTTCACACGCCGTACCTACTCGAAAATGGCTAAATACAAAGACGCATGGAACTAGATGACCCTGTGTGGAATGTCCAAGGATATTTATTTATTTAATTTAATTTACACTATCTACTATCATGCGATATTTACACTCTGTTTAGGCACAACAATAAATATGACAATAAATGTGAATTGGATTATGTGTAAGATATCATCACGGACACGCTAATCCAAGATAATTGACCGACCGATACCATATCGATTGTCGATTAGTTGGGCTTTTAATAGATGTACATTCCTCGTAAGTAATAGGTAATGTGACCTATATAAACAAGGGGACCTACGAGTAGCCTAATATCATCATCTCCCTGCCCTTATACCACTAAGTGGGGTCGGCACAATATGTGACATTGTTGCGAGTAGTCTAGGTTGTATGGAAATCAACTGCACTTTCTTCGGAGTTATGAAAAGAAATGCACATTAGTCAAAAGTTTTTCAAGCACTTACATGAAAAAAGATTTAGCACAATTATTTAGATCCCCTCTTTTTTAGTTATTAAAAAACCTCACTGCCAATTAGCCCTCAGGACATAAGGCAGTTATGTGAAAAATTCTGCAATTTTATTAATGGTCGGTCAAACTATGCTATGAAATAAGTCATAAAATATTTTTATGCCAACATCAATTTTATCACAGCTATCTCATAGCAATAACCATGTCTTATCCATCATCCGCAGATGACTTAGCTCTATGGAGAACCGTGTTCAAGCGTGAAATTTCTCAGATTTTATAAGCACTTGTTAAGACAATTGTCATTGAAGCACTAACTACTCAGTAAAACCACGTAAAACCTAATTTGGAATAAAGCCCCTTTTTTTCTAAATATTTCTTTTACCCCCGTTTTTCATTAAGATTTGTCAATTTAAAAAGGATTCTAAACTGCTTTTTTCCTGTTACTCTTATGTAAATGAAAATAGAGCAACAGATTTAAAAGCATTTTGTGGAAGTTAACCAGACCAATATGAATAAGACGCAAATAGGACCGTTAAAGCATACGGGTCTCGAGGACAGAATCAACAAACAAACCATTTCGGTTCAAAGCCAAGCCCGTAACATTAACATTTGGAAGCGCATTGTTTAATTTTATTAAATTCGTCTTGAAAATGCAAACATGGCGACTGTATTGTCCAATTTAATTTGCAGGACGCTGTGAGCTCTGGCACAGACCCGAGACAATCTGTTGAGTGGAAAATATGGATGTGGTAAATAGTGAAATGCAAAATGATCACGACTGTGACCTACGGTGTGACCCAAGGTGCGGTAGACATTTCTTCTAGATCTTTATGTAATTCTTTAGATCCTTTAAGATGTCTAATGGGGTAGCTAGAGGACATCCGTACGTTGGTTATAGAAATCGAGAATTATATTATTAGGGGTTTATTCATAAAAACTTGACAATTTAATACAGGTTTTAGAAACGTTTTAGAACGTTTTTTTCTTGTCACTCATATGTCAACGAAAAGAGATAGTAACAGATTTAATATACGTTTTAGCTAATACAGGTTTTAGGTCGAATATGCATAATGGGGTTAGTGTTTTATTAGTAGATAGAAAATAACAGACAAAAAGGTGACTGAATCATTAAAATATACCATATCCTAAGTATACCCCTTTTAGATTGTTCGATTTGTATTTGTATATCAACGTTTGTTAGCAATTCCGAGAATTTGAGATGCAGAATGTAGGTACTACAAATTGACGAATCCTGTGGCGTAGTGGGTGAAGCCTGAGACGCTGAGGTTGCGGGATCGATTAACTAACCTAACCT
The DNA here is from genome assembly GCA_947086425.1 of Xanthorhoe spadicearia. NCBI lineage: Eukaryota > Metazoa > Arthropoda > Insecta > Lepidoptera > Geometridae > Xanthorhoe > Xanthorhoe spadicearia. The sequence continues at coordinate 8,672,266 of OX352202.1, read as the reverse complement.
AACCACGGAACCAACGATTGTAGGTACATTACCTACAAACATTGCACCTAGCAAATGCTACATTACTGTAATGCAGCATTTGTAAGGTGCAGACATTTGTTAGGTATACTTATACCACATACAACAGAGCTTATACCTATATACCTACTACTTGCTACTTCTATGCAAACATATTAAACAGAAAGCGAATTTAACTAGAATATCTACTATACTACTCTAGTAGTTTTTGCAGAATTTAAAACACTATTTTCTACACACTTCTTTAAAAACTTAAAAGATCTGCCTTTGCTAGAATACCTGGCTTTCAGTCGTACGTAAATAAAACGGAATCCAGATCTTTTCAATTATGCTGTTTGTCCAACTAGTAAATTGAGTAGATTGTCGATTAACACTGACTACGTACAGAGTACCTACCTACCCACACCTTGGTGTATTGGTCAGAGGTTCTCAAAGTTTGTTGGAGCGGGTTGCCATCTTTAGTATCAGACTTTTATGCCACAGCTGGATGCTCATAGCTTTTTTAAAACAAAAATGTTGAATGCAAGTTTATCTGCCTATTTAATTTAAGTAACTAATCCAAGTAACTTACTACAAAAGGTGTGTCTTACACATTTATCGTTGCTCTTAGAAACACGGAAGGCATTTTAAAATGTGTTATTCTAAATTTTAAAACACGGAGAAAGTAGCAATCGTTAATGCTAGTCATCAACGATTGCTACTTTCGAACGATTGCCGATATTTTATTATTTAATTCTAGTTGTGAAAGTAGGTACTTATTTAAGATAGAGCGATTTTGTGGGTTAGAATATTTGCATCAAGAAATAAGATAACTTTGAGAACCTCTGTAAGGCAATCTTGGTAGAAACACGACTTGTGAGGTTAGATTGCCGAGTGATTGGCTTCTACCCCGAATGCACTTGTAATTACACAATGTTCTGGAAACGTCTGGAACGTAGTTAATAGTCATTGTACATATACAATACACAAAATCAAACACATGCCACATATCCTATGTAGTAGAGCCACACTCTTGGACCAACCTTGGTTCTTGGGTCAGTGTTTTTGATTGGCCAATGCATAATCTTTTACTTGACCATCCGTAAATCATCTTAGCTTAAACCTAGGTAATCTTTTAACCTAGGTAACCATCATTTTTTATTTAAAACCTTCTTATATTTTTTAATCTTTGTCTTATCCGGTAGCAACTTTGTATTCTAGGAACTTCTATAACACTTGAATTGAATATGTAAATTCTCTACGTATGCGGAAAACATAGAAAACCGGATTCCTATGCACTTAGTTAATGTAATATTTTCCATATAGGTGCGTTGTTATGCATCACCAGTAGGATCCTACTTTTATTTTAGTTTCTAGTCATTGGAAACAAAGAAAATCTTTGTACCAATGATTAAAAATCCCTATAGCAAAAAAAATAGTGAATAATTCGTAAGATATAAAATATTTAAAAGGTAACTTGACGTGAGAAGATACAAAAGTTTGTTGGCATAACAACTGATGGGTACTTCAATAAAAGAACTTTGTAAGTAAAGAAATTAGAAAAATAAGGTAGGTAGGTAAGTACCAAAATTTTAAGTAAGTAAGTAGAGAAATAGCAAATATCAATCAAAATGATAAAAGCTAACAAGTGTTAATCATGAATTAACTTCCGTAGAGATTAAAATCGGCAAACAATTAATTAGGTAAGTACCTATATAGCTAGATGTTAAATTATCAATAATTTGTTTTTATTCGTAATCGCTTCATATCTCGCTAAAAATAAACTTACCTACACGAGTTACAGGTAGGTGCCCATGCGCAAACATTATTTGTTTCCTTCAGTTTTATCCACCGTTCTTTTTGCGTGATGCTCTATACTTCTACAGGTAGTACTATACTTAGTTTAAAAAATAATTTAAGTATAGGTGGCGCCACGTAAAAAGAACGCTTCGGGGAAAAGCTGCGCAGTAGACGATTTTAGGGAATCTTATGTGGGATTGATGGAGGGGTGACGCGCACTTCACACCATTGATTTAGCGCGTGCTATTGGTTCGTGAGCAAGTGACCCGTGCGCAAACATATTCCCTCCTTTTCCCCTCATCGCTCTTTATACGTGGCGCGAGATAAGCCTACCCATACCCACTGTATGTTCAATTCTATTCAGGGACACACTGGGTGTATTACAAGTTATTAACAATGTCACTAGATACACAAGTACTGTCAAGTGGCAACGTGAACAATCAATTGACACAATTTGTAGCTAATGGTCACATACGCTCTATATAAATGTTTGTATGAAATAATTATATTTACTTGCCTTCAATGCACAATTTGCACCAATTATATTCAAAATACTGCATTGTATTCTTAGAAAAGTTTAAAATTAATCAGTAATCCGCAAAAATAACTGTAATAAGGTTATTGAGACTGGCGGTTACTAACCTAGACTGACGGTAAACTGTATTTATTTCCTTTTTCGAAAATTTAGGCAATAGCCCTGCTGTATAAACTTGTAGGTAGGTATAGTTGCGGCATTGATATTACAGATAACAAGAAGCACATAAAAAGTATTTAAACAATAAAATAACTGAAATTCAAATAAGATAGCGTTCGAACTAAGACCGGTCTAGGAAATATCATGTTTACGTTGATAAATGCGACCTCTATTGTAGCGTTTATGATAACAATATTATAATTACGCAACTAGGTATATAACGTTGGGATTTGTTAGTTGTTTTGTATAGGGTGCTTGAAATATTCCCGTAAAAAAGCTAACCCCACACCTTGTATTCTTGCTGTTATTATTTTTCCTGGTGTGTCGCACTAGGACAGGCAATAGAATAACCTAGCATGTAGGTAGCATTGAAGTGATCCTTATAGGGTACCTACCTAAAAGTGTATTGATGATGGATTTGGGTTTCTGATTGTCTTATCTGCTCTGCTCAGCTCAGAAAATAGAAGATTCACAATTCAAAATTATGTCCTTTATTTCCTGCTACCATAATGTAGGTAAGTATACTTATTTCCAACACCTTGACATTTTTATGACAAAAATATAATTACGTCTGTGTCCCCAAAAACAGTCTCATAAGACTTTGATGTCTAGAAGGGTATTTGACTCTTCAAATACACATTTGGCAGGCCTAGTGTCTGTAGGTATTATGACATGTGGGGTTGTTATACCGAGTGTGTTCATTGTGGAACATTATATATTTCTAATCATAAAAAAACATCACCCTATAATAAATAGGTATAATAATCACTCAATACATTATCATACGTAGGTACATATAATTATTTATTGAAATGAGGAACGGCAGCTCCATTACAGTATCAGCCATCGCACGGGCCATGCGAAAATAATCACTAAAACTACTATCAGTTAAGGCCTTTTGTAAAAGGCCCTTGTGTATGAAAAAAACTAAGCATATTTTAGTTAAGTTTAATAGTGAATGTGAAAATGTGTTATAATAAGTTCTCCGTGTGTTTGAAAATGTACGGGGCAAGGAAACTTTTGAGCGGCCTTAGAACAACGCAATTGAATCAAGCAAGAAGTTTCACTGTGCATGGATTCGGTTTGAATGTAAGTATTTCTAATTCTATATAAAATATTTTTAAAACTAAAACGGTTAAAATTAATTAGAAAAAACCAAAGCGACTGTAAAATTTTCACATCGTTTCCGGATGATTCATTTTGTAACAAAAATGCTTTTCTGATTATTGTTTGGACAAGCTTTACCATCTTTATTTTTTTAAATTAGGTACAACATCCAAGAATTAAAATGGCCATAATTAATAAAGTTTTATAATATCCGTTTATCTTTTAAAAATTGCAAAATCCAAGAATTAAACTAGCCTTAATGAAATTAATCCAACTTTAATAGTGGAATCTCCCATTCACAAGACTAATGATTGCTGAACTTTGAAATTGACCTTAGGCTTAAAGTTCCTGTTGTATCTATATTGTGATAAGTGATATGATAACCCTTTTAATGTAAAAAATAAGTATAAAGTATTTTATGTCGGTACCGGATATACTACGAGTATAAGTAGCTTCCTAAGAAAACAAAAAAAAAAAAAAAACATGGTGAGTAATTATTATGTTAACAGATAAATAAATAATCATTGCTATTTCCATGTTTATAAGAGGGCTGACTGCGATGTTAGGAGTAGTCATTAGGAATTGGTACTACCATGTAGGTATAATGTAAGTCAGAGACGAAGTTATTTCTTGGGTGACTGAGAACTAAAGATATACAGATTGACCAGTTAGAAGTAAATAAATGAATTAACCATTTATCACTAGAGCATAGTTTTACAGTATGAATATAGAGTCAAAGATAGGGATCGGTCAGGATTTTTTTTTGGAGCCTAATTACCTTTGGCTTTTTAAACTGTGCGATTGAATTTTCCATTTGTCAATGTCTCTATGATTTCCTAGAGTTATTAGTAGCAAAAATAAGGATGATCTGTAAGTAAATACATAAAATAATCTACCACAAAGACCCTATTAATAAAAACAAACAGAACTGTCCATAAAGCGTTCATTACCTTATCACTACGCACCGCAGTGTCTCTCGAGTGTGTTGTGTTAATAATTATTTATTCAAGTTACAATATAATATGCTCAGAATAACCAAAACTACAAGTTTCAGTTACTAAAAGTGAATTTGTGAATAAGCTCTTACAATATGTTGCGTTTGCGCAAATGTGTCTCAAAATGTGTTGGGAGTCGATTTTATACTGTCATTGGAAATGACAGATTTCCGTTGGTCCAAAAGCATCAAGATGTAAGTGAAGATCGATATTAAAACCATAAAATGATTAGCTAACGTAGTTGTTAGGCAGATATGTAAATCATAAAATGAGCAAACGTAGTTGATATGCAATTTAACTCTTATATTGTACAGTTGAGTGTCATAACGACAATTCATGACTTGAAATTGTTGAACAACTAATTTAGCCTCACCAAATTTGATTACGATGAATCTGTACCTATTCCCTAACTAAAAAATGTAGAAAAGTAGTATTGTTAATAAGTGCTTGATATCTTCATTATATCTGTGCTTGTAACTGAACGTACAACATTCGTAGATATGACATTGTTTTGTTTGGTATTTATTTGAAAAGTGATACGCTAACCCTGATAAATGTATGTTCGTGTGAAGTAGCCAACTCAACTCTGCTGAAAGAGTTTTTTTTGCAGCATAATAGCCCTATTCCCATAGTCATATTTTATTTTTGTCATAATCCATAATATTAATGAAAAAAATATGAATTGTAGGTATCTACAGTCAAGAGCATGAAGCTTTACTCTAATAGCGCGAGTCTTCACCTCTATGGCAATTGCAGAGTGGCTCTTATCAACACAATACTTTTTGTTGTCTACGTTTCTTATATATCTAGGTGGGGGCAGCAATCCTTCCAAACTTCTTACTTAAGTATATCACTATTGACAGATAAGACGAAAAAAATAAGTCTCACTATTTTTGATTACGTCTTAACCCGAAGAAGCCCTTATCTTGTTGTCAGGTGGTCCAAAAATAAACCGTCCTATCTAAGAAATGATGTTGACACAGTAAAATATCTTGGGTTCAATCATACTCGCGCGTGCTTCACTGAAATATCGCAGGATAATGTGTACAGTCAGCATGCAACGAGGATTTGGAAAGGGGCAACAAATAGCCTATACAAAACTACCACGAAGAAGTTTCCTTCCTCACCATCACACTTGACAGAGAAGCGTACGGTGCTGAGTTTAGGAAAGCATTTTCCTATCTTTAGAATTAGAATGGGTTCTAACAACAATTCATTACAGAAACATCTATCATATAAGTATTTTTTCTTTGGCAAGAATCAAACATGGCGTAGCTATTGACCAATTGAGTTACTCGATCAATTGTTGTAGACGCTATTTGTAGTTAGACCCAAGTATTCTTGAACAAACTGACTTCAAAAGAGGAAAACGTTCTATGAGCAAAGTATTTTTGAAATAAATTGTTTGTATGTTGTTCACAGATTATTTGATTAATAGTATAAATATTTTGGAAATCATTTATGTGTTTGAAAGAGTAGGTATGTCGAGGTAGTTCCACTGAAAATATTTAGTATTCAGATAGAAAGTATCGTAAAAGGCTCAGTCTCTGAACATTCTTTGAATGAACAAGCGATGACCACAGAATATAAATAGTTATTAATAGTGATGGTGAATGAACTTTAATTGATATCAATTATTGCAGCTATTTGCTTGATTATGTAGGTCCAATGCTTATTATCAATACTAATGACCCCGTTTGGCTTTAATGTTAATAAAAATAAACAGTCAGTAATTAGAAAGCGAGATGAACGAAATTTAATTGAATTGTTAAAAAAGTCCTTCTAAAGTAAGTGACTAAGTCGTGAGTAGGTATGTTTATTGATAAATAATAAATGGATTTGCTGTTTGTCTTTACAACACAGTAGATTAGCGTCATTTATCGTGGCTTATATTTATTAGTTTCATTAGTTACTGAATGCATGCTATAGCACGGTGGTGGGTACTTAGTCCTTTGTAGGTTCGAAGTGTTCAAGCATTTACTGTTTTACCACTTTTTAACCGAGTTTAAAAAAGGAGTTCCGTAATTAAATGTAGGTATCAAAGTAGTTTATCAGTCCTGGTATAGGGAGTTGCGATAAGTGATCCTTGAGGTCCTCAGAAATTAACACATTTTTTTTCTTTCTTTCTTTCCTTAAGTAGGTAACAATAACAAGTCGTAAACTTCTGTTAGCTATACTAACATACTATCATGTAAATAGTTGTATTACCATGGAACATCTAATAGGTAGGTAGGTACACTAGCTACCATCTATATTTATGGGTCTAACGAGCTGTCGGAGTGCGGTGACTGTGGTCTGTGCAAGGTTCAATTGTATCAATTACATTCCTTGTTTACAAGGAAATATTAGTATGAATAGTTTATTTAAATTAAAATGCGTTTAGCTAAGTATAAATACGTGCAAATTTCCGATAGAATAGATGTAAGATGGTGGTTGTTTTGATATTTTTGTTTGTAAACAAATCCAGTTCATTAGTTTATTGTCGTACCTAATTAAATGAATTATAAATAAATAAGTGAGATGACTTCATGTGAGAGAATAGAGGTTAGAGTGAGGTTCAAAGAAATGTTTAAAACGGTAGAGCTCTAGAAAATATCCGTACAAATACAGCGTAAACAATTTAAAACCTTTAAGTATTTGTGGTACTTCAACTAGGTATAGATAGGTACTCAGGTAAAACTAAAGCCTAGATGTACCTACTATAATACGAGTATAGTCAAGTTTCGTTTTTGATAGACTCGTGATTACATTATTTGATTAAACTTCAAGAACGAACCAACCCCAAATGTCAACATTTCTAAGAAAGCTTAATTTTCTATCAACATTTCGCCTCATTCTGACTCTCGCATAATAAATGAAGTGTCACAGCGAATTCGACTCTCGCCAATCAGCGGACCGAGACAAAATGGCTGAAGCGAAGTACACTATTGTACAGCTAGACACAGTGCAGAAGTAGCAGCATCAAAAATTTTTGCGTCCCCTAAGCCTGGTACGGCGCCCGGAATGGTTACCTAGTCGCGTCCTACTCTAACGCCGCTCCTGTTGCAAAAAATATAACTATGTAAGTATATTGTTTAAAAATAGTAAGAATACATTGAGGTCGGTGAAGAAAGCGACATGTTTTGTACAATTGATTTTAGCACTAACAGAGTTATCAATGGAATATCTATCTTGAGTGGAACTGTACAGAAAATAAGAGCAAATAAAAATATTTACCAAGGAATTTGTTCTTGAAACTCTCATAAACCCGAGGGGTTCTGTTTCTTATTCATATCAGATATTAAATTTGCTTATGCTAGCAATACTCGATAACTTGTCGACGAGGGCATTAATTAAACCAAAGTTGAAATAACATAAACATAAAAAGCGCCATAATTTATTTCGGTCTTATTAACATGTTAATAAGACCGAAATAAATTAAATATAAGGTTTCAAATTTTTAATACTCTGTCATAGATTTACTCATTTATAATTAAGTAATAGGTAGGTACCTAATCCATGTATAATCTACATAATAAGGTAATGGTACCTATAGACGAAACTTTTATGTCTATAGTTATAGGGACTACATTTTCAGTCATCATTGAGAAACTAGAACATTTACCTATTTCCCTTATGTTTTTAAGTAATTTTGGTGTCTTCTGTTGAGCCTTTTAGCACTCTATGTAATAAAGCCTTTTTCTCCCTCAGGGCTTGAACGTAGATAAACGGAACTTAGCCGCGAATGCTGAACGCAAGACGCAGAAGAAGACCTTCACGGATAGATCACAGCTGAAATACGCGCGAAGGCTGGTGGTAAAGCTGGGCAGTGCAGTCATCACGAGAGAGGACGGTAACGGACTTGCGCTTGGGCGATTGGCTTCTATCATCGAACAGGTAAGTTAGCGCTTCAGACATAGGCCTCTTAAGTGGTTATTCCTATCTGATCATATGAGCCGTTTGTGGTTGTATCTGTTCACACAAAAAGTTACCAGCAAGAGATCTGATCAAACAATAAGTTATGATCATTGATCAGATGCAACTGCTTTATCGAGCGAATGTATACACATTCGCTCGATAAAGCAGTTGCAGTTGCAGTTGTTGTTAAAAAACATACGTTTTTTAACATCAGTTCTATAACATGACGGATGCCACCTAAATCATCTGCAAAAAAAACTTTTAGGTTTCAATGATGATGATGATGAAGTTAGCCTTGCGCAAACCAGTTTCCAGTTACCGACACCATACACTTTATTAAGTAAATACACTATTATACTTAGAGTAGTTAGATAAAGTCCTTACTCTATGTTAAGAAAAATGGTAGAGTCAAAATTATTCTGAAGTAGGTAAGGATAGACAAAGCTTCATAGATGACTTCGAAGCCTTGGTGACCTTTGTTGCCTAACAGGTAAGGTTCATATTTGCAGCTCGTTACGACTAGTCTCAAGTTAAATTCCTTTAAACAAATGTTTGTGAAACCTGACGTTCCTGTGTCGAGTTCTAGAACGGGAACAAATAACTCTATTCAAATTTCGCTTTATTCTTGAATAAATTTTAAAATTCGAAAGAGTTGAAATAAAATCAGCTATTTTTAAAACACACAAACTTCTTTTCCTTATTACTATTCCAACTATTCCAAAGATTATTTTTTAATGAATGTAAATAATATTAACAAGTGGCAAGATAAAAAAAAAACCGACTTCTATATTGTAAAGCGATATGAATTATGGAAGTGAATTCGGAGTTAACGAATGATAGAGATGAATGGAGGAAGAAAACATGTTGTATCGACCCCACCTAGTGTGGGATAAGGGCAGGGAAATGATGATGAATAGTTTGTTCAAGACACAAACTGTATACTATGTTTTTGTATTACATAAGCATGGATTGTTAGCAAATTAATTAAATGGACTCACCATTATGTACTACGTATGTACTTACCTACATCTGTGACGATACAAACGTATCCATTTATAGGAAGTGCACTTACCCTGTGGGTCTTTTAATATTAATGACTCGATCTCGTTGAACTCTATCGGATTATCTTAATGAGATGGTCCATTTAAATGGGATTGGAAGAACTTTTAACACTAATTGAATCCTGAGGTGGGTTAAATTGATTATTTCTTGCAGCTTAATCTTTTAATTTCTCCGATATTTTTGAGTCTGGGAAAGTTTAAACTAATTTTAATTTGATAAGTAAGTTTTTTGACTTACAACTTGGACCCAAAAGTTAGGTCGTATGAGCAGTATGAGCAAGTGGTTAATTCTATTAGCCCTACAATCAGTTTTCGAGTTGAACAGTTCACTAACAGTAATAACGGGTCAAGTGTTTCAAAGCTATGAATTTACTAGTTCATGCAAGTTACCGGGGGCGGCGCGTTGCGCTAGATTCTCCTACATTCGTGAATTTCGTGATACTTGACTCGGAATTGAAGATAGTTTCAATACTACAGTAAACGGATCCTTAGGGCCAATTGTGACAAAGTTCTTAAGCTCCTACAGACCTTGAAAACGTAATGAGTAACAATTACAAGTTTTCAGTTATCGGGTCTCATTTATTATTATGGTTCGTTTTCTTTTCATTGTTAATGGATTACAATGCATAAGCTTTTTCGGAAAAGTCTGTCTTAAATAAAATACTATTTAATTACTAAGTAAAAAAAATGTTTTAGATAAAAAAAGCAATATTTGTGTCCTCTTCATTATAATAATAATATGAATATCCTAAAAAACAAAGCCGATTCAAGTTTGAAAGTAGTTTTTACAGTACGTATATTTTCATCCAATTAAACCTATAAAATCCTCCCTGTAGTTGGCACTCCAAGAGAAAATTAATAAAAAACAATCTACCGAAGTTTGATTTTGTTCCGCGGTATTATAGAAATGAAAATAAGAGCTTCATAAACTTCGTAATACTTGAAATTTAATATCAAAACAAAAACTCGGTAGATAAATAAGCCAAACAAAATCAAAGAGGAAAACTTTGTGATATAATGGAATAAAAGGCTTTATTTGTGCTTATTCTGAATCGAAGTTTTATTTGAGTGAATATTTTTGTCAGGCACGTGTGTACGATTTGTGGGTGAACAGAAAATACCTAATAACTGCTTTCCAAATCCCTTTTAGGGTTCAGTATGGTAAAAATAACCAATTGCTCTACCACTTCACTTTGTGAACGCACGTTTGTTATTACAATACAATACAAAATATCTTTATTGAGGATACAGGTTACAAAAAATATAGGGCCTTAAAGTTAGGTAGGTGTAGTATCCCTCAATCGGCGGTCTTATCGCTTTTGGCGATCTCTTCCAGACAACCGTAAAACTAAAAGTGTATTCTTGTTGTTTGAAGAATGATTTGAAATGTTTACACTTTTTAAAGGTTTTTTGACAAGTTGATGAATATAATTCCCTACAATCGAATGCTGAAGTTTATGTTTGTTTTCTTTTTTATTTCAATTATATTTTTGTCGCGGTCTTTAACTTAAAGTGCAAAGCCCTATCCCTTCTCCATTATGCTTTAGATACGAAACGTTTTTCACATTATACAGGCCCTAAAATTGACAGGCTGGCTCACACTTATCCGTTTTATTTACATTTTTATATTACTTTCGGATCTACTTTGATTCTTGAGGCGTACGACCTTTGCCTGGCATTTGGGGTTAAATCTGCGTAACAAAAGCTTTTTTAACGTATCAAATATATTTATAGATCTTATTTATTTTGGTCAACACCCATAGAGATTTTTTGTATAGATTACCCCTGTAGTTAGAAAGCCACTCATAGTTTTAACGGTATTTTATCTTCCAGGTCGCAGAATGCCATCACGAAGGTCGGGAGTGCATCATGGTGACGAGTGGAGCCGTCGCTTTTGGGAGACAGAAACTGACTCAAGAACTACTCATGTCTCTATCTATGAGGGAAACCTTGTCTCCAAGCGACCATACAAGAGAGGTAGGTATGCTATGGTTTGTTAACTTTCGTAGGAACTATAGAGTTCTGGACCTTTGATTGTATGGGACCGAAAAAAACATACAGAGGCCCTATTGACAGTTTTTTATTATTTTATCATTTTTTCAAAGAAAAACCACAAGCTGAGTCATTTATTCGAAAATTCATTGTTACTAAGAACATATCGTTGTACACGATCTATGTAAATAAAGTACAAAATACAAAAAAATGTAACCAATGTCAATATCCGATTTTAATGTCCATAAAGTCATTTATAAATGAAAAATCTACTAAAAGTTTTGGGCTTCGACGGGATTCGAACACTTAACAGGACACCATAATGCCTGGGACATTGTTTTAGATAAGCATGCAATGCCTAAGTGTGGTTTAAAACTATAAAATTATATAAAGTCCATAAAGTCGTCAGTCCCATTTACAAATGGCACCTGCCTCTCATAATATTGTAGTTCAATTTCCAAGATACATATTGTTGCACAGGACGCTGGCAGCATTCTCGACCCTCGGGCGGCCGCTGCGGTCGGACAGTCCGAGCTCATGGCCATGTACGATGCTATGTTCTCGCAATACAACGTTAAAATAGCGCAGGTGAGTCAATTTCGTATGCCCATTAAATATTGTTTTGACTTCAAACTATTTCACCTTCAAAACTATCGTGAATTGTACTAGACATTATATTAGTACAACGGGAAATGTCGGAAAATATTGTCGATTTAGAGACGGACAATGTTTCGATTCTTTCGGAGAAGCTTCATCTGGGTATGAGTATGGTCACCCCTCGCGGGCGCGTTTCATACTGCGGGCGATGTATCGCTCGGCGCGGGTCCAACGTGCGTCATTTCATTTTTAAAACAGTATTCATTAGCTCTAAATGATGAATGATAAATAACATTTATTTGCACATACACATGTGATACAATATCAGAATAAAATAAATCAAACAAAACTTAAAACAAAACAAAATGATAACGTCATGTCATAGTTTATATCGCATTCCACAACCGCATAGTAAAATTGCAAACGAAATCTAAATACCAAAACAGTGTTTAAAAATACTAAAAGAGAATTTACCTGAACCATGTTTTATTTATGGTTGGTTTTTCCCCTCCTTCCACTTAGATCCACAGTCTTGATCCACATGTAGATCCGAGGATACTTTTTTTTCCTCTTTAATCCACTGGTGGATCATTAGATACTTTTGTTTCCCCTTAAATCCACTGGTGGATCATTGGATACTTTGGTTTCCTCTTAAATCTACTGGTGGATCATTGGATACTTTTTTTTCCTCTTAAATCCACTGGTGGATCATTGGATACTTTTCAAGCGCAGCAAAAATAATAATTTAATTCTGAAATGCAAATGAAGCGAGCATGCACTAGGATTACACAATGCTGTGATTTAATGGAAAATGTAGCTTTGTTTTTTATCACTGAATGCTGAAAAAGAAATAAGAATAACAAGGTTAATTGAAATGTATATACTACGAGTAGCAGCAAGTCCCGGCTTTGCACGGGGTACTTATAATGCTACCGAGGCAAAGAGCCTACTAGATGGCGCTAGTAAAAATGACTCGATTCTAGATTGCGCTGACGAAAACGCGCGGCGCGGAATGACCTCCCCATACAAACAAACCAACATTACCTCTTTATAATCCATCCATACTAATCCGTACTTAATATTATAAAAGGGAAAGTGTGTGTGTCTGTTTGTCCGTCGTTTACGGCGAAACGGGGCGACGAATCGACGTGATTTTTGTGTGGTGATAGTTGAAGGAATGGCTAGTGACATAGGCTACTTTTTATCCGATATATATAATATATATTTAATACCATAGTCCCGCGGGAACGGGACTTACGCAGGTGAAACCGCGGGGCGCAGCTTGTATTAGTATAGATTGTACGAGAGAACAAAACCCGCTAGTGAGCTTCATTTTTAAAATACATTATATTATCTAGCAAAGAAAGGCAAACTAGTGGCATATTTATTAAATTGTTGTTAGACCAATAAAACAATATATTAGCTAAAACACTAATTAAATCTGTTGCTATCTCTTTTCATTGCCATATGAGTCAAGAAAAAAACATTTTTAACCTATATTAAATGGTCCAGTTTTTATGAATAAGACCCTAAAGGATTTGTTTAGTTTAAACGGTTTAAACTAAACAAATCCTTTAGGGTCTTATATATAATTCAATAAGTTCAATTTTATGGATAGGTTTAAATTAAACCTATCCATAAAATTGAACTTATTGAATTTTTTAATCATAGTTGATACCTACTCTCAGTTTATGACTTTATCCTACTTGTTTACTGTTATTTTGTTACTTAGATTTTAGCCACTTAAAATGTATGAATGTGAATTGTCAAAACATTGCATTTAAAACATGAGTACCTATTTCTGCAAACATATTTTCATGACAGTGGACATCCACACAGAACCCTTTTTAATATTTTTGCACTTAACCCATATCCGTCATATGGGGTCGACATGTCCTTTTACAAATTATAGTTTCTGTGTGTATAGTGTGGCCTATTTGTCCCTTTCTTTCTTCAATGAATGTTCGTTTACGCTATCTCTCTCACATTTTGTCGTTTCGGTACATAGTTGCTTCTAACCAAGTTACATCAGTGCCTCTATGCTAGTTTCTTAAATAAAGTTTGCACCTTACCAACACCTTAATATGCCTTAAGCTTGTTTTATGGCTCCAAGTTTTTCGTAATAAAATATCATGTAATTAAAGTTAGTGAAGCTTTGTCGGATTAGTTGTTTCCCTAGACAAGGAACAGGGATGTACTGAGGTTACATTAGGATGTTAATAGCTAGTGTTTTTTTAGTAGAAAAACTATAATTGGTAACAACCAATACCTGACTTAATGAGGAATGTCCTACCAGTGTCCTGTTAATTGTAGCTAAAATGCCTTTTGTCACTGCATATATAATCATATAAAGATAAGGAAGGATCTAATAAATGCAGAAAATTATCAGTAAAAGTTTATTAGATTTTAGTAACAAACACTAGCACGACGATATTTTAAATCAAAAGTTTATGATCTGTTATGTAGAAGCGTTCCTATTTTCTTCTAAATACGGTCCTGTTTTACTCTTCTATGTTTAGACAAGGCTTGATAAATTGTAGTTTTATAGGTACCAAGGGACTTTTTTAGAATAAAGTTAGTTACTTGCGTTTCTATGCTGACATTTTTAATTAAATTGTTTGTTTTTCATTAGAAAAGTATCTTTGACATTCTGATTTACGTGTGCTTTGGACGTTGGATGAAATATTTGTTTTCTTTTTAGCTTTTTAATTTTAATTGAACATAAATAACGTTCGATCGGACCGATATTTTTACATTGTATTTTTATATATCTAGCCACCTAAATAATTAAAACACAAAAAAATGGAAATAATATCAACACAAAGCACCAATCACTGTTCAAATAATACAAGATTTAATTTCAGATTAACTAAAGGATTCAGGTCCAAATTTTAATGACATATCCGAAACTATTTTCACGTTTCCTATCAATTTCTCTTATCTATTCCACCCGGTCCCTAATACGTTTTAAATGACCCTTTCCTATGCTTAACCCTTCAGCTTATCAGACTGAGGATTAATTGGACATAAATCAATGCTACCGTGAAACTATCGATAATTGCGTCAACTCACGGCGAATTGGAGTGAGCCAAGATTTATCTATAATCCGTCCCTTTGGAAGGGGGGTAAGGGATAAAGGGGAAGATTGAAAGAATTCCTCAACTGATTTTGAGCTTTAAACGAATGTTTGAATGTAGAATCTTCATAGAATTAAGTCAATCGATTTTTTAATAGTTCTCTGTGGAAACTGATCGATAAATAACCGCTGAGATGTACCTATATTTCTGTACGTACTTATTCTGATTGATAATACTCACTAATATTTTTTGAGGAAGGTAAAATAATTCTTTAATATATTCTATAATTCTTTAAGTAAATTTAAAGATTATGTGCCTATGTTGGTACACTATATTCTAATATCTACTTCTACTGGCCATAATAGTAAGTAATAGTGTGATCTATGACTTTTAACTAAGTATAAATGTTAAATTTAACTTGCTATATTGATATTAATAACCTGACGAAGCAGCAATCAGCATATATTTTTATAATCGTTTATCAAAATTAAAAACGTCTTAAAGAATTTTTGTACCAAAGGGCTTTTGCACAAAACAACTCATTTATTTAAGGGTCCAGGGATAGGATTACGAAACGTACGCAATATTTTTAAAATACTGAAATAACCCTTCGAGGTTAGACAAGGTTGTTTGATAAAGGAACTTAATACCTCGATATAATTGTGCCCTTTGTTATTGAAACTTCACAAAATAAACTAAGCTTAGAAAGCGTATCTAATAATGCAGATTTGTAAACTTGATCCCATATTGATTTCATTATAAAACAGTGAATCTATTGTATATTATTGTGTTCTTTGTCTTTTGTAACAACAATGGATGGTTATTAGGGTGGTAGACAGAACGTACGTCTTTAAAAATTCTTCTTAATTATTCGTCTGTTAACTGAATCCGTCAATAGTGGACCAATTTTTTAATTCTTAGTTTATTTGAAAAATAATTTAAACTCCAGAGATGGGTGTCATAAAATATGAGTTAAAAATACAAATGCACAGGTCGTGACCGAGAGTGCAAAAAATTACTTTCCTTTTACGAAATTAAAGTCGGTTTATAAAATAAATAATTTTGCCACCTCGTCTAGCATAAATTTTAAGTTTCGAAAGTAATTCAAATACGAAAAATAACAATTTACCAATCTCTGGATTTCAAAACTCATTTCTGTAACAGACCGAGCTAGTTCGCTAACTTAAACTCTGATTTATTTCCAAAGTTACAGTCCGAATTCGTAAGCTCTTGAAAAACGGTAGACATTTGCTAAACACAAACATGCAAATTGGGGAAAAGGTCCAAGAATTTATAATTGAGCAGTCGAAAGCTAAGAAACTTGGAAAAATATGTAAATGTGACCTTTGGGCCTGTTTTATAAGCGGTTTTTTTCAAACTAAACATATAAATCACGCAAACGCCTACTCTGGTGACGGAGTTTTTAGGCCGCCTAAAGGCTTTCGTGACATATCCATGCAACGACTTTAAAAGCTGGGACCAACAATCTAACGTGCCCTTCAAAGCACGGAAGAGCTTAGCTGATAATGTAACTTTGAACTTCTATCAAGAACGTCTTAGCAAGCATAATGTCGCTGTAGAGGTAGGCAGAAGCTACAGATTTCTTCATACTCTACCCCCTTAGACAACCTCATAGGTTTTAAATATGCCGTAAGAACTGAAAATAAGATATCTACCTCTCTCTAGATGTTTATATTTCATTATTATTCCTAGGATTTATTTCCTTCGCTTTGTTAGAAAATGTTAAAAGAATAAAACATAAATGCCCAAATGAAACGCCCAAATGTTACTTATTGTAAATGGTGTTTATCTTTGACATTACTTGACGTTTATCTATCCGTACACTAAGAACAAATAAGTACAAATAAGTGCGTCTTAAACAGATATCTAATCACGTGCCAAATATTTAAGTAGAGCTTCAAGCATTCAGCCGTAGTTACTTAAAGCGAAAACATCCACACATGTTACACCCGACCTTTGGATCAAAACTTCGTTGTTCAGAACTTTTTGTAACATTGTCAGCCAAATACTGTACCACAGAATACTAACAGTTTGTACGTTAATATTCTCCACATTTTCCCAATTTGGAACAACTATGAGCTTCTGAATGTGTTTTGTTGATCCTAAACAATGGACCTTTCAAAATTAGAAACAGACAATGTGCTAATTGCTTTATGAATGGATATGAGAGGAACTAAAGCATTTAAGGGCGTCCCACATCAATTTATATGACGTCATATTTGCCCTTTTCCTTAAGTTTCAACAAGTTATTGCTGTGAAAGTGATAATTTTGGATTAAGTTATTATATTAACGGGCTTTAAAATCCAAAATTTGAAATCTTTTGACATTAAGATTTTTATTCATTTATGAAAATAATATTCATTCGGAATATTATTTCATAAGCAGCAGATTTTATTTTTCTACGCGTTAAATCCAAAATTCTTAGCTACTTACGCGTTAGCATTTTGTTAATCCAAAATACTAGTATTTACCTGCGGTTACTAGGCTCGTATGACACAATACAATATTTTATTAGAAGACCTTATGATGGAATTTTATGTAATAAGGTGTACGTTACATATTAATACCTATATTTATTTCATGGAAACTACTACGAGGATTTTAATAAGTATTTTTTGCTTACGCGTAGTGACATCGCGGCATCGTGAGGCAAAAATATTAAGGTTTTATTCGTATTACATGTTATTTAATAATGTTTTTATTAAAAAAGTAATAAAATACTTCATATGAAATATACTTAGTTTTTATATTGTACGCCAACAATCAAAAAAATATGTAAATGTTATTTCCAAAAGTTTCTCCTATCAACAAAGATATTACTTAATGCCAGTAAACTATAGGTAATATTAAGTAAGCTATAGTTTATAGGTAATTTAAATGTTTTAGACTCAATTAACGAGTTTTTATGGAAATTAGTAAAACGTTATAGCGTAATTACCTATGGCTTTTTTATAATTTCCCGATAGACATTTCAACTTTTTTCCATTAATTCATTTAATGAAATAATGAAATTTTCCTATAAATTCATATATTTAATAATAAAAGACTTTCTTAAACTAAACTTAGGTGCAAAGCGTTCAGTCTCATACATATTGAATGAACTCTGTGAATTTAATCCCAACGACAAGCTTGAGATGTGCAAAGGTTATCTTGTTTGAACAAGAAACGTAATCTTGATGCGCTCATCTGAACGAATCTTGTATGAATAGGTATAATCTTACGAAATGTCTACTGCTGCTTTGAATTGCTTAGTATTTGCATGTAAACATTTACTAAACGTAATGACGAACAAGCGTATGAAAATATATTATACTAGCTGCGCCCCGCGGTTTCGCCCGCGTAAGTCCCGTTCCCGCGGGAATATCGGCATAAAAAGTAACCTATGTCACTCACCATCCCTTCAACTACCACCACACAAAAAATCACGTCAATTCGTCGACCCGTTTTGCCGTGGATTACGGACAAACTGACAGACAGACAGACAGACACACACACTTTCCCTTTTATAATATTAGTATGGATGGATGTATTAAAACGAACTTCGACCGACAACAACGTTACTACCTATGGTGCTAGATCATTTTTAAGTTGGTAAATTTTTATTATGTTGTCATCTATACTTATAAAGGTGTATTCGGCTTTTTAATTACCTTTTTATTTCCACAGGTGCTCGTGACAAAACCAGACTTCTACAATGAAGAGACACGCAAGAATCTGTTCTGCACACTCTCAGAGCTGATCTCCTTGAACATAGTGCCTATTGTGAACACAAACGATGCCGTCAGCCCGCCGATGTACATCCATGATGATACAATGGTTCCTGGAACGGGGAAGAAAGTAAGTGAATCTTACTACTATTTGTATGAGCTTTTCAGAAATACAAGACTTTGGTTCGTCTGTTACTTTGTATGAGCAATGGGCCAACACATAATGTAAATAACTTTGAGAGTCTTGATTTTGACTTTTGTATGGTATAACTCAGAAGTACCTTTTACACAAATAGAATACATATTTTTTTAAATCAACTATAGACGAAACATACACTAAAACAAGCAAAATATTGTTTTTAAACGTATATAATATATGTATATATCGTCGTTGTAGAGGAAGAAGTCACTAACTCGAATTTTGGGCAAATTGACTTAATGATGCCAAAGTGTTTCTAAACCCATTATCTACCATATGAGAAAATAAAAAATAATATTTTCCATGTATTTTCGGAGATATAGTAATGTCAGAAGTCATTAACTGATGTATATAGCAAAAACCGAGTGTGGTGTAATTAACTAACTACACTTGAGTATTATTAGATGTAATATTTCACGAATATTTTAGCAATCACTGCTCATCAAGATCACTTAGTTACTTTTTGCATACGAAGCATCCCTAATGTTCGATTCTTTTGAAGTCACTAACTAATCATAGTTATTTTTAAATGAAAGTAAACAGCCGTTATGCGATTTATAACCTTAAAAAAGTAACTAACGTACGTTATTTAAAATGAGATCTTCAATTATTCGACTTGATAATTTTTTTTATACGCGCTCTTCCCTAATTGCGTGTTCAATTTTTTGATCAATGCACTCCTAGCCACTGGTGCGGAAAAACATTGTTTTAATTTATATGAAATTATTGAATTTTATCACGTATTTCCCTTATTATTTTATTTCCCGACGTTGCCCGTTGTTAGGGGCATGAAGTCTCAATGAGTCTTCAGAATTAAGACAGTAGAGCTGGAACTAGGTGGTATTATTGTAAACCTAGACAAGGATTCTCTTTTTACAAAAGTCCCACTCCATGACATTCTTGACGTAGTGAAAACAAGGCTTATGGACAATGAACTACCAGAACAGTATCTTGTTCTAGGTACTGAAAACCTGTATAGAGAGAAACTTTTTATACCGTGGACCACCACTTCCAGATCGACGGAGTAGTCATTGGCGCTGGTTTTGGCTAACATCTAGATGGACCACTTTGAAAGCACGTTGGATCTACAAGCTAGCGGTGTAGAACTGAGAAAGCGTTATGTGGATGACATGTTTTCTGCATTATGAATGGGATTTAGAACAATTTACGTGAAAATTAAACTCCATGTACCCTAATATCAGGTTCACTAACGAAATTGAGAGCAATAGGTCCTTAGCGTTTTTAGATGTCCTGTTAAAGTGAAACCTGACGGTTCTTTGGTGCATTATGTCTTCAGGAAGCCCACGCACATGGAGAGATATTTAAACGCTACATCATACACCATCACCCTCTCCACCAACAATCTGTAGTTTCTTCTCTTACAAATAGAGCTAATGATCTATGTGAACATTTGCAAGGCGAGCTGAAGCATGTTCAGGAGGTGCTAACACAGAACGGTTTTCTTGTAAGAAAGAGGAGCTCAAAAGGGAAGCGCTGAAAAGTACTGGATGTCAGCAAACAGCCCATCTTTTTGCCGTACATGGAAGGCGCACAAATCAGCGGTAGCGGAATATTTACTGGACTCTGGAACGAATCACCCGATTGAGTTACACGATCATAAAGAACTTTCTAGCAAACGCCACTACTACAAGCAGATGGTCCAAGAGACTTTAGAAATCTGTAGGTACCGTAATTTCAATCGTTAGGATGGTTTTTGTCTCTCGGCCTCGTAGAAACCCGTAATTAGTAGTTGTGTGAAACGTTGTGATCTGGTAATTCCATACGAAGATGTTGTTAGTGTTGTGTGTCGCAGACTGTTCATTCCTGATTCTGAAGGCGAATTATTGAGGGTAGACGAGGATCCTACCCTCAATTAGCGGCGGTAGTTCCAGTAAAGCAGTCTACTCGTGACCACGAGAGCTGTAACGCACTCGAAACGTCGGGAAATAAAATAATAACGTAAATATGCAATAAAGTCCCGTAATTTCTTATAAATTATAAACTAAAGATTGCGAAAGATTAAATAGAACATTGTTTTGTTGCCGTTTGTGTGAAATTAGTTTCTACCACATTACTTAATGAAGAAGGTTACAAAGAAACGATAGAGATCGGATTTTATACTGATTTTAGTGTCAGAAAACTCAGAACAACATGACTTACTTACATTTTTATTAGCTTAGAAGCTGGTTAACATGCTGTTTTGTTGACGTAAGTGGCATACGATGTTATAGTATGCGTAAGGTAAAAAGAACACTGAGGGGAAGCGGCGGTGGGGGTTTGTAATAAGAAAGCTGGTTC
Source organism: Xanthorhoe spadicearia (assembly GCA_947086425.1). Classification (NCBI taxonomy): domain Eukaryota; kingdom Metazoa; phylum Arthropoda; class Insecta; order Lepidoptera; family Geometridae; genus Xanthorhoe; species Xanthorhoe spadicearia. Next base: position 8,650,823 of record OX352202.1, on the reverse strand, counting down.
GTGTACTATGGCTAGTGACATGGTATTGCCGAAGGTTTATTCGTCTTCCTGGACGATCCCACTTAAAAAAAGAAAGACCTGGTGGCAAACCTTTGTCAAACCGACCTGACGAATTTCATTTCTGGTTCGAATCTAACAATCTAGCAGATAATGAAGTGAAGTTAGTGTAATGAAAGTGATTTCGATGGTTTAGGTTGTATGGGCTAGTAGTTTGAAGGATTTTGTGAACTGTATTTTGTAATTTTAGCGTTGGGAATAGGTTTCACTGTATGTTTTAATGTATTTGACAATTTAATGAAAATTTTGGTTACATTTTAACTACTTTTAAAAACCTTAAAAACCTTTTATTTACTTGAAATAGGAAGCAAAAAGTCACTAACTTGCTACTCTCTGTAAAATACTACAGCAATAATTCATTAACTAACATGAATAGTTCACTAAGTGTTCAGAAAATTCGTTTTCTGTGTATGCTAAAACTCACTAACTTTTCTTTTTTTACATATTTCTTTATAATTACATTACGAAAAGTATAATTGAATATTTTATTTAAGAATATAATAAATGGATAGTTTATTTGTATTTTGTTCCAAGAAACCGATTTCCTAACTATAAGTGTTGTCGAGTTATTACGGCTAGAATGTCAAAAAAACTTTAAAACGCGTTTATCTCGGAATGACCTTTTTGTAGTTAGTGACTTCTTCCTCTACAACGACGATATAATATATGCAATATCGAGGTGCATTTCTATTCATAACTTCAAAGATTCTCATTAGATCCCCAAAGCTTTGGAACTGGTATAACCTCCTCCTTTTTAAAGTCTGTTAAAAATACTTAAAGTGGAACGTCTGCGTTCTAATAAAGTATTTTCAACAGACTCTTACATTTTTGAAATTGGTTTAGATTATAAAGCTAACAAATGTTACTACCTACATCCTACATTGCAATGTTCTACTTCAAGACGTTTACTAGTTGATGCTCATCCAAGATGATACCATGGTACCGGAACAGACCAAAACATAAACGAGACTCACCCTTACCCCACTCGTTTTAAGACACAAAACGGTACAGCAAAGACATATTTTTACGGTTCTGGTTTTAAATTGGTTGTTCAAAAGTGCTGATGGAGCTTTCGAGAATGGTGTAATAAAGAGTCCATTAAAATGGCAAGGACTTTAAAAGCTCTGCTCCGAGTTGCAAGAACTTTACACTTGAAATTAGTGCGGACACTTCATTAGATAGTTTAGTAAATGCATTTTCTTCAGGAGTATTTTAAAAAGCTTAACGCGATAGTTCTCTACGACCTTAGAATTTAATTAAACTATCGATGGCGATATTTGAAATACTAAAGTGTGGTCTACCACTTTAAAAGTAAAAAAAACTGTAGGTACTGTACTCTGTATTCCAGTTTTGACCGCACATAACGTTGCTTAAACCGAGATCAGAGAAAGAAACAGAAGACCATGAATGTTATAAGTCGCGCCACGTAGAAAGAACTATGAGGGGAAAAGCTTCTATAAAATCGCAGTAGGGCATTTTAAGGAATCTTAGGACCGATTGGTGGAGAGGTGACGTGGCGGACTTCACACCATTGATTTAGCGCGTGCTATTGGTTCGTGAGCGAGTGACCCGGCACCAAACATATCCCCTCTCGCTACCTCTATCAAGCTTCGTCACGACCGCTTCAAACCTTCGTTTCTCCAGGGTATAGGCATCAAAGACAACGACAGTCTGTCAGCGCTCCTCGCAGCTGAGATCCAGTCGGACCTGCTCATCATGATGTCTGACGTGGACGGTATTTACAACAAGCCTCCGTGGGAGGACGGTGCGCGCATGATGCACACATACACGTCGCAGGATAAGGACCTGGTGCAGTTTGGGCAGAAGTCTAAGGTAAGTTGATTTTGTGTTCATAGAGCTTATTAGGCTAAGACCTAGCGCAAAACTTATAAAGTAATTTAACTGACAATTTTTTTTTGATTTTTTTTTAATGTTAATAAAAATAATAATAATAAAATCATCCTTGCCGGTTTCGGCTACGGCGACTTGGTTTCTGCTATTATTTAGACATTAGCATTATAGAGCAGACTGGTTTGCTCTATTGCTTATGTCAATGCAAGCGTTATGCCGGTGCATTCTCGTCTTATAAACAAAGTTAAAATAACATAAAGTAATTTTTTCTTAGCATAATAACACACAGTGTATTATTTTAATTTGTTTTTGATCCACATCCTTAAATTGACCTATAGTAACCTATTCCATCTTATAAGTACATAGTCTTAGTAATTTGCAGCTGACGTATAAATAATGTTGTTTCAGTTATCCACAGATGCGTGTAATAACTTATCCTCTGCGGTTTGAAACAATGACGCTTAAAATTATTTTTGCTTTACGAGCGAAAAATTTTAGAAACCTTTTTTTTATAAAAACCGGTCACCGTAAGATCAAGTAGGTAGTTGTTTTCTCCTTGTAGGCTACTAAAAAGTAAATTAGGTATTTCTTTCCGAGACTACATAGATGTTACCTATTTACATGAGCAGTGATGGTTGAATCTCAGAGCAATCATCTTCTTGAATGTTCCAACAACAGAAGGTTCGAATTTTAAATTTAAAATTCGAATTCGAAATTCTAAATACAAACTAACGAAGTAGGTATTCGTATTTTACAAAACTGCCTATTTAACGCACATGACACCATGTTTGTGGTGTCGTAAATTAAAATAATGGGAATGTAATTTTATTTACATGCCAGGCGTGTCTATTTATGCCTATTGTGCAAAAATGACTTTACTAATCCATAATTATTAAATAGTACTACATACTTAGCTTGACATTACTTTGTCTGTAATAAAACTTTAAGAAGGAAAGATAAAGTTTTATATTCAAAGTTTATAACTCGTCTTGGTTCAACTTGTGATGGGGGTGAAAGTTGGGGTAGGATTAACCCGTATTTTCAGTGAAATTCTCAAAATAAAATAGCTTTTAAAGTTGTCATTGACATAAAACATAGTTTATCGTATTAACTTTGCTCGTGCACACGATTGATAACAATTTGATGGAGCATGTAACCGCCAATTACTTGGTCTCAACTCTCAACATTTTATTACGTTATTTCATTATTTTGATAAATAACAGTTGGGTTTACATTTTATTGTGCTCAGAAAAGCAATTTAATTTGCTTTAGTGTGATTTAGTTAAAACATTTTTCGCCATTTTGTAATCTAATTGATTGAAAAATTATAATCTTTCTCAATATTCTGATTAAAATTCTCAGAAGATCGGATTTTTATGTCTTTATGAAATGATTGATCAAAGTAATTTTTAAAACCTTACAAAATGAACGAGTTTGGGTTGGACCAGATAATTAAATTTTCTCATTTAATGTTTTTCAATGATTAGTTATTAAACACCTTTTAATGAATCAGAAATGGATCACTGTTACGCTCGTAAAAATATTTTCATACATTAATTTTGAAATTTTAGATTTAATTTTAATTCTCTAGCTGTTGACGAAGTACCTATATTAGATTAAATAATCTTAAAGGTTGGTGTAGAATTGTTTTTTAATCGTGCCCTGCTTAATTAATTAAATACATGGACAGGTAATATTGGGGATATATGGGATATAGATAATATATGGGATATAGTCATTTAACGGACCTTTTTACCTGTAATAACAACAAATTTACCGTACCGGCATTTCGTATTTATCTCGTTCTGTATAGGTATTCTTAATGGGTATATTATGCTTAGCAGATAAATTATTCAAAATCTTCAGAATCAAAATAAGGACCATCATTAACCTATCATAATTCCTAGGTGGGTACAGGAGGCATGGACTCCAAAGTGAACGCAGCCACGTGGGCGATGGCACGCGGAGTTAGTGTGGTCATCTGCAATGGTATGCAGGAGAAAGCTATCAAGACCATCATCAATGGACGCAAGGTCGGCACATTCTTCACGGATTATGTGACCAACTCGTCAACCTCGGTGGATATTATGGCTGAACAGGGTGAGTTGGATTATTCAATTCGAAATCTACACGGGTTTGCTATTAACTGGACATTGAATATCATCAAACTATATGTAACAGTAATTTTGTTCGTGAACACCTTTTCGCGCGCCTATTTTAAGTTATGTCTGACAAGGTTCAGGAATAAGTAATATTACAGGGCATATAACTTTTTCACTATCTGTTCAGTTATCAGTCTGAGAATATTTGCTATAAATAAACAATTTGTTCAATCCTTGATCAAGTTGATTACCTTTTACTTTTCATCGCAGTTGCTAAACATGACTATAATTTTACAGCTCGCAGTGGAAGCAGAACGATGCAAAGGCTAACTCCATTAGAAAGAGCATCAGCTATCCATTCCTTATCTGATCTCCTGCTGAGCAAGCAGGACAAAATAATCGAAGCAAACTCCAAGGACTTGGAAGAAGCTACTAAGAGTGGATTAGCTAAGGTTTTACTGGACAGGCTGTCGCTGAGCCAGTCAAAGCTAAAGACGTTGTCTGTAGGCTTAAAGCAAATTGCTGATTCAAGCTACGAGAATGTTGGAAGAGTTCTGAGGAAGACAAAACTGGCTGAGAATTTAATTCTGAAACAAGTTACAGTACCAATCGGAGTGTTGTTGGTTATTTTCGAGTCAAGACCTGATTCATTACCCCAAGTAGCAGCTTTAGCTATGGCGTCTGCTAACGGTCTTTTACTAAAAGGCGGTAAAGAGGCTGCTCATTCGAACAAAGCTTTAATGGATCTGGTCAAAGAGTCTTTGTCAACAGTTGGCGCTGAAGACGCGATATCTCTAGTATCTACGCGCGAAGAAATCAGCGATTTACTCTCTATGGAAAAGCACATTGATTTAATCATCCCCCGAGGATCATCAGACTTAGTAAGAAACATACAGAAGCAATCTCAGCACATCCCTGTACTGGGTCACGCTGAGGGTATCTGCCACGTGTTTATAGACAAAGACGCAGATCCGGCTAAGGCTTTGAAGATAGTTCGCGACGCGAAATGCGACTACCCAGCTGCTTGCAATGCTATGGAAACCCTTCTGATCCACGAAGATCACATTTCTGGACCTCTCTTCACTGAAATCTGCAACATGTTGAAGAACGAAGGTGTTACGATTCACGCTGGTCCTAAATTGTCCAGTAATTTGACCTTCGGGCCGCCCCCAGCAAGGACGATGAGACACGAGTATGGTTCGTTGGAGTGTTGTATAGAAGTCGTGAAGGATTTGGAAGAAGCAGTCGACCATATCCACGAATTCGGAAGCTCGCATACTGATGTCATTGTTACTGAAAATGGTAAGCATATTTTAATTAATGGAGAATACAGCAGGTCTTTTTTATCGCAACAATTTTGGACAACTATGACTTATGTACTCGTACTCAAAAACTCAAACTCCAACTTTATTCAATAAGATCTTATTACAGACCACTTAGAATAGTCACGTTCTTAAAACTAGGGCATTCTATTGCCTTTATTGACTATGTCTCTTTATTTATTTTAGTCCTTGTCCCTTTTCTCTGTTTAGTATAACATTTTTATATCCCAAAAAGATATTTTGGTGTGATCTTAAAACCTTGCTAATTTGGTAAACATATTGAAAGTTATACGAGTACTTAGTTGGCAAAAGCAATTACCATCACGAGTACTTCGAATGTTATCTAAACAAGTTGAAATCTATTCAGGCATATTATAAACAACAATCCTGAAACAGTGACGTAATTCCGTGTACAGATAAGATTACAAGTTCAAGAACAGACCTTGTAAATTAGAACCGGAGCAAATAACGATAAAACATCTTCCTCTCACGAGTCTATAAACTGATTAGTATTGTTTGTTTGTGATTGTGTTATGAAAACGTGACAATTAAATTCCTTTAGTTGTTGTGTGCTCAAATCACGTAAAGACAAACTGATTTCTACTTTTCATACCCCTGTTTGAAGATCGTTGGTTTTGAAAGACTTAAGACTCTTATCCAGAACAGTAAGTTTGTTGAAATTAGTCAGTCTCTCTTGTGTTGTGATGGAATACTAAGTACAGTAGTATCTACCAATTAATTTAGGGATGAGTCCGACAATTTCACTTATCTTCAAAATCATAAAAGTTCTAACTAAACTTTTGTTGCCACTATTGGTAACATACTTCGTGATAATTCAAAATATTGCAAGGAAACTCTGTGAATGAAGTAAAGTCAAATCAAACAAATTCTAAGATCTTCAATATGTAATAAATACTTGTATAAATGTGGAAATCATTTTGTACAGTTATGTAAACATGTATTAGTTAATGTTTCTGTAAATAAATGTTAACAAGATTATAAAAGTATGACAGATTAAAGATCATCGTGGGTTCAAATTCCTTTCGATTCAAAATTATTGAGTTAATTATTAGATATTATTAGTATTAAGAGTCTGTAACGTCCCAATGGAAAAGGCAAAGGCCTCCCCTCCTTGAGTTAATACAGCGGTTAAATTATTGTTTTGTGCGTTTTACAGATAATGCAGCGAAACAGTTCCTGCACGCAGTCGACAGTGCTTGTGTGTTCCACAATGTGTCTTCGCGATTCGCTGACGGATTCCGCTTCGGTCTCGGGGCTGAAGTCGGTATCTCTACGGCTAGGATCCATGCTAGAGGTAACTTCATTTTTTACAATTTTGTTTGTAATCATTTTATCTATACAGTGGAAACTACTTATCAGTAACAACAGTGGAAACTACTTATCAAAACAAAAGACGATTTTGACCATCGACTATAATGGTCGAAAATCATGTTTTTTTATGATTTCGAACATTGTAAACACTTTTTTAACCCGAAAGATGGAATATTTTCATATCATTAATCGTGGATAAATGAAAAATAAATGAGTTTTCCTATTTATGAAATTTCGACAGAGTTACACCGTGACTACGGTCCATGAACCATGGTAAATATAACGGTGTTTATCAATTTATTCTTATTATCTTATGTCCTGATGTTGTATTGTTCCTCTGTCTGTGTTTTCCAAAATAAATGATATCATTTTTTTCACAGGACCTGTTGGAGTGGAAGGTTTACTGACCACGAAATGGATCCTGGAGGGCACAGACCACACCGCCGCGGAGTTCAACGAGGGAAAACGAACTTGGATCCACGAGACCATGCCGATCAATTGACTGCAAAATGGCGGATTTTGGGCGAAGTTTAGACGAATTTTTGTTAGGAGAAAAACAATGCAATGGTAATCAATAAGGCTTTCTGATTCTCCAGGGAATCCAAGGAAATTATGTAATTGAAAAATAATATCTAAACTTAGGAAGGTTACTAGTTGTTAATAAAAAAACTAGACAATTAGGTACTGACTATAATTTTAACTAAATTACAGGAATTTACCATTCTTTCCGTAAATTAGTTTAAATTATGTCTAAAGATCGCGCGAATGTTTTAATTGTACAGAAATTAAAAAAAAAATTAGGAACTTAAGTAATGGCTAAATTTGTTACCTTGGAAAATAATTGTTAAATTATTAATTTATATACAATGGTTTAAAAGTGTAAAGTTGTTCAAATAACATAGTGTAGAGAAATAAGTAAATAGTAAAAATAGTTATAAATATTCCTAGTTAACGACTGTGAGTAAAGTGTGATTTATTATGTCGTATAATTTTTTTATCTAAGTGACCATGTGGATATTTTTATGTAAATAAAAATGCAATTTTTAATATTAGTTTTTCAATAAGATACCAAAAACCACATAAGTACGATTTAGATATTATGTTTACTTACTTGGCTTTGCACGGGTGTACTTATGAAACTACCGGAACAAAATATAGCCTAACCATCTCGGTAATTTATTCTACACATCGGTGAAATAATTTTTTAAATCAGGTAAGTAGTTAAGTTTAAGGCGCAGGATCGAGGCGAATGGCAGTCGCGAAGGGAGGCCTATGCCCAGCAGTGGGCTGATAAAAAGGGCTGATGGTGATGATGATGATGATGATGAAGTAGTTAAGTTCTAAAAAGCATTCATTGTAAGCAAGTTGCAGTACACAATGCCGCTATCAGCGCCCTCTCTGAGCCGCGCTAAAACAATGCACTGAAGTTTTCTTTGTGATGAACGATACCTTTGTTCTAGTCCACAATATAACAGTGATGCTGATAGGGAATGGTTTTAAAACTGTTTATTTTTAAATTATGGAGTGTTTCACACTTATGGCTTTTACATATTTTAAAGTGGTCGTTTAGCGGGGGCTGAAATAGGTTTGGACTAAGTACCACAGATAAAAAAATACTATATCTGTGTAAGTACTTGCCTAAGGATTTTCAAAGGGATCAATTATGCCCGCGGGCATAGTTGACTATTAATAATATGAAGATATACATTTTCTTAGTGAATATTTCGGCCTGTGGGCTGAGAGGACTGAGTTGTGATCCATATTTTGAAAGTTTCAAAAAAATTCATCAAAATCGGCTATTTAAGTGGAATAAATAGTTAAATAAATAACAACGTTTCATATAGGAACGAATTTTTATTTTGTTAATACCTATTACTGTATAATTTTTATCGCAAATGCTGACATAACAATATTTCCTAGTCAAAGAGTTGCCCACTAACTTGCTAACCTTGCTAACTGTAGAAGTTTAATTACTTGGACAACTTATTACTTATGTAACTTTTACTGAGAGCTAAGATAAGTTAATAACACATAAATAACGCACATTTTTCCTTGTAGATTTATACTAGTAATTTGCAATTTTGTTAACTAACAACTTTGTTAACTAATAATGAACTCATTATAGGCCATTTTACCCGGTTTACACTATTGTTACCCGAGCGCGAGGCAGATCGCCCATGAATTGGACGGATCAGATAAGGGCAGTGATGGACGGTCCCTTACATGAGTTTGCAAGGAGGGCAGCTGTCAGAGAGGAGTGGAAACGCGCTGTCAAACGTGCCACAAAGGGAGAACTACATTGATTGTCTTTTTAAACTTAGAACACATTTTTATAAATTAGATGACCGGGTATTTATCAATTATTAAAACGTGTAACGTGATAAATACCCGGTCATATAATTTATAAAAACGACATTGATGACCACGACCACTCTATCAAGAGTGTACCGAGCAAGATGATGATACTATTGTTGGATTTTCTATTTTGTCAGTTCAAGAGAAATGAAAATATCGTTTATTCATTATCTTAATCTATACATAAAAGAGAAACATCATAAAATGATGCGTTGTTTAATAAAGTAGATATTATACTCATAAGGTACAATTAATAAAATGTAAGGATCTAATAAGGATCTGAGTTAAATTATAAACAGTTTTTATGTACCTACTTTACGTGCGTAAGTGCCTTGAAATTGTAGGAAATTACTCTCTACTTACGAATTTGAAGTGAGCTTAATTAAAAATTTAATATTGCCACTTGTTTCATTATATTTCAATAAACAGGGTTCAGAGCTATTCTCTCATATTTCGATTTTAATCTTTTACACCCTTATATTAAGACAAAGTTATAAGTATCCCGTACCGAGCGTTTTAACATAACAATAATTTCGCGTCGTAAAATTTTAATATGAAAGATGAAAGTAACAGCTACATAATCTGTGGTACGCCTCGTTTGTGTTGATTTATGATAACTAGCTTTTAGCGGAACAAAGCATGGATTTACTTGAGTAACAATAGTGGCTCAACCAGGGTACTGTTTATGAAAATGAGTTTTTTCTGTTTAATCTCGAATTTGCAGACGCTAAAGAAGCGGCGAGTTTCTTGTGCAGTCTCTGAACATAAATAGACAGTCGCGAAATGATTGCAGTCTTTCGATGAATACTGAAAAGCCACATAAATATTTGAGAGTTTATTAGGAATTTACTTTTTAAATTGAAATACACAAAATAAATAACAATGTCAGTGGCGGTAATTCTGGTGGCACCGACTAATTAAACATTCCTAAATTCGAAAGCTCATATTTCGTTCTTAATAAAGTTAAAAACAAAAGAACATGAAAAAATATTCACGCTTGAGACATCCGTACGTTTGTTATAGGCACCGGGCGTTAGCTTAATTATAACAGTTGCAGTTAGCTAAGGCTCGTATTCAAAAGTTCATACTTAAGCGTGAATTGAGCATAAAAGGATTATCCGCACTAGTTGAGATTTAATAAAAGTCCAACTCCCTTGAAAAAGTCAGAAGGCACAAATTAGCGTAGGAACGTCAGAATAATCTGATTCCGTGATCTTGAATTTGCATATTTTGTTATAACTTAGGCCTGCGGATTCGTTTCACACAAGGATCGAAACTTACATGATTTTCTTGACTTTTTTTAATAGTCGATGGGTAAAAAAAACTTCGGGCGACCGGTAGCGAGGTGGTTTGAGGACATTGTACACGTGGGGTATCAAGGGATGCGAGTGGCACAAGATCGTGATGGATGGCACAAACTTAGGGATGCCTATGCCCAGCAGTGGGTGGTGTCCTGCGGATAATGAAGACGATGGGAAGATTATTTCGTATGACTGGGCAAATGCACTGAAAATTCATACTACATTGTGAAAAATACAGTTAGAAGTTAATTAAATAGTATCTACGGTTTTTCAATTTTCGTATTCAAATAAGGCGTTTGCCTTCCAGGTTTTTAACAACGTTTGAATCCTCATCTAGCTATTTAAAATGAAGGCATGAAGCATGAAATTGTTTTAGCTTAAATTAAATCTTACTATGTCTGACAGACAACTTTATAACGTAACTTTTATGTTAGTAGGAAGGAGGATTACCATATTTTTCATTACTCAACACGAAGCGTACATAATTTAATTATGTGTTGGTGCGACGCGAAACATAACTCGATTATTATGGTGTTGCAAAACTTTGTGGTGAACAACACGTTAAATTAATAATATCTATTTCAGTGGTGAGGGTAAGAATGGCGGTAATGGTGTTGCGGAAACGAATGATATATATGAAATTAATGTTCTAGCAATGTACCTGATTTTGTAATCAATTTCATCAGAGATGATGAAATTAACCCAAGTTTTTCTCATACAAAAATTGTGTTGACTATGTAATTGAATTAGACAGAATAAGTTACTTATTTAATGTAGTAGTTTTCCGTACAAGTTAATTCAAACTGAAGGATTTACGATGCGCAAGCTTGCAATATTACCTTGTATTGCTTGCATCTGCCGCGGTTACTGCTTTATTGCATTTCACCATGGAAATTCAGAGGTTATTATGTAATCTTCGTTGGAAGGCAGGTTTATCGTTATGTCGACGTGAATACGTAAAACGCACAACTGTCAGTACCGGATTAAGGTAGCTTGATGCCCTAAGCTATCTTCCTCTGTGCCCCCCCAAACCTACCCCCCATAAGCGAGCCGAATTTTTTCGGTCGTCTCTGGCCCCCCTACAAATAATAAAGTTTACGTTTTATTAGGACAGAACTACGTAAAATGAAAAACAAATGTGATTAGATTAATAATGGTTAGGAAGGCTTATACGAAAGACCAAAGGTACCTTTGGAGCTGAAGGGACTTTTCAGCTTACCTATGGAGGTAAAATCTAAAACTCTATAATAAACTGCATATTTTTTAAAGTGTTACAAGGACATTTACACTAACCCTTACAAATTATATTACACTTCTCTTCAACAGTGTAAATGACTCCTATTTTTCTAGTCATATATTCCATAGTCTCCATCTATCTCAGTCCTACATTAGTGATATTAAAATGTGGAAGTGAGACGGAAGTTACATCAAAGGTTAGAACGGGTCATATTGCATTCAACCCTAGCGGGAAATTTCCTCGGATCTTTCGCAACTAATCTTACAGACTTTATCTACGTTTTTAATAAACTTTGAACTTTATTTTCTGTGCTCTAGGGCTTGTGGTACTTAACGCATCGGGAAACTCAAAGAAAACACACAGTAGTTTCTCGGACAGTTTATTCATTGTTCTGGGAATAAAAGTTGGACATCCAATTTGGTCTGCAAAAACTACACAATTGTTTGTCAGAGAAATTTTAGAACATAGGTAGTATGAATGAGGTGAAGGTTTTTATGGGTTTTGTAGAAGTTTGTCACCCCTGATCGGTAAAACGGCTGGATAGATTTAAATGAAATTTGGTACCAGGTTAGTTATATTCTGGATTAATACATATGCTACTTTAAACCCCGGTATTCTAACTGGAACGGGAACTATTTGCCACTGGCAACACCGCGGGGAGCAGCTAGTTTTAAAGAAAGCTAAATAATAAAATTTCATTTCAAAACGGGTCAATGGGACCGTAAACGAGCGGAACGGAGTGCAATGTTAGTTATGTGATGTAATTGAATATCTAACTCTCGCATTCCCAAGAACTAACGAGTGCGGGCAAATAACTTGAATGTTCTAAAGCTTTCTCATGGAGAGCGAAGTTTTGTGAAGTTTTCAAACATTTTGCGAAATACCCTTTTGCTCACTGATTCATGGAAATGTATAGTAACTATGTGGTTTGAGCTTAAGATCTTTGACCTTGGTCTATATCTTGAATAAATTGTGGTAAAATGAGTTGTAGAATAAAACGATGGTGATAAAAACTTACTGATATTATCTTAAAACTGAAACTTCACTATTTGAGACCGCATCCCGTTTAAAATGTAAAAGATAAGCAGCACTAAATTTAACTAAAAACAATCATAAAACTATATACAGTCATGTTTTTTTACAAAGTCGCATACATACGATTCCGAAGTGTCTACGCTTTCGTAGCACCCTCTACGTAGCCTTGCTACGCTGCTACGCACAACTTTCGGCGCGAAGAAAAGTTGTCCGTTATGTGAAATTGATTTCGTGAAATAGGTAGTCATTGATGTGTGGAAGACTCTTTACATGTTTACGGCTGGTATTTATATACCTGTTTTGCTCCCAAGAACTCAAAATGTCCTATTTGTTAACCGGATTCCGGACTACCATGAGACAAACAAGCACGTTATGTAGCTATTGTAACGTACATTAAATGTGACGATTGATAATACAAAGTACATGTGAAAAGGCAGGGCTAAGTGCCAAAAAGTATTCGCCAGAAGTTTTGTAGGGATTTGACCCTGATAGCAAAGTTCATTCCGTACAGATGTGCTGAAAAGTTATGAAGATATCAAATGATTGATATTAGAGTAAAGAGTAGAAACATTCTTAAATTCTTAAATTCTTTATAGTACACAAACAAATAAAATACGTTATTTAAAAACATTATACTTAGAGGCAATGTACAAAGGCGAGCTTAACCATGAAAGAGTTTTCTTACAGAAAACCTGGGGTTATACTCGTAGTTATTTATTTATTATAAGTTTCACAAAAAACTAAATACTTAAGACTAATACTTAAAAAAGAAATACAAAATATAACTTTAACCGTTATTTCTGAATTAAAACCGTACAAAATCTACCTTGGTAAATAAAATGCGTTCGAGTTGGTCCAATTAAGGCTCAGGTGGTGTACCGCAAGGCCGCTTGCTCTGCCCAATTTCTAACGCGATTTTGGCCGCAGACTGGAATCTACCTCTGAAATAACTATTTAAATGAGTAAAAGAAAAACAAGCTCATATTTTTATTAGAGAGCTTGGTAGGTAAAGTTGTTTCTTGTTTTTTTATCATAGGTATTTAAATAAAGAATGATGTGTAATAGAAAGTATTTTCTTCAGAGAGAGGTTTTATTAATTAAATGAAAAGTTATTGTTATACCAATAAGTTAATTGTTTTCTAAAGAAAAGGTTTAATTTAACTTAACCGGCGATTTAGGTGACTTTAGCAAAATAAAACTGTCTAATATTATTATACTTACTGCTACTGCGGTGCTATGTTTATAAGATGTAGTTTAAAAATTCAATTATCGTTCAACGCGATCAAAGCTACGTCTTTGTTCTTTGAAACTTGTTTGTTGATAAGAAAATAATAGAAAAGCGTTTATTTCGCACACAGCTTATAAAAAGCTTAAAGTAAGTAGTTTAAACTTAAGTGATGTTTAAACTCGTTATTTTTTTAGTTATTCCTTGACTAAATCTCAACTTTTCTACTTGATAAAACTTTTAAACTATCATGATTTTGAACACACAAAAAAAAATCTACGAATCGTTGTAAATATCCCGTCTTAAGTGTTTATAATTATTTACTCAAGAAAATGTTCATATCTTTTAACAGTTGATTCTAATTTTCTCGGAAAGTGGCTAGAAGGTATTTTAGCTGAACTAGGATCGTATAAAAATTCCTTATAACACCTGACTTGAATATTGAGATGGTATGAAATGAGAAAAGTTCAAACACCAAACCAGTGAGAAAATCAGTATAGATAATCTTCATTGGTGTGTTATTAAGTGGGAGTTTATGCAAAAATGTGTTTTAAGATAAGGATGTTGTGGTTTGTTGTACTTCCCAGTTGTTTATGAATTTCAAGACAAGCATGAATGAAAAATCTCACTTAAAGTTACGACTCCGGCAGGATTCAAACCTGCGATGATAAGCGATCGCCCTTCACCAGGGTCGCCCTTTTACGAAATATAAGTTTTAGTATGTAGGTAAATAAAAATGACTTACTAAAAAATAATAAAAACAAAGTTCCATTATTTGTATTAAAACAAAATGCTTATCACTCGGTTTGTAAGAACCTTTCCTTCAAACTTCTGCAAAACTTGAAAGAGCTTGACAAAGCATTTTTTACATAAAGTACAATATTGAGAGCTTTGTAAGTTCATGATACTAGTAGTAAGTTTTAACTAGCCGCCCCGGGTACTTGGAGCTAAACTTTGGCAGATATTTTTTGTTTAATGTGAAAAATGAAGGAAAAGTTAACAATCTACTAAAGCAGTGCAAGTTAGGTTTTTTATTAATATTTTTTTTTATAATTATGAAGCTTGAAAGATTGAAAATAAAACCAATTTCTGCCAACTCAAATACTCTAGCAGAATAGAAATCAGATAGTGAGGTTACACTTATTTTTTTGTATGCTTTCAGTAATTATGATCTAGCGGAGATTTAAAGGCACTTTTTCAAAAACTCGTTAAAACGTTAATCTTATCTCTAGGTGAACAAGGCTTAAAATAAAATAAGCAAACAATAAAAATAAAACGAATTCGTCCATTGTTCTACATAAAAACTCAATTACCCTTAAAATGTCCTACTGTGACGTAAAGGGGATTATTTTATTAATGTCACTCACATTAGAGCACGTTTTATTTTTAGACATAATTTGTTTTTTATACATGTTTTTGTCCTGAAAGATTCGCGGAAAACCCCACGTTTTCTGTAGATAAAAAAAAACAACAATAAAGTACCATGATTATATTACATGATGCCATTTTCTTGTACAGGCAATAGAATCCCCTAGTTTTAAGAACGTGACGTGTTTAAGTGGTCGTTAATATGACTTTATTGAATAAAATATATTTTGACTTTTGACTTTTGTTGCATACAATTAAATTGATCGTTTATTATTATTATTAAATTTACCATGACTACAAATATTGCTTCAATTTGCTTGCAACTTGTAAATGGGATTAAAGAAAAATTTAGTACCTACTCGTATAAGAAAAAAATAGTATAAGGGTCTGTTTCACAATGTACTAATAAGTTCTACATAAATTTGAAACTCAAAAATATTATATTCTGTTAAAATATAACGTAAAAATACTAAAAGGTGTGCAAAATTACAAAAAATAGCGAATAAACAAACATTTTGTAATCTTTACAGCTTTTACTTGGTTTATATATTCGCGCCAGGATTGAGGAAAAGATTGTTATCCTGCTTTAATCCCTCAGGATGTACTAAGTACGCTTTTGTGCGTTTTGAGGAAAGGGAAATCGAGGGGAGTACCTTCTAAGCCTTAAGAGAATAATTAAAAGGGTGTATTTATATCTATTGAAGAAATAATCAAGTTTCAGGTTCTTTGGTAAATGTGACGGGCATTTATTTACAGATGCCTTTCTCTATGTTTATCGTTTCATTTTAGTACTTAAGCCTACCGGGATAAAAGTAACCTATGTTTTAGCAAAATCTGTTCGGTAGTTATTTCGTGAATAAGCAACAAACATTTATAAAAATAAATTTGCTGAGTAGTTTCGGAGTTTACGTCCTTTAAACAAACAAACAAACCAACATTTCTTCTTTATAATATTAGTATAGAAACATACTAATATAAATAAGACAATCTAGTCTGTAAATAGGTTTACTCTATTTTTCTTCCATCAGGATTTAAGTTTATATTCCCGAGAAGAAATCTCCTGCAGAAGTTCACTGAAGTTTCAACACAACCGTCGGATTATTAAATAAGATGATCATAATTTCTCAGACAGTACTGAATGGCACTTGCTCTGAGTTGTGGTTGCCTGTTTAAGAATAAGTGTCCGTTATATACCTATAATGAAATATTTACAGGTATTTATCGCAATTACCTTAATTTAACTTTATCCCGACGTTTAAACTGGATTGCACCAGCCGTGGTCGCGGGCAGACTGATAACTATGTTTATTTTTTTTTTTTTTTATTTTATTAAACATTAGACAAGAAGTTACATAGTTTGGTGTTATATTGCACCCTAAAAACCACTAAGGTTTGTGTGGGTACTCACATTCGTCTTTAAATAGATATATTATGTTAGTTTATAGTAGGTAGGTACTTAAATCTATGAAATTACACACTTTATAGACATCATTTATGAAGCATACCAGCATATTCGTCCACAGGAGAACACACACATAGAAAACTTTAATTTTGCAACTTGTAGCACAAACAAAATAAAACAGAATATCGGTTACTTGTCATAGCTATGATGATAAGGACAACGAAAGGCTAATACAGAAGTCGCGGCACATCGCACGAGCGAGATATAAAATAGGGTTTGTGCATGCGTGTGAGTGCAAACAGAAAAACAGAACACCTCGCAACTTGGTAGCATAATAACAAAGTTCCGCAACGCAAGCCTGCAGTCGACTTCACATCGTAAACAACCGTAAGAATATACCTACAGACAGGGTGAACAATCACTGCTCATATTTTAGAGTGATAATTTCTTTTTATGCGATTTAGTATATTAAGTTAGTTTATTTCGATAGTATTTTTTGTATTTACTTTTATAGTTCTTCTCATTAATATACGATTTTATCTCAAGTGGAATATTATTTGTAAGCCCCTTCATAAATGAAACAAGCTTACTAGTTCTGGAATATTCATCAACATTATATTTTATCTGTAACACAAACATAATCATATTTACAACTCCTTCCAACTATATTTATACATGAACAATATTAAATCACACTCAAAACTATTTCCTCAGTTTAGTTTTTAGACAAGCTTTTTGCACCCAACAACGATTATTCGCCATGACAGTTAGTACTCGCGATTGCAACTCAATGCGAGTACTATATTCACGCCTACAATATATAATATTGGTATTGTTTTATTAAATATTTAACTCTGTAATAATTTAATCGATAATAATTAAAATATACAATTATTCTTAAATGTTTCTGACAGTCGGCCATCTGAAATAATTCGTGCGACCTCGGACGACAGCTAACAAACATTAGATTTTAAACAAAAATTTAAATAACTTCCTACTTTATTAACTTAGAAAGGACCTGGGATGTCCTACAATCAAATAAATCCCTGAATAAGATCAGGGGTGTCTTAAGCATGTAGAGGACCAGGGTAAATCGATAATAATTAAAATTTACTTTTATTCTTACATGTTTCTGACAGTCGGCCATCTGAAACGATTCGTGCGGCCTCGGACGACAGATAACAAACATTAGATTTTACACAAAAATTTAAATAACTTCTTACTTTATTAACTTAGATAGGACCTGGGATGTCCTATGTGTAGCGGACCAGGGTTGTCCTTTGTATGTATGTAGAGGACCAGGGATGTCCTGTGTAGCGGACCTGGGTTGTCCTTTGTATGTATGTAGAGGACCAGGGATGTCCTGTGTAGCGGACCTGGGTTGTCCTTTGTATGTATGTAGAGGACCAGGGATGTCCTGTGTAGCGGACCTGGGTTGTCCTTTGTATGTATGTAGAGGACCAGGGATGTCCTGTGTAGCGGACCTGGGTTGTCCTTTAGCAGCGCGCTCCAAGCTGCGCTGGTAGGTAGCGCGCTCCGAGCTGCGCTGGTAGGTAGCGCGCTCCGAGCTGCACTGGGTAGCGCGCTCCAAGCTGCGCTGGTAGGTAGCGCGCTCCGAGCTGCGCTGGTTGGCAGCGCGCTCCGAGCAGCGCTGGTAAGTAGCGCGCTCCGAGCTGCGCTGGTAGGTAGCGCGCTTCGAGCTGCGCTGGTTTGCAGCGCGCTCCGAGCAGCGCTGGTAAGTAGCGTGCTCCGAGCAGCGCTGGTAAGTAGCGCGCTCCGAGCTGCGCTGGTTGGCAGCGCGCTCCGAGCAGCGCTGGTAAGTAGCGCGCTCCGAGCAGCGCTGGTAAGTAGCGCGCTCCGAGCAGCGCTGGTAAGTAGCGCGCTCTGAGCTGCGCTGGTAGGTAGCGCGCTCCGAGCTGCGATGGTTGGCAGCGCGTTCCGAGCAGCGCTGGTAAGTAGCGCGCTCCGAGCAGCGCTGGTAAGTAGCGCGCTCCGAGCTGCGCTGGTTGGCAGCGCGCTCCGAGCAGCGCTGGTAAGTAGCGCGCTCCGAGCAGCGCTGGTAAGTAGCGCGCTCCGAGCAGCGCTGGTAGGTAGCGCGCTCCGAGCTGCGCGGGTTGGCAGCGCGCTCCGAGCAGCGCTGGGTAGCGCGCTCTAAGCTGCGCTGGTAGGTAGCGCGCTCCGAGCTGCGCTGGTTGGCAGCGCGCTCCGAGCTGCGCTGGTTGGCAGCGCGCTCCAAGCTGCGCTGGTAGGTAGCGCGCTTCAAGCTGCGCTGGTAGGTAGCGCGCTCCAAGCCGCGCTGGTAGGTAGCGCGCTCCGAGCTGCACTAGGTAGCGCGCTCCGAGCTGCGCTGGTTGGCAGCGCGCTCCGAGCTGCACTAGGTAGCGCGCTCCGAGCTGCGCTGGTTGGCAGCGCGCTCCAAGCTGCGCTGGTAGGTAGCGCGCTCCGAGCTGCGCGGGTTGGCAGCGCGCTCCGAGCAGCGCTGGGTAGCGCGCTCTAAGCTGCGCTGGTAGGTAGCGCGCTCCGAGCTGCGCTGGTTGGCAGCGCGCTCCGAGCTGCGCTGGTTGGCAGCGCGCTCCAAGCTGCGCTGGTAGGTAGCGCGCTTCAAGCTGCGCTGGTAGGTAGCGCGCTCCAAGCCGCGCTGGTAGGTAGCGCGCTTCGAGCTGCACTAGGTAGCGCGCTCCGAGCTGCGCGGGTTGGTTGGTAGCGCGCTCCGAGCAGCGCTGGTAGGTAGCGCGCTCCAAGCTGCGCTGGTAGGTAGCGCGCTCCAAGCTGCACTAGGTAGCGCGCTCCGAGCTGCGCGGGTTGGCAGCGCGCTCCAAGCTGCACTAGGTAGCGCGCTCCGAGCTGCGCTGGTTGGCAGCGCGCTCCGAGCTGCACTAGGTAGCGCGCTCCGAGCTGCGCTGGTTGGCAGCGCGCTCCAAGCTGCGCTGGTAGGTAGCGCGCTCCGAGCTGCGCGGGTTGGCAGCGCGCTCCGAGCAGCGCTGGGTAGCGCGCTCTAAGCTGCGCTGGTAGGTAGCGCGCTCCGAGCTGCGCTGGTTGGCAGCGCGCTCCGAGCTGCGCTGGTTGGCAGCGCGCTCCAAGCTGCGCTGGTAGGTAGCGCGCTTCAAGCTGCGCTGGTAGGTAGCGCGCTCCAAGCCGCGCTGGTAGGTAGCGCGCTCCGAGCTGCACTAGGTAGCGCGCTCCGAGCTGCGCGGGTTGGTAGCGCGCTCCGAGCAGCGCTGGTAGGTAGCGCGCTCCAAGCCGCGCTGGTAGGTAGCGCGCTCCAAGCTGCACTAGGTAGCGCGCTCCGAGCTGCGCGGGTTGGCAGCGCGCTCCAAGCTGCGCTGGTAGGTAGCGCGCTCCGAGCAGCGCTGGTAAGTAGCGCGCTCCGAGCTGCGCTGGTTGGCAGCGCGCTCCGAGCAGCGCTAGTAAGTAGCGCGCTCCGAGCAGCGCTGGTAAGTAGCGCGCTCCGAGCAGCGCTGATAAGTAGCGCGTTCCGAGCTGCGCTGGTAGGTAGCGCGCTCCGAGCTGCGCTGGTAGGCAGCGCGCTCCGAGCAGCGCTGGTAAGTAGCGCGCTCCGAGCAGCGCTGGTAAGTAGCGCGCTCCGAGCAGCGCTGGTAAGTAGCGCGCTCCGAGCAGCGCTGGTAAGTAGCGCGCTCCGAGCTGCGCTGGTAGGTAGCGCGCTCCGAGCTGCGCTGGTAGGCAGCGCGCTCCGAGCAGCGCTGGTAAGTAGCGCGCTCCGAGCAGCGCTGGTAAGTAGCGCGCTCCGAGCTGCGCTGGTAGGTAGCGCGCTCCGAGCTGCGCTGGTTGGCTGCGCGCTCCGAGCAGCGCTGGTAAGTAGCGCGCTCCGAGCAGCGCTGGTAAGTAGCGCGCTCCGAGCAGCGCTGGTAGGTAGCGCGCTTCAAGCTGCGCTGGTAGGTAGCGCGCTCCAAGCCGCGCTGGTAGGTAGCGCGCTCCGAGCTGCACTAGGTAGCGCGCTCCGAGCTGCGCGGGTTGGTAGCGCGCTCCGAGCAGCGCTGGTAGGTAGCGCGCTCCAAGCTGCGCTGGTAGGTAGCGCGCTCCAAGCTGCACTAGGTAGCGCGCTCCGAGCTGCGCGGGTTGGCAGCGCGCTCCAAGCTGCGCTGGTAGGTAGCGCGCTCCGAGCAGCGCTGGTAAGTAGCGCGCTCCGAGCTGCGCTGGTTGGCAGCGCGCTCCGAGCAGCGCTAGTAAGTAGCGCGCTCCGAGCAGCGCTGGTAAGTAGCGCGCTCCGAGCAGCGCTGGTAAGTAGCGCGCTCCGAGCTGCGCTGGTAGGTAGCGCGCTCCGAGCTGCGCTGGTAGGCAGCGCGCTCCGAGCTGCGCTAGTTGGCAGCGCGCTCCGAGCAGCGCTGGTAAGTAGCGCGCTCCGAGCAGCGCTGGCAAGTAGCGCGCTCCGAGCTGCGCTGGTAGGTTGCGCGCTCCGAGCTGCGCTGGTTGGCTGCGCGCTCCGAGCAGCGCTGGTAAGTAGCGCGCTCCGAGCAGCGCTGGTAAGTAGCGCGCTCCGAGCTGCGCTGGTTGGCAGCGCGCTCCAAGCTGCGCTGGTAGGTAGCGCGCTCCGAGCTGCGCGGGTTGGCAGCGCGCTCCGAGCAGCGCTGGGTAGCGCGCTTCAAGCTGCGCTGGTTGGCAGCGCGCTCCAAGCTGCGCTGGTTGGCAGCGCGCTCCAAGCTGCGCTGGTAGGTAGCGCGCTCCAAGCCGCGCTGGTAGGTAGCGCGCTCCGAGCTGCACTAGGTAGCGCGCTCCGAGCTGCGCGGGTTGGTAGCGCGCTCCGAGCAGCGCTGGTAGGTAGCGCGCTCCAAGCTGCGCTGGTAGGTAGCGCGCTCCAAGCTGCACTAAGTAGCGCGCTCCGAGCTGCGCTGGTTGGCAGCGCGCTCCGAGCTGCGCGGGTTGGCAGCGCGCTCCGAGCAGCGCTGGGTAGCGCGCTCCAAGCTCGCTGGTTGGCAGCGCGCTCCGAGCTGCACTAGGTAGCG
Organism: Xanthorhoe spadicearia; assembly: GCA_947086425.1. Classification (NCBI taxonomy): domain Eukaryota; kingdom Metazoa; phylum Arthropoda; class Insecta; order Lepidoptera; family Geometridae; genus Xanthorhoe; species Xanthorhoe spadicearia. Next base: position 8,629,276 of record OX352202.1, on the reverse strand, counting down.
CGCTCCAAGCTGCGCTGGTAGGTAGCGCGCTTCAAGCTGCGCTGGTAGGTAGCGCGCTCCGAGCTGCGCGGGTTGGTAGCGCGCTCCGAGCTGCGCTGGTAAGTAGCGCGCTCCGAGCTGCGCTGGTTGGCAGCGCGCTCCGAGCTGCGCTGGTAGGTAGCGCGCTCCGAGCTGCGCTGGGTAGCGCGCTCCAAGCTCGCTGGTTGGCAGCGCGCTCCGAGCTGCACTAGGTAGCGCGCTCCAAGCTGCGCTGGTAGGTAGCGCGCTTCAAGCTGCGCTGGTAGGTAGCGCGGTCCGAGCTGCGCTGGTAGGTAGCGCGCTCCGAGCTGCACTAGGTAGCGCGCTCCGAGCAGCGCTGGTAGGTAGCGCGCTCCAAGCTGCGCTGGTAGGTAGCGCGCTCCAAGCTGCACTAAGTAGCGCGCTCCGAGCTGCGCTGGTTGGCAGCGCGCTCCGAGCTGCGCGGGTTGGCAGCGCGCTCCGAGCAGCGCTGGGTAGCGCGCTCCAAGCTCGCTGGTTGGCAGCGCGCTCCGAGCTGCACTAGGTAGCGCGCTCCAAGCTGCGCTGGTAGGTAGCGCGCTTCAAGCTGCGCTGGTAGGTAGCGCGCTCCGAGCTGCGCGGGTTGGCAGCGCGCTCCGAGCTGCGCTGGTAGGTAGCGCGCTCCAAGCTGCGCTGGTAGGTAGCGCGCTCCGAGCTGCACTAGGTAGCGCGCTCCAAGCTGCGCTGGTAGGTAGCGCGCTCCAAGCTGCGCGGGTTGGCAGCGCGCTCCGAGCTGCGCTGGTAGGTAGCGCGCTCCAAGCTGCGCTGGTAGGTAGCGCGCTCCAAGCTGCGCTGGTAGGTAGCGCGCTCCGAGCTGCGCTGGTTGGCAGCGCGCTCCGAGCTGCGCTGGTTGGGAGCGCGGTCCAGGCCGCGTCGTTAGGAGTTTAGGGCAGTAAATTTAGAATGAAATGGGCAGGTATTACTTATATTTTCTTTTCTCGCAGTGCACTTTGCACTTTGCTTTGGTCGAGCACCTTGCTCTGACTGCAAACATTATGAAGCACACCTTGTGCTTTCTCACATCTATTCTTGAACCCTTTAAAACATTAAAGTAAGTACAATAATTAGTAATTAGGTAGGTAGTATTTTCATGAAATTTACCGAAACGATAAACCAGTGCAACTTTAAACTTCGATGGACTTGGTCTTCTCATAGCTAACTCATCGTCAATTCCAATACATGTAAGCTGTTGGATCTCCAATAAATAAATAAATCTAATCAATCCATAATAATAAATATAAATTTAAATTTAATCAGTTAATAATTTAAACTTAAAAACTTATTCAATTAAATTTGTCTCATCGAAGAGACATCAGTCTTTTCAAACATTCATGTGCAAGTTGAATCACCGTGTATGTTCAACTCTTGCACTTTATGCATTTAATTAAGTATTAATGTTCCTAAATATAGGTATTTCACAAGTCATCACCACAATTTGTGTGTCTCATAGCACTTAAAACAAGTACTTATAATATTTTGGTGGTTTACTCACATTAATTATGTTATTGGACAAACTACTTTTATACAATTATCGCTCTTAAACAAAATCTACAAAGTACCTATACATACATTTTGGTACCTGAATATTTTACTATCGAGACTCAGGTGTCGCTGACGCTTTCCGTCTCTTCAACTCGAAGCTGACTTTGAGCGCAATCGCCGCTCGTGCATGCCACTCGTAAGAGGTACCCTCGTCCGGGTGCTGCGTCTCAACGTTATCTCAACGACCCATATATTCACAATGCGATCAACACCTATGTATCAAAACAAACTTCATTAAATAAATGAACACCGTTTAAAAAACATTGGTAACATCTCTGACAATCTTGATGAGAAAACTCATAGTTACCGGTTACATAAATTCGCTCTAACAACAAAACCTCAGACAAATGTGTAATTGTCCATCAATCGTAAATCGATTAAAAACAATAGCCATACCAACAATACTACTATTTATTTACTCGTGAAAACCTATATTTGGCTTTCTGTCTTTTATACTTGTGTGCTTTTTTTTTTTGTAAAGAAGCTGTTGGTTTTCCAATAAATAAATAAATAAATACAAATTACTCTATTTTCAAATTTCTTTGACTTCTCTGTTATGTTTTTATATGTACCAAGTTCAGGGAAGGAATATATTTTTGAATTTCGAACTTAGCATTTCCCAATATTTGAATCAGAATATTGTCTTATTTTTCATAATTACTTACAACACAATCATTTTACTTTAATAATTATATTCCAAAATTAAATTGTATTCAAGCTCACCTCATCTGATGATGTTTTTGTACATACCGATGATTATTTCTAATCCAATACATTCTGTGCCATACCGAGCAATGGCCGCGTGTTTTCATAGCACTTCTGACATGTAAGCCCCTTCATAAATGAAACAAGCTTACTAGTTCTGGAATATTCATCAACATTATATTTTATCTGTAACACAAACATAATCATATTTACAACTCCTTCCAACTATATTTATACATGAACAATATTAAATCACACTCAAAACTATTTCCTCAGTTTAGTTTTTAGACAAGCTTTTTGCACCCAACAACGATTATTCGCCATGACAGTTAGTACTCGCGATTGCAACTCAATGCGAGTACTATATTCACGCCTACAATATATAATATTGGTATTGTTTTATTAAATATTTAACTCTGTAATAATTTAATCGATAATAATTAAAATATACAATTATTCTTAAATGTTTCTGACATATTTAAGAGTGTAGGAATAAGAAACTTTATGGTTCGTCTCCCATAGAAGTTTTGCATTTTAGGTATGACTAATTTTTTATCGGTAATTTTTCTCGTGCAAGTTTTATGTGATATAGGAATACGTAGGTCGGTGTTATTGTGTTGTTCAGTTAATAGTGCCATCTTTACTCTTTCATGTACTGGAATAACGTTACAATATTTAAATAGATTAAGGATGTTATCTTCTAACTGCGGTTTTATATTTTGAGGTATTATTAACTTTAAAATTCTAACTTGTAATGCAAAAATTTGATCTAGATAGGTTTTAAACGTTCTGCCGTAGCTGGTTATTCCATAACTAATGATTGACTCTGCAAGGGCAATATACATGTTTTTTAATATTTTGAACGGTACTTTTGGTCTTATGATATAAAATTTTGCTAAGATGGCCCTAAGTTTATCGCAAATGGAGTCTACATGCTGCTGCCAATTAAATCTGTTATCCACAATTAGACCGAGGTAAGTGTGATGTGATACCTGTTCAATCGATGTAGTTGCATGGTTTATTTATTTTACCATTAGTGTTAAACCATACTTAAATATTTATTTCTTAGTAAAATCTTAATAAAAGTTTAGGCTCCGGCAGCAATCAAACCTGCGATATAGAACATAACATTTAATTGACTTTTTCATTTCACAAATTCCCAAAATTTCTTGCTAAGGGAAACTCATATATTAAATGAGGAAAAATATAAAGAAATTCCGCTCACCTTGTTTTGGAAAACTTGAGCTAAGCTTAGATTATTACTCGTAAAGAAAGCATCTTCACACGCTGGAGAATGAATACTACCACAAGTGTTAGTTAGGGTTGCTACACTTCAAACCAGTTTTGTTTTATAAAAGAATATGAATAAAATTGTAGTAGAAATGTAAATAATAAAATATTTGCCATGTTGGCCTGGATTGGTACTTCGACTTTCGTTCCAAAGGTTTTTCGTTCCGTGTGATGGAATCCAGCCGTGCATCTAGACTTATGATGTCGAAAAGATTATATGCGCTTTAACACGAGCCATAAACGGTGAAGGAAAACGTCGTGAGGAAAACCCGCGCCTTGAGAATGGTTAGGTGCTGGGTAAGCCTATTCCATCTCAACAATATCGCAGGCACTACAGTTTCCCGTTAAGTGTAGGCACTACTGGTTTATTTATGGTGGACTTCATGTGTCATATAGTGCTATTTGACAGTAGTACCAAAACTAAAGAGTAAAAATCTAAATAAGTATGTTAAGGTACTTACTGCCCTAGGTAATTCAGAAGGTGACAACCCTGCATAATAGCCAGGAAATTGGGTGCTAGCGAACTCTACACTTCTCTACATGATGAATCCACTTAACCGGCACAGAATGAGATTACAGATTAATATGTAATCAGTAACACCCTTCAGATGTGGGGATAAAGACGTTTTTCATGTGGCTTGTAAGGCGCATGGAAAGTTAACTTCTGCAAAAAGTGGGCATTGTACCAAATATGTATTTGGACATACCTCTGCCCATTAGACATCTTCAAAGGATCTAAAGAATTACATAAAGATCTGAAAGAAATGTCTACGGTTCCCTGGGATACAGTCGTGATCATATTTTTTCTTTTTTTTACTTGTAAGGCATGCATACTTTTCAGTTTTTGGAATAAGCGAGTTTTGTGTAGTCGCAGAACAAAAGTGGTGACCAGTTTTGATATCGATTCGTTTGACGCGTTGCAAGCACCATGTTACCTTTTTAAACTGCGTGCCTACTAGACAAGAGTATTGGAAACTTTATTGCGAACGAAATAAGAGCTTTCGAATTTAAGAATTTCAACTAGTCAGTGCCACACAGAATCACCGTCAATGTTATCTTTAAAATCTAACCTAATTAAACTATCTACACTTTAAAACAGGTCAGAAGTACCCTAGACCGGCGAGCATGTATGAAGAATGTAATGAGAGTGAATGAGGCAAAAGAGGTGTGTCAGGATCGTAGCAAGTGGAGATCCGTGGTCTCTACCTACCCCCATGGGAAGGGAGCGCGATTTTATGTATGTATGTATGTATAATATGTACTTTAAAACAAAAGTTCTATATGTGAATGATCAAGGAGAAGTTAAACAAGTTCTTCCAAATAGAGCTGTTACCAGATACACGCGTCTCAAAGTTCACTGAACTTTGAATTGAGATAACTTTCTTTTGACAGTTCCAACTTCAGTGTTACCAACTTTAATTGTCTTGTCAAACTGACTTGAGTACGCTATCGTATCGGATGCCAAAGTTACAAAATCTAAAGTTATCCGGTTAGCTGGTAACTCTTAGTTAGGTATTAGTCTAGAAATTATAGAATGTAAAACTAATCTATACTAACACTAGCAGCACGTCCCGGCTTTGCACGGGTGTACTAATAAAACTAACGGGATAAAATATAGCCTATAACCATCCCGACAGTCCATTCTACACATCGGTGAAAGAATTTTTCTAATCGGTTGAGTAGTTTCGGAGATTACCTCCGTCAAACAAACAAACAAATTTTACTTTTTATAATATAAGGACATATAGAAGTATAGATTATAAAGAGGTAAGGACAAACATTTACACAAAATTATAGACAAAAACTTTCATCTACAAAATTAGTGTGATAGATCCTACTACGGCGGGCGGGACACATTTTTGGATGACGTAAGTAACATAGACTAACGTAAATTTCAGTAATGCCCTGTATGCATAAGCATAGAGTTAAGCCGGGTACACATTTGCGAAATGTAACATGAAATGTAACAGAATTCCCATAGTGTGGACGGCTTGCGCGCACTAACCGCGCTCACTGTGCGCACAATATGGACGGCAAATTCTTTCATTACGTGTTACATTGCATGCTTCATTTCGCAAATCTGTACTCAGCTTAACAGTGTGTGTAGTGAAGATATTTCGTACAAGCTCCATTTAATCCAAAACAATTCAGAAGCACTAACGACTACGCAGCGAAACTTGAACGACTCGTAAAGATACAAACAATTTGTTGGAAGCCATTATACAGCTTTTAATAACGTGGTACGTTGCTTAATGGCTGATAAAGCTTAGGAATGTAATCATACTAATCTTAGTATTATGTCTAAATATAATTAAACAAAGTCGGGTTGGTACCTACATAATTATTATGAAATTAAGGAAATTTATTTTCAAAAACTAAACTAATACAATATTTACATAACCGTACAAAATACAAATAGAACCAGTTGAGCCACCTAAGGACCGTTGCAAACGGTCTATTGGTAACTCAACTGATCCAAACCACTGCCAGACGGAAGCGTCTTGGGCACGCTTCTGCCATACAAACATAGGTAATTGATCTAGGAGGATTAACAAGGGCGTTTTAACTCTAATTTTGTTACATCGAGGAGATTACTCTAAAAATAATTCAAGCCAAAATTGAATATCTAAATTAGTTTAGTTCGCTGAATGCATAATTAATGAACCCTAAGAAGACTCGTTGTCATGGGACCGCTGTACAGGGAATTCTCTCCGTAAAAGTAAATATTGGAATTCTCATTGTCCAATCAATCGCCTAATCTAAAGCCAAACAGCTTGTTGGTTCTGCTTTTATTCGAAACACATTTAATTGACTATGGCTGGATTATAAGTTGAACCCTTATCAAAGTAAGTCATGCGTGAGCATTTGCATAATTGAAAGACGCACTCACTGCGTAATTGAAGGGTTTGGGACAAAATACACTGTGACGTTATGTGACGTCGTGAAACGTTACAATAATGGGTGATGTTGATCACTGCAATTGTGATAACAGTGGCGAAGTAGGGTATATATTTATATACGTTTATAATTTTAGCTATGTTTGCGTCCATTCCCCGCGATGAATGGCAACCCAACCAGGCTAGTTAGTAGTTATTATTATTAAAACTTGGGTCCCGAATACTTACTGCTTAATAGTACAAAATCTATCATCGAAACGCCTTTGATCTTATACATTTAAAGTGCTCAGAATCAAAAGTGTTTTTTAAGAACTTTTTAGTTGGATTTAAGTACCTAGTAGGTAAATCGAAATCGCCTCATTACAATGTTCGATTATGTAGTACCTACTCAAAATGAATAGCACCTCTTTGGCTCTGAATTAATTGAATGTCGTTTCAAGAACACAATAAAACGCAACACAACGTCGCAACGTATGTATAATGTATTTCCTCTTAAGTGATATGGTATTAACTAATGGATAAATTAAACCCTGAGATAGAATTACATTTCAATTTGTAATACAAGTGGAGGGAAACTTAGGGGTTGCTAAGTTTCATCAGTCTGACCGTGGCTTATACTCGTACATAAAACCGATCGACTTACTAATTTGAATTTAAAATTATACAATGTTCATTGAAAGGTCACTTGATAATTAGTTAAAATAATAATATTACTATGTTTTTTTTATAGTTCTAGAGACACGATTCATGCTTGAGTATGGAATAGCCTTTTTCATACTCGTACATGTATGGTCTCTTACTTCTCTAGCTTTAGCCATTTTAATACTTATTACCTATCAAATTTAGGCGCAATTTAGACTATTTTTAACGAAACTACACAAAAATCCCTCCAAATCTTGGTTAATCTAACGCGTCACTCGCACGTATTACCGAAAGTAGAACATCTTAAGCAACCCCTAGTCCAAACCACACACTCCAATATGGTAATGTAATTACTAAACCGAGTCTAAAGACGTGTTTATTTTATACAAGTAGCTGTACGCATGTTATCATGCAAGGTGTAAGTAGCAACTTTCTGATGAGGTATCAAAAATAGTAATATCAAGTGAGATACAGATAAACGGTAGCATACGTACTCTCTTGATACAGTATCAGCTACATAACATGCTACACGGCTGGATGAGTACCTTGCTAAAGACGCTTAAATTTTTGACGATTATGTCCCGTTAATATTTATAAATATTATGTTTCCAAGTCGCGAGGGCTTAAAAAGTATTCATACAAGTCATGAAGATAGTCAATTGAACTGTTTGCAACAGGCAATTAAGTTGCATTGTGTAAATGGGACCTAACTCCACCAAATAATATCCCGTGACGGTACAAAATCTCATAGAAACCTACAAATAAACGTAGAAACTTATAAAAAGAGTTGTTTTGTTATAACATAATATGTATCACCTAACTTCGTTCGTAAAGGAAAGAAGTTCGTCCAATAGTTCATTGTCTAGACTGTTTAATAGAAAACTTATGAAATAAATTTGTTCCGATGACACAACTGCATTTATTGCGAAGTGAACGTGCAAAGGAAGCTACTTCAAAACTTTTTATCAATTGCCAACATTACCAAGTTTTCTAAAACGATGCATTGCAATATCGGGAAAGTTGGAATGCGCTTTTAGAATAAGGGGTTCAGTAGGTAATAGAGGCTAATTTTTTGACACACTAAACAAAACTAACTATAAGTAATCGTAAGTGGAAAAAACTTTATTTACAGAAACTAAACTATTAGGTACCTACATATTTACATTATTGTACATAATACAAATAGAACCAGTTGAGCCACCTAAGGACCGTTGCAAACGGTCTATAGGTAGCTCAACTGATCCAAACCACTGTCAGTCGGAAGCGTGCCCGTCATTATGTACAATAATGTAAATCGTAAGTTGCTTTATACAAATTTAGTTAACGATAAGAAAAAAAGATTGAGCATTATACAAATGATGGACATGCAATCTACCTCTATATGTAATTTCATTAGTACCTATGTTATAAAATCCTCTGTTACCATGCAAATCCAAGAGTTCAGATCCCATAACGTGCACACTAAAGAACAAGGTTTTATCTTCGCTAATCCAAAGCATCCAAACTTCAGTTTGAAACCCCACGGTACTCTAAAAATGAAAATTCACAGCGATAAAGTTTCGTGCCGGCTGTAAAATCGCAAGTTAATGGCGTGGCCTCTCACTCGTAATGTGAGGGCCATTACGTACCAACGTGAGAGAATCCGGGCCACACGAATACAGTCACCAACGTAATGTCAACGACAATTATAATTTAAAGGTGTATAAGACCTACTAAATTATAGGTGCGTGCTACCCACTTAGGTCTTGTGCCAGTCGTATTATATGGAGCCCCGCGACGTGAACTATGTCGATGACACACTTGGTGGTTACCAAGGACACACTTGGTGGTAGCACAAACGTGGGAGGTCTATGCCGAGCAGTGGGTAAAGTAGATGTATGTAGTAAATGATTATAAGGTGCCTAAGTGGATGTTAACTAGTGTCTAATTCTGATGACTGACGGAGCTTTTGAGGCATTTGAAGTCATCCCTAATAGCTTAAATAAAATGCATGTTGGTACCGGCTATAAGACAAACAGTTTAAACTTTAATCGAAAAGTTGAGAATTTTAAAGATTCAATAAAAAGTACCTAGTCAACGCAAAATTGTCCCTTAAATGTGTACTTAAAACTTTAAGAGCCGAGGTGATATTTAATATTGCGAGTCAAAGTAATGATAAAACCGTGATTTTGGTAAGAAAATGTTGATTGTCTATTTTCATTAAAAAGTCGGGTCTTTAAAATCGTGGCAAAATTATGATCAAAAGCGTGAAACCGGTAGTGGGAAGTAAAACGTAAAATTTTCATCAACTTTTGCAGCTCAATGTACAAAGTCTACAATTCTACATACGCTAGTTCTCCTCTCCTAATGGCTTTATGAAAGAGACTGCCGATCTTCGAATGTTCTTACCGATTTCTCGTTATTTTACTTCTACTAATTGGCATAAAGCCTAAAATTTGTCACGTAAATTCCGAACTCATTTGAGTTATACTTACGATATCCATCGGTCTTGGGGAAGACAATCAGTTACGGGGAATTTTTTAGTTTTGATATTTTGCTGTATTTAATCAGTATTGATTGATGTATGACTATCAATCACAAATACTGATGAAATATTTTTGTCAAGTAACGTTGTCGGTAAATATGTAGGTACATTTAACTTTCTTTGATCATACATCCATATATATGATTGTCAGTACCAAATGGTAAATAGAATGCAAATTGTGAAAGACATTCATTTTATACGAAACGAAAACATTATTTACGATAAAAAGCCAAAAAATACTCCTTTGATCTGAAGGCAGACGTAATAGGTCTAATACTTTCACGAGTTATAAGACCTTATTGATGTGACACACAATAAAATTGCAAGTAAATATTTTACAAGCGAGTGATCATCAAAGTGATTTGATACCTAATTTCAATTGTTTTTGATGTTTATTTTATCATTATCTCAGTGTGGATGGCCACCTGGTTATATGCGATGTTCTGTTTATTTAAATAAACAGAAGCTAGGCTTAAAATAAAATGTTACTTACACTAATCTTTTTACATTTTTATATCTTCTTCTTCTTATCCGATACGCTCTTGACAGGGCGGTTGTGAACGCTATGTTGTATCAGTACTGCAGGGGGTGGATGATTTTGCCATAAGTCATCTGGTTTCCATAACACAAGCATTAAGTTGTTTACCTTGGGACTAGATTATGCCATGTAAAATGACAAAGGACATTTATTTATACATTTTATACATACTCGTTATAATCTTCCTCCCATAAGATCTATCTTTTGAAGTTGTGAAACTGATGTAACAAATTTGTAAAGGAGCAATATCATGGGTATAAAAACCTTCTTTTGAAGTGTATGGGTCCCTGAACCAGATCAGATAAATCAGTTCTTCGCCTCACTGACTCTGTCAATTGGAAAAATTATTTTATGGTCCGAAGCATGTTACACAGCGTACACTCAATGCTTTTAGTATATTGCATTTTTATAGTTTTATCGTGAATAATCGCACTATAAATATGTCCAGAAACACTGTGCTAGTATTAGCGTTAGGAAGCAACCTATATTTAAACAAGTGCTTTTAACATTTTTGATAAAGTAGACTTGCCCAGCACTTGAACATACTAAAACTTGCAAAAATATAATCAAGAAGAAAATAAGAAACAACATTAAACTTTTATAGATATTTGTAATTTCTATATTTGTGTTTCAATCATCAAAATAAAAGAAAAATATTTTGAAAAAAATACATGTTAAGCTTTTGCCTTTCATACTCGTGACAATCGAATGGGGAAGTCAATTTGTTTTCAGAGATGTGTTCCGTACATTTTGATATTTAGTAGAAGTTAGCATACAGGAACTGGAACCCTAAAAATATTTTATATTACCCAACCGCTTGTCCCGCATCGGTCCAGTCATGAATAACGCATGATAACCAAACGAGGGCGTTTGTAAATTAAAGCTTGGATTTCGAACCATTCGGCTCAATGTCCGTTAAGTTGGTAATATCCTAATGATACGTTTTCAAATGTTTATTGGATCATAGAGATTGTTTTGTGATATGTGGCCTGATTATTTATTATCAGAATAAAATATAGCCTATAATCATTCTACTCATCGCATCGGTGTAATAATTTTTGAAATCGGCTGAGTAGTTTCGGAAATTGAATTGAATCGAATATTAAAAAAAATGTAAATATAAGGTATTCAGTGAGTTTGTTTTTTTTCTGGCTAGATTAAAGCCTTGTCTTTTATTTCCTGCATGTTTTTTTATCACCATTAGTTATAACAACCCCACAATTTATTGTTACTGAGTAAAAAAGCAAAAGGCGCCTTCTGCTATAGTTTATGGCCTATTATACAATAGCATAATATACCAGATGGCCCATTTTCCCTATTCTTACAATATCTCATGTCTTTGTAATAAACTGGCCCTAGCAAGTGAACCACTGATGGCTTGCCATCAGAATTGAACTTTATGAGATGCGATTTACATTCGCTTCCATAAAAGTTTTGATTGTTTTTTATTTAGCTACTAGAAACAATAAACGAGACAATACAAGACGCTCACGCTGTTCATGTGATCACTCACTGCAACACGAAATAAAATCAACATCATCATTGTCAGCTTTTAGTGCCACTGCTGGGCATAAGCCAAACTGCTAAACCGCTCTGTTCTGAGCCTTTTGCATTCAGGTCGTACACTGTACGGCAACTATGTCGTCCATCCATCTTGCAGGTCGTCTGCTGAGAGGTCTAGTGTACCCGCGGGGCCACCATTCGGTTAAGGCCTTACTCCACCAAAGCTTGCCAAGTGCCCTGTCCAAAATAAAATACAAAACAAATAAAGTTTCTATGATAAAAGTGAGACACACGATGCCTTATGTTGAATTAGTTATAAGTTTCTGCACTAGTATCCTTTTCATTGTTCGGATACTTTAGAAAACTTGGGATATTAAGTGAAGTTTTCTGTATAAATCGCATAGGGTTCCACTACCGATTCTTATGTATATAAGCTGTAAATATTTTTTATGTTTTTTGTATATCTTTGCGAACTATCACAACAATAAAAAAAAACGAGGTATTGGTATTATATAAAAAAAAACACTTATTTCGACATAGCAAACACTATCTTCATTCTCTACTAATCCACTGAATTCTTAATAACATTAAAAGAATCGTAACGTTCCGAAACGGCCCAAGTTTATCCATTAGGAAATACCTAAAATCTTGTCGTCTACAACGGGACCATAAGTTCTACATTGGCTATTCTCACATTATGAGAGGTGGATTGGAGAAACACATATATTTTTGTAGGCAAATTGTGTTCACAATTATGTTGAGTGGAGGCTCAATATTGGCTTGAGAAAGCTCATGGCAATGGTTTCTAAATTTTTCGGGCCGGCAAGAAGAAGATGCTGTGTGTTGACAAATGATAAATCCTGCTTATAATTATCATCGCGAAAGTTTTTAAGTACTTCGGCGACCGATTTTCCGCCAATTACAAGAATACAAGACTCAATATCTGACATCCTCGAACCAATATATTTTTTAACAGGTGAGTTATGTTGGTGATTCCACCTGCCTGTGTGTAGCCGACTATAGGCACATTTATAAGGTGAGCAGGCTCACAAGATTGCGTCATTTGTCTCGCAATAACACGTGAATCCCGTGACGACTCTATTTCGAGACCCTTTGTTTTATTTAGATTAGCCTTTTTGTGAAGAAACTCAATTATATCTTCATAGTCCCCGAGGTCTCGAAAAATAAGAATTGTTCGTCGAATGATAGAGTTATATCAATTGGTTTGAATAAAGTTGGGGAATTGCTTTTGTTATTGTTCATTGTTTGTGATTGATTTTCTGATTAGGCCTTAGTAATAATAGTTCCCTATTATAATATCAAAGGCCTAATCGGATACATGTCATAAAGATATCTTAGGCCGGGTAAGTAGAGAGGTTGGATGGTTTAGGTACTCGACAAACGTACTTCATCACAGTAATGTCCCATTCACTACATGGTTAAAACAAAGACTGTTTAAGCTGTATAGATCATGCTGTATAAAGGCCTGAAACGCTACATATTTTCAATATTTTCCTTAAACATACATCGACTTTCTTACTTCTTGACTACAATAATATGAGCCAATATTTTAACATAAGTCGCATAAAAATTGCTATTATTTTTACCACCAGAAAAAGAAGTTGCAGAAACATCCATGTTTCAATAATGTTTATTCAACAAAAACTCATACATTTCTATTGTTTTCCTACACGAAATGTGAAGTTTAAGTGGATCTCTAAGACCATTTTCTATTTTTTACTGGAGTTTGTGTATTAAATATTACTTATGGGAATTGTGACAGATATTATTAAGTTACTGCCATGTAACCATTTGGTGGGATATTAAAGGAAAAAGTGAACATATTGAATGTCAAGTTCCCCTTCGACACAGAAATTCTTTTTAATATCGTAAGTGCGTGAAGGGATTTTCGAGTTTTCCTCTTGAACTTTTGGTTTTTTTTTAAATACTCTTAGAAATCTTTTTGGCATAGTCTATTTAAGGTTTTTTTTAGTATATCACATTCTTGAATAGAAATAATGATCAGCCATTGGAAGCCACATTGGACTTGGATTGACGTCACACGTATTTAGTTATTCTTAGCAAGGCTTTTCATTTTAATATTATGCCAACATAACTGGGTAACTCCACGAATAGGACTGCATTGAAAATAACTAGTCCGCCATCTTGTGTATTCCACCATGTTTGATTAAGAATGACGTCACAACTAATAATGCATTGTATCCAAGCTCATCTTGTGTACGAAACAGCTCAATCAGTTGAAGATATTTCCACTTCAAAATTGAGTTGCAAGACTCCACGCAAACAAACATAATTATATTAGTTACATTGCAAGTTAAATAAAAGCTTGTAAAATGGAGAGGAAACACATTGTTGCGACCCTAATTAGTAAGATAAGGATGAGATGTTGAAACCCTAAAGTATATTTCACGAGTAGGTATTTTAAACCCTCACTAACATTAAGAAAAGTAACGTTTGTCTGTTGAAAACTAACCCCCTTATGCATTATTGGACCATCTTTATTCTGTGCCAGTAAACCTAAATTAGTTAAACCCACTATTCAATCTGTTGGCTATCTCTTTTCGTTGCCATAGGAGAAAAAACAAAAAAATAACATGTTAAACCTTTATTAAATTACTTAACAAATCTTTATGAATAAGATCATAAGATTTTAACACCACCTAAACGATTAAGAAATATATTAGGACCTCTTTGAATACGCCCTAAAATGATTAAAAACCAACTCTACTCTAGAAACCGAAAACGATGCATCGTGCCAATATTCATAGGTCTGCAGCAGTTATATTGGTGGGACTGACTTTGGAAGATTAACCATCATAAACTTATCTGCGCTGTTTGTCATGATGCACCGTTTTCGGTTGTTGGTGATGGTTAGAAAAAAATATGTTGGGACGACCCACCTAGTGAGCAAGAGAATGATGATACGAGAATCAAAGCAAGCGAAGCTAAAGGCGGTCGCCACAACAACCTTTGTCTATTTGTGGTTTGTCTTTGATGTAGCAACGAGCAAACGTTGACGAGATCTCTGTTAATTAGTGGATATGTTCTTCATTACACAATGTAGTGACAGCTAACTAACCCTACAATGTGTTGGCACGTGTAATCCAGTTACTGTGAAGCTGGCTTGTACTATGATTATTACTAGCGGTTTTGATATTAAATCAAAACTAATCATAATTATGATAGAATATAATAACTGTGGTGTCTATTAATATTTTAATAATCGCAAGTTAATAACATAGTTTATTATCATACGAGTACTACATTTTTATTTTATGATAAAGATTATTTTGCAACATGAAATTATTTGTACATTTTAAAAGCTAAATTAGTCGTAAACCTTTGGTGAAAGCATCATAATGAAGCTTTGGAATAATTTAAATGGATATTCAATATAGATGACTGAATTCTCCCAACTAAAAGCCTATAAACGATATCAAACGTTTTACATGACTGATTTACTATTTACTGAATTGCTGACTCGTCCAATTAATATATCAGAAAACACTCGTAGCTGTATTTTAATTTGTTGGCCATAGACAATATTTGTCACGACAAAGCAACATCAATAGCAGGATATCGAAATTCATCGAAGTAATATTTTATTCAATTAGATTTGTCGGTTCAAATGAATTGGACTCATTCATTCTCTCTCCCTTCAATAGCAGTTCTCACTCATTGCTATTGGAAAAAGCTTTGCAAAGCTTACTTTTATGGGTGCTTATTTTTGTACATGTACTTTCAGTAACTAGGGTTCAGGCTGTTGAAAAATACGGACTGAGTCAGAGAGATATTTACAACTTCTCTAAATGTCATTTTACTTTATGTTTTCATTTTGTACTTGGCATATTTTTGATTTTGAACCGACGAAAAAGGAGGAAGTTCTGGAAGACCAAGATAATTATGTATGAAGGTGTAAGTTATATTTTTTCATTTTATTTATCTTCAGAAATTATACTTAATTGTTAAGTCTGTAAAATTATTTTTATGTTTGATTGTATCTTTCCTCCCGCGGTAGTATTCATCATCATCATCATCAGCCCTTTTTATCAGCCCACTGTTGCGCATAGGCCTCCCTTTATTAACGTAGCGGTGGTATTGACGTAGTAAAATTAAGGATCTCATGAAAATCTTTGGAGTTATGAACTGAAATCTATCTCGAGAGTGCAGAAAAGCTTTCTTTTCTTACAAAATTGAAGTCGGTGATTATTTTTTAATTTTGCCACTTGTCGGCTACGGTATGGTTACTTTGGAATCTATTTTGTGATTTGAAAAACATTTTCAAAAACCTCAGATGCTGAGTCATAATATACAATAGGTATTATAAGTATACACTAGGATTAGATGGTCTAAAGATGAAGTCACGTCCATCTAGACGTGTGCTACGTGGCTTCTTTGAACTACACTCTGAAATAAGACATGTTATTTCAGTCAGCTCTCACACAAAAGCTCCAATCTCGTAATTAATGTGCAGAGGTTAAAGTGTAGTAGGTAGTACTGATCAATTTAAAAAAAATATCCTTGAAAATTTTACATAGCGTCCTCTAGGTCCAAGCCAAGCAATTTCTTGTGTTTGGGTAACCAGATGACTGAGTGTTTTTAAATATTTTTTTGTTAATACATACAAAGAAAAATACCTAGACCCAGAACTAATATCAACAGGACACACAAATCTTTGTCCTGTGCGAGGATCGAACCCGCAACCTCTGCGTCAGGCGGCCTACTACGACTCAGAAGTTTATCGAATATTAGTATAGTATCATAAGACGTATAAAGCCGGGTATCCACTATGTTCGCGAACATCTTGCGCTCCGCGCTCCTGCAACTGCTCCACATAGTGGATACGTCCGCGCTCCCACGCTCGCGCTCCGCGCTCCGCGCTCCGCGCTCCGCGCGCTGTCGGTTTTTGAGCGAACACATGTGGAGATGCGCGTACCGTCTCCATCAGAGCGGTTGCAGGAGCGCGGAGCGCAAGATGTTCGCGAAGATAGTGGATACCCAGCTTTAGACGTGAAGACGTATTAATAGTACATATCGAAATGTAATTTGGTATCTTTAACTGTCTTCCGAGTGATGTATAAAACTATTAATAAATAATAACTGAGTGAGTACTGAGATGACGAGCGATAGAGTAAAATGGAGGTGAGAAACATGCTATGCCGACCCCACTTAGTCGGATAAGGGTAGGGAGATGATGATGATGACATAATGTAGAACTCTAATTATAGTCATCATTTATCGAATCGCTTTTACAAATAATACAACGGGAAATTACTCACGTAAAAATATTGTCGAAATAAAAATATTTTCGCTTTTACAATATTATTACTAGAACATAATAATCACGTCACTAAACCCATTCTTAATGGCAAATTTAATTATAATTATCCGAATGTAAGTACCTGAAACATTTATATTGTGAAATGTGTTAATTGACGTTACCGCGAATTTTGTCTCAATCAAGCCATACTCAATCAAATTCAATTACTAAATTATTCATTGTATCAATTAGCTGATTTAACATGTTACTGTTTTCAGCCTATTCATATCAAGCGATTGATATTTTTCATTGGAAAATGTTACCTAATAACGCAGAAATAGGCAGAAATATAATATATTTTACCTTTATTGTTTCAACAAAGGAATGTTTGAAAAAAGTTCTTTATGTTTGTGATACCTAACATAATATTTTTAAATAGGCCTTGTGTGGGTTAAATTAAAAAAAAAGAAATTAATCGTTTGGTCGTTTGTATGAGCAAGTGGCCAACTCTGGTGACGGAGTTTTTAGACCGCCTAAAGGCTTCCGTCATGGAATAAGAAATAATTAAATTTAATCAATGTCTAAATAATTAATTAGCTATTTATGTATCGTGTGGGCCGGAACTATGCTGTAGTTGCCTAAAGCTGAAGGACCTAGCAACAACTTTTGAGCTAGGTCATCTGCCTTCAGAGCCTAAAGGTAAGTTCTAAACTGAAACTCGAAGTAATTAGCTTTTCATCAGGTAACTTAATTAAAACAATCTCGTCTACTTCGTATAATAAAGTGGAGTTATCAAGAACGGAAAGTTATTTTCGGTTTACATCTGTTTCACCTTCATAGGCGTACACTGGGACATAGTTAGGGGTCGCAACGGCAAAGTAAAACAAAAGGCTGAAACTTAGAATGGACTTTGTTTAAAATAGATTTTATAAATGTAGATAATTTATGACCTGGAATAATACAGATAAAATTAGCTATTTTTGTCTGGGAGTGGCTGTTTAAGTGACTTCTTTTATCTGGGTAACTATACCTAGTTACTCAAATAAAAGTAGCCCATGTACCTATTATTCCAGGCACGCGAGCGAAAATAAATTAGAAAAATTGAAAAATCTTTACATACCTAACTTACGGCTCTGAAAGGTTTCGAACCTGTACATACATACATATCTATTACATATTGTTCCGATGATAAATAATATATTTACGGGTATTTATAGTATAATTTTATTTTCTATTGCTCGCGACCACGGCCAATGCAATCCAGTTGAAACTTCGGGATAAAACTAAATGAAGGTAATTTCTATAAATGCTCGTAATTATTATGTTTTATCATGATGTGTTCTAATCGCGAAGGTTAAAAAAGACACATTGTTCCGATACGAAAAATCTATAACTATCAAATTGAGACGAAAAAAGCTGGCTGTTTAATTTCACTTTGCTCATGCTAGGCCAACTGGTTGGGTCGACCTATAGCAATGAATCTTGAATCATAATGAACCACAATGAATCTCAGAAACTTAGCGGCTCTTTCAATTGCAAAGTCTAAAAGAGATGCATTAAACTTTCATTCCAGAAACGGCAGTTTGTAAAGTTCAAAGTTGGAATTACTCTGCAAAGTTCGTGATCTCTAATCTTTGAAGTAGATCGATTGGAATGGGTACTCAATCCATTGCACTTGACATTTTTACCATTAAAATGTAGATGAAGTACTCGTAGTAAGTATTTGTATTCGGTAGTACTTAATTAGATTGTAGTCA
Organism: Xanthorhoe spadicearia; assembly: GCA_947086425.1. Classification (NCBI taxonomy): domain Eukaryota; kingdom Metazoa; phylum Arthropoda; class Insecta; order Lepidoptera; family Geometridae; genus Xanthorhoe; species Xanthorhoe spadicearia. The sequence goes on along the minus strand of OX352202.1, from coordinate 8,610,561 downwards.
TTGTTATCAAAGAAAAAGGAGTCAGTGAATTAGTACCTCGACTTTCGATCCGAAGGTCATGGGATCGTATCCGGCCGTGCATCAAAGAAACTATTTTTATTTTAATATTTACTGAAAACTTTTAAGGAATAAATTATTTGGGTCACTTACGAGTATGAGCATGTACCTATTTGAAATGCATTTTTTTATTATTTCCTTATATTGTGAACTAGTAGAAGAAGTCTACTAGTAGAAAGGCGTTAATTCATTAATTTCCTAAAGTACTAAAAACGAAACAAGAAACGCTTAAAATTGGGTTAATGAATACTTAAAAGTTTCCTTCAAAGTGAGGTACATATTGTTGATGTTGTGAAAGTTGATGAAAATCACACTAAGAAAGTTTGACCTTTGACTGATCTCGATCATATAAAAATGGATAAACAAAACACTGTAATAAAACCAATATTTATGAAACAATTAGAAATTTTATAAAACAACGATGTGTTGTGCTGACAAGGTGATGGATAATAATTTAATCTGATCACAAAGGGAGCATCAAAATTATAAGTTAATGTTACGAGTAGCTCGTAACTCTGAAAATTCTTGCAAATGCTTCCACAGAAGCTTCAACAGGCAATAGAGTCACCTAGCTTAAAGACTGTACAAGTAAGTGATCCTTAAGGTCCTACAGAAATAAACACATTTTTCTTTCTTTCTTTCTTTCTTGATGTGTACGATACTGTCTTCCTATCACACACAGAAATAGCTAATTAAAAAAATTGGTTTTGCTAATTCTATTGTAACAGTTAAAAGTATTTTGTCTTATACATAAAATAAATTGTGAAAGAGTTTAAAAATTTAGAAGTTTTAACCCTGGAATGGCTAAAAGAGATTCTAGAATTTTAAACGAAATAATAGCTAGTTTTCAAATTCACCTTTCCCTGAGACCAATTTATTAGCCTTATCTTTGATAGATTTTTGCTTGCAATTGATAAATGTGAGCATAACTCTTGCGTATTTCAATTCAGATCGGAAAGTAAATTCTTTTCTTTGTTCATCCACGTTTTCAATGTGAAACATTTTCATTGAACGTGCGAAAAGATAGGGCGGTAAATCAATTTTGTATTTTCCGGTCATTTTATTCTTAGAAATTGTGCAATATATACCTTTCCTAGCTTAAAATCTACCGTAAAAATTGGCAAGTATTTTTCACTATCTTTTAATCAGATCTTCTTTACAAAATACTATTAATCCCTAGAGTTAACTAGCTTATTTACTGTCTTCTACATTATCGCAAATGAAAAATGCCGTGAAAAATGCAAGACACACCAGATACACAGTTATATTTAAAGTTTAACCAGTACCAGTAGCGATATTTTGCCCAAACAGCTCAACGCTACATTTTTTAATATCGCACGTCATGATTTATCATTATACCTATGGAATAGTGAAATAAAAAAATATCCGTCTATTTACACCATTTTTCGAAAGCCCTATTCCAGTAATGTTGTTTGCATAGGCTTGTAATACATCAAGTTGAAATGAAACGTTTTGAGCGCGTATGTATTAATTTGTTTGATCGGGTAATGGAAAAGGCATTATTTCGCTTTGTCCAAAACGCCTGCGTGTTTGAAATGGATTATGTTTTTGTATGAGTGTGTATTGAATGTATACTATAATACTCGTATCTTGTGAAGTTCTGTAGTTATCAACTTCTCTTGTAACTTTGCCAACTTATCACAATCACTTCTAGCATGTACCGTTTTGTAATAGATTTATAAGGAAAATTAATTAATCTAGCGTAGTGATTATATTATTCTCTTTGAATTTCTAATCAAAAAGTAATCTAACCAAAATTAAAAGAAATTTAAGCCGAAAAAGGTTTTATTAGGAAAGTTGAAGTTCTATAACCACTGATAGCTTGTCAATTTGAAAGTTTTCATTACAAAATCTTTCTAAACAGATCCAAAAAATATACAATTATGGCGGCGGCTGGGCTGATGCAAAGTTATTATTTCTACTCAGCTATTCTAGCGCTGAAACTTCTTGCCTTAGCACCACTAGCGTCTATCGTTTGCAATCCGGAGAAAGTACAGCGAGCGAACTTAAGTGACCTTAAGAACCTCACTCCATTCTGGCTGGTAGCTGCTCTTTATATGACCACGGCGCCGGATCAAGCAACAGCAATAGCGCTGCTTCGTGCTTTCGTCGCAGCCCGATTCGTCGCTGCCTATGGATATGTGCACAGACTACCGAGAATGGCTGTGGAACTGGCTTTCTTCGTCTCTTTTGCGATAACCAGCTATATGGGTGCATGCGTCGTGTATACCTACCGATCGGCACTGTAAGCGTTAGTACCGAGTACCGAGTAGTTACCGAGGATATGTAAAAGAAATTCAGAATAATTACGCCTACTTTTATTCGTGACACATAATGCCGAAATCACGTAGTGTTAGAGCGAGGCCCCATTAGTGCGTTGCGCTGCGTTGCGTCGTAAAAAATATATGAAAACCGTCGCAGCGACGACGGACGCTGCGACGGTTTCCATATATTTTTTACGACGCAACGCAGCGCAACGCACTAATGGGGCCTCGCTCTTATGGAGTATAGCTGAACATCGGCAGGGTGTAAGTTTTGTGGCAATTGGCAGCCGAATATGAGCGAGGCCCTATTAGTGCGTTGCGCTGCGTTGCGTCGTAAAAAATATATGAAAACGCTGCGACGGTTTCCATATATTTTTTACGACGCAACGCAGCGCAACGCACTAATGGGGCCTCGCTCTAAGTCGGAATGTAAAATCAGCTGACGAACTGCGGTCGCGTACTTTCGGCAAATGTGTTGAGACATTTCAGCTGGGTGTTGAAACTGCTTACTCGCTAACCAACCTTGCAGTGTGAAGATGCGATTGAATCTTGAGTCTTGCCCTACTGCTCAAGCAAACAAATCCGTAAGCAGCCTCGCAAGCAGCAATCAATACTCAGCTTTATAAACTGTGATTTATGTTACTGTTGGGAAATTATGTGATATTGCAGATTGGAAACGTTGTATCATTCGGCAATTGGTAAATTGATTTGTGTTTTGTGGCCGTTTTTATTGGATGGGTCTTATTTTATTGCGGTTTCATTTTTATTGCCATGGGTGAAGGTTGCATAGGATTGAAATTGTCTCGTTTTAATGGATTGAATAAAAAATGTAATACTGGTAATGTTTTTCAATCTTACTTGCATTGGGCTGGGTCTAAGGTTACTCTTGAGTTCAATACTTAAGTCTTAAAAAACTTTGTGGAATAGAATTTGAAACACGGTAACTTAGGATAAGAGAATGTATTATTAATTTTTTAAGTATTATTTCTTAACTTTTTCACAAGTGTAGGTATAATTTTTTTTCTTGTGTTGGTTTTTCTTGCCTAACCTAAAGCCCTTTTAATTTAAATAAAGGAAAGACTAACTGTCATAGACAAATGGTAACCGGACCATAAACAACATAGAGACTGTCACTTATCTTCATCAACGCGACAACTGACAGCTGACACCGGACATCACTCGCGGTTTTTCCGAAATACCTCACCAAAACAATGTATATCAAATGACTGTTATTATAAAACTCGACAGTCCACTTACGCAGACCTATATGGCCCACGCAGCTTTACTAGTCGTCAAAATGCTTGCACTAAGTCCTATTGCCGCAATGACCTGGGTTAGAAAAGGTCTGTTTTCAAATCCAGACGTGGTGCGCCGGGTTTATCTATCAGAGTTGAAGATTCTGTCTCCGTTTTGGATAGTTTCAGCTTTGTACGTGACAACAGATCCACCGAATGACGTTGGTGTAACTTTATTCAGATTGTATACTGTAGCCAGATTTCTAGTGATATTTGGATATGCAACAAGACCCTTACCAGCCGTGATAACGGACCTTGCTCTTATTGTTTCGTATATGATTACTTGCTTTATGTCGTGCTGGGTGGTATATGTATATAGGAGAGCTCTGTGATTAAAACGAATTTATTAAATATTTTTTTTAGTAATATGAAAGAAGCACCTTAATGGAATATGAATACGTAACAAATAAGTAGAGGCTGGATTTATAGAAGAATAGCTCCGACATAATTTTAATCTTGCAATATACCATACCACCTTAAAACTCTGCAGAAATATATTAAAAAAACATATCAAAGTAGTTTATCAGTTGCCATAACTAACCGCGTGCAAAATTTAGAAGAAAATTTATGTATTAATGTATTTGTTCCTATTACAGTAAGCCCCGCAGCACACCAGGCATACATCTGTGACGCCACAATTGTGGCGCCACATTTGAAACGCGACACATTTAACGCCCCCATACATTTGTACGTGAGCACGCACACCGAGGAAACATTTGTGGCGGGTGCATTTTGTGGCTAGGCGTTGTTCGCGCTACAAAAATTCAAGATGTCGCGTTTCAAATGTGGCGCCACAATTATCGAGTCACAAAATGTAATGACTGATGTGCGGCGGGGCTTACTATCACGAAAAGATCACTAATCACAAATGGGCCAATTTACCCAAAGATCTTACAACATCATTGGGCAGCTTTGGCTTCAAAAGCTGTCATTTAAATGTGTAAGCACGTACAGCTCCAGACGTTTATTACGGTTAAATTGTTGTAAATTACTTGTTTCATCTCGGAAATTGAGAGCGAGCTTCGATCCCGCTGGGACGCTAATAGTTTGCTGATGAACACTGCGGATAGGCACATTTTACACGACTGCGCCAAAGACGAGGGTTATGTTGTATTTGCAATCTTCAGGCGTTTAAGTACCTATATTAGATGATTTTATACAGCGTTAGGAGGCTATCTTCGTGACACTGTAGTGTCTGGGATATGAGGCTGTTGTATAGCTTCTATCGCGGGCCTTGAGCGTGGAGATCGAATCCAGAAATTCCGTAACGAAAAAACTTAACGCTGTCACTTTAGTTCAGCATCTCGCCTCTAGGTGGCATGCAATAGCTTTACTGCGGCAGTCCCCGAGCGACACACGTCTTTTTTTGAGTTAGTTTGTTGGCGTTTCGTTTTGTTCATCGTTACTCATAGTATAGAAGAGGAGGAGAAAAAAGCATTTTTCAATCATTGCTTAATTGACAAATTATTATGACAAAATGTAGATACTAAGAGGTTCTTAGGGCTCATTACATACCTCGGATGAATTTTTTAACTTTCTCGATAAAAGTTACTTATTAGCCGTATTGCATTAGTTATTGTAAGACGTAGATAATAATACAAACACATTGTTGGATTTAATTAAAGCCGTTGATATTGCCTTTGCCTATTCAATTGATAGAATTAACTTTATAATGTTAATTATCTGGAATACCTAATAAACCAAGGTACTTTGGCTTAGTCTATTTCTAAGTAATTCCTACAGTAGTAATTATAGACTGGTGCTTCTTGGAAATTGAAGGTTTCCTTCGTTCGTTCGTATCAGCAAGAGCCCATCTCTGGTGACGGAGTTTTTAGGCCGTCTAAATGCCTCCGTCATGGTTTTACAACTTTAAAAGCCGGGACCGACAATTTGACGTGTCCTCCAAAGCCCGGAAGCGCTCAGTTGTTAATGCCACTTGCGGTTACCCATTCAAGTAGGGCCGCTCAGAACGTTGCATAATTTCGACGATCGATCAAGAACGTGTTGGCAAGCTTCACCACGAGTGCTTCAAGGTTTCCTTCAAGACTAACGTATCGATGTTCGGGTAAACGATGGAACATTGATTTAATGGCTCACAGTTTACTGACCAAACATTGACTGCAATTTCGGAACGGCAACATAGGTCCAGAAATAAACTGCAAAATATACACAGCGGCACAATTAACCGCCTATTATTAATAACCTTATCATTAATAACAGTAGCCCGTGACGTCTGTTGAATATAATTGCCGCTCCACCTTTGTGCCATGTACAGTATCTACTTAACTTGCTTTAAAAAAGTAATCATTTTTTTTTGTTTAAACAATGTTGAGAACCGCTAACAGAAAATATTTATCTCATACTTTGTAGCTGTAATACGTTCACTCGAGTGTTTCAAAAATGTATTATTAGAGCATTAAAGTTGAGCCAGTGCCATTTCAGTTGGTTCTGTGAACCGACAAACGGCAAAGCCGACATGATGTCAGTTGGAAGACGTGCGACACAAGTGGACCTGAATGAAGCTGTGGAATTGGCTGGCGTGACCTGAATGTACACTACAATAGAGAATACCTATTTGTATGTTTGTGTAAGTCGAGAGACATTTACAAGCAAATTTAATTGTTATGCCAATCTATTAACAGTGTTAATTATCCTATAATAGGAGGACGAACTCATTGCGATACATATGTACATACAGACAGGTACAGATAAAAAAACAATAAAATATGTCGATAATGTGAATCTGCTCTAACGTACTATGCTAGAGTAGTAGTATGTCGACGACGAGAAAGTTTCTCGTATTGCACAATACTCGTAATAGGCCCGTTGAGCACGTATTGCTTTTGTATAAGAGGTGCAATATTGCTTAGCAGTTCTTCACAAGCTCTGTACGTGCTTAGGCCTTTGCATCTGTACTTGATGATTTATACAGCGTCAGGAGGCAATCTTTGCCTACACTTAACGGGACACTGTAGTGCCTAGGACATTGTTGAGATAGAATAGGCTTGCCCAGCACCTTTGCAAACCATCCTCTCAGCTTAGTCGGCCATATCCACAGGAAAGACATTGGTCAATATTTGTGTGGGGCTAACTATCCGCGGGTTTCCTCACGATGTTTTCCTTCACCGTTTATAGCTCGTGTTAGCGCACTTAAACTTTTCGATACGAAAAGTTCATTGATGCACGGCCAGATTCGAACCCACGAGCAGAACGAAAGTCGAAGTACCGATCCACTTAGCCAACACGGCTATTGTATGTACACATCAATTCTGAGATTCAATATAGAAAACACAAACACGATTTATCTATAAATACCTCGTTTGTATCGCGAAATGGCAAATACAGACGTTTGTTTGAAGGGAAAGTCGCTTTGATGACCATTTTCAAAGTGATAAGATGGAATGGGATTTGAGCAAAAATGTTGTTGAAGCCTACGACCAAAATAATAAGTTGAAGCAATAAAAATATTTGAAAAAATATTTTTGCATGAAAGATGAAGAACGAAATTTTGAGCCGTGACCTGTCTTTTGATCCAAATCCCATCCCTTACTCCTTCATACATCCTATCTTACATCCTAGTCCTTACTATTTTAGTTACTTCAACAACAAAAGAAAGAAAGAAAAATGTTTTTATTTCTGTAGGACCTCAAGGATTACTTAAAAAATGTACAGGCTTATAAGCTAAGTAACTCTTTTGCCTGTTCCAAAACAAATCCATCGCCATTTCACTTAATGAGTCTATATTTTTAAAACGTAGCAACAGAAGCGTCAATTACTTAGATCTAGTTATAGGTACTTCCATAAATTCAAAGGCTTAATTTATCAAAGATCCTTCGCACAAACTTATCGCCCCAGGCAATCTTTTTCAGACAGTGTTTAGACCAAGATGTATCTGATCTAATTTATTAAGGAAACCTTGGGCTGTAATCTTTGGCTACCATGAAGCTTGGATTGAGTAGTAAATAGAAAAATAAATATGTATAAATGTGGCAGTTATTAGTCGATATATATTTTTTTAACCTCCATATAAAATAGCGTCCATACCACTTTATGCGCAGAGAGGACAATCATACATAAATAAATAAGAGGTCATCCGAAACATCAGTATTTTTATCGATTGCAACTGCAGGAAGTGAAAAATATTTATTTAACTGCCGATCGCACGAAAGTATTTGTAATGCAAATCAAGGGTCCAGCCAATCGTGCCGCTATTTTTGAAATGAAAAATGCTTCGTACTACTCTTCGATAGCAATTAAGCTTTTCACATTTTACTGGTAATTTATTTAAATATCTTATTTAATATAACAATTCGGTTGTAGCAGCTGTTCGTGTTAAATGTAAATGTTTCAATAAATTCTCATAAATTCAAATTAAAATCTTAATTTATTATAATTTTATACAAGTTTGGGAAGATTTAAAAAAATTGATATTTAATAAGTGCTTTTTATTTCATAATAAAGATATCGTTACCCATGTACAGGTACAGTTACCACCAACTAGTTTAATTGGCAGAAAATTGTGCTCACCGACAACGGAAATATTTACCACGATAGCTACATATTAGTTTCGGTTTTGGGACTTGTTCCGTAGTTATTTTAAAGACGTTATGTGTGTTCCGAAGTTGTGAACTGGAGTTTGTGGTGAGAACTTTAGTCGGCTTTGCTCTTGAGGAGAAATACCTTTAGGTGCCACATTGCGATGTTTTCAAAGGAATAGGTGTGCTATAGATAACATGTGGCTTTTCTGTTTGGTGGTTTGTTGTATTTTCAGTATATTCAAAACTTTCTTTGGTTTGGCACTAAACGGATATGATATTTTTTAATAGTTATTTGCTTATCTGCTTTTAAAAACTAGAGAAACTAAACTTTTACATTAACATAACTGATTAAAATACAATAAGAACTAATTGAGCTACCTAAAAATCGTTTCAAACTATGTTAAAAAACCGAGGCACCATCATGTAAGTAAACGTAGGTACCTAGTACCTACATAGAACGGTGTAGAAATTGTTAACATTCAATTTCTACACCGTTCTATGTAGGTACCTACGTTTACTTACATGATGGTGCCTCGGTTTTTTAACATAGTTTGTACCTTTTATGAGAAAAATTTTGCATAGTTATCATACATTACATATCAACATTTGGTCCGCCACAATAACAAAAACTAAATCTTCAAATCAAATCTGTCTGATTTTTCTAACTAAGTTAAATAGTGATAATATCAATTTCACGAAATTGAGAATGTTAGAACAATATACAGTTACGAGCCCAAGTTTTTCCAAGACGTAAAAACCTTATAAATTGTATTTGCTCCTAATCCTGAAAGGACCAACAAATACTGGCTTTATTTTTATTGGCGATTGTACATTCTTGGACGTATTCCAAAGCAAAGCCTTTCTCAAACGAAATAGGATTTTTCGTGAAAGATGGACAATCGAATCAACTGCCTATTCATAATTTGATACTACGAAATGCTACTCTTTTGACCCTTATTTAGATGATCGGGTGAGTAGGCTCTATCTATCCACTCAACTGTTATAAAACATTTTTTTTCTTGAATAAAAATTTTTGAAGTATTTTTGAATAACTTCGGACACGGGCTGCAAAAAGCTAGAAAATTGTAAATCAGCCCCCATAACCACACTTTTATTTACAATTGTTGCTGATATTATACAATTTTATTACCGCAGGCGAGTAAGGATAGACTTTAAAAAGAAACGATTATAATAATTATGTAAACAGAAGTGTCAAAGCAAAGAATTATAGAATTAATTTGCGTGCCTTCCCCACTACGCCGTAGAGGTTGTCAAAGACATTAATACAAAGATGACGAATAGGTAAAAGATTTTAAGATGTATATATTTATTATACAAAAAAATACCTATTTTGTCACTTATTTGTAGCTTCTTAGGCTACCATTAAAATATTTGAGAAAATAACCGTGAATACAAATTTAGTCTCATAAAAAGGTTATTTTTGATAAACTCGTAGCCTACTTGCCTTCTTCGATAATGGCCTGTATTTAGACAAGCATAAACTCATGTCGTCAAAAGATACACGCGTGAAAAAATAGCAAAAATAAATAAGTATTGTGAGATACGAAAAAATATAAAATTCGGCAGCAGTAAGGATTGTCAAGATTTTGGCTCTGTTTCAACAATAAAGTTCTTTGCAAATACTGCATTGCATTTATTTGGATGTTTGATGGAAGCCATAAGTCATTGATAGAAAGAGAAAGAAAATAATCATTTATTTCGGTAGGACATAATAGACTGAGAGCCCAGAAAGATCTGACTAAGAGCGAGGCCCCATTAGTGCGTTGCGCTGCGTTGCGTCGTAAAAAATATATGGAAACCGTCGCAGCGACGACGGACGCTGCGACGGTTTCCATATATTTTTTACGACGCAACGCAGCGCAACGCACTAATGGGGCCTCGCTCTTAACCTATTTTAACATGGATGAAACCTTACATGCTCAGTAGAGTCTCATGTGCTTTGAATAACCTGCGTGTTTAGAAAGCTCCAAGTGTGACCCATGAGCAGGTAGCAGGTCAGAAAGATGACTAAAAATAAGTCTGATTTAACTTAAATTAACATGGCTGATTTTTATGGAACTAATATTAGTATTTCAGTGGAACAATCCCTTCCTTTTCGCGTTTTTAACCGACTTCAATGAAGGAAGGGATGAATGAAGGAAGCAAAGGCTCATGATGATGATCTACAATTGTTTATTTAACAAGGGGCTAAATTTAAATAAATATCTTAAATGATATAAATTGCGTGAAAATAGAGCAATTGCATTTGATTATATAGATCCGCAATTTTTTGAACACCCTTGGAGTATTTCATTTCCGACACAAACAAGAATCATCAAAATCCGTTCATTATGGACGAAGTTATCCGTGAACTGAACACACATAAAAAAATATTAGGTAAGTACGCCGAATTGAAAAACTCCTTCATTGAATTTTTTTTAAAACAAAGTAGCTAACAAGAACGAAGCCAGGTTACCAATAGTGTTACATAAAGATGTCATAACATCTGCGGCTGATAGCACCGTAAAATCCACACCCTCCTAAACCCTTGAACGCGATGGAATTTGCATGGAACTCCGTTTTTAAAATGATTTTGGTAAAATATTGTGGAACTTTTTCGGTACGAGGAAATGGTCCATGAAAATTAAACGAAACTTAGGCCTTTACCTCTTTTCTATTTATATCTTGCCTTTTGAGGATGACAACATTTTTTAAGGAAAGGTTAAGAATACATTGTTTTTAAAATAGGTTGGAAAAATTGTAGAAACTTTGAGATAGTATATAGTTTATAGATATATATATATACATCTCAGGCTTTTGCATCTTTACTAGATGATTTATATAGCGGCAGGAGGCAATCTATGCCTACACATACATAATAATAAATCAGTAGAAAGTTCTGCGTCTGTACATTGAATCAAATTTAAGTGATAAAATATTGTAATAATTTAATTTTATCATCATTACGACGACTCAAAAATATCGTTTAATATACAAAAAATAGGTACATAACTTATTTTGTCTTTACACACTGTAACTGGTTAGGTATGGTAATGAAATGATGTCAAAAACGCTCGTAGGGATAAAATAAAATGTTCTCTAAAGCGTTCAAACATTTCATCCGAATCCGTTTAGTTTGAAAGTTGGAATTTCCAACATTTTGCCAAAAAAGGAAACCTTTTCCGCTTTAACATGTCATGGAGCGACTGAATAATTGGAGCTCCAAACGGTAGGCTTGTGGATATGTTATATGGATGTAATGTGGATATAATGATTACAATTCAGTTTACCTATCTACCAGTCAATCTTACAGTTTCATCAAATTCTAGAAACTGTGAAAATACTTTTCATAATACTTTCGTTACGTTTCTAGTTTTCAAAGAATAAATACAGATGCTAAAACAACTCTGCTAAATTTCATTCATCCAATATTAACAAAGAACCAATAAGCTATCGCTAAGAGACCAACAACTTCCAACTCGTAGTAAATAGTTAACTGGCATTGGGAGTCAGGTAGGTACTAACTTTGTTTGAACTGTTAGGTTTCTTTAAACTTGGTACAGCCATGTTTTCCTACTGGAATCGTGCCTTTCGCTTTGCGCGCCTTAGACGCAGAGGTCACAGGTTCCCAATCCCAATCCCACGGGATAAATATTTGGATGTTCTAAAGATATTTTTTTCGACTGGGCGCTCTGAAACAGCATGGTAACTATTTTTCCTTAAAAATAAATAATTTTCTGTCATACCCATTACCCAGTCTAAAACGAATGTAAATTCAACAAACAGAGCTCAGCCTACATCGTTATTCATTGTGAGTCGATAAACATCAGCTGTCAGCGCAGGTGTGACAAAATGACCAGGATAGCGTCACGTACGCCCTAATAGTGAACTGAAATTTATAGTAGTAATACTTCTTCGGGGCACAGTGTGGGGAGTTAAGTAGGGATAGTTCTATATCTCAAGGTTTTAAAGGGTAACAGGTTATGCCACACTTGAAGCCTACTATCAAATCATCCGTCCATCTCGTTGGTCTTACGTCGCTGTAAATAATATAATAAAAATAAATTAATGTACCTAATAGAGTTGTATGCTTTTGTAATTAACTAGCAATACGTCCCGGCTTTGCACGAGTGTACTAATGAAACTACCGAGATAAAATATAGCCTATACATACCGACAGTTCATTCTACACATCGGTGCAAGAACTGTTGAAATCAGCTGAGTAGTTTTGGCGACTACCTACGTCAAACAAACAAACAAACAAAAGCGTAAAGAAAAGCGAAATACTACATCTGATAATTAAGCAGTGTAATTTATTTATTGTTTATTTAGACTACTATTTTCATTCGTTCAATTTAATTAATGGATCAAGTAACGATTTTCCTTGATCATCAAATAGATTAGACATGGTACATCCGCTGTTCAAATACTCATTAAGGTGCCAATACCAGCTCTATAATCGTTTATCTTTGAATATACTACGAGTACATGAATAAACGTTTGTATATTACGTACGGTACAGATATAAATAGATGGATAAAATCTTTATTGACATTATTAGCACAAATACACAAAGCAGACGGCAGAAATACTTGTAAAACAAACAAATACTTATCTACAAAAAATAAAAATAAAATAGTACTAAATAGACTTAACACGTCATGAGGTAAATAATATTACAGTTAGTAGGCACCTATATAGGCTTCAACAAAAAAAACAAAAGAGCAAAAGGGACAATGAATAATGAAAAAAAGTACCTTACCGAAAAAACTAAACAAAAACAAGATTAACTTATCATTTTAACGGCAACGGCCACACTGTGTGCAGATTATAAAAAAGGGGATAAAGGTTTCAGAAAAAGGGTAAACTATGAACGGGCAACACAAACTTATTTTATCGCCGATACCCAAATGGATGTTTGTACATGGAATGGAAGGCGCGACTTTTCCTCATACCCTTGTTTTTTTACGATGGCAAACATAACTTTGTATCAGCGTACGCTGAATAACGCAAGTCGTTCGGTCAATGTCGTGCCGATCCGAAAATTTCCACTTCATTTTGTGGTAGTAGAATCCCACATAACATCGATCTTCACCGATTTTTTATTTTATTCAGTACTTTCATTATTTTAAACTTTCGCGATCAGTATACATAATTAAAAGATCAAACATGACTTTATCGCGTAATTACCTTATTTTATTTATTTCCCGCCCCGAGCGCTACTCAGCTGATAAAATATAATTATCTCTAGTTATCAAATCGACGAAAGTTATGTATAATTATGGGATCTTAGAATATGGGTTTAAAATATTAAGGTAAGCGCCCATCAAAGTCGCAAAGCTGGAAATCCGTTGGAGTAATTTGAATGAGTCCTAAAGAGTTGAAGCGTGGTATATTTGCAGTCCTCACAAGGTTCTCATATTTGGCTCAGTACCCGTTTGGAAAGCTTAGCTCTAAACTAAACTAATCCTAAACTAAACTAGTTACAAGGTGTTCAACATATTTTGTCAGTTGGCTATTTATCTTGTACATATCACTAATAGTAAGTATTCATAAATGCATTTAATATTTAAAATGGTTAATACTTACCTACGTATAAAACACAAGCTTTCATAATATCTTGAAGGGGTAAATATCGACTGTACAAGTAAACAAAATGAAATCGGGTGGTTTACCTATACTTATGGTGAAAAATTTGCACATAGGTAGGTACATTTATAAGCATGTGACGGATTTACTTTCAATGCACAGAATATACAAAAAAGAGAAATGAATGAATGATAATAGAATTAATTTACTTTGTGACGAATGCACAGCAATTATTATCAAAGTAGAAATAACCTTTGCCTTGAACGTGAAGTGTTCCCGCTGGATGTAGCCTCCAGCTAACAGGAATAGGATATTTAAAGAGAAAGATTGAAACTCAAGGATTGCTCATTACTTCAGAATAATATATTCGTTGCTAGGTAACCAAAAACATCTGTCAAACTCGAACGTTCGAATACTACAATTCTCCACCCTTAATTAATAAGGACAGACTTAAAATAATAACAAGAACAGTTAGTATAAGTTAGTATAAAACAAATATAACATAAAATAATTTCTAACTCATAAACTTAAAACTCAACACAAACCCTCTCCCTCATTATTTACAAACCTAACCTAATCTACTTCACAACCGTATCTACTGACCGGAAATCGGATTCTTTGCGACCTACGCGGTGCATCTGAGTCTGTAGCGGAAGGTGCGACTAACTCCGCTGTCTGTCTTGGCTCAACCGTCACAGCCGATACATCCCCAACCCGTGCTTGAGGCTCACCTGCCACGCACTCAGCAACACCACTCGTATTGGTAACCGCTTCGCTTGGAAATACGCATGAACTCTTCAGCTTTAATTGGTCGATATGCCTATGCTGCCTATGCGCTGCCGCAGAACCGCCTGACGACTGAACAGAATAATTATTAGTACCTAACCTTTCTACAACCTGTCCAGCCGACCATTTATTGTTGTCGCCGTAATTCCTGTACCACACGGAATCGCCTGGACTTAACTGGCGAATATCTTTTGACTTTCCTACCTCCTCAAGTTCTTTGTTACGTAACTTACGTCCATGTTCCGGTTTAATGATATCTAGTCTTGTTCTCAAATGTCGACCTTGTAATAGTCTGGCAGGACTTTCGCCTGTGGCACAATGCGGTGTGTTGTGGTAAACTAGTAAATACCTCTGAATCGCTAGTTCCGGATCGATTCCGTCGCGCTTGGCTTTCTTTAAAACATTTTTTATTGTTTTCACTGCATTTTCTGCAGCCCCGTTTGAAGCGGGATGATAAGGAGCAGAAAACATTTGATGTATTCTATTACGCCGTAAAAACGTTCTAAACTGATCACTTGTGAACGGCGGTCCATTGTCGGAAACCACTTGCTTTGGAATTCCCCAGCGTGACCAGGACTCCCGTAATTTGCCTATCGTCGCCTCGGCAGTTGTTCGCGACATTTTAAAAGTCTCTATCCACTTAGACCTCGCATCGATCGTCACTAAATAAGTTGACCCATCGATTGGACCCAGAAAGTCAATGTGAATCCTTTCATAGGGTGAATTTGGCCATCGCCACGGCGCAGGAGGTGCTCCCGGCGGCGCTTGTGCTACTGCAGCACACGTCTCACACGCACGACATACCGCCTCCACCGCCTCATCCATGCCGGGCCACCACACATAACTACGTGCATAAGCCTTTGTTTTCACTATACCCATATGAGGTTCATGTAGTTCCCGAAGTATGATTTGCCTACACGACTCCGGGACCACCAACCTATGCCCCCACATCACACATCCTAACTCAGTGTATAACTCATTCCGCCTACGTAAGTACGGATCCAGTTGTTTAATTTCAACAGCTTCAGGCCACCCGTTTTCAACGTATCCGTGAACACGGCTTAAAATAGGATCTCTAACAGTCTCACGTCTTATTTCCTCATTATCGAGTAACATGGCACCGGTTGCAAAATGCAAATACGTTTGCTCTGGTGGTTCCTCCGTACACTTCTCACTAACCGGCAAACGTGACAAAATATCCGCCCCATTGCTATACGTCCCCACGTATTCAATTTTGAAGTTGTACGCAGACAGAATCAGTGCCCACCGCTGCATGCGGCTTGCCGCCATAGTCGGTATGCCCTTATTAGGTCCGAAAATACTAACTAAGGGCTTATGATCAGTTTTTAGAGTAAACAACCTACCAACCAAATACTGGTGAAACTTTTTAACGCAATATACAATCGCGAGAGCCTCGCGATGTATCTGTGCGTACCCTTGCTCCGCCTTAGTAAGCTTCCTCGAGACGTACGCGACCGCGCGCTCATCTGCATCCTTACCCCGCTGCGACAACACACCGCCTATTCCAACAGCGCTTGCGTCACATGTGAGTATCAACTCACACCCCGGGTCATAATGTGCTAGCACGCGTTTACTCATTAATAATAGCTTTACGCGCTCAAATACTTGCTGATGCCTATCCTCCCATTGCCACCTCGAACCTTTGCACAATAACTCGTGCAATGGATGGAGTATGCCACTGAGGTTTGGAACGAACCTCGCATAAAAGTTCACCGTACCCAAGAACGATCTAAGTTCGAATACATCCGTCGGTGTAGGCATGTCTTTGATTGCTCGCAATTTCTCTGGATCAGGCCTAATACCATTTTTATCAACTATGAAACCTAAGTATTTCACCTCTTTGGACAAAAATGAACATTTCTGCATCTTAATTTTCATGCCTACTGACTCCAATTTACTCAAAAGAGCTTCTAATGATTTAAGATGAGAGGCTCTATCTTTGTGGGTTAAGATTATGTCATCAGCAAAACATTGAACGTTGGGAATATCCTGCACCAAATTACTTATAATCCGTTGGAATATTCCCGCACTTGACGACAAACCAAATACCAAGCGATTATACTTAAACAACCCTCTATGAGTGTTAATAACGCAATACTTTTTGGAATCTTCCGATAAGCAAATCTGATTATACGCTTGCGACAAGTCTATTTTAGTGAACTCCTCCCCGCCAGCTAAATTTGCAAGCATATCGTCTACTCTCGGCAGCGGATATCTATCGACCGACAGAACAGGATTCAGAGTTACCTTAAAATCTGCGCATAAACGAAGGCCACCATCACTTTTGTTTACCAAGACGAGCGGTGTCGCCCAGTCCGAACAGTCGACCGGCTCAATAATACCGTCGCGCAGCATCGCATCCAACTCAGCGTCGACGCGCTCACGTAGCGCGTACGGCACAGGCCTCGCGCGGTGGAACACCGGCACCGCACCCTCGCGCACCCTCAGCGTCGCACATCCTCCCGTGTACCGACCCAGACCACCGCTCCATACTCCTTTAAATCTGTCGAGCATTCCACGAAGTACATCATCAACGGGTTCTATTTTAAAATTACTACTAACATTACCAGCCCTTAATATTGGTATCTGTATGCCTAGTTCTGCAAGCCACTGTCTACCTATCAGGGTCGTTACTGCTGTGTCTACAACAAATAATTCTAATGTTTTCTCACATCCTTTGTACATCACTTTTGCTTTCATAACGCCTAACGGTTTAACCTTAGACTTCCCGTCATAGAAAAGGAAAACGTACCGTGAATTTTCTAATTTTGTACCAGGAAATAAATCATCATATGTTTTCTTGCTTATACATGACCCTGGCGAACCCGTGTCCACCTCCATTTTAAGGTGACACCCATTCACAGTCAAATCCAGACTCACCGGCTTGTAATTGCCGAGTACCATCTTGAACAAGGGCTCCTCCAAGTCCTCTTCCGATGATGATCCTTCGCCGACATCCCCGGGCTCCACGTAATGCGCTCCTGTTTGGTATTGTCCTCCACGATATCCACTGGGTTTGTGCGACTCCGCACCACCACCCCCGCTGTTCATAACTTTATTCGGACAAACTCTTCTCAAATGACCTTTATTCCGGCAACTGCTACAAATAAAACTCTTATAACGACAATTATCTGTGTCGTGCTGTCCTCCACACGCCTTGCATCCGCGCCCCGCTGACGAATAGGTCGCCGCCGCGCTACGTGCTGAGTATTGAAGCCTTCCGCCACGTGCTGTTGTCACCCTGAGTGCGTGCACCGCACCCGTATGAACTGCCGTCACCGCCCCGCTGCCCGATGCTGCCGTAGAATCTACCGCCGCCGCATCTCTCTCTGCAGCCTCCAGGGCCGTAGCTAAAGTCAATGCTTTTGAATAAGAAAGCTCTGATTCTGAGAACAATCTTTGTCTTATTAGCTCACTGCTGACTCCACATACAAACTGATCGCGCAAATTGTCAGTCAATGTGTCTTTAAACTCGCAGTCTTTGGTAAGCTTTTTTAATATAGCTACGTACTGCATAATACTCTCGCCAGATTCTTGACGTCTCTGACGGAAACGATACCGTTCTGCCATTATGGACGGTTTTGGCTGGAGATGTTCGCGAACCAACGTTACTATTTCAGTATAGCTGTACTGCGTGGGACTTTTCGGACTGCATAAGTTCACCATCAACTCATACACGGCGTCACCGACGACCGTGATCAATGTAGGTAGCTTCAGCTCCTCCTTTATGCCGTTCGCCTGGAAGTACATCTCCATTCGGCCGCAGTACATAGTCCAATTCCCGGACTCCATGCAAAACTCTTTTATTTTACCGATCGCCATGATTATAGTTTATAGTTTTACCTCGTCGCCATTGAAGTGTTCCCGCTGGATGTAGCCTCCAGCTAACAGGAATAGGATATTTAAAGAGAAAGATTGAAACTCAAGGATTGCTCATTACTTCAGAATAATATATTCGTTGCTAGGTAACCAAAAACATCTGTCAAACTCGAACGTTCGAATACTACAGAACGTTCGAGTGTTTTCGTGCGAGCTCCCTATAAATCACTTCGCTCAATAATGTATGCTTCACTGCCTCGTGTCACGTTTTATCTGGAAAGTCGTTATAAGGTGAGAACATGCCACCATTTTATTTATGGGTTTTGAATGCAAATATTCCAGAAGTTTTTAATTTGTTTGTTTATTTGCAAATATATCGGTAGGTATATTGTTTTAGTATAAAGTTATCTCCAAAACTATTTTTGCATGACAATAATTTTGGTGATTAACTCAGCTCGCACCTCTGTCAGCCTGCGGACCGAAATGTCCCCGAAGAAATTTATTAAATTTTTTATAAAGTGCCATAGAAGCCGCGAGACATCGTATCAGTTGGAAAAACATGATTCGGAACAAGGTGATCCTTGAAAGAGGTCACGAGATCACGACTGAGCACAAAGGACAACGATTCACGGTAGGGGAAAGTCAACTAAGCCCGCAGGTCATAATCAACCTCTTTAAAAATCTTAACTGAAACCCAAACCTATTATAGCCCCCAGGGTCTATTTAGCCCCCAAATCTATGACAAAATCATGGTTTTTAATTTTTTCAATTTATTTTAGGAGCTAGTTAGGCTTTTGCGACCAATGTGTAAATAATAGGGTTAAAAAAACAAAGACTTCTACACACTTATAACCTTTTCGTTCTGCGACTGTACCGACGTACCACACTCCCAATTTGATAATGTTTAAGTATTGGATAAGACCGTATTTTATAGCGGGATCCTGAAAATGTTCTTGGATGAGTTCCAATGAAACAACATGGAATATAAGGGTGATAGCGTGAAGAGATGTTGTCGAGACAAGGCTGCTGGCTTTGCCAAGATTCAGTGATCTTTGTTAAACATGCACCACACTTTAATAAATAAACTAAGCTCTTGTTTCACTAAAGAGACTTCACGTTTTCGAACAGTCATATTTGCAATTTTTTTATAGCTTGTCACCTGCTAGTTCTTAGTGCGTAAAGTCCGTAAGACCAAAACAGGAGACACGACAGGTGCCTCGGTTTCTTCTGCAATGAACCTGTCTCGGTCTCGAACTATACATTGCCTAGATTCAAGTAACTGTCGCTGTCTCTCATCTCGTTCTCTTGTTTCGGTCGCATGTCTCTGTCGCGACACACTGCTTGCTGACTGTCTTTTGTTCGTTAGTTAGTTGGTTCCGCTACGAATGCGATTAGCAAAATATTTATTTAATGGTGGGCATCCACGCTACGATCAATCGTTACGATCAGACGGTACAGTTCGAACGGTACAGTTTATCGTACACGGCATACAAGCCATCCACGCTACGAGAAATCGTTACGATCAGACGGTACAATAAACGGTGCCGACGCACACGTGTCAGCGATGGCTTCGACGGACGACGTTTTAGCAGTTGTTGGATTAATATTCGCCCTGAAAGTGACAAAAAAACTGAACATAAAAACTGACGAGCGCATACACGTTACGATCAGACGGTACAGTTCGTCCGATTCCGATTAATCAATTGAAATTTTCATACTGTTCCGTTCGACTGCACCGTCTTAAAAAATCGGACGAAACTGTACAGTTTTACAACATCCACGTAACGATTTATCGGTACCGTTCGAACTGTACCGTCTGATCGTAACGATTGATCGTAGCGTGGATGCCCACCATAAGATTTTAAAAATGGTTTTATTATAGAATGCAAGTTTTTTTTTATATAGGTACCTAATGTAAATTACTATCGGCTAAAAGAATTCTAAACACAAAACGATAAGGAAGCAATCAGTTAGCGAGGCTAACTTGGATCCATTGATTTGCATCGTTTCTACAGAAACCGCTTTGATTGGAACCGCCGTTCTTTACAAAAGAGGTAATCAACAAATTTAACGGATTTCCGAATGTTGCTGGCGGTGGGAATCTGTTTGATTTTGAACCGGCATTTACTCGAGGTTAACTGATTTAGATTAAAAGTAATTGAACTGAAAAATGGAATAGGATTAATCAAGATTGTTTTGAATAAGGAAAATACTAATGATGATAAAAAGGTTTGTATTCAAAAAGTGCCGTATATGCAGCAAGAAAGTGTGTTACCTATCTAAAAACTGTATTGCATATGCATTCGTGAGCCTACATTTTCGTCTTATCTGAATCCAACAGAATTAACCTGTTTTGGAATTTCAGATAATTGTAAATAATAATAAAAAAGTGGTGACCAATTTGCGTCACTCAACGTCGATAAAATGTAAAATTACCTACCTTATATTTAAGGCAATGTATGTTTAATGAGTGTAGTAAATAAATATTTTTCTTTCTTTCTTTTCTTTCTAAATAGACTGATTTTTTTAAGATGTATAAATATACAATTTTATTTCAACTTAGATAAGTATTTTAAAAATGGTTGAGTCAGGAACCTAGTTATTCTACTAATATAAATACTCTATTCTCATACAAAAAATAGCATAGTCTGCTGAAAATACGCTTAAATTACAAAATATTTAGGTAATACGATCGTATTTCTACGTCACCGCAACCTTAATTACTAACAACTCATTATGAATTAGTCGCCCTAGCATCCCGGTAAGCATACCATAAATTCATTTTAAAGTAAACAATTTTTCAGAAGCTCATCGTATAATAAGTTATCTTTAGTAAATGGGTATAGTGATCCAATTCGTAGCACAAAGGAATCGATAGGGCACAGTTGGGCGGCGGCATCGCCAATTTGTTTGTCCCCGAGATGCTATTATGAATCCGTATTATGGCAATCGATCTTGTTCGCTTCAAGTACCTATAGCAAAACACGTTAGTGAACGTTCATTTTGCAATGTTATTTATTGATACGTACTAAAATGCTGAAGCTAAGGATCTGCGATAGTTTCTGAATGTCGTGGGTTACGATTGTCCGTAAACAAATTTTCAGTTTATTAATTTAATTTAAACTATGACGCAAGCCTTTAGGCGGCCTAAAAACTTCGTCACCAGAGTTGGCCACTTGTTTATACGAACCAACCTACAACTATTACCACTTAAAAATCACGTCAATTCGTCGCTCCGTTATGCCGTGCTTTCACGTGCTTTTTGTGTGGACGGACAAACAGACAGATACACACACACACTTTCCCATTTATAATATTAAAATGTATAGATGCAGGTTACACGTCGTATCCAAGTCTATATAAGGTATAGATTTTATGTGTTGCTTCTTTACTTACTAGGATAATAACAGTCAACTTTATAAAACAAAAGTTTTAAAACATTGTATGCAATACCCTGCACCAAACAAGTAATGTCCACCAGACTTGCGCAACTAAAACAGAACATTTAATATAAGAAACCATATTTTACAAACTCCCCCTTATTCTAAGCGAAATTATATGAATATTTTAGCGCTAGTTGAATGTAGTTGGATTTGACCTCGTTTCTCCGTGATCTCAGTAATATTCCCGCAATAATATTGTGCAGAAAAGGACGTCCATTCCTTCATTTACAAGTGGCAAAATTAAAAACTTTATTAAACGGACTTAAATTTCGAGAAAAGAGATTTTTCTGTCTCTCTTTCTTTCTTCTATGAATGGATGGATTTGAAATGCAAAATAAACTCCATACTTTTGTATATGAAACTTTGTACGTTGAAAATTAGTTAGATAGGTCAGTCGCGGAATGAAAAGGTTGACCACCATAAGATCTATTATTGCTTGCTAGGTTTGATAATAATTTGACACAACACTCTTATCTTGGAGGCACGCAGTTTAAAAACGTATTATGTGCTTGTAACGCGTCAAACGAATTGATTTAAAAATTGCAACTGTAGTATTCGCTTAAACTAGTGTGAGTTGCATTCTCAAATTCTTTGGACAGAAACGAATTCAAGCCATTTAATTGTTTATTTGAAATGTGTGTTGATGACATAATTGTATAAAATTACGGATAATAAATAGATGAACAATGTTCAAAATACTGAATTGCTTGTGAAACCACAATCAGCTTGTTTTGTGAAATGTACTGTTTCAAAATATTATAATAGTTTCATTGATTGTGTAGCCATATTGTTGGCTACACAATCAATCAATTAATTAGGCCTAATTGCAAACAATTAAATTGAAGTACACTATTTCTGCGTACGCTGAAAGGAAAAGCTGGGCAGTAGGCGATTTTAAGCAATTTTACTACTTAGGTGGGATTGGTGGAGGGGTATCGCGGCACACTTCATACCATTGATTTAGCGCATGCTATTGGTTCGTGTCGTGAGCAAGTGACCCGTGCGCAAACACCCCCTCCCGTTCCCCTCATCGTTCTTGTTACGTTGCGCGACCATGGTTTAAATAATACTTAGACCATGCAAGTCATGATGACGGTACATATTTAATGCAAAAGGCCAAAAAAATGCACCGTGTAAATGAAACTTTACTATCACTCCATTCAGTATTTTCAATTCGAGCGATAGCGGCGATTCCAAAACTATTTTTACTATCCGCTTGTAGTGTATGACTACCGTCTCAGGCGCTTATGTCACGAGGCAGTGTTACCCGAGCCGTCGTACCGGACGGTGGTGTGACAGTGCGTGTGGTAAAGCGTTGGTGAGCCGGGTGGAGAATAAGGCAAAAGGCAATACGTTACATGTGGCGACGAGTAAAAAGTGAATAAATAATTACTAGTTAAACAGCGAAATATTTAAGTGGAAAAAAAAAAAAAAAAAAAAAAGAGGGTAGGTAAGTGAGTGACACAGTTCCTTTCTCTACTAGACCACGGAGTAATTATATTATTATCTTTGTACTGGATAAGATACTAGTAATCGTTGAGAATATGTAGATATAGTTTTAACAACATATTTGTAACTTATCAACTTGAAAAAAAAATCATATAAAAAAGCGTGCTAGGTACATTGTTAATGAAGCACCAAGCCTCCACGGCCGATTAATTTACATAGGTTTAGGTGTACCTACCTACATTGAAAACCTCGAGAAACTACAATCGGACCTACCATTGTTAACTTGATCTAACATTATGAGTTTAGTACCTAAGGAGACAGTTTCATATGTATGGCGCTGAGGTCTTTTAACTACTTAAGTAAGTAGATATTATTCAGTGAATGAGCAGATAACAAGCCGTTAGAGATCGAAGACAAAGCTATCTGTCTGATCAGATAGGTACCCCCAAGAAACTTAAAAAATGGAATGCTAAATACTTATGTAAAACTTTACAACCTCAGTTCTTACTTATCTTTAGACGGCCTAACTAGATGATTAATTCATATTGCCCGAGACTACGGTTGTTGTAACACAATCGAAATGTCGGGAAATAATATAAAAAGGTATTTAACGCGATAAATCCTGTTTTTAGTTTAAATTAGGCCTAATTAGAGTTGGCCACCTGCTCATGCGAGAGAACGAACGAACTGAATAAGTGTTATGCAATTAGTAAAAATATATTACTTCTCAGGCACAATAAGTAGGTACCTACTATACAAAGCAGTACAAGGTAGCAGCGTGAAACCCGACCGCGAGTAGGTAGTGACCGTAGGTACCTACTCATGCCAGATGAAGATTCTCCGGAAGAATCGAAACTTCTCGGTATGTCAATTTACGGTATTTTTACGTGAGTACCTAGTTTCCCGATTGCTAATAGAAGATGCTACCACAAAGGTTATAAACATTGAGTTAGTTTACTTACTGGTTTAGTTTAACGAATCAAACGCTAATAGCTGAAGGTACCTATTTAAGTACTTACCTACTTTCATACCTAGATATAGGTACTTCATAGAATTGCGCTTAATTTGTAGCAGCAGCTAAATATAATTTGTGCTGGCTATTTAATTGGAAGTATTTAACTTGAAAAGAAGTACCTACCTACGTATTAAAAGTAGGTATGCTAGTGTGCTAGCCATTCGATTGAATTATTTAACTTAAAAATTAGTGAGTAGGTATTTACATACCTAATTACTTGTATAATTATGCATTCCATTCTATTGGTATAATTACGCTGGCTATTTATTAGAAATAATGAACAGAAAGAAGCTGGATATATATCCTGACCATTCAATAGGAAATATGTTACTTAATGCTTGTGTAAACGTGTAGCTATAGTAAACTGTGGATAGTGTTAAACATCCAATCCAACCATTCAGTTGGGTGCGGTTTATAATATCTACCTATTAAAACAGCATAAAAATAAAGCGTATAGGACGATCGTTTGCATCAACGCAGGTTCGAATCCTGCCGAAGTCGTAACCTTTATTAAGATTTTAAATAAATTGTTCTGAAAAAATAAAGCAGGCACTGCCTCGTCATTAAGTTGACATGAAGTAGAATAGAATAGAATGGTTTTATTTCAGCAGTACCGTAGAGTACAACAGGCACTGCCTGGTCATTCAGTTGACATACAGTACCGTTGAGTACAACAGGCACGGCCTGGTCATTCAGTTGACATATAGTACCGTTGAGTACAACAGGCACTGCCTGGTCATTCAGTTGACATATAGTACCGTTGAGTACAACAGGCACGGCCTGGTCATTCAGTTGACATAAAGTACCGTTGAGTACAACAGGCACGGCCTGGTCATTCAGTTGACATGAAGTACCGTTGAGTACAACAGGCACGGCCTGGTCATTCAGTTGACATGAAGTACCGTTGAGTACCACAGGCACGGCCTGGTCATTCAGTTGACATGAAGTACCGTTGAGTACCACAGGCACGGCCTGGTCATTCAGTTGACATGAAGTACCGTTGAGTACAGCAGGCACGGCCTGGTCATTAAGTTGACATGAAGTACCGTTGAGTACAGCAGGCACGGCCTGGTCATTCAGTTGACATGAAGTACCGTTGAGTACCACAGGCACGGCCTGGTCATTCAGTTGACATGAAGTACCGTTGAGTACAGCAGGCACGGCCTGGTCATTAAGTTGACATGAAGTACCGTAGAGTACAGCAGGCACGGCCTGGTCATTAAATTGACATGAAGTACCGTAGAGTACAGCAGGCATGGCCTGGTCATTAAGTTGACATGAAGTACCGTAGAGTACAGCAGGCACGGCCTGGTCATTAAGTTGACATGAAGTACCGTAGAGTACAGCAGGCACTGCTTGGTCATTAAGTTGACATGAAGTACCGTAGAAGTACAGCAGGCACTGCCTGGTCATTAAAGAGACATGAGGTACCGCAGAAGTACCGAAGACACTGCCTGGTCATTAAATTGACATGAAGTAGGTATGCAGGCAATGTCTGGTCATTAAATTGACATGAAATAAGCAGCAAATGTCTGGTCATTAAATTGACATAAAGTATGAAGACACTGTCTGATCATTAAATTGAAATTAAAGAAGCAGATGTCTGTTCGTTAAATCGAAATCAAGTTTGCAGACAATGTCTGGTTGTTAAATCGATGTGCGACTAACACCTAGGTACTAAATAATATAGACGAGTTGTCAACATAACAAGTATGAGTTGCAGTCCAAAGCTAAATGCAGGGAATTACCTAGTAACACACTAGTACCTAGTTGGTGTAGTAAATACGCGAGTTCCTTGTCATTTTCATATAGGTACCTAATTACATAGAGGTATTTAACATTTTAGAGTAGTAAGTAGGTACAGCCACGGAGTTATGTAGGTATCTACCTGCTAACAGTATACATAGGTTGTATATAGGATACAACAGTATACATTGATAAAAGTGTTATAGCACTACCTGTTCTTCAAGCATAAAGATAAAAATACCTAAATTTATTGTCACCTCTTTAGCTTGTTACAAAATAATGTTTACACAATAGAAGGTAATGTGTAAGAAGAGTTTAGCGAACTAACTAATATCCAAATTAAGATAACTTAATATCCTGTAATATTATCTAAGCATCACCTGATGTTTTTCATATTACAATCAGCGTAAAAGTAATTTACTTGTTTTAATTCAATCTGGTGTTTTGTAAACCCGCTCCTGTCCAACCTCTCTGAAGGAATAGACGGGTGCAACCTAACCGGGAATCTATAAATCAGAGTAGTAGGCTAAGTACATCCCAGTACTTACTATAGCATCAAACTGCAAGTTGGTACCGATGGTAGTCATTGCGGCTCAGGCATTAAATTAATAATAATAATAAATACCTAACAATAAAAGACAATTATTAATTGCGGTTATTTCATTTATTTGCGACTGAGTAATACTGACACTGACTCGACTTTCGATCCGAGGGTCGTTGGATATTATATAGTGAAAATCGCGATGCGCGCAATTTTAAGTTTTATCTAACTAAATACAGTACAATGGCCCATCTCTTAAAGCGATGTCTTCCAGGCAACCCAGATAGATGGAAATAGAGAAAAGTTAGTGGCAAAGAACCATCGGCATCCTTACATACTCAATAATTATTAACTATTTAATTCGAGCTAGTCAAATCATATATGAGTACCTATAAAACATTAAGTAGGTATTAACCCTATACCTACCTGTTATATAGAAATGTAAAGACATACTTAGATATGTATAAACTATATTATATTTATAGTTTAATATTTACTATGAACCTGTTTGTATCACCTTACTACATCAAAGTTCCCTTCTTTTCTCCAAACATATAATGTAAGTTGCGCTTATATTTAGGTAAGTGCATATAAAGTTTAAAATATTCATTCATGGTTGAATACGCCCTTATAAGAACATGTTTGTAACTTTGAATGCAGAATGATTATGGTAGGCTTTCCTGACCTCGGAAGAGAATACTTTTCTTAAATTATATACAAACAATACTGGTGAGGGTAGTTTGAAATCAATGGCAACCAAACCACAGAATTCGTGAATGTTAAAATCAGTTTACCAAATTTATAGAAACGGAAAGAAAAAACATAATTTATATTACAAAAAGAAAAAAAAAAAGGAAGATGAAGTGTTGCTAAGCCATTCCGTTAGTAGGAACTTAAGCAAGTAAATGTGTTTATCTAAGGCTTAAGATAATGTTTTCTCAAAAAAGACAAAGGAAAAATGTCATGAAAACAATGCTTTTTTTTATAAATAATAGCTATTCAAGTCATTTTATTTATGAGTAGGTAAGTAGTACAATGTTATGCAAGCTTATCTAAAAATGAGTCAAAAAGGTTTACACTTGTGTACCTTCAAAAGTAATCATTTTTGTCGAAGTTGGTTCTAATCCTAGGCCAAACAAGAAAGCCAGTACGGCGCCTGCTGTTCTAGTAGTCAGAGGTAAATACAATACACAGAATAGAATAGAAAATACTTTATTGCACACCATTAACACGAAAAATAACAATGCAAAAAAAAAACAGAACAACAATAACTTAAGTTAACTTAACTATGATATACACACGGCGGTCTTTCGCTTAAAAGCGATTTCTACCAGAGAACCTGTGGATGGATATTGGACAAGATGAAAAATAATATGGGGCTTAATTTTACATAATTATGACATGACAAAGGTTACTTTTATATAAAGTAGATAAATCCGTTATTGCGATGAATACGTAAAATATTAATTATTATTGTTGCTAATGTATGGTGTAAATTATTATTTTAAAAACATGTTTAATGGTTAAATCCATGTGTGAAGACAGTGTGAAACATAGTAAAAATAATCGTCAGGAACGCGCTAGTACTAGGTATAAATGACCCGTTTCTAGATCGCGCTGACGAAAACGCGCGGCGCGGAATGAAGACCCTATACAATCTAACCAACATTATCTCTTTGTAAAATTAGTAGAGATAAGTAGAGATTGCACAAACATTGATAGACTTAGTACCTAGTAGGTACTTATCTTAGTAAATTGAATAATCAGAATTATTAATTTAATAGTTAATGTCAGTCTACAGGTCTGACCACTAATGAACTGGTTTATTTAGTCGACTAGGTACTTACTTACGTAGTCATAAACATAAACTGAAAAAAAAAACTGATAAGTATTATACATATCTTATAGTAAATATTATATATTATAGTAAACAAGTTTAGTGTTCGTTGACGACATAAACTAGTCGAACTCGTTTACGGTAAATGATTTAAACGGCTTCGTTTCGTTGATCAACAAGTTTTGACGACTATCCTTAGATCGTAGTTATTTAATGTGAGAAAATGGGCTGCACAAAAAGCATTAGCCAAACACAGAAATCTGTGCTTAATTAGTAGTAGTATCATGTAGGTAGGTACGTAAAAAGTGACGTCGGACAAGACAGATCGCTCGTCACGAAGATGGGTAAATGAGTGGGTGTGGGTACACCACACCCGAGTATCGGCACCGATAGGTTCGAGACTTACAATGGGGTAGTTGAAGTTATTGCAGTGCGCATATACTAGTATGAAGTGTCCCATTGCTGGGAAAAGGTCTCCCCTCGAGTAAATAAAATAGATATATCTTCAATAAAATAAATAAATAAATAAGATACCTACTTACGAAAAAAAAATATAAAAGAAAAGATAAAGGGAAGGATAACAGGATATGAGATGACTTAACACTAGGTTTAAGGGTATTTGGTTTTGACACAGGTCCTCACTCTCAAACTCATACACACACGAGTTGGGAACTAGTCACACACAGAGTAGGTCCCAAGTCGGACCCAATAAACTCGTACTCGGCTTTACGAGTTGGGAATTCTTAGCAAGTACCTAAAGATTATACAGGCTTGACCTAGTGTGGGGTTAAATTGTGAGTCATTGTAGTATTTGCGTGTAGGTACTATTTTATTTATTTATGATAACCAAATCTTTAAATTTTCAAAAGATATTCCTCTAAGAACAGGAATGTAATTCAACCAGTCAGCACCTTAGTTTATGTCAAGAGTGGTTCGTAGTTGGACCTAAACTGAATCGCTATAAACGGTCATGGTAAACCGACAGGCCCAAGTTAACAATAACAACCACGATAAAACGAACCATAAAATATACCTAACCAAATAAGTTATGTAACATTCTAAATACTTTTTAAACTTTAGTAAAAAATGATGGTACTAAGAAAACTTTATCGATGAGTCAACTAAGAAATAATGCAATCTCAGTTGGACATTGTCGATATAATATTCCTATAAGATAGAGCTAAAACAATTATAAGAAGAAAGGGATGTAGTGTATGACTACCGTCTCAGGCGCTTATGTCACGAGGCAGTGTTACCCGAGCCGTCGTACCGGACGGTGGTGTGACAGTGCGTGTGGTAAAGCGTTGGTGAGCCGGGTGGAGAATAAGGCAAAAGGCAATACGTTACACCGCTCCAAATATTACCAAATGTTTTACTGAATTCCACGTATCGGTACACTCGGTACTCACCAGCTTCGGTGCAGCGGTCCGTAAAGTAAAACTTTATTTAAACTCCACTTAACCTCTTTGGTGTACGGAACAGCGTTTATAACTGTGAAAAACGAATTGTTTGAACGAAAAGTGCTTTTAGTTGAATGATAGCACGTTGAGCCTATTTTTTTTGTTGATGGTAAGCTTGTTTGTATAGATGTTTGATCTAGAAGAACGTTACAAGTAGCTTACAAACCTCTCAGGAATTAGGCTTTACCTCGTGCAAACTACATGCATCTTTTATCTCCGTCTATTAACGAGGTTGGTACAATGTTCCCGGTTTAGCGTTTGTGCCTCGATGTATACGTGGGATGGTTAGTCCCAGCTTTGAAATCGTTAGGAATACGACAGAGGCCTTATAAAAGTTACGGTTCTAGAGGAATAAGTCACTTGCCCATGCGAATAGACATAATAGGTACTATTATGTTATTTAGAGAAAGCAAGTATGTTATCATTTTTATACTTATTTTAACGATAAGACTATAATACAGACTATATTAGACAAAAAAACTTGTTTAGAATGTTATTTCAAGTCACAACAAATGTCATTTATTATTTCAGCTCGAAACAGAGAACAAAGTTTTTCCTCAATACCATTATTTCTGTCTAGTCTCATTTCCGCAGGAAGCACAATACGTGTGGAGCTGTTTATCTTTATAAACGGTGTAAGATTGTTATTTTTTGTTGTGTTTCTGAGATGTCTTCAGAAACTTTTTTTTTTTTTTTTTTTCTCTCTATTTTTATGTATTTTTGTTTTGCTTCTGTTAATAAATGTAAATTGTTTTTACTGTCCTTTGGTGTGAATATGAGTCCATTTTAATTAACATTTAAATGTCAAGTGCTCGAAATAAACATTTTTTTTTTAATATGACGGCCCTTGTGGCGCAGTAGGCGAAGGCCCGCATGAGACGCGGAGGTTGCGGATTCGATCCCCGCTACGGGAAAATGTTTGTATGTTCTGCATTATTTGTTCCGTATCTAGGTGTTTTCTCTATAATAATAATGTAGGTATGTATTTACAAAAAAAATATCTACCTATTATATTAGTCATCTGGTTACCATGACATAAGCATTTAGTTGCTAAGCTTAAGACTAGATGACGCTCTGTGGTATGTCAAAAGATATTTATATTGTTGTAGTATTTTTAAGATAAGCCATGGCTTCAGAAGTGCTACAGAATTGCTGTAGTATCGCTTGTCAAGTTTTGTTAATAATACTGTTGTATCTTTAGCTGTAATTAGAGCTCAAGTAATGGTCAACGTTTACAATACGTCGGCGTAGTAATAACATACTCACGTAGCAATTCATCAGCTATCCAATCCACTTTGAATGGTTCAAACAATTCACTGGAAAACAAAAAAATATTTTCCATCCTTAAAATTTCGTTGGCAAAATCAACCTCTTGCTTATTATACGAACATACTTTTTACTTGAAAAATAAACTTCCTTAAAGCGCATTTGATTAAAAAACACCAGCCCTTTCCACAGTTCCATTATGCTAAACTCATTTCAATTAACATTGAATTTACCCAAAATAAATATCCATCAATGCAAAGTTTATTTTAGAACCCTCCCCAAATACCCTTATAATGTGTTGGTTCGCGTTGCATTTTTGATTCTACTAATTTAGAAGCTGTTTGTTGAACTGAAACTCTGAGCTAATATTAACTTAGTTAATAAGATCCGACTTTGGTAGGGCCTTTTAATTTTAGCTAAGTGCGATAATGTGTTTTCAAACAGAACCGAGATAGAAAGTATACAGAAATTCTGCGGAACATTCATTTGCGAGAAAAGAAGTAAAAACTAAAAATTGTGATAAAAAGGTTCAAACTAACCTTGACTATTCCGATAGCCAAAAGGTTTCGATAGATAAAAGTAACTAGACTAGTGACTCTACAAAAAATTTAGATGATTATGTTTAACTAATTTTTTTCTGGAAACTTGTTTATTAAAATTTATGATTATGTATTTAAAAAACTCATTTTTTTCTAGAAACTTGTTTATTTATGAGCAACAGAAGTTTAAAAAATGACCTTTCTTACAGCGTTCAAGTGGCCTAAAACCTTCGCCATTAGTGTTGACGACGAAGTTAACTTTTAAACAGTTCACAAGAATGTTAAGATAGATTAACTTCCTTTAGTAAAAAGTAAGCATAAGACAATTTTTTTTAAGAAAATTGGTGGATCATTTTAAAGGGTTGAAGAAAAAGTCAACAAAGAGTAATCGAAAAATTGATAGATTTTTTTATGATTTTAAATAGAAGTAGAAAGTCTCAATACTCTTCCATTTACATTTAAAACTGCTTTAAACATGCTTATCGATTGAGTGTAGTAAATTTGTAATATTGGAACCCTTTATTAGTTCGTCAGGGTAATGTAGGAACCAAATGTTTTTAGCTTTTCTTACGTCATATAATTCCTTGGAATAAATGCTTCATTTTTCATTTACTCTAGGTAACGTGTACATTTAAAAATAAAATATCTTGTCCTTTGCTCGTTTAAATTTATAACTAGTGAGTTTCATTCAGGATTATTGATAAAAAACAGTACAAACCGCATTGTAGAATAAAATAAACTCCACAGTGCACTAAAACTGGGTCCCCCTGGACAGCAGTACTTAAGTAGTAAAACTTGGAAAAGTACCGATCTAACTTGTCTTGTAGCCTGGAGTTTTCCACAGAGAGTAAAGAAAGAGTACGCTTCAGCGTCTTATCACAACTTTACGAGACTAGAACTTACCTGAAAGTACTCAAAGAATGCATCAAGGTTAGGATGAGTTTGAAGTTTTAGTCGAAAGTGTGTCTGCTTATTTGACACAGTCGAAGAGAGAAGAGATTTAACTGAACACTGCGAACAGTGTGAACAGAAGAGTGCTTAACTGTTTCGAGAGAGAACCGAGTTCGAACTCGAGGCTTGAGCCTTAACATTTTAAAACAGTAGTGTTGGTAATTGTAAACACGGTTGTATTTCATGTGCACACAAATATGTTGCTTACAACGTATCATAATATTTGTTAACTTTTAAAACGGTACAAAGACAAAGATGAGCCAGGCGAGCAAAATAAAACTCACATGCTTAGATTAGGCGATTAGCAAACGCCACCGCGTATTGACAATGAACTGTATGCGTAGATGAGAGTTTGAAGTACTTATATTTTTTATATTATTTCTTGTAAAAAAATATATTTTATATACGATGAAAATGTACAAGTGGATTTTACATTCGCTGTTTTGCTATCAAATTTCTGAACAAGCTTTTATATCCACGTCATACATTTTTCAGGACATTCATAAAGATTTAAAGCCAAATAAATTAACAAATAAAAACATTTAACCATTAAACAAAAGCCTAGTATGAGCCTCATCGTAATATTTATGTAAATTGTGCTTAAAACCTATGGAGATAAATGAGTCTTTTGTAATCTTACTCGTAAATCTGTTTATAAATCTGTATCCATATAAATGTTATGCTTATTAATAAAATTGGTAGTACTAACTAAAGAAACTTATTTACACTTTGTGGTTTTCAGCAGCTGCTACAGAAAGTTTAAAATAAAATTATACGTGTATGCTTTTTGTTTGTTTTTCAAAAGAAAATAATATATTTTAATTCTCTTGTATATATAAGCTGTGTTTACATATATGAAGTGCGAAGACGTAAGTCGACTAGTGTACGACTAGTACCAATAGTATCATTCTCCTTGCCTTACTTAGCATAGTAAGATTTACCTACATTTATTGAGAACAAGCAGCACGTCCCGATTTTGCACGGGTGTACTAATGAAGCTACCGGGATACAATATAGCCTATGATCATTGTAACTTAAAAGCAATAACTGAACGAATTTGGCTAAATAAGTTTTCTAACAAAACACATATCTAATGAATCTTTTTTGGGTAGGTTTTAGGCGACCAAACCCGAATATCAAGCCTAGTATTTTTTGGCAATAGAGTCAACTAGTTTTTAAGACTGTACGTTTTCGAGCGATCCTTGAGGTCCTATGAAATAAACATATTTTTCTTTCTTTCTTTCTTTCTTTCTTTCAGTATGGGTTAAACACAAAGAAAAATCCAAAAAATTAAGAATGCATGAGTATAATTTAAGTACATTTTATTTTACTCTAATTAACTAAATCATAACATCTAAGTTGAAGCTTAGTTCACTTAAAGGAGAGTGCTTTTAAGTGTACCTAACCTTTTAGCAAGATGGATGAGGTTAAGAAATTTAAAATTTGAAAATTACACTGGGTTCACTGGTATATTATGCGGTGGCCTTAATAACTTAGCGACAAACATTATTTCGAAATGTCTGTTGAAGAAATCTTTTACCCTAGTAGGTATCGTATAATTTTTCGAGCTGAAGTGCGGTTTTTAGGTGTGGCTCAAAGCTTGTTTTCGTTCCTTGTAGAGAGTTCGTTCATTTTTTCATATGAGCTAGTGGCCAACTATGGTAATGGAGTTACTAGGCCGCCTAAAGACCTCCGTCATGGCTTAACGACTTAACTTGTAGATAGTTGAAGCTAAGCAACGATTTGAGTGCTCAAAACCTAGATGGGTGACCCAAGTAACACAGCAGCAACAGATCGCCTTTATAAAAAAGTATAAAGGCTTGCTAAATAGACATAGTGAGAGTAATCGACAAAAGTTATTATAAGGCACGTGAGCAATTTCTCGTAGTACTTAATAACTGTTAGCAGTTCTATAAATTAGATTCATTATGAACCCTTTGCAAAATACGAGGCAAATTAAAACCACTATGCAAGTACCTATACCTACAATGAGTTAAAAATGTTTCTCTGCAGTGCCACAATAATACTTGCCAAAGATAAATTATATATTTCTCTGACAGATGCTTTTACCTTAAGAAGAATGGATCCATTGGAAATTCGTATAAATCATTTTACCACAGGAGCGTCTCGAAATAAATTCAATGTTATTCCTACCGCTTAAATCCAAAGTGAAAATGTTCAATAAATATTCCGCAAATGTTATTAGCCCCACTGAATGGCGGCGTTCGTCGCCAATTTGCTTCGAGTCGAACACCTAAATAATTAATTTCATTGGGATGAAAGAACTCCCATTTGCACTTCAGCACGAGTTAGTATCTATTGAGGCTGGAATTTGCCAGCCTAGAATAACAAGAACAAGTTCGACATACATTTTGTATAATTGAGACTAAATTGCTTGGACGCGGAATAGTATACGTACCGTAAAGTGGGGCTACTTGGAATCGCGGGGCTATTTGGAATTTTTTTTATTATAAGATTTGACTGCATGTATTTCGTTTCCTAGTCATGGTAGAATTTTTTCTTTAGAACATGGTAATACTACGTTTCAATGCCAATGTCACTATCTAATTTTGAAGATAACAGCGTTTCACAGAAAAAAGTTATTGCGTTTTGTTTGGAGGTGTTGCTGGCGGTGGAAAAAAATAGGTGTCAAACTTTCTGTTGTAGACAGTTTATTTCAAAGTTAAAGAACTTGAGATTTCGTGGGGTTTTAAATAAAATTAAAGCAAACGGTAAATCAGATATGGAAGAACAAATTCCCGTCTACCTTTCTGTATATCGCTAGTCCAGTTTAGATGAATACAGCTCTAGAAATGTAGAGAAAACCGAAGTCAGATTTGTCTATTCCAAATAACCCCAAAATGACTATATTTGGAATCGCACCTTTGAAGTGCTATATCTCTGTAAATATTAACAATACAGCTATACTGCAGCGATTACCCCATGGGCCTTGGTTAGATCTACCATATAAAAAACTATTCAAGTGTTATAATGCATTAGTTTTTGTGCAAAATCAGTTTTTGTTCAAAAACTGTTCCAAGTAGCCCCACTGTACGGTACTATAAATGTTAAAAAGTAGCCTGTGTTATTTCAAGTCATAAAATATGTAAATTTAAATTTTCAGCCAAATCCGTTAAGTGGTTTTTGTGTGAAAGGGCAATAAACATCCATACATTCACTTTTCCATAAAAACTTTCGCGTTTAAAATTAAAATGGGATCATCTATTCCTACATGTATGAACTTCACGCTCAATTTCGGAAAGTTTTTACTGTGAAGCAATTTGTTAAAAATACACCTATATTTTTGAGTGATTTTTAACACGAACCATACAAAATACTAAAATGTATAATATTCCTGCAAACCTGAATGTGCTTAATTATTCAAAGGCAATCTTCGACATGTGAAATTGGTAGTATGCCATTTGTACGTCATAAAAGCAGAATGCTGTACAACTTTTGTCCAAATAGTGATTTTTTAGAGCTTTTATGTTTATTTTTAATAATTATTCTGAGCACGCAAAAAGAAGAGTGGAATTTTACGGTATCGTATGAAATGCGAATAACTGAATTGTTTTTTGTAAACTTATTTATTTAATTATTTTAATTTGAATATGAGAGTTTATAGAAAAAATTATACATAAATTGTATTAAAATGTAGTGCAATAAAAAAAATTGTACCTACATGCTATCGTGAGTGATGTCTCAAATTATAATAAGTGAAGGAAACTACAACGTAATTAAATTGAGCCTTTTAGTGTAATTGATACGGAACCTCTCACAGACGAGTCCTTAATTGACGATGAAAAGGATCTGGTCCAATCCTTTGGGTCAGATTTCAATTTTTGAGAAGATTTGATTTTGATATAATTAGGTCAACTTAAGTATAAGTGACCTTTAGAATTTAAATCTCATGTCAGAAGAATAGGAATAATTCGTTTATTAAATGAATTTGATTTCTCATTTATTAGTAAGAGCAGTTAATTAAACAACATTCTTCAAAATGAAAGATTTTAACATTATGTAATTGAGCACATTTTTTTTATAAGGACATTTCTTAAGAAATTCAATAGTGTTACTATCAGTTTGTATGTCTGTGTTTAAATAATTTCTTAATCCATTGACCAATTTCGATGAAACTTCTCTTTTTCATTAAGTAAGTATAAGTAATTAT
This sequence comes from Xanthorhoe spadicearia, assembly GCA_947086425.1. NCBI lineage: Eukaryota > Metazoa > Arthropoda > Insecta > Lepidoptera > Geometridae > Xanthorhoe > Xanthorhoe spadicearia. The sequence continues at coordinate 8,573,753 of OX352202.1, read as the reverse complement.
CATAATTATGCGAGAGTAACCGAAGTACTAGTGTTCAACCAATTGTTTCAGACAGATAAATTATACAAATCTCATTACAATTTCAATAAGACTTACAATTTGTTCCATCAATTACAACTTAAATGTGGCACCTTGTTATATCAAAATCCAGTCAAAGATGAAACTTATAATTGAAAAACTTAAACCACGAACCTCAAAAATTTCAGTATTACAATTTCGGGGATTAAAATAAAGTTTTAAACACAAATTGTTGTGATCGAAAAAGATTTAAGGAGCGAGATTTTTATAAAACTTAAAATAAGTGTTGTAACTATACAGATGGTAAGAGTATGTTCACTCACAAAAGTAGCTTACAAGTTTTAATATTTGAAATCGATTTGATCAAGCTAGCTTAAATTGGAAAATGATGCCGCAGCATCATATTATAGGTGCGTTTGAATACCTTTGAAAAAAAAACAATGAAATATGACCACGACTGTATCCCAGGAAGCGGTAGACATTTATTTCAGATCTTTTTTTTGTAATTCTTGAGATCCTTTGAAGATGTCTAATAGGGTAGTCAGAGGTATGTCCAAATACATTTTGGTACATGCCCACATTTTGCAGAAGCTAACTTTCCATACGTGACAGTTTGCAAGCCCGTCGACTCTGTTAAAAGCTAACTGGTTTCCTCACGATGTTTTCCTTTCAACACGTAAAGTTCATTGATACATGGCCGGATTCGTGCCCACAACCTTCAAATCGAAAGTCGAGGTACTTATCCACTTGGTCAACATGGCTTTTGAATAAGTATATTGGAAAAAAATGTAATCCTTGCAATGCCGCCCCGGTCTGCATAGGTCTTGGGTACACTTGTAAGAATGAAAAGGGTTTGCAAATCGTTTTCAATCAGCAATAGATTTGGTTAAAGAGAAATCAGCAAAAATGTGTGGTGTTGAAAAGTTTTAAAAACTCAAAATGTTTATGTTTATTTGGTTGACTGTACAATACTTTTAAGTTTGGAATTTCCATATGAGTGCTACAACTTTTACTCCACACTATGTAATTGAATGTTCTCTCGGAAATATTTGAAAATGAGCAACATTTTGCAAGAGCATAACTGAAGTCACGAACTCTGTAACAAGAAATGTCGCAAAAGTTGTTGAAGAATGCACGAATCGAAAAGCTAACAGCAGATTTATTCAGTCTATATTTTTTGATTTATTGAAAACTAGTAGCACGTAACTTTTAAAACTACTGCAATAAAATATAGCATAAAACCATCCCGACAGTCCATTGTACACAAAGCAACATCCTATAGCAACGTTAAGAGTGGTTGATTGATTGATGATTGATGATTTAATATTGATGATTTAATATGCGTTTTAGCTTATAAAGGTTTACTGGTAGAATTAAAAAACTGAATATAAATTATTGTTTCAAAGTTTTTAATTCGTCTTTTTGACGACATCTTCCTTATCATATATTCAGAATTCACTGAACTCTGAAATGTGATGAGGGTAGCGTCAACTTGTCATCTGATAATCCGAGAATTGTCTTACAGTCTGACGCAGATTAACAGGCCATTAAAACATGGAAAACTAAATCCTATTGTATTGTGATAAGGGTGTTAGTATGTGTGGTGAAACTTTTGAGGTAAAGAACTTCGCGTCGTGTGCAATATTGTGCATAGACTCTTAAGGGCCACACTAACGGGTAATGCCGTTAATTATCGCGATGATAGACGTTTAAGTTAGTGTAGCCACAAGATTTAATGCGATAATTTGAAAACAGCGTTCAGATTGCCGTTTGACGTTAGGCTATCGCTCAAGTGGCGGTACATCATTGATAGCCACTCACTTTATTGCACAAATTAACCCAATATCCCGATAAGCCGTTTGAGTTTGAAGGAACAACAAAGATTTATTGACCACTATTTTGAAAATTTCATAATCCTACGGAAAACCTGCATTTTCAGGAATTTAAAATAGCCTATGTATTAATCCAAGGTAAAGCTTTTCTGGTATCAAGTTTCATTCAAATCCGTCTAGCCACTTGAGCGTGAAGGAGTAACAAACATTTACACTTTAACACAAACTTTTGCCTTTATAAAACCCCACATAAACGACATCTACAAAGCTAGCAGCTACTACCACACTACTATACTAAAATCTATTACTATTAGCCCATCTTGTCCCACTGTTGGGCAAAGGCCTTCCCCCGCTTTCGACAGTTACGCCGATCCCGTGCTTTCGTCTGCCAGTCCCTCTCAAAGGCGTCTGAAATCTAAACGAAAACAAAAAATGGTCCTTTATTATGCATCAGGGCTTCGTTTCAAAACGACCGTGTAAATTGGTAGAATTATAACAATGTGGAACGCTATAATGGAAATGAGATGGTACAATCACGTACCTTGGCGCATTTTACACAAATTCTCTGAGGTAACATGATTTTGTAAATTACCTATGGTATTTGACAGAATTTATCTGGGTTTTTACGAGATACGTTTTATGCGACTTCAAGGGAATATTAGCTGATTATTTTCATAGATAAAGTACGAGGGGGAAACGCAATTTCCCTTTGAAATTTTATATATTTTGAAATATGTTTGGAGCAGACAATTTCAGATGGTTTTATTGCATTTGGGAGCATTTTTAATTATAAATTACAAATTTTATTTACTTTACTCATTGTAAGATTTTTTTTCTTTATAATATGAAAAGGTATGGAAGGACATTTTTTTATATTATTCGGCCCACCGCTGGGCAAAGATCTCCCCTTTCTCTTTCCACGTATCCCAGACTCCCAGCCCACTCCTATTTCCGGCCTTGTAGAGTCAAAATCATCTGCCGCGTCGTCATTGCCCGCTTGGCACTCAATCCGTGACAGGATTGGCCCAACTTCGTGGATGGTGCTAGTTACAAAAGGTACTATGTACGGGTTTTATGTACAAACTCTTTGTCTTCAGAAGTCTTTTAAAAAGTTTCAAGTGTTTTCAAATTTGTTATATCTGAACAATTCGCTAAGTTTCCCGACATGTTTCCCTGCGTATAAAACTCAAGTTCTTGAATAAGAATGATCATAAAAACTCTTAACTCAGCACGTAACAAGTACTAGTGTAATATATTTGATAAATGATACCTGTGGGGCCTTCAGAAGTAAAGTGCTTCTAACATCTTAGCGTTGAAAGTTTAGTCAAGTTAGTTTTTCTTAAACTTCCTATTAATTTTACTACTAATAGATAAACGAGAAAGTTTGTATGGATGTTTGTTACTTCACGATAAAACTACTGAACGTATTTGGCTGAAAATTTAAATATATTTATGTTATGATCTGGAATAACAACAGTAACTGTTCTATATTTAGCTAAGTATCACGCTAGTAAACCCACAAGCAGATACTAGTTTAGAAAAACTTACCAATGTTTTTCTAAACTAGTATCTGCTTTCAGCGTTCAGAATTTATCGCGCTATTTATCTTGTTTGTAGAAAAATTTCGCTGTTATGTTCATTCTTAACTCGTCATTTTCATTTGCCACGGTTTTGACACACCTCTTCCAAATCATAACATTCTGCATGCGCACATCGAGTCATTTTATTAACATAATGCTCACGTAAAATAATGTCGAATAAGAAACCAATAATCCCTCTCATAATAATTATTCTCCTTCTCTAGTCCAGACATTACGTAATGCAAGAGCTAATGCTTGTATCAATGCATCAGTGTGTTTGAGACCATTGAGCGTGGAATTAGGCTCAACTCACACCGAACTGGAAGGGAAGCGGCATGCAGTTTTATTGTCAAATCATTTTAAACTTTATCTTCATCACCATAATACATATTGAAAAACTTCACACGCAGGCGACCACGAGCGACCGTAAGCGGCGCTTGGATACTCTGCATTAAAGTAGTATTCATAAAGTTAAAAATCACATAACACTTAAACTTTGCTTCGCTTCGCTTCCATCTCGGTGTGAATTGACGCTTACTGTCAGTGTCTCGGGCATGGTTTCTGTCGGAGCCATGACATCCTAGTTGAGCTCTTTAACGGCCACCTAATCCGTCATTGACCGAATGCTCGGGCGTCATCGGACAAACTCTGTTAATTGTATCAAACGTATGTAAAACAAAGAACAAAATCATAACCACTATATTTTATTTACTTGTTGGATGATAAGTATCTAGTTGAAAACATCTACAAAACATACGCTTGGTACATTCACCGAGTTTATCCGATGACACCAGAAATTGTACGTCCGATATGACAGTATCCGATATACATATATGAGTCGCAATTTCTTTCACAACGATCTTTAGATGACTTATTTGCTTCTTAAATGTTATTAAATCATAATATGAATATGTATTAGATTAGGTTCTACAAATAAATGTACAAAATTACGTTTTAAAAAGTAAGTACAACATAGAGTTAACTTTCGCATCCCTCCCGCCAAGTTTTTTGCAAAGTATCTCGCGTTATGAAGTCATAAATCAATGTTGGCCAAACCGGACATATTCGAATGCCAGCACCAAGTTATTATCTCCCATCTATTAATAAAGATGCTAAGTATTTCGTTTGATAGATTGTTTGCTGTCTTTCGATAAGTTCTTCTTGCGATTTACTGACGTACATTTTTCTTAACATTATTTTGGGTGTTTTTCTTTGTTAATTTTTGGAAAAAAATTAAAAAATTAGCTTACTTTACGTTCGAGTCCTCGTAATAGCATAGATTTACAAAAAAATGCAGTACCTACAAAAAATACTGTTCCAGTAAATTTTAGCGAGTTTTCCAAAATGAGAATCAAAATCAATTGATATATTGAATGTAGTTTAAGACAAAACAAACCGCAATTACCAATTTGGTGTATGAAATTCAGGTTAGAAACTACTTCACTACATCTAATAAACTATGGGTCTTTATTAAATTCAATACCTCGGCCGTATCTGGAAACTAAATCAGGTAAAGTGGATTAATTGGTAGACGGAGAAACCTCATTTGCCTTCGAAGTGCGGTCTAAAAAGGTCCGTCGAATCTCATGAATATCCTTCACAAAACCAGTATCTACTATTACGAACATGTTTGAAAAGATTTGTGTTCAGCGTTTTTATTGCTATAATAGCTCTGGTGACGGAGTTTTAGGCTTTTAAAGTCACTAAGCCATGACGGAGGCCTTTAGGGCCTCCGTCATGGCTTAGTGACTTTAAAAGCCGGGACCGAGCGTCGGTGACAAAGCGAGTATATCAATATTGATGACACACAATGAGAATTATAATATTGGTTCTAGTATTTTTACACATTGATAAATCAAAACTAAATACCTACCTACAGGTTAGATATAATATTTTTTTTCATTAGGACTCATGCATCTCAGAATGGATTTCACTTTAGTATAAAAATCTGTTATTTGTAAAAAAAAACATAATACATCTGCAAAAATAAGCAACAAAAGGTTAGGAATTTAATATAAGCGAGAATTTTATGAATCAATCACGTCGGAATATTGTGATATCGTCAGATGTGGCCATTCCGAGGCGAGACCCGTGACCCATCTCGATAGAGCGAAAGATATTCCACTGTCATAAATATGAAAAATTGTTTGTTTGAACGTTTGAAATTCTAACAAAACGGCTAAAATCTTTGATTGTTTTTATAGTCCTAATAGGTAAGGAACAAAACTGTTAAAAGTTTTTAAAGTCTTTAAGGTACTAAATATTCAAAAACCTGTAGTTTTTTGTACCAGTCGAATGATAAATACTAACCTCATTATCATCGGATTCAACATAGTGTCATCTAGTCCCAAGCTAAGTAATTTATTGCTTAGGTTAGTTATGCTAGCACAAGACTGATGGAACGGAAGAAAGAAAGTGAAGTCGCGTGAAAATGCATGTCAAGAGAGCTCATCTAGAATGGAAAATCGATAAGGTCAGTAAACGGACCCATAGCAGTGTGGACGTTTCAGTTGTATATGATTTACCCTCAAAATTAATTATTGTAAGTTTGGTACAACAAACTTACAATAAAAAAATTTACTGAAAAATCTTAATAAAAGTTACGACTTCGGAGTTGAGACCAAGGCTACTTAAACGTTGATATGCTGCTTCCTTGTGACCCGCAGCCTAATGACATCGGTACATTGGTGGAACGGCTACTTTGTTTCCCAAAACGTGACCGCCATTCAAGAACCTCCATTTTTCAACCGTTATCTGATTCAAATAAAAGTTGTTACGGTTTGTGGCAAAAGGTTTAAGAACTATTTCAGGAATATTTATATGAGAAAAGAGTTTAAAAATTGTAATATGGAATAGATACGGTTTTAAGCATACTAAGCAATTTGGCCTAACATTATAACCATTAAGTGCGGCAACGCTGCCAGTGTCTTGGGAATGTGTCATAACTAAATATCTCCTTAGATGGCTCAACTGGTTGTAAATATTTTGCAAAGTCCTAATAAATAGTAGGTAATAGTTTAGTTTGTGTAAAAATCGGTTTACATTAACCTCATAATTCATTAATAAAAAAAATATTTATTACAGGGCAGGACACCTGGCGAGACGTGGTGACGACAGGTGGTGCAAGACGTTGACAGAATGGTGGCCGAGGACTGGCAAGAGAAGCGTCGGACGACCAGCAGCACGATGGGTCGACGATATTGCCAACGTCGTGGGCCGGCAGTGGATCAGGCAAGCGCAGGACCGTGAGAAATGGCAGAATGAAAGGGAGGCCTATTCCCAGCAGTGGGAGAGATCAGGCTGCGGATGATGATGATGATGATGATTACAGATGATGAGATTTTGTAGAGTTTTGTCTTCGGAATATTTTAACTTATTTTTTTTATGTCTTCCTTTTTAAAGTTTTGCTAAGGGCGTTTAATGTTTTTTATTATCAAAACCTACTGTGTTTAGATTTAATCTAACTATTTTAACTTAGCTAAATATTATGATAATATTGAGCTAGCTCTCCGAAGTTTGTTACAAACAAAAGGGAATTCAATGACCATTTTCAACAAATATCTACACAGTCAAAATATCAGAATCAACTGCGAGAATGCATTGCATTTCGATAGCGGACAATATCAAACGAACCACAACATTCTACAAACATTGTTAAAATGTTGAATACCAAAGCGTTTCAATGTTTCAATTGAATACGTTTGGAACTGAGTTACTATACATTTTTGATAATGATATATGAAATAATGAATGCGAATACTTTATTGTATACTGACAAAATAAAAAAATAACTTGCCAGTTGCGTATAATTATATCGGTAGCTATCGGAAAACTCACTTAGCAAAACGTTGAATGTTGCAGAACGCCTTTATCGTAAGTCTTATGTAAAGTCAATAGTAAGTCTTATGGACAGACATTGTGTGCAACAAGGCAAAAAAGATTGCATCGTGTAAATGGGACTTAATAATAAAATTGTAGACTCAGTTGCAGTGCTCTATTCATATCTTCACATCTATTGTCCTGTCATTTGCAGTTGCATTCAGACTATTGCTCCGGTTTTATCGTGTTGGCCACATTAGGTGGACAGCTACTGGTCATAAATTAGGTTCATAATCAGTCGGTTTGCAGATAATTAATTCAAAGTGAGATGAATATGCGATTGGACTGCTGGCTTGTCCATACAATTCGCTATTCTCTTAATGCTATTTCTATGATTTAACAGTTCTGACCAATGATCTGACCAATATTCTGACCAATGTTCTGACGCGTGGCTGACGTCAGAGTGAATCAACGAAATCGCGTAGGGAGAAACATTATAATTACAGTGAAATGTATGAGTTGGAACAATGTCGTAAGCATCTACTTGCTATAGTTTCAAGTCTTTCTCGTCTTAGTTACTATTACCACTATTCCATTTTAAATATAAACCGGACAACTGCAAATGTATACCGTAATGTTATGCATAAAAGTATAATTCTCTGTAATTTTCTGTGAATTCAGCAAAGCGTTTGAATTTATATGTCTCTGAAACGACTGTACATTTCATGCTTAGTTCATTGCTTTATTACTGTGACTTTCAGAATGCTCTATTGCTGGGTTTTAAGAATTTAATTTAATTTAAATGATTCTCGTGATTCGATTTAAGGTCGAGGAGTCTACCTAGTATACCTATTCCAAGACGTGTGTAGTGACAATTGGTGGCTAAATGGCCAGAAAGGCCGAAGGATGATGGACCAAGAGCCACGCACGACAGTAATAAAATGGCCTGCCGCTGGGTAGAGGGGCGTCTTGACCATCCAGCTAATTAGAGAGACAGATAAATGGTACAAGGTTTTTGAATTGGACTAACACAAAATTATACTTACTAAATTGTTTTCTTTCTTGAAGTCAAAACCGGTTCTCGTCTTATCAAAGTCTGAATAACTTTACATCATCCTTTTACATTACATTGAAAGGGTTTTTTAGTCCCCCTGAACTTTAAAAACCCTCAAGTACAGAGCACCTTTATAATTTACAACACCGCAAAACTTAACCCGATAAAAAGCTTAACCTGAACCTGGCGAACCAACGTAAGTTTCTGAATAGCACAAATTATCGACAATACGAAGCAATCAGCTAACTTCGAGAACTTCCAACTCAGAAGTGGTCTATAGAATTCGGTCTCATTAGGGCTTTGTCCCCATCAGTACAGTGTCTGAATATTTGACTCGACTTTCTTTATATTATAAACTAGCTGCGCCCCGCGTAACCCGCAAGTACCTAGTTCTCGTTTTTGTGGGGATACCGGGATTTCAAGTGGCCTATATTGTAAGCCTATACTTAACGAAATAAACGAAATTACCGATGACCGATGACTGCGCGTTTCATTACGTTTGCGTCAATACAAATTTAGTATGCAGTCACTACACGTTCAACAAATTGTGAATACTTACCCCCTTATGCATAATCGACCAGTAAACCTGTATTAGCTAAAACACATATTAAATCTGTTGCTATCTCTTTTCGTTGACATATGGGTGACAAGAAGAAAACGTTCTTAAAACCTGTATTAAATTGTCAAGTTTTTATGCATAAGGGGGTTAGGCTCTAAGTCAGCGAACAGTCAGCTGAACATCTTCAGTCTAACGGGGACAACGGCCGACACCGAGTTCGCTGACAATGACCCCTATAATTTGTTATTAGATTGTCGTGGTCTTTGATTTGAAAAGTTTTAGACAAAACCAGGTTCTCACTTCTTGAATGGTAAATTTGGATTGGTATTCGGGGATCAAAAAGGAAGTTCTGGAATGCGGAACTTCCGAAGGGGACTTAATACGTCTCCGCGGGCTCTATTGTTTGAGGACGTACGGAAGAAATGAAGGCATTCTCAAATTAATTAATTGTCTTCTTTGTGCCTCGAATATTTTTGTTATACCTAGCATGTCATTATGTTGCCTAAGTTATTTGTATTTACAGGCGTTAATACTAGGTAGTATTGCCATGAAATTTATTTTTATCAAAGGACGTTATGCAAAGGACGTGCTGACGTCTATGCTAAGAGCGTATTTACTTTTCCGTGGTGAAAACTAAACCTACTTACGTACGGATATCCGTAGGTTCATCACCATAGTAACTTTATTTTTACAACACAAAACGTATAAACATTTTTGTCAGATCAAAATTGTTATGACAAAAGTCCTACTGACTGAGTTAGTTCGATTGATCGCCCCCGAAACCCTCTTCATACGAAATTTCATGAAAAGCATTGGTTTCGTTTCTAGGGTTAAAATTATAAAATACAAGAATGGCAAGGTACATAACATGTTAACTTTTCTTATTACTTTTGTACGCGAGACGAGTACAATAACAAAAGACTTATTAGATGTCTGTCCAATATAAAGCATTTAACCTTATGTTTGATAACAAATATTACAGCCGAAATTGAAACTCCAGTAGATATTTATTTACCCGCCAAAATTTCTTTGTCACCTGACTTTTATTACCACCATTTCTGTTTTATTTTGTCCCATTCTTTTTGTCTCCATGTTACAAAGGACGCTAATATTTTATCTCGCTGGGTATTTGTTTCTATTTCTGAATGAAATATATAAAACTTTAAACTCTGATTTAAAGACCAGGTTTGTTGAAACATACGTCTGAACCTTGCTAAAGTGAGATTGATACTAACTACAAGATGTGTCCCGACATGATAATAATAATAATGTTAAAAAATATTCTTAACTAAATACTGCAAAAATTTATTTTCCCCTGACTACTTCCGTTGATATCTTCAACGAAATACATTATCACCTTTCATTTAAAACATCATTTCAATTTAATTTAAACTTTACCTATAAACATCATGTAATGTAGATATATTTAAAACAAGTAAGCCTATCGCAAATTGGGCAAATACGGACCCCTACATAAAACACGTCCCGACACGCTCTTGGCCGGTTTATTTCATAGAACATTTTGCCAATTTGCAAACTAAGCCACAACAAAACCCAGTTTGGCTCGTCACTATCGCTGTCAACGCTAAGCACATCAGCCCGGAATTGCAAAATGGGCATTTCCCGTTGACAGGGCCTATCTGTTCACACTTGCCCAGACAAATTAGACGATTTATAAACGCTTTGATACCTCATCGGTCGATTTGGTACCTAATCCATAAATAACGGCTTCTAGTTTAGATGTGAATAGAACTATCTGTTTGACTGTTTGCGTTTTAATACTTAGAGGAAGTTTTTTAGTTTTATTCATAATGAATTAATTAAATTCAGCTGGTTTTTAAGTCATATAACCGAAGGTCTTCAGGCAGACTAAAAACTAAGTTGCTTTATTTGGCCACTTGCTCATAATATGAACGAATGGACGAGCTGTTTTGTAATAATTGTTTTTACCTAAAGAAAATACTTCAAATCTTGGGATTAATTATAACTCTTTACCAAATTCGCCTGATATATAAAAATAACCAAAAATTCTAAGCATTTTCATATTAAATATAGACGATCAACGAGTAAACCCACAAACAAAAACGAGTTATGATCATAAATCAGCAAATCGCTGAAAGGTCTAGCTTAACTTTACGAGCGGGGCTGATAATAAACCAAACAGCGGCTTTCGACCTTAGATATTGCTTAATTTGGAAATTTTAAAGCGTATTTGTGCAAAACCATCAATTACTTAAGGCACTTGTCCGTGTGTACATAAACGATCAACGAGTAACGAGTACAGAAGCAAGAAATGACTTAGCGATTAGTGATAAACGCGTTTTAGTTATTATCACTGGGCTAATAGCAAATGAGCGATTGCAATCAAGAAAACGAGAGTTACTTATTCGGTACTTACCGAATTATTATAGGTACTATTGGTGGGTTGTGGTATTCCTGGCTTGGGATAATGCAGGACCGATGTGGCGTTTACTAATAACCACTCTCAATAACCCGTTTATCTCCGACTTTACTTACTGTCGGTAGATATTTGACACATTTTGTATGGAAGTGATGTCAAATATCTACCCGCTGTAAGCTAAACCAGAGATAAAAGGGTTATTGAAACTGGCAGTATGTAAGGGAGGCTTACACCGAGCAGTGGGTACCAACGGCTTTGAATGATGATAATGACAGTGTTATTATTGATAAGAAAAGCAAAAATTACGGAAGAACAACAAATTAGTTTAGTGATACAGCAAATTCAGCAACAAAAGGCAAATTTCAACAATCATACTTTTCTCATTTCCCGTACAAAAGGACGGTCGAACTCTATGCAGTCTGCGTTTCCGTATTTTGAATATCATGCTCTGAATTAATGAAATGAGTTCTTATTTGTATTGTTTTATAAGATTTGAGCGTTGTTATTTCTTTGCTCGAGCCAAAATAATACATATTTTTAAAATAATAACGGGGCTCTTGTTGCGGCCAAACCTAGCTTAAGACATAATGTACCAACTTGAGACAATGAATAAAGAATATGAATATGAATATAATACAGATCAGATGATCAGAATATTGCCCAATCGAAATACAGTTACAGCTCATTTACATGAGTTTAACCTTTGAGCGATCATTCCCTTTCCGCAATTAACCAATTTCATGGCATTTCCACGTCAAAGACTGGACATTTACTTCAAACGGACCCCTGACGAACTTCGGAGTGTAATTTGCTAAAATACTTTCGTAAAAGTAAGTAACAGTTTTACTGACACTATTGCTTTCACTGTGGTCTTGCCTTTTAATTAATTGTTCGAACAGTTTCTGAATAAAAATGGAAGAAATTAATACTTGACAATTTTCAGAACTGTAGGTATAAAAAATAGAAGCAATTAATTTAAAATGTTTCAAGGTAATTTTATTAAACCACAGACATTTAGTATTTCTCATTATTGTGATAACCATTTTACGAATTTGTATTGAAAACTGTTTAACAAATTATTGAAAAAATTTGTTTAGTAAAAGTAATTCAAATCACAATACATAAATCATAATAATGTACCTATACTTTAATTTGTACGTGTTCCTTACTGATCACAGATCAAACAAAATTTCGAATCAAATTTCAATTAACTCAAACCAATGGATTGACAATCAATTTATGCACTCAACTGAATCGCTTTTTGTTGTCGCCTTTATTGAAAGAACTAAGTCATCTTTGATGTTCGAACGAGCAATTAAATTGTGTAGCGCAACTTTAAAAACTTGAAAGAGGTTATTGATTGAAACTATAATAGGTGATAAAATATATTTTTTATTTTACTGCCTTCAGATTTAATATTACCCAAATATTTATACAAGAAAAACAAAAACCACGCTTAGTGTAAGAAGCGAATAGTAACCATACTCATACAAAAGACAATATTTTTAAATAAGTTTAATTTCCCGTAGTGCTGTATAGTGTCTAGACATTGTTAACATATTGTACTAGTACAACTCACGATAAGTCGCGCCACGTAAGGAGTATGCTGAGGGGAAAAGCTGCGCTGTAGGCGGTTTTAAGGGATGGTTCGGCACACTTCACACCATTGATTTAGCGAATGACACATACGCGAAAATACCCCATCCCGTAGTTTAGAAAGTTAAATACAGAAACTTAAAAAGAGCTAGTGACACGAGATTTCAGCAACAGTTGCTCAAAATTGCTCGTCTATCAGCCTCTGTCCTGTAAACCCAGTGATCATTCGAAGTTAACGAGGAGCATGTTTACTGAGCAGTGAACTGAATAATTTTCTGCTTCACGTTTCAACGTTAAATTCATTTAATGTACTCGTAAGTTTCACACGATTTATTACAAGATACTGTGGACTTTAAATGGCTGTCGAAAAACAAGGAGTTGTATTTTATCAGAAAAATTTACTGAGAAAAATCTTAATATAAGTTACGACTACGGCAGGATTCGAACCTGCGATGATACAAGCGATCGTCCTAAACGCGGACTGCCAGTTGCCAACCCAGCCAACGAAGGCTTCGTATCATCGCAGGTTCGAATCCTGCCGAAGTCGTAACTTTTATTAAGATTTTTCAGTAAATTTTTCTGATGAAATACCTATTCTACTCAGCTATTCTAGCGCTGAGACTTCTTGCTGTGGTTTAACACAGAAATAAATATATAAAAACTTATAGAGTTGTATTTTGTTTGTTGTATACAGATAAAGTTCGTATAAAGTTCGTATCTAAAGTTAGTACTTTAGATTAATCAGTTAAGATTTGAGATAGCGAGTCTGCTTTGATTGGTGAGGATACAACGATCCTATTGATGAATAACAATTTTACAGCATTTATTTTTATCTGGCAGGTAATAAAATAAAAATACATACTAGGATTAGTTTAAAAGACAAAAAAACTTCTACTCACATTAAGGCCATATCTCGGTTAAATTCTAATGCCTATTTTAGGATGGTTTAATGTAGAGCTCTACCAAAATCCAGCCAGGCTAAAATACAGCAAAGTCTAAATCAACCCACACGTACTCCTTATCAATTGCTACATTCGTCATTGATGAATTAGGCTCTATTCACACTGGCGTAGAATCGAAGTGACTGACTTTTAGCTGTATTATTGATTTCAAGGGATAAATAATGTATTTACTTGTATTTTTCACTATTACCTTCATTTAGTCACGGCTGGTGCAATCCAGTAAAATATACCTACCTATATTTCCATATTATTGTATTATTTCTTCGTTTGTGCTCTGATCGCCAAAGTTTAAAAAATATCTTTTAGTGAATTTTAAAACGACTTTTCTTATTATCATACCAATAATTGAATCCGCTCTGTTTCTGAGTTGGAGCATATCCAACTCCAACTTGAGGACGTTCGATTGTATCATCGAAGTTTTGAAAACGGTCAATTTTGGAAAATTTTCCATTTGCATTATTTGTTCGTTTTTAACGATAATGCCCAAAAGACTTTTAGTCGCATGGACGCGTCTTGACTTTTGACACAGCAATGTGAATAGAGCTTTAGTCCAGTTTCCAATGTGATTTAGGTACAGTTCAGTGATCAAACAGAATCGGAACTCAAATAAGCTCAAGTCGTATTTGAACTAAGATAAGAGTGTAAATTGTCAGTATTTGAAGTTTGAATACAACTCAAGCATTTGTCGTTTCTGTATCGTGCCTTTACTGGAGCATCGGTAATACCTTCTATAGCTATTTAGAAAAAATAAAAACAATTGTGTAGGTACCTAATTTCCCAACTCGAACAACCGGGTTTTTGAGTACGAGTTGGGAACTGTTCACGAAGAGATGACATCAATGTAGATTTCAAAATATTTTCTTAAATGTCTATGAAATTAAGCTTGTTAATGTATGAACATTTTAGTATTCAATGTTTTATACAAAATTGTGTTGAATACTATTTTAGGATATGATTTTTAAAAGTACGTGCGATGGTCAACGTTTTGTATACTTCTACAGATTTCATTTTCAAGAAATAGCTCTCTCTAACTCTGGTTTTTTATGAAAAAATTCCACTAACTTTATTAAATCGTGTGTTTTTGAATAGATCTTTCTGTAGCCCTACCATCAGTTTTCGAGTTGTAGTTAACTATCCTCGCTAACGAGTCAAGTATTTCAAATGTATGAAATTATTAGTATGGATTAGTTGATGCAAGTTACCGAGGGTGGTGCTGCGCTGGATTCTTATATTCTGATACTTGACTCGGTAACGAGGATAGTATCAATACTTCACTTATAATGATAATTATGTGGATACAGCTTTAAATGTATACCTGAACCCCATTGAATTTCAATGAAATGCATTCAAAGTGGGTGCTAAAGTTAACTTTGCATAGAGAGCAAAACCTCAGAGGCGTAAAATTGGACTGCACAATCTGCACATCTAATACGAACAAAATGTGCACACATCCAACGCTGTTTTGGTGAAAAGACAAGTTCCTTCCAGCCGTTTCTGCAACTAATGTTCGTACCCAGTTGCGACAACGAAAAAAATCTTTTTTTCCGCAATTCTTTATCTGGTTGTGGCAGAACAGTTTAAACTCACAATGGACGGTACTGTTTCTACGTTTACTTTAAATTCGTTTTAGTGGACTAATAAATGAATAATACACAATATCGCTAAAGAAACTTCAATCGCAGGCATCCACAAGCAACCGCAAGCGGCGCAAAGAGCACTTTTCAAAGCGCTTAAATAAAAATTAGAATGAAAAATGCATCATAGTAAAATTCATAGTTTAAAATTACAAGTCACTGAAACTTCGCTTCGCTTCGCTTTCATCCCAGTGTGAATTGTCGCTAACATGTCTATAAGTAAAACATTTGATTTGCCCACGAACGGTTTATCAAATGACGATGGTTTCTATTATTGCTCTGCGATGCGACAATAAATCTGAATTCTCACACAGTTGAATACAAGATTCTGCACTTTACACAAAATAACGTTGCCTCTGAATTGGATAAAAGAAACTGGAAGCATTTGTCCTTTGCAATCACGTGCACTATGAAATCCTATTAATATTAAAGTGTAAGTTTCTGTGGATGTGTATGGATGTAAGTAATGGATGTTTGTTGCTCTTTCACGCACAAAAATTTTGTTGAGAACTTTAAGTTCTAAACAAAAATTTTTTCATCATGTCAAAGTAGGTATATAATTATATTTCTCTAAATAAAAAGATTAGATTATTCAAAACAGCAGAGCTATAAATACCAGCCGTCCCCAGTTTGTGCCATCCGCCACGATCCTGTGCGAATCCGATCCATCGTTTGCACATTCAACTAAATTTAATTATTAGTTTTACAAATTACCCTCATAACTAAAACATACAAATATTAACCGGATTAAACAGAGAAAAAGGCCACGGAACTAATTTTAAACCCTACAGAGGCGGGTTTAATCACGTTGAAGACTCCTAGCGTGGATATTAGCGAAAATTCTGTCGGTTTCTACCGTTTCTCGGCGAAGGAAGGTATTTGGATTATGCTACGAGTTTTCAATAAGCGACCATCGTTATATGACTTCTGTTTGAAGATTCGTGTAAAGTAGCCCAGTCTTAAATAAATAAGTATCCTTGAACATTCCACACAGCGTCATCTAGTCCAAAGTTAAGCAATTTAATGCATACATGTGTTATGGTTACTATGACTGAAATAGATACATTTTTTGTAAATACATAAAAAACACCATGAGTACATAAAACAAATTTTTGCAGATCATGAAAACATTTTGTCCCGCAGCGGGAATGGAACCCGCAACCTCAGCGTCTCAGGCGGGCTTTCGCCCTCTGCGCCACAGAGGTCGTCAATAATATTGTATTGTATTGTTGTGTCAATAATAACATTGTATCATAACCTGTTGCTTTATTCCGCGTCTCGCTCTTTAGGAAATTAAAGCTAAGTGAAGATTATTAGAATTTCAATTAGATTGCCGTTTGACGTGTCAAGGAATTTTATTTTCACTTTTCACCGAAATATTTTTTCCATTTTATTTTACGAACTTGTAATTTGCATGACATATTTTAATAACAAGCTCACCATTAGGAATTTATTGTTTTTAATTTTTTAAACCTTAGCAAGTTGTTATAAACTTAAATGAGTTTTGTAAATGTGTGTTGAAGATTTTGATAGTGGTTTAAGCTTTTAAGTACCAATGAAAACTTAAATAATTATGTTTTTTCAGCGCATTTCTGTTTTGGTAGACCTTATTTTATAGATCGTTGAAAAGACCGCTCTTAAAATATAGAAATAGTTGCCATCGCGTAAAAATATACTAAAGAACATTATGACCAAATTCAAATTCGTAAATATTAAAGGTACCCAAAACAGTTCTCCGTTCAAACAAGATTAAACTTTTATTTTATCGTAAGTGAGAATGAACAAAATCTTTTTATGTACTGGATTATTGGAATGAAGGTAAAAGTTTCCAAGAATTTATTTTTATCTAACTCTAAGATATATAATAAGCATTTTAATACGCCCTTTTAAAATACATGGAAAGTTACTTTGAAGGGCAGAGGATAAATGTGAAAAATTGTACTCAATTATAGGCTTAAGTGGATTTTGTATTTTGCTCTAGATTTTTCAGTATACAAAATTGAAGTGCTATTTAATTTTACAAACAAATTATTGAATTTTAGGGGCATATGAGACGTGCTACATGGATACATAATTTTTCGTAGTAAAACAAAACGTATTATCACAAGTGACTAGGTTACCATTCGTTACTATGAAAAAGAGTGCAGAAAGCTTCGTTAATAAAATAAATCCTGTAATAAAGTCGCAAGCAACCAACCTTTACCAACGGAGGTCTCCAGTTTACTGAAATATTGATACTATCCTTAATACCGAATCAAGAATCACAAAATATATGAGAATCCAGCGCAGCGGCCCCGATAATTAGCATGAACTAATAATTTCACTCGATCCGGCGAGGATAGTAACTAACTCAACACTGATGGTAGGGCTACTGTCGAGCAATCACATAAATGGTTTTAGCTTATGCATAGCTCGAATACAATCCCAAATCCACATTATTACATTGTAATAGGCTTTAAAACATGCATGGCAAAATACGCTATAAATATATGGAATCACAATTGTCATAAAGAGTGTTATCACCGCAAAATGTCATCTATAGAACATAATACGCATACGTACAACGAACCAAACGAGTTATGCCCCAAATAATAGTCTTCCGGAATCATAAAAGGGATATAAAGGGCACATATGGTTAATCTAATGCACACGTTTACTGTTGTTGTAGTATTGTTAGAAACAGGTGGTTTACTGGTTTAAGACTGTGCAAGGTTTAAGGCTGCATAGAGGCCTTCATCATGGCTTAACGGCTTTAAAGCCGGGGCATGTATTGCTTTAATTTTATTAATTTTATCGTGACAATTAATTTCTATAGAAAATAGTTAAGTAAATTACTTAAACAATATGAATAAGACTGGTCTTCCCCAAACATCCAATTGCCACCCAGTCCCAAATGTCATCACAAAGTTTTGTATCACTAAAAAAGGTTTAATGTAGGACGACAGTCACAAATGTACGCTCATGACTTCTGAGAGGATAATTCGGGTTTATCTATTACACTCCATTTGAAGAACTAAGATATATAAGCCTGTGGAATATCTAGACAAATTGGACCTAAAATACTGCTAGATGTTCAAAATATATTGGAAGCAGTTTGAGAGAGAGACACTGATTCTGTCACACCAGTGTATGTGATTAGAATTGAATAATTATTTATTAATTGAAATAGAATTTGACCTGTGACTTTAACGATTTATAATCTGTGGTATACTTAAACGTGAGGTCATGGTTCGTCACGAGATATTTGATAAGGAAAATGTCCTTTGAACAGATTGGCTTGACGTCCGCAAAACAATGATATTTCACTCAAATACTCAGTTATATTCTAGTGGCTTGGGAACACTCATTGACAAAAGTGGAACAAGGGAATAGCGTCGAAATGAAAAAAGTTTTGTTGTTTTATTGTCCGTTGGTAAATTAGAGGGATTGTTTCCACAGTGCCCTGATACAGTGAGCTAGGTTTTAGGTGAGCTTAAAAACTAAGTGCTTTTGTGATCAAATAGTATATTTTCTACTTTTTGCATTATACTTACTTAGTTACTTACACAATTTTGCGGATACGAGTATAACTATATAATAGATTTTTTGAAACTTTTCTGTGACGATACAATAATGCTGTCAAAACGGAGTACCAAATTCTCGTACCTCGCGTTGACTTTGCATTGCCATTGTCATTGCCGTCAAGAGTTAGCTCAATTAAGCTACCCAGTTCGATTGTGTGCTTCTAAAAATTAATTCTTACTTTGTCACTGACTGTACTAAAATAGCCTTATTATTGAGCCGATAAATCGTATTTCAATTACGAATCTTATTGATGGCTGGTACGTTTTACCGCAAACTGCTTATCGAAATGGGCAACTTTCCTGAAAATCGCGTCTAATTTAATAAATTATAACGCAGAAAGGCTAAGTTTGTAGATAAGTGACAAACGCTTTCTATTTTATTTCTATCATCAATTGGTGCCCTCTGTGGAACAGTGGACCAAAGCCCGCTTGTTACGCAAGGTTTCAGGTTCGATCTCCAAAACGTCTACAACAGGTTTATAAATGTTGTCTAAAGTCTGGTTGATTTCTGTAAATATGTACTTATTTACAAAAACAAAATGTATTAGAGGTTGTATAATCATCATAGTCATCTTACTTTAAGCATTCAGTTGCTTAGCTTCTGATCTGACGCTGTGTAAAATGTCCAATTCCTTTGAATTGACATTTTCTGATCGTTCGAGTTTTCATCGTTGAATGTCAAACTAAATTGATTGTAGATGGATTATAAGGGCAGGAAGACTGGCATGCCAATTGCCAAGTCATTTACAAAAGCCAATAATTTACTTGTCAGAAGTCAATCCCATAATTGGATATCTACAAAGCCTTGAAATCACGGTCCTGGGGCGAAAATATTATCAAAGTAAAAAGACATTAAAGGAACCTTCAAGAACAAAGTTCTCACATAGACCAATAATATTAGAAAATTATTTAATTCTGGAATATCTGTTTTTGAAATATTCTTATCCAATAAATTTATATTTGAAATCAAATGTGATCATGACTGTATTTTCAAAATAGCAACTCTATACTCTTTTCACCGAGTCGATCGAAAAATAAACAAACTAAGTGTGTTGTCCATAAATTTTAAATAAATAAATAAATAAATATCCTTTGGACATTCCACACAGCGTCATCTGGTCCCAAGCTAAGCAACTTAATGCTTGTGTTATGGTAACCAGATGACTGATATAATACATAGATACATTTTTTTTTTGTAAATACATACATAAGATAGAAAACACCCAGACATTTTGGTACATAGGTAGGTATTTTGCTAACGTGTAAAGAAACCATTGTAGAAGAATACATTACAAAAGGCAATGTAAACTTGCCCTATGCCCGTTTTTGACGCCAATCACGTGCGTTTATTTTTCTAACTATTCGATCGACTCGGTGAACAGATTATAGACTAACAGATCTTTAAGGTATCTTAGAGGATAGTCAGAGATATCCAAAGATTTATTAAGATCGAGCCCTCGCTTTCTATACCTACTACTACATTTTTTTAAAGTGATCTTTTATTTATTTTTTAATTTTATTTCTGAATACAAATTACAAATTATCCAACCAGAGCTGTTGAACTTAAAATATGACCTTTTTGTAGATACGTCTCTCTTAGTTGTGTATAATAATCACATTTCTAACCAATTTTAAACCTTGTCATGATTTACGGCTAGTGCTTGTATCTTTCTAAAAACATTTCAAATGGAGTTTTAAATTGAAACAGGGGCTTACCTGATTAAAATTGGAACCATTTTGAGAAAATTTAGTTGCACAATCTCTCTTAAACTTTTTCAATTTACATTCTACGGTCGAAAATTTACACTCGAATGTTCGGATCGGAACCAAGCAAGCATTTAAGTGGTATTACGTAGGGTCAAGTTTAATAAAATTAATTAAAAATTTAGGACAAAATAAAATTAAAAATTCTGAATTGGTCTAAAATTGACAGAATTATCGAATTCTCGGTAAACATAACAAATCAAATAAAAAAATCATAAGTACAGTAGAAAATAGAACCTCTTCCTTTTATAAAGTCGGTTAGAAAAGAAACAATTTCAAGATAGCTAAGAAAAACAATAACTGGATTTTCAAACCGTTATTTCGTAGAAATTGCTTCGTTATGCATTTGAATTGGCATGTTGTTTGTAAATATTCCATTTTTATTGTTATTCTGATGGAATATTTGAATATCCTTCAAATATTGTTTTTTGAAGACGGTTCATTAGTTTTAGATTTTTTTTTATTAAAAATAGGAATAGTAAAAGCTGATATAGCTCAAGACTAGGCTCAAGACTAGGCTTTCACGGCTAGGCTCAGTCCCTTGAGTAACATAGGCAATAAATTAATGGGATTACCTATATCCAAACTCTTAAACTTTTCCTGTTCATTACTCGTATTAAGAAGAACTCCTTACAAAAGCTTCTTACTAAACAAATCAATTATTATCCTTAAAAAAATATAAGTTACGTTTTCTCTGTTTTCTTATTTTTAATTAACGTGAATTCTGAGCACCTTTTGAACATTGTTCTATTGTTTTCATTAGAATCTCAACTGTCAGAAGTTGCTTGACAACTCATATAGTTATTGTCCTAGCACAAAACGTATGCACGTTTCAGTCATTATTGAGCAGAAAAATATAGTTCTAACTGTATATTTCCGAGTTATTCACTTTATTAACTGCGTAGGTAATTATTTTTTTAAACTGATTAGTTTGCTGGAGAGAAGAAAGTACAATTTTTGTACACGAAAAACATAATTTGACGGCCTCTGTGGAGCAGTGGGCGAAGGCCCGCCTGAGACGCGGAGGTTGTGGGTTTGATCCCCGCTACGGGACATTATGTTTGTATGTTCCTCAAATATTTGTTCCGTGCTAGTTTACAATTACACGAAAGACAAGTTGAAATTAATCTCATTCTGATTGTGTAGCTACTTTTGAACCCAGCTGCTGTTTTCATCAGGTAAAGTAGATTTTTTTATAATTTAAGTGGGCACTCGTAGGTCTTGACGCTAGAGGCGATGTTTTTATCATTGTACGATTTTCCGTTCTTCAGATATTTTTTTCTGTTTGAACCAGTAATTGGACTCCAATCGTTATCAATTTTTCGATGGAATGTTTCTGACTTTGCTGATTTGAATAAATTCGGTTCATTGGCAATAATAAGCGATTGTTGAGCATTTGGTAAGTGGTTTTCGCTTGCGCTTTAGATGAGTGGGAAGTTTTTGAGTTTAATTTAAGTACCTTTAGCAAAAATTTTAGTCGTAAAGTACGTTACTAATCCTTCTTTACTTCACCAATTTAAAGATAAATAAATAAAGATCTTGACTGCATGCTAAATAAATAAACCTTTGACATTCCACACAGCATCATCTAGTCTCAAGCTAAGCAATGTTCAAATTCATGTTCCTGTTATTGTAACCAGATTATTGATAATTATATTTTTTTTGTAAATATGTACATATTCTGCAATAAAAAACCCCCAGACATGAAAAATATATTTACAAACCATACTAACACAGTCGTCCCGTAGTGGGGATCGAACCCGCTACCTCTGCGTCTCACTGACAAAGAGGTCGTCACTCACTTTTCGATCAACAGGCATTTGAAATCCATTGTAAAAGTAAAGGTACGATTTTACTAGTGTACAGAACTGGGTAAAGCACAGCGTACGGCACAAATATTTACTTTGGTCACAAACTCAACAATTTGCTAACAAACTCAGTCCTGTTTATGCTACCAGAGTAAAAACATTTATTATACGCGCATTTTGTTCCGTGAACCAAATGTCTACACACTTTAGTGGAATCGTTTCTTATTATTTAAGCTCAACTCACACCAAGATGGAAGGGAAGCAGCGCGCAGTTTTATTGTCATGACATTTAAACATTATCTTCTTCACCATAAATACATAGTATCGCTTGAGAAACTTCAAACAGCGACCACATACCCGTAACATTCTTACCCTCACTCAAACGCGGGCGACCACGAGCGACCGTAAGGGGCGCCAAGAGCACTTTTCAAAGCGTTTACTAATATTATAATCATAAAGATTAAAATCACATGACACTGAAACTTCGCATCGCTTCGCTTCCATCTCGGTGTGAGTTGACGCTTACTCAGCTTTATAAATGTAAGTATTTAAAGTCACATAAAGGTCACAATACATACTACAGTGCACGCCGCTCTCAATGCAAATAGCCACTTCCACCGGAAACCAGGGTGGAACCAATAAAAGTGTTACTTAAAATCTTCCGGGAAAAACGTCGGAATTTACTGCAAAAACCACTTTGCGGGATAAATTTCAACTTGTGAGGGTTTAAACAGAGAGGTTAGGGATTTTTAAATAAACAACCTCTTCTACACAAAAGTAACTTTTAGCAAAAAGTTACTGTACGTGACCATGCTCATACCCAGATGAAGATTTTCCAGAAGAATACATTTTCGGTATCTTAATCGACGATATTTTTACGTGACCAATTTTTTTAGTAATATAATGTCATCCACTCTACTTTTACAATAAAATACTTTGATTACATTATTTCAATTGCATCGTGCAGTTGTTTTTTTCTCTAAGAAGTAAGGTTTTTCAGTTCAAATAACTTAGTCTTGCGACTAAATCCACTGGTTAAAGTAAAGCTCATTCATCTTTAAAACTGGTCTTAAATTCGTGAACTTGGCAGGTTTTTACTGGAGACTGCAAAGTGCAAATCCATGGTCGTCGGTCCTAATGCGCTTTAGTTAGAACATTCGCAAATGGAGAAAATGTTTTTTTGGTTTAGGAGTGGTAAGACAAGATAAATCTTTGTTTTAGTGTCAGTTGTTAGTATTTTTTGTGGTAATTCATAAGCAAGGTTACTAGAATTTTAACCGACTTCAAAAAAGGAGGAGGTGCTGTGTTACACTGTAAGTATATAATATGTCCACAGTTATTCGTTGTATTTCTGAAGTCATTTAAATAAAAAATTTGCTACTTGTGTTACAACTGCTGCTCTTTTCAATATCAGATTTTCCTATCGATAATTTGTACATGTAACTTTCACTAGTTAAGTCCATACTTAGGTGGATATGGTTCTGAAACCGTAAATCAGGGATAAGAAGATTCGTGTTCGACGCAGTTTGTATTGTAATAGAATTCAGTGGCACTGAATAACTTACTCTTGTAAGTGAAAATACTGGCTTATTCACGAGATTTACAAAAGGTATTTGCGTTATATAATTTGGTTTTAGATTTGGGGCTTTGATGGGCTCGTCGCAATACATTCGACCGTGCAGGTCGTCCCTTTGAATATGAAAATGGATGTTCTATATACACGTAGGTAATCTTTTTATAAACACTTAAAATGGGATATTTACCATGATTCAGAGATTTATGAGTTTCCCTATATTTCGGCATGGTTGCATGCTCTATGAAAATCAAACACATGCAACTATGCCGTTTATAGAAATTATTAAATCTATGAATCATGGTAAATGTCCCGTGATAGTTTAATAAGTTATAAGTATACTCTTTTTAGTTTCAAAGTACTATTATATTCTGCCAGTTATCCACACTTCATGTCATTGTCAATGAAATCCTACAAACGCAATACGATTTTGAACTCAATGCACAATAGGCAAGTAGCTTATCCGGACGTTTCTGAGAGAGCGAGTCGGTTCCATGTCAATTATGGCTCACACAGAATTTGAGTGAAGTGGCTGCAGTTCAAAACGTTTCGGGAAATCTAGCACATTTATGCCTGAAAAAAAAAAACTGTAGTGCCTGGAACATTGTTGAGATGAAATAGGCTTGCCCAGCACCTAGACTATTCTCTTTTTATGATCTAGATATCTAAGAATATTGAGCAGAAGTGAATTCATCTTAATCGATCTTCTTCTTCTTTCAGTGCTTCTCAATTATTGAAGGTCTGCAGTCTTCTTCTAGCGCATGATCGAGGCAAATGGCAATCACGAAGGGAGACCTATGCCCAACAGTGGTTTAAAAAATGGCTGATGATGATGATGATGGCAGTCTTCTTAAACTCTTCCCTGTCTTTATCCATTTATCTATCCAAACAAACTTTCGCGTTTATAACACTAATAGAAACTAAAATTTATTTCATTTGGCCATATCGGACATATTGGACACATTTCATTTCTCTAAAATTCAAGCTGCTCTTATTTACCGCTTAAAACTTGTCCGTTGAAATATTATTGTTTACGCGAATTGAAGTGAAAATTCAACTTCAAACTTTAAACAACACGGAACTTTGATTTTAAAAGCTTTGATTGTAAACAATTGCGCTTTACTTTGCATTAGTATGAAATAAAAAACGTGTTGCCCATTCTATTAGGTAGTAATTATTTATTCAGTAACCTACTTTTGTGCAAATAACTTATTATAATCATCAAGAATTATAAAGCTCAAGTAAAGATGAAAGCTATAAGGCTTTAAAGATTCATTTAGTAACCGTCGCCTCAAGCTTCTGTTCACGTTGAGTGACATTTTCCACAAAAGATTAATTAAATTATATTACATTTTTGATTGAAAGACGTTCCCCTCTTCTTAATTAACAGAGTTAAGTTTAATTGTGTTACCAGATTATGCAAGTGGGACGTATTTACGTTATTAAGCAGGAGTGGGGTTAAGGTTTAAACTTGAAGAAACCTACGTTCATCGCATGACTGCATATTTTAACCGATTTTTACATAAAACCGACTCAAATTAATAGGACCACCGCGGAATCGTACCTATAAGTACTTTTAAATAAAAAACTCAAAACGGTTTAGTATTGGCAGAATAATTGGCAAACATAAAAAGCATACTTTCTTACAGTGAAAAACAAAAAACTTCTCTATTTTTGCAGTCGGTTAATAAATATGATTTAGCGTTTGTATATGTCTTTAGTCAGGATATAAGCTATACTGGTATTATATCGCATTTAAATCCATCCAGGAATCTGAGCGTAAAACAAATATACATACACGTACACAAAATTTTCACCTTCATAATAGAAGTGTGATTTCTTTCGTTTCTATTAAGTAGTACCATTTATCTAGTCCACTCTCGGGCTTACGTTGCATATTTTTAGAGCAATGAAATGCACAGCAAATAAACGGTTACAAGAAACTGAGCACGTTGCCCGTTTCTGAATATTTTGGTTTAATTAAAAGTTTAGTTACTGCTGCTCGATTCTTGAACGACATTTAAAACATGACGCGGTAAGAGATTGCGCGTTATCTAGCTTATCTATTAACTACAAATTTTGATCTAACTATCTTTTATGTTCGGACGAAATATGACAAAACCTGGATGTATGGTGCTATTTTTAGAAACTTAACTAGTGATTACGTACTAAAGCTTAAAAAATCATTTATATGTTTTTTAAAGTAAGTAGCAAGTGGAGATCCGTGGTTCTGCCTACCCCCATGGGAAAGAGGCGTGATTATATGTATGTATGTATGTATGTATCTAATGTTATTTTTGGTGGGATCTAGGAAAAGACCGAGAGAGATGGAAACAATTGGGGGAGACCTTTGCCCAGCAGTGGGAAAGTATAGGTTAGATACAATATGTTTTTTTGTTTAATTAGTCAGTGATTTATTTTACATTATGAAATGAGATGACATCAAAATCTGTTTGGGTTTTGAGCGTAACGAAAAGTTTAATATTGTCCCAGGAATACAAATTAATTCAAAAATAAACTTTATGTTTGTGTTTAGTTCAGAAACTCGCAATTTGTTTCTCTTACAATATCAAAAAGATACATTGTATATTATTTCAGTTTATCCGCCATAATCCCTCATGAGAAGTTTCTCATAGTAAGCTAGACTTATTTTGTATTGAATCTGTTTCATAGCTATTAAATAAATAAATAAATATCCTTGGACATTCCACACAGCGTCATCTAGTCCCAAGGTAAGCAATTTAACACTTGTGTTATTTTATTTATTTATTTATGGTAACCAGATGACTGATATAATTCATAGATACATTTTTTTTGTTAATACATACATATTATAGATAGAAAACACCCAGATACGGAACAAATATATGCAGAACATACAAACATTTGTCCCGTAGCGGGTATCGAACCCGCTACCTCGGCATCTCAGCCGGGTGTTCGCCTAACTGCGCCACAGAGGTCGTATTGGATTTAGCATAGAAATTTTATTCTTAAAATTTCTCAAGGGAATTTTGTTCCGCTGCACGTTTGTTCACTTATGCCCCGCGGTTTTATCATTAGTGAATAACACGTAAAAATATGCATTGTATAAATTTCGTGTAGTGCATTGGAGTTGCTTCATTTTGATCCAACTCGTTTTATAGGTATGACGTAGCAAAAGTTTTGTTACAGTACTTTAAATAATATCAGATTTCAGTACTTACCCCTATACTTCATTTATTGAAACGAGCTAATGGGAAGAAAAAACAAGACACATTGTCAAATCAATTTATCAATTGTCAAATCTAGCCAATCCAAGAGCAAAGAAATATTTTCGACGACCAATCACGTGACTTTATTTTTCTTCCTATTAGCTCGTTTCAATAAATGAAGTATAGGTAGTCAGTACTTTGCCGCAATAATGTCGTAATTGAATATGTATTCAGTTAATATCCCACCCCTACAGAATGTTACATAGGTATTAGCAGTAGTTATTGTACAGTTTAAGCCTTCACACGTACATTTACATAGATTCGAAACTTTGCTAAGCTGGATACAATAAGCTATTGAAAGCCGAACTTTGTGGTACAAACATATTCGAATACCTATTATAATAATTGGGCGCAGTCCTATACGTTGGTCAGACCAGATCCGCACCGCTCTCGACACCTCCATGTACAACGCCCTCCACGCTGCCGAGGACCGAAATAGATGGAGGAACATCATCAGAAAGAAACTGATTCTGAAGGGTGGTCACGACCCTCAGCATTGAGGAGTACGACTCAAGGAGGAGGATTATAATAATTATATGCTAATTATGTTACCTCGAAAGTTTGTTGTGTCTGAAGTAGAGACTAAAACTTAAAATATTTAGACCAGTCGCGTCGTCGGCTAAAGGCAGCCTGCATTCACTATGAAAAAAAGAAATTGATGCACGAGATTCGAACTCACGATCTTCTAAGCAAAAGTTTGCTCTCTATCACTTACTGCTCGGCAAACAAAACAGATATCAAATACCAAAGAATAATAAATAATCTTCGTTTTGTTAGGCACTCTGTGTTACTCGAAAGACCGTAAGAAGAGCTTACTAAGCTTTCGACATTGAAACTTCAAACATTTATTCATGATTTCTGAGTAAATTGTTTTCTTCATTGGTTTTATATTTCGGTTCAAGGTAACTTTGTGTAATTTGATATTAGAAATCAAAGGATATGTCTAGGTATTTGTTTTGTATTGATTTTACTATCAATCAGAATAATACAGCTCCAACTTTTCATATGCATTATCACTAAAGGACAATAAAAACAACTGCTATCGTTTACTTTATTAGGCGTAATATAAATAAAATATGCTACATTTTCGTGACAGGGTCCTATTAGCTTGTATTTATAATCTGTGTCCAATTTTGTTTGTTCTAATGACATGTCTGACTCAGACAATGAGTCCTAATTAGTTGTACAAACATGGCATGAATTACCAAATAGACTGCTTGGCGACGAAAAATTGGGGGTTGTCTAATTGTGGAGTAAAAAGTTAGGTAAGTATATTTTTTGCATAATTATAATATGTGATTTCAAAAGTACAACTAAGTCTTGATCTTGTTCAAGATAAGCTACTTAGCGTTGGTTTCATGGTTACTAGATAACTGATGTACCTACTACTAATAATTTACCTACGTGCATTTTTTAATAGTAAAGTATAGATAACACAAT
The DNA here is from genome assembly GCA_947086425.1 of Xanthorhoe spadicearia. Lineage (NCBI taxonomy): Eukaryota > Metazoa > Arthropoda > Insecta > Lepidoptera > Geometridae > Xanthorhoe > Xanthorhoe spadicearia. Next base: position 8,544,899 of record OX352202.1, on the reverse strand, counting down.
ACACACAAACATGAAACAAATAATCTGCAGAAAATTGAAACTCAAGTCCATACCCTATGCCAATGGTTATTTGGAAAAGAAACATTAAACCTCTTTTAATCGTAGCAGAAAACCAAACAAACGAGTTTGGTTTTTAATATAGTGTTAAGTCGTAAACAATAATCCTATCACTATTTCCACACTATGGGTTTCACAAACTAATTAAAAACGGGTAAAATTCTCATATTTACCACAGTTCTAAAACAATCCTTTGCTAACAAAATTGACCGGATTTCATTACAAAATGATTCCTCCACATTTTGGTCAGTTTATTATTTGCGATAGCGCTCGATATTAAAAGCATTAAAACCGGTATAACACTTCAGAATAAGTACACAATTAGGTACATCGATATACAATTTTTAAGCGAGCATTTTGAACCGTTTCACACAGCATTTTGTAATGTTCCGGAATTTTCGAATATTATGAGTATTCTGTTAAGTGCTGTTAATCTGTTACATTTTTACTTTTAAATTAAAATCAATTTTGAAGATAATCTTCTCGCATAAATCACAAACAATCATTTTTTTAAGTAAGAAATAACGGGACGCACAGATATTTTGACGCTTTCGCTTCAATAATTTATGGTCGCTCTACACTTTACATTGGAGATTTTCATAGAATCATGCATATTTTCACCTAAAAAATCTGAAGATCTGAATAAATATGTCAACCGCATCTTGTGAATACCGTCGTCTTACACAATTCACTTGATATTCAGAGCATTATTTAGCATCACCATGTCGCAGTCGCTCATTAACACAGGAATAAAATTTCATTCACGCACAAAAAAGGTTGCAACATTTATCATAATTTTATATAACTCCCCTAATAAACCTCGGTTTGGGGATAAAAATATAAGCTCTCAAATTTCCTTGAAAAAGCTTTTTTAAGGGACAGCCTCAAACATTTACCAAGGCATTTAAATCCTGGGTTTATAGATATTTGTGGTGAAGCACTTAACCTGTGCAAATATGTTGTGTGTGAGGGCGCATACGAATGGAATCGGGCTACGAACGCTAAGCCCTTAATGGATGGCCAGTAGCATGCTTCAAGAATTTGTTACATTCCTATAAACTATAATGTTATATAAGCTTGACCATTTAAATGATAGCTGTGACCCGCGGTCTTACCCGCGAACAGAAAGAGACAATCTTTTTCTACGGTTATGGATCCCTGTATCCTTTCTAAATATCCTTTCTATGTCCTTTATCCAGATGTAAGTTTTCCTAAAACTTAAAAAAAAAACAAAAATGGCTATGGATGAATATGACAAGCCTACACATCAAACTTACTGGACGCCGCATCATGCCCGCTACAAGCTCTACGGTAAACTTGATCGTGAGTAGCTGGCATAGCGGAACCACTAGTGAGATTTCTGAGATGGTAGTGTAGTCTTGTGCAGCACCTAAAAAATCATCTCAGCTTAACCGGCCATAGACACAGAAAAGACAAAGGCAGACACGTATGACCCTAACTAAAAAAATCATATTAGTGAGAAAACAAAAAAAAATATAACAACAAAATGCCGATTGCCCAAATATTTTTTCCCAGTTGATCTGCTCACAAGATTTGATTTACACAAATGCAAGTAATATAAAAGCTTTTAAACAGGGGATACAGAAACAAAATAAACTTGGGATTTTACGATATACCTACCTAAACAAAAAAAAAATTCACAAATACAAAGACAAATGATACAGCAGTCGTAAAAACTTACTCTGTACCAACAACGCCATTATTCAAAATAAATTACTTACATATAAACGCCTTGCATGTATTCACACTCACATGGAATAATAACCAGCGAAATAAGATCCGTCTAGTCTCTAACTAAGTTAAAATTTCTTTTTTGCCGTGGAAGAGCTGAGTAAACAGATGGGTCTGGATAAAGTGGTTCGGCAAGAGGAGCCAAGCTTGACATCGGGTACTTAACGGCGTGGAAAAATCAACGAGTAGAAAACCTCTCTTTTTCTAGTATAGGAAGCTAAAAGTCTGGAACAAAATTGAGTAGAGTGCACTCGGGTAATTCCGAAAATCGGGATATTCCGAAAATTACAATTTACACCCAAACAAAGCACTACTTTACGCGTTGACAACATTCATTTAACGGCCAAGTTCAATTGCTCCCCGCACATGTTGTCACCTGGATGTTTAGAACGAGTATACGCCTTTGAGTGAAGAATATTGTAGAGACGGGATTTTTATATCTTTTATTGGGGATAATTCCGAACCAAAATTAATTATGAGTCTTATATTAAAACCACGTAAAAGTCATTTTTAAACTTCATTCGGAATTTTCCGAAATACTTCGGAATTGCACTCGCACAAGATAAATGTGTAATGAAGTTTCAAATGTATATATTTTACTAATTGCAATGATATATGGATGCAAAATTGTGGCCAAGTTCCAGACTATACATTTACGAAGATGATGTGATTTAAATTTTTTACAGGAACCTTATACATACTGATAAATGATTATTTTTTCAACTACCTAGTTATCTCATCGATTTTTATTGCGGAATTACCCGAGTGCACTTATATATTTTACAAAAGCCGTTTTTAAAAATTGAACGCGATTCAAGGTACTTAATTGCGAAAATACTAGAAGGCGTAGAAAGACCTTTATCCAGATAAATTGTTATTCTGCTGTCTACTAATATTATGAATGCGAAAGTTTGTATGGGTGTGTGGAAACTAATGAACGAATTGCGCTCAAACTTGGAATATGAAATGACTTGGAATAACACATAGGCTTGTTGTGTCTGCAAGTAGGCGCCGAGTGACGCCGTGGGCAAATAAGCTAGTAACCTTTAAGAAATAGGTCATCTTTTCTCTTTTAAAAAACAAATAAAACATGACAAGCACGTTTTTCCGAGGGGTGATACTGTTATCAAATTATCGTAGGTCCTTCATCTTACTTTCGTAAAGTATTTATAGATTATGCGTATTGGTCTGAGCAGTTGACACAGGTTGATATTGGTCCAAAAAGTCTGAACCGATTTTTTAAACAAGAAGCTTAACAAGAAGTAACAATATCCTTCTATTTCGTAATCTGACTTATATACATTATTTTAATACAACGGGACTCACGTTAAAATATTGTCGATTTAGATACCGACAATGTTTCGATGACAAATGTTGTTCTGCAGACATTTTTGTTCCGTGTCTGGGTGTTTTCTATCTATAATATGTATGTATTCACAAAAAAAATGTATCTAAGTATTATATTAGTCATCTGATTACCATAACACAAGCATTAAGTTGCTTTGCTTGGGACTAGATGACGCTGGATATTTTTTTTATCATCAAATCACATTGATGAACTCTTTTTTTGAAGTCGGTTAAAAAAACTCAACCCAAGGACGTCTAGAGATAAATTATTAGATTAGCCCAATGAGTAAAAGTAATTCCAGTGATCTTATTGGATTTATATCTAGAGACTGAATCACTCCCAACACTCTTACCTAATCATACTTAATCTCTAAAAATACTTACTTATTTTCCTCAAATTCAAGGAGTTTGCCCATTCATTTGTGTTTAATTTATTGAAAATATGTTTGTTTTTAATATGTTTGTGTGACGATCGAAAGTAGTCCACTAATCAAGTTGGTACCTAGTAGTTTTAAATCCCAAATGTAAATAGCTTAGTAATCGATTTGAAATTATTAAACAGTCGATTTAAAAATAAGAACACAGCTAATACAAATCAGCATTCGATTTAAAATCCACTAAATTCCAAATAAAGATAAAGCAACAATCGATTTGAAAGTCGGAACCCCTTGAGAACGGCTCGATAGAGTTTTCATATGAGCTCGATTATCGATAAGGTTTTCCCACCGCGCGATAAATCCGTGAACTTCCAATGGGCCCAAGTTAGATAAATCGAGTCATGAATCTGACGCGTGACTATGAGATGCGATTGTAATCGTGAAATTTTACCCACATCAGGTATACCATAACTTAGTTTGTAATAGAGTTAAAGGATTTTAACCGACTTTGAATAAGGTGGTTGTATGTTCAACTGTTTGTTTTAATTTAATAACACTGACTTTTCGTCAACAGTGTTCCGATTTTTAGCCTACTCTGAAAATGGAGGAAGTTCTTATATTTTGAGTGTTCACTAATAAAATTGTTCCGCCAAGAAAGAAAGAAAATGTGTTCATTTCTGTAGGATCTCAAGGATCACTTAAAAATGTAAAGATGTTTTTGTTGATTTTGTTTTTTAAAGTATGAGTCAATCACAATCAAACAAATATCGATACCTAAAACTACCTTTATGGATCAGACATATAATTAATTGCGTCATCACTGCAGTACTACTCAGCTATCACAAGTAAGGCACGTGAAATAACACGCTACGAGCACTCGACCGCGGCCTGAGAGGAAATTTGAGGAATCAGTCTTTCCTTACAGAGAACAATTACGCAGAAGTAAATAGGTAAACAAACAGAGTTGAAAAACATGAGTCAATATTTATATTATTGTCAATCTCACAAAACATAGGGGGGAAGCTGGAAGGGAAAGAGACGAACATACCCTGACCAAGTTGGTGATATTTTGGAAAAAGTCCAGGTCAAAAGTACCCTAAACCGGCGAGCGAATGATAATGTAATGAGAGTGAATGAGGCGAAAGAGGTAAGTCAGGATCATGGCAAATGGAAGTCCGTGATCTCTGCCTACCCCTATGAAAAAGAGGCGTGATAATGTACTATGTATGTAGAATATCCAGGCATTTTTAAAGAATTTAAATTAATTTAGTGAACGCTATCACGGAATTACCTTAATCTTATATTCCAGACTATTTAAGTGTGTTACAGCTCTCGTAGTCACGGGTAGACCGATGTATGTGTCGAAAATTCTTTTAAAATAATTTGTTGAAATATAGCAAAATTTCAAACAATTTCGAAAGAAGCCGTTAGTATTGATGAAATCAGGAGTAATACAATCTCAATGTTCAGTTTATATTTTAATTGTGGCTAATTTAAAGTATCCTTAATTAGGTACTTTATTTCTTGACAGGATATAATCAAGATTCCGGAGTTGTCGCACTTTAGTAGGTACTCATAGTGCCCAAAGAGCATAATATTGTCGGATTAAGATTATTTATGTGACTTTTGGGTGTTATTTCTATGGGCACTTGAAATTAAGTCGTAAACTCACCTTATAGTGCTGCACCCGTCCTTAATGGCATTGTGTTTGAAACATCAAGATAGTAACAGATTTTTCCATGAAGATTATTTTATTTCTTATCTTTAACTGTGTGATAAACTATAACTGCTATAATAAACCATTTTATACGATGCAACAAAATACGAAAATCTGCTTAATCTGGTTGAAATAGTGTTCTTAATGTTTCTATTTATTCCAAAATGGCTACTTAATTCTGCACCTGCGCCTCGAACCTGTCGCTTCATTATTCAGGGACTGAGGATAAACTGCTCGCAAATCTTAATGCACGATTAAACAGGTCGATTAAATATTGAATTCGCTTACTACATTGATGGCTATACTATTGCACTGTCTCTATTTGTGGTCGCAGGTCTATAAGCAGACCTAAGACAAGGTAGAGGGACGTAGTGCTTAAAGATAAGAGAAAGTTTTAAGTTTCCGAAGAAGATGTTGAAAACAGGGCGAAGTCGAGGAAGAATGTAAGGAAAGCTGACCCCACCATCACGTGAGACGCATAGCGTGGAAGAGAGTGGCTTTACAAGATTACTAGTAATAACTGATCATGAAGTTTTTAAGCCGAATTTGTAACCTTAATTTCATTTCATTTCATTTCTTGTCTTAGGCAGGTCTTCACACCCTACGCCAAAAATTCCATAATTATTACGCGATGTAGAATCTCAATACTCAGATCTAAAACAAATTAATAAACTTTCCTATGATAGGTCAAACATCTGAACAGAATCTTTGTTCGCGAAAGATAATGTAAAAGTGGAAATAGTAGAAATCATTCATTGGTGTGCAATAAAGAGATACTGTCCGGACCCTGTGATAACATAACAAGATATCTTGTTACTGAAAACCTACGCCATTATTCACAGTACAGCTATAAATCCGTTGCTGTCTGTACTTTCATCGACGTAGGAGTAACAGTAAAGTAAAGTGTCTAAAAATTTCTTAAAGGTCTGAAAGAAATGTCTACCGGAAACCCGCCCTTACGTTATGGGCACTATGTCCCATACATGACACACCTGAATAAGTTGCTTCCGATTTTTTCGGAAACAAAACAAAACAATCATAATATAGGATGACAGTCTGATCACATCGTTATCAGCAATGAAACGAGTGTCATCAACAAACAATGACCGAAGTCTACGTCATAGACTTTGTTCATTGTTTTTATTAAATCCAATAAAACAATATCGCGTCAGACATATCCATAAACAATAATGCTAATAAGATAAAGATTACGATATCAATTCGTAAAAGTCACTGAGGTCGGAGTGGTCTGATAGGTTGATGTCGTTAAAACTGGATAGTATTTATCGGGTTTTGAACAATGATAGTTTCAAATGAAGAAGATATGGAATTTACTGTATCGCAAGGTCCGACTAAGTGAGTCCAGTGATCTCACCTAATATCCATCGCCCATTGCCCTTTCCCTGAGAGCCGAACAATCGGCTGGATCCGTGTGTGACTGGGCCAAAGTTTTTTGATATTAGTGCGTAACGTATCTTTCACATTTGAAACTATCATTGGTTATGAAGTTGATTATGAATATAGCCCTAAGTTTACAAACAATTCAAAGTAGCACAACTTGGCATAATTTTCCAGATATTTGTGCAATGATAACTTTTCAACAGAACTACTGCCAGTTCGGTTTATTTTATTCAGTCCCTACTTAGGTAAAGTCTTATTTTACTGCGTAATTAGCTAATAATTAACAACATATTTTAGTAGTATCTTTTGTTTTAGAAAACCACTTGGTACTTAATCAAATATTCGTGAAGCTGTATGCTAAGAGTATGATTGATGTTTACATTTAAAGACCCTTTCTTTATATTTCGTAGAGAGTAACTAAGTACCTACATACTGCCAATATTTTACAATTTGCACTGCAGACCTTACTATGCCCCTTTACTAAACATCTATCTTATCAATCACAGTGTCAATGATCCCGACTTGACCCAGACCTTAAATAAACAAAAATGTGTTTATTACTTAATTTTACGAATTACTTGCTTCATTGCAATCATTTATTGTTTATTATTGTAACATTGCTATCAGCTTTGAGTGGAAATGTTTAACCTACAACTTCCAAAGAAAAATTTATGTTGTGCGTTGGAGGAACTGTCTTGACACCTTTTAGAGAGATTGGTGGGAAGTCTCGAACGACAGAGACGGTTTGAACGGTATATGAGAGATATTTGCCTAGCAAAGTGATGATAATAAGGCTAAATAAAAAAAACATTGCTTACATTTAACAGGCGAATGATTGGTGAGTCGGAATTGTACCTTGCACTTGTAACAACAAAGACATTTTGATTCAGGGCTCAAGTTCTCCTAAAATTTAGCTAAGTGGGTCACATTGAACGAAGGGGAAAGATTGCAGCTGCAGAGCGATTGTTCAGAGCATGGAGCTTTCATGCTATCTGAATGACCATAGCTACACTCAGGAAAACCTGAACTTATACCTGATATAAGTATGAAGACCTATGTAGATTTGTAGACCTATGAAGTCGTAAGAGTTGCCGACTGATAAGTTTAAGATCAAGCCATTAACTGGCATAAAAATGTTATTTACGATTTGATGCTCAGATAAGGTTAATTGAAGTACATCCGAAAAGTATAATAGCAAGCTATCTTTAATCGCAAGTTCATTCCACTAGACAATACGCCTGCATGTTGTTGGTGCATGGAAGTATTAATATTGTTATCTTATTATTGTTTGTGTTGACCACTCGTATGAAAGGGTTGAGCATGAGCATCTACCCACATATAGAAGCAAAAACAGGTGTACAGCTTATGAGCTGACATAGAAAATGATGTAACTATTTAAAGATGTTCTTAAGTATGATGTCTGTTATACTACGTCTTTAAAGTGCCTAAATATTTGATACTAATATGATGGAGAAAATGAACATGAATAAGAAGAAAGAACATTATTACCTATGTACTTAGTGGTGACATGACAATACATGGATAGTATGAGAATGAAGATGATCGAATGTATCTTATGCTCTACGTACGCTTTCCTTCCTTCCTTCGTATGCGCAAGTGGCCAACTCTGGTGACGGAGTTTTTAGGCCGCCTAAAGGCCTCCGTCATGGCTTAACGACTTTTAAAAGTAAACGTACGCCGAAGTATTCCTATGTAAGTACTTTTACTTAAAAAAAATATTTTTCCCTATCCGGTAAGGATTTCCTGGTTTAAAATCTAACAATGTAAAAACTTTAACACCTAATAAATAATTCAGAAAGGTTTAGCCTACGGTTACAGGACGCTATTTGTCAATCAGTACGAAAAGAATAAGATAAAAATACAACGATATCACAATTTATTTGTACATTTTGCCACAAAAGCCCGACAATCGGGAACACATCACGCATCACTGGTGCATCACAACTTACAACTAAATTATCCTAAGATCACAGTTTCTAAGTAGGAAGTTACGCGTATCTTTCTCTCACTTTCGCGAACATTTCAGCGGAGTCCACTTTGTTGGGTCCCGTGTTGCTACCGAAGTATGTCATCTTCGTTGTTTTCACGAGGCCCTTGTCTGCGGATTTTCTCCAGTAAACTGTTTGTACTGCATGCCTGCCAGCGATGTAGCGGGTGGCGCTTCCGATCAGCTGTTTCTTGTCCATTTTTGTTTTGGAACTATAAGATGTTGATCGTATGAGAGTAGAGTGGTGTTTGACTGCAGAATAAAGCGAGCGCTGTATTTATAGTCGGCAACACGTGCGTTATTGAATGAGTGATAGATAAAGGATTCACGAGGCAGGGTCTATGCTGAACTATGTTACAGGTAAGTAGAAAACGGAATAAACCATTGGAATATTTTGTTTTGAATGTACACACCTAGTCATTTTGGGATCGACCCGATACTTTCAGGATATGTTATAGTAAACGCTGGCTTACATGTTACATTTCTATCTATGAAGTCACTTTCTTTAGGAAACTAATCACATGTGTGCTGGAAACTCTAAAAACTAAAGTTCTAAAATATTTGTGTGTTCGTTCGTTCGTAATGTATAGGAGCGGGATGTTTAAGAGCTGCTGTACTAGAATCCTTAAGCATTCTCACGAGCACACTAAATAAAAACATGAACAAAAGAACTATAAACAATCTAGACACTTCGTAATGCGTCTTAAAGAAAAACTATTCCACAACTACATTATACATACATTATACTGTAGGTACGTGTAATGTAAACTTTGCACTTTCCGAGCGCGTGCCACAAATAGCAAACAAGGGTCATACTAACTATAACATCATCTGTGCCGCGTGATAAATTACATAGCTGATTTTATCTTACCTTTACTACTTTTAAAAATAGATTTAGATGTATACTTTGATTATCTATGGCTAGACAAAAACAGTTTATCCACCTAGTAAAGTAATGTAAATTCGTAATCTGGTAATTATGGGATTAATGACCGTAATTGAATAGTTAAGGCTGTATTAACCGGTAAAGAAGTTATTTTGTAAATCTGTCACAAAAATTTGTATGAACACTTGTCAAATTGTGCCATTGATAAACACCAATTGCTTTAATTAGGTAGCTGTTATTGTAATTAGGTAGTTTGCCGAATCGGTAGTGTATTATTAAAGTTTCTTATCAAACTTAAACCTTAATTGGACAGTATTTTTCCAAAGTATATTCTCAATACTAGAGCTATGATAGATCGTCTACAACGACCCTTCTGTGTTTCAACTGGTTTATCATATTTTGAACAGCTAATGTAAATATACTTACCCACTACTATTTCATTGAAAATAATACCAAATCGATTCCAAAATAATTTACTTAATAGTATTTCCGTGTTCGCCGAGTGGAATTACCTCGACTTCCAATCCGAAGGTTCTCAATTCAAATTTCCAATGAGAGGATGGAGTAGGCAGTCAAATCGCATATAAACAATGCACTAGGTACTCGTACAATCAAAGGCAAAATATAGCTTTATATTATGTACATATCTAAAGAGGTATGTCAAGATCGTAGCATGTGGAGATCCATTGTTTCTGCCTACCCCCATGGGAAAGAGGCGTGATTTTATGAACTAATGTGTGTATTATCTAGTAGAGGCGTAAGTCCTAAATTAATTTAAGCCAGACTGCGTGGTCTCTTAAAGTTAAAGAATTTGAAAAGAATTGAGTAAGTATTTACAGACTAATGTCTAAAGTTAAATGTTTACGATCTTACAAGCTGCCACAAGCTTAATTGAAACCTATGTTTTGCGTAGTAGAGTCGAATAATGGGCAATCGTGTGCGTTAATTAGAACATTAGTAGCTCGTGTTTATCTACGTACTCTAAATTAATGGAAAATACTTGAAATGTTGGGCAAGTCAAGACGTTTGGAAAAACATGAAGTGGAGAAATTATTACTGGTCTATAGGAATTTCCAGTTATTCTAAAATAGATTATTTGATTAATATTATGCAATAACAAGTAATTAAATTTAGTAATAAAAAGTAAGTCGTATGTTATGATAGTAGTTCATTAAAATCTAGTTAAAGAATCTACACCTTGTCACCATTCTACGACATTCCACACAGCGTCATCTAGTCCAAAGCTAAGCAACTTATTGCTTGTGTTATTTATGATAACCGGTTGATTGATACTTTTTACATATTTTTTTGGTAAACACAAGACCCGGACCAAATATCAGCAGAATATGCAAACATCTGACACGGATCGGCGATCGAACCTGCACGACACGGCGACCTTTTGCGTCTCTGGCGGGCATGCTGGCAAATGCTTTCATGTCAAAATGTCATGAGGATTTTTGATTAATATATAATTCAAGTACATCAACCGTAGCCTAGAAAAAGTATAATAGTACCTTACAGTCAAAATGTATAAAGAAAAGTGAAATTCAGGAGTGACGAGTCAAAAGCACTTTTATTACGGAAAAGTGACACTTTCTTCATTTTTCTTAGGCTGACAATGGAAACCCCTTCGTCAAAAAATCTGTCGTGCCTGTACCTGTCATATCATGTGTCATGAAAATAATACCATGAAAGTAACTCTAGATGTGAAAGCAATTTCATTTAGTGCCAAACAAAAATACACATAGCAAAATTATAAGTAATAAAGCAATAAAAAAAAAAAAAAAAAATAGATAGGAAGTAATAAAGCATTCAATGTCATCCATCTTTGTTATTTTATTTAAAACCTTGACTTTGACTTTTAATACCATAAAACATACGTATTAAAGGAAAAAGGCGTGTCGTTTACAGATACATTCTGTACTATGAACCACAAAGTAGGTTACGATAAGTAACCAGTACAATGTTGAGGTCGGCCATTGCCCGTATTACATTGCGCACCATCTATAGCTACATTAACCGTTTCCCAAGGTTAATCGTCAATGTATTTACTGTTATGCAATACCTTTTTATGTTTCAATGAAATTAAGTAAATATAAATAAGTTTATGACCCTTGAAATTGCAGGAAAATGAAGAACATGGTCCATGTAACAAACAACAAATAACGTTTAAACAAAAAAGTTCTGCTTATTTTCAGTTTAAAAATATCTGATGATGATGATGAATTAAAATGATGATGATTTAATAAGTAAGTAAACATCCAGATGTACTTAATATCAGTTATCTGGTTCTCACAGTAGGTGTTTTGTTTGATTTGGGTAATTTTGTTTGTTTTAATTTGTTAAATTTATAGGCATTGTGCGCTGTTTAAAGTTCCCACGTTAAGTTTTGTATATTTTCGAATTATGCATGTCAATTCACTATTAATATTAGACACTAGCAGCACGTCCCGGTTTTGCACGGGTGTACTAATGAAACTACCCTGATAAAATACATAATTTTTGAAATCGGCTAAGTAGTTTCGGAAAATGGGAGGTAAGAAACAAACCAATATTACCTCTTTAAAATAGATGTACCGATGTACCGGCCAAATTATGTTTCGAATGGTAGAAATTTAAAGAATATTATGTTTAAAATCGTCTAGAAATTTCACACAATTATAAACACAATCAACCAAAACTCTAGCTGCTTTAAAACCCCTAATCTAATAGATAGTTCAAACAACAATGTTTACAGTCAAGTAATCAGTTGGACTATCTAATGTAATAAAGCGATTATTGCCATCATTCGTCTATGAATCAAGACAAATAGAGTTGTAACTTTACCGTAACTGGTAGCAGCTGGTGTAAGCTAGACTAGTCTAGTAAGCTACGTTTCCGTTAGACGAGCTAGATTGATCGCTAAAAGTATTTTGAGCAGAATGCATGATCTAGGTAATACTTATAGTTTTATAACAAATAGACTCTAAGGAGTTTATTCATAAAAACTTGACAATTTAATACAGGTTTGAACGTTTTTTTTTGTCACCCATATGTCAACGAAAAGAGATAGCAACAGATTTAATATGCGTTTTAGCTAATACAGGTTTAATACAGGTTTTAGGTCGAATATGCATAATGGGGTTAATGATTACTTTTGTATAAACAAGTGGCTTATTTGTTCTGTCAAAATATGTTGGAATAAGTTGTTTCGAAGTAAAGGACCTGTCCAAATCTAAAACTGTCAAAGTACAGAGGTACAGTTGGCTTACAAACGTTTTGGCTTTTGCTGTAAGTTTGTTAAGTATTGAACGAATAAATAAATAAATAGCGTCTGGTGATAATTTACGTCTTCATTTAATATTTTTCTATTATTTTTATGAATAGAATAACTTCTATGTATTTTACAAACATTTACAGAAAGGTCGTTATTTAAAATAAATTTTAAGCGCTTGTAAATTTGAGATAAACGCAGGTCTTGGAAATTAATCTGTTGGAATATACCGCATTTAAAATAGTGAAAAATTAAGGAGAAATTACATTATACGTAAGCGATACCAAAAAGATAGTAACTAAGGAAAATTTTACGTATGACTCAAGAAAAATGGTAGTCCTGTAAATATTCCATGTATCAATAAAATATTTTATTCCGACAATTAATTCCGTCAAGATTAAGATACTGAAGTACCAAACTAAAAGTTTCAACTATCGGATACAGAAAAGTATTATTACCTATGATAAGATTGTTTTATCAAAGAAATATAAATAATATTTAATTTGACGTAGTACTTAATAAAAACACTGGAAAAACACATGCAGAAACACACGTCTAAAGCACGTGTCTAATTCATTACTCAAATGCAACTTGCAATGCTTTGTACCGTTAGGACTGCGGGTGTGTACTTTGAATCGATTGTTGCCATGCTTTATTCATAGGAGCACTCATCGGTACCATAACGCAAGAACGGATGAGGTAGATAAATAAAACATTCAGCCTTATAAACTCAATAATGATGTACTCGTAAGTGCATCAAATGAAATTATAGACCAGACGAAACGAGGAATAAGGCATGAATGAACAATGATCTCCATTTACTTATCCTCAGTATATCTAACTATTTCGTTTTACATCTATTAATTTGAACTTTCTTGACTTCTCTAAAATGTTCATAGACCATTCTGTTCGATCTGACACTTGAAATATTTTGTATAGCTTTAATTTTGTCAATTGTACCTACGAGAATTCAATCAAACCCTATTCTAGGAAGTCTTAACAAAGTGGAGTATAGTACCTATCATCTGTTAATAGAGTACCTATTCTAAACATTGGTAGGGCACAGTTCTGATGGACTCAATGTTTTGGTATAAAAATAAACAACGCAAATTGAGTCAATTGAGGAGAAGTATGTCTCGCCATGTGACGATTAACGAAACGTTCTGTCAATCAGCGATTGGTCGATGACACGAGAATGGAAAAGTTTGAATGAATATTTAAAAAAAGTTTACCAAAGGACATTGACCGAAGTGTCTTTCACTTGTGGCTAAATAGCAAAACCACCAAACTCAAACTTTTTTTATTCAGTACTAGCACAGACAACAGAGAAATCTTTCGTCTATGGTACTAGCCGCGCCCTGGTTTTGCACGGGTGTACCAATAAAACTACCGGGTTAAAATATAGCCTGGTAAAAGGCTGAGTAGTTTCTGAGATTACCTCCATCAAACAACCAAAAGAAAATTACCTCTTTATAATAATTTATATTATTATTAATATTTTATATTTTCGGTACGATCGTTTATAAAACGACACCTCACGTCCTTAACCTCCAACATTGAGTTCGTTAAAGATCTGAATAAATTTCGTCTCTGAATCGTGTTATGTTCCGTTCCGAAACGATACTCAATAGAATATAAAAAATACCTCTCACAGTGCTGTTGGAAAATACTGAAAAGTTACCCACATATTGCTGCCATTGTGTCTGAAGTGGCACTCAGATGCATTCAAATTTATGAATTACGTATCGGACTTTCTGAGTGTTTCAGTTCCCGAAGTGGAACGGATAATAATTCTATGTTAAGAATAAATCATTATTTATTCTTAACATAGAATTATTCGACTTAACTACGAGTACGTTCAAACTGCTGCTCGATTCTTGACGACATTCAAAACATGACGCGGTAAGAGATTGCACGTTATCTAGCTTTTGTTTTCTGAAATCTATAGATTTTTTCAAGCTCTTTTAAGCAGCCGTTAGATTTCATGAGAAGATATTCCAAACACCATTAAAGATTTCAAAATGTAGCAAACAACAAAATTTGTACTAAAACGTTATTGACTCTTAACATAGCAACTACATACTACTAACAATAAACACAGCATATCTAAGATATCATAAAACATACGATACGGTTGTAATGATAAGTACTACAGTTTTATTCATATTTGAAATGCTAACAAAACACTATCTTATGAGAAACGTATGAAAAGTCTGCACTCTATTGTTTAAACTGAGATTATTTCGCAAATAAACAATTTTGGAGCTCAATATTTGCTGAGAAAAGTAAATAAAAATGAGACAAAAAGACACGAAATTTATTGAACTGAGATACAAAAATATTTTTCCAAATTTTATTAGTCATCCTTCACTGCGTAAAAGTTTTAAGGCTTCTCAAATGCCATCATTGAATATTATTTACAAACTTTCAAGTTCAAGTCCGGTTCACGTAAACCTTATCACTAGGTCGTAACATTTGTTTTGGAGTAAAATACCTACTGTTTTTATAGTCATAATCAGTGGAATAATTTTTGTACCATTTTGCAAACAATATCAGCTGTTTTTAATTGCGCTCTTGATCCAGCTTTTATATTATATTCTTATGTTGACCATTTTAGGGTGAGGTTTATATAGTTAAAAAGGTTTACAATTACCTTATTGCTTTAAGAAAGACTTCAAGTAAATAATGTTTTAGCCCATTGTTTTCAATATTATAACGTCATCAAAAAACTGCCTACTGTGAGACAACTGGTGTTTTTCCAGTTTACTCTGCTCTGTTATAAAATATTATAGTGCCTATTCGTCTACTAAAGAGGTGGATAGATGATTTGGTAAAAAGAGTCGCTAAATCAATCATTTTGTTTACTTATGATTCCTATCAAAGTTTTCATTACTTTTAAACATTTTACTAAAATGAACTAACGCTACTAAGTAATAAGAATCACAACCACCTGTAGCGTAAACAATCGTACGATTGTTTATCAACAACTTGTTGATAGCAAAGGACTATAATAACTTTAAGTAGTCATAATTCGATAGTACACATTTAATACGTAGATGCTAATTCGATTAGCAGATAAACACTGTCATGTCATACAATAACAACAATACAACTTATACTTAGTACAACATACATGGCTTTATAATAAACACTTAAAACGTTATATTTACCATGACCTACGAATCATGGTAAATATCCCGTTTTAAGTGTTTGTAATGTTCAAAACCATGATGGTTTAAAAAGTTTTAACTTACATGGCTACCTAATATAATAAGAAAAACATTGATGAAAAATACGAGTTGTGTTTTTAACAGCGGTTTGTTTCTGTCCCATCTAATAAACTATTGTTGTTTTTGTTTATTTAATACTCGTATAACAAGTACAAACTAATCAATGCATTTACATAATCTATTTAACTGGGATTGAAACAAAAAATTAATATTGGTAACTAATGTACGCCCAAATTGTATGTTCACTACATCACGCACTTAAGCAAACAGAAATCTTAGTTACGGAAATCAAAACATAACCACAACGTTCATAAAAGCCCTAAAAATATACAACTCCGTTCCTAAAACAACAATACTTTTCGTCCGTACGTTTCCTCTCCATTTGATAAAAACACGGTACTATTCCACAGGAATCCAATACCCCACAGAATAGTAAACAGTTAGTATGTACACATAGCACTAGGTAGCACGGCATCACCGCGTGTATGAGAACGTTTAATTAATGCGATAAACGTGTATTGCACGTTAGGTCGCACGTGTCCCCAAGTAGGCAATATAAATGGGTGATTATTAACATAGATTAAATGTTTTATTGAGGCTTTGTACTTGTTGCCATGAGTCTCACAAAGGGCTTCATCTGTTCTTAGAAAATGAAATGGAAGATGATCTCTTATATCTAAGGCACGTTAATTGCTACTCTAGAGATCTTTAGGCAATAAAGATCATTACAATTCTTTTCTTAATTTTTCATTGTCTGAGTTACATTAAAAAATAAATATTACGTACCTACATTTATTAGAAAGTACTCTTTAAATAGCTCAAAACATGCAGCGGAATTGGCCTCTGTCTGACTTAATACATTCATGGAATAATTCAAAAATTAAAATACTATTGGAAACCAGAAGTGAAAATCTTTAAAAAAATAGAAGAACAACTTTATTAACACAAATAGTCAAATCATCAAAACTAAATTATCTTTATAAGCGAACAATTTGAGATGGTCAGGATAGACAACGGAAGCAAAGGAAACACCAGTTTACACCATTAAACCAAAATAAGCACTGACATAGGCTACACGATTACAAAATACAAGAAAACGACCTAACAACACAAATTCCCTAGGAAGCCGAGACATCCGTCTCGTTCGAAAGCCAAGCACAAAGTGAGCGAGCGCCGCCGTGCGCTCGCTTTTTATGTAGGTGCCGTCTGTCGATTAGTCATCAACAAGGGACTCGGCTAACACGGCCTCTCCTGACAGAGGGTCGTCCTCGACCCGGGAATGCGGTGTGGTGCCACTGGAAGCGGCGGCAGCTGCCGACGGCGAACTCGCCTCCGGATCGCGCCTAACACAGGCATGGAGGGACCTGTGCCAGAAACTTGATCATCTTCGTCTTCATCTGAAAACGAAAGCTTTTTAAGATGGACTGCCAGTTTACACCCAGTGTTCCATACTCTTCTTACACACGATCTGGCAATCAATTCATACATCGTCTGACAACAATAATTCATCCACAAAGTCATACCATCTCTCTTAACACTATTGAGACGTCTCTCAGATACTTATTTAGGAACAAGGCTGATGCTTGTTCCACTGATTCCATGTTGTAAGGCGCGCTCGCCTGCTGGCGGAGCCGGTGCTCGCCGCTGGCGCAGCCGGTGCTCGCCTGCGGGCGCAGCCGGTGCTCGCCGCTGGCGCAGCCGGTGCTCGCCGCGGGCGCAGCCGGTGCTCGCCGCTGGCGCAGCCGGTGCTCGCCTGCTGGCGCAGCCGGTGCTCGCCGCTGGCGCAGCCGGTGCTCGCCGCTGGCGCAGCCGGTGCTCGCCTGCTGGCGCAGCCGGTGCTCGCCGCTGGCGCAGCCGGTGCTCGCCGCTGGCGCAGCCGGTGCTCGCCTGCTGGCGCAGCCGGTGCTCGCCGCTGGCGCAGCCGGTGCTCGCCTGCGGGCGCAGCCGGTGCTCGCCTGCGGGCGCAGCCGATGCTCGCCGCTGGCGCAGCCGGTGCTCGCCGCTGGCGCAGCCGGTGCTCGCCTGCGGGCGCAGCCGGTGCTCGCCGCTGGCGCAGCCGGTGCTCGCCTGCGGGCGCAGCCGATGCTCGCCTGCTGGCGCAGCCGGTGCTCGATCGCATCACCGGCAAGGCTACATCGATCATTGGATCATTGTCTGAAAAACAAACAGAGCTAAGATCATCTAGCCAACAGTCCGTGATGTTACAATCTGAAGTCTCGTCATCAAAAAGGCAAAGCAACAGCCAGTAGACCTATTTTGTAGTCATGAAAGCAAGCGTGCACTCAAGCTTTCACAACCACTAGTCTTTAAACTAAACCAACATTACTTAAGCGACTTCAGTCCGTAACGTAAATACAAAAAAGAATAACAATGTATTGCAACTAATTGGATTTCGAATTCCAGTAATCGCAACAAAGCGATGGAATGCTAAATACTCAGCTATACACACACAGTAAAGTAAAAATGAGAAACTAGAACATGCCAAATAATAAACACTGTGAACGCACGTTACACAGCGACTGATCGGCTTGCAAGACCGACCAGCTTCCATGGCCATTAGAACACCGTCACAACGGACCGGGTTCAGTGCCTCAGGGGCCAACAGTGCCTCAGGGGCCAACAATGCCTCAGGGGCCAACAGTGCCTCAGGGGCCAACCATGCCTCAGGGGCCAACCATGCCTCAGGGGCCACACGTGCGCGGACGACCAGCCGTCCACAGGATCGCACGTTCACAGGACCGCTCGTCCACAGGACCGCTCGTCCACAGGACCGCTCGTCCAGAGCGCGTCCAGAGCGCGTCCACAGGATCAAGAACCCTGTACAAAAAGCAAACGCACGCGCGATTAAAGGTCCACACAGTTATCGGGATCGGTACCAAGGGTCTCGCCGCTCGACATGTATCGAAAGACACGTCCACCGATCTGTCCGACTCATCTCAATCCATCCATTACACACGTCACCATCAATAACCATAACCAGCCTATGCCTAACCCTACCTAGACTCCCTAAGTACCTAAGTGACCTACCTAGACCTACCTAAGGGTGAGTGAAGTGTAAGTGTAAGTGTCATGAGAATATCTGTGTACGAGAAAGAAAGAAAGAAAGAAAGAAAGAAAGAAAACGAGTTGAATAAGAACGTAGTGGTGGCTATTGACAGGTACGCAAGCAATGTCAGACCAAGACAAGTACGGATCGAACGCTGACAGGAACGCTTGTCCACCGGACCGTTTGTCCACCGGACCGCTCGTCCACCGGACCGCTCGTACACCGGACCGCTCGTCCGCAGGACCGCTCGTCCAGAGCGCGTCCAGAGCGCGTCCACAGGACCGGTCGCACAGGAGCAAGCGCCCTGCACAGAAAAAAAACGCACACAAGATCAAAGGTCCAACAAGGCTATCAGAGCTTGGTAGAGAAATGACCTTGACCTGAATGTCTGTCAGTATTAGGGATGTCTAGTATGAAACATCTGACTGAGCTTTGGTGATTCAGAGCGAGCATTAATCACACCTGAGCTCGGCCGTACCTGACCTTGTTCAATTAGTCAGTCCAGATACTCAACTTCCGTATTAAGAAAGTGCAACAAAATCTGAAGGCATAAGACGTATACCTCGATCACAAACAACGCAACGTTTTAGTAGGTATCAAAAGACTCACAGTTACTCCGTGGTGGGAACCGCGCCGCACGTACCTGGCAGCTAGGTACCTCAACGTCATGCGCGATGCTGCGCGACCTCCGATCGCGAGAGCGCCGGTGCGGCGATCCATCTCGCGTGTGGCTGCGCGACCGCCGGCCACAGGACCTCCTGTCCCGCGTGCGATCACTCCGCAACCCGGACGAGCGCCGTCGGTGACGTGACCGAGAGCGGCTCATCTCGATATCTAACAACACACAATAACGGTGCACAATGCACCTTGGTTAAATAAACACGTACAAAATAACAAATAAAAAGTTATGGAAGTACCCATTGATGTTCGTACCACGAACAGAACTCACAACCCCAAACAAGACGCTATCCATGTCAATGTTACGAGGACAAAGTGAAAACTAAACCAAACTTTCCCGAAGTCACTCCTCGACCCGTTGCCTGAGACACAACCACTCAACTACGACTTTGCGTCACCAAACAAACATATCGACTATTAGACGTCAGACAACGACGATTGCGACTCCCACTACTTGAACGATCTCTCCTTTGTACATTTTCACGATCTCTAGTCCTCGACGAACGTCCAGACATTTTTATCAAAATGAGGGTAGTTACGATTTTTGTTAATCGCACAAACACAAAACCACGAAAATAACACAAAATCACGAAAATAACACAAAGCCGGAACAAAACTATTGTCAAGATGATGGGTGTCAAAGTCACTGCGTAAAAATGCACGCTATGATCCGACCTTGACCTACATTGCGAACTAGATCTACCCCTAGAACGAATTCTGCTTCGAGAACGAGTGTTACTACGCGAATCATCACTCCTGTCGCGACGACGAAAACCTATGTAGGTCATCAGACAACTCGAACAAAGAAAATTGGTGTTTACTTCGATTTTATTGAAGTACCCTTAATTTTTAAAATGATTAGGTGGGTGTGGACAAGAATCCCACCTTCTGATATTGGAAACCAGAAGTGAAAATCTTTAAAAAAATAGAAGAACAACTTTATTAACACAAATAGTCAAATCATCAAAACTAAATTATCTTTATAAGCGAACAATTTGAGATGGTCAGGATAGACAACGGAAGCAAAGGAAACACCAGTTTACACCATTAAACCAAAATAAGCACTGACATAGGCTACACGATTACAAAATACAAGAAAACGACCTAACAACACAAATTCCCTAGGAAGCCGAGACATCCGTCTCGTTCGAAAGCCAAGCACAAAGTGAGCGAGCGCCGCCGTGCGCTCGCTTTTTATGTAGGTGCCGTCTGTCGATTAGTCATCAACAAGGGACTCGGCTAACAATACCATAATTGACTAACAATATCAAAATATATCACTTAACTGTTATTTAATTTTTTAAATAGGTATGTTTTTATTTTTGTCGTAAAAGTAGTTTTCCCTAGTTTGCATGAGCATAATTTAATTTTCAAAAATGCTAACATCAGTCCTTAATTACACTCGTATAAGGACTTTTTCACTGTTGTTTGAACTTTTCTCTAAAAAATTAAAACAGAAAATGGAGCAAAATCTTTGAAATAAAAACGTCCAGTTAAAATGTAAACTGTTCCATATTCCACCGCGTTAACGGTGTTAAAACGACCTGTGAAATTCGGAGTGGACAGGTTAGTGCATGACAAAGCAGAAATAAAATGGATTTCAGAATAACAATTTACCTACCGAGGTACAAAATTGATAGGTTTTAGTTTAGACTAGTAACCAGTTAAAATATTTAAATTTGAATTTTGAGATTACAGCCCTTAAAACTACGTAAAACCAGCGCTTCTTTACCTGGTAACAACTGAGTTTTAAAAGATGTTATAAGTTTTTTGGCAAATTCAATATAACAATAATCTCGGTACATTTTTTTCCACTACCAACAACAAACGTTTTGTCCAAAAAGTATAAGTAAACACAGTATTTACTTTTATATATATATATATATACTTTTGAAAATTCTCATTTTTGTTCTAGTAAATTGTCCCATCGCCTCGTGGCATTTTGCTGGAAAAAAACAGAAAGAGAAATAGTCACAGATAAATTGTACATTAATCTGTGAAAACAATGGAATTAAAACTATAAAACTTGAGACACCCAACAATGCTCCAAACTACTAAAACTTGTGCCGCGAAAGTTTTCCGTTTTAACAAATTATCGGAAAAAGCTATTATGAATGCTAAAGTGAAAACATTTCAGATAATTGCTAAAAAGAAGTACGTTTAAAATAATCGGCGTGTAATGGTTTTGTTGTAGAGGTTTCACCACAATTTTTGAAGGAATAAGTTCATCATCATTATTATCCAATAGGACGTCTACTGTTGGACATGGGCCTCCCTCATAGATCTTCTGTTACAACCGGCCTGCATCCACCGTGAACCTGCAGCCTTTTTCAAATCATTCATCCATTTTGTTGGTGGACGTATCTACTATAATGCGTTTGCTGATCCGCGGTCTCTATTTGGGAGCTTTTAAATCCCAAGCTATCTGTACCACAGATTACATAAGTATGTAATCTGTGTTTGTACTTTGTGCTAAATACTGGTTTCTTTAAGATTGTGAAATATTTGTTATCAATACTTATCCCAGTTTAAATTAACTGGTTATTTACGTGATAGATAACATTATTAGATTTTTTAAGAAAACTAGTAATTTATTTTTATTACGTGACGTGGTTTGTTTATAACAAAAGTTATTGCATATATTCAAAGTTAAATTACTGCAGAGCCTTGTCTTTTGTACTAGTCTGTTTATTCACGTTGTTTATTTCTAGCTGTTATAAGCACGTGTGAATGCGCATATTGCAAACATTATTCATTTTGAATACATGAAGTGACATTATCCACGTAGCCTAGGTACTCAAAATCAAGACTCTTATGGTCCTATAACAAAACCTGGTTTATCAAAACGATAGTCTAAATTTTCAAACAAAAAAAACATCCTGTATATTCCACAACTAATACCTACGTTAAAACTCTCAGATTCATAATTATTGAAATAAAACATGAACATCCCAGTTTCAATACAACCATTGAAATTCAAAATGTTAATAATTTAAAATACGATTTCCACGAAATAAATATTCTGTATTCCATCATGCAAACTGTAAAGTATGGTACTTCCAGTGACAGATTGCTGCACAAAGAGCTTCACCACTGAGAAAATGAACTGCATAATTTTCCTAGGAACTAGTCTTCAGAATAATGTGGATGCAAAATGTGTTTGTAAGTCATACGACTGGGAAGAAAATTACAGTTATCGCTTTAAGCGCTGTAATTTTAAGGGGAAGTCCGTTCTGGCAGAACCAAATCGTGTGTTAATAACTCAGAAACTAGCATGTACAATTTTTTTAATTGCACTACAATTTAGTACAATTTATAATACAATTTTTCCTATAGGTATACTCTCATTTCTAGGTTCCGAGATGGTTCTGCTAAAAAGCACGACACTTTAAAAAATGTCTCACGAGATGCTTAATTTCAAACGATAGGCATAATACTATATTACGGTTGTAACAGTTTCATGATCTTATACATAAAGAATTGTCAAATTAATTTAGATTACACATATGTTCTTGTTCCTCAGCAACGAAATAAAATAGCAACAGATATATTATCGGTTTTAGCTAAGTAATATAAGTTTTCTGGTCCACTAATGCATAAGGGGGTAAGAATATAAGAAGAACTCTTGTGCTTTATATATCAAGTAACTGTGCGGTTAAGTGATGATTTATAAAAATGGTTGTTGCGGAAACTTAATACATAATCGTAGTTTTAAGGATGTAAGTTTCGTAATATACGGCTTTAAGTGTTTTTATGTGCCCACTTACAAAATTATGACACTAGAATACACGAGGTCCGATCAAGCCATTCTGAATGAAAATGTTTAATTTCAGGAAAGAGTTTGCATTGCTATTTGAGTTTTTACCTTTGAAATTATCAAAAAGAAGAAGTTAGTTGTATTTGTTAAGGCAAAGACAACAAGGATAAAATACTGGCCTAGAAATACCCTAAACATACAGAAAAGAGTACTTATTTTTACTTTAGTACACGCTACAAAAAGCAAAGGAAGTTATCGTGAAGAACCCACGGATTAGCCAATCCAATACGTAAAAGTGTATTACTATGGACAAGGTTTTCAAAACTGAGATGATAGAAAAGGTGATAGGCAAGCAGTACTTACTAAATTTGAACAATGACCCAGGCATTGTAGTGACCCTTTAGGTGAAATCAAAGATTCCCTATTGATGTCTCAAATACGAAGTTAAAACGAGGTTTTTTGCGAGATAATTTTATTATTTAAAACCTTTTTATAAGTACATACTTACAGTGTCCTACTATGATTTATTTTCTTTTTTTTTTTTAAATGTCTCAAAGAATTTGAGTCGAATCCAAATTGTAAGAGTAATCCTCGCGATAAGAGTAGTCTAAGAGAGCTTTAAAGGTAAATTAATTAAGATAACTTCTTTGTAGCCTTACAACCCATGCATACAAATGTACAGCTTTTTTAAAAGATAAAGCTTTTCTTTCATCGGAAAAGGCAATTGATTAAACGGCTTCATATTATCTGCCGTGTAACTTGCGTTCAAAAAGATTTAAAACTCAATAAATACATAGGTACTACACTTTGAAAATTTGTTGTGTATACATACATACAACGTATCTTTCCTATCAGGGTGAGTAGATCATGCTTAAGCACTTTAATACCTAATACATAAATATAACGAAATAATTTAAAAAAAACACAAGTACATATGTAGGTATAACACGGATTGAAAATTCAGTTCAGAAGTGAAACAGGCTATACGTTTCAATAACGCATGAATTAATCACGAACTTGCCGTATTCTCTGCAGATTTCTAAAGGCCTTACTTTGCATAATGCTTTACAAGACTGCACTATATTTTTAACAGTAGAGCAACTGATATAAAAATACTTGAATACAGAAACCTCAAATAATATCAAATCGTGCACTTTATGCCATGAACCTAAGAAGATTTGTATCGTAAAATGCACGATATTGACATCTTAACGAAGGAATACCCCGTAAGAAAAGCAGCTCGAGTTCTAATCAATGAATTAGAGGTCTGCTAGCAACAGTCGTGTTCATAAATGAGCTCAATGTAAAATTTACAAATGCTATTTGAACTTTAATGTAAATTGACCTTATACTTAGAACAGGCAATAGAGTCAACTAGTTTTTAAGACTGTACGTTTTCGAGCGATCCTTGAGGTCCTACGAAATAAACATATTTTTCTTTCTTTCTTTCTTTCAGTTATATAGTGGTTATAATAAAAATCATTTCATAGGAAAACAGCTATATAACAAGTTAGTTCAAATATATACAAGCTTGTACGGTTTACTCGTAATTTTGTTATTGGATGGCAATCGTTTCCTTTCAAGAATAAGGGTCTGTTTCACAATGTACGAATAAGTTGTACATTAAGTTTCGAATACGCTATTTCTTACTTATTGGTAGGATAAACACCTTGGTCTCTATTAAATGGTGGACTTTATGATGATTCATAGCGCTATTTGACATTCGTGAAATCTAATATTAGTAAAAATAGTTTATTAGTAAAATAGTTTTTAAAATAGTTTTATATTTTTCAAAAACATAAACATACCTAACAACACTGTTCAGATGCTATCATCTCATGAGCTACCAATAATTCATCGAATTACTCTTGATCGATTCATACATTTAACTATCACTATAAATAAGTTATTGTAGTTCAATCTAATTATAGAGTATTGAATAGGAATGTATTAGTTTACTTAATATCAAAGCTATTTGCTCAAATCATATATTTGCATGTAATAATGCCGTAAAGCGCGAGATAGGTTTCGCGAATTCCTTAATGTAATGTACATTCAAATATGAACGGAATGTATGTAATTTGCTTGAAATAGAGGTTTCTATCTATGACGATAAACCACGAAGCTTTAAGCTTAATAAAACACGCGCTTTCGCCCGTGTTTCTTATCGTTAATTTGAATTCTATAACAAAATTAAATCATCAAAATAAAAAGAAAGTTATTAACCACTTGCATCTATTAGGTCTTTCCGTCGAGTTGTCGAAAAGTTTAAATATCTGGTTGATTCTTGAAATGAAATGCAGTTATTATAAAGATTTACATTCCATTGAATATCAACAACATTATTGTTTGTGGTATGATAAAATAATTATTAAAAAAGATCTGAAAGAATGTACCACACCTTGAAAACACAGATCGATATATTTATTTATTTTAACACAATTTGTATAAAATTTAATGGAATGTTATTTTGGTTCATAATGTAAAGTTGATGTACTGTATTGTGTTTACTGTGTTCCTTGGCGGAGAACCAACAGTTCAATTACACGCGAAATAAAAAACTGTGGGTAACTTTGTAAAATGCAGTATTTTAGTTATTCCTTCCTCGGTCTCGAATGGTAAGCTTGCTGCATTTTTTAATAAAATTCCTATGCGGATTTATTAGCATCGGTAAGCCTTTTCATTATAAAGTTGCTAGTAAAAAGTACGGAGGTGCTGAGAAAACATTTTTAGGAGTCTTACGTTGTACTTTATTGAAATTAACATAACACAAGTTTAGTTGCTTAGTAGATGACGTCGTGGGAATGTCCAAGGATATTTATTTATAGATCATACATTTCTACTGCCCCTTTCAGAAAACCCTATCGCATCCGGATTTTTATTACACTGTCTGTAGTTTTCGTGTTGGCGCACATTTATGATAACATTTACCCCTCAGTCCATTAATACCCGGAATCTATTTGGCTCATTGATCATTACCGTATCTTATTTTGCCGTCACAATCCACAATCTTAAATCACCCTACAAACGCACCCAGCAGGCTAAACAAAAATAGCTTACTTACCACGTTAAGACTTTATTCATATTCTTCTTCAACAGGAACCCAACTTATATGTTTTTAATGTATGACATTTAGGCCATGTATTGTATTGACAGCCATTATCACATGCAAAAGAATGACCGTGCATTTCTAAATTTGAATTCAGCTTGCACAAGTATAAGAAATAAGTAAGTACTTACGAATTGAACGAGCTTGTCCAGCCATAGACATTTCTATCTGCATGGTCTAATAAAATAGACACACAATGGATTATCATACGCATTAAACACCTTGTCCGTATTCAAACCCGCAACACTCGATACCTGCCAACTCTCTGCAGTGGTGGAACAATAAATTTCCAATTCCCTGTGGCCACACTCGGCTCTAGAACGGGTAATGTGGCTAATGGTGCGGAACCACGAAGCTTTTACGAGTGTCTTTACTCATGTGTGCAGTAAGGGACCTCTTTATTGCGTGATTGAATTTAATTTCACCTTTTTCAGGTTATTTAAAGGTCTTTCAACATAAAAGTATGTTGGTAGACGTGTGAACACTGAACTGCCTATCCCTTAAATAATTAAAGCTATAATTGTAAAAATCGAACGGCAGAGACACAATACTTTTTTGTAAATACAAAAGTAGAATTCTGACTCAAGCATATAATAAGTCTATTTTTATCTATTTCAAAAAAACCTTCCATAGATAAAAATTAAACCTTAGTTAAGAAAAAATTAACGCAGATAAAACAATAATAATACGAGTACAAGGTTAGTGTATTAGGTGTTTTTTTCAAACCTGTATGTGAACTATTTGCAAACAATTCAAGTAAGAATGTTTACTAAGTTTAATATTTAGCTAATTCTTCATTTTGATATGTAATTTTAAATCGTCAACGCTTTCACATTTTACGTACTTACTTATTCACAGTACCTTCAAGTTTTGTTTCGACAGTGAAACATCTTGTCTACGCATCAGCTTGGATGAATAACACTCAACTAACTTTTCTGTATAGAATTTGAAATTGTCTGTTAAAGTCGTAAATATTCGTACCGTTGAGTTATTTTAAAGATTATTCAATATACTTACTTTTATTGGTACATTGACTTCCACTAGCGCTTTGATATCACAATAGTCACCCTAAGATAATCCAGCTTTCAGTTCGTGACTTAAAAGAACTGAAAATAAATGTTTAGCGCACACTGCCTGGGTTTGACGACGAAGACGTGATAATTTTATTTATCTTTTCACTAACAGCACGTTCAGGCTTTGCACGGGTGTACTAATGAAACTACCTGGATAAAACATAGCCTTTAACCATCCCGACAGTCTATTCTATACATCGGTGAAATATTTTTAAAATCGGCTGAGTAATTTCGAAGATTACCTACCTCCGTCAAACAAACAATCATATTAAAAATCAAAAAATAAATCGTATTCAAACCAACATCTTCAATATTAGTATAGATTATCTACAAAAATCTAAATAATCAGATAAAATAGTCACATTATAAACCGTTTTATCTTCTTCCTTGAAATATCAATACAATATAATATTTACGCAGCTACCGCGAGATAGCCGAGGAGATCATAAATACCAACGTGCCAACCATAAACTAGCGAGATCAAATATTTTGTTCACAGCCTCATTCCCGTTCAAACGGGCAACTTTTCACACTATTGCAAAGGTGAATGATGATCTCTGTGGCGCAGTGGGCGAAGGCCCGACTGAGACGCGGAGGTTGCGGGTTCGATCCCCGCTACGGAACAAATTTTTGTATGCTTTGTAGATGTTTGTTCCGTGTCTGGGTGTTTTCTATTTATAACATGTATATATTTACAAAAAAATGTATCCAAATATATTAGTCATCTGGTTACGTCTCCATCCTATAAAAAGAATCAGGGAAATAAAATAAATAATAATAAATAAATATCCCTGAACATTTCACACAGCGTCATCTAGTCCCAAGCTAAGCAACTTAATGCTTGTGTTATGGTAACCATCATTATATTCTACCTAACTACAAATACATAAAATAAAATGAATTTAATTCAATTTTTTCACTTTCAAACTTTCTTGGTATATAGTCAAACTACTGCAACTTAAATTGCTTGTGTAGATGTACATTTAATTTTACGGCACGCATGACTTACGGCCAGTCATGTCTGTCGAATAAGGTTGTTACGAAGGGTTGCTTACTAACATATTATTATTTTCTAGCATTCTAAGTTCGGAAAATATTATTTTCTAGCATTCTAGTGTTCAAGTTCGGAAAATTTGACTGATTGAAAAGCAGTAAAATATTAGGTTTTATATATTATTCACGTCAAGTAAAATAATAGATTGATTAGCCATCTTGAGATCGATTCTTGAACACATTTAAAACATGACGCGGTAAGAAATTGCACCTTATCTATCTTTTGTTTTCTGAAATCCATAGAACTTTTCAAAATAAGAACGCCGAGACGTGCCGCGTTAAGACAATCATGGTTATTTGGAGAATAAGGCAGCTTATCACGTGGTGGGTGCCACTTTGTCTATGTTGACGCCCAAACTGGGGCATGTAATACCTACTTACAATCCATCATTTTAATAATGGGCCTAATTATAAATACAATTAATTCTGAATAATTTCAAGGTTTAGTTTAGTAGGTACTCGTAGAATAATTTGGAAATCTAAATTTCCTTAACAGTAATCTCCTTTGTCGAGAACTGGAGGCTTACTATGACCGTTAAAAGCGAATTAGCTTAGGTCCTATAAAAGTTGATGTAAAGTTAGAACAGTTAGAACCTAAACTGAGTTGTTTAATAAAGTTACCTAATATCTAAAGTTTCGGCAAAGAAGAAACTAACAGAAGTTTTTTTATAAAAATTGTTGTAATATTATTATTATGACTGAGCATGAGATCTTATAAAGTACATGAAACGAATTTACTACACCGTTGTTGATTTCTTTGTTCATTTTATGTATAATTTTTCCGTGATTTAAAATAACGCAAAATCACACACAAAGCGTTCAATCTTCTAGATAAGACTAGATCATTTTTTGTGACTTAAATAGCAAAGCTTCTTACTTAAATCAGCTTATCAGAAAATTTCTATAAAAATAGAATGGAGTTTATGAAGGTAAATAGAAACTTATAAGAAATACATTTTCGATTTCTTAGAATTTTGCATCACGATACAATATACGAAATCTCGAATACTTTCGGCTACATTGAAAAAAACTATTATTTACTGAGAAAAACCACTTATACTACTACTAATAGTTATAGTTACTTATACTAACTGTAACTAATTACCTATTAATTATTTTGGTTTGTTATAATGTATGAGCCGTGTTGGTCGTGTTGGTCATGGGTTCAAATCCTGGCAATCAATGGATTTCATTTCCAAAAAAAAATTTTATGCGTGAGCTCTTAAAAGTGAAGGAAAATAACGTTAAGACACCAGTTAGCTTTTCTAAATGCGTCATTTTTCTAATATAATTAAGCTTATTTATTGCAACATTAACGCATTAGAATAAGGTTCTGTAATGTTTATCTATTTTAAATAAATAATAATTGTCTAATTAAATTTTTCTAATATAAGTAAAGCTTTGCAAACCCTCGTATGAACTATTAACCTCTACAAAATATGTATTTAAATTAACCTTTTATTATCTTCAAAGGATCTAAAAATAAATTTTCGTCTCCAAAAAATGTCGTAAACAATTTGTCAAAACACTTTTTCCTCACAATATATCACAACAGGTGTAACAGTGACGTGAGCCACTGTAATTACGAAAGTGCTATTATCACAATGTTAGACACACTCACACAGCACATACCTACTTATAACTTTAAGCAGGGTACAGACTTACCTAGCCGTGTAGTGTATCTAATGTATGATGTATCATGCAGAGTGAGATCCATTGGTTATAAACACTAAAAACTAAGTATGGTAAATAAGTTTTATGATTGCAGTACAATCCTATAAACTTATGAAACACAACTTGTAGTTGTGTATTTAATAATAAAAATTGTTTGTTTGCGACAGTCTAAAATGCCCGCCAACTCTATTAATGGAGTTTTTAGGCCGCCTGAGGGCCTCTGTCATGGTGTCTCTACTAATATTAAAAAGGGGTAATGACGGTTTGTTTGTTTGACGAAAGTAATCTCCGAAAGTACTCAGCCGATTTAAAAAAATCTTTACCGATGTGTATACTGGGCTGTCGGGATAGTTTTATGCTTTATTTTATCCCGGTGGTTTTATTAGTACACCAGCCGCCTTATTCTCCAAATAACCATGTCTTAACGCGGCACGTCTCGGCGTTCTTATTTTGAAGAATTCTATGTATTTCAGAAAACAAAATGTGGATAACGTGCAATCTCTTACCGCGTCATGTTTTAAATGTGTTCAAGAATCGATCTCCAGTACAAAGCCAGGACGTGCTGCTAGTAACGACTAAAAGCCAGCCAATCATAAGCAGCTGCTAGTATTGATTGAGTATTTAAAATTGAAATTGAACATTGGAGAAATTTGCATTGCATTTTAAGTTAACGAACGAGCTTTTGATTTGAAAACTTTAGAAACTTGTGCTAACCCTAGTTTAATATTCAATTTCAAGGACGTTAGTGATGAGACACGATATTTTTCACAATGCGAAAAATGATTTCGTACAAAGTTATCAAAACTGAGGTGTTTTGATAACTTTGTACGAAATCATTTTTCGCATTGTATATTAATAAAAAAATCAAAAAGTAGAGTTGTATCAGATACCTATATAAATAATTTATATTTATTTATTTAATTACCCAAAGTCCCTGCAGACAAAGCGTATGAGTTTCTTCAATATAAAATTTAATTCAATTCAAATTGAAATTAAATATAAAAATGTCTCATTAATTTTTATAGAAGTGAATAATTTTATTAATCCTTGTTATATCTTTAAGCTTAACTTTATAATTTTTATTTTATCACATCTCTATTTTGAACATTAAGCTATCTACACACCAAAGCCGCCGGCCCGGCGGCACGAACCCGGCGGCAAGGCCGGCGGCCTGATTTTGTACGACCAAAGCCAAAAAAAAACCCGCCGGGTTCGTGCCGGGCCGGGCCGGCGGCTTTGGTGTGTAGACCGCTTTAGTCACGCTCCATAGCGTGTGCAATTATGCCACACGTCATCTTTGCAAACATGACAACTTACAAAGTGAAAAATAAAAAAACATTTAAATATTCTCTGATTATGATGAATTAGTTGGAATCATTAAAGTTATTCTAATAGAATTTAATCAGGTACACGTCTTAAAGTTTTTTTTATTACCATTAGGTATTATGTACCTATATTTATGTAATCTTTTTAAAATTGGTTTCAAACATTATTGAACACTGCATTTTAAATATGTCTGCACTATAAATATGTAAAAACTATAAAAACTACACAATTTTATAAATTTTTTTAATAAACGAAACGTAACATGACCACTGTGTAATTGTACTTATATCGCAATCCTGTCTCAGCACTATGAAATGAAATGAAATGAATGGTGAATGACTATGGTATCGTAGGGAAAAAATGTTATCCGCTGTACCACTAGAATACCGTAGTACAGCGCTTATATCTCGCTTACAAGCTGAAAGCAGCCAAATGTACAATTGATACAATCCCATTAACCCCCACTGCCCTGCAAAAGTAAAATATTTCTGCGCGTTATGAAATTATCGAATTTCAAATCACGTTTTGTAATAACAGATCAAGCTCGTATTACAATATTTTTTTTGTAACAACTGTAACCTACGTGACCCTCAATGTTTACAAATTGAACAGTGGAAAGTGCTCAGACAAAATATTTTTTATTTGGTCTGAGGGAAAGTGATGTGTCGATCGAATAACGAATTTCAATTGATTGTGCGTTATTTGACCTTTGTTACTAATTTGATTCGATACCAGATATTTGCGAAAAATGTCACTAAAACTTGTATAGAGGTCTCTCATGCACGCTTGAGTATCATAATGGTCTCATGCATGAGACCATATTATATGACATGAGACTCAAGCCTGCATCATGTTTGATGAAGATCTATGCATATAGGAATCCAGTAGTAGACGTCTTTATGCTCAAATGATGATGATGATAATGATGACATTTTGATTTATAATTTAGAATATATTTTTTATAACATACAATATTAAAAAAAAATTGTTTACATAATGTTCAGACACATTGTATAAATTCAAAGATTAAAACACGATCAAACAATCAACCTGTTCTATCTCCATTATTACTAAAATTACTCTCTCGACAGTCTTCAAGTCCCTCATTATGTTAAGCGTCGGTGACTGACGTAATCGAATATTAAACAGCCTATTTATAAAGATTACAAGAGCACCCTGCTGACTCCTGATGGATAATTTCGCTTTATCGGGTCTCATGTAAAAAAACGAGGTTAGATTAAAATAAAAGAACCTCATCGATTTTAAAAATGTACCAATATATCAAAAATAGGCACCAAAAATGTACTTGAATATACCTCTGACTACCTCCTTTCACATTTTTGTAGGATTTGGAAATGACTAAAAGATCTGATTGAGATGTCTGACTCATATTTAGAAATACATGGCTATGTATTTCTAAACAAATTCAAAGGGTCAAAAATAACTAAAGGACCTCGCCCTTAACAATAGTCTTGATCATATTCCATTTTCATTTCGGAATTGGCAATCCATTATAATCCACACTCCATTTCCCCACAAAAAAGTATCAAAATACGAAAACACGAATGCGGAAGTTTCAAAACGCCAATATCTAATACCGCCAAATTAATGTGTCTGTCACAGCACGGCTTAGAGGATTAAATGTATTTCAAAAAGGCTAGTTATTACAGACTTTAGCCCACAAATATTAACTTAAATCTGATTGATGGTGTTTTCATTGTCCGAGGCGGCCATTCATCATCTCAGCTAAACCAACTTTAGTAAGTTGTTATCTATGAACTACACTTCAACGCACCTATAGAGTACAATTTTATTGTGAACGTGTTTAACAAATTATGTATTGTAGTACTATGTTTTGTTTTACAAAAGTTGATTAATTTAGCTTGTTTATTTAAAAAATTACAAAGGAGCGTTAACAGAGTGATTTACGACCGAATAATGAAACATTGGTGGTGATTCGACGCTGCACTGACTAATTAAACATTTCTAAATTCGAAAGCTCTTCCGTTCACAATAAAGTTCAAAACAAAATGACAGTCTGAGTGACAGTTCTAAAATTACGCAATTTACGTCAAATTTCAGTGAATGTATGTAATTTTAGTCAGTAGCCTTGATAAATTTAGAAATTTTTAATTAGTCAGTGCAGCGTCGAATCACCACCATTACTTAAATATTTGAAACCGTAGGACGCTCTTCTTTATTAGATTTGTTTTTACAAACGTCAAGTTCTGTCAGTAATAAGCACTACTTACACGAGTAGTTTACGTATTCGGGCGCTAATGTTTGACGTTTTTTTGGTTAATGCATATCACACATAGAAAATGTCTAGGCTTAGAACAAAGTGCATTACACCAACATTTGTTTTACTGAATGTCATTTAAAAATTTGTCCAAATCGCATTCCGCGTGATGCTGAATCTTGCTTTATGTGTAGCTGAACCTCTAACTTCTACCAAACTGATACTTAGACTTTGTTTTATCTGATATTGTTTTTCTATTTATTGGATTGCAAATAAAATTGATTTATTGGTTAACTGATTTTCGTCTGCGGTTTTGTATGCAAACTGTTATCGATTTTTATTTTTGCTACGTTTAGTTAAGCATTCTACGCGCCATTTTCTTTCGGATCATATTTCATAAGACGTCAAAGTCACCATCTCAACCGATTTGATAAAAAATGCATTTGAACCACCGCTAGAAAAAATATTTTAAATAAAAAAACAGTCTACTCGTTTAAGAATCGTAGCATAGACAAACCCAGCGGTAAAATTTATAACTTCTTTATGTGTCGGGGGATAAGAGTAGTTTAACTCTTATTTAGAGCATTGTCAAGTCTCACTGGCTATACGCAACAGTACTGCACTCTAGCTCAAGATAAGATCAACTACAGAAGATCCCTCACGTACTTAAGCTATTATCCTGGAAGGAGTTCTGACTTCGTTTGTTCTGTGGCTATATAACATCCGTTCTGCTGCTCTTTTCTTGACGACATTCAAAACATGACGCGGTAAGAGATTGCACGTTATCTAGCTTTTGTTTTATGAAATCCATAGAATTTTTCAAAATAACTACACCGTGACGTGCCGCGTTAAGTTTTACATAGTTCTGGCTGACTCCAGCAGCTAGCAAATACTGTAAGTACAGGCCTAGCAATAGGCCTAAAAATATTTATTATTTATTTATTTATAGAGTTAAAATTTATGAAATCCGCTAAACTCGTAGCTACACAGACGCTAAATAACCAACTAGTTTCAAACACCATCTAGAGTTAGTGTTTGACCAACGTGAAACGTGCCTTTTAGTTTTGTTACATTTTATTCGGATAGGGTCAGTTGTGTCATCCAGTTGCTGATTCTGGACACATTGGCTCGGCTGATAAAATAAAATATATGAAACTAGTGACCAAAAGAACTACCGGTAGTTATTTATTTCAGATCCCTCTCGTTAGAAATTTTAGAAAAAACTACCGCTCCCTGGGGTATCCATGATCATAATAATTATTTCTGATTCTTAGATGCGTTGGTTTGTCCAAAGTTTGGCAAAGTTCTGAGGTACAAAAGTCAAAAGTCAAAAGTCAAAAGTCAAAATATTTTATTCAATGAAATCTTATAGACCACTTTGACATGTCTTAAAACTAGGGGATTCTATTGCCTGTTCCAACGCGATTCCCTACACCATAAAAACAACATAAGATTGATCAAGGAACTATCTCCTTTTTTTAAATTAATGAATATTATATTTAGTTTAAAATAGACGTTTAACAATTCTTAATTGATCTGTCTTGAATCTGTGGCTTCAAGCACGAGTGCCTAACTAGATAGAACCCAGTGAAACGTCTTGAGGGAAACATTTAAACGGTGTCTTCCTACTAGTGAAAGTAACTTAATCTAGAATGTAATCGACTTGTGTGGAAATGCAGAAACTGAAAATATTTTCATTTCAATTACCAAAATTAAATTGATTTATTTCGCGTTATTCCTTTGTTTTTAAAGTTTTGTACCTAAAGGGTAAAAATACGACCCTATTATACGTATACCACTAACGACTAACGACTAACCTACTATACGAGTACTCGTATTATATACTGATAAATCGTATTGACAGGTAGACGTCTTCGGGGGTATATTAATTTCCTGTCTAATTAAATCGCTTTGGCAGAACTGATAGTCGTCACAGCTCAGATAAGGTGAATCAGCCATTGAATAAAAAATTATGAGAAGTCAAACTCGATTCCACTGTTAAGAAACAGAAAGAAAAGAAAGAAAGAAAGAAAATAAATTTATTCAGCAAAACATTAAAAGTACAAAAAGAAACAATATAGATATAGATAAATGAGATATGAAACAAAGTGAAATAATTTTATAAATATTTGCTGAAATGGCAACAACTCAGCTTTAAGCCTAAAAACAAACAGAAAAAGATACATAGACCATAATTTTAGTAGACACATATTTACTTCTTAAAATCCGGTGTAGTAAAGAGAAGAAGTTAATAAAACATCCACGATTTTGGAGGCGTTGTTGGTTATTTATTTCTTTCTCTGATATGAATAATATTCAGTCCATTTTTTTTATTACTAACTCCTCGTGAAAACGAGGTGCGTTTGTAATGTTTTTTTGTATAAAATTATGTGAGGCAGCATGGTCCTTGAACTGATTTCGATATTTTTTTTGTTTGGAAATTGCCTTCATCGACGTGACATGTCTCATTTCTTAAAACACTTATGGACATTGTCCATAAGTGTTTTAAGAAAAGATTTTAACAGTTTTTATTAAAGGAATGGAGTTACGTTTCTATTTTACGCCATATTCATGGAATTATCTGTGTGAAGTTAAATTAATTCGTGGGACTGACAGTTTCCTTTCTTAAAAGTTAATATACTGATACCAAGTAACGCCACGTGATTATTTTTAATTTTTTATTAATTAAAATTAGATAAAAGCAATGATAAAAAGTACAAAGATTTTAAAGAAAACACAAAAAAAATTAGCAAAACAAAAAAGAAATTGCACTGTATATTTACTTAATAGGTACCCTCGAAAATGGTTTTGATAGGTAATTCAAAATGCTAACTCAAATAAACAACCGTAACAAAGAGTCAACCAAATACAAAGAAAAAATTCCATTGATAGAATTTTATGAACCAAATCTCTGCATTCGAATACTTCACATACAATTACCTAAAATATAAGTTATGAGTTAGCTATCCATTCAAAAACGGGCAGTTAATCTTATAGACACGATTTATGACACTCAAAATGAAATAACGTGCACGGTTAATAAATTTAACGCCCGATTTCATTCGTACGAGACTTTTTCAATAAAACATTAGGATTTCTTGAATAAGATTTAATCTCATCTGTAAGTTAAATTCGTAAAATACGATAAATCAAAATGACAATTACATCTTATCTTTCTAAGTTGCCGTTCCCCCTCATCGGCAACTTAGGCTCAAGCTCACACCGCCATTGAAGGGAATCAGCGCGCAGTTTTATTATTAAATCATTTTAAACTTTATCTTCATCACCACAATACATAGTATCGCTTGAGAAACTTTAAACGCAGGCGACTATAAGCGGCCATTAGCGGCGCTAAGAGCACTATTCAAATCGCTGAAATACTATGCATTTAGGTATGTAATATTCATAAAATTTAAAATCACATGACGACGCAACCAACAACGGTGTGAATAGGCTATTTGACTCATAACAAATTTTGCACAAATAGATGGTATTTCCTGCGGTTTTTGACTTACGAAACCACACTAAATCGATTTCAGTTAATAAAAGTTCAAGATGGTTGCATATTTTCAATTGCAAAATTGTTGTTTATATTTTTAATTTAGAAAGCTGAAAACGCTGTCGGCCATTATAGCCGGATGTGATGTCATTAAACTCCCGGATGTGATGTAAACAAACCAATGTCACTTTGTCATTTTCATACATTTCTAAAATGTCAAATGATTATTTACGATACGTATGACGTCACAGCACAGAGTCTATTGACTAATATGGCTGACAGCGTTTTTGGATGGTTATGAAAAGTTAAACTTTAAAATCAAATTTCGCTGTTTGCAAAAAACATAATAATGTTTATTTTGGTCTAATAGAACAATTATAAATTATTTAAGACCCACTTTAAAAATAAGTCAACTAGCCTATTGACACTCCAAAAGATAAGGCGTACCACCAGCTTAAATACAAGTTTTCATACTAGGTATTTTTACCCGAGTTGCTTTTTGATTGAATCTTCAATGTTGCAACAACGATTATAACTTTATTAGTTAGAGTGACACTTTTTAATTAATAGAATAGGTCATTATAAGCAAATTAGCTTATTGACTTGCAATAATCCAGGTGGACCGAGGAGTTTGTCTCTTTTATTACCCTTATTAAGAAACCTCGAACAAAAGTGAGTCTTAACACCTCAACCATAAAGTTTGTCTTTGCTTATATGTTTGGAGCTCAGAATATGATACCTTATTCGATTTTATTTATTACGGAAAGGAAATAAAAAGAAGGAAAACGAAATACCTCGCTGAGTGAAAACACAGAAAGAGAGATATTATTAATATTTGGACATATTTTTGCCTGTGGATTTTCTTGTAAAAAACCTTTTTTTGATAATTTTTAACTATCTACTCAGCCGGTAATACCTACTGCTGGGTAAAGGCCTTTTCTCTAATTGGTTACAAATAAATATGAGTTAGATACAATAAATTTCTTTGCAGGGTTAGGTACATCCTAATACACTTTAATTACTAAATAGATTACAATCTTGTTTCAGGTTTTTTTTTGTTGGCAACAAAGAAAGAAAGAAAGAAAGTTTTTATTGTATCCTAGAATTCGTCCAAAACCGTTTAGTAGTTTATGTGTGTAAAAGTAACAAACTGTCCCTTATGCTCAGGATACACGACGACACTGACACTCGACACAAATGTCGACACTAGTCTCGATTGCATACAAAATTGATTTGCAACTAAGTGTCGCGGCGGTGGACACACGCAGACAGTCGATGTATACACTGAGTGTCTTAGTGTCTGGTGTCGTCGTGTATCCTGAGCATAAATAATATTAGTAGGTAAATGTAGGAATATTTGATGTGATATTATCTTATGTTGTTCGTATCCACAATACCTAATACTGTATTATTTAATTAAAACAGAGGATATCGGGTATCGGTGTAACGTGTAGATATTTCAAAGATTTATTGTGAAAGCTAGCTATTCTGTCTGGACTTACTCGAGGACGTGTTTTGTATTTAAAACGATATCAGCTAAGATTTTCCAATGATATTGAAATAGACATCTATTTCTATTTCAATATCATTGGACGTGTTCAATAACGTTCGAAATGTCTTTGAGTAAATCTAGACAGAAAGCTTTTAGAATCTTTAAAATATCTGCATTATGACATTACTAATGCGAAGTCAAGAACTATCTATCCAAGTACATAATAGTGTCCTGACAGACATTAATAACACACGTCAACGTTCTGCGCAACCAGTAGGCCTAACATGTGCAACGTTTCCTGGGGTGGTTTGGTTGAGAAATATTCTTAAATTCTTAAATTCTTTATTGTACACGTAAACAGAAAAAATACAGTAACAAACTTATACTTAGAGGCAATGTACAAAGGCGAGCTTAACCCTGAAAGAGTTTTCTTACAGCAAACCTGGGGTTATAGGGAGAAGTTATTATAGAAAGGGTTATGAATATACAGTGTACGTACATAAATGAGACAATGAGAGAATTTTTCATAAATAGTAATAAACATAATAAATACAAAACAAAATGAATATACCTACTTTCATACAAAAAAAAACAAAATAGAATAAAAATAACTACACATATAGGTAGGTACTCGCATTAATCCTAACATAATTATAGTTATTAAAACAAAGTTACTAATACCTACCTACTTCTTTTTAATAACGATGAAACATTGCCTGAGATTACTCAGAGATATTCATATTTTTGTAAGTAATCATTTTTTAAAGTGAGCTGAAAGTTAAATGAATTTTAAAAGCCTTTGGGCAATTATTATACCTAGACCATTAAATATAAAATGTATTATTTTTAATAGGTCTGTTCTTTATTAAAACTCAAACAAATAGCTTTATCTTTTGTAAAAACTTGTTAAATTTACATCTGCGTAAATAGAAAAAGTTAAATCGTGTTTTCAGCTTAGACTAGATTTTTCCTGACCAACATTGTATAAAGCACTTAACTGGTATTTTGCACAAAGTAACTTAAATCCGGTCGTACATTTTGTTGAGTTTGCAGCAATTTTTCGAATTACCAGCAATTTATATTAGCTTCATACATTTGTGGGTTGCCGAAAATTATTGGATCATTTGTCTAAATTACACCTCGGTATGGTCGCTATAATTTATTCTATTCGAGTCCACTCGATGAGGTTCACTTTTATCTAAGTCTTAATCCTGAAACTTATCAAAATTGCTTAATGAATATCATTATTGCACTCGAGTAATAAAATACCCTTGAACATTACACACAACGTCATCAGCTAGTCCCATTAGGTTATTTAGTGCTTCTGTTATGGTAACCAGATAAAATGTATCATTAAGCGATAAAGTCTGTTTAACCGTTTTAAACTTTGTCTACAGATTGCAAATGTTTTAAATTATCTACTTCATCAAATAAGATTTAGAAAAAAAATATTATTATTTTGATGATTAAAGCTGAATTGCTGTAACTTGAATCAGTGGTCAGGGCGGTTTTCATTTCTCATCACGTAGGGAACTCCTGAAAAATAATACCGGGGATATTTTACGTCCCAAAAAAGGCTATTAAAAGGCTTTATTTTCCTTTAATGTTTTAATTATACTTTACATACAGGATTGCTGGTCCATTTCCATAGTGTCATTTTTAGGTCAAAATTAAAAGACGTGGTGTTATGACCCTCAATGAAAAGTAAATAAGTTCGTATGCGCAAGTGGCCAAATCTAGTGGCGAAGTTTTTAGGCCGTCTAGAGGCCTTCGTCATGGCTTAACGACTTTAAAGGAAGCAACAAACTCACGTGCACTTCAAAGTAAGAAAGCGCTCAGATGTTAATGCTACATGCGGTTACCATTGTGACTGGTTAGAACGTTGCTTAACTTTAGCTATCACGAACGTCTTACCATTTATTAGCCAGCTTCGCCATGAGCGCTTCAATGTAGCACTTTCTATAATGTCAAGAATTGCAGAGTAATAAAAACTGTTTAGGATCTAGTTTTCCTTTCGGTACAAGATAAGTAAAGATTTAAAACTAAAAAAAACTCACTTATCTGAAACACAGAATATTTTAAAGTCACTTAGAATAGTGTAGAAATAAAACACTTAAGAAATGCATTTTTATACGTTTTGTGTGCACCGAAAACAAACATTTTTAAACCAATGTTTCAGCAACTGAAAGGATTTTGTTCTTGTTTCGTTGCATCAATCCTTTAATCCGTCTTATTGGCTGAAAGTATTGGGTTGTTGGAAGAAATCCGGCAATTCCCGACCAATCGGGTGAATGTCTCGATAATTTAAGCTGAAGCCCATTTGTGCTTCCCAAGGGGTTCGCTGCAACGCTGTTGTTATGTACGTGTTTATTAACTGTGCAGTGGTGTGGTATCAGAATACCTAAAACTTAATTAAATACATGTACATAGCTGTTGTCTGGTTTACACGGACTTTGTAATTAAGTGCTTAGTACTTGTCGCTTCGGAAATAGGATCGATTTCTATTCACTTGCATTATTTAGAAACACATTGCGTGCGACGTAGTATTAGTGACAAGTACTATTATAATCCTATATACCCACCCTCACATATGATGCACAAACTTGGTCATTGACAGCTTAGCAAAAGTCTAAGCTCGAGGTATGTCAACGGGCTATGGAACGCAGTATGCTAGGAGTTCGGTTAACAGACCGAATACGAAATTCAGCACTGCGTTCCCAAACAAAGGATTATGACGTCAGTAAGAAGTCTGCCCAGCTCAAATGGGATTGGGCCGGCCATGTCTGCTGCATGTCGGACGACTTGTAGGCTAAAACCACAACCGAATGGGTGCCCGACACAAGACGTCCGCGTGGCAGACCACCACGGAGATGGCGGGACGAGTTGGATGTGCACCTTCCAGATTGGCTCACTGCGGCCAAAGATACAAAAAGCTGGAAGGAAGGGAGGGAGGCCTTTGCCTTGCAGTGGGACAATAAGGGCTAAAAATAAAATAAAATAAATATCCCCTTATATAGACCCTTCTCTAAAAAGAAACACTGAGCTTTTTTTTTGTTAACATCATTTTATCGTTAACAAAAACATGTTGTTTTCATATAACATGTCTCAGGTTTTCGTTTCTGTACAGTTTTATTGATTTTAGTAACAATAAAAGCAACGAATACAATACCAACAATAGAATATCCAATTACAAAATCCATAAAACTTTTATGGATTCTGATACATCTTGCACGATCTCTGAAAATACTAAGCAATCTGCTGTCTGCTCAATATTGTGCAACATTTGGCCACAATGTAGTTCTATCTGGGTGACCACTTTATCTAAGCACCCAGAGGTCCAATAACCTGCAACAAGGAAAGTGTTGTTGCTTTGAGCTTTAACCAAGAGCGAATGAAAAGGAGTATTGATGAGCTGAGTAAATAGTATAGTTTAACTAAACACAGGAGCAACTTCACACTAGGTTAGCCTAGATTAAGACCAAAAAGGCGTTCACGGATTATTTGAGTAAAAAAAAAGATTTGTACAATCCTTTCAAGATGTTTGTTTGGGGCTTTAAACTAAATAGAAATTTGGAAGTGCTCCTAACAAACCTAAGAAATTTGAAC
Source organism: Xanthorhoe spadicearia (assembly GCA_947086425.1). Lineage (NCBI taxonomy): Eukaryota > Metazoa > Arthropoda > Insecta > Lepidoptera > Geometridae > Xanthorhoe > Xanthorhoe spadicearia. The sequence goes on along the minus strand of OX352202.1, from coordinate 8,502,319 downwards.
TCTACTACAACTTTGATTTCTAATTAATTAAGACAAGTAATAGGCTAGTTGACTCTATTTTTATGTAGCTCTTATATGATAAATAATTGTTCTTTTAGACCAAAAAAAATACTACCATATTTTTTTGGACCTAAGAAACCGCAAAATTTGATTTTAAAAGTTCTACTTTTCAAAAACAGGTGAAAACGCTACCGCCATATTGGTCTATGGATTTATCTGTGCTGTGACGTCATTCGTATTCAAAACAATAATTTTCGTGATTTACGTCTAGGGAACATGCACATTTTGAAAAGTTGGCATTACTGTAAATTGGTTTTAGTTATGTGACATTTGTTGTTTTCCGATACTAATGACGTCATCATAATGGCCGTAGCGTTTTCAGCGTTCCAATTAAAAAAAAAAAGAAACCGTTTTTTAAATTGAAATTATGCAAGCATCATGGACTTTTATTAACTGAAATTATTATATTTTGGTTTTGCAAGGAAAGTACTTCAGGAAATACTAATTTATTGGGTCAAATTTGATATGAGTCAAATAGCCTATTGCTTTAAGTACCTATTTCAATTTTAATTTAGAGTATGTTACCTTATAAAAAATCAAGGAATCTAACAATGCTAGTTTACTTGTTTTTCTCATCATATCACTTAAATACTCGAATACTAAAATATCATTCGATTTTAAACATCTTAGAAAATCTCTACCGTAGTGAAGAATAAAGTCATAATTCTGTTCAGAGTCTGTTGGCCACTTGCTCCTTTTTGCTCACACGAACGAACGAACGCAACAACGGTTAAATCTTTTTCCAGTTCTGACACTGACAAAGCATTCTATAAAATCTTGATAAAATGACCGTGCATTGAACAATGCCTTTTGTTGAAGAGCTTTAAGAAGTTCATTTGAGCACACCTCAGAACACAAAGAGTTATCTATGAAATCTGTTTCCAAGGGGTTAATAGGTGATTAAATCACTAACCACACAATGGATACAACACACAATGCTTATAGTTATTGCAATTGACATATCAATGCTTTCTCTGAAGCTTATAATGATTTTAAACAATAAGTTATTGGATACTACTCACGTCAAATTTTGGCATCAATGGATGTGTTGGACGCCATGCGCTTTTATCGGGATTTATAATCAAACTAGTTGCGCCACGTGGTTTCATCCGCTTAAGTCCCGTTACCACGAGACTATCTGGATAAAAAGTAGCCTAAGTCACTCTCCAGACTTTGAACTATCACCACTTAAACAATCACTTCAATTCATTGCTACGTTTTGCCATTAAATATGGCAATTCCCATTTGTGATAAAAGTATGAGAGGATTCACAGAAAAGAATATTATATAGTATTGAGTGAGGTATAGGAGGAAGATGACACAACGAGACACGTTGGATGACCTGGACTCATACCGTATCACATGGCCTGTGAACTCGCTGAGTGGAAAAAGGAAAGGAAGTCCTTCGCCCTGCAGTGCGACGACTATGGCCAAATAATAATAATATTAATATATTTGATATTCAAAATTTGTGACAAGAAGCTTTAGAAAACATCCAAAGAAGTTTTGAAAACTTTTTTTACGTTAAAATGACTGTTATTCATGTTGATTGCAGCTTTACAGCTTAAATAAATTATACAAAGTAAGTTCAAAGAAGTTAAGATGTTAATGAGGAGCAGCTGTACCTAAGAGTTTTTCTCAAATCCTTTAACTTGCAGTATCTAAAGAGATATTTATGTCGTTGCTACTCGTTGAATAAATCTCTAGTTTGAAGTAAAAAGGTGTAAATACCATCTGTCTTGATTTGCCATTTTTCAGAGTCTAGGGCTGCTATCAACACATCTGATCTGAACGAAATGTTTGGAAATACCGAAAATGGTTCAGAATAGTAGATTGCTATACAAGGGGATAAAGGCATTTTTTCTATGCACGAGATGGTTTATCGCGCGAGCGTCAGCGAGTGCGATAATAGTTCGAGTGCATCGAAAAGCCTTTTCCCCGAGGTAAGCACTCTGCTTTTCATTACGAATATGAGGAAATTACAAAAAAAATTGATGTTAAATTTAAATTTCACACACGAAAATTAGATGTCTCGCTTTTTTTTTAAATCGACTAGTTTAATATTGACTAAAAGCAGCTAACGATGGCATGGCATAGCTGCGTTCCAGATTTAAAAAAAAATACTGACTGGTAGAATGGCTATAGAAGTAGTAGGCATTCTACCAGTAGTTTTTTTTGATGATGAAAAAATTTAAATAAATAAAATAAAATAAATAAATATAATATAATTAGTGCTAGAGAAGCACAAATTCGTGCAAGAGAGACATGATATCTAGCATCTGATTGAGTTAGAAGAACTTGAACACTTAGCATGCATCGACATGCCACAAAAGAAATGTCAAAAATGAAGTTGACATTTGACAGTTATTTACTTTCCTGCCCTAGGGCAGGAAAGTTCTTGTTTTCCCTAGGGACAGAAAATGCTACTTTGAACCCTATAATCAGGCAACTTCGTGCGTACTTTCCGTGTATGAGTAATGAAAATATTATTTAAATCCCAATATAAAAATTAGGTTTAACGTGACCTTAAAATGTAATAAAATCTAAATCAAAGTTCTACCATTTTATTTGTACGATCGTCTTGTTTAACAATATTATTGTATATTATTATTATGTAGCGAATTGTAAAACATAGTTTTTATAAATGGAATTTGCAGATTGGTGTTCCCTAAAGAGTTGACAATTTTCGTACCTACGTGTTCTTGAAAGGCATTTTAGTGAAATTTACGCTTGTTTTCAGCGTGAACCAAACTATGACATTTTTAAATCAGATTTACTGGCAACCCTGGCGAGGACTTTGCCAGATGTAGCCATCTGTGCAACTGAGAGCCTTAACTAAATTTATTAAATCAGAGATGCAACAGAAAATGTAAGCTTTTATTACATTAGTGAAATTGCAAAGGATTGCGAGATAATTTTTTCCGACCTATTGTTATCAACACTTTTTAGTACTTAAGTAATTACCTAGAATTTAATTACTTAAGGTAGAAATATCTTAACTTTATAGTTTTAGTAACCTTTGGCTTCATTTTGTATTTTGTTCATTTGTCGTGAGAAATAGGTTCAAATCTTTACCAAACGTAATTATTGTGTTTGGTTACCTTTCCACCAGAGATGTGCCACGTTATGAATATAGCAACCCCATATAAACATGATTGGTGGATATTGACGCATCCATAGCAACGTAGCATAGCATAGCTCTGGTGGAAAAACACTCGTCATTTCGTTGATGTAATTTATAAGTTACTAAATCATGTATTAAGATGTTTTTCAAGATAAAAGCATTATAAATAAGCTCTTTGTACCTAAAAACTATTTGTAAAAATTCAAATTCACTTAGTCCAATGAGCTCAAACAAAGTGGCATCACTTGAACTTAACTGTTTTGCCTGACAGATTCTTGTGACTTTTAAAGCACTTTAAGACGCACTAATAAGTTAACTAGTAAATTCAATAAGAATAAAATTGTTTTGATCTTGGATCAAGCGAAGAATGTATTCTCTTTGTGACCGTTGCGCACCGGCCTTGTGGCAGCAAACAAAATGTCTGAATGTTGAACAAACATCATAACATATATCCATACAAACTTTCGCAACTATAATTATTAGTGAGATATTTAAGTTTGAATACAATTATTTATGAATTCATTCAAAGCATTATATTAAAATGACGACAAAACAAGATGACATGACTAACTTGGATGAAGCTTGCGCAGAACAGTGTTGATTGTTACAAAGCAGAGGCCTAAAACCAGCAGTGGATGTAGTTTTAATCTAATTGATGGTGATGATCCATGATAGCAGTGGGGAGTGGTACAAAATAAAGGCCTAAACCTAAGTGGGTGAAGTCAAGTTGCGGATGATGATGATGATGTCGTGATAGAGCAGAAAATGCAATATCAATACAATCACACCGATCGAGGTTTAAAACGATGGTTGAAAAAAACTGTCCCATTCAAAACGCTGGCTATATCAAACAAATGAAACCACATCCGTTTCCCGAAGCTTCAATCAATTCCAAGCTTATGTAGGGCTCTTTCAAAGAAATTCCCTTTTCCCCTGTATAAATAAGCAATACCGTTGAACTTGGTTATCAATTTGAGTTAACGAACCGAGAATATGTGATTGTGATGTTTTTGATATTCACCTGATCATAAAATTTGAGCAATATCTTTTCAGTTTGCTAAGATTATTATTACAATTAATCATTGTTCGTTACATAGGCAGATTATAGATTTAGCGTATTATTATGATAAATATAATTATTTTCTTCCAAGACATTAAAATATTAGGGTAGACGTAAAAGTTTGTATAAATGGAAGTGAACCTAACAATATCGTTTATCGAATAAGGTTCTGATTGAAATTTCCATAGAGACGGCAAGACTATCACTGATTGATTGAAAAATCAATTTTCGACCATCAATCAACTTCGTAACTTTGCAACTTAAAAACAAGTATTCGATGCTTAAAAAATAATTATTGAAGCGCTAATGGGTTATTTGACATCAATTAACAAAAATAGTTCTGTCTGGTCTTAATAAAATTAACGATCAGATCAGTCTCAATAAATCTATCAATTTGTGTGATAAGATTTTTGTCTTGTACAATATCTAAATAGTAATTTAAGATTGGACCTTAGATGACTTATGAGAACGTAAACTAGTTTTTACAATTTTAGCAATCTTAAATTTGTACTTCATTATAACCTACTAGTTATTAAATTAAAAAGTAAAGCGATCAAAAAAACCATAATTTCTGATTTATGAGAAAAACATAAAGCTAAAAGTAAGTTTTAAGCCGGTAATCACTTACTTGTCTCCGTAAAATTACCGCTCTATTACAATAAATTATTTTCACATTAAAATAGGCTTAAAAGCGTTCCCCTTTATTCCGTAAATCATGTTTAAAATCCGATGCGGTAAAATATTTTCCAAATAAATCATGCTCTTAAACTTCAGTTGAGGACTAAATTTCCTTGGAGAGTGAACAAAAAAGTACATTTTAGAATGATGAAGGAGCAAAATGCACTTACCACCTGCATGTAGGAGGGAAATGTTAAGAAACTTGATAAGAATTTATTGTCTGCTTGAACGTCGACTTCACCTTCATTTGAATAAGCGTCTTAAATGATGCTTGGATGCAGGTAAGATCTAACCATAAATTTTTGCACGAGATAGAAAATATCTTTAAAAGTAGAAAACAGCTGGAGTAGCTTAAAATAATAGATGAGTCATTACAGTACCAACATAATTTAAGCATTATAAATTTCCTTTGAAAAATATTGATTAGTCTTGAGAAGTAAACAAACATCACAAATAAAAAATATGAAATGCTTTCTTTCGAGAGTTATAAACATTTTAAACTTTATAAATATTTAGCTACTAGTAAGTAAAACTCAGTAGAGTTTCTTTAATACCTACTCTTTTTTATGATTCTTAAAAATTAAGTTAAGCAGAGTAATAGTAGATATCTTTCTCAACTTTCAATTCAGATTTTCTAAATTAAGAATTGAAAGGCAAGCCTTAAAAGATAAATCACGTTTGGTTCGCCACATATAGGCGGTAAGAACAGAATTGAAAATTTGTCCCAATGAGATCGTTAAATGTAAGGAGTTTCGATAATAAAATAAATAGTAAGAGTAATAGCTTCATTTTCGTCTGAAATTGCTTCAATTGTGTCGGTAAGACTCATTGTGGGAAAGCATTTCTGATGTCATTGTCCTGTCGAAGTCTTTGGCATGGTGGAGACAATTCGGTGCGATTTCTTTTTAGAATAACCGCGGATTATGAGTTACAGAAATTAAAAAGAAAATAAAATAAATATATATCTTTGGATAGAGGAAAGGCTACTGAACATTTTATTACTGGTCTTAAGCTTGTTCAATCAGTCAGTTTGTTCAATTGTTTTTTTTTAAATTAAGTTTTTAATTTTATTTTCACTTAAGTTTTTTTTTATTTCTCAAAATTAGAAGCTGATTATGATGACGATTATACCTCATGCACATTCAAAGGATTTCAAATGACTACAAGTTCTAATAGAATGTCTTACACATAATTATGGTTACAGTCGTGATCACAATAGGCTACTTGACTCATATCAAATTTGACCCAATAAATTAGTATTTCCTGAAGTACTTTCCTTGCAAAACTAAAATATAATAATTTCAGTTAATCAAAGTCCATGATGCTTGCATAATTTCAATTTAAAAAACGGTTTCTTTTTTTTTTAATTGGAACGCTGAAAACGCTACGGCCATTATGGTGACGTCATTATTATCGGAAATAAACAAATGTCACATAACTAAAACCAATTTACAGTAATGCCAACTTTTCAAAATGTGCATGTTCCCTAGACGTAAATCACGAAAATTATTGTTTTGGTTAAGAATGACGTCACAGCACAGACAATTCCATAGACCAATATGGCGGTAGCGTTTTCACCTGTTTTTGAAAAGTAGAACATTTAAAATAAAATTTTGCGGTTTCTTAGGTCCAAAAAAATATGGTAGTATTTTTTTTGGTCTAAAAGAACAATTATTTATCATATAAGAGCTACATAAAAATAGAGTCAACTAGCCTATTATTATTGTTCGTGTCTGTTTTAATTATCAAGATCGCGAAACGCATTCAATCCAATATTTTGATACATTCACAACTCAAGCGTTGAATTGCGATTTAAAGTAAGCGGGGTCTGCGCTGAGATTTGTTTAAAACTTTTGCAATTTCGCAACATTTTGTCTGTTTACTTCTGTCTTGTTTTAGCGACTGATTTATGTGCACAACAGTACAGGGATTGCGAGCGAAATTGCATTTTTACGTCTAGTTCGATGCGAAACTTGCTGAGTGATGCTCGCTTCGATTTGGTATGTATGCTTTTTATTGGGATGTAGATACAAGCTGCAGTTTGCTGGCCTGCAAAAATGTTTACTACATTTATAGGGTTCCGTTCTGCAAAGGATAAAACAAGCTCCCAGGTTGGTTTTCTGTCTGTTTGTGATTCAAGATGTTTTCAGGGCGAACAACATTGTGATACAAGAGGTTGGTGTCGCGATTCGCGACTTCACGTGCGAGTGTAGATTGACTAATTACTTTTGATGGTTTAACGGTGAGTATCCAGCTTAAAATTAGATACTTATATTAAACAGAGGTCGTTCGTAGGTAGGGCTATATGGACCTTCCGAGCCTGTAAAAAACAACGCGAAATCAGGTAGACTTTTGATGGTTTAAAAACTGCAACGATAGTGGCATTGTTTTTTTGAGCGGTGGAAATAGGTATCACTTACTTTTTTATTTTATATTGATTATAACAAAGTCGTCAAGCGTTTAATTTTGCACAATGTTCCTACAGACTGTATCGTTCAATATGTATTTACTTCATGCAAATGGACTTGTGCCAAATGTATATTTAAGTGACTCTTAAATACCGATGTTTATTAATTGAAATATTTTATAATTTCTAACAAGTTTGCATGCAAAACGGATAAAGTCACAGTTTTAGTCTGTAGCAAAAGCATGAGTTTTCAAAATTATCTTACACCTTTCCCTGTACTAAATATAAAGTGGCTACCAGTGACCTTTTCATTTAAGTGATTACGTAGTTACTTTTTAGGGTTCCGTACCTAAGCATAAAAATGGACCCCTCACACCCTTTCATCAGTCATACCCGTATCAGCGTGACACAATCATTCCTTTTCCTTTCCACGTGTCATCAAATTGTGATCATGCTAAAATCACCATGACACCGATTTATTACGAGAATTGAGGGTACGGAATTCTAAATCTCGTGTTATTGCGGTTTTTGAGTAGTAATTCACTTTATTGTAAAAACGTAGCAATAAAACAAAAAATAAATACTTTCATAAAAACAGAATGAATATTTTAAAATTCGTTGACTATTTATAATCTGTGAACAGACATTAAAAACTGCATTTCTTATCAGAACTAAGAAGACTTATGTTACGTTTCACGACTGTAAAGGGCTATGTGTCGCATAAAGTCTACAATAAATTATAGACCTCCTACCAATATATTCGAAACAGCGTATTCGAAACATATGTAGAACTTATTCGTACATTCTGAAACAGACCCTTCATGTGACTTAGGCTCATTTAATCAAAAAACTTAGTGGATGTATTTTATTATTATTAAACATTATTGTTCTTAAAATAATCAATATTATATTATCTCTAAGCTTTTTAAAAGTATAGACGATCAAATGACTGCTTTATAGGCAAAAATAATATAAGTTCCTCTCAGATTCTCCACAGAATAAAAACCCAGAGGTTTTGGAAGCAAATAATTCTCGCTTCTCATAAATCATTGTCAGTAAAACCTAGGCACATCTAATGATACCCAAAACCCTCAGGTTTAGCCGCTACCAAAAAGCTAACTACACATTATCCTTCATTATGAAGATGGAAGAAAATACAAATGGAAGTTTGCCAAAGTGCGGACATTTTTCTTCAAGAAAATATTATAGAGTTTTATTTCGATGTTTTATAGGTTACTATAAAAGCATCGCGCCACACAATGGGCCCTAATCTCCCTTTGTTTCCGTTTTCTAATTATACTTTTGAAAGGAAAAACCTGTTTACAACGTTGAATTTATTGACCTCAGGGTTACTTGTACCTTAAACCGAATTTTAGGAGAAATGAATGAGGATAAGATTGAAGGTTTTTGTTGTTACTGAAATACAGTTATTAATTTTTCTGTACATTATTTAGCAAATTTTGATGAAAATCAAAATAAAAATATAAATAAAAAAATTAAAATCTTCTGTGGGTAAAGTAAAGTAAGTTTGTTAATGATCTAGTGACCAACTTAAAATGATTTTAGTTGTTAGTGTTCTAATTATTTGACTACCGAAGTAAAACCATTCTTATTACCTATGATTTCTATATTTCGTCATACTGCAGAGCAAAGACCTCGCAACTCACCTATTCTTTAGCAAAAGCTTATAGAACCAATCTTCCATTAATTAACCTAGTTCGTCCCGCAACTTGCTTCATATAAATCATAAACCAAGTCAAATACTCTATCTATTTTAAAAGCAATCTCAAGCTCAAAAATGTATAACTACCTATTTGTTTATTAAAACGACCTTTGCCGGACCTTCGCAACTTAGCCACCGAACACAATTGGGCTCATCATTAAATTTAATCCGCTGGCCACCGGCGCCGTTCAAAGCTTTACAATTTGAATTGCTAAGCAAAACGCCGGGGGCATTATAAAAACAGCATGACTTTGGAAAATGCAGATAGCTCACTACATCCGCGGTAAATTGATGCACGATCGGGAATCGAACCTTTGGATTGAAAGTCGAAGTTGAGGAAAAAAAAAAATTATCTTCTACACACATCACATTACTTCTCATTTTTTCACTTATAACACCAGTTTGGACCGTCAATATTCTACTAATATTTTATTTGATGTATTTTAAGCTTAAATAAGTATATGGGATGTTATTGAAAATCGGCAAACACGATCAACTCTGTCCTTTCAAGTTAATAGCCAAATCACCCAGTAAAATGTATTAAAATTTATGCCAAGGCATTTAGTATTTTGATACCATTTAGTTATATAAATAGATTTCTTATTATATGTCTATTGTGGATTGGATTTCTGAACTCTTTTGGTGAATGCATTCCAGTGTGTTAGAGTGAGTCAGCTGTTTCCAAAGTCAGTGTTCGAAGCTTCATAAAAGGTAGACTTTTTGAATAACACCGGTGGATATCTTCATTATAAAAGAAAATTGCTTTGAAGCAACCACGAGCCAAGCCGTATACTCGTACATTCGTAATATGTGTTTATCTCTTTTTGATGTCCTAAGTAATATTTTTGGACAAGTTACGATGTTTTTATGTTAAAATACATTGAGATAGGGAAAATGCAACAGGAAAAATTGTATAAGGTAACATGATTTCAACAATGTACAAAATATGCGAAAAAGGTGAGTCAGCATTATAAGAATTGAAATCACGCATCTGCTTACCCTGGCAGGAAAAAGGTGTGATGCGGGAATTTATATTATTGAAAATGGTTTTCATATAGCAATATTATGAGGAATCAAAACTCGAATCGCTCATCATTTCCCTACCCTTATTCCACACTAGGTGGGTTTTGCCCAACATGTTTTCTTCTTCCATTCTCTATCATTCGTCAACTCCGAATTCACACAATCCATATACTTCTTCCTCAGCCTTCCTCTACTTGTATGTCCATCCACACTCATACTATTCTTAGTTAGGTATATGAATTTCATCCCTCCTCATTACATGACCATACCATGCTAATCTGGCACTCCTCACCTATTCAGATACAGGTCCCACTTTCAAACTTCCCCTTACATACTCAAAACTCGAATCGCTCGTGTAGAGGATTTCAAAAGCCGTTCTTGATAATTTGTTGAGTAGAGTATCTTTCTGAGCGGTCAGAGATCGGATGCAAGTGTCATTACAAACTAAGCCTCTGTGATTCGGAAATCAGTTGATGTCGATCCCGGCTTTTCAAGTCGTTAAGCCATGACTGAGAATGCACCAGAGTTAACAAACTGTTTATGTTCAGAATTACCCATATTAAAACCAATTGTAACAGTCATTAATTAACGTAATATTAAAGTTTAATTGGCTCGGAACCGTTATTACAGCGACCTCTTCTAACAATTTAACTCATTGTTACCATATTATTATCTGGCTTCCCGCTTCATAATAATTAATTAGATCACATCAAACACCAGTTAATTAATCCAAAATTTCCGACCAACCTCGTAAGCTGATTTTATTAATTTTTGAGTAGGTACTTATATTATATTACCTACCCAAACAGATTTGTATCCGTGTCTACATCATCATCATCATCAGCCATTGTTAACCTACTGCTGGACATAGGCCTCCCTTCGTGATTGCCATTCGCCTCGATCCTGCGCCAGCTTTAGCCACGTGCAACCTGCTGCCTTGCGGGTGTCATCTACCCATCGAGCCGGTAGACGTCCCCTAATTACGGTGTACTTGTCTAGGCCACCACTCGGTCTATACCATCTATACTAATAATATAAAGAGGTAATGTTGGTTTGTTTCTCTTAAATATTGTAAACGAACCAGGGGACTTCGCACCGTCATATTTTTTTGGTTATGTTCTCATCGTTTAACCTTTTGCGAACATCCAGAATTATTTTAAGACCTTACGCTAAATCGGTCTAGCCATTTTCAAGTTTTAACAATACAAACGAACAAAGATTCATTTTTATGAAGAAAAAGAGAATATACAAAATTATGTTCCTTTCAACAAAATATCATAATATGATATTTACCTACATTATTTTGTTATTAAAAGTAAGTACTGTCTTTAAAGATTTTCTAAGAATCGCGTGTTTTGTCTGTGAAACGAAATGTAAAAAAAAATAAACATTCGTAATTTTATGACGCCGATGAAAAGGTTAAAACAATACTGAATAATCTTAACTTAAGTAACAAAGTAGCTTAATACAAGGTTATTAATACCAGGTTATTTTAATGGGAAAGTGTGTATGTGTGTCTGTCTGTCCGTCTTTCACGGCAAAACGGAGAGATGAATTAACGTGGCTTTTTGAGTGGTTAGTTGAAGGGATGGAGACTGACATAGGCTTCTTTTTATGCCGATATTCCTACGAGAACGGGACTTACGCGGGTGAAACCGCGGGGTTAAGCTAGAAGAGTATATTCAAAGACAAGACTGTTTTGGTGGTTGTACCAAACTACCGATTTTAGGCATCACAGCGTATCTAACAGAGCATACGAATGGGTTTATTTTGTTTTAAAATTAAAGGTAAATTTAAGCAAATTTTAAATTAAAGTGTGCCACAGATAACTGAATTCCGTGATTTGAATTTTTAGGCGCCCTTTGAAATAAGTAAAATCAGAACATACCATTTCTGAGCGGTAAAACGTTCTGATTTGTTGAAACAAAAATCTCTTGTGAAATGAATCACGAAATCAGTTTATAATAAAATCTTAATTATTTTGATTTTTACTTTACTATTTACAGATACGTATATAGTTAGCAGCATGTCCCGACTTCGTACGGGTGAACTATTGAATCTACAGGGATAATATAGCCTATAACCTTCCCAACAGTCCATTTTACACATCGGTGAAAGAATTTTTAAAATCGGCTAGGTAGAGATCGCAATTTCAGAATGCAATCCAATTTTATCCGACAAACATCATGGGGGGTGCTTTGTACTGGTAAACGATTTTGGTTTTTTGCCAAACAGTTGAAACTCAAAGTTTAACTATCTTTTCATTCTTGATACTCATGTTGATAGCGTAAATTGAATCTGTAACTACGCTCAAACCTTTGAGAAGCAAAGGCTCAAACTGTCAAAAAGCACTATTCCATCCATTGAAGTGGGATTGAATGGCAAATTACGTATCTCACGACATGCCGAAGACGCGTCATGAAAATAACGCCTCAATTTTCTCTTCTCTTTTTTTTTTTTTTTTTTTCTTTTTCTCTTTTTTTTAATCAAATTAAAAAAAATCTATTTATTTCTGTAATGTTTCAAAGCATCTTACTATTACAGCTCACATCTACCTACTAATTAATCAGTACTTCTCATTATCTAGCCTTTTTTCTCTGGTAAAACGACAATAACACGCACTGCTTACCAAAAAAAAGTAAATTCCAAAGAAAATTTGTTTTGATGCCTATTGACTTAAGATCGGTAGCCCGATTTCCATAGCACTTTATCACATCAATTTCTTTTGATCAATCGCACGTAAAAATTCAAAGAAACAAAAATAAGCTATTCGTATAATGCCCAATTTGGAAATTATTCTAATGATACCAAACAGAAAGCACGACAAACACGACAGAATTATCGACGTAGCTCACACAATTCGTTAGGTATTCATGAGGTTGATTTCCTTCGCAAATAATGTCTGATCTACAATAATGTTCAAAGAGACGGAATAGGTTTTGATTCTTTAGTTTATTGAGTGATAAAAAGACTCGCGTGAACGCCTAAATAATAAATATCCTTGGAAATTCCACACAGCGCCATCTAGTCCCAAGCTAAGCAACTTAATGCATGTGTTATGGTAACCAGAAATGACTGATATAATACATAGACACATTTTTTTGCAATTACATACATTATTCTAGATAGAAAACACCAAGACACGGAACAATATCTGCAGAACATACAAACATTTTGTCCCGTAGCGGGGATCGAAACCGCAACCTCCGCGACTCAGGCGGGCCTTCGCTCCCTGCGCCACAGAGGCTTTACTATAAAAGATGCATTTGAATACCCTTAGTTTCCTTAACGAAGTTTTTACAGCGCTCGTGGCATAGCTTGCTTAGAAGTTCTATTTGGATGGTATCTGCAAATGGCATGGCTCTTAGCGCTTCTGTGCTTTGGAGGGCAAGTGAAATACAATCAATAACACTAAAAAAGCTATTAATTTAATCAAACACTAAACTACTACACTAAACTTTTTTTTACGTTATATTAAATCACTATTTATAACTATTCAAACGTTCATTTCCGATTATTTCTTAAATTTTCCTAAGCATTGCTTTATAAAACGTAAAACACACAAGTAAGTTTGTTTGAGCTAACATACAGCTCAATGGTATCCTAAAAGTTGAATAGGCCTCAACCTTAAGCTCTTACGTGTAACAAGATTTCCTTTAGTGCGTTCTTCAAGACCCTTGGGTAGAGCTTCAGTTTGTGGATCTTTGAATGAAAATGTGAAGTTACTCCATATTTTGAAATGTAGAGCTAAAACTGTAGTAAACTAGTAGTAAAAAAATGTTACAAAGATTATATTTTAATCTTTCCTCCTGAATTTCAATCCCGCTTTTTTTATAATTAGTTTTAATCGAAGCAAACCGAAAATAAGTGCTATTAAAAAGACTTTATTTTAGAATAAAATTCAAATATGCATGGATTTATTCAATAGATCCATTTAAATCACGTTGAATCTTAAGAGCTTTCTAATCCGTACCAGACGCAAATCCTCAACAGAATATTTTACCGAAAAATCAAGCAAAAATGAGCGCATCCTTCAGTCACTCCGTTTCGCAGGTACTGAGAAAAGCACTTTCTGTAATTCCACGGGGGAAATTATGCCCCAGTACTTGACACCTCAGTTTCGCTGAGAAAACAGCAGGTGGAGGTACAGCACGACACAATATAGAAGTCACAGTCGCTCGTATGAGCAAGTGGCCAACTCTGGTGATGGAGTTTTTAGAGAAGTCACAGTGATAATGGACTTCACTTCGAGCACTGAATGGTTATGAAAACATCGTCAGGAAACCGGTTAGCTCTATCATAGGGACCGCAACCTGTCACGCATGGAATTATAATTATACAGAATGTGGGCATGTGTAAAATATGTATAATTGGTTTCGTGTCGTTTAATTATAAGTGGTATTTGGTGGTATTAATAAATGCGAAGTCAGCTTCGACACAAATTACACAAGTATAGATACCTCATCTTGAACATTGAAATGACTCCGTAAGTATCTACTTGTAACAAAGATACATTCATCGATCCATCCACAGTCTTAGACTTGAATTATTAGTAGATTAACACAATTATGTAATCTGTGGTATCGATCATTTTGCTTCATTATGACTGTTTAGCTGTGTCCACCTATACCCGTATTATGGAGATTTCGCGTTTCAAATACTTCAACTTTATAAAGCTCTGCTTTGGAACGCGATAGCTAACAATGACTGAACTTTAACTTGAATTACTTGTAGAACTAGAAAGCGGGTCTGTTTGATCTATTAGTCTATCATCCTATCATCTTAATAATAATAATATCCTTTTTAGCTAATATAGGTTTACTTGTATAATGTATAGGGGGGTTTGAAACTAAATTGTGTTCGTTCGTTCACTGGTATGAGCATGAGGCCAACTCTGGTGACGGAGATTTTTTAGGACGCCTAAAAGGCCTCCGTCAAGGCTTAACGACTTTAAAAGCCGGGACTTATATATAAATTTAACGTGCCCTCTTAAGCACGTAGTTTCATTAGTACCCGTGCAAAGGCTCGTTATATTTGATCTGGTGCTAGTTGAAGGGATGGAGAGTGACTTAGGCTACTTTTTATCTTGATATACCCGCGGGAACTGGGCTTACGCGGATGAAACCGCAGGGCGCAGCTAGTACACTACATAAACAGAATGGTAATTACAAATTATATGATAACTCCTCATTTGACCATTGAATAGTTAGTTGGAGATAATCTGCATACGCGAAGCCGGTTATTTATGAATTAGAATCTTCAAGCACTTTCAAATTGTAACTTCGCTCTCGAACTCAACCAACATAACTAAAACAATAAGTTATAGAATACCGGGATGCTTGCACGTAGGTATTTACGGTACCTACCTCTAATTACAATAGCAAACTTCCATGAAAGTTTCGAGTTACTAAGACTTCGGTTTGCTGTAAAGCATTAATTATCAATCAATCAGGTCGTTTCAGAAAGTTTGAGGGAAATAGGTATATTCTTGCTGAATAACCAGTGATGTTGTAAGAGTTCTATTAAAAAGCATTCAAAGACTTAAAGAAAGGAACTTTTGACATTGCAAGATGCAAAGTTCAGGTCTTTATTTTTTTACTGTGTGATTTATACAGCGTTAAGAGGCTATCTTTGCCTACGCTTAACGAGACACTGTGCCTGGGAAAGTTGAGATGGAACAGGCTTGCTTAATAGCAGCACCATTCTCTCAACTTAGCCGGCCATATCCACAGGAAAGACAATGGTATGAAACTTGGAATATACTCGTACATATAACCTAGAATGCAACGTTGCTTGATGAAGTACCTTTTTTAAAATTTAGTTACCTTCAAACCCTTTGTTCAAACTTCCACTTCACTTGTTTTCAAAGCTCGAACAATAAATAAGGGATCAACAAATTGACGTAACTCAATTTGCGTGAAATTTACGTGAATTTGTCGTCATTGAAATAAGAACTCTGAAATTGATCGATTAATGGACAATTCTCGACTTCCACGTTGGTTAAAATTTCAGATCTATAAGACTAAAAGCAATTTAGTTTATTGTTATTGTTTTTTATATTCAGCGTGTGCCGTAAGTGATTAAAAAAATTATCGCACGAATAATAGAAAGGTGAAATTATGACTGTAGGTTAGTGTGAATGTTTGTTACTTCTTCACGCTCTCTCTCTTACATCTCCAACCAATTAAGTACCTATTAATTAATTTACCGTTGCCGTGTAATGTGAAACCACAGCACTAAAGACTAGTGCTATATCCGTGTCTACGGAATGTTCTACTCTAAATTGCTAAGCTCGCGCTAGTAAACTCAAGACACCACTATGTTAAATGCGCAGCATGTTACATGCATGTCATTGTTTCAGTTTGTATGAGCTTGTCGCGTCCTCAAAACTTCGTCAGCTCAGCTTTGTGGCTATTGGTGACAAAGTTTTGAGGAAGTTTAGAGCCAGTTATGTCCTCGAAAAGCCGAAATTGACAATAAGCGTCAATTCACACCGAGATGCAAGCGAAGCGAAGTGAAGTTAAGACCACTGTTGCGCAGTTGGGTGAACGCCCGGCTGAGATGCGGAGGTCGCGGGTTCGATGTTTGTATGTTCTGCAGATATTTGTTCCGGGTCTGGGTGTTTTCTATCTATAATATGTATGTATTTACAAAAAAAAATGTATCTATATAAGTATTATATCAGTCATCTGGTTACCATAACACAAGCATTAAGTTGCTTAGATTGGGACTAGATTACGCTGTGTGGAATGTCCAAAGATATTTATTAATTATTTATTTCTTAAATCTAACATAATATTATTATGAGTTACATTCAGTACATAATTTTCTGGGACGAACTTGGTGTGCGCTTATCCTAATGTTTCCAAACTTACGGTACTAAAGTTACAAGTATCCTTAGTATCACATTTACGAAAATATTTGCATTAAAACGAAGTATCATCTCTTTTAGCGGTTAAGATAATAAACTGAAATAAGTTTTTATCATCTTTAGGTCATTGTTTTAAAAGGGTGGTTATTCGCTATGACAAAACAAAACATAACGCGACCAAACACGACTCGTCACCGCGTTTTCGAATTGTATTTTGCGCGTTAATTCCGCGTTTTGTCGCGTCACGTTCTGTTGGGTTTTAGCGAATAACCACCCAGGATCTGTTTTACTGTCTGAGTAAAAACTTTTTACTCTCAGTTTATTTCACGAAAGCCTCATCTTGAATAATGGCGCTGTCCGAAACGTGCTTTTATCTTAGTCTATTATTTTTGTAATTTTTGTTTTACAAAGTGACAAAGCTTCTGTTAGAGAAAATTTATTCACTTTTAAAAATGGTTTGAAAGTACTCGACTGAATCAAATATCAAAGAATGTTTTAATGAGCGTACTTTAAACAAAAGATTTGATGCTTCTACGAAACTGAAAGACAGTTTTGTAAAATCTATTTAGATTTTATACATTTCAGAAAAAGTAAATTACTTTTTTACTTCATAGAATGACCAACTCGGTTTTAACAGATGTTTTTGGTAACGCTTCTGTAAGAAAAATACTTACAACCTTTATAAATTGTCAAAAACATTTATCGTTTTGTAATTCCAATATTTTGGCGCCGAAATCCAATTTCAGATTAGAATGGGGGACGGATATGAGATTAAAGTCTGATTTCACACTTTTATGTGTACCTACTTCTAAAATGGTAAAAGATTTTTTCATTTGTCGGTATTTGTGTGTTACCTTTAGTTATATTAATAATAATAGTTTATGTTGTTTTTTTTTTAAAAAATGAAATGAAATAATAGAAATTAAATACCTTTACAAAACATTTTCAGATTTAAAAAAAAACGCCATACCGCATTTATACCAACTAAGCCTTTACAAGATTTCACAGCGGTAGAGTTTTATTTTTGGGAGAGAAAGATTTGACATTTTTAATTATTTTTGTTTATAATCTATGGCAAAGCTTTTTGTCATTAAGATAACATTTTTAAATCAAAGTAACCTAAAGTAAAGTAAAATAACCACGATGATAATACAGAGTTAAGCACGTTAGACTATCAGATCTTAAAAAATTCAAGACCCTTTGAAGATGTAAAGGTAAATCAAAGGTCTAAAGATCTTAAATATGTTTCACTTTTTGAGAATACAATAACTGATAACTAATATTTCGTCTTCATAATATTAATAAACTCTTTCAAAAGAATATCATTCAAATAACGAACACAATACAGTCTATTTCAATAAAACATACTTGAAGTAACACAATACATTATAGTCAAAGAGTTACTGTCATTGCTTGTACTTGCTACGGCGTAGACGGCAGTTGTACAACACCCGCTACGGAGAGCAGCCGCTACGAATGTGCTACGCGGCGTCTACGAACTCTACGAACTTAGTTTCTATTTCTATAGATTGAGTGATAAAAATTGCAATAAGAACTAAAAACTTATAGTGAATTGAACTAAGTGTTAAAGTGTTTTTGAAGTAAAATTTTCATCACAACCAGATTAAGTTAAGGTGAGTGAAGATTAAGATAACAGATGGGATTTGGTCTTGAAGCTAAATTTGCTCGTTATTCTTAAACAGAATAGAAAAGATTATTTTTATTTATTTAGTTTACAGTTTTGACCACATAAAGTATTTTGGAAATTACTAAGAAACAACTTTTTGATAGGAATGTAGATGAGAAATACTTTACTTAATTTTATAGCAGTTTTTTTTTAATGGTTTTATAATATGTAATGTTATTGTAATATCTGAAAATAAAATAAAAGGGATAAGAAAATTTCAAAGCAAAAATCAGATCACTAAGAAAGAAAAACATTCTTATAATATCTTTGGATCTTTTTATGATTTTTTGAAGGTGTATGTCTGGATAGGTATTTGGTTTATGCCCACATTTTGCAATCGTTCCATATGACAGGTTGCAAGACCGTCGATGCTATTAGAAATGTAACAGCTAAGTGTGCGTAAATGAACGTTCTTTGTATGTCAAAAATGGTAGTTTTTTTCAAACTTAAATTAACTATGCATTAGTAAGTGTTTATTTCCTAAAAAAAATTTGCAACCACACAAGACATAGATCCATTTTAATGTTATTCCCAATCAGAATTTGGATCTACACAAGTTGTTTATTTCAAAAAGCTAAACTATTCGATAAAAATCAGTAACACATTAAAAATAAAACACCATTTAGAATCCTTATCAGATTGTTTAGTACAAAATGACAGGTCAAAGTAAAAACATGAGGTGACGTTATAAAAATGGGATCTTTAATGACAAAAAAAATAATATCATAAAAAAAATCGATGGACGTCGCAACTTTGCTTGCAACCTTTCACGTATGGAAAGTTAACTTCAGCAAAATGTGAGTATGTACCAAATATGTATCTGGACATGCCTATGACTAACCCCTTGGACTTCATAGGATCAAAAAGTTACATTAAGATCCGAAAGAAATGTGTACCATAATTTGGGATTTTTTAAGTTACGCGCCAATGTTTTCATTTCTTGTTTGCTTTGACTTTTGATATTTGCTTTGGACTTGATAAAATCTTCGTGAATTCTTATAACATTAACTGACAAATAGACCTTAATCAAAGATGGAACAGTCGACAGCCCAACTATAACTTATATTAACCAAGTTTGTATGATATTACTGAAATAGTTTAAAGTTGAGGATCGTAGAGGATAACTTAGATAAGTAAGGTCCAACCCTTTGTATGAGTTAACATGTTATGACGGTTTAAAAGCCTTTGGAACTTCAACAATTTGGCCAAGAAACTGATAGAATTAAACGTTCATACAAGGAGACAGTGACTACACTGACAACGTATTGAAAATGATAGTAAGTTAACATTTTAACTTTGACATTACATTATATTAAATTTGAAATTATATTTTTTTCGTAAAATGTTAATCGGAATTTTCTACACTATTTTAAACAAAAAAGTTATGATACTATAAAATTCAGACTAAGCTTTAAAATATTAACTTATTTCATTAACAATCTAGAAACAAATTCTATACTTATACTATTATACATAAGTTAACATTTTAACTTTGACATTACATTATATTAAATTTGAAATTATATTTTTTTTGTAAAATTTTAATCGGAATTTTCTACACTATTTTAAACAAAAAAGTTATGATACTATAAAATTCAGACTAAGCTTTAAAAATATTAACTTGTTTTATTTACAATCTAGAAACAAATTCTATACCTAAATATAATTTAAGAGACAGAGTAACAAAACTAGTAATTAATACAATAGTATAAATAAGCTTTCTCAAAATCTTCAGAAACAATGATAAGGTTCAATGATCTTATACACCCTGTACAATGTGACCTTTGCAATCTCTTCCGCAATAACATAATTACTAAGTAATCCTCATTTACCTAATAAAGTCTTTAAAAGCCATGACGGAAGATTCTTTTCATTAAACAATCTTTCGTTCGTTCGTGTGAGCAAATGGCAAACTTGTAATTTACAATTACAATTAGACAATTATTTATTTGAAACAGAATAGCATTACAGAACTAATATCTAAGGCGTTATTCCACTGAGAAAATCAAAGCACTATAATTTCTTGTGTGTTCTTTACTAAAGTTTTGAAAGTGAAATAAGCAAATAAAAGACAAGGAGCTAATATAAATATCAGCTCGTTATTCAGAATGACGTGATACGTCTCACTATAACAGGCTCTTGGAAATAAAACCTGCGCTTATATATACCTGTACTTATTTTTAAGGACGTGCCAATGTCATTGTTAAGGCCGAGCGACCGTGCATTAACTTGATCATGTAGTCATGCCCTACATACCTAGGTAATAAAATATTTGGTACTGCCCATCCTGTTTTTATTATGTCTGGTTTTATGGATCATTAAATATAGAGTACTTGTTCCTGTAATGTTCATAAAGCCATAGAATTCACTTTCGTGAAACCGATATTTTGCGGGATAAAGTATGTTATTTGAGAAGCTTTATCATTGAGTCCTTGAAATACTTGTTTACGATGTTTATTTGTAAAACTGTTGGTTAATTGTACCGGTCTCTCGATACATTTCATAGTACTCGTATGTTTGTTTTTTCTTGTTACAAACAGTGTTTACAAAGAGTAACTAAGCTCAAACAGCTGTCATCATATCATCTGCTATGTTTTTTCCATGATTATGAGTAACAAGTTCCAACTGCAGGGCAAAAGCTGCAACTTCTTTCCTCAAGTAATCTTTGCCCTGGGCCTGTAATTGTAATGTAAATTGACATCAATTTCTGTGGTGCCTTCAGCCCACCCACAGCCCATCCGACATGTACAGACTGTTATTATTCTACAATTATAATATACTAACAGCACGTCCCGGCTTTGCACGGGTGTACTAATGAAACTACCGGGAAAAAACAGCCTATAACCATTCCGATAGCCAATTCTACACATCAGTGAATGAATTTTTGAAATCAGCTGAGTAATTTTGTAAATTACCTCTGTTAATCGAACAAACCAACATTACCTCTTTATAATATGAGTATTGATTTTGTACACTACGTATTAAGTAAGTACTTCGATATTTTCATTTGTAAACTACGTATAAGATGTTTTCATATTTTTTCCTAGTAAATCACAGAAAAAACAATCAACGCGGAATAAATTAAATGTCAAACCCGGATATGAAAATATAAAAGCCTTCAAACGAACCTTCAAACAGTTGGCGGTAAAATTATTACCATTCCAAATTGGGCCAGCGAGACAAATGAGAGGGCAGAGCCATGTGGAGTACCTCATACGTAATATCCCATTTTACACCCACTTTTGACGTGTTGATTATGATAAATTCACTCCATTTTCGACATGACGTTTTGACATATGACATTATGAATCTTAAGCAAATTGCTCAATCAGGTCAACTGTCAGAGGCCCTACTAGGGTTAAGCAAAAACGAAGTTATGACATATTTTTTAAACACAAAACACGATATTTGTATAATTCGATACGTCGCTAGATTCGTTTGTTGTTCTATGACCTTTCTTCAGATTTGAGAATCTATTGTAAAAAA
This sequence comes from Xanthorhoe spadicearia, assembly GCA_947086425.1. Classification (NCBI taxonomy): domain Eukaryota; kingdom Metazoa; phylum Arthropoda; class Insecta; order Lepidoptera; family Geometridae; genus Xanthorhoe; species Xanthorhoe spadicearia. Next base: position 8,480,200 of record OX352202.1, on the reverse strand, counting down.
TATTTGAAAGTCTATGTTATTTTTACAAAGAGTTTTTTTCCTCTATCCACCAACTACCAACAAGCCTTAATAATAGTGTCATCAGTTCTGACTGATGACACTATTATTAAGGCTTGTTGTAATGGGCCGTCCTTTACTATACACGATACGTAAATAGCGCGTTATTTACTTTTGTTTCTGACTATATTTTTTAGAGACTTGGCTAGACAAGGTGATGGTAGGCGGAGCAAAGTTTTCACCGTCGAAGGACCGGTAAAGAAACTGGCCAAAGGCGTGTTAGGTCAACGACTTAGAAGTCGCGAGGAATTCTTGACTTGACACAGCGTATTACCGAGTTATGAGGAAAAACATTATAGAATTTTAAAATGTCATCATCATCATCATCATATCATCATATCCATAACCCACAGGTACACATACTACATATGATGATACATTACTAGCCATAATAATAAGAGATTTCGTATAAACTCGGTGTTACCCTTCAGGGAAATGAAATGTGAAATGTGGGCGCTGACGTATTGAACGATTTGATTAATGAGGCATCTGCCAAAAGTCGCTACACAATAGCCTGAGAGAAAAATTTGGGTAATTTTTTCCATGACCGGTAAAGGTCACTTTTGCTAATGCATTTTACAATGGCAGACGAAGCCTTTCAAACTTACCCGAGACCCCAAAACTAAGTACAAGCTTTGCCATAATGGGCACTAATGTACCCCATAGGTTGTCATGAAAGTCTGATGAAGGAAGAGGTGAAGAAAAATATGTTGTACTAAACTTTACTTCGTCTTTTGACAAATTGTTACTAACTCGAACTATCAAATTTGTTTTTTAATTTAGTCTCCTTTATCTCAAGCCAAAAAACATTGTTTATGAATGCAAAGGAATGATACCATTTATCTTCAAGAAACCCTTAGCCAATATACTATACGGATACGGACCAACCAAATACGGATTTCTATCGTGTATAGCTTATGGAGCCAAAGCTCGGTAAATGGATGAATTTGGCAAGCAACGATACCTTTTATGAGAAACCACCAATTGGTCTATACTTACAAAATACATTAGGGACCGAAATCGCATGAAGTTTCCAGTGCCATATACACCAAATGGCGCAGCTTCACTTGGCCATCGATCTTCTGTCCGCGAGGGTTGGAAGAGGAAATTAGCCCTTGACAACCGTGGGGACATCCACACGATAAAGCCCCAGGGTATCTTTAAGTGATAAGGGATGGGCGGATGACATGAAATCAGTTTTATATGGAATCCATTGCTTTTCTATTTGATTTGACACATCATGACATCTTGTTATGAGTTAGAATTGTGTGTCTGCTGAGGCAATGTAGGTCCTGTCCGAATAAACTGCTTAGATTGTTTTTTCGATTTAATGGTTTTTCATATGTTTTAAACAAAACGTTTTAAAATAACATAATTTTTTTTCAAAATAACAAGAAACATCCATGCATCCACAGATCAAAAGCAAAACTCTCAATTAGGAATGTAAGCTTTCACTAAATTAGTGACTATTTTTATTGTTACTAATACATACAAATTATTTTGTTTATAAACAAAAAAATATCTGCACTACTTAAAAACTTATTTAATACAATGAACTCTGTATTATATCCTTGTATTAACTTAATTAGTTTTATTTGAAACTAGCTGCGCTGCGCCCCGCGGTTTCACCCGCGTAAGTCTCGTTCCCGTGGGAATATCGGGATAAAAAGTACCCTATGTGACTCTCCATCCTTTCAACTATCAACACACAAAAAATCACGTCAATTCGTCGCCCCGTTTTTCCGTGAAAACAAACAGACACACACACTTTCCCTTTTATTATATTAGTATGGATGTTAATATTGTGGAACAACTTGAGTTTCCGCTTTCTGCCCGCAGGCTTCAGTTATACGTAAATAAGAATTCTCTTAGCTCTACAATGAAGTTAAAAAGATATTTCCAAGCCTGGAAACCTTGTTCATTACTTTTAACCGCTGCAGCTCGTTAGTTAAGCCAACAAAGAAAAAAAAACCTTGGACATAATAGCCGAGCTAAGTGTCTATTTACCGAGAATAAACATGCCATGGATATTTTTATGTCTATTATTTATCCAAGAATATTGTTTTGTATAGAGGCTACACAACTTTAGTGCTGAACATAAATCTTTATTCTAGTAAAATAATGATTTTTGCCCTCCCGCAGCTTTCTATCTAAGTTATAACATTTTTAGTAAAGTTATAAATCATTGATTTATAGTGGTATGTAATAAAAAAGGTGGAAACGATTTGCCTAAAACATTTTAAACCTTGCTTTTCATTTCAGTATGTTTCAATCTTTGTTTTGTATATTAAAATGTTTTTGCTGAATACATGCTAAAATCGTTCCACACCATCAGAATCCACACACTTATAAGTTAGTCTGCAGAGCATTGAAACTCATTTAGGAAGTAATTTGGACTAGTTTGCTCGAGCATAGGGAGTTTAATATGCACGCGAAATTCATCAGCTGATGAAAACAAATTTCTACCACATTCGATACAAGTTCAAAAACATCAAAAGATTTTTGACCACGGCAGTATTTTAAAGGCTTATTTATCTGAGTACATGTCTAATGCCAAATCAATCTATTGTTAAGTTACATATTTAAGACCCATTAGCCACTTAAGACGTTTTTACTTAACATATTTAAATAGACAAACGTCAAATAATGTAATATTAGCACCACTCATATTAAGTGGCGTTTCAGAATACGGGGTCTCTCGTAACCACATTTCATAGGAAAAGGTTCTATGTTTCACTGTTTGTATTTTTAATTAGGTTTTTGTAGACCGAACAACGTCGTCGTCCGGGTCTTATTCTTGGCCTTATGGCCAAGTGGGACAATATCAATCATGATTCAATTTTGAATGTTATGTATATTTTTTTGTTTTGACGAAGATCATCAGAGTTTTGAACAGAACTGTACCTCGAGGGTGCTGGAAAAGAAAATATAATAAAACAAATGTTTTTGCCTTGTTTCGTTTCCGACAACAGGTAAAAAGTTTTAGAAAAAACACAATTAATCTGACGAACGGCAATACCGTGACGAAACCCTCGGCCTACTTCAAAGTGTGAATTGCCATTTAATTAGAGTTCAAACATTTATCTCTGGAATTGCCGCCATTAGCAAATTAAATTGGGCGTTCGTTAGCTGGCATCGAATAGTTACTTTATAACTACGGAAGTTTTAACTGTAATTAGACTGCGTTCAGTTACGTTATGTGTACTTGCGGAGTGGGTTGTAGGTCAACTTTTGATCCGAAGGTCGGGGTTCGAAGACTGGCCGATACTTCATTTTGACAAGGTGGCTTATAAGAAGTCGTTTATAAAATTAACATGTTTCCTCCAAACATGTACCAAACTAAATCCAATATGTGAGTATGTTTAGTTTTAAAACTTTTTTATTCATTTTGAACCTGATATGTTTAGTTTATTCCCAAGTCTCATAAGTTATTTTGAGTTACCTTTAGCAAGTAATCAAACTATTGTTAGATATCAGAAGTTATTTCTCCTCTCTACAGACCTCAATCCCACATTCTAATATCACCAACATTTTAGGTTAAACTCAAACATCAAAGTCAAGAAGTTAATCCGGGTTTGGTGAACCGATAACGTGCCCAATTATTATCTGATGTAAAACTTTCGTATTTGTGGTAAAAGGGTTCATTTGTTAAGCTTAACACAGTTAAACTAAAACCCTATAGACTACGGTGCTTTTGTAAATTTGTAGCTTAAACAAACATTGAAAAATAATAAACTAAAATCTCGCAGATAGTCTAGAAAGGATTCGGTTTTAGAAAATATCATTAAAGCTGTATTTTCAGGCAGTGAAATTAAAGATAGCTCGGTCATCCAGGAACGACCAGTTGTTACACGATCATGATAAAAAATGTATCTAAGTAATAAATCAGTCATCTGGTTACCATAATAACTTGGCGAGATGGCGCTGTGTGAATGTTCAAGAATATTTATTTATTTTATTTATTTATGTGCTTCCACAGTTGCCGCTTGGTCTATGTCTTCTTTCGCAGCAATCTCTCCAAATAACTTACTTTTATTTCGTCTACAAAAGACACTAAATTGTTAAAGAGGATTTCTATTGTCATTGGTATCTACAATTTCGTCTTTTTGTGTGGAAATGGCGCATTTCAGCTCTCGTAATGATACCAGCGTGATTTATAACGTCAAAAGACGCTTATTTTGTTCAACAGCTATTTGAGTTCTTTTGTTGGATTGTAGGTGTAATGGTGTGACTGGAGTTTGATGAGTATTTAAAGCACTCTGTTATAAATATATTTATTTTCAAATGATCTGAATTGACTGAACGCAGAGACCAAAATACTTTGACCTGGACCGTAGTGGATAGCAGAAACTGAGGGAGGCTTATGCCAGTTATGGGTAAATGATGATGATGATGATGATGAACCCGTATCTACATCGGATCTATTTATATCAGTGCTAATACTTATTCGACTCTTCAGATTACGTGGCATAATAACCATTGAATGCAATTTCCTGTTTCAAGTTTCCTTCTTAGTTGAAGAAGAAAAAAGTTTAAAACAATTTTGTGGATAATAGGTATACTTAGAAGATTTTTTATGTCAATACTGACAATGTGACATTCATCATTCCGATACTCATGTGATTGTTAAAAAGTCGCCTCAATGGAAAATTTCTAACGCCTGAGGTATAGAAAATTTTCCTCGACGATTTCTACTTCAAAGCAGGATGTAGCATTTTGAGGTCAAAAAAATATATAGATATTCAGGATAAACGCAAAAACCAAGAGAAATTATAATTATGTTTTATTCAAAGGAACGAGGCAACCATTTCAATTAGTTATAGCAACCAGTAAAAAAGCAAGTACTTAAATGTAATTAAGAATAACTCCTAAATGAATTTTCTTTTCAGCACCTAAACGAAATCTCATTTCATTTGCGTTTTATGAAATTGTAAATATCAAAGTTCTTTTAGTAAGAATCTTAGAAAAATACAATTATTTATTGTTTTGTTCAGAATTCATAGTTCGTGGAATATTGTGAGCTTCCCACACGTGATGTAGACATTAAATTAAAAAAATATGAAAAATAAGCGCCACCTAAGCTTGCATCACTTACAATGACATGTTATGTTAACTTTTACAATATGTGAGCACGTCACTTACCAAATGTGTATTTAAATCTTATAACTCAGACTAAACCTGAATATTTTTTTAAGAAGTACCTTCCTGAAATGCCCTTATATCTGAATAGTGTGTTTGTAATTATCAATTTTCTTTTTAGTTCTCATTAATTAGGAATGTTTTTGCACACGGCATTAGCATGATTTGATATTCAAAGCAGAATTACGAATACTTTTCTATTTCTACATTATTTTAGGGAAGAACGCAATTATTACTTTTACTTTTGGGGTCGCCCCGGATAACCGGGTAAAAGGTCAACTGGGATCACTTTACAGCCTGTTTATTTTGGATATTAACTTTTTAGGGATGATGATTTTTGAAAGTTTTTTTTTGAGATTTTGGTTCAAGTTACTCAATCAACAACAAAGTATCCGTTTTATTGTAGAATAATAATAATAAGAGTAAACAGAATTAGAATTATGGATCTCTCTCTGTATCGTAGTGGATAATCTATACAGTAGGTACGTGATATGACCAAGTAGCCAAATCTAGTGACGGTTTAAGTACGCTTATCGGCCTTAGATTTTAATGATTTGTAACTTTGTTAAATTGAACTCTTAGAACCAACTTATATTTACAAATATTTTCTTTATTTTACCAAAATACTTATCAGCAAGTATAGAAGTGCTGTCTCGCAATCTGTTGTATTTGCTTCTTCTTACACTGATTTTTAAAATAATTATTTTCCAGAACGCTTTGTTCTCGTTAGCAGTATTGCAATGACAATAATAATTGTGGCTTGTTGACTTGTTTTCCTTATAGAATTTCTGCATTCATTATAAATACTGGGAATATTTCAAAGGTCATAAAGTTGTAAATATTATTACATTACGAGTATGTCGATAAGTGCCAACATAAAATAAATAAAATAAAATAAATTTTAATTGTACAAAGCAAATACCCGCTTCATTCCAAACTTCAGCCAAATTAGACATGCCATAAAACATACAAACTGAAAATTTCTTAAACGTCCAACCCTCTCAAAAATCAGCACTATTTAGAAATACATACGCGCATTACATAAATGGTAAATAACACGTATCCCATTTATGGAAACAGGATAAAATTGTGTTATTTACCATTAATAGCGACAGTAAATAATGGATATTAATTGTTTTATTGAGAGGGTTGATATTAAAGAGTCATAAAAACCCTATCATTAAGACTAATAATAAAAAAATAAATAACACTTTAAGAGCAAGCAAATTATTTAAGAACAGTAAGTACTTTTCATGTTGAGTTTGGTTGAAATATTGTTTAATGGTTTGAGGTTTTCTGATTACCACATTAGGTGGAATGACCACAAAAATGTTCGATGATATGGAAATGTTTCTCCAACGCAACTGATTTAACCAATTATAGCGCGTAATTCGAAGTATCATCAGAGCAATACCGATTCGGATCGACGATCGCGAAGATAGGATTGGATGCGATTAAATTTTAATTCATTGTGCTTCAATAAAAATGTATGAATATTTCCACTTTATGATTGATGCAATTGATCGTATTTAGGTTGTATATTTGCTGTAGTTTAATTTATTCATGTACTAGTACATGACAAGTACCTGCGCAATCAAACAAAAGCTAGATTAACGTGCAATCTCTTACCGCGTCATGTTTTGAAAGTACCTATAACGGCATATACTCGTATACCTAAGTATTATGGATTTAGTGGCGTTTAAGTAAAAATGATTCCTTTCCAGTGACGATATATTGTTTGAAGGGACGTGAAGGTTTCAGTAATCGAGTTTGGAACGTAGGAACCCTTGAAGCTTAGGAATTGACTTGGGTGTTTTTCGATTAACCTCTTTTGGGATCCCTGTTTGATCGAATTTGAAATAGTTGGCTGAGCTTGTGGCTTTTTGAAATATAGATGTAAATAGCGATAAATGTCGACAAATAATAAAAAAAGGTATGTAGACATAGTTAATACTTGAGCATTAGAGATGTTGCAAGAATGAAATCACGTGAAATTAGTTTCGAACGCTCCATGGGGTCCAATGATTGTAGTTCAACTTATGTTAAAATGAATTTGTAGGACCCTCCAACACAAGCTGAAATGCGAATATTAGCCCTGCTTCGATATTTTTTTAAGAGACATTTTTTTTAATACCTTTTAGTGCAATTGGTCGTCAAAACGATGGCAACGTTTCAATAATTCCCCTGTTTTCATTCCGACCCGGCGATAGATTAGGAAGCGGTCGGTGCGAATCGACGCGACGACTACTTTGCTGCTCAAAATGATGTAAAGTTCGGTTCCACTGTGTGCTCTGATTTAAAAAAAAATTTACCTATCTAAGTATAAATCAGTCATCTGGTTACCACAACACAAGTTGCTTAGCTTGGAACTAGATGACGCTGTGTGGAATGTCCATGTATATTTATTGATTTATTTATTTTATTTACCGCGATTGTACTCCTTATTGGGTTCTTGAGCATGTAATATGAGCTTTATGTATGATCCAAATATGTATTTAGACTTATCTCTCTCCCTTAGACATCTTTAAAAGATCTAACGAGAAACTACCTTTTTTGGCGTATGTGAAAACTTCAGGTATTTAAAACAAATATCACTTCAGAAATTTCATATAAGTCGCAAAATGTAGTTTAACTGGACCAGGAAACACTACACTTAATAGAAAGTCTTATACGACATAATAAAACAGCCGCTTACGATCATTTAGAACCCAACACTTTATTATATCACACAAGAGAAACATTAAGCAGTCATAAAGGCTATAATCGTAGCCGTAGGATCGGTTACATGGGACTTGAACGACTTCTAATGGTTTATCCGGCTATGTGCATGGCTTGTGCATTTATATTGACGATCGGCTAAAAGCTTAGTAAAGTTCACAATCATGTAGCGATAAAACTGAGTACTGTTTTGTAACTCTGTGTTTGTTCGGTAAGTTGGTTAACCGCTGAGGTAATTAAAACATTGGTGAACTGTTTATAGCTCTAGTTATTGTGTGTCAAATTATTGGACAGCATCGTCTCATTTGCATGAATTAGGTCCATTTAATACGGTCGCAGATGTGCTGTGTAAATTGTATGAGCTAGTATGAAAGCTTCCATATGACACACCGATCGTGCCGCTGGTTTTGTCCACTTTCCAAAGATTCCAAAAGATTTGCAGTGGGCGGAGGCCCGGCTAACACGCCACTTCCGTGTCAGAATGTTTTCTATCTATAATATGTATTTACAAAAAAATATCTTAGTATTATATCAGTCATCTGGTCACTATAACACAAGCATTAATCTGCTTAGCTTGATAGATGACGTTGTGTGGAATATCCAAGGATATTTATTATTACCACAGATTACATGTAATCTGTGTTATTACTGATTTTTATTACTTAGTTCTACAACTATTGATGTCATATAATGATAGAGAACAAATTTTTGCTGTTTGGTTTACCCAGACCCGAACCTTCTTGAACCAATCAAATACCAGACACAGACATTATCTGCAAATCGTGATCGTATTCCGAACATTTCAAAACCGCATTACTCCCACTTGAACAGAATAATATTGTCATCAAAACTATATTCTACCCAATCTCAAACAGTCTCCCACTAAAAGTACTTTATAAAGTGGAAAATTTGATTGTTCTGTTTCAGAAGGCACTTGAGTGTCAGCGTGCTCAAATGCAAGGGGTCATTGAGGTCATGTCGACTCGGCATATATAAATACTCGTAGCTACAGATATTTGTTCGATGTCGACGTCTATTAAAGTTACTGTAAGTGCTCTTTGATCTGGCTGAAATACTTTTTGTCGAAAGTTTTGACTTTTCCATTACGGATTTTTAGCCAAGTAACATTGTGTTTTGACACACGATCCGAATTGCACAAACGAAAAAGGAAAACATTGTGATAAAATAAGCGCTCCACTATGAAGGCCACATAACACATTATATAAGGCCCAAGTCCGGCGGTCGACTTCCTCGGCGCCGCGGCGGCGGCGCTGCAGTCGGGCCAGTGCGTCCGGGGCACTCCGGGGCACGCAACGTGTTAAACCATCTAAATTGTGATCGCTCCGAACGGTACTTAACTTCAACGATAGAAAATAGCAAGCTATGCTTCAAATCTCGCAGTGTGAACATACTTTACAAAAGTAGCTTTCAAAATGGCATTATTGTGAACGAGCCTTTAGACTGAGGGCTATTGGCATTGATTGCGTCGATTTGTAACAACGATGACCGAATGTTACGACTGATTGAAGCTCTGAATGCCCGAACTCTAATTAAAGATTCACGTAACAGAGAGTTATTAAAATTCGTGCGAAAAATAAAATTGATTTTGGCAAATTTTTAGATCCTTCGAAGATGTCTAATGGGCATGCCTTTGACTACCCCATTTTTTTTAATGTGGCCGGGGCATGTTTTATGTAGATTTACAAAATACGACCAATGACCAAATATAAGACATGGTACATGCCCACATTTAAAAATAGGAATCTTCTTAGTACTGCAGATTTGTATTGTGCGTTTTTTTATATCTACTGTCGTCCGTCACCTTTTCTAATGCTCATATTCCGAGCATTCAAGGTTTTCACGACAAAGGTAATACCTAGAACAAATTGTAGTAATACTATACTTTTGTAGAACCTTTGAGAAAAATATAGTTATGAGACAAAAGTGATACCAAATGATACGGCAACGAATATATTCCAAGTTATTTCTTGAAAAATGATACATGATCACGACTGTCTTCAAGGTGCGGTAGACAACTTTTTTAAATCTTTTTAGTTTTTAGATCCTTTGAAAAAGTCTAAGACGTGGGAATGGGGGCCTAGTATCAGTGGTCCGATTAATTAGTGCGAGGGTCAATAATGATGATCAATACAGATCATTGGTTTTCTGAGCCTTTTAGTCTGAAATTCACTCATGATGACGCACTGATGAGACTTTTTAGTCTCTTCAGTCCGATACATCCAAATACATGAAGTTATATATTCATTTAACTAGCACGACTATTGTGTTGTACGTTGATGATAGGTACGTTGAGTTCTAACTGTCAGTTTCAATAACCTATCTCTGATTATAAGCTTACTGCGGGTTTGACATTTCTTCCATACTTATGTGTCAAATATTTACCGACAGATCAAATCAGAGACAGACAGGTTAAGTTCAGAGTCTTGCAGTTAGATAAACAAAACGTTTCACGTTCATGCGCTTGGAACATTATTCGTAAATGGCAGGATGCAGTGTAGTGAGACTTGCTTTAACAACAAAGTAATAATCGTATTTAAATTAAAATTGTCTGTAAAACGTACATACAAGCTAATTATTCGAAACCAGTGGATACGTATCGCTTAATTTTATTACATTTATTTGACACCAAAGGTAAATTACCTGAAACTTTACAAGTGCTCCTGAATAAACAAAAGCGCATCAGTTGACTTTAATTCATGAGAATTATTGTGACGCCGCTGCAGGGAAATCAGATATTGATCAATCAGAGTCAATTAGTGCCGCAGTTCTCGGTAGCAACTCTTGACGGCAATGACAATGGCAATGCAAAGTCAATGCGAACCCGATCGTACGAGCATTTGGTACTCCTGAAATCAGTTTTGACAGGATTGTATAGTCATAGAAAATTGACACAAAATCAATCAGTTCACCCAATGTACGCAAATTCAACGCCAATGTGGCGCTACAGTCGATTTCAAGAGTGTCAAATCATAAAAAAAATTGAGATTTGAATTGGGTATTGCGATGGTGCGTTAAGAGTAGCTACTTTGTTCAACTTCACTCAATTATCGTTTTTGCTCTTATTATTTTATTCTGCATTCATAAATATTTATTGTTAAGTGCATTTAACATTTTATCAGACTTAAATTATGTTATAATACATATAGTTATAAGAGATCAAATTTTTGCACTATCAAGGAGCATTTTTGTTCATTTGGACATGGAATAAATCCGCAGAACTTACAAACATTTGTTCCGTAGCGGGGATCGAACCCACAACCTCCGCGTCCCAGGCGAGCCTTCGTCAACTGCACCACAGAGGTTGCCAATGGTGTGTAGGTGGCGCAAGTTGTTAAGACACGAGCTCATTATTTCAAATGCTTATAAATTATCCAGCAGGAAAACGCTTTTCCCATAATTAACACGAAACTAATTTCATAATCCACCTCTTATTCAGCTTTGTTTCCGAGCAGTCAATTTTATTAAAGTTTATCGCATGTTGGCGTACAGCCATACAGTTTAATTAAGCTTTTATACTGCTATTGTATAAATTAATTCAATGTGAGGGCAAATATCAGTCTGGATGGCACACGGGACAATAAGCACTTCATTACAGCGGACCTGGTTATCAGAACAGCTTTGTTACTCGTAAATTTAAAATTATGCTTTATCTTTTTGGAGGTAGGCCTTTGACCAGCAGTGTGTTACACATCGTCATCTAATTAAAGACAAGACTAAAGACAGATTACAGTAATCTGTGGTAGTACCAAGTTATCAATTACATTCAAAACGGTAATTCGTACAAAAATAAGGTTTAAATGTAAGTTATTGCACATGCAAGTATAGTCCATCAGAATAAGATCAAAGCTGACAAATGTCTTCTCTTTGGCTTCGGCCTCACACTTCGCCATCCAAGCAAGTTCCACTTTGAACGTGGAACGAAAGTTAAAACTATAAAGATCGTCTAAGAAAGTTTCGCCAAGAGCGCTTTACTTTAAATGTTTATCTGACACACACAAATCGAGACTATTAGGCTAGTTTCTTGTATATTACCATTCTCGCTGGACAACCATTTAGTTAGGCAATACTAATTGGGATGACAACAAGTGAATGCCTGGCGCTCCACGAGAACGTAATAGTAATTCATCTGAGCGTACTTGTTTAATGATTACAATGTAGGTAAGCTTGGATAGGTTGGTGCTACTTAATCAAGAGCTATTGTTGATTTTGATCTGAAACTAAGTGGAAAATGATGAGATGGGGATGACAATAATTTATCTATAAAACAAGACATTTTTTTAATGTTACATTTCACTTCCAAATAGAGCTAAGTGTCACATAAAGTCCTCCAGAAAATTAGAGATCCGTAGTGTTTATCCTACCAATATGACATATTTTTGAGTTGAGGGTTAAAACTAACATAACACGAAAATACTACGATATAACTTGCACAGTGCACACCCTTCGTAAAGCATGGTAAAACTATGGCTTACTGCCACGTTTCTGTAATATAGTGTTATCCTTTTACTGCAAAGTGATATTTATCTCAAGTTTATGTGGGTCCATAAAATTGGGACGAGACAAGGAAATAGTCGACTTATCAGCACGAAAGTTTCAACGTCTTACATTGTGGCAAGTGATGCTAAAGTGGTTTGGATTATGTTTACGAAAGTTTGGAAATTATATCATATTGCTGTGCTTGCGATTTTAAATGAAATTTCTGCTTGTTCTATGTCGGACAACAAGACCACTGAAAGTGGGATAGAAAGATGTTATTTTAATTCAGTCGTTTTAAAAATAAGTAGGTGTACCATGTACCACGACAGAACTCATTTTCAAATCGTATCTTGTTGAAATTTGGTAAAAAAATGTATATACTAAGTAAAAGTACTTACCTAATTTATATGTTAAGTTATCGGACATAATTATATCACAAACTTAGGATTTTAAGTAGAGTTACTACTTAAAAAAACAGCTTTAGGACCCATCTCAAGAATTAAATGTCTAAAATGACTTGACAATATATTTTTTTTAAAAACTTCTGTCGCTGGCTGTACCGCGATCAACGTCGATGATCTCAATAGCCAATATCTTCACGGAATAACCCGACCCCGATATCAAACGTACGTAAAATATCAAACACGCTGTGAACCGGTAATCAAATCAGAAGGGGAAATAGATTCTGATATTTGCTCAAACATGCCGTACTGGGGATCAACGAAAACGAAGATTCGTGACAATTTTCGGGGCGGATACTGAGGCCCTACCAGTTCAATGTAGTATTGATACTATCATCGATACCGAGTCATACAACAAACATTCGAAATACTTGACCCGTTAGCGAGCATAGCTAACTATACAAATCGAAATCTGATGGTAGGACTACTGAATTCGGAACAGTTCAGCAAAGCTGATCCTCAAAATTGTGGAGAAACTTTGTTTATTTCCCAGAACCTCCTCGGTAATATATAAATCCCTATAAAATTGGAACTAGGTAATCAAAACTTTAATTCATCATCTCTACGTGCCGAAAACTTAACATGCCTTTCTCGATTCTCATCACAGTATTTTCTTTCACTAAACACCGTTCTCTTGTCTATTCCAACGCTCTCCCAATATTCCAATAGGTACGAGAGTAGTAACTCGATGGCTTCGATAGGCTAATTTTAAACGACCGTCATCATAAAACCATAGAGCGAACAATTTCTATTAAAATCTTTTAAATTTTCTAATTTCTTGTTCAAACCGCTCTACTGTTCTCACCACGGCTATGCCTCAATTTCCCACAAGTAAACAGTCTGCCGCAGACGTTGCTCGATTCAATCTGACGAGGATCTTTCTCGAACGTTTGATGAGGCATTCTCTCCCGATTGTTTGTTCCCAAGTGGGAGGTTTGCAATTATGGCGTGCTATGAGACTATGAGATTTTTCCCATTGTCTTGTTAGATAGACTTCTGTTGCACACAAGGTCGTAATGGTGATTGGCTGAATTTCGTCTGCCAGGGGAATTCTAGCTTGTAATAAAAGATTTTATTTCTTTTTGTCACGAGATTTTATAGCTTCACGTGTCCTGTACTTACCATCAGCAAAAAGGAGCTGAACACGAACTTTCACCTTTTACAAAAGCCAGCATAACGTTTTCCGAATTGTGATTGGCTCTCAATTTTTTCCTAGTCAATACCGATTGAGGAAGGGATTGGCGCTTATTGGAAATCGATCTAATAAGAACTCTTACTCATTTACATCTGTTTTTATGAAAATATTTAAATCATTTTTGTAATGCTTGGCTTGACCTTAAAGAGTTGCTGTAGCTACATTTTTTTTTATTCGATCAATTCTGAAACAACATCATCTGATTTCACTACATAGTTATCGCTTTGTAAAAATACTAGCAGTACTTAGCAAAAATAAGGCTTTGCACAAGTATACTAATGAAACTACACCGGGATAAAATATAGCCTATAACCATCTCGATAGTCCATTCTACAAATCGGTGAAAGAAAATCGGAAGAAATAATAATCGGAAGATAGAAATCGGCTAAATAGTTTCGGTGATTACCTCCGTCAAACGAATAAACCAACTACCTCTTTATAATAATTAGTATTGATATGCAAAGTGCCCTTTGCTCCAAGAAATTTAGGATTTCATATACAAAGAGCAATCCATTTGTGTGCTCGTGCGTCTCGGTGCTAGCCGTAAGATTGATTTAGGCCATTCGCGTGACAAACAGTAGAGATGATGGAACGGCTCGGCCTATAAAACTATATTCCCAAAGTAATAGCAACTGATACAAGATGTAAACTTTCCGACTTAGCGTGTTTGCTAGTAACTACAATATAAAACATAAAAGCGTTTTTTAAGAGCCTTGTCAAATAGGTTGCAGCTAGCTGAAAGAAATATCAAGAAATAACAAAAAAAGAAAATATTATCAAAATGTTATTATAAAATATTTTAAGTAGATAAACATAAAAAATTGTAAAAGATCTTTGGCATTTGAACAAAAAATTATTTGAAGAGAAATTACTTTCTGTATGTTGCGTTTGCAGATAATCATCCTCGGTATTTTACATTTTTAATTTTCTAGAGCAAAGATCAAATATTTATTTATACGCCTCAGCGTATTGTTTGTTTCCAACAAATTATACAAAATCACCTTCTTGCCCTTGCCTATGGCTCCTTGGAGGCATCTTTACATAATTAATTGTATAAATTATTTTTCACAATGTTCTTTTATTTCGACTGTAATAAACAAGATTTTAATTAAACTCTCAGACACCGTTTGTATTTAAAGTAATCATTAGCAAAAAGATACACAAAAGCGATGCTTCGTTTGAGATATTTAATCTGTTTCTTTTTGTTTATCTTTTGGTTTCTTAAAATATCCTCACAACCGTTTTGCCCGAGTTACTTTATGTCTAAAGGTAGTAAGTTCAAATTTATTTTGCTGGTTTCAAAGCTGTTAACAATCCTCACTTAATAGATTTGATGCGTTCTCCTGCTGCGGGACGAAATTAAGTTTTTAGGTGGCCTAGAAGCCTCTAGCCTCAGAAACAAGGAAGCGCCAGGTTATACCACTCGTAGTACAAACTGTGTCGACTCAGAACGTTGCTTAACTTCAACGATCTATTAGAAACATCTTAGTTAGCTTCTCTGAAAGCGCTTCAGTAACCACAGAAGTTAAACGCAGTTGGTAACTGCCAATTACAAAGTTTCGAATTTTGGTTAAATTTAATTTGGTATACTGTTTTTGCTTGTTACCACAGATTAAATAACATTACATACCTACAACAGCTTGTTATAAGTAGCGCGACATAAAAAGAACAATGTGTGCGTACGGGAGGGGGTATGTTTACGCTCGGGTCACTTGCTCACGAACTAATAGCACGCGCTAAATCAATGGTGTGAAGTGTCCCGCTTCACCCCTCCACCAATCGAACCTTAGATTCTTTAAAGTCGCCTAGTACGCAGCTTTTCGTCTCTGCGTTCTTTATACGAGGCGCGACCAATTAAATTCAAAATAATATAAACGTACTCAAACTTCTAACTTGCGCAAAACAGTTATTGAGTGTTTTAATAAAGAGAACCTTGAGAATTAACTAAAAGGGTAGGTAAAGGTTAATTAAAATGATTTTCATCGAACCCCAGGGAGCTCAGGGTAGATTAAAATTGCTAAACATAAGTTGCTCACAAACCTGTTTAGATTATTATTTTAGTACTTACGTGCCCCACGCGTATTAACCATTGTCTTTCCCGTGGATATAGAGCATATCGCTTAGGTTCTGGGTAAGCCTTTTCCTTCTCAACAATGTCCCGGGCCCTACAACTTTCTGTTAAGCGTAAACAAAGATTGCTTCCTGTAGCTGTATAAATAAATTATCTAGTACAGGCTTTTATGTTAAGCTTTTAAGCAAAGAATGCAACTAAAAGTGCTTTACCACTAATTTTCCATCAACGTGGTTTATTTAAAAAGCCGGAAATAATATTTCCAGAAAATTATGAATGTCGTTCTGTCAAAATATTTGTAAACCTAAAAACCCAAAAATATACTAAAAACAAGAAAAAAACTCTGTATATTTCTGAAAAATAAGGATTCCAACGTTGTTCTATTTATCTGAAGGCCCAATAAAGTTGAAAATTGCGGTGCGCTCACAAACTTCCATTCACGCAACCAAATTTCCAAAAAATACCAAAGAAAATTAAAAAGTTCTTTGGCAAATTGTCTGTGTCACTTTTGCCGTGTCCCTTATGTTTCCAAATTAGGTCACGCCATGTTAGAGTTTAGGTATTAAGTCGCGTCCTCAAGAGACTCGTTCAACTAGACCTTGTGAAATAATGTCTCCGTGAGGACCTGTGACTAGATGGATGTCGTGTGAAATTTTAAAACACGTTAATGTTTGCTTTGCCTTGGGCATTTTTAATGTATTTTATGTACTGTTATTAAACTCAAAGAGTTACACCAAATAAAATAAGGATGGAATGTGTAGCTGTAATAGATGACATGAGTGTGAATTCGATGAGTGTCGGCTGGTAAGGAAACGGAAGAAGGGTAAGTACGTTACGTGGGTTAGGAGCAAGACGATAATATCTTATTATTAAAAAAAAAGAAGATATAATATGAAAAGGAGTAGGTACTGACTGTTCTCGACAAACAATGTTTGCATTTAAGAGAACAAATGCCGTACTCAAAAGCCTCATTAACATGATATTATTTCCTTGACAGTAAAAAATAAAATGAAAAGCAATAAAAAAAAGCAATATTGACATCCAAATATTCAGTCTCTCAACTTTTGTTGTTTAGTCCCGCCAAAGCTCTGAGCCAAATTACACGTCGTTATAGAGCTTCACAGCTTCCGTGTCACTTTCTTATTGGGCGTTATTATGCACTGAAGAGAACTTGTTCTGGCGCATTTGACTTTATAACGCCTAAATATTGAAACACTACTTTAATAGTATACGTTATTGTCATAATTGTAAAAGAAACGTGAAATAATGGTAATACTTATAAGTAGTGTTTCAGTTTAAGTATTCGGGTGTAAATCTGTTAACTCGGGTAGGTACCTCATTGAATAGCTCCCACAGTTCTATGAATTATCCTTGAACGATAATTATAATGATCATATTTTTTTTATGTGCCAAAGATTCAGCCGTCGCCTGTAGCTTCTTTCGGAACTAGGACAATTCGGGCACAAGAAATTAATTTGGGAACAATGTCAACGGCCATCAACTTTTGTAGGACATTCAGGCCTAAGGCGAAAGCGAACGGGTAGCCCTGAAAATTTAACATCATCATCACATAGAATGGTCATCTCAGCCAGAGAACGTTCACTGCTGGGTAAAGGTTTTTCTCATAGATATCTAGCATTCGACATCGAATCTATGTCCCTTTATACCTAGTGAAAATTCAGTTTTATGTGCTTTTTACAATTGTCATGACAATGCCAAGTTTTTGCGAAATATTACTTTGATTACATGTTACCTGAAATTGTTCTACAAAATCGCAAGAAAATTTAAATTTCACGGGCTACCCGTTCGCATCCTTAATTAGCTGTCTGTAAAGCCACTTATTGTTTGTGAGTTGTAACACAACCGTGGCCTCGATTCCCATGGGACAATGGGGATGTAAGAATGCGTCGGCCCTATTGAAGCTGACTGGGGAATCTAGCTCGTGAACATCCATACTTGTGTTTTAGAGTCTGGTGAGTATTCTCTTTGGGTATTTTGCGAAGAATGTTTGCTAGTCAGTTCTGTTGCGAAGAATTTATATGCTCATATTTTATAGCTTTAAACGGTGAAGGAAAACACGTGAGAAAACCCGCGGCTAGTCAGCCTCACACGTGTTGACCATTGTCTTTCCAGTGGATATAGCCGGCTAAGCTGAGAGGATGGTTTAGGTGCTGGGCAAGCCTTTTCTATCGCAACAACGTCCCAGGCTTCAATCTTGTCTAGGCGAATTCTTATACCATCTTATTTGCTATCGAATCACAATATAAAAAGATATAAAAAAACAGAAAAAAAAAATTTGACCCTATTTTAACCCTTTTAAGGTTTATTTTGGAAAAAGATTAGACCCGTATCTATTTGCATACATAGTATCCCAACCGAGTATCTATCTAATTGCACGGCCCTTTAAAAAGTTCCTATACAAACTTTGACACCCTATTTCAAGACAACCCAAAACAAACACCCCATTTCACCCTTTGGGTAAACTTGCTACAAAATGAAGCCTATATTTTATTTAGACCTCTAGCAATACATCTGTGAATATATATTCAATTCTATTCAGTAGTTTTTTTATAATGCGATAAAAAACATACATACAAATTCTCTGGTTTATATTTTATTATATATAAATTAAAAATCTCACTAAATGTTACAGCTATAGAATTTGAACTTTCTGGGTCACATTGGTTAGTCAGCCCGGTTTATGGATCGCTTGTATCTTAATACTAGTTTTCTTAAATGTAATATTTAAAAATCTACTACTTACAAAATAATTATCTATAGACAGATATGATAGGAAGAGGCCTTTACTCAGTAGTGAGTGTTACCGGCGGAGTAGATAGATAGATAGACAGATATGCGATTTAGTCAAGAACTTCATTCAATATCAATCTGCCGTGAACCCATCAGTCTCAAGTTCATCAACGCGTGTGCTAAAAGGACGCGATAAATCAAGGTGTACGTCAGGCGACCCCGCCGAAGATTGCCGGACAAAGCCGGTAATTTACGATGCCAAATTACCAGGTGGTAGCTCCAAATTGATTTACAGCGCACTAATAGTATCCACCTGGGGAGCGACATATTCCTGGTTTCAGTATTCAACTTACGAGTGACGGTAATCTATCACCACAGTAACTTTGTTAAAACAACAAAATACATGACACTCTTTGATTTGTTTTTTCTTTTTTTTAACGTTATTATGGCGATAGATAACAGATATTCGTATATTGAATATTAATATCGGGTGTTAGTGGTTACGAACTTCCTCACATTTTTATTTTTCAGCCATTATTGTCCCACTGTAGACTATAATCTTTTTCAAATGTCACATAATATCTAGCGCGCTAATATTTGTCATAATAAATATCGTTCAAAATCTATGCCAGATTTTCTTTTAATATCGGTTCAGAAATTTCATCCATAAAACTGATCGCCAATGATGTGTGCACTGTGCAGGGCCAAACCCCTGACCCCACTTGAATCTTTTGTACGATTATCACAAAGAAACCCTTTTGTGATGTTTTTAAGAGGCTTTCACTTAGTTTGAAACCCTTTTGAAAGTGACAACTGCAGCTTGTGAGTTTTAGAGTAGGTATAATATAATTTGATATTTTACGAGGGATGAAGAAAAATATTTGATATAATTTGGAAAAGTATTTCATTTAAGTATTTCTTTTTAGCCAGTTCAAGGGAGGATTTCAGACTCCATAAGTAGCATTCACATGATGCCATTTTCTTGCATGTTACATACAATTAAATTGACTGTTATCATGACTTGTATGGTCTAAACATTAAAGTTTAATGTTTAGACCATAGTTAACTACTAAACATAGTTTAATGATTAAACTATGTTTAGGCCTTACAAGTCATGTTAGGTAGGTAATCATAAATGCCAAATATTATTTCAATTTAGTTGAAGGCATAACATGTCAAGAAAATGACAACATGTAGATTGTCCCTTGATGTAAATTATGTTTTATATTATTTATTCACAACAAAAAAAATAATGAAAAAGAACACAAAGAGGAAATCCAAATTCCCAACAAACAAACGCCCTGTGGCTTCAATTGTAAGGTCTCTCACTTGTAAACGATAGCCTCAACCGCCCGTTTTCCTGGTCCACACAAAAACTTCCTGAGTGATGCCGTAGTACTTTTTGTGGACAGATGGAAGTTATAATTTATACGCAAACATCAGGGTAGCTACTCTTGTAGGCAATGACAATGCCAATGCAAAGGCAACGCGATCCCAATCGTACGATAATTTGGTACTCTTGAAATCAGTTTTGACAGGATTGTATCGTCATAGAAAATTGTCACAGAGTTTAGTTCACCTAATATTCGCAAAATTCAACGCCAATGTGGCGCTACAGTCGATTTCAAGAGTGCCAAATCACAAAAACACGATTGAGATTTGAATTGCGTATTGCGATTGTGCGTCAAGAGTAGATACCCTGCGCTCCCACAAATGTTTGTTTCTTTCAACTTTGACTGGGGACATATTGATTCGTAACAAGGGGGATAAAAGAACAGCGAAATTTATTTTAAACCGCATATTAAAAAATCACGAGGTTATGTTGCACTGAATGTTTTTGTATGATTACCGCTCATTTCTTTCAATAGCCGACCGAATTTTACCGAGTATGGATGTATGTTTGTTCCTCTTTCACGAAAAAACTACAAAACCGATTGCAATGAAATTTGGAATAAAGGTAGCTTAAGACTTGGAATAATACATAGGCTACTTTTTATCCCGATATTTCCGCGGAAGCGGGACTTACGCGGGTGAAACCACGGTAGTCCTTCATAATATTTAAATAGCAAAAGGCGTGAAGTAGTGTTGCGATGACAGCGCCATCAACCTTATTGGATTGGAATTCTGGGGGGTAAAAACCCCTTTTATAAAAACCTGACTGCGCCCGCCCAATTTTGTTTGGACCTCAGATGAATAGGTTCATTGGAAAACGTATTAGTTGTTTTTGAGTTAGAGGTAAGTAATGTTTACATTTTGTTATTTCACACACGAAGTTTGTAGGATAGTATGAGGAACATGTTTCTCAAACCAAAATACAAAAGTTTGGTAACCTGATGTTTATCACAACATTCACCTTTTTGTTTTATGTAGTTTTGGTTATCCAATTGTTTTAGGTCGAGGGTAAACTCGATAACTTTTAAAATGCGTTGTGATAACCCCCATTGTGGCAGCCATTTTGCGCTAATTCGCGTATGTGTTGCTACTTAGGGGTGGCTAAACATTGACGACGAAATATTATTATTAATCAGTTTAATTAATTAAAGGTACAGCAATTACCGCTAGTTCAAATACTAAAATCCAAAAGGGTTAAACAATTAAGCAACATAATGCTAATGGTCCGTTAAAAAGCGGGTTAAGGGTAAATGAATAACATTTTAAGTGCCTCGCTTGATTCTATAGGATTAGTTTGTATCGTTAAATTAAAAGGATACACAGAAAGCTCTTAGGAGAACATCGACCGATTTCCATGTTTTTTCAACCTGGCTTTCTTGTAATACTAGCTTACCCGCCCGCGGCTTCGCTCTTGTGGTACCTACCTGAATAAAAAGTATTCTATATTTTAGTCCAAGTTAAGAACAATGTAAAGTCCAAGTCTCAGCTAAATAAGTTCAGTAGTTTATGCGTGAAACTGTAACAAACATGCATTTATTCCAACAAACACAAAGGACATTGGATTTTGTTTTTTTTCCGTACGTGAAAAGCCGCTGGGAGTAGCTAGTATAATAATAGGAATATTACTGTTTTTAATTCCTTCGAAAATCTTTGTATGGGTATTAGTGAGTAGGTAAACGATATAATATATGGTAGACATATTATTGAAGTTATATTTTTACTTTTCGTAGCTTTAACCTTCTTGATGTAAATCGCGGCTTCCTAATGAATCCCGAACAAAGAATATACCATCAGAAAACAAAAGCTTCTTAGTAAATAAAATCTGAATAAGGATTTGTAGGTTTGTACCTTTATCGTAAGAAGATTTGTTTACCTATTCGTCTAAATCTCTTGGTCAGAATACAAAATATATTTTCGTGAACGAAAATAATTCGGAGTAAACTGGTAATCCTTTATCTTTTCATTCGAATGCGCGTGTTTCTGAAATGTGTTTTTATTTGGCTGTTGTGGCTTAAGCTAAGATGGATTCGATAAATGCGTCATTGTATCCATCTAGATAACCAGTGAAAAGAAAGTGAAAAGACGTATATAGTTCCCAAATCCAGTATTATAGGGATTTTAGATATTGGTCACAAGTTTATGTATTTATTCGGTCAAAAGAATTTTAGAGATAACTTGAGTAGAGTATAAAGATCTATATGACGGCTGATTGCGGTACGTTCTTCTGTTGACTGGGTAAGATGAACATGTTAAAAAAATAAGCGAAACTAAATAGGATCACTTGTATACCCAAAGTAACAGGCATGAACAAATTGTGGCTAATTCGTTCATGCTAACAGTAGTATAGTTTAATGTATACTGATAATGTAGGTAATCATAATTCGTTCTTTTAGCCATTTCCATATAGATAGTTACCAGTAGATAAGGGGAAAGTTAAAGGCAAGTTCACAGAGTCGCCTAGATTTTTTAGAATCTCATGCTCACAGTGTGCACGTTGTTTTATTAGTATTTCGGTTGAAGTTTAGTATTGTACTTGACCTCAGTCAATATTACAATGTTACATTTCACATCAAAATGAAATTTTCGTCGTATTTCATTGTCTGGTTTTGAGTTAGTAGAAATACTGTCGAAGTATATTTGCATTTCAACAGAATTCAGGATGTCCTTCAGAAAACCAAGGCTTTACAAACAAGTCAGTGCTTTGCCCTTTGAATATCAAAACTGTAATTACCATACCCTTGTCACAAATAGCTCGACTTCTGAAACATGTCGTAAGGCTTGTGCCACATCTGACGGAAATTCAGTAGCGTAACATTGGCCGCGTTACGCAAATACATTTAAATTCATTTCTAAGTGACATGAGATCGGACATTTGGTCACGGAAAGTTTGCTCTCTGTCTCTGTTCCGTCCTTCGCGCACCGATCTTCCAACGGTTTCGTTCGTAACGTATTTCAGATATTTATATGCATCGCGGTACATTCTTTGGATAACTTGAAGTGACGGCGTTTGCGTATGTACGTCGACAAATACTATCAATCATGGAATATACAAGGTTTGATATGAGATTTACCACTATGTAACTTTAGCGACATAGTATAATTTAAACTTTCGCGATCTTTGAACTTTATCACGTATTTACCATGACCACGAAAGCTGTAACGCACTCCACACGTCGGGAAATATAAAATAAGATAAATACGTGATAAAGTCCCGTAATTTCATATAAATTTAGTGACATAATTTCCGTCTAGTGTAACGTACCCCTATAGTACCATTTCCACAAATAGCAGTTCAGAATTGTTGACGAAACTAATCTGGCTTAAATAATCTGGAGTCTTATTCGCCCTTGGGAGAGGATTACGTAGGTATCTTGTAATTTTACCTTATAGGGTTTGCGGAAGATAGTTTAAGTGGAATTACGAAATGGTTATGAGCATGGGTGAAAATGAGTTGATCTTTGTCATAATGATTATAGGCATTATTTCTCATTATTATTATTAAGATATTAAGCCTTTAGGCGGCCTAAAAACTCGGTTTTTTTATGAACCAATAGTATGGAAAAAAACTAAATTGGTTCATACGTCAGAAACAAATTTTTTACAACCCCCTTTCACGATAAGACTCATCCCTTAATCATTATTAAACACATTTTAAAGTGCGTCATGGGAAAATGGGAAGAACAAAAGGAAACCCATGATAACACCTAATGATTGTAGACGTACCCGTTATGTAGATTAAGACATGTGGCAGATAATAAGATTTCAATTGCAAACAAAAACAAACTAAGGGTCCACAAACACGTCATTCAAATTTACTTGGTATATACAAACATAATAATCAAGAGTTGGGCTAACATTAGTTTCTGTTCAACACTCTGATTAACGAACCCAACAACACTACTAACCGTAGAACAACAGAAGGGGTTATTTAAGCTAAGAACGGTTAATTTTGCTAAAATCCGTTTAAATTTAATCAGAGACGGTTACATTTTGGTTGGTTTAATAGCAAATGGGAACGTGGTATTCAATTAGAAGATGCGTAGTTTTGGATTTGACTAAATGTCGTGATTTTGGAAGTTGGATAGGCGTGACGTCACGCCGATATGGAAATTTCAAATCCGCGGCGCTGTATCACGGCGAAATGCTGTAATAAAAGTTTTGTTGATTAATATAAATATGAATCTTTATCAAAATCCATAAATTGTATTTAATTAGACATTACATTGTATTTAATTGAATACATTTTTATAGTAATTCGTGATTGTCATCATGCCTATTTGGCCGCCTCGATCATTTTTTTTTTTTTCATAATTTTTTGAGCTTTTAGGTTTGTCTACTTTTAGTATTATAAGGTTCAAACAAAATCAATCTGCCGATTAAAGAGTCCATTGCCCAATAATAGTTTAATTTAGACTCCTTTAGTATCCGTAGAATACTAAAGGAGTCACTGCCCAGCTTTCAAAGCAAAGCGTTCCGGTTTGCGAACGGAAATGACCGGAGATGAGACTCACAATTGCCTTTTTAGAATATTTAATTCGTCTGTGGCTGCTTTTCTATCCTACTTTGAATATAGATAGATAACATTTCCCTAATTACTCCTATAATTAAGTCTTGCCTTACCCACGACACAATTATGTTAGTAGCTAGGGTTCTAAGTTGTATTTTTGTTGTCATCAGCTCTATAATTGTATTTTGTTCTGTATTTTAAACTGACTTCAGAAAAGGAGGAGGTTGTACCTTTCCTGTATGCATTTTTTTGTGTCTTCTCTATAAACTATTTTGTGCCTTTTATTTTCTGTTCTATCCATGATTGGTTTGGGTTGCCCGCTTCAGTCTTCCACAGAAAAGCTAGATTTTGCAGGTTCGTTTTTTGTGTAATTATTAATGTAATGTTTCAATCAATGTTATTACTTACTTCCTTTCAGAATAAATATATATTTTAATAAATAGGTGTGACAGTTGCAAATATTGAATAGTTACTCTGAATTTTAGTAATTTGGCATAAATCTGATAAATGTATCAAATAGCAAATTTGCAGTTGGCGGTATTTAATGAACCAATTTAATCAACCGAACATACCTGTTTATACCCATTTCAAAAGTTAACTGATTTCAACGAATATTTTAACGTAACCAACCTACTGTTTATTTTTAAAATTAAATTTGTGTAGGTATGAGCAACGGAAATTAAACATAATTAAAATAATTATATTGAAAATGTTATAAACCAACTGAACCACAATGGTGTAACCCAAACAACAATTAAATAAACGACAAAATAACTTTACAGATATTATCAATCATCACTGTCATAAATTAAGTAATTTTTAGCCCTAAAAACTCCGTCAAACAACGAACCATGTTCGCTGACTTTTGAGGCTGTACAGCGGCTAAAGTTAGGCATGGGTACGTTTTGCCATTAAATTACGGTGCATGACGTGCATATGTAGGTACCATTTAACTACAAGAAAATCATATTATTTCTCTAATTTGTTCAAAGACAGAAAGTAAATACTGTAATCATGATAAATGTTTACACAATGAATCCAAGAGAAACGTGAATCGCTGATCCCTCAGCTTACAAACATCGTGTTCACAACCATTACACACTGATTAATTGTTACGATTCGCGTGTAATCAAATAACATACGGATTTAAATCGTAAGGCTAGTTGTACACATACCGCGACTAAAATGTGAGAAAGAATAACGAAAAAAAAAACTGAGAAAATAGATGTATAAAAATCCTTTTATATCTCCAATTCTGAGTGCGGGTTTGAAACTGTATTTGCATCTCGTCAGAAGCCAATCTTTGCCTACACAAACTGGACACTAGTGCCTGGGACATTGTAGAGATGAAGTAGGCTTGCCCAACACCTGAACCATCCTCTCAGCTTAGCCGGCGATATCCACAGGAAAGACAATTCTCAATCTCAATACGTGTGGGACTGACTAGCCGCGGGTTTCCTCACCATGTTTTTCTTCACCGTTTGAATACCGTCAAAATCGAAAATTTAAGCAAGGATTTTCACTTTGGATGAAATAAGTACTTAAATCTTATCTTTTTCGCACATGCATATAAATACGTCATAAAGTTCTTATCTAGGGTTTACGAACTATAAAAAAAAGGTGACCTATTGATCAACTAGAAATACAAAATTCTCTTTCTCCTTCACATAACATAAAGCGCTCAAAAGCTTTAAATATAAACAACTTAGAAACGAGTAAAAAAACAGAAATAAACCTTCATATAAACGAACAGAAGTAAACTTCACAGGGAAAACAGAAAATGAAAACTAGAAAAGTCAAGTTTATCCATTACGTAAAAGCTTCTTGGAATTTGATGAGAAGAAACGCAATGGTCCTTAAAAACGATTCAGACAGATGTTTCTTTGCACCTTAGCGCCTCGTTGCAAAGTGTTGCATCATCACTACATAATCCTACTATCCTACTTCCTACTAATATTATAAATGTGAAAGTTTGTGAGAATGTATGTATGTATGTTTGTTATTCTTTCACGCAAAAACGGCTGGACCGATTTGGTTGAAATTTGGTATGTAGATAGGTGATACCCTGGATTAACACATAGGCTACTTTTTATCCCGATATTCCCGCGGGAACGGGACTTACGCAGGTGAAACCGCGGGGCGCAGCTAGTCACGTATAAAACAAAGTCGCTTTCTCAGTCTCTAGTCCCTATGTATGTTTAAATCTATAGAGTCGCTAGTATTGATAAACTAGATCGCCCCGCGCGCGTAGGTCCCGTTCCCGCTAGAATATCGGGATAAAAAGTAGCCTATGTGTTATTCCAGGTCTTCAGCTACCTATATTTTAAATTTCATCGCAATCGGTTAAGTAGTTTTTACGTGAAAAAGTAACAAACATCCAAACAAACTAGAGATACAAGTGGACTCTGCTCCCACAGCCCACAGACCTCTGAATTACTGAGTGGTGTCAAATACGGGTCATTTTCTAAGAGGCTTGAGTCACTTTTTTTGGAAATGTATTGTTTATTCATTTATTTATAGCGCTAATGTCACAAATTATGCTATAACAACCTTGGTTTGTACATAGTAAGTTCAACTTCATTCATTTAACTAAGTAGAAACAAAGTCAATATCTCCAACATAATTTTAAACAGAATCGTAAACGGCTTTGCACAGAAAGGGTCTTTGGGTCAAAATATAAGCGAACTTTAGTTCACAACTTGAATGACGTTTTGTTAAATAGAGTTTAGGCTACATATTTATACTCGAAGGAAAAGTTAAATGGACAAAGTTAGTTTTTCCGAGTGTTGGCTACCAGGCTGCTTTGGTATTTTATTTTTATTTTTTATTTTATTTATTATAATGTATGGTATTTCTGTGTTTATATTTAAAAGATGGTAATTTTTTACTAGATTTTAAAGCTGGATCTCAAATTAAAACATTTCAACAGTCAACTAGGTCAACTGTTAAATGTCCACAGGATTAATGTTTTAAATGCTGATATAAATTTTTGGGGCAACTACATGTTTTGAAATTATTTTTTAAGGAAATTTTATAAATTTTATAAATTATTTATTGAGGGCTCATAATAATAATAATAATAATAAATTTTAAAATACCTACATAAAAACATAAAATAATTGGATTTAAGGTATGATCTAAATAATAATCTCATAGATTATGATCATACCTTAAATCCAATTTTTCATAAATATGAAAAAGAAAAAGGCTAAATATACATTCAAAAGGTGAATTTTATGCAAAACTAATCATCCACGTGACGTACCTTACCAATTCTAGAATTTGAATTTTAGGTAGGCTTTGCCGTTTTACGGGATTGCGTCGTACCTAAGGCCTATTGGAACATCATCGGGCATTCAATGACTCAAAAAAACAGTTTCTGCTGTTTTCGCTCAAGCTAAATTAACACAGCGACAAGCGACAGCGACAGCTCTACTAGTCGCTCAGTTTGCGATGGCTTAAACCAGTATTTAAAGATAACAGAAAGTATAGTCACAATTCGCAAAAGCACCTCACAGGCCATAAATATAAAATGTTCATCGGGACTTCACAAAGGAAACTGTCATCACCCCAAGATTATTTCATTTGTTGAACGCTCTCTCTGACGTATTCAATTGGAGATGTAAAGCTTTGTTTAAACGGAGTAAGTTGGAACATTTTAGCTACTCTCATGGTGTAGAATATGTTGCATGAATTCGATTTACATAGAGATGAAATATTTTTTTAACAACTAACTGAGCACAGAAAAAGGAAAGACTCAAGTCAGATGTAACCACTTAAAAAATATTGTAGTGTAATTTAAAATTATTGATAAGTTTAATAAGCTATCTTGTTAGAAACTAAGTGAGTAATTATATATCACATTTTTGTTTACCATTGACATTTATTGAGTAGAAATCTCACTTGAATTTTGCTCTTCTGATTTAACTCGAATTGAACAGGTCAGGTATTCTAAAGTAAAATCAGATTAAAGTTCATTCGTGCCATAATTCATTATTGATGATAGAATTGTAAGCTTTGTAGTTTTAGCTCGTATAAAGTACCATTGATAGTCAGTTGATTGGGATTGAACAGGTGAACTGAACCTGACTCACAGAATTGGTCTCGAAAGAACAGGAATGGAACCCAAACGTCTGACTCAAAGTGATGGTTTTAATGACCTCTGATGAAATAGAGGTGGCCGTGACAGAAGTTTGTAGTGTCTAGTAGAATGATAAATACTGTCGAGGTTATAATTTAACTTTTTTTTATTGTTATGTTTCATTTATGTCGGTCGGGTCTTTTTTAAAGTTTTTATGTATCTTATTCAACAACTCTGTATTGATTTTAACTTTGTATATTTTTTAAAAAAAGCTGAGCACGTGTAAACGAAGTTCAAGCGTCAATTCACATCGATATGGAAGCAGTGCGCCGCTTAACTGTCGCTCGTGGTCGCCTGCGTTTGAAGTTTCTCAAACGATACTATGTATTATGGTAATGAAGATAAAGTTGAAATAAAACTGCGCGCCGCTTCCATCTCGGTGTGAGTTGAGTCTAATTCACAGATATCAAGTAAGAACGGGCGAAGCAAAACGAATTAGTTCCGCCATACGAATACATTATAAGGACGAAATTACTTAGACTGAATACAAATGCGGTTTCAAGTATCGCTTGATTTAAACAAACGTTTGTTTTGATGAGCGCCCAAATTATTTATCCACTCTACAAAACGTATCTACTGAGTGCTCTCAGAAACATCAAAGATGGAAATTTAATACAATGTAGACTGACTAGCGGTATTTGGTATTAACAATTTGTTTGCTGTTGATAATATACCTACACCGATTTGTATGCTTTGCTGATATTTGCTCCTGGTGTATTGTTTTAATAAAGGTCACCGCTCGTTAGGGCCACCTGTCACCCACTCCGTACCGCCTCGCCTCGTGCGCTTAGTATTCTTTATAATATGTTCTATGGTTTTCGCTTGAAAAAGCAACAAACATCAATATATCACCTATCAATTTCAAAGAGGCTTCCGGTGACTGTCACACAAAAGCGTATTCTATTTTTGAAAAATCACAGCAAAAATTCAACTCTTTTTAACAGGCTTTACTGTTAAAAAGTTTCTTGTCCCACCCCAGCTGTGTAATAGTTGTGAGTTGCATTCTCCAGCCTCCAGCGATGGGGATGACGTCACGAACGCGTAGCTTTGGTATACCTATACCTACTAGCTTGTTTTAACATACTCGTACCTAGAATTGTGTGAAAGACGGAAAACCTATGTTGTAAAATAAAATTTTACCAACAGTATTAATCTAAACCTACTAGTATTCTTATAAAGATGTAATGTTGGTTTGTTAATTTGTTTGACGGAGGTAATATCGCTGGATCTGACGCTGGATGCGACAACCCGAGGACATGATACAATGGCGCACATTGGAGGAGACCTATGTCCAGCAGTGGACTGCTAAAGGCTGAAAACTACGTTGAACCACGACGGAAATATTAAGGGGGCCTAGAGCCTTTTCCACTTGATATAGGAACACATCCTTACAAGGCTTCCGCTGTAAGATGCTGAAGCTACAAACAATTAAGTTGAAGCATTGACCCTCACAGTTAAAACAACGCAAGTCATCATGACAGTTTAATTAACTGTATAAAACAATTACATCGTGTAAATGCGACTTTATAAAGTCGGTTGAAAAATATTCAAAAAGTAAGTTACCATAGTTGTTTTGTAAAGGAAAGCGTGGCATAAACCATGAAGAGCCGTGAGTGCTGAGTGGCTCTCGAGGCGGCTTCCATACTCCGAGCTAATGACCGCTTCACATTCACTACAGGAGCATAGTACAGACTATAGAGTTTTTCGATAGCACAAAATGTAGCATTGTTTTCCAAGTGACCTTCGAATTAGAATCGAATATAATCATTTATTTGCACGGAAGTAACACATCTATATCATACATAGTTAAAAGTAGAATAGGGTATCACATACTCGTACCATGAAATTTTTATTCAACAAATTGTGTTGCTACCTATTTTCGTTGTCATTATTAGTAACAAGAAAAATTATTCTTTAAACCTATATTAAATTAAAAATCTTTATGAAGACCGTGTGTAATGAATGTTAAATAGATAGATGGTTCGCACTTAACTTTTTTTTTTCTAAAGTTCCGATTCCAGAAAACATACTTGACTAAAATGGTCAATCTCAATAGTAAAAGAGCATAATTTAATTATTTTATTTGTTACAATATATTTCATTATCATTATTTTTACCACATTTCATTGTCCTTAATGGGAAAACCTACACAAACACAAAGTTCTATTAAAACAGTATTTTTTGTTATTTCACAAACATTTAGGTTAAATAATTTCATTGTATAATACCGATAGTATTTAACAGAGGAAAACTCAAAGGAAAATATTGGTTCATACGGGGATTACCTCATACGACTGGAAAGGCCGTTGATCGCATACAATTAACCAGTTTTATAAAGTAGGTACTCATCTTAATGTACACGTAGCATTAGAAATAAATATATTTTATATTTTTTTTTATATTCTTGGACATTTCACGCAGCGTCATCTAGTCCCAAACTAAGCAATTTAATGCTTGTGTTATGGTAACCAGATTACTGGTATAATACTTACATACATTTTTTTTGTAAATACATACATTATTATAGATAGAAAACACCCAGACACGGAACAAATATCTGCAGAACATAAGTATAAACATTTGTCCAGTAGCGGGGATCAAACCCGCAACCTCCGCGTCTCAGGCATTTGTATGTTCTGCAGATATTTGTTCCGTGTCTGAAAACGTTATGCTGACTGCACTATAATTAACGGACAATAAAAAATCAAAGTAACAAAACCCGCATACAATTACCGTTATTTTCCTACATCTTGATTTGGAAACTAAGGTTTAACTTTAGATTAAAAATAGATAAGGAAATAGAACTTGTAAAACTATAATCCAGTTTTCCCACTTTGTTCAGTCGCTACAATTCTAGTTTCCAAACACCATTTCAACTTGCGTTCCTTTCAACTAGGTTCCGAAAGCTCAAGTTGAAATCAATTCCTACGCTCCTTTTAGAAATACTAGAGAACGTATAATGGAACGGAAATAGAGTTGGATACTTTCACAACGAAGTAAGCATAACACGTGAAAGAAACTGGGAGTCTACTCTGCACAGCGAAAAACGAAATTTTGGCAGGTCAGCTTAGCGGATGCAACAACTATGTTGCATCCGCTATGCCCGTGGTCGTGGTGTGGTTACTCAAGATAAATAATGATTTAGTTACTAATATTATAAACATCAAAAGACAAAAGCCGTCTTCATTTCATACTCGTTATTTGAGTTGTAAGTAATGTATAAGTTTTGACGAAGGAGTTGAAAGGCCACTAGCCCTTACAACGAACCACAGTAGCAAAGTTAAAATATTTAACTTACATAAAAAAATTACATAAATTAATAGTTGGACGTTGCTCCTTTCAAAACATCAGAAAATGCCTGAAGGAATATTGACTACTGCGATTTGGAAATATAATCGTAATCATTTCAATTATTTTTTCATAAAAAACGGTTTTCGTGTTCAATGCTCGTCTCACATAGCGATGTTGGGGCGCCAACTTAGTTTTAACGGAATAAAAATTAAACCAATTTTTTTTACAGAAAATGAATGTTAAAATTAGGGGTAGGCAGGGAATGTGATAACACACTAGGCGCAAAAATTTTACCTGAAATCGTACCTTGATATTGTAATATATGTAGTAAGGTATAATATTTTACTTTTTGGTACATAACTTTTTGTTATGACAGTTTCAACAAAATGTAAAGAACAAAATCCGACAAATTGCAACCGCCTGCGCCTGTATAAATCGTATGTCTCAGGTTAACCCAGTACCTATTGCATTTACGGTGCAAACCTGTATTTATTGCTAGCAGAGACTTATTTCCGTGCTGTAATTGGCTGGTTGAAAGACGCTACCGGTTTGAGCTTTCTGCAGCAAGGTGGGAATTGTTTGCCTTCCGGCAGTTCTGCTTGTGGTCTTCAGATACCGGCAGTTTATGTGGAGTTTGCTGAATAGTAGTTAAATCTGATCTAATTCAAGTTATCTGTTCTATCGTACCGAGTTTAATATACGACCTTTTTAAAGTTTGCGATGATGGACAAATGGATGGATGTCTGACTATTTTACACTTATCTAACACAAGGTTACAGAAACGATTGTGATATTTGATACAGAGATAGACTAGACCTTGGGAAACAACATAGGGTACTTTTTTTTCGGGACGGGAAGCGGCAGACATCAGCTAGTCTCTACTAATCTCTACTTCTCTACTAATATTATAAAGAGATAATGTTAATTTGATTGTGTGAGGACGTCATTCCGCGCCGCGCGTTTTCGTCAGCGCGATCTAGAAACGGGTCATTTTGACTAGCGCCATCTAGCACTGTAGGCTATATTTTGTCTCAGTAGCATTATTAGTACACCCGTGCAAAGCCGGGACGTGCTGATAGTTGGTCTTAAATAAATAATTAATTACATTTAAAACTCATAATAGGAAACTTGAGCTATAAAAGAATTAAAACATAAAATAAGTCTAATTATGTTGAAAGCGCAGTGGAAATGCAAGAAGAAAAATATTACTGGCTCTAATTACTATAGTTACCAATCTCATAACGGCACGAATGAAAAGTGTTTTTCAGTGAAATAAACTCATTAGCGTTGTCAAAAGAAAATTATGCGGTGTCCAGTGAATCATAACTTGTGACATATAGCTGGGGCTGAATGTAGTTCATTTAAAAAGTTACAATGAGGAAATGTTTACTGCACTGGCTAATCTATCTAAATAAATCATTATTTTTGGAAATTTCACTATTTATAAAAGCTCGTCATTTATAATATTAACTATGTAGGAATACGCCTTATCTTATCAATCTTTGAAAAGCAAGCCATTTTTTGATAATAATAACTTAATTATGTAGTAAATTTAGGAGGAAACTTCGACTAGATAAAGAAATTACTTGCTGAGCAGGCGAACTCCGTTACCTACCGCCATAGTGTATTTTCATGATTTTTATTTGCTATTAGCTGAATCGCTAATTCTCGAGTTCTAGCCAAATTAAATAACAGCAATTTATTTTAATATAGGTATTTATAACATATAAGAGAAAATAAGAAGAAGATAAAAGTAGGTTACATTTAATTGTACAATAGAAGTTACTGAGTACTCTTACTTGCCGAGCAAGAATAAGAAATATCAAAATGAAACTGTATTTAAAGATGGTGGTAAAAGCCCTCACCTTTTAAATATACCTTCCCAGCATTTTCCTTTATTACAAACGTTTTACAGGCGCAATAAAGGCAAGTAATTCAGAATTTTGTTCACGAATAAACTGTGGATTGACTCAATTCAGGGTCTTGTTAAGCATGTACCCCACGTCTTGCTTAGCCGGGATTCGTCAAACACAGGCAGGGATTTGTATTTTATAAAATCTGAAAGAACTTCCAACAGTCCTTGGGGTTTTATTGTTCACATTATGAGTATCTTATGCTTTAGTCTGCGTATTTGGAAAGCTGTATTTTTACAGCAGTAGCATAAATAAGAATGTGTTGAATGAAAGTGAGGCAAAAGCGCTTCGAATCCACGGCCTTCTGAACAAAGTACTTGCCACTTCTCAAACACGGCTCTAATAGACATTATGGTCAACTGAAAAGTCTGTAATTTGCTATGCTAAAGGCTGTTTTACATTGAGTCAGTACTGACGTAAGTGCTGGCGCCGACTCATACTATTTACAGGCAGTCAGTATTTCATCGCGGACGAGAACATTGAAGTCAGTACTGACACGACAGTAATCTACTGACTTGATAGCAATTTACAGGACGGCAGTGCCCGGTCAGCACTGACTCGTCAGTGGACTGCCGTCAGTAACTGACTCAATCTAAATCTGCCTTAACACACAGTCGCGTTTCTACAATTGACTTATATGAACTGTTTATAACTTCAAAATAGGTATGATTAATGAAGTACTAATGACTATTCGACAACTAATGACTATATATCCAATATAGAATCGGACTTGAATCGATCAATATTTTACCCATTACGTAATATTTGACTCCTAGCATTTTACCACTACATTTTACCATTACATTAAATTTTGTATAAATTGTGAATACGAAATAAATTGTAATGATTGACGACCATGGTGCCTCCCTTTGGCGTTACATTAAAAGCTATTTAAGGATATCTTAACATGCGCTACAACTTGATAACATACAACCCTAGGGACCTACCAAATATATAATGTTCGGCAAACAAGTTCGAAGCTTGTTTAGCTTCCAAAAACCTTTTTACTTTCTACTCATCTAACTTTAATATATGTTTGTTTCAGATCCAACTGCACTCGAAAAAATGAACAGCCTACATAACTGGGATTTCCGAGAAAATATTTTAAACAAGAGGTACGACACAACCAACACCAAAATAATGGAATGCAAAAGCATGCAAACAATAAATTGACATTATAGATAGTCATATTTTTTGTTCCAGAAACATGGTACAAGAAAAGAAAAGCGCAGAAAAATCAATGGGGTGCTATCACAGAATCGAAGCCATCGTTATAACTTCCTACATTTCTTACCTCACGTGAAATGTAGAGACTTCAAAATGGGGCAAACATCCACTCATGTTGACTCTAACTACACGTCATCCAACTACACGGATCTGTTCGACGTGATTAGCGATGAGAAGGAGGCGTGCGTTGTTGCCGATGAGCCGCAGTACCCCAGTAGCTTCGGCATATCGCTCTCCGTGCCGGAATGGGAAGCCATTTGCACAGCCATAGTGCTCACACTTATCATTATCTCCACGATAGTCGGGAACATTCTTGTCATCCTCAGCGTATTCACATACAAACCGCTAAGGATAGTTCAGAATTTCTTCATAGTATCCTTAGCGGTGGCCGACTTGACCGTTGCAATATTGGTTTTACCGCTTAACGTCGCATACTCGATCCTCGGACAATGGGTGTTTGGAATTTACGTGTGCAAAATGTGGCTCACTTGCGATATAATGTGCTGCACGTCGTCCATTCTCAATTTATGTGCGATCGCTTTAGATAGATACTGGGCTATTACAGATCCAATAAACTATGCTCAAAAGAGGACTTTAGAACGAGTTTTACTCATGATTGGAGGTGTATGGGTTTTATCTCTGGTTATCAGCTCTCCACCACTCCTAGGATGGAACGACTGGCCCGACGTGTTCGAGCCGGACACTCCCTGTCGGCTGACTTCCCAACCAGGATTCGTGATATTCTCATCTTCAGGATCCTTCTATATACCGCTAGTTATAATGACAGTAGTATATTTCGAGATTTACTTAGCCACGAAAAAAAGACTGAGAGACCGCGCAAAGGCAACTAAAATCAGCACGATATCTAGCGGTCAGAATAAGTATACTACTAAAAATAACACAAACATCGATAACGACCACGACTCTGTGAGCTCCGAAGGTCACAACGAAAATCAAGGAAGCACCCGCCTCGTTGCAGAGGACAAAAAGAAAACAAAAGTAAGGAAGTTGACTCCTAAGAAGAAACAAAAGAAACGTTACTGGAGTAAGGATGACAAGTCTCAAAACAAACTCATCATACCGATACTATCCAACGAGAACTCCGTCACTGATAACTTGGGTGAAAACAGGAATACGTCATCAGAGAGCAACTCTAAAGAAACTCACGAAGAAGATCTAATAGAAGTAAGTGAACCGGTCGTCACAAAAGCGAAGAAGCCTCCTAAAGTGAACCAGCAGAACACGGTGTACCAGTTCATAGAAGAAAAGCAGCGTATTTCACTAACACGAGAAAGACGCGCAGCAAGAACACTAGGCATTATAATGGGAGTGTTTGTAGTGTGCTGGCTTCCATTCTTTGTCATATATCTCGTGATACCATTTTGCGCCAGCTGCTGTCTTTCAAACAAGTTCATAAACTTTATAACGTGGCTCGGATATCTAAATTCAGCGCTTAATCCTCTCATCTACACAATATTCAATATGGACTTTAGGAGAGCTTTTAAGAAGCTGCTATGTATGAAGCCGTAGAGCGGATGCCAAGTC
This sequence comes from Xanthorhoe spadicearia, assembly GCA_947086425.1. Classification (NCBI taxonomy): domain Eukaryota; kingdom Metazoa; phylum Arthropoda; class Insecta; order Lepidoptera; family Geometridae; genus Xanthorhoe; species Xanthorhoe spadicearia. Next base: position 8,443,295 of record OX352202.1, on the reverse strand, counting down.
TGTAAGATAAATTAATAATGTAGATTTACGCATAAGTTGTGAAAACCGCTAATTTGCTCAAATTACAAAGTTTTGAATCTCGTAATAATGTGCGTGCGTAGAGATGAGACAACGTTAATTAAATTTCTTATACGATCTAAATATTGTAGTGCGAATGTAAATGACGTAGTTTCATGTGTAAACGAAAATTTATGCAATATTATAACTATCGAATAAATTATGACATAAAATGTATAAAAGTTTAAGGTTGTTTTTGTGCATAGCACAAGTGTTTGTTTCTAAAGTTCATGTGTAAATAATATTTATTGACGAATTTAATGTTAACATTAAAATACCAACGAAATGCGACGGTTATTGTACATACATATCTCAATCCGTTGTTTATAAGTATAGTGGAAACTGTAATATATTTAGATGTTTCATTAGCACAATATACTTATCATGTTATTGAATAATCCACTTGTAGTTCTTAACAATGTTTTACATCGTATCCCTTTAAAATAAAACATGAGCCCTTATTTGAAAGGGATATTAGATTACACATTTCTTAATCATCGGGATTGTAATAAAATTGATCAGTAACTACATAATTTGGAATTTTATTGTTTCTCTGCCCGTAAAGTTCTTTAGTATCAAAGTTAAATTAATGATACAAAAAAATGTTCTCAAAGAAAAAATAAAAATGTGACATTAGTGTTCCGGGGCGCCACTAGAAGCGCCAATTGAATCCGAAAAAGTCATTTAATTCCTTTTATGTTGGTGATCAGTAACGAATTTAGTGTTCACCATCATAAGCTGACCCCAAAAATGGTCACAAAACCGTTTTTCTTGAGACCCAGAACGGTCAGTAAGTTTTTACTAAGTCGACATCTATCGTCGTTCTGAAAACAGTGATTCTATTTCAATTAAGTTTTTGTACACCACTAGTATAACTTAGCGAAGCTAAAACACCTTCACCTCAACAGTTTCTAATGGCCACCCAACTAGGAAACTTTTGATGAGGGGACAGATTCTCTTCGAAGTTTCATCTTGTCAAAGTTTGAAATGAAATACATAGGTCAACATGTTCCTACAGTCTTAGATCTTGTTTTAGTAGTAGCCGTTATATTTCGTCTACCGTTTCTCAGCAAATAATTCTTACCCCGAAAGTTTGAAGTACTGACGTTTTGTTCTAATTACTTTGTGCAAATGTCGAGACTTGCCGTCATGCGAGTCGACTCATTAAAATTAAACTCGCGTTTAATAATTTATGCTTGGAGGGAAAAATAGGATGTTGTCAGTTTGCTTTTCATGATGCTACGCGAACGCGAAAGTAAAGTTGAGATTGACAGTAGAAGTTTGTGAGTGAAGTGTTAAATTTTGAATTGAGATCTGGAAAACTTCTATTTATATTGGTAAACTGTTACGAATTCAGTATCGACCAAAATAACCTGACCCCGAAAATTGACACGAAATATCGTTTTCGTTGATCACCAAGTACGGCTAAAAAAAACAAAAATTTTCTCGAAAAAATTATCATCTCATGGTGAAAGCAATTTAATGGTAAATTTTTTGGATCAGAGTTTCAGTTACTTTCCGAATTGAAACTCGACTTTCGAGTAAAAAACTTCAGCGGCAAAAAAGATAAAAGTTTAACAGGTCGACACGCATCCTTAATAAAACTATTTTAATTAAAAACTTTCAGAAACTTCTGCCGGATAACGTGAGAACCGTTGGAAGAATAACTTTAGGTATAAAAAGTTAATGCATAATTTATATTTTTGAAAATATACATTTACGCTTCGCGTCGCGGTTCGTGTGTCACAAATAGACACACATATTTGTCAATATTTTTCGTATTCCTTGTTACCAGAGAAAATACCGACAAAAATGCTATCATCCGCGAAACCGTGAGTAAAATGCAAATGCAATGAATGTACAATGTACATACAATGTTTTGTGGGTTGTTTATGACTGCGCCCTTTATCCACAGGCGAGTAAGGAGATGCTATAAGGTAAGTTACGCCAGGGAAAAGAACATGTCACCGATTTGTTTAGCAAGAATATAGTAAATGTTTTTGTTTCTGAGTCTAAACGGCATAAATAAATCATTATTGGCTATGTATTAAGGGCCAACAAATTCCCCAAGAATTTTGTTAGAAATCATTGGTTAGGAAATTATTTGAGAATCAAAAGGGAATTCGAAAGCAAAGATCGGTTTTGGCTAGAGTCCGTTTTAATTGGCCAACAAGTTGTAAACGATGCTGGCTCCAATAACGAGACGATAATTTGAATAGATCCATCTAGCTTGTGAATTTGATGAATATCTAATACAAACCCTCTGAATAATTCTTATACATCTTTCCGGTTTTAAAATGGCTAAAATATAAAAGAAAGAAGTTGCCTACAGTACCTAAGGATAGTACCTAATAGGCTAAGTCACTACAAATCCAATTAATTATCATCATTAAAAAAGTCTAAGCAATAAAATAAGTTATTTACTTAGAAATGTTATCAATGAACTTCTGGTCCTTGTTCTAGCTAAAACGTGTCTTATTTTTTTGTTACTACGAGTATAACTTTCTTTGACAAGAGAGTGACAAGAAAAGACACACCCAGTCTTGCTTAATTGACAGGCATTTAACAGACAGGCGTATGATAAAGCTAAATTGACACGAAAACATGTTTACTTTGCAAGTTTAAACAAAAAACTGTTTACCTTGATTTGAAATGCAGGTAAAACTTCGACTTGAAAATGGAATGATAAAATATACTGACCAATCTGACCATGTCTAGGATCAAGGTTTAATTTATTGTAAACTTGTTGTACACTCGCAGAACAAAAGGGCTGACCAGTTTTACTGAGAGTTTTACAATCAATTCGTTTGACGCGTTTCAAGCAAATGTTACCTTTTTAAACTGCGTGCCTACTAGACTAAAATAGTGACACATGGTTATCAAACCTTGCCTTTTTATTTTGCGACTATACAACATCTACATAAGGTTGGTAATTACTGTTTTAATTTAAATCATTTGATGCGATAATTATACCTCATCATTTATAATCGAGCAAAAAACATGAAAAACATTATTATCGTATTTTTAGCGATCAAGTAATGGTAAAAAAAAAAAATCTAGTAGGTCTCAAGTATTTAGAGATAATTTTAAGATCTCAAGTTTTTAAGGACAATAATAGAGATTTTTCTGCCATGTTTAGATGTTTTCAGTCGATGCAAACCTTCGAAAAAACATTACAGTTTACTACCACAATCGTAAACTCTCGTCAATACACAAAACAACTTCATAAATCAGAGATCAGCCAACAATAAAACACAAGACCTATTCCTGCTCCTAAATTATTCACGCGTGTGATGTGAACGATATTTTTATATAGCGGCACAAAATGAGGGTCAACAAATCAAGCATTGAGAAAAGTGAATAAATCATCGGTAGCTCTAACAAAACCTTCGCAGTTTGGATAAATCGGCCTCTGATATAAGTTTACTGAAGCGTTTAGTTGAATCGATTTAATTTCAATCAGAAGTTTTATCTGCTTTTGGAAAGGGGAAGAAAATCTTGAGGTAATTGAACCTATTGTCCTTTAAGTTGGCACGAGGTTTCAGTTAACAGTGAAAAATGGCACCAAAATATTTGTTTTTTACTACAATAATACATGGCTTGCAAATTCTTGGTTGTTCGTGAGTTCTATTTAATTATTTATTCTGCATCTTGACGTAGTGGTACTGAAGTTTGTTTAACGCCCTATAAAGGAGGACTATGTAGGATTTTAAAGTAATATTTGCTGTTTCATCGCCGGAAACTGATTATTTCCTGGAAACCAGCTTTTTATACTAATAGAGCTCTCTAACTTCTCTAAGGAATCTCTACCTCATCAATATTATAAAGAGTTAATGTTGGTTTGTTTGTTTGACGGAGGTAATCTCCGAAACTACTTAGCCGATTACAAAAATTCTTTCGCGATGTGTAGAATGGACTGTCGGGATGGTTATAGGCTATATTTTATCCCGGTAGTCTAATTAGTACACTCGTGCAAAGCCGGGACGTGCTGCTAGTCACGACGTGCTAGTGCTCATACAGTTTATCTTTTTTTTTTTTTTTTTTTTTTTTAACCTATACTTTCCCACTGCTGGGCAAAGGTCTCCCCCAATTTTTTCCATCTCTCTCGATCTTTTCCTTGTTCCCACCAACCCTCTTGAAAGGTGTCGAGGTCATCTCGCCACCGTTTCCTCGGCCTGCCCCGGCTTCGTTGCCCATCTGCAGGCACCCATGGCGTGGTTTATTAGTGTATCGTGGTTAGTTTATCTTTACCAGATATAAATCTATCTATCGTCCTTTGTTAAACAGGTTCTAGGGTAAATACCTACGATCGTAAACATGGCAACATTTTTTTTTCATTTACTTTAACGCTTTCAGATGAAGTACTTATCTGAGTAAACGCTCAATTTTGTCTCTGGTTTTATGTGTAAATCGATGACGCACGTAAACACTTTCGTTTATTCCCATTTTAGCTCTGACAACCTAAAACTGACAAATGAAGCGGAAATACAAGTAGGAGTAAAGGAGTCACATCGTATTACTTTCGGTGTTGAGAAAATACTTACTTGCTAGAAGAAAGATTTCGACTTACACATTATTTTTAAGAAAGACTATTTCCATGAAATACCATTTAGGTACACGATGCAAGATCGTGCGCCGAGTAATATGTTGCCTCCTGATTGTCGTTAAATTTCCACTGAAGTTCGGCTACCGAAATGACGCGTAATTTCGGTATATTTTCGTCTGCAATTCAAAGAGGATTGCAGGCGTAATCTTACCGAACTTCGTAAGTTCGGCATAGTCTGTTTAGACACATAAGAGATAAGGTAAAGATCACGTAACATGCCCTATTTAGTTATAGATTACACTGTGTTAGCTGCATAACTTGCATAATTGCATTTTAACAAATTGTTCAGGTTTTGTCATTTTTTACTCTGAAATAAACAGTTTTTTGCTCTACTCTTATTTACATAGGTATTCAAAAGGTCATCTTAAAAGGTAGGTGGTATTAAGTATAATTTGGCTTGTTTCACGCTTAGTACTTACGAGATTCCCAAGATTGTACTTTTCCCTTTAATTATCTTACCTTTTATAATTAGTATTCCGAAAGCACTTCCTAAATGGAGTTTTCAGCAGAGTTCACGGAAAATTACATTTTATATAAAAATCTTACTTAAATATGTTGTCTACATTGCCGTATTATCTTTCAGGATAAATCACCAAATAATTTAGGATAATATAACATGTAGAAAGAAAGACATCAGACAGGACAAAAGTCAAGAAAATATTCATTATGCTTTATAGATACCATTAAATTATCCAGTTGCTATTTTATTCAGCATCGTAATGTAAGTTGGTTAAATAGTTTTTCACAGTCAGAAAGTTTATAAAATGTATTGTAGGCAGTAGGCAGTACCTACCGAACAAACGAAGTAAAATTAGGGAACTTCAAGTCTCATTTACATAAGGCAACTATCTTGCCTGTTGCATACAATTTATTGAGTTTACTGTTATCATGACTAGCGTAAGTATTTTTTGATAAAAATATCATTAGGTACTATTTTTTTCCTGAAAGTGAATTGGCAAAATGCATTTTCTTTGTAGTACTAATTCTGCATAAAAAAGTCATCCTTCTTGTTCATTACTGACACTAAAACTTATTACTATCCCCTTTGAGTTTCTTTGAATAAATGAGCGTCTCATCGTTAACATAATATTTCATTCACTAAATAAACAAAGTGAGATTGCTTTTACACTCTACGATATTTTCAAGTTTTATCTGATAGTCTACAAGATAAATAGGTGTAAAGTGTCTTTCTAATCATCAGAATTAGGATCTAATTGAATTTAGGTACTTACCTACCTACTTACATAAAAATATTAAAAATGATGACGACTGTTATTCCCAGGATTATGTCAGTTCTATAAGGCAATTTTTGATCTTTTGACTGCCCCATTAGGCATCTCCTAATGGTCAGAGTCAGATTTAGGCATTTTTTAGATCTTTTGACTGCCCCATTAGGCATATCCTAATCACTAAGTAGTCAGAGGCATGTCCAAATACACATTTGAAACAATGTGCAGACTTCAGCATACGTGACAGACTGCAAGCCCATCGACGCTACGAGCTATCTGGATTCCTCACGATGTGTTCCTTCGGTTATCTCACATATTAAATCGGCCATAGATATTATAGACATCTTTAAATGCATTATAAAAACGTATTTTTACCTTTGGGAAACAATCATGGTCAAACTTTTTCTTTCATCCAAGTTTTATCGTAACGCTCTATGTAAAGTCTTTATATTAAGGATCTCAGCACGATATTTTCTCGTATAGATTACAAGGTAGGTACTTTTGTCTTAATTAAGTTGGTTTTATTGGTTTGTCAGCGAACGTGAAGAGCTTGAGATGAGGTGAAGTGGGGTCAAACATTTTAACTAACTCCTTTGGTAGATTTTCAAGAATTTCGGTAAATTTTAGAAGATTTTGTAAAGTTATAATATGGTTATGGTAATAGGTAAATACCTGGTTTTGTTTTTGTGGGTCAATGTTTTTAAATCAACTATTTTATTAAAAAAATTTAATATTACCACTTTAAAAACCCTTCTAATTATTATATATTATCTTCTAATTATTATAATATCAAACACATAGTTACTATATTATGTAAGTTAAGTCTTTCTGTATGAAAACCCCCCTTCTGTGTCCTTGACAAGAATCATCATCGTTATGATCATTATTATTTTGACGATTGTTTTCAAAACAAGGGATAAAAACAACACAAAGTTACAAACTCACATTCACGGTATAGTATGGCCTATTTGTGATTTAAAATCTATACCAAAATTGTGACTTGAAAACTCGCTTGACTTATTTTTTTTTACTTTTATTCACTCGCTAAATCACCATTTCCGTGCTCACCTTGTACCAAAACACTACGTACAAAGCATTAATATAACGGGTGATATTACGAAGCTCTGTAAGCGCCCATAAACAAAATGAATCGTCAAAACGCTCATCCCAGCAAGAATGCAGAATTAACCCTTTTGGGTTGTTGACACGTACCGAGTAGAGTGGCGAGACAGCAAATTAGTACTCGGCCGAAACAGAAAGGTGAGCGAGTAGATGTTCTCACGCATTATGATTTTCAATCAAAACAAGTTCCGAGTGACTGTCTCACGACAATTCCGAGTGTTTGGACGACTACTCATCAGAAGCTTCATACCAACCTAGGTCGAGAGCACTATCCCGCCTCTTTACTCGGTACGTGTGATCAAGCTATCAGCCATTATAGCAAGGATGGTGAATTCAACGAGTTATTGTAACGGAAAAATGGTTCTAATTCCGCAAATGAACTCAATTTCTCGCCTGTTATTGGCATATTTTTATAAAAAGGGTGCTATTAATTACAGACGCCCTCGACATAATAGATATTGTACGTAGATGTGGAATTTATTAACCTTCATTTAAGCTTAGGTACCTTAGTAACGCCCGAATGCTGAAATGCTTCTTAAATATTTGAGTGCGTATTTACCAGTTCTGACTTATGCTCGATTTTTATAACCAACGAACGGATGTCTGTAGGTCCATCACCATAGAAACTTTGTTATTGCATCATAAAATGTATGAAACTTTTTGACAGATAACAACGTTGCTATGGCGAAAGTCCTACGGCCATCCGTAAGCTGTTTATAGGAACCGGCCGTTAGCAAATGTCTCTATACAAACGTCAAATAAGAAAATAAGCACCACTTACTTCAAGTATCATTTTAGTATTCGAGCGTAAACTTTTATTTTTAAACTAAATGGTTTATGTATCCTTAACGTGTTCACTACGAAGCCAGGACATTATGTGAGACATAATTCGACAGCCGTAAAACGTAACCTAAGGCTTAAAAACAATAGATTTTTCCTTTCTAGCGTTGATGAGTGATTAATTGAACAACTACTAATTATAATACCTACAAATATCTTAACAAACTTCAGATCCGATCGGTAATGACAGTGATTAATGTTTTCTTGTAACATTTTCGTAATTTTCAAAACTTTCGGAAAGTAAATGGTTAACCACAATTTTGCTTCATGATGTGTGTGATTAATGAACACATAATTGTACCTAGCAGCGTCGATGGGCTTGCAACCCGTCACGTATGTAAAGATAACTTCTGCAAAATGTAGGCATGTAAATATGTATTTTTTCTCTGACTAACATTGCTTGACATAAAGTTGCGTCACGTAAGCACAGACATAATGGCATCACAGATCACATTTACAAACATTCCAAGTTGAAATCTTTGTAAACGAAAGTGCTTTACACAACTCACAAGAACAATATAACTTTACCACTTATCTTCTTGACGAATGCGATACATTTAACTAATCTCAACTATAATAAATGTTTTTGGCCGTGAAATGCTTTGAGCACAGACAAAATCTGTACAATTTACAACTATACATACTATAATTAAACGTTTATAAGAAAAATATAGATTAATATAAAGATAAAAAAATATTTGTTAAATTAAAATTTGTGTTTTATTAAGAGATTGATACTATTGAGTTTGATCATCTAAAACAATGCATTAAACAGAACAAACACAAAAGAAAAAAGCACGGTGGCACACCATGTTAAAAGTCCTATAAACGTTTTTGTAAATAAAACAGGTTTTCATTATAAAGCTTACCTCATCCTGCTGCAGGGCAAAGACCTCTTAACCATTTTTAACTGATTTCAAAAAATGAGAAGGTTCTCAATTCAACTGTATTTTTTTATGTTTGTTACCTCAGAATCAACTGGTTGAACCAATTTTGATGATTCTATTTTAATTTGAAAGTTATAGCTTTCCGTGTGGTTCTATTTTTCGGCAGACGTAATCGAAGAAAGTTTAAACTATGGCATTTTTTGACTCGTTAGTTCGTTTATACCTATGAGCAAGTGGCCAACTCTGGTGACGGAGTTTTTATGATGATGATAAGAATGTTATCAATAATAACTAAAAAGCGTTTAAATTTAAGCAGCTCAACCGGATAAACTGCGATGAGTAAATATGAGGAAAAACTAATTATTTAAATTTTATCTAATACAAAACTTGATTTTTATAACAAAACAGGACACATTTTACAATAATCTAGGTATAAATTATCAGTCGCTAAGCCATGACGGAGGCTTTAGACGGCCTAAAAACTTCGCCACCAGAGTAGGGTTTTAGTAATCGGGCATAATATGGGGTTAGGAGCTTTGTGACTACATCTAGATTATTCCATTAGCTCGTCAGTTCTATTATATAGTCCATTAGTTCATCTTAATAATGTCAAGAAGAAACGCTTTAAATTTTATGCATCCTGACAGTTTCAATAACCTATATCTGGTTAAGCTTATTGACACTTTTTTGTATGGAAGTATGTCAAATATCTACCGACAGTAAGCTAAACCAGAGATAGGTTATTGAGACTAGCGGTTAAACACTTCATGGTCCTCAAACAAAAGGATTCTACTGTCCTGTTCGAAAGTGAGTGGAAATGCTGTGATCTTTCTCGAAAGTGTACCACAGGTGCTGAGTCGCATAATATCTCAAATGCCATGAGTCGGGCGGATATCGAATATTGAAATAGCTTTACATTTAAAGTAGCAACGCTCGGACGGAGACGGGGATTCTATAAATTGAAATTTTACGCTCTCTATTGAATCAAATATTGACGTTTTTTATGAAATGTTTGGATTGTGTTAGCTTTACCAGCTCGGGAAAAGTTTAATATATTCCATTTTCTTGCTTGTTCTTGTCATGAAGTCTTGAAGTTACATCATCTGTTAAAATTACAATTACCTATCGAGCTATCACGGTTCATCAGATACAGTCTAGTGACAGACAGACGCAGATGGACAGCGGAGTCTAAATAATAGGGTTCCGTTTTTACCCTTTATGTACGGATCCCTAAAAAATATGATTATTATCGTAAGGGTTATTATCATGTATTTACGTAATTGTAAATTCCTAAGGAAATTTTGAGCGAAATAACACATTTTGCGGTTTCAAAATATGGTTTTAACATAGGTACATAATTAATGTAGGTAGGTATCTATACTAATATTATAAAGAGGTAAAGTTTGTTTGTTTGTTTGTTTGTTTGACGGAGGTAATCTCCTTATACTGATATATAAATATATATATAATATAGGAAAAAGGAAAATAGAAGAAGAACAACAATAATAATGTATACTGCAGAATCTACACAACACATCCATTTAAATCTATGACGATTTTGACGTAATGATGGCACTTAACGAATTACTGCATAATTGATATGCTGGCATTATCTGTAATCTTCTATTTTATAGCCATTAGGAAAACATATTATATTTCATACTTAGATTTACCTTATTTTCAAGGTACATATTTATGATAGGTAGGCTAGGCACTTATAACTTTATGCGGGCGAAATTTCATGTTTTTCTTTCTCTTTAGTTGTTAAGCAGGAGATCATGGATTATCTTTATGTATTTTTTTTAAACATCTAAAATTAGCAATCATGACAAATGATTTATTATTATTATTAATAATATGTACTTATAATTTTGCTTGGATTTTTTATAGAAACATTCAAAAACTGTGTCTTTGTGTACAGTAAACTCAATAAAACGTATCTTGCCAGTTTATTTTTTTAGTTGTTATATCAGTGTAGATATATAAAAGTAGTTATCACGCAACACGAAACACAGACAAAACATCCATTTTAACTTATACGTGGTCCTCTCACAAAGAGCTTGGAAAAACCTTTGTAATGATCAGTAAATCCACCTGATGTCCTTATAAATTGATCGTCTGGAACACTGTTAGACCACATTCATACTAGAAGCAGGAAACAAGCTAAGCCTCTTTACCTATAGCCAAGTTACATCTGAAGATAACATATTTTTTTATGAGACCGACTTGGGAATATACTATTTCAAACAAAAAAAGGATAATACACAAGTACTGGGATGGCCACGTAAGCCGTATGCAAACAGACCTATCTGTTTACATCCGGCTATGGGCCTCAACGTCATGGGTTCCACACGATGGGAGGCGGCATCGTAGTCGGCCGAGAAACGTTAGCGGGATTATTTCGTCACCTTTGATGCAGAATGATGGGACTCAGGCAAAGATCGGGATGGTTGGAAGAGTTTGGGGGAGACCTTTCCCAGCAGTGGGAAGAAATAAAAAATAAATAAATATCCTTGGACATTTCATACAGCTTCATCTAGTCCCAAGCTAAGCAACTTAATGCTTGTGTTATGGTAACCAGATAAGTAATAAATAGAAATAGGTTAAAGAAAAAAAGAACATACCTAAATAAATGGTGATGCACTAGCCTGAAATACACATGCTGCTTGTTTGCTAGATACGAGTAGGTATATTGCTCGAACAGAAACGCTCAGTGTTCTGCCTACTGTTCAATTTTTTAATCGTCAAAAAAACCTACTTTACACGTAAATTCAATTCAAAAATTCAATTCAAAAATTGTTTATTTGGAACAATAAAAGAGGTATACAATAAGAAATGTAACGTTGACAACAGCAAAAGTTTAAAGAAAAACTGTGTAGCAGTGTCAGCGCCCGCCTCCGGAACTTATAAAGAACAGTGTTCCACAGAAACGGATTGTATAAAATACACATTTAGAAAAGTTTTAAAAAAGAACTTAACTATTATGAGACAAAAAACATAAAAAAAAAGGGAAGTTCTAAAGGAATTAAAGTGAAGAGCGTAACCTTAACACTTCATAATAAAACTGAAAAGTCTATGAATGTGTGTGTGTGTGTGAGTGTGTGTGTGAGTGTGTGTGTGAGTGTGTGTGTGAGTGTGTGTGTGAGTGTGTGTGTGAGTGTGTGTGTGTGTGTGAGAGTGTGTGAGAGAGAGTGTGTGTTTGTGTGTCTGTGTGTGTTTGTGTGTGAATAATGATTGTACTTATGTATGTGAATTTGATCAATGTCTCTGAGCCTGTTTAACAAGACTTTTGATTTTAAAATAACATTGAGCTGTAGTAAGAGTGGAACTAGGGACGTGGATTAAGGGAATTGAAGGTATTTAGAGATTAAGAAGGAGTAATAAGAAGATCTTCTGTTTCATCGTAGGATAGGGTTTTGAGCCAATTTGTGCAGTAGAGTTTACATTTGTACAGTGATAGGGGGTAGATTTTTATTTCCTTGTTTATTTTGTTGTAGAGCAATGGACTTAAAAATTGAAAGTGTCTACCAGCAACTGCAGTACGGCACGGTTCAATCTTACACACCAAGTCAGACCTACTTTACACGTAAATGTTTTCAGAGTGCTGTCCAAGCTTCAGTGATTTTATGGTTCTTTTTGAACATAAACATAGGGTTATATCCATAAAAAAGTTTTTCAGCCTTATTCTAGTACTTTCAGCTATTAGATGTTCTAAATTGTCGTTATATGAAATGAATTGATTTATTTATTTCATCCAGTCTTTTTCATGTATACTCTTCTATACGTCTAGATTTGAGTTTTATTAGGATTCATTATTGAATCTCTTTGGAATGTGAATTCAAATATCAGCTATTTAATAGTTTTGTACCTAATTAGAACTGGCTGTTTGTATTCGTTTTGATTATAGTACACAAGGCATTAATTTATGCATATTTTGGCAAATAACCGCTTCTGTTATGGTAATCAGATGACTTATATACAACTTATACCTACAATGTCTGTAGATTTACAGACAGTCTCAATAACCTATCTATCTTCGGTTTTGCTTACTGCTGGTAGATATATGACATTACTTTCGTACAAAAAACGTCAAATGTCTAAGAAAAACCGAAGATAGATAGATTATTGAGATCTGAATCGCAACTACATCAAATAATTAAATTAAAACTTATGTTAATCAAATGAAATGAAATAAGTGTTCGCATTCAGCAGTTTATTTATTCAATTACAAGATAATTCAGTCATTACTCTAAGAACATCACATAACATTATATTTACCACCTATATATTTTTCTATCTATGACTTTTACAAATGCACTGTATCAAGTTAAACAAAAATATCACAAATCTAAGAAAACGTATCGTATCTTTGCATTGACAATCCGAAACATTGATAAACAATTAACCTACATAACAATTTTATTACAAATGCAGTATTTTAATTGAGAAAGCTATTACAACAATTTTTGTAATTTAATGTCAAATTAAGAGAATAAAATCATGTTTTTGATCTTATCCTAAAAAATATGAAAGAAAGAAAGAAAGAAAAATATGTTTATTTCGTAGGACCTCAAGGATCACTCAAAAACGTAGTCTTACAAGCTAGGTGACTCTATAGCCTGTTCCAACACAACGCCCTACACCAGGGAAAGAATCAGGCAAGAACCTGGTGGTCTGGGCCTACCTTTTTTTTATAGCGATCTCTTAACAATCTAAATAGTCAAGCTTCAGTGAGAAGCCAGTCAAACAAACAATGTAAGGCATGTCATATAAATATGTCTAAACTCAATACGCTTGGTTCGATTTTCTATGACTAAGTCAACTCTTTTACATAATTCATCCTCTGCAATAAATAAATAGGTAAATTTTCTTCTTCTCCAAAAAAAAAACATACAACAAACTGTTCGTAAGTTTATAAAAACAGTTAAATAATAAATATCCTTGGACATTTTACACACACATCTAGTCCCAAATCAAGTATGTTATGGTAACTAGATGATCATCTAGTTACCATAACATACTTGATTCATTGTCATTCGAATGACACCATGCACATTGCACCATAACACATTTTTTTAGCTAATTCAGCATTATACATAAAAAAACTCAGATAGTGATAAGAGCAGCTTATTCTATCCATAAAAAAGTTTTTTGTCAAAGAAGTCGAGGTAAGAACTAAACACCTTCAAGGTAAATGAATATAAACTAATCTAGGTATAATTTAAATATTACAACAGACAAGGTCAAGTAACTTCGTATTAATGTAATAATTAAACGTAAAACCTCTTCCAACTTGTTATGAAATGTCATCTTGAGAATCTCGTTTGAATAATTCTTGATTTTCCAAAAAGGTGGGTCTTAACAGGTATAATGTACAAAAGGATGAATATTTTAATTTTCGTTAAGTAAAAAATTTTTAATGTTTCGTCCAGACGCTTGCAAAAAAATTTATTAAGTACCTATATTATATTCTAACGAAGAAACTTGCGACTAGAAATTTTTTGCCGACTAAAGGCTTTAGTCATTGATAAAACACAGTTCATTAACATTATCAGATATTTAATTGATTTCTTCTTTGACGTCTATCTTTGAATACAAAATAACATAGAAACCCCATAAATATTAATGCACAGCGGGGATTCAAATTTACAACCTTAAAAACTTTAGATCAAAGGTCGAATTGAGTATTAATTACTCTATAATTGTACTTAATCCGTAGACACTTCAAAATATAATTATTATGTACATTAAAACACTGAATTAACACAATCTTCCAATCATACTTCTCGGATTTTAAACCAAAGCGGGCACATTTTTCACATTACCTACAACCGAACAAATCATCATTATTCGTTTTGGTCTGGTAAACAACTGTTAAATCTAATATCTTACTTCAAAATGGCACGTTCACTTTATTTTCCATTTATGAACACTTCAGAATGTCACTTTTATATCTTCCTCGTTGAAAAGGGCAGATTCTTCACTCACAAGTTCATGAATTTTCTATTAATTATCATCGTAAGTATCATGATCATTTCCAAACTTCACATCAAGGTTACCATCTCCGTAGTCAGTTTCTATTTCCACAGGAGTTTCAGGTGCTTTGTACGGTTTTTGCCGGAACTCAGCATTGGTTGGTCCCTCAAAGGCAATACCATTGGGATCTTCTTTGTCCGTATAGTATAGCTTCCTCGAAACACCGAGGTGGATGAGGCAGAGTATCACTATAACTGCGGTTGTGCGATACATATTTGCAACGTGTTGTTGGCTCAACGGTCGGTAAACAAATGATGTAGAACTGGTTTTGGACGCCGGTTTTTATGCGCGCACGCATTAAGCTATAATGTCGGACCATGCGGGCTTACTGTTTTAGAATTCGCAAAATTCCGCAACAGGTTAGTCACGATAATATCTCTTTAGCCTTCGACCTGACTTTTTGAGACTTCAAGAAAGAATGGGTTCTTTCTTTCAGTGTATGTATTTTTTTAATATACATGGACCTATTTAGAACTTAATGTTTTTTGATTTAACTTTTGAGGATTTGACAAAGAGCTTCGGAGTTGTGAACAAAAATGCTTCTCGTGAGTGCAGGAAATAGCGATCATACGAGATTGAGAGAAGGGTGTTTAAATGTTTTTTCATGAGACACCTGCATTGTTGAAAACATTTATTACATGAATTAAAAAACATTTACTTACATAAATTGTTTATTTTACGATCGCAAAGTAATATAGATTTGCATGTTAAACTTTGGTAGGACATAAATTTTATTGAACTGATGCATTTTAAGGTCATTTTTTAATCAGCACAATTTCATTTACCATTTTGCGACTGGTTACTTTCCATATTTCAAGCTAAGACAAACATCGTGAAGTAAAAGGCCACGTTTCTCACTTTTGTCTATACGCAAAACGCCTATTGGTTTTATTGACTAGACACAAAAAACGTATAAAAAAGATATGTCCTGAAAAAACCTATAGACGTTGTAAAACCTTTATAACTCTAAGCGGAACGTTTCAAATGCGAATTGCCATGATCGTGAGAAACCAGCCATTCTACTCTACCAACCGAAAACGATGTATCGTGACAATCATTGCAGGTCAGTTTATGTTGGTTAATCTTTCGAAATTAATTTCCACCGCAAGCTCTCGTGGCAAAGCTTGCGACTTTTCTTAACTTGTGTGAAGTGTTGATAGATCGTCGAAGTTAAGCAACAATCTAAACGGTCACTACTTGGATGACCGCAAGTGGTATTATTATGTGAGCGCTTCCGTGCTTCCGAGGGCACGTTAAATTGTCGGTCCCGGCTTTTAAAGTGGAAGCCATGAGGAAGACCTTTAGGCGGCCCTAAGAACTCCCTGATGACAGAGTTCTTAGGGCCGCCTAAAGGTCTCCCTCATGGTTGGCCACTAACTCATACGAACGAACGAACGAGTTCCACCAACATAAACTGACCTGTGTTTATTGGTATTGTTGACGATGTATTATTTTCTAATTGTAGAGTAGTAGGGCAGTGATGCCACAACAATAAAAATGATTTTATAATCTTTGTCTTTGCTTTACGGGAATAGTAAAATGCCTAAGTACCCATATAAGGTGAGACTGCCATAAACCCCGTGCCAAATGGGGTTAATATGTACCGACAAGTCACACCCATAACTTTGATGGAGTTCATAGTAAATGTTTGCTTACGGCCTCAACGAAAAGTCTGCATCACAGATAATTCGTACTAGGTACGTTTGTGACTGTAGGTACTCATTTATTAGTTGAATAAAGTAAGTATCATAATTATCGTCCAACGCTCTTATACTTAGGTTTAAAGGTTTTTTTCTTGTCACTTCTACGAAAAAAACAACGAACGAGAGGCAACGAAAAAAAAAATAACAGATTTAATATGCGTATTAGCTAATATAGGTTTTCTGGTTCAGATATTTTTTATACATAGAAAACACCCAGACACGTGTGAAATATTTGCAGATCATGCCAACATTTGCCCCGTAGTGGGGATTGAACCCACGACCTCTGCGTCTCAGGCGGGCTTTCGCCCACTGCGCCACTGAGGTCGTCCAGCTACACAGATGTCTGATTGTTGGAAACATGTAAATGAATAAAAAAAATAAAAAAAAATGTGTTATGTACTAAAAACTGTCATAAAATCGTGGAAAATAAACGCCGGCGAATCCACGAGACGCAGTTAATAAATGGTTATACTCGTAGGTTAAGCCCCTCATACCGGTTCCATTATACTTGTACCTGCTCAAGATAATGTTTAACATTTAGCTACTATTTGTAATTTAAGCTACTTTTTTTAACTTGTAGGTCCGGTGATAAGTGCGTTCAAAGAAAACAGCTCTACTTTTTAGGCTAAAATTTAAACGTGGGATCTGTTGTTTTATTTCAATAAACATCAAAGCTTCACAATTTATAAACCTTCCAAAAATACAAGATAAAAACTCAAAACAATATAAAAAACTTCAAAGATTTTGATAATAAAGCCTCCCACCTTTTGTTTTAATTAACATCTTGTCTGAAAACTAGAATTCACTGTCAAAACACGTAAAAACGAAAAATAACATCCTAGTGATGTACTTTTCCTTTGAAAAGTCAGTGATTTCGATCCGTAATTGAATGCTTACTCCACTTTAAACTAGTTTCAGCTTCATGTAAAATCAAGACTCGTATTTTTTGTGGGTGATGCTTCACATCCTACGCCAGTTTCCTTAGTTTAACCGACTTTAAAAAAGGACATCAAGAAGTGGATGCTGAAATGAGCCCTACAGGAATACTGGCAACTAAAATAAAACCTGCTCATTAATGATTTTCTGATAAAAACCTATGTGTGGTATAACACAAAAATATACATAGCGGCACAATTAACAGTCGCAATTATAGGTTAGGAACATAAATTAGTCAAATGTGAAAGATATTTTGGTACAAAAAACTTTCGAAACTACCCCCATAACTGTATTTTTTCGTCTAAATCAGTTGTAAGTAGAGTAAATTTCAAACTAAAAAACTTGAAAAAAAAACAAGGTGGGCGGTTAATTGTGCCGTTGAGTATAGAAAAGAGACCCTGATTCTGCAGACACAACTCTCAATAATAAACTTTTAGCCAAAACTAACTTTTCGCTCTACACGTGTTGCAAAGAGCTCTAATAGTAATTACCTTTGTGGAATTGAGTCGGGTTGGAGACAGGCAGATTTCCCGTGGGGCGTCGGTGTTGATCGTGGACACAGAGCGTGGAGCTTGATCCAGTAGACGGCAGTATAACGTTGGTGTAACCGAGAAGCGATGGTTTAGATCTCCCTTGCATATTTTATAAATAAAAAAATATATAATATCCTTCGACATTTCACACAACGTCACCTAGTCCCAAGCTAAGCAACTTAATGCTTGTGTTATGGAATCAAATGACTGATAAATAACTTAGATACATTTTTGAAGCACTGGAGATTAATGATTGTACATATACTGTTGCTTTTGACATTGAGTATGAAAGCCTAAAACTTTCTCATTTTTATTGAAAAAAGACATGGTACAAATTAACGATCACTATGACTAACTGTAGAAACCGTTACTGTGGTTTTGGAACCCATGTAAAAACGAAAGGTAAGTAAAATCGAACGATTCAGACCTAAAGGAAAATATAATGAACTCCATAATTACCTACTAAATGAAGGTTACACTTTACCTACTAACACAGAATAGGGATGGAACTACTAATTTAAATACACATTTTTTGTTATTTCCAATTATCTGTACCGATTATCCTTCAAAGTTCTAAAACCCTATTTGAACTAAAAAAAGATGGCTTCTGATAAGTTACGTCCATTACTAACAGCATTTCCTTTGGTTATAAAATTATGTCTAATCATTAAATTAGTATTTATAGCAGTCAGATATTTTGTCAAAGTAAAATATGAATTCAAAGACTGCACCAGCACTCATTAAAATCTAGGTATTTTCTGTGACTGTGCGAGTATCACAGCTAAAACGGGAAACTTGGTTGTTATAAATTTGTTAAAAAGACCAAAATCCCTGGATACCGACGCTGAGGCAAAATGCCAAACATTTTTACCACTGTTAAGCTCTATTTGGACGTAAAGGTAGCGTTACACTAGGGGTTATTTTACAAATTATTTCTATTTAATTATTGTATTCGGAAGATAAATAGTTATAGATGCAAAATCTCATGAACTATTTATACGTCTTCTTTTTATCCACCAATATAAAAATAACCTATCTTTCTTTGGTTATGCTTATTGTCTCACTGTGTGCTTATGTGGCACTGGCTGTGGTTTTGATATTAAATACTTTTGATATAGTCAAATATAAGGATATTTGACTCATGATTACTAAAGGTATTAGGTTACAGACCGGTCGTTAATTTAAGTAAGAACTAATACATTAGGCATTGAATATTGTGTTGAAAACGTACAAATAATCCGCATATTGAGTATAGTTTACCATGTCAGCTAGTATGTCAAAGAAGATGACAAAAAGATTTAGCACCGGTTTGAGCTAGAAAAAATTTTCATTGGGAGACCGATTGGAATATAAATCATGTCCAATCGGGAACCCCCATTTTCTGATTGAAGGTAAAAATATCGTAGATTTATATACCGATATCGGTAAATCCTGCGATGCAATCGGATAATCTTTATCTGGATATGAGAGAGACTCAGCAGAGCGATTGCCTATCTCGTTGGGAAAACGAGGTTTATAAACATGATTTTAATGTCAAATCTGACAGTTTTTTTCGTAAACTTATATTTAATTCTGTCATATTTGACCATCGACTTTATTATGTCTACTGGATATTCCCAGTTGACACCTAATAAAGGGTGAACGCTTTCAGATAACACATTAGATAAACTTTCCTCTTTTCTACACGTCACTTAATAAAGTGACATGTAGAAATTATACTTATTAAATATAATTAAGTATTTCCAGTGAGAACATATCCCATTTTATATTATATCTCCCGTAGTGAATGGCACAATTAAACGTGGCTGTTAAATTTAATTACCCGACTGCGCAAAAAGTAAGTGTAAAGTTTTTTGCTCTACGGTTTAATTTGAACAAATTGCGGATAAGACAAGCTCATTTTTTATTTTTAGGGCTCCGTACCGATATTGATACGGAACGTTATGTACACCTATTCCAAAAAGTAATTATATTTCATTTACATTCGTTCCTTATCATATTACCAGAATCTTATATTCATTACTGCAGCGCGTCCGGCATGTTCGCGGACGCGCGAGTGGACGGGTTTGCTGCCTGCATCAGGAAAAAAGCGGCCTCACTGCTGAGCAGAGTGCGCGGTAGTAGCAACACCATCCTGAAGGCAATTGCTGATGATTATGGTGGAATGTTATACAAGCATTCCACTATATCGACCTAAAATTATAACCTCCCTACCTGCTTGCATGTTAAGATTAAGTTACTAATTTAGTCCTAAGTCTTTATAACTAACAATTTTATGGATCTGTGACATCTGAAAAATAAACAAATTATTTATTTATTTATTTATTTATTTATTACATTATGGAATAGTATGTTTATTACATTTTATTAGCAAATAAGTACTTAATGACAACTTTCTGTGCCAAACCTTCGAAGCTCGTGCCTGACTTATACTTCGCCTTTTTCCTATATTTTCCAGTATGTTTCATCATCATCATTCCCCTGCCCTTGTCCCACACTAGGTGGGGTCGGCACAACATATTTTCTTCTTCCATTCATCTCTATCATTCGTCAATTCCGTATTCACTCCTCTCACATTCATATCCTCTTTCACACAATCCATCCACTTCTTCCTCGGCCTTCCTCTACTTGTATATCCATCCACACTCATGCTCATAACTTTTTTAGTTATATGACTTTCATCCCTCCTCATTACATGACCATACCATGCTAATCTGGCACTCCTCACCTTTTCAGTCACAGGTGCCACTTTCAAACTTCCCCTTACATACTCATTCCTTATTTTATCCATTCGCGTCACTCCACACATCCATCTTAACATACGCATCTCAGTAGCATGCACTCTCCTTTCATCAGTCTTCTTCATTGCCCAACACTCCGATCCATACAACGCGACAGGTCTTACTATGGTCTTATAAATTTTCCCCTTAAGTTTAAGGGGCATTCGGGGGTCGCATACCGTCCCTGAGACCTGCCGCCATTTCATCCATCCCGCATTCATCCTGTTGTTAATGTCCCGGTCAATATTGCCGTCGTGTTGGAGAAGTGAACCAAGGTACTCCAGTATGTTTATATATATATATATTTCTAATATATTCCGATACTAGCTACGCCCCGCGGTTTCACCCGCGTAAGTCCCATTCCCGCGGGAATATCGGAATAAAAAGTAGCTTATGTCACTCTCCATCACTTCAACTATCACCACTTAAAAATCACGTCAATCCATCGCTCCGTTTTGCTGTGAAATACGGACAAACAGACAGACACAGACACTTTCGTATTATAATATTTGTATGGATAACATGATTAAAGGTTTTTAGCCCAACAGGTAATTATACCCACATGCTTTTCTCTGTGTTTTCCTCCTGTATAGTTAGTTAGCTCGAAAATACCTCATTATCAACGTCATGATAACATGCTAAGCGATCATGCATCTAAAATACTTATGGTATTTTACACATTTACCTGTTACGTCGTAGGTAATTGATTCTTATACATAACGGAACATACAGGCATCTTAAATATTATGATACATAGGTTACCTCCAGCATCTAAACTACATTAAAATTGGTAAAGTATGTTCGTATGTTCGTATGTTCGTATGTTCGTATGTTCGTATGTATGAGCAAATGGCGAAAAATGGATAAATTTAGAAAAGGTCTAATTTAATATAAAATAAATAAAATAATAAATAATAATATAATAAATAAATAGCTAAATCTGAGTAGCAGCCAAATATCAGACCCCTCTTAAATATATTTTCGACGACGATAACATTTTTTATTACGCTTTGTTAGCAATCTATAGGTTACTTGAATGTTTTATGAAACTTTTCCTATGAAAAAGAATAAATACAATACATTTTTAGCATAAAATGAGTACAGTGAAGAAAAACATTGAACAACAGCGCTCTTCTATGCCGCAGGGCACGTTGTCGCTCTTGCCTTCGGAAACGACCTAAAAAATCCGTCAGATCAAGGTACGACTCGTTTTATCTCTAAAAATAAAAATAAAATATTAGATCAAAGTAGACAACACAGAATAAAATAACAGTATAAGTTATACAATATTATAAAGAGGTAAAGAATGAATAAATGTTTGTTTGACGGAAACGAAAACTTTTTAATGTTCGATACAATTCGATACAATATCCAATATTATATTACTACTAGTAGCACGTCCCGGCTTTGCACGGGTGTAGATACTAATGAAGATACCGCGATAAAATATAGCCTAAAACCACCCGGACAGTCCACTCTACACACCCGTGAAAGAGTTTTTGAAATCGGTTGAGTAGTTTCGGAGATTACCTCCGTCAAACAAACAAAAAAACAAACAAACAAATCTGATATGGTATAGATAAAGAACTTTACAACAAGTTTATAGGTAGGTACCTACATAATCTTTGTTGTAAAGTTCATTATTTTCACTCACAGGAAACCTATATCTAGGTAGGTAGGTAACAAATAATTGCCACTGTGACGTAATTTATGTGAGAAGTAAATATAAATCATTGGTTCTGTACATTTTCTTATTAGGTGTCTGTTTGATTAATACGTATTGTATCTGTGTCGTTATTTACGTTGCGTTTTGAATTCTTACTCATAAGTACAATCGGTAACAAAAGTTCGATACTTTAATTTTATGTGTAGTTAATAAACATTGAAGTTATTACTTAACCTTACATTTTTGTAATTACCTGTACATTGGAAAAAACAAGTAACAAAGTGATTAGTTAGTAATTTTTCTGTCTTGTATACAACACAAAAGAAAACTCAGGATTGATGCTTTTGAAAAGCTTAAAAACAACTCAAAGATCAAATTCGTGAGATTCAAAACTCTGTTAGATCGAAAGTTAAGTGACTCTACTAAGGCCACTTTTGTTCTCGAAGTAACTTATCGAGAGGAAAGTCACGGTCAGTTGTGTGACGTCATTAAAACTATTTACTTTAGGTAGCTCAACACATTTAATAGTCTAACCTCGGAGTTCCGAGAACTCTCAGACATATTATGTATCTTGGTTAAAGTTCATGTAAGTACATTCGTTTTAAATAATATTTAGACGTGATAACGACTTAATAAATTGTTAAATACCGGTTGCAAGTGTACGAAAAATTGCCATGTTACGCCTGAGTCGAGCGTGTAAGCGAGAGCGTGGAACAAGTGATAGAGAGGCACAGTCGGCCTAAGCCACAAAGTCTTATAATGTTGTTACTTAAAGTTATCGTCTGCAAACCAACTTTACAGACAACTTACAACTTATTTTTGTAAAATCGCAATCAAGCTATAACTATTTCATTACATTTGCAATTATTGTAACTTTTATTTCAACTGGTTACCTATGGTTATTACAGTTAGGTATGGTTTTTACTCACAAGTGGTTTTTCTCGGCGTGATAAACTATTACCGCTTCTTAGAATACCTAAACTAATTTTTTCTGGTGCAAAACACAAATCTACTAAAGAAACATAACGGAACTAAGTTCCTACTAAAGAATGTATGACTAAACATTTTATTGCTCTGAGTCTGTATCTCGCGAAATCGGTGACTCAAATCAATCAGGTGCCTTTCGACTTCCTAAACACCGCAGAATAATCGATAGTTGAGTACATAACTTTCACTCTCAATTTATTTCTTTTAGCCCTTTTGCCGTGTCGGTGATTCAGCGGGTTTTCTATTGGATGAACATTAAGATGACCGATCTTGTGGACTAATTATTTTCAATGCACTTCTATTTTCAAAGCATCTTTATTTTTATTTCATACTTATTTCAATATGGGTATGCAATAAAAATGTTAACATTGCGGTGTCCCAACGGGGCTCTTGTTGCGGCCAAACCTAGCTTAAGACCTAATGTACCAACTTGAGACAATGTATAAACGAATATGCTTGCTGAGAATAACTTTAAAAATTAAATGACGTCACTCTATCAAACGACTCTTCGCAAAGTTTATTAAATTTAAACTTATTCTATCTGCATAGTATATGTCAGTAAGTCTCTATAAAAAAATATAATTTGTAAACTCTGCTTTGTCGATTATGCTATGTGAAATAGCTAGCATTTTTTCATCATGTTTGTATGAACAAAACAATAAAATGTAATCATATAAAAAGGCTGGCTTTAATGTAAAGTAATTTCCTTTTATATTGCATGACACGTTAGTGGTACAGACTAATCGTGCGCCTAACATAATATTTGAAATCGATGACTAATTTGAGAAATACTCGGTTTACCTACAAAGTTTATTGGCCTCAATGTTATGAAATTGTATTTTTTTTAGGGCTTACAAAAATATTTTTGTTAGTAAAAATATCAATAATAATTTATCCTTGAGGATAAGTAGCAAAGTTTGATAAACTTCAATATAGGTAGTATATATGAATATTATCAAAAAATTAACCAATAATTTATATTTCTTCTACATAGGCTTTTTAAATAATCTACATTCTTGTAACTTGAAAAAATCCATAAATACCTACACTAAACACATTAAAATATTTTTCTGAAAAAAAAAATTTTTCCTACGTAGTAATTTCAAACCAACTAAGTACCTATTATGTATTTTTAAACAAGGTAAACGCTACCTTCATACACGAGCTCAAATTGAATTTTAAAATGAAACTCGAATAGAACGATTCGATCGGTTCTGCCTAGTTCAATGCCTGGCAGGCCTATTCCTTATGCACGACCTATCAAAGGAGCAAGGAATTCAAGGCGCACACAAACGGGCGATGAAGGTACAGTCGCCTACACTAAGACCTACACGCTTCAAGATTTTGTACTTAACCATGAAATTATGTCGTTATCATTTATACATTTTCAATCTACCAATAGATATTTACTTGTCTGTGCTTAGTAGGACTGATGTCCTCTGCTAAAGTTAGCTTAAATTGTGCTTATTATTTTAATTATTTATTATTATTTTTTGTACTTTTTTTTTAATGTTACAAAATTGTATTTATTTATTCGTTGAAAATGTACAGATGTAGATACCATTGCACAAGTTGATGGTTTCAAAACGCTCCGATTGGTACATCTTGGTGAAGGCGATTCTCCTCTTTTACCTCTTTTACTTACAACTTTAAAAATGCTAATCCCTTTATTCATAAAGATTTGTCAATTTTGTTATCAGATAATGACAATGAAAAGATATGGCAAAAGATATATTAGACATAATATAAGCTAGCGTAAGCTCAGACACTAATCCTTTATGAATAATGGGTAACTCTCTAATTGTATAACAAAAGGTTTAACTTTCCAAGCTTTTTACACTTAGAAAGTTAAGCACTAGAAATCCAATTCTGTTCCCAACAAATGAGGAAAGTCTTCGTATTATTATGGCCAAAGATATTAGAAAAGAGGTACTATACTACTATACTATATGGGTTATTGGCGCCTAAAAAGTGGCACCACAAAATAAGGCTATTTAGCGCACATTGACTCTAGTAGTCTAGGCAATAGAATCCCCTAGTTTTAAGAAAGTGACGTTTCAAAGTGGTCTATATTAAGATTTTCATGAATAAATAAATATTGACTTTTGACTTTTGTTGCGCAGTGACCAGTATTTCTGCCAGAAAAATATACGTCCACCTTAGACAGTTTTTAACTTCGCATTACTACCTACGCATAACCTATCTATTTCTATTTCAATTTCATTTATTGTGTCATTAATTTTAACATGACTATCGCCCGGTTCCTATAACCAACTTACGGATGGCCGCAGGACTTTCGCCATAGCAACGTTGTTATCTGTCAAAAAATTTCATAAGTACATTTGGTGTTGTAAAAACAAAGTTGCTATGGTAATCATGGACCTACGGACATCCATACGTTGGTTATAGAAATCGAACATAAGTCGGTTTTTGTGTGTGTCAGGAATATATTATTTGTGTCCAAGCACTACCGTACTTTTGAAGGTTATTCAGTTGTTCGTTCCGGCTAACAGGTAGTTAATCGTCATGACGGATGTTTTAAGAAACCTACCAAGTGACCCATAGACACTAGAGAAAGGCAATATTTTTATTATTATTTTTAATTTGAATACCTACTATTTTAAAATTATGCACTTATCGAGAGTTAAGCAAAAAGAATGTCTAGAGCTATAAAACAGCTTTTAATGTATTGTTGTAACAACTCTTTGACTATCTGTATACTTAATTCTTTTTAAAAAAATTGTCAAAATTTCATAACAATGATATCAAGTCTATATCTTAAAAATCTTAGAAATCATGATAAGCACTTTATGTAAGTATTTTCTTCCTTAAACTCTACCAGACCTGTAATTGATACCTACTACGTATAGTATTTTATTATCTGTGTTATTATGAACTTTATTTAAAGCCAGCCATAACAACCAGAACAATATAGGTAGGTACTCTAAAACTCACGCATTGCTAGCATTCATCAAAATCTTTATTGGACTATTATGCTCCTGCCGGCAATAATACCAGTAAGATGCAATTTTTATTGCTCTTTTACGAGCTACGAAAATGAATTGCTCAAAGTTGCCAGTGTGTATTGAAATCGTAAATGCCGCACGGCTTTTGATTATTTGCCACCTGAGCTTAGAATTCGGTCGAATAACTCCTAAAGAGAATCTTACTAAGGCAAGGGATCCCGAAATAGTTTGTGTAAACTTATGATCATGGTTTCGTATAACATAATATTTGTAAACCACATAGTCCTACATGATATAAACGAAAATAGTTTATTTTATTTTATTTATTGATATATTAATTTGAAGATGATGCTTGTTTCTCTGTTTTGAAAAAACTAACAAACGGATTTGGCAGAGAAATTATACCTTTAGCTCAATGTTCGAATAACTGAAATATGCCTTTTACTAACCCATTCGGGTCTGTTTATTATACAGCTATAAAAATGTATAAACAATTAATAGGATAATTTACTTCTCAGGCATCTAACAAGAGATAAAAAAAAGATTAAATAAATTAATCTATTTCAGTGAGGCACACCATCATTAATCAAGAATCCTTAATTATTTAACGAATTTAATCAGTGGACAATTACGCAAGACGAATGGTTTGTTTGCAAAAAGCAACGAGACGAAAGCGGGGTACGTTTTCCGATCAGAGACCACACAGTTCGGCAAGTATGTTAAAGTTATCATAGTCTGCCAAAAGAACTGTACTAGATAATGTATTTTTTTTTAAATAAGTACCTATATTTTTTTTTTTCAAAATAATAAAGTTATTACCAAAGAAGAATATTGAAAATTAATGGAAATTCTTTGTTGCACGCCTTAAACTTTTTCGCTGTCCAAATATGTGGCATCTATTTAACTAACGCTTGTTTCGCGAAATAAATTATTTGTTTTGAGCTAGAATAAATTCATAGTACACAAAATTTATTTTTTGTAAAATTTCAGCCGAATCGTAAGATGTCGGTTCAGAATGTTACCCTTATCATAAATCAGCAAAGGCCTGTAAATAAATTGTTTTGACACCAATTTCCGATTGAATTTACGCACTTCGAAATATCGGTAACCGATTGGTTCAATTAGATTCACAGCTGAACACCTAATGGACCAATAAATTTAATTTCCATACCGTTTTATTCATAACGGAAGACACGTTTGAAGGGCTAGGTATAAATAACGTAGAAGTAATAGGGCATGTGTCTGACTTTAGGAAACGTAGGTTAGGTTAGGGTAACATTTTATTACGATTAAGATGCTAATTTCTGCCAAATGTGGCCAAATAGTTATACCTATTAGGGCGTATCTGTTAAGTGTCTTATACTTAATATATTTTCTTTAGTGATTAATTGATAAGGTTTGCTTAAGGTTGCCTTACGAGATTTATTCAACGTTTTAGAGACGAGAAGAGAAACAACCGTGTTCTATTAAACTACATAATTAATTAAGTTCAAAATACTTCGCAATGTTTAGACATTCAGAATTTCTGTAAAGTTTTTTTTAATAAATAAATAAACACACCATATTCAAATGGTTCAAAAATTCAATACCGAGCAGTAAGCGGTTTTTATTTGAAAGATATTTTCAAGTCATCATTTACTCTCCAGTAAAAAAATACGGTTATTTCATCCTCTGCCTTTACCAAATTAATTCTTACACCCTTTTAAAGGCCTTAACGAGGTCACTGCCCTTCGGATAACGAATCAACAAATAATCGCCGTAAAAAGGATCGAACTTAAATTAGAAGCGTTTTTATTTTGAACCAAATTTCCAACGAATCAACATTTAGATGTAGATATCGTGAGT
This sequence comes from Xanthorhoe spadicearia, assembly GCA_947086425.1. NCBI lineage: Eukaryota > Metazoa > Arthropoda > Insecta > Lepidoptera > Geometridae > Xanthorhoe > Xanthorhoe spadicearia. The sequence goes on along the minus strand of OX352202.1, from coordinate 8,415,102 downwards.
AATTGGGTGTTATTACGATCCTAAACAAAGCCAAGCCTAGTTAAATGGGAAAGTGTACGATAAAAGATTAATAAACCCAACTAAAATTAATATTATTACGAATCATGTGTTTGGAAATTGTATTAATAACTTGTATTTGGAAATTGTATTAATAACTTCCGCTGGCTTTCCTCAATTTCAATTTTTATATCATTAGTATTTCAAGATAGAATTTCCCCCCCTTTCCAAGTTACAACCAAATTCCTTTGACGATTGTGATCAGTGTATCGATCTAAGCTAAGGTGGCTCATGGCCTCACGAATGGAATAAACGAAACGAAATTTCGTTTGGTACTTACTGTTACAAATTCAGTACCCAATCACGCTGACCCCGAATATTGGCACGAAATTTCGTTTTCGTTTATTTAAGGTAAGGGCTCTAGTCAAGCGTCGATAACAGCTTGTTGATTTGAAACACAAAGTAATTTGGTATTGTATTCGATATTTAAACACAATCATGTTGCCAGAGGCAATACGCTTTGTGACACTACAAAGCATATTGCCTCTGGCACCATTGGTACGTACTCTTCTTCGGAGCAGCCCGATGAGGGAATGATTTAATTAATATAGATTTAGCCAACATGCCAATATTGACCCAATATCCAAACATAATGTGAGATTTGCGCGTAGAGTCCTATATCAGAAATGTATGACGATTCCCTGAGGCAACTTTACCAAATAGCAAAAGAGACAATCGTAATATTATTTCGGCAGCTCTTATTTATCGCCGTTCATTTAATCAGAGCTCAAATATAATTGTTTATCTTTCGCGGCTGTAGTCAGTATTTGTTCAACTAAACAATTGTACCCCAGGCTAGGGGACTAGGCGACCTAGAAAAATACCTTTCCTCCGTGACGTCACATCTAGGTCACGGCATTGTTCGCGATACATTCGCAAAGACACAATTTTAGTAAACGAAAAAAACACAAACACATTCACACATTATTAATCATATAGGTACTGACTTTAACAATGGCTCTTAAATATCACAATTAGGTAACAAAATAACTTATGTTTCAAGTAAAATTCACGCATGTCATCTTGAGACAAAATCAAGTTTCATTCAAATCCGTTCAGCCGTTTGAGCATTAAGGAGGAGTAACAAACATTCACACTAACATAAAATTTCAACTTATGACTATCTTTAAATTAGATGGTCTAAGAAACAGCAACTACCAAGCAAGCATAAACTGACAGAAGATGGCAGGCTTTTAATAATCTACGACAGTCGTCGCCGGAGGCTAATAAAATGTTTCCACCGTCGGCGTCGCAGTTTCTTTGTTCTTTTCAAATGAGGAAAAAAAATGTTTTATGAAAAACATGACTGATGTGTTGTGACTACTTGTGACACCTCCGATCTGCTATAATGAGCAAGACATTGCATGCGCTTAACTGAGCTCATTTTGTCCAATTTGTAGTAAAGAAGCTAGGAGCAAAGCAATCCAACTACTTCCTCTTAATATCACAAATGCGAAAGTTTGTGAGGATGGATGTTTGTTGCTCATTCACGCAAAAACTATTAAATGTATTTTGGTGAAATTTGATACCAAGATAGCTTATATCCTGGATTAATACATAGGCTACTTTTAATCCTGATACACCCACGAGAACGGGAACTATTTACTGCGGACACCGTGGGGCGCAGATAGTACAAAATATCACCTTTTACAATCGGAAACGATGAACGAACAGAACTAGAAGTTAGAAACGAGTTAGCGAGAGTGGGAAGCGAGTATGTTCGAATAGTTTTATCGCTGGGCCAGGGCATTTCGCATTTCCAGATCTGTAGCATATTTCCTCTCTCGGGACCGTATTGTGGCTCAATAAGTTGCTGGTTGAATAAACACGTATCACTCGCATTCGAGGAAGCAGTGGCGGCCCTAGATTGGACTCGCCATTGTCGAGCTCCAAGCTTCCACAGCCAATCATCCGAAAATATTGAAGCGAAATCGTATAGGTTACTCATTGTTTGATTCAATCTATGTACCCTGCATATTCTTTATACTGGCTTGCATTTTATGTCTTATTTACACAATGCAACTTTCTTACCTGTTGCATTCAATCAAATTGACTGTTATCATGACTTGCATGGTCCAAGCATGTTAAAAGTTTAAAAATATTTAGACAACAAGTTAGAAAGTTGCATAATGTACATAGGACTTAGAAGGCTGTACTCCGCATCACTTCGTGTGTCTCTTTTGAAAGAAAATATCGAAATCGGTCCACCTTTTATACATTGATATAGACAGAACTTTGGGAGTTTGTCTAAGGCAGGAGACGTTGCTTTAGACAAACACAGAATGCTCAGCACATGAAATTTAAAAAACTAATTCCGATTTACAAGAACAAAGAATAAACAAGTTATACTCGTAGCATTCATCAATATATTGACGGGCGTACATTAACCTAATTAGAAAATATCCCAAAGTTCTGCCAAATATAAACCAAAACACTCACTCATAATTAATTCAGACCAGATGTAACTCTAGTATTCACAAATCAGAGTTCCTCACGATATAAAATGAAATAAACTGTAACCTACTTCAATGCTTTTACTGGTAATAAAAGAAAATCAGGAAAAATCAGTAAGTGTTTGATACAAAGTTACTCGTGCTATCAAATCCGAAGATTTCAGCACGAGTAACTGTGTAGGTACTGAGTGACTTGTTTTTCTAGAGATTTTTTTATTAAGCTAGTACTAAGATTTTTGGGAAGACCTTTTCCCAGCAGTGGGACATGACAGGTTCGTAAAAAGCTATTACTGGTAATAGCATAATTTGTAATGCAGCGGTACACAAATTTTCGTATGATTTGCAAATATTTGTCTGGGCGTTTTCGTTGAACAAAGTAAAGTTGCTTTGACTCTGTGGAATAACCAGGAATAAATATGCAAATTTGTTTCAGTAAAAATTTCTGATTAAACCAACCCATCGCTTGCCGCCTATTAAAGATTTGTTAGATAAATATTTTTAACGCAATAAAAAGTCAGAGTGAACCATTTGAAAAAGTTTTACTCGCACTTATTTTTAGTAGGTACACAAAATCCCGGCGCCTAACTCAATCAATTAGTTTGTGAGTAGACCAATTATTCATGGTTCATTCAAATAAACATCTTCAAAAAGGGTTTGGCAAATTGATAAATTCGTTTTATCAACCCTACATAATTAATGTTTTGTGTAATGACTCAAAGGACTTGGCTATTTCATTAGCGATGAGATGGAAACGGGACGGAATGATCATTTTTAACCTTCAAGAGGCGATTTTAGGATTCCGAAGTAAACGAGGAACCCTTATAGTTCTTCTTTAATCGTAAAAATAGTTTTTTTTTTCAGGGTTCCTACATGTGAAGTAAATATGTTTTTTTTCGCTTGTAATTCCGTAATAAGGGGTTTTCCGAAATATTTTTTCAATGTAAAAATCTGTTTGAACTTTGTTTTCGTTAGAGTCAAGGGGTGGGGGGCTGACTAGCCGCGGGTTTCCTCACGATGTTCTCCTTCTTCTTTTAAAGCTCATGTTATAGCGCATATGAACTTTTCGATTTGTTTTTTTTATCGTTCGAAGTGCGTTCTCAAGAGTGCAGACTAGCCAGTTCCAAATAATCATCTTTGAATCGTGCATTTTACAGAAAACACTCCTGTTTAAACCAAACATTACACAGTTCTCGTTTAGGTTAGCTTTCGTACCTTGAAACGTTCAAATTAAATGTTTGTTTAATATTCATACTCTACAAATTAACAACATAGCAAACACCCATGAAAAAGCACACACACGAGATTTATCAAAGGCGCTTCGTGGTAGGTAAATAATGTTATTCCAAGTAACGTATTCATTTGGAAACTTCGGTCCAACCATTCTGATGAAAAAGCGATGAGTTGCTAATCGCTACAAAACGTGCTAAATGTTCTTTCTCGCCTACTAATTGCTGCGAGGGGGCGGGGACGCTAAATACAAGCCTTTAAAAATATGTGAAGAGAACGTACAAACGCAATTCTAACATTTTACAAGTATTTTTAATTTTATAAGTACACACTTGGACACGCTGCTGTCTGCAGTGGTTTGAAGCAGTTGACCTATATAGATCTTGTTACCATCCTTAAGTGGCTTAATGTATTCTAATTGTATTTTGTACAGGATTATTTAGTTTCAAAACAGTATTTATTCATTTTGTTCGTTCGTATGAGCAAGTGGCCAAATCTGGTGACAGAGTTTTTATACTTACCTCTAAATTAGGTTTTACGGGACGGGACCAATAACATAACTTGCTCCCGAAGCACGAAAGAACTCCGCTGATTATGACACTGGCGGTCTCTCACCCATCAAAGTTGTGTCCACTCAAAACGTTGCTTAACTTTGACGAACATCTTAGCAAGCTTTGCTATGGGCGCTTTAACAATGGTAGAGTTACAAAAACAAAATGACATCGAAGCTAATTTAAATATGATAATCTCAGGGATTAGAAAGTTCAGCAACAAGCTAACAGCTCTAGAACCCGAAAATAATAGGTTATGCTAGCAGCATACAAAACCGAGTCCAGCATTAGAGCCAAAGTTGAACCACTAAAGCAAAAAGCTATACTTACGAGCACACATTGTGGTGCTGAGTTATGCCTAGGATATTAGCATGCGGTTTGACCTTAATTAGGCAAGCCTTAATATATTAGCAAGCATTATCACACGTAGCTAGGAAATTAGCGAGTTTGAATTTAGATTGCTTCAGAAGTTTGAGTGTTTTAGATTAAAGCTTCTTAGGATTTAAATTTTACTTAAGACTTTTTTTAGTTTCTGAACTTATTCCTATACATTTGACGGAAGACTGTAATGCCTAGGATATTTTTATATTGGATGGTAGGTAATTGAAAACTACACGCTCCTACTACGGGCATGGTATAATACAAAAACCTCTCAAGTGTCACAACTCTGGTGACAGAGTTTTTAGGCCGCCTAGGGCTTCCGTCATGGCTTAAGGACTTTAAAAGCAGGGACCGACAGTTTAACGTGCCCTCCGAAGCACGGATGCGCTCAGTTGGTAATGCCACTTGCGGTCAGCCGTCCAAGTTGTGACCGTTCAGAACGTTGCTCATCTTCGACGATCTATCAAGAACGTCTTTGCAAGGTTCCCGACGAGTGCTTTTCCAGCGACCCTCAAATTGTCGGTTTCTTTAAATAGAGCTCACTCGTTTTTTCGAAACGCGCTGGTCATTTTTGTCCAACGTTGGTTAGACAGGTTGGTATGCACAGAAAAATGCGTGCCTATGTGTCACTTTATCATTATTATTTTGCAGCTACAGTAGAGAATTTTGCTTTATTGGTATTCCAGTACGGTATAAATCATGCAGGTATAAATACTTACTTTATTGGCAGGGTTGTAGTCTATAGAAGTCTATCCTATCCATTTTTTATTTCACCGCGAGGCGCACCTAGTACCTACATAATCTAAAACGTGGTTTCACAAACCAAGCGTGCTAAATTCTAGATCAAGTTCCAAGTCGAATAGACAATTTGTTCAGAAAGCTTTATGTTGCGAAGTGGATTAAGTTAGATTGCAAGTCTCAAATTATTTGTTTATTAGTTTTTACTTTATATTCATTTTGCGTGCGTCATGTATTAATACTATGTGATTTATGTTTTTAATATAGAAAAAAACAACACCTACATACATAGGTACAGATATCAAAGGACTAAATCCAGTGTTTTTTCCATGAACAAGACTGGTTCTGCTGTAGAGCAGATGTTTGATGTTTTGCAGAACCAAATTGTGTGTTGATTACTCAGAAACTATAATTGCGTACAATTTTTAATGTGAGAGTAAAAATGTATGTTCAAATTGCGACAACCAGTTGTAAAGGGGAGGCACTAAGTCATATTACACACAAAAATCAATTCAATAGACACATTTAGACACAGTTAGACTCGAACAAGCATACAAACGTGCAAAGTCAAATAGCCCAAGATACACATCGCTCGCTCGATAAACATTCTTCCAAGTTTAGTGTAGCAACTTACAATGGATTCCCTACTTTTCTCTGACTGAGCTGACTAAAGTGCATACAAAATGAGAGCTTACTTTACACAAATGAGATAATTTGCATCAAGTTGCAAACAGTCTTTAGCAGCATGCGCAGTATTCAAGTTTCAGATTACCTGCATAGTTTGCGAGTAACTGATGTTTTCAGTATCTAATGCTCAAATAATTAAACGCTAAATACTTAAGGCAGTATTAACCTTTAAGAAAGTTCTTTTTTGACACATTTCTATAGACAAATGTCAAACTATGCCATAGACAAGCACCTTGTAATCGCCACTTAGTTTAATTGACGTTTCAGTATTAATATTTCATTTTTCATTTCTATTGTTTTGAAGTATTACTACTGTTTTCAAATAAATGCTGTGCCAGTTCTGACTATCTTAAAATTATGACTGGAGTTGTTTGTAGCAAACACCAGCATTAGCTCCATCTTCGTAGACAAGCTAAATTAACTTGTCGAAGAAGGAATGTTATAGCAAGTTGCTTTAAGCAACTTTTGCAAAGTTCTGGAAATGGAAGATCGAATCGTGGTCCGCATCTTATAAGGGACTATAATTTTTTAAACTATCATGGTTTTGAACATTATAAACTTTTATAAACTTTTAAAACGGGATATTTACCATGATACGTAGAACTATGAGTTTCCCGATATTAATAATATTCGAAATATTTATACAAAGAGAGAGGTCTATCTTTAAGCTTGATTTGTGCTAATTATAATTATCATAATAATTAATCATCTAAGCAAGAATCATAGATCATCTGATAATACGTTAATTAATTCAATTGGCATTAATTGCACTACAGTTTGTGTTTCATGTTAGATTGATGGTGTTAATAGAGGAGGAGATACGGACTTGCAATTTAAATAAAGATTTAAAACTGTTCGGTCAACTACTAGTTGGGCAACAGTTTTGTTTATACCTTCTGGGTTTATAAATGGTTAATAAGTAGGTATACATATAGATTTCTGTGATTGCTTCAGTTAAATTAATTTAAAAATGATATGTTTGAAACATTATAAATTAAGGTTTTTTGTACAAAGACTAATAAATAATAATTTTTTTAAATAAGGAATCGTTTTTTAAGGGTTTTTTTGAAGGGATGTTGTAGTTTTTGTAAAACAAAGAGAATCAGAATTATAATTAAAAATGTATTTGCCTCTAAAATCGATAATTTATAAATTACCTACGGTTTCAGACTATTCCTAAGTGGCCCCTTAATTATACACTCAATATAGCCTGAAGATGAAGTTTCTGATTATAATTGCCCGCCTGCAAGCATCGTACATAATGTCGGATTACATCATCTAGCAGATGATTAATACGAACACAACTCCCGGAATAGTTTACGAATATCAACACCTGTCCTGATATCATTAGCAAATATAAACTCAGGCATTTACATCTATAGTAGATGATTTATACAGCGTCAGGAGGCAATCTTTGTCTACACTTAACGAGACACTGTAGTGCTTGTGACATTGTTGAGATGGAATAAGCTTGCCCAGCACCCAAACCACTCTCTCAGCCTAGCCGGCCATATCCACAGGAAAGACATGGTCAATACGTGTGGGGCTGACTAGCCGCATGTTTCCTCACGATGTTTTCCTACACCGTTTAAAGCTCGTTAGCGCATATAAAGTTTTCGATACGAAAAGTCCATTAATGCACGGCTGGATTCGATCCCACGACCTTCGAAATGAAAGTCGAAGTACCATAATATGTTGGTTTATTTGTTTTGTTTGTTTGACGTAGGTAATCTTCGAAACTACTTGGAGAATATAGCCACGAAACGACTAAGCCAAATATTTTGACTTTTGACTTTTGACTGTCGGGATGGCTATATTTTATCCCGATAGTTTTATTAGTACACCCGTACAAACCCTATATTTAGGTACCTATATTTTGATGGTTATACATGCGTAAAATCACGAATGATTCTCAAAGGAATAGGTAGAGACTGGATTTCCATTCGCTGTGACTGAACCCAATATACTTTTTTCATCAAATCAAATTCATGTGGGAATAAAACTAATTTTATGATCAATTTCTAAAAAAAATTGTGAAAATAAATAAATGGTTATGGAAATGCATTTTATTCATTTTAAACATCAAAATATAGACATTTGACATCTTCAAAGGATCTACAGGATCAGATCTGAAAGAAATGTCTACCGCTGCCTGGGAATGCAGTCGTGATCATTTTAAACATTATGTTCCACAGTCACAGAATCTCTATAAAAATAGCGATTGTTTAATTTTTTAAAAGTCCGAGATTGATGCCCGAGCTAAGTAATCATAATCATAATTATAATCATTTATTAAGTAGGTATAGGTTACCTACAAGATTTTCTTTAAAATGTATGAATGCAGTTTTTCATGTTACTAAAACACATGGTGTCGTTGTTTAGTAGTTGTTGTAAATAAATAAAGCATCAGTTTGGTCTAACATAAATAATTTCTAACCATCTTATAACCTTATCTCCGTTCAGAAGGACCAAAACCTAGTTATAAACACCCACTTTGTAGACCTACCCGAATTATAATAACACAACACAGAGGCATTCGAACCGAATTGATGAAGGAACCTTTATGTTGATACTAGCTGCGCCCCGCGGTTTCACCCGCGTAAGTCCCGAACCCGCGGAAACATCGGTATAAAAATTAGCCTATGTGTTAATCTAGGGTATCACCTATCTACGTAACATCACCGCCAATTTCAACCAAATCGGTCCAGCCGTTTTTGCGTGAAAGCATAACAAATATACATCCATACATTCTCACAAACTTTCACATTTATAATATTAGTAGGAAGGATTTCCTAAAGTTGCTATACACGATAAGATTTCAGCATTTCTGTGAATCACAATGCGTGTTTAGGACCGGACCGGATATTGTACACAGATAAAATATGTCAATATCAAACGGACGGGTGTAAAGGTAAAATAGGGATAAACATAGATGATGTTGAAACAGGTTTTTGATGGAGTTTTTGGTGATTGACACAAGTTAGCTTTTGAATTCAGGGAATCATTGATCAACATAATATTAGATTGTAGGTAGGTACTAATTTTGTGTCTTCATTAAAGTAGGTATAAAAAACTGTTAACTGTAATAAAATATTAATTTATTTTATTTATCTCTAGGCATTACCTATCTGTCTGATGAATTTTTATCTTAAACAACTATTTTTCTCATTGACACAATCATGTTCTTATCCCACGTTTATAAAGATTTTATTTTATAATTGACATTAGATATCTGGACAAAGGTTTAGATTAGGTACAATTTTTCTCGTAAGGTACACATTTTTTGGTGCATTGTGTAAAGGCATCTTAATGGCATAATAGATATGAACCCCTATAATTCGATAAAGGGTACCTTCGGAAACAGCTGTCGGTAATGTTTCTTGGACCGTGATTTTGTGAAACAGGCACCATAATATTCTAGACGTAAAATATAGAAACAGAGTTTTTTCAACACAGAAAAAATATTTGGGGAGTGAAACAAAGTATTCTTGAACATTTTAGCTAATATCAAATCAATGTGATAAAATAGAATAAAGAACCACCACTAACACACAATATAGATTTCGCTAAATACCAATACATGCAAAAAAATGTTTTACGGATGTTAAGAAACTTATGTTAGGGAAAATCGCTATAGTCGTGAATGTCATATTACCATTAGATAGAATAGTAAAGTACAGTGGGTGATTAACGCTCACCTTACTTTAGTTTCAAATAATGATTATGAAAACTCATCTATATTGCCAAGCTAAGAAAATTAATGCTTGTGTTATGCTTACCATATATGACTGATATGATACTTAGATATATTTTGATATTATAGATAGAAAACACCCAAACACGAAATAAATATATCTGCAGAGCATACAAACTTTGTCCTGTAGCGGGGATCGAACCTGCAACCTAGGCGTCTCAGGCGAGCCTTCACCCACTGCGCCATGCGCCACAGAGGTATAATACAGACACACGACTTGTGCTGCCGACGGTACCCACGTGAATTATTCCTAGTTCTGTGTGAATCTCGGCAGTTTTCAAGCTGTTTGAAAGTCAGTCTTGTCAGAGCATTGTGTTGCAATGTTGCATACAACATGTATACGAGTTCCTTTGACGAAGACTTCGCGTCACATCTTTTGAGAAGTTACTTACTGTTTGTCTTTTACTGTCTAAAGTATGTACACAGACAATTCCCCGAAAAGTAAAACATATTAAACTGTAGATTGTACAGGCAGACATCATAATTTTAACTGACAAATTAATGTATAAAAAGTACATTTGTTGTTACAAAACAGTGGTAGGTACTGTCTTTAAGATCTAGGGAAAAAACATTAAACATTGTGCAACCATAAAATCTATTGACACTTCTAAATTAAATTAAAAAAAATACACACTATCGTTGAGAATCTCTGGTTGTAAACAAATAAATGTACATTTTTACCACTGTACTTTTTTAATGAATGCAAGCATTGTTTTATGTTGTATACAATAACTAAAAAAACTTGTTCTGCCGGTGCTAAAACTTTCCTATTTATCCACAGCGTTTGTTTGCGGCGTTTCAGTGTTTTCGTAGCGACCACTGTTAATATGAAATACAGATGAGATTTGCTTATGTGTACATTTTATCTATTAGCTTTAATGATTTGGAAATTGTTCTGTTATGTTATAGTTTTTTTTAAATAAAGAATGGAATTGAATTTAAATGATATAGTTTAGTAGGTCTACTACAGTATCCCGTTATGGGGGAAATTGCCTCCTGACACTGTGCAAATTTTTAACAAAGATGTAAAGGCTTTCGTTTCTTTAACCGCTTTCGTACCACGCGAGCGAAGCCAGAGGAAAATAGTATAGCAATAAACTAGTAACAATTATCACACATTTCTATGTAACTGGCAGTCCTAAAACTTTTGTACAAATACAGTTTAGTAGAGCAATGCAATGTTTGCTTTTCTGATTTGTATGTAGAACAAAATAAATGTAAATATTTCGACATGTCCATCGGGAAAACCCGTGCATCTCCTCTGAATAGATCGCCCCGGGCTGGCCTAGTTCACACACAAAATGTGCCGAAAGTTTATATGTATTCAATCAACAAAACATACAAGTTTTACTTACAAACAACAAATATAAACAAAAACAGTAAAAAAAATTAAAAATTTATTTCCCTACGTTTCGGCTATGTTACAATAGCCATGATCGCGGGCAGCCCTAGTCTGGTAAATAACGCTATAAAAAGCTGTATCTATTTCAAAATATATAATATGTATTGTAATGGCTGACCGTAGGGCATTCTAGAGCTCGCATAAAACTGCGATATAAAAGTGCTTCCCGTCATTAAGCCGAAGGCTCGCATGCCAATGCAAATCAGGCTCCGATGCCGTACATTTTTTATGAACTTCAGGACGGATCCACCCCAATGCTAAGAACAGAAAATATACGCGAATAGAATCGCAAGATGTTATTTACCGTATTAATAGTGAAGTTTTCTGAAGTCGAACGCCTTCAGGCAGCCTGAGAACTTTGTTAAGAGTTGGACACAAGTTTTGTAAAAGTTCACGTAAAGTTACTTTTGGAGTAGGTGTTACTAACGTTTTGATCATGAAATAAAAAACCAAACGGAAGTCAAATGCTTGTGGAGTTTCACTTCTATATTGTTGTAACTATTCAATATCATAACTAGTGATTCAATGCGCGATCTAACCCTTCGCCCTTCGATAATGTGCGCCTCTAATGTCGGTCCCATTATTGAGGAACAAAGCAGGTGCACATTCAGGCGAAATACGTTATGATGGTAGTCTCTATTCATGTTTAAGGGAATTGGTTTGGAAGGTGAAGGAATCTTGGGAATGATGGTAGGCTTTTATGCTCACCTTTGGCAGTGACTGATGGTCGAAAGCGGTTGAGTTTTATGTAATGTGGAAATGGTAGGGGTTGAATATTGTTATGGATTAAAAGGGGTAAAACATAGCCTGTATAAGAGAAGGTTGCGCGACGTAAAAATAACAATAAAAGTAACGGGAGTATGTTTGCGCATGGGTCAATTGCTCATGAACCAATAGCACGCGCCAAATCAATGGTGTGAAGTGCGCCAAGTCATCCCTCCACCAATCCTAAAAATCCTAAAAAGCAGTAGAGTTATATAAGTAATTGTACTTTAGAATATACTGAATGTCTATTGACTTAGAATATTCAAAACAACCTAGAGACATAACAAACCCTTTCTAACATTCACCGCGTAGCACATGCTACGATTCTCGTAGACACAGCGCTACGTCTCATGTGTAATTTCTAAAGTACGTATTTGAGCTCTATGACAATTTTCGATGTATAATTTACCCCTAAAACTAAAAACTCCGGCACTTCTGTAAAAAACTACTTTTCTGTCTCTGTCCCTAGCTAAGAAATTTAATGCTTGTGCTATGGTAACCAAATAACAGAGTTACTGTATAAATATTTTATTTTGTAAATATACATATTTGTCCCGCAGCAGGAATCGAACTAGCAACCTCTTCGTCTCAAGCGGGGCACAAAGGTCATCAACCTAAAACCACTATTCAAGAATATAATTGTATCGTCAACAAAAGCCTAATTCTATTCCCACATTGTGCAAACATGAACTGCGCTCATTCCTTGGTGCATATCTTCAGGCATTCTGTGGTTCCTTTGAATTTTTAAACTGGCGGAGTTCTCAAAGCCTACGTCTTGGATCTTGGACCTTGGATCTTGGAGCGTTAATATTTGAACCACTGAATGTAGCTGCAGCGGTTTTGGCTCACTGAACAATAGGTAGTCTTAGTGCTAAATCTAGCCTGCTGTATGAGTTTGTTAATATTTAATAGCTACAATGACGAAAGTTTATACTTATTTTCAATGTAGGTAGATATCATGTTATGTAAGTACCCTTGATGTTTAAACAAATAGGTACTTACCTACTGAAAAAAAGGAAAAAGCGAACTAGTTACGTAAGTTAGCTATTTGCCTCTCCGGAAATGGTTGTCATTCTCTTTGTAATTGAAAAAATATATAATCAGATCCGGTACAAAATAAGGAAAATTGGCGGGAATCGAACCCGTAACCGCCGCGTCTCAGGCCTTCAACAAACCACGGCACACAGGTCGTCAAATTACCAAAAAACTCCTTCCCTTCCCGAATTGCTTTAGGTTTCAAGACTCTGACTCATAAAAGTATGCTACATAGCAGAGATTACATCACGAGGCATCATATCCACATAAAATATGGCTGACATTCCGTACCTTTCTGGAAGTCAGAATTCTTATGAGCGGTGGCGTAGCACGTTCCGATGCAAAAACCTACGTTCTTCAGCTCCTGTCTTACGTGTTCAGGATGAACTTAAGCTTTATAGCTGAGTACAACTTAGTTGAATTTGTGAAATTGACTAGTAAGGTACTGACTAATGGTACGCTAACACATCCAAAGCGCTTAAAATAATAAAAAATGTTGATCATAATCAATTCCAACTAGGTACATGTTTTTTTATAAGATAAGTTTAATTTTTAATTTTTAACTATTAGTATGTTATACTTTTCAATTTTATGGTAAAAATATAAGTTGTTTAATACAGCTGTACCTACATAAGATTTAAATATGCAGAGAAAAATTATCCATGGTAAAACGCAAACTAATAAGAGAAAGCTGAATGCAATTTATGCAAGCAAATTATTCCATTCAGTGACATACTGCAACATACTCGTAGCTGGCAGAACACCACAGATTAACAGGAAATATAACTGGAACGCATTAAAAATTAAGTGCTTCAGCACAAAGACGAAGCAATTTTGTAGACGTATAGCTTTATTAACTATTCATAGCATAGCAAACTCGTAGAACACTACCTCCTAACGCAATAAACGATTTCCATTAAATGAATAAGTCATTAACAGAATAGTATTCATGATGGCAATCAGAGTGCTTTTGACGGGAAAAGGCAAGAAAAATAATCAGAAACCAGCTCTGAAGTTGCTATTCAAAATGCAGACCTATACATTTTTAAGGACCTAATAAGGACGATATAAAAACATAATATAATAAATATACCTACTTTCAAATCACTACTTCCCCTACCTTTAATGAAACGTAAAACCAATCGGCAAGAAGTCATGGGTGAAAGTGGTCTAACAGCCTCAACAGATATGTAATGTCTGTTAAATCGTTCCATAAGCTCGATTTTGTATAGAAAATTAGCGTTTAGATTGTGTTTAGATATCAGTACCTACTGTCATAATACAGGTTTTACAATATAACTTTTACAAATAAATTAAAATATTCTTACCTTTAATTTAACATTATTACATAATTTGAAATATACCTCGAAAATGTATTAATATCTCGTTTCAGATCCTAAAACTTTATTCTTCGATAAAATAAATAAATAAAAAGCATCCCATACGAAAATGTTAACGCCTGCCCGAGACGTTGAGCCATGGGAATTCAGAAACTGAATCCCAAACTAAGATGTTTGCGATTGGACCCTCCGATGTTGGGTCATCGGGTGATACTCTGTTTATACAATAGGTTAGTAAAGGATTGGATATAGCGAAACAGAATTACAAAGTTTGAAGTACCTAGTCAACTCTGGTGACAAAGATCTTAGGCCGCCAAAATTAGTGCCTTTAGACGTAGGTAATTAGTGCTTTTAATAATACATTACGACAAATATTTTCTTTTAATACGTTTAAAAAAAAATAACAGAATTAAATTCCCAAAAATCTTTATGAATGAAGAGAGACCCTTATCCCAGTTCCCGTAAGAGTAGGCCTACGTAAATTTCAGATCTCTTATTGCATTTCCATTCTGCTACTGTAATTAGACAGGCCGTATTGAACAGGTAAAATACGTGATTGAATCCGCGGTAACGAGGCATTTTGCTACGAATTTCAACCGAAATTCAGGCATACATTCTCATAATCCTGAAGATAGGTGTGCCTGCATTAAAACCGTGGTTTTACATAAGCGCAGCGGCAAATAAGCCAAATTGGTGTTGCCGGCGAGACAAGCGGCTTTCGTTTTGTTTACCATTATATAAGTAATAGGAGTATGAAATATCTAGATGACTAGCAGCACGTCCCGGCTTTGCGCGGATGTACTAATTAATTTATTTATTCAAACTATTACAACATTAGACCGTACTTATGTATAGCTTGCGTGACTCTTGAATTTTATGCATCTCGAAGTCGGTAGAGTTACCGACCGACATCAAAGATTACTCAATTTCTTAGAAAGGAACTTTTCTCATCTGCAATTTTTGTCTAAACGTAGGTACCTATCGAGTTTTTTTCCAATTCGTGTTTTCACTCGGTTCGTGTAGTTGGACTTGCAAATGAGTCACTTAATGCTTTTAAACGTGGGAGTACGAATGTGACATCAAATATTTTATTTCGGTACCAAAGGCAGGTATTTTCATTATAGCTTACCTTTGTTATAGTACTTACCTTATTTTGTTTGACACAATATATTTTGTTCTGTTTCTCAATACAAGACCCCTCGAGCGTAAATGAATAAAATCTCATTTTCTATCACAGGTAGGTACCTACATAAAAAACATACGTTGCTTACTTTTAATTTGAGTTCGGGCTTAGAATAGAAGCTTGAACCGTTTGTAAGCGCTGAGTTTTATCTAATGTTTTTTACTGAGTACCTACAAGAGAGTGCCACACGTCTTTTTTTGTAAGCGGTAAAGTGGTAAGCCAATAGCTAACTGGTGTCCGTACCTTGTTTTAGTTAACTGTTCAGAGCTTGTGTTTATCTGTTTAGCTTGTGTGATAATTATGAATAAAATTATAATATGAAGTTTTATGAATTATGATTACCTAAATAAATTATCGAAATTAAAAACTCACTGGGCCCAGCTACACTCCAGCCAAAAAGATTAATTAACAAAATTATCTAAGTATTCATGTAAGTTTGCTTTCTATTTTTTTTATTTTCCAGTCCACCGTGAATTGAAATCGCTGGATGTGGCAAATCCATAATTCATGGGATAAAGTAGAAGACGCTCGCGGTGCAAAAGTGAAAAACAAAAGTAGTATTACACAGTGGATGGTGTGTTACACAATATTGAATACACTGACCCAGATTTGAAGTAACTTAGTACATACCGCATAATATGTACCTAAAAACAGCGTGAATTTGAAAAGCATTAAAGAAATAAACGCAGACATAAAATGGACAAAGATCACTAATTAGCAAATTTTCTACAATAGGTAGGTACTTGCTACCACCGACTATTTCCTCGGCAAGCACGCCTAGCCTGTGTGACGCCTCCTGCAGCTCCTGCTCATCTGTCCATCTCCTATAACAAAATAAATAGGACAAAGCCGCGTGATTGATCTCGTAGCAACCGTAGGCTTTCGTAGCATCGTAGACTTCTCAACAAAACTAATCAATTAGTCCTTAAGATTCAATAAATACAACGTATAAGCTGAAACTGTATTCGAAGTAACTACAAAGTAATCTGCGTCAGCCCTTTCCATTATAACTCGCGTAACTTAGTTTTTAGAACGACCACCAAGGGAATCTCGCCCTTTTAGGAACACACTGATGGTTCATTTATCAAGTAGGTAGGTACTATACAAACAGTTAAATAGTTGTGGCCTTGAGACCTTGGAGGCATTGCTAATTTGACTTCTGAGTTTATCGCTCTACATCTAGACACCAGGTAGGTAGGTTGAGCTTTGGCGAGAGCTTCTTGCAACCAAATCGGTCCTGCCGTTTTTGCGTGAAAGAATAACAAACATACATACATTCTCACAAACTTTCACATTTATAATACGTCTGTCTATAAAGTCGTGGCAATAAATGAGGACGCTGCTAAAATGTATATAGCAACCCTATAGTGTGACTACTGATTTTGATACTTGCAGTTCGTTCCATGTAAAAGTTCCTACCAGCTTTTTGGCGGGAATTTGAGAAGGCATGTTTTATTTTTTAAATCTTGTGCTTAACTGTGTAATAATGTTGGATTAAAAGGTTAAACTGTTGAGTGTTCATACATACATAGGTGAAGGCAAATGAAACAAAATTGGATTTCATTGTCATTTTTATAAGAATTTTATTTTTTGCCGTAGTGCACAAATATTAAAATTGTCCATTGCTTTCTTGGCCGACCCTACTGTTTCACAGGAGTTTCAAACGTCCCATCATTCTTGAATTCGCCTAACCGTAGGTACTTTCTGATTTACCTGAAAATTAAAAAAAAAATATTACTGAAAGTAATCAAAAGCATTTTAAACATACAGCAATTAGTTAAAATTTTAAATACTTAGGTAGGCAGAAGACGTAGCCAGACTGTGTGCCATTTTAATGTATCAAGATTAGATGGTCTCACTACAACATGACTGACTGTGATGTTCAATCTGACGTAAAAATGTGCAATGTAAACAATGCCTTTTTTGGTCTCCAAATCGTAATTTAGGTCAATTTGTTACTTCAGGCAGATTAGAAACAACCAATAAAACGATTACATACCCGTTATAGATGCTGTTCGCCCATTTAAATCATCCAAATCCCACAAAATATGTCCAACTTGGTATTCCGCTAAACATTGCTTAAAAACTTAAAAATCACTTCCCGCGTGTCACTCTCATTTACTTTACTTATTTGTGATACTTTTGTGCGTAGTTCGGTTTCATTTCATTGCAGTTTAACTAAGAAAACAATAAAAAATAGAGGAAAATATGTTCTTGAACTCACTCGATGACAGCTGACGACAGCTGTTACACCTTTGTTTGGTGCTGCCAGATACACGAATAATTTTAGTTCCTCAAACATTCATGTCAGGACTTTATAGATAGACTATAGGATGGTAGGATTTAATTAGTCAATACTTAGTAGGTACATAGATTAAATACCTTCCGTTTGTCTGTACCTCTCTCTTGAGTATTATGTTCTGTGGTCTGTACTCACTAGCTTACCTTAGCCTATAAATTCATTCACTCCAACCTGTCTTTGCTGCTGTCATTATTATGTCATGTCACATGTCACTGTCAGTACAGCATCCTGTTCATTCACTCAATTCAATCTTTTTTACAATATGTCTGTGCTGTCTGTGCTTTGTATCGTCTGGACCAGGGGTATGACAGCTTAGTACCACAAACGCCGTTTTGGCGCTGTAAGCACGAGAAATACATGAAAGCAAGATGGCGCATCTTCCTTCAAATTGCTTGACGTGACGTTCGTTTCGTTCATCAATCATTGTGTCAAGTAACTATCAAGTGTGTCGGCCGGTGTTTTGTGTTTTCCTGAACCAAAATAACCCGATTCTCCTCATTATTTGATACAATACGCTATTATTGTGCTGCTATAAATCGTTTGTGCAATATAAACCATGGGACTGACGAAGTGTTGTGTTCGTGGTTGGTTGCGAATGTTGCGATGCAACAAGTGACACGCACCGCGTTTTTTATTTACCAAAAACCGACTGGCGAGTTTGTGGATGTCTTTTGTAGTTCCTACAAATTCTCTTCTCATCGGCCTGTCGAAAGACCAGCAAACCAGGTACACAATCATTACCTATAATATTATAACCTACTTACATTGTCTGCAGGTTAATCCTACTATCCTATCCTATCCTTCCCACTATCCTACTATTATTATAAATGTGAAAGATTATGAATGTGAAAATAACAAACATACATACTTTATGTATGTTTGTTATTTCACGGAAGAACGGCTGGACCGAATAAAGTTGAAAGTGTTTTTGTTTGTGTTTACATGTTACTAGTTTACTAAATTTCCTTAATTTAATTTCAGATGGCACCATCAACACCGCTGGCTAGGATTTAAGCCATTTTTGACCCACCTCATTTATTGAAAGGGAAACAACTTTGTTACAAAAAATATAATTTGGAAAAAAAGGACTGCAACATGGAAGGATATCCAGTTGATCTACGATCTAGATAGCCAACTTGGACACACCAGAGCTCTACCAAAATTAACAGCACACCATGTGAAACCAGAGAAAGTGAAGAAGATGAAAGTAAGTGTTGCGGTACAAGTCTTCGGTTTTCGAACTGCTGCAATGTTGAAACATACCAATGCACTAAGTAAGTTAATTTCCAGTTCCTAAATGTTTAGATAAGAATAAAGCTATTTAGTTACTTTGGGATATATTTAGGTACCTACTAGCTGTTCCCCACGATTTAACCCATTTATATCCAGTTCCGTGTTACCGTGTAGAGTACCCTGATACTTAATTACACATATTTATTTGATAAATTGAAAATAATAGTTTTTTTGTTCCTTTTCAGACAAATTTCACACTGTACCTATGGAGTCTATGTAAACAACAGCAAAAGTAGTTGAATTCGTCGACAAACTATGTGACAGCGTAAATTGTTACCCAGGGGTGGTGCAACAAGAGGAAAATTGAGAAATATAAAAATCAATAATAAATAGTGATTTCGGAGTACATATTTGTTGTTTTATTTGACAAAAAACCTACTCAACCTACATAAGTAGTACCTAATGCACCCAGCTCAATATTTGTCGATAAAAGGACATCACTAATAGTCGATAAAATATGGAATTACATCGACTGTTGTAAGCACTATGATAAACTGACTGAGCACGGATTTGGTTTGGCTCGTGGCGTGGACTGACTGAAACTACAGTAGCGCCACAACGGCAATTTTAGTAACAGAGCGAAAAGTAGCTGTCGCATCTATTACAGATATATAGATTATCTATGGTCTGGACGCGTAGAACATTGTGAAATTGTTAAAAAACCCTATTTTACGTTACAAACATGAAGAAAGCTGTGATTATTTGTATACTATCACTATCACTGTGTCTCAGTCAAGCAGCTCCACCAGCAGGTAAGAAAGCGACGCACAATCCTGAATCAAGTTGTAGGTAGAATTTTCTCACGTTATATTTTATGCGTAGTTCCTACCTACATCGCATTGCTTTAGTATTATGTACTGAATGTCTAATTAACACGTTTCAATGCACTTAGCAGTCTTCAAGTGCTTACGCTTTGTCAGTAAAAAATTACAATTTAGTGGATCTGGTTGACCATGAAATATTTGGGGTACCTATCGGAAAACCCACTTAGCAAAACGTTGTATGTTTAAGAACGCCCTAATCGTAAAATGTCATTGTTTCGAAATAGTCATACAAGTAAAATGACTTGGTAGCAAAACGTCTGGTTTGCTTGATGCAAGTACAGTCATATTTGCAGTTTTGTGTTAATCTTTTTCTCTTACCTTCTTTTAGTTCTGAAGTAAGTATTTAAGTAAATAACTCTTGATGAGGTACCGAATCACTGGCCACTTCAAAAAATAATGTTCATTATAAGTCATTATTATAATTTTAGATAAATAATATAAACGCGAAATAACAAAACTTAACCGACAAAAGGTGTCACCATTACAATTCCTCAAAAATGTGACCCATATAGAGCGTATTTTATTTGGAGATAAATTTTAAAATGACACGTAAAGAACATAGTACCAAGCCTAGCCTACTACTACTACTACAGGTTCATCGAAATTGTTAAGTATGCGGAATCTTTAAGTTTAAAGGCGATACCTAGGTATACATAAATTTTTTGTTTCATTTAAATTTATAAGTGCTTATTTAGTTGTTATTATGTTATACTAGACTGACTGTACCAGACATTTCATTATAAAGGACTAATTAAAATTCCAGACGTTTTGCTAAAAGGTCATTTTCACGTCTTGGTCAATTCAGCTGTGTGTTCATTTTGCTTTCTAGGTGTTCCGATAGTAACCCAATATTTGGATAGCCAAATCTCCATTTGCATATTATTTTTCCATACCATTTTTAGTTTATCAATCTCGATCTAGATCGTATCTTTCATCGAAATTATCAACTCAAATCAATTTCGGTATTTAGTGCTTACTTAGTTAAGATTTCCTGGTCTGGTTTTTCGTTTTGCACTGTTATGTAGCCATAATCACCTTTATAAAGACTATAAAACATAGAAACTCTTTATCCATTGTGTAAACTGTTAGGATAAGTATCATAGGTATAACCTTCAATTTAAAGCGGTCAGTAAATACTTAATCAATCTTTGATTTTCTGAAGTAAATATCTGTTGGTTGTACTGCAATCATATTATTTTTTTGCTACCTAAGACCATGAACCAATAAGGCTAAACTTAAAACGGCCTTTCAATTCATGTTGCATTATCCTACCTAATTTATTGATACTACATACTTACGTATTGTAAGGAGTT
Source organism: Xanthorhoe spadicearia (assembly GCA_947086425.1). Lineage (NCBI taxonomy): Eukaryota > Metazoa > Arthropoda > Insecta > Lepidoptera > Geometridae > Xanthorhoe > Xanthorhoe spadicearia. Next base: position 8,393,797 of record OX352202.1, on the reverse strand, counting down.
GCGAAGTAGGTTTTGACTGCTTCAAGTAGCTTGTAGAGCATATTAACATTATACTAAATATTATTAGAAATGGTCATAAAATATTGCCAATTTAATATAGATTTCAAATAATGTTTCTTTATTGTTACTCCCATGTCAATGAAAAGATATAGCAACAGATTTTATATTGGTTTTAGCTATAATATAGGTTTGCTGGTTGAATATGCATTAGGTGTTACATGTACAGGTTTTACATTCATTTCTAGTTATTGTGCACTGGAACCCATTGTGCATTGTATTGATTCAAAATAGCAATATTACTCAACATATTATCTCGTTTTCACACTGGAACATTATATTTTTACATTATCGGGGAGTAGGTACACACAGCTGCAACATGTAACTTGTTTGTTCAGTATGATAAGTGCAGGTCATTGTATGAATATTTTACTTCAGGCAATAACCATTACTACTATATTACTGTTATGTAAACAGTTACCTTAACAAAGAATTTCCTTGTCTGAGTCATGCTTACCAAAACTCTTCTTAGAAACGCTATGTTTTGAAAATAAATATTGAGTTAAACCTGGTTTGATTCTTAACTTATTTTTGCACTAAAACTTAGTAAATATTTAGTTTTGTGGTTTTACTTCTATCTTATCAGGGAAGTACTTGGTTTTACGAGGCCTGCTATAAAACAAAGTCTTTTGTGATTTAAAACCAGAGTTGAAAATTTACCCGGTTATTTATAATGGTCAACTCATGGCTAGTCTCAATAATCTATTTGACATATTATTTTTATTTCCCACTAATTAAATTAGAAAGTCACAACTATTAACTGGTGATTAAAAGACACAATTACTCAATTCAATTTAATATTGCATCAAGTAAGTAAGGTAAAAGCACCAATCTCCGACAGTGGACCAAAGGATGACACTTTCGAAGAAAAAGCTTTCTATTAGGAAAAATAAACATTTAATTCCCATTATTATTATATTAAAAGACACATTAGTCTATTAATAATGCGTTGACAAAAACTTAGACACACTTTCAGAAGAAAATTTAAAAATGGCTTATATAAACAAAAATCAATGTGAGCAGATTGTGATGAGCGCGGCAATTCTTAATGATTTTCTTAAGGGCATTGTTTTTTTACGATTATGATTTTGTTTTATAAATTACTGATTATTGCTACTGTTGGTGTTTATCTGATACATGTATGATATTATCGACGTCTTATGGTCATTTCCTTATTATTTTGGCTAGTTTTTATATCAATTTCAAGGGTGTCTATCATTGGTCCCAAAAACTGAGGAAAACCCAAAAGATGACACATGTGTTTTCTATTCGGGTTTTATCAAATATTTTTATTCAGCTTAAGTTTTTTAGCTCAATCCGTAATAATCCGTATGGATGGATCCATCCATATCCATCCGTCCATACTAATATTATAAAGGGGAAAGTGTGTCTGTTTGTCTGTCTGTCTGTTTGTCCGTCTTTCACGGCAAAACGGGGCGAATAATTGACGTGATTTTTCGTGTGGTGATAGTTGAAGGAATGACGAGTTGACGAGTGACATGGGGGCTTTTTATCCCGATATTCCCGCGGGAACGGGACTTAGTCAATCAATAGAGTCTGAAAAAAGCCTCGGACGAATTGACGGACAGACGGACGAATGGACGGACGGACGGACAAACCAAAACTATAAGAGTTCGTTGTGTATTTTATTTATTTCATACATTTCATAAATCTCATACATCTCATACATCGCATACATCTCATACATCTCATACATCTCATACATCTCATACATTTCATACATTTCATACATCTCATACATCTTATACATCTCATACATCTCATACATCTCAAATATTTCATACATTTCATACATTTCATACATTTCATACATTTCATACATTTCATACATTTAATACATTTCATACATTTCATACATTTCATACATTTCATACATCTCATACATCTCAAATATTTCATACATTTCGAACATTTCAAACATTTCATACACCTCAAACATTTCATACATCTCATACATCTTATACATCTCATACATCTCAAACATTTCATACATTTCATACATTTCATACATCTCAAACATCTCATACATCTCATACATCTCATACATTTCATACATCTCATACATCTCATACATCTCATACATCTCATACATCTCATACATCTCAAACATTTCATACATTTTATACATCGAGAAAAAAACGCTTTATTGTATCACATATTTTAGAGTGTCTACTATTGGTCCCAACCTGTGTCTACCTTTGGGTAATGTGGATTTTTGTGCTGTCATCTATTGGTGCCCCTGACAAGGTTGACAAAAAACTTTTCAAAAAAATTATATGATAGTTAATAAAGTTTTAACATTAAAAAGTTAAAACGTAATAGTTACTCTAACAGCAGAAATAGTTGTAATTGTTTAATTTTGAAAAATACATTATTTTTTTAAAGAAAAAGTAATATTTGTCCTTAAAGTGTCGGCCATTGGTGCTTTTACCTTACTTAAATTGCAAGAAGCATGTTTCTAATGTTATACCTATTGTAGTGTTTAAACAGATGGATAAGTACCTACTTGGTAGACATAACATCACGATTTACTTAGGCTCAATTTACACAGAATTTGAATGGAAGCTTCAATTTTGCCTCACATAGTTATGGTTAAGCAATTCAGCTTGGGGAATTCTCGAAAGTGTGCGGGGATTCCCGGGAAAATACGCGACATTTTTTGGCTCATGTTTTGTTTTTATGTCATACAATTGATATGAAGCTAAATGGTATGTATAATTTTGTTGCAAAAACTAGCTTCCATTCCCATTCCGCGATGGACCAACAACACCTTTGTATAAACATAATTAAAGTTATCTAATAAATGTATGAAGAGGCTATTACCCAGCAGTAGGTGTTACCGGCTGAGTAGAAACATAGATTATATAGAAATAAGGAGGTGTTCAAATTCTGCAATTAAAAATGTTCTTCAAAAAACTTCAAAGAATAAAATTTAAATTCAAAGATACCATCACTTGATAATCCATTTCATGTTTAATCTTCAGATGCTCATCCGCCATCAGAAACTCCAGCGGCAAACGGCGGGAAAGAAAATGTCCCATCTGAAATCAAAATAGTCACGACTGAAATTCCCAAAGTAAATCCACCAAAAACGCCGGCAGAGCCCGCCAAACCAGAAACAAAACCAGAACCCAAAGCAGAGGACAAGAAACCAACGGAGACTGTGATTGAAAAGGCAACTGAGAAACCTGCTGAGAAGAAACCATCTGACAAAGCACCTGAGAGTAAACCAGAAGACAACAAGACGGAGAAGCACACAGAAACTGCTCCTGCTAAGCCGACTGAGAAAGCAGTAGAGCCAGAGAAGGCTAAAACTGAAACCAAGCCTGAGACCAAGCCTGAGACTAAACCTGATGAGAAGGCGGCACCAGCGCAAACCCCAGCTGTTAAGCCCTCAGAAGAGCCTAAAGCGACTGAAAAGCCGCCACAAGCAGCAAGAGGGTATGTTTTATCTGTCATAACACCCTGTTTGTCATGTTTTCTTTTTAAAAGCTTTTATTTCGCTTGCAATGTAAGTATGTCGGCGCGGGTGGAATCTTGCAACTCAATTTTGAAAGAGATATCTTCAACCAATCTCAAATTGTACTGAACTTTTACCTTTTTACCTCTTTCGTCCCACTGCAGCACTGGTGAGTCTATTTTTGGCTGTATCCCACCAGCCTACATCAAAGTTAAGGTGATCAATAATGTTGGTTTGGATGGAAGCCAGTTTCAAATAGATATCATCAAAATTTTCCTCCTACCCTTACAACCAGTTTCTCGAACGCAGATTGTATCCAAAATTATTAGGTGATTTGAGCTTTCATTAGTTAATTTTAGAGATGTGTTAGTGTAACTGGCTGCTATACTTCTTTATATGAGGTCAGTACAGCTAGCATTTTTTTCTCTTTTCTTTGGTTTACATCTAACCCCAACTCAATTCATAAAAACAACAAATCAGTGTGTTGTTATTGCTCCATAGATTCGACGTTTAAGTTTACCTCGATGCTGCCTAAAAGGTAGCTTTTAGCTTTGTCTATGGAACCATGTATCTTAAGACTTTCTTCCACAATAAGAGAGATTAAATTTGCATGAGCCTACACTTATGACGCATTTCTTAAAGCCTCCGGTAATGGGATAACGCCATTATATCCATTGAGTTTCATTATATCCAAGGTCCTATTGTACCTACTAAGTCAAGAGAATCATTGAACTTGTGTTTTCGATGGCCCCTAGTTTGGTGGGTAAGTGTCGAAATTGATTTTTTACGACCTGAATACCGATACTGAACATGTTTCGAGTCATCTCGAGAATCTTTAGCTGGGCAAGGGGTCAATAAAGTCAATATCCTCCTTGGTGCCGTGTCTCTACGGCAGTTCGCTATGACGTAATGAATTTACAAACAACCATTATTGCACAGTATTTTAATGATACGGAGCTATAATTTTTGGTTTTAGTTAGTAGCTAGACTTTCAACCATTAGATAGGGTTTAAATTCAGCTAAGCATCAATAAATTTTTAGACATCTTCAAGGGTCTTAGAACTGAAGTATTATGTGTACCGCACCTTGATGAATTACACATTATATTTTTATTAAAAATCCCTACTAATATTAGAAATGCGAAAGTAACTGTATCTCATACGCTTTCACGCCTAAACCACTGAACCGATTTTGATAAAATTTAGCACAGAGATAGACTAGACCTTGGACATATTTTTCCAACCCACCTGGAAGGCCGCGGTCAACAGCAATTTTTTTAGGGTTCCGAAGTAAACAAGGAATCCTTATAGTTTCGCCATGTCCGTGCGTCCGACCGAGACTTTCAAGATTTTGGATTTTGGTACTAAAAAACTATAATTGGAAAGGAACAATGATTTAGTTTAAAAATCATATTTATTGGATGATTAGATATTTATATATATTACCTTTCTTTTCCTCAGATTCGATGGACCGAGTTTCATCGGTGGAATAATCTTGGCGCTGGGTCTCCTTGCAATTGGTTTCATGGGCTTCAAGTATTACAAGAACCAAACGGAGAGGAACTACCATACTCTGTAAATTGTAAAACTGTTTCTCACTATATTCTCTATGTGCACCCTTCATAGTTAATAAGTTTTTTTGCAACGTTTTATTTCCTCATTCGTTGTGCACTCAACATACAGGGTGACTCGTAAATCTCAATTAGAATTCCATACACTTTCGACGTTATTTTATTGGTGGATGGTATTGGTACGAATTTAAAACTTTTGTAATTCTTTATGTAGGTACATTTTATATAAGGTTTCCTATTAGTTATCTTTTTTTTTATATTCCGGCATTTATTATTGAGTTCAGTTAAAAATTTATGTTTTTGTGTCATTTAATATAAGAACACATGTCCTGAGCAGCTTTTATTTAGAAATAATTCAATTGGTTCTATAAATAGTCTGCATACCAACCAAACTGGTTTTACTGTATTCGATTAGGTTAAATGAAATGTATGTATAACAGTGAAACGTCTTATGTAGAGTCATTTATCGATTATTAGTGCAATTTAGGAATAAATAAGAGATCCTTTTGTATTGTTAAGCTGTGCCATGTTTGGTAATATGCACTGCGTTTGTAATACCACTTGCTTCACACTTCAAAGATGTAGTCATAAGTATATTTTATTAATGTTAAGTGTTAAGCCTCATGACGATTACGATGGTAATTTCAAGAAAATTAATTCACTGACCTACACATCTCTTCGCTTAAGGGCCGATTATGAGCTACCAGTTTTATTACTACTTAGTAAATACTACTTATAACAAATACCTTTTAAAAAGGGTTAAAAAATGTGTGCCCTTTTCTATAACTACTTTTACTAGATAATGCAACAGTATTTGTAGAAACAAGTAAATGAGCACTGGCAATCAGGGAATTGGGGGGGCTTCAATAATAGGTAGACGGTCTACCGTAGACCAAGTATTCACAGTTATCCCTTTTGTCCATTTGCACATGTTGAAGCAATGGGTAAAGTTGGCCTGCTAAAAAACAGGAAAGTGAGAACCAATCAAGTAGTGCCTCCATACAATCGAAGCTCTAATAGAACACCAGAAATCAAGAGTCAAGGAAATGCTTTAGATTTCTATAAACCTGAATGCATACAATGCAGTAAAAAAAGCAGTTCAAAACTCTTATGGTTACCTACTGGGTCTAGTCGGCGTGGCAGCTACTGTTGCAAGTGTAAAGTCTAGATTGATTTGTCTATTGCAGTTGGTGAGCGATTTTGTAGTTAGAAAATTAATTTTATGAAACTACTTTGTAACGGCTATGGCTTTATAGTAAGGAAACGCAATGTGATGATGAAAATAAAGGGTCTAAAGTAGTACCTGCTAAGATTAGGCACAATCAAGTTTCTTACCTCAAACTTCGTCGAATATCTCTTTCGAATCTCGGAATATGAAAATATAATCTCAAAACATTCGAAGCTTGCTTGTGCCGAATCGAATACTGTATTTTGGTTTTGTAATTAAGCACGCTATTTTGTAAACTGGGAAATGTTGATTCCATCCTAAAGTGCTCTTAAAATCTGAACTATTTATGGATATTGTTCAAAGTTTACGAAACCGAATATGAGATTTCCTTTCTAATTCTGCTACTTCTTCACTGTAAAAGTTTATGTTAAATAAAGTATATAAATAATATGTATAATCAAGTGTTTTATTCATAATTAGAGCTAACTAGGATACATTACGCCCATTGATTTCACAATACTTAGAGGAATTTTAAATGTAAGTAAAACTTACTTAAAATTACATCAATTACCACAGATAACATAATAGGTACTTTTAGTTTCACCAACATTATTCAGAACAATTTACATACTCTACCATACCATTCATGCTACAACATGATCAGTTAATGTTATATCTAAGGATCACAAACAACATTCAAACAGCTTATATTAATTATATCATACCTGTGAATTTGGACTTGCCTCTTACCCTAGGCATCAAAAATCCTAAATGCTTATAGGTAACTAGGATATTTTTTGTAGTAAGATTGGCCCCAAACCCCTTAAACAAGATAAGGGGGGCCTTAGCTCTACAGTATTACAATAGCATATGACTAGATTATATTTATTCGATAGATGAACCCTGTTCACATGTTAATTTTGAGGATTACTAATCCTTACTTAATGCAAAGAGAACTGATTATAGTTATTAGGACTACCTATATTCAGTTCTGTAAGGATTAATAATTAGATCCCCTTATGTAAACTAAACTAAGTCGACATAAAACACGTCATAATTTTATTTCAAATAAACTTACCTGCCTATAGATTTATTACTTAGTTAACTACCTACCTACCTAAGCAGGTACCTACTTAGTTTAAATTCTTTCAAAATATGTAATTGTTTAATAGTTCTTACATGCAACACAATGTAAGAAGGCCTACTATAGGTACTTACCTATAATGGTGAAATTAAAAGTTGTTTCTTATCTCATCTTATCTTAATTTTTATCATGATTTTTGGTTGCTTAAAACATGATTGGGTATATTTTTAGATTATCCTAATTACTTAGATAAATGGGGAAACTCTATTTGTTTTAAGGGTTCCGAAGTAAACAATGAACCCTTATTTCTTTCACTGCATATCGCGCTGTCTATAAGAACAACAATAGGTATCCTTAATACTTCACATGATTCACAATTTAGATGAGGTTTCAAAGCCCTCTCAAAAGGTTAGACTATCAAATAACATGTAAATAATTTTACTAATAGCTGGTCCCACTCTAGGCGAGGCAGAGTTGAACCTTAAATAAGCCAATAACAATTCATTTTCCCTCTGATCATCACAAGCATCGTACGCATTCATAAGTGACTTTGGTGTGCTGTACACTTTAGTTATAGCCAGTGCCTTTTCAACGGACACGCCTTTGAGTTGCAAAAGCATTTTGATGAAGAGATCCCGGCATTTCAGCGGTTTCGACTTGGCCGAATCGGCGTTGAAGAATTCAAAGGTCTTGAGAGATGTATCGGATAAAGGTAAGTTGGAGCCATAAAGATGTACACCCTGAAAAATGTTTAAATATATTGAAAACGAATGAATAGCCAAATCATAGCAACCACTTCAAGTAATTGGAAGGACAAGTTTTTAGTTGAACAGTAAATTTTTAATGGCTTAAAAACTCTTGTATATAGGTACATAATTAGGTATAGGTCGCGCCACGTAAAATGAACGCTGTGGGAAAAGCTGCGCAGTAGGCGATTTTAGGGGATCTTGGGTCCGATTGGTGGAAGAGTGCACTTCATACCATAGAATTAACGCGTGCTATTGGTTCGTGAGTGAGTGACCCTTGCGCAAACATACCCCTTCTCGTTTCCTCATCGTTATTTTAATCAACTCACTATTTCATAAGTATGGAAGTGAGAAGAGGTTTCGGCTTAAGAGTGTTATACAGTGGCGGATTTACCAATAGGCTGAGTAGGCTGGAGCCTAGGGCGGCAGATTCTAGGGGGCGGCGGATTTGGTCCCAATTTTTTTATCTTACAGAAATAAACGAATATAAAAAAATATTTTTTTAGTAATGCACAGTTAGGTGTACCTATTACCTACCTACTGAGCACTCTTACGTAGTCCGTATAAAATCCATATTTATACTTCCAAACTAATATTATAAATGGGAAAGTTTGTCTGCCTAGGTAAAACGGAGCGAGACGAATTGACGTGATTTTTTAAGTGGAGATAGATGAAGGGATGGAGAGTGACATAGGCTACTTGTTGTCTCTTTAACCCAATTTGGTTTGAAGTTAGTATGGAACATTCCGCAATATTTTAATATAGAAAGCTATAAATTGTTATGCTGACTATTATGCTACTAATTTGTCGTAAAATTTTCGGCTCGCTTCGCTCGCACGTAACTTCTTCAGAAGAGATAGCATAATTATGCCAACCTTTTATTTATGCACAATAAGCAAAATCAAACTTTCCATGCCTTATTTGTCTTAAAAATTTCGGCTCGCTTCGCTCGCACGATGACTTCTTAGTTCTTTTAAAGCGAAAACCAGTGTTAGCCTTTTATTTGAGCACAATAAGCAAAATCAAACCTTCCATGACTTATTTGTCTTAAAAATTTCGGCTCGCTACGCTCGCACGCTAACATCTCAGCTCTTTTTATAGTGAAAACCAGTGTTAGGCTTTTATTTGAGCACAATAAGCAAAATTAAACCTTCTAAGACTGATTTGTCTTAAAAATGTCGGCTCGCTTCGCTCGCACGATACATTTTCTAAAGCAAAAACCGGTGTCAGCCTTTTATTTGAGGACAATAAGCAAAATCAAACCTTTCATGACTTATTTGTCTTAAAAATTTCGGCTCGCTTCGCTCGCACGATAAATTTTCTGAAGCAAAAACCAGTATCAGCCTTTTCATTTTGAGCACAATAAGCAAAATCAAACCTTCCATGACTTATTTGTCTTAAAAATTTCGGCTCGCTACGCTCGCACTGTTTTTTTTATTTGGCCAGGAATTATATCAGACCAACGAATAGGTTAAATGTAAATAAACGATTGTGAACGAATCTAGCGTACCTAACTATTAAATTTAAAAGGTCAGTAGGAGCGGCAAAAATTGAATAGCCTACAGGCGGCAAATTTGTAAATCCGCCACTGGTGTTATACCTACTTTTTAACATACCTCAAGTTCCTTAGCCAGTCTGGCAGTCATCATATTCAAGAATTTCTTTGTGGATTGTAACGAATCAGTGCAGTGAATCATAAATCCATCTTGAATCCGAGTATTGGCCAAAGCCTGTTTCAATGTAGAAACTGCCAACCCACAATGCTTTTCCGCATGATTTTCTAACAAATATATCACATTTCTTATACCACATTTTCTCAGTCTAAACTTCTGTTCGTGGAATCTTCCATCTTTAATGCTAGAAGATAAGTCATCAATTCTTTTTCTCTCCAGAATATATGGCAACACTAACTCGTCGTTGTATAAGGTGCTTCGAGCTACCCAAATAACGTCGCCGACTTTCAGACTTCTTGATTCAGACTTTTGATTGTTACCCTGGTCCCTGAGTCTGGAAAAACATTAATAAATATAAATAGGTATGGATAGAACATTTGTATTAATGTATTTTAATATCTGGCACCGAAAAACTAGTCTTAAAACTGAAATGTTACTTTATGTAAGTGGTGCTTAACTTTGATATTATTTGACATGGAGCCAACTTTCTGATCCAAGATTTACTTTTTTTCAAGAATTAAATAGATAAGTACTTCTTATAATTTGAAATTCTAAGTTAATTGCACAGGTCAGTAAACAGTTAGATCTTGGGTCTAATAAAGTTGATCACCCCTGATAGAGACAAACTTTAAACAATTACAAAATAAGCACCATTATATGCAGCATTTTGGTAGTTTTTCAGGTTAAAATTGACTTTCATATAATTCGAACAACTACTTACAGTTCAGGTTCATTTTTATCAACAAGCATAATGATCTCGTAAGATCCTGGAGGCATATCCCACACTATAGTAGTATTTGGAATATGTGTACACTTTGTCGTCTCTGTCGGTTTGTGCTTTTCACAAACAAGCGGTACTCTGCCATTACTCTTGCAACTGGCACTAGCATCATCCTTTTCATCATTGTTCAGCATATTCTGAATTACCTCTCTACCTTTATCTGTGAGTGAATAGAATTCAATATCATCTTTCACCTCTGTTTTTAAGAATTCTTTCATCTTTTTCAATTCACTTAAAAAGTGCCAGTTGCTTATGTGTAACTGTGGGATACTGTGGGTACTATTTTTTATATCGGATTTAGTAAGGCTAATATCTGGGTTAGTCATTTCATGATAGTATAATTTCATTAAGATTGCTGGAAACAAATCTTCCGCTTTTAGATCGTCTAGTGGAACTGGATGTATTTTTGTGGTTTTTTTATGAATAAGATCTGAATCTTTATTGGATGGTTTGCTAATATTTTCTAATGAATTAGTTTCATTATTTGGTTTAGTCTGTGTTGCAACATTTTGTGATTCTTTCGCTAACTGTTCATCAACATACTTGCACAAGTTTTTATCAAACCCTTGTAATATAATGCACGCTGCTCCCGTATTCATGTGTATTGGATATTTAGATAGAGAGGTCATTGCCAATTCGAGTTTTTGAGCGGTCCTTGTATCTGTACCCATCACTTGCAAGTATAATTCTTGCAGTACAGCTTTGATGTGGCTGTTTTCATGTGCCTTTTTGAAAGTCACTCTTTTGATTGTATTTGTTTCAGTCATGGTGTATCTAAAGATAGTTCTTCAGGCTCTTCCTGGTAAGCGATTCAGGAAAAAAGTTTGGATTTTCAAAGCTAAGTAGGTACCAATTATTATTGTCAGAAAATGAAATCAAATGATTTCAGTCATTATTATTGCATTAACAAAGTACTAGATATGTTTTGAACATTCCTGTTTCTCAATGCAGCACAAACACTTGTAATTTTAGTGTAGCTGGACGAGCGGGTAAAAATCGATGGAGCTAATTCCCGGGAATCTGGGATTTGTACTAGGCACATGCAGACCATGCAGTCTGAGTTCTGAGTTTCTCTAGGTCTCAGACGGAACAATGGTTCAAATAACAACAATTAATATGCACCTACACTTCTTAACAAACGCCGTAATAATAATAAATAAAGCTCAAAGCTCAAAATAATTCACAAATTGGATTTACCAAAACCAAGAAAATGTGAATGTGATGTTTGTTGTTTTGTTTGTTGGGAATATTTGTGACGGGTGGGTGCGGTGCGGTGCGGGTGTGGTGCACTCTCGTGCGTTGCACTGATTGGTTGATTTGAATTTGATTGTTTGTTGACGTGACGTTGACTTAAATTTAATAATGGCTGTTGCAATTCAAATCATTTCGTTCACTCACAGTCTCGTTACTTTCTCATTCTCATTCAATCACTCATTCCATCCATTCAAAATTTTCATCAATCTTTTGAGTGAGTTGTAAAGTAAACAGCATACTGATTACTGCGTAGCCGTACCGTAGCGTAGCGTTGTTTTGTTGCAAAAATTCCAATTTACAAAGTATTTTTAATAAGATGTGATATTTTAAACAGGTAGTGTTGTTCAAACGGAATCAAAATGCTTGAAATCCCATTGATGACCACCGATGAGGTATGTTTATCAAAAGAAAATATTCTCGAATCAGTGTCAATGTCGTGCAGCAAAAACTCTTTTGCTATGAAATTATTTTACATTTATCCAGGTGATCGAGCTAGATCCTGAGCAACTACCTTCCGGAGAAGAGGTGCTTAGTATTTTGCAAAAAGAACGTTCACAGCTCAGTGTTTGGATCAATGTTGCTGTAAGTAAATATAACCTCTAAAGTTTTGTACACGTATTATTATTTATGTACAATAGTCAAAATCAAAAGCAAAATAACTGTACCTGCTGATGCTCTAATGGCCTTGAAAATACCTTATTATGTGAGGTGACTTAAACTAGCGTTTGAAAAAATGTGGAGTCTTCTTAATATACCTAAGGTAAAAGCACCAATCTCCGACAGTGGACCAAAGGATGACACTTTCGAAGAAAAAGCTTTCTATTAGGAAAAATAAACATTTATTTCCTATTATTATTATATTAAAAGACACATTAGTCTATTAATAATGCGTTGATAAAAACTTAGACACACTTTCAGAAGAAAATTTAAAAATGGCTTAAATAAACAAAAATCAATGTGTGCAGATTGTGATGAGCGCGGAAATTCTTAATGATTTTCTTAAGGGCATTGTTTTTTTACGATTATGATTTTGTTTTATAAATTACTGATTATTGTTACTGTTGGTGTTTATCTGATACATGTATGATATTATCGACGTCTTATGGTCATTTCCTTATTATTTTGGCTAGTTTTTATATCAATTTCAAGGGGTGTCTATCATTGGTCCCAAAAACTGAGGAAAACCCAAAAGATGACACATGTGTTTTCTATTCGGGTTTTCTCAAATATATTTTTTCAGCTTAAGTTTTTTAGCTCAATCCGTAATAATCCGTATGGATGGATCCATCCATATCCATCCGTCCATACTAATATTATAAAGGGGAAAGTGTGTCTGTTTGTCTTTCTGTCTGTTTGTCCGTCTATCACGGCAAAACGGGGCGAATAATTGACGTGATTTTTCGTGTGGTGATAGTTGAAGGAATGACGACTTGCTTGACGAGTGACATGGGGGCTTTTTATCCCGATATTCCCGCGGGAACGGGACTTACGCGGGTGAAACCGCGAGGCGCAGCTAGTCAATCAAGAAAAAAGCCTCGGACGAATTGACGGACAGACGGTCGAATGGACGGACGGACGTACTAACCAAAACTATAAGGGTTCGTTGTGTATTTAATTTATTTCATACATCTCATACATTTCATACATTTCAAACTTTTCATACATCTCATACATTTCAAACATTTCATACATTTCATACATTTCATACATTTCATACATTTCATACATATCATACATTTCATACATTTCATACATCTCATACATTTCATACATTTCATACATCTCATACATTTCATACATTTCATACATTTCATACATCTCATACATTTCAAACATTTCATTTCATACATTTCAAACATCTCATACATTTCAAACTTTTCATACATCTCATACATTTCAAACATTTCATACATTTCATACATATCATACATTTCATACATTTCATACATTTCATACATTTCATACATTTCATACATCTCATACATCTCATACATTTCATACATTTCATACATTTCAAACATCTCATACATTTCATACATCTCATACATCTCAAACATCTCATACATCTCAAACATTTCATACATTTCAAACTTTTCATACATCTCATACATCTCATACATCTCAAACATTTCATACATTTTAAACATTTCATACATCTCATACATTTCATACATTTCATACATCTCATACATCTCATACATCTCAAATATTTCATACATTTCATATCTCATACATTTTATACATCGAGAAAAAAACGCTTTATTGTATGTATCACATATTTTAGAGTGTCTACTATTGGTTCCAACCTGTGTCTACCTTTGGGTAATGTGGATTTTTGTGCTGTCATCCATTGGTGCCTCTGACAAGGTTGACAAAAAACATTTTTAAATAATTTATATGATAGTTAATAAAGTTTTAACATTAAAAAGTTAAAATGTAATAGTTACTCTAACAGCAGAAATAGTTGTAATTGTTTAATTTTGAAAAATACATTATTTTTTTAAAGAATAAAGTAATATTTGTCCTTAAAGTGTCGGCCATTGGTGCTTTTACCTTACTTACCTAAATAAACATGTCATCCTATACACGAAAACACAATAAATATTTTGACTGGCACAATATAATTCAGCTTAAACTTTATTATTACAGCTTGCTTATTACAAGCAAAAGAAGATCGATGACTTCCTCAAAATGTTGGAGTCGTCCCGAGCTGACGCCAATATTGAGTACAGGGACTTTGAGCGCGACCAAATGCGGGCCCTGGACATGTTGGCCGCTTATTATGTCCAGGAAGCTAATAAGGAGAAGATAAAAGACAAGAAAAAGGAACTTTTCACAAAAGCAACTTTACTGTACACAATGGCCGACAAAATCATTATGTATGATCAGGTAAATACTCATACTAATCTTCATAGATTTAACTAGTGCTTAGATGTTTTATAGTTTTTTGTTAAAGATGAACTTATCACATTTTCATGATGACCTATGTATATAAATTTGACAACTTAAAACATTAGTCACTGAGATTAAAAACTCAAAATAAACTTCATAAAATTTATCAATATACCTATTATAGAGAATAGAAGAGATAGCAACAGATCATAAACTCTTTTGTACAACATTAAAATTAAATTTCAGAACCATCTCCTCGGCCGAGCTTACTTCTGCCTACTTGAAGGTGATAAAATGGAACAAGCAGATGCACAATTCAACTTTGTACTAAACCAATCTCCAAACAATGTGCCTTCTTTGCTCGGTAAAGCGTGTATTGCATTCAATCGTAAGGACTACAGAGGGGCTTTAGCTTTCTATAAGAAAGCTCTAAGAACGAACCCTGATAGTCCGGCAGCGTTAAGATTGGGCATGGGGCATTGTTTTATGAAGTTGAATAATCAGGAGAAAGCTAGGTAAGTTGCAGATAATACTGTATAATCTGTAGTATTACATTAAGTTAAGCTTAAGTTAAGATCATTTTTTATTCAAACACTTTTCTGTTCTGACTTATTCAATAGAGTCAATTCCTAGATTGTTGCTCATTCCAATTTTCCTATCTCAAAGTTTTCAAGATATCTCATTAGATCTTAAATTGATTATTGACTGTTATAAAAAAGGTACCAGGATAGCTTATATCCTGGATCAATATAAAGGCTACTTTTGATCCCGGATATCTGTTTTTTTTTTACCGCGGGGCGCAGATAGCATTGTGTAACTGTTCAATTATTTACAGAATGGCATTTGAAAGAGCTCTACAATTAGATCCACAGTGCGTAGGCGCCCTAGTCGGCCTTTCGATCCTGAAGCTGAATCTACAAGAGAATGAGTCCAATAAGATGGCTGTGATCATGCTGTCCAAGGCTTATGCTATTGACCCTAAGAACCCTATGGTTCTCAACCATTTGGCTAACCATTTCTTCTTTAAAAAGGTAAGTATCTGTTTATTGCTAAAGTCATGTTGTTATGGACGAATTGTATCAGTTGTTAATTATATAATATCTGATACAACTCGTTAACACAATATTTCTGCAAGGCTATTACAGTAACTAAACATAATTTTACTGCCAAATCTGACAGTTTTATAAATGAAGACACGACATTGAAAATACTTACCCCATTATGCATATTCGACCTAAAACCTGTATTAGCTAAAACACATATTAAATCTGTTGCTATCTCTTTTCGTTGACATATGAGTGACAAGGAAAAAACGTTCTAAAACGTACTTAAAACCTATATTAAATTGTCAAGTTTTTATGCATAAGGGGGTACGGTTTAATTTTTTTTTTCTTGTTACCTATGGCAACGAAAAGAGATAGCTACACATTTGTTTACGTTTTGGCTAATATAGGTTAACTGGTCAAATATGCTTAAAGGCAAGGCAAGGCATAAAGGTACAGAGTTTTTGTGGTAAATAGACAATGTTTTTCTTCAGGATTACAACAAAGTACAGCACCTAGCTCTCCACGCTTTTCACAACACAGAGAATGAGGCGATGCGAGCGGAAAGTTGCCATCATCTAGCACGTTCGTTCCACGCTCAAGGAGATTGTGACCAGGCATTTCAGTATTACTACCAGGCAACACAGTTTGCACCGGCCAACTTTGTACTACCGCACTATGGATTGGGACAGATGTATATTTATAGAGGGGACACTGAGAATGTAAGTAATGTGAATAGATAATAATGATAATGTCTAGTTCGAAAACCATTAATTTAGGAGGTATAGTTTCTTTGTTTGACGGAGGTAATCTCTGAAACTACTCTGCCAATTTCAAAAATTCTTAAACAGATGTGTAAAATGGACTATCGGGATTCGGGACGGTCAAAGGCTATATTTTATCCCGTTAGCTTCATTATTACACCTGTGCAAAGCCGGGATGTGCTGCTAATCTATTATGAGGATAATTATTTACATGCAGATAAATATTTAATATCCAATAACCAAACAAAAATATTTACAAAATACAATTAGAACCAGTTGAGACACTGCAAATTACATTACAGGCGGCGCAATGCTTCGAGAAAGTGCTAAAGGTCCAGCCAGGCAACTACGAGACAATGAAGATATTAGGCTCTCTCTACGCGAACTCCGCGTCGCAATCGAAGCGGGACATCGCGCGGCAACATCTCAAGAAGGTCACCGAACAGTTTCCAGATGACGTCGAGGCGTGGATTGAGTTGGCGCAGATATTAGAACAGAATGATCTGCAGGTGAGATTATTGAATAATCCATACTAATATTATAAATGAGAAAGTGTGTGTCTGTCTGTATGTTTGTCCGTCTTTCACGGCAAAACGGAGGGACGATTTGACGTGATTTTTTAAGTTGTGATAAAAGGGGTGGAGAGTGACTTAGGCGCAGCTAGTCTTATTGATAATTATGGAACAATTATTACCAGTTTTGTTGAGATTACTACTTACTTTGATTACGAAACTATACAAGATCACTACAGGTAAATCATGGTAGGATTGTAGTCTCCGGTGAATCTGGTGATGAAGTTTTTAGGCCCACCTAAAGGTAGCCGTTCGAACTGAGCGTCTATGGCGTCATAGGCGCCGCGGCTGTGACGCCGCGACAGTGCGACAGATAGATGTTCTATGCAAATGTATGAAATTCTAGGGAACGTCATTCGAGCGCAGCGTCACTGTCGCGGCGTCAGTGACGTCACAGTGCCGCTGTGACCGCGTTGACAGATGTCAATGTGACCGCGGTGTTGGTGACGCTATAGACGCTGCGTTTGTGACGCTCAGTTCGAACGGCTACCTTAAGATTCCTTAAAATTGCCTACTGCGCAGCTTTTACCCTCAGCGTTCATTTTACGTTGCGCACCTATGCCCCCGGTGAGTTGTTGCTCCTAAACTCGTATTAAGTTATAAAACCATTTCCAGGGTTCATTAAACGCGTACAGCACAGCAATGAAGATACTCAAAGAGAAAGTGGACGCCGACATACCGGCTGAGATACTCAACAATGTGGCCGCATTGCACTATCGACTGGGCAACTTGACTGATGCTAAGAGTTATCTGGAACAGGCTTTGCAAAGGTAATATTACAATTTGGTATATTCATCACTCTAATATTAAAAAGGCGAAAGTTTGTGTGTATTTGTATGTTTGTTACTACTTTACGCTCAAATGTCTGAACGGATTTAAATGAATTTTAGTGCCAGGATAGCTTATATCCTGGATTAAACTTATGCTTTACGCCCCGCGATGTTACTCGCGGTGTACAGTTCCCGTTCTCGTAGGAATACCAGTATCAAATGTAGCCTATGTGTTAATCTATTATATAAACTATCCTGGTACCAAATTCCATAAAAATCTGCCTACACTTTCACACAAACTTTCGCCTTTATAATATTAGTAGGATTTACCACTTTTTTTTTAACACCCTTTTTTTCGTTTTTCTATAAAAAAACTTAACTTTTTATTGCAGAGAAAAATCAGACGCGGAAACATTAGACGCGCAATACTACAACTCGATATCTGTCACGACAATGTACAACCTAGCGAGACTGAACGAAGCATTGTGCGCTTACAACAAGGCTGAGAAACTGTACAAGGATATACTGAAGGAACATCCTAATTATATTGACTGCTATTTGAGGTAATTTCATGAATGAATGAATGAATAAATAAATATATGTAAATAAATATCTTTGGACATTCCACACAGCGTCATCTAGTCCCAAGCTAAGCAACTTAATGCTTGTGTTATGGTAACCAGATGACTGATATAATACTTAAATACACAATTTTTTTTTTGTAAATACATACATATTAGAGAAGAATTAGAGAAGAGAGGCCTATACCCAGCAGTGGGATGAGAAAGGCTGATGATGATGATGATGATGACATACATATTATAGATAGAATAGAAAACACCCAGACACAGAACAAATATCTGCAGAACATACAAACATTTGTCCCGTAGCGGGGATCGAACCCGCGACCTCCGCATCTCAGCCGGGCGTTCACCCAACTGCGCCACAGTGGTCGTCACGTCGAATGATTCGGACGGACCTGCGTCGATACAAGCGATCCCAACGCGGGATGCCTCACCACTCAGTCAGGTCTAGGGAGATCGCTTAATGACGCAGGTGGGAATTCTGCCGTTGTCATAACTTTTATTTTTTAGAGCGATAAGAGCGCCCATTCTACTTCATTTATCTTTGTGTTTGGTTACACGATTTTGTGTTATTAATGGTGTACAATAATAAGTGTTACTCTATCTATCTATATATCAAACTTAGTGGATTGGGTTAGCTTTTCACGACTTACCCTCGTATTTATAAACAAGCAGTTATTTGTTGCGAAGTAATTTCTTAGCGAAGTCATTACTTGGTGTAGAATTTAAAAATAAAGTTAAATATCAGAGTAGAATTACTTCAACTAAATAATATTTTTAATGTTTTCTTTCACGAGAAGTTGTTATAATGCTTTTTTTATTAATGAGAACATATATTTTAGAAAAGTTTCAAATGAATGAATGAATGAAGAAAGATATCCTTCATTGGGTTTATTGTTTCCATAACTGTTTTGCCCTTTTACCAAATAAGTGCTTTTTCTATAACAATAACTGTTTCCACATAACAATAGGCTAGTTGACTCTATTTTTATGTAGCTCTTATATGATAAATAATTGTTCTTTTAGACCAAAAAAAATACTACCATATTTTTTTGGACCTAAGAAACCGCAAAATTTTATTTTAAAAGTTCTACTTTTCAAAAACAGGTGAAAACGCTACCGCCATATTGGTCTATGGATTTATCTGTGCTGTGACGTCATTCGTATTCAAAACAATAATTTTCGTGATTTACGTCTAGGGAACATGCACATTTTGAAAAGTTGGCATTACTGTAAATTGGTTTTAGTTATGTGACATTTGTATAATTCCGATAATAATGACGTCACCAAAATGGCCGTAGCGTTTTCAGCGTTCCAATGAAAAAAAAAAAGAAACCGTTTTTTAAATTGAAATTATGCAAGCATCATGGACTTTGATTAACTGAAATTATTATATTTTGGTTTTGCAAGGAAAGTACTTCAGGAAATACTAATTTATTGGGTCAAATTTGATATGAGTCAAGTAGCCTATTGCCTATCAGCTCTCCAACTTTCTCAACATTTCTATATCTACAGGTTAGGTTGTATGGCAAGAGATAAGGGTCAAATCTACGAAGCCTCTGATTGGTTCAAAGATGCTTTGAAAGTGAACACGGAACATCCAGACACGTGGTCGTTGCTCGGCAACTTACATTTAGCTCAGCAGGAGTGGGGGCCGGGTCAGAACAAGTTTGAGAGGATATTGCAGAATTCGTCTACGTCTAATGATGCTTACTCTTTGATTGCAATGGGTAAGTAATGCAATACAGATTACCTACTTATAAGTGAATTGTAACCATACGTTTGAAAATCAAATGTTGATTGGCGACAAACTACATTTCGCGACAATAACATTTAATCCCGCACAAATAACGATATACCTAGTAAGTACAGAAAAATGATTTTCACGTCGAAATAAGAGATAGTCGGCTATAAACTTGTAAGCCAGCATTGGGTCACTAAAAGCTGACAATGATGATGATGATGAAACAGATAAACCGTCAAATATGAAATCGTAAAAAAACTGTCGAATTTGACAGTAAAAATAAAAAACAATGTTTACTGACATGTTTAACAGTATACTTCATTTCTTGAAGCAAGCTAATAGGAAGGAAAATAAACACACGTGATGGTCGTCGAAAATAATTGGATTGGCTAGATTTGACAATTGTTATGACAATCTAGCCAATCACGAGATAGACAATTATTTTTGACAACCAATCACGTGAGTTTATTTTATCTTCCTATTAGCTCGCTTCAAGAAATGAAGTATAGTTTGTATTATATTGCCACTTTGTCACCAGATGTATTCTATTTTAACTCTCATTTTTCCAGGTAACGTCTGGCTACAAACTCTCCACCAACCATGCAGAGAGAAAGACAGGGAGATCCGACATCAGGAACGTGCCTTGGCTATGTACAAGCAAGTTCTGATGATAGATCCGAGGAATATATGGGCGGCGAACGGTATTGGATGCGTTTTGGCACATAAGGTAAGCTATTCAAACTGAAATTAGTAAAGAACCAAAATTTTAGCCTATACTACCTACTAACGAAAAGCCGTGTTGGCCAAGTGAAATAATACCTCGACTTTCGATTCGAAGGTCGTGGGATCGAATCCGGCCGTGTATCAATGAACTTTTGCGTCGAAAAATTTATATGTTATAACATGGGCTTTTCAAATTTTATTCAAATCCATCCAGCCTTTTGAGCGTGAAGGAGTTACAAACTTTCACACAAACTTATTATTTGCCGTATAAAATATGAAGGTAAGATGTCTATTATTGTAATTGTATTTAAGCTCTATTTTTCCTTTGATAGGGTTACGTGAACGAAGCTCGTGATATATTCGCGCAAGTTCGAGAAGCGACGGCTGATTTCCCCGATGTATGGATGAACATCGCGCATATATACGTAGAACAGAAGCAGTATATCAACGCTATACAAATGGTTAGTATATTCTTATAATTATATTCATAATACTTACATTTTAAAACATTACTTTAAAAACTATCGTCAGTTGCATGCAATAGATATTAACAATGGAAAATTACTCAAAAAATTCTTCCTGGGAATGATGAGGGTATGAGTATGGTCACTCCTCGTGGTTGCGTCTTTCAGCGTCATAATCGTTGTGTTAATATATCTTATGTTTCTATCATAGAAGACTGACCGAAGGCCAACACAAAGCTTTTTTGTTTACTTGTCATAAAACTTGTAGTTATTTTCCTAAAAAACAATGTATTCCATCAATAATCTAGTATCTCTGTCAACTTTTGACTGCTTTTATTTATACTCGCATTCTATAACTAACGTACGGATATAAATGAAAAATCTTACTAAAAGTTTGGGGCTTAGACGGGATTCGAACCCGCGAGATACAAGCGATCGCCCTCAAGCCGGACTGCCATTAACACTCGGCCACCAAGCCCTAATGTCTAAGTTCGAAACTATCAGTAAGATCATATTTTCGGTTAAAGTACCGACTAGCGTCATCTCCTGGCAACCTATAAGCATTAATATGAAATAATCACATTTATTTATTTGTTCCCAGTATGAGAACTGCATACGTAAATTCCGTATGCACTACGACGTAGAATGGCTGACCTGGGTAGGCCGGGCTCACACGCTAGCCGGGCGCGCGACCGCCGCGAGAGGGGCTTTGTTACGAGCGAGGAGAGTAGCACCGCACGATCCAGCGTTGGCTTATAACACGGCATTAACGTTGCGAAGACGGGCCGCTTTAGTACTGAAGGATGAACGATCTGATCTGCCGCTTGTTTTGCGAGCTGTACATGAACTTTCCGTCTCACACAGGTATGTTATAAGCTTCATAGTCCGTTAAGAGTCACTAGAGTGACGTTGTTCTTAGTTAGGAGTTACAAGGGTGACGTCACACGATCCAGCGTTGGCTTATAACACGGCATTAACGTTGAGAAGACGGGCCGCTTTAGTACTGAAGGATGAACGATCTGATCTGCCGCTTTTGCGAGCTGTACATGAACTTTCCGTCTCACACAGGTATCGTTTCAATATCAACATCCTATATTATGGCTTTTAATAACCCTTTAGTTAGGAGTTACTAGTGATATCACTTGATCCAGTATTGGCTTATGCTTTCCTTCTCTCACAGGTATGTTATATACTTCATAGTCCTCTATATTGTCATACTTAGTAAGGAGTTACTAGAGTGACGTTACACTATCCAGCATTGGCTTAGTTTATAACACAGCGCTAATACTGAGCCAAGAACAAGACTCACGGAAACGATAAAGACACGCAACAAAAAAGAAAGAAAAATAATGTTAATTCTGTAGGACCTCAAGGATCACTTATATAATTTTGACCCTTTCTAATTAGACCATTGTTATATTCTAACAACTTTTCCTTTAAAACCTGTATAATTCCAGATACTTCCAACGCCTCAGTACAGCGACCGCCGAAGCCGGCGCGGTCGGTGGTGTCGGCGGTACAGCCACCGCCGCTGAAGCGAGAACATGCGCCGACCTGCTCTCGCAAGCGCAATGGCACGTGGCCAGAGCGAGACGGCAACATGACGAGGAACTCACGCTTAGGGACAGACAGAGGGAACAGCGCGAGGCGTTTAGAAAGCAACAGGTAATGTGTCGGGATATATATGTCATCTCTCTGTCTCTCAAGTGCAATGGTACGTGGCTAGAGCGAGACGGCAACACGACGAGGAACTCACGCTTAGGGACAGACAGAGGGAACAGCGCGAGGCGTTTAGAAAGCAACAGGTAATGTGTCTTACTAATGCGTCTAGGCATATGTCGTCTCTCTCTCAAGTGCAATGGTACGTGGCTAGAGCGAGATGGCAACACAAAATCCTTATACTTCAGCATGTAACATGACAACTTCTGCCTAATTTAAATTTTGATGAAACTTTAGCCATCAATTGATATAATAATGTTAGATACATCTAATAATAAGAGAGATACAAATGAAAAATATTTTTCCATGCAATGTAGGTATAAACAGGCTAAAACCTAATAATGAATATTCTTGGACATTCCACACAGCGTCATCTAGTCCCAAGCTAAGCTAAATGCTTGACATGGTAACTTTATAGAACTAAACAATGAAACTTTATAACCCAACCCTCTTAACAGGAAGACGAACGTCGCAAGCAACAGGAACAAGTGGCTAAGAGCACAGTTGAGATGCTCCAGAAACGTCAAGAATACAAAGAGAAGACGAAGAACGCGCTTATGTTCGCAGATATGCCTCAAGAGGGCAAGTCTAAGGGCAGGGGGCGGAGGAAGGATGAATATGTGTCAGATTCACCGTCAGGAAGCGATCGGGGACCTAGGGAGGAAGGGTGAGTCATCTTGATGTATAGATTCTAAGAACATAGTAATGAGTGTATAGAATGAGCGTTTCCTTTTCGGTCAAAAACTTATAAATATACAAAGCAGTAAAATAACGCCACGACTTCAATTTCGTAAGAAAAAAGCAATTTCCTGCGCTATCCTCAAAAATCCTCGAAAGGTCTTCATCTGATCTTGAAATTTTTAAACAAACAATTTTAAAAATCTGTCTAATACAATACATAAAAAGAAATATACAGTGGCATACAAGCAGAACTCTTCCTATAGGTGTCTTTTATGTGTATTGTGTTCTCTTATTTGTAGCGTGTTTGAGTGTGTATGTTTGTTTGTTTCAGCGCGCCTCGCGAGAAGAAGAAGGATCGCAAGAAACGCGGCGACGGCGGCGACCGTCGTAAAGGCAGGGGCAGGAAGCGACGCGAACGTGGCTCGGCCAGTGACAGCGATCCGCCTAACAAACGGGGAAGGAAGAAGGTAAACACACACTGAAGCAGGATACTCACCTCTGTAGCCCTACCATGAGTTTTCGAGTTGTATAGTTAACTATCCTCGCTAACGAGTCAAGTATTTCAAATGTATGAAATTATTAGTTCATGCAAGTTACCGGGGGCGGCGCTGCGCTGGATTCTCATATATTTTGCGATACTTGACTCGGTATCGAGGATAGTATCAATACTACAGTAAACTGATGGTAGGGCCTCTGTTCACTGAGTCGATCGAATAGTTAAAAAAAAAAGACGGGTGGCACTCGGGGACTGCCGCGGTAAACCTAGATGCGAGTTGCTGAACTAAAGAGACAAGCGTTTGGTTATTTCTACGGAATTTCTGGATTCGGTCTCCACGGTCAAGGCCCGCGATAGCGATAGCTATGCAGTAACTTAATAAACGCATGTGATTGGCGTCGAAAACGTGGCTTGAGCGAGTTCACATTGCCTTATGTAATGTATTCTTCTATAATGGTTTCTTTACACGTTACCAAAAACCTACCTATACCAAAATGGACAACATTTTTGGTTGGTTTATTTTTCGATCGACTCGGTGAACAAAGTATAGCTGTGTAGCATGTAATGTATCTGATACTGTGTCAAGTGAGTACTTCACAGATTACCTACATAGATATTTTTTTTACATTATTAGTATTATATTATGACATTTCCTTATTATTTTTGGTACTTATATAATTATTCATTCTCAGGGCGAAAAGGGCATCGGCCGCCGCGAAAAGGCTAAAGCGAGGGCCGCTGAAGAGAAACTCAGCGCGAAACAGCGCTCGAAGATTGTATCCAAAGAGACCATATCCACATCTGAATCTGACTCCGATGCTTCAAGGAAATCCAGGAGCCGCTCTCGCAGCGGATCTCCGTCCGCTAACAAAGGCAGGAAGCGGATTATGTCCGCTTCTGATAGTGACAGGTCAGTGTTTCAGGATCGTAGCAACTTAGCAAGTGGAGATCCGTGGTCTCTGCCTACCCCCATAGGAAAGAGGCGTGATTTTATGTTATGTTACAGATCGAGATCACGTTCAAAGAGCAGATCCAAGTCTCGAAGCAGGTCAAGATCTGGCTCCGCTAAGGGCAGACGGTCTCGCTCTAAAAGCCGTTCCAGGTAAAAGACATTTTAAATGTTTAAAAAATCATAATAAAAGCTACGGCTCTATACTCTGTTCACCAAGTCGATAGAAAAATAAACAACTCCATAAATTTTGGTACATAGGTAGGTATTTTGCTAACTTGTAAAGAAACTATTATAGATACATACATAAGGCAATGTGAACTTGCCCTAGGCCCGTTTTTGACGCCCCAATCACGTGTGTTTATTTTTCTATTTGATGATTTCCAACGACTCTGTGAACAGAATAAGTATAGAAACGTACCTGCGTTAAGCGATCGCCTTTCAGCCGAACTGCCTAACCACTCGCCACAGACCTAAAAAAACGTAACGCGGCGCGTCGCCGAATCTCGGAAACAGCTCCTACGATTTTCATGAAATTTTGTATGCAGAACACATTTTTCTTTCTTTCTTACCAAAAAATGTCTTCCACAGGTCAAAGAGTGGATCCAGATCAAAAAGTCGCTCAAAGAGTCGATCTCGATCCAAGAGCCGATCCCGATCCAAGAGCCGCTCGAAGAGTCGCTCGCGATCCAAAAGCCGGTCGCGGTCAAAGAGCGTATCGAGGTCACGATCCAGGTAAATAAAAACAATACTTACAAATATCAACCATATTCGTAGATTTTAACACAGACAAAAATAGTCTTAAAGTTCTACTTTGTCTATGGTTTTAACATAGAATAGACGAAGTAAAACTATGTCTATGGTTTTAATAATCTACTTTAAAAAAAGAAATATAATTATAAGTAATTAGAATATTTAAAAAAAGTTTGGTTGCTTGAACAGATTTAACACTTCTCAGGTGATTTGACCAGGTTACAAGCTCGCTATGCCGTTAACGGGCATTAATAGAATAAGCCTTTTTTTTCAGAGACTTTTACTACCACATCCTCATAAAATCGTCCTATTTTCAGGTCCAAAAGCAAGTCCCGCTCGAAATCCCGCTCCAGATCGAAGAGCAGGTCACGATCGCGATCCAAAAGCGGCTCCCGAAGCCGATCCAGATCCAAGAGTGGATCCAGGAGCCGATCTCATTCCGGATCAAGAAGTAGATCCGGCTCTCCGCATTCTAGACAAGACACGCCCGTCTCTAGAAAATCTGTATCGGCTAGTGAAGACGAAGCTTAAATTTTTGGAATTTGAAATAACGGTGGTCAGTGTATGGGTTTGGGAATTGACGCATTAGCTCTTTGGGTGTTTCAAACCCTTTATTTTGATTGACAAATAAATAACAAAATTTATGATCCTCTTATGTACCTACTCAGGATTCTGTAATGATTTCTGAAGAGGTAGAGGGTATGCAAGATTAGAATCACATGAATAAAGTTCGTGTTACTGACCGACTCAAGTGCTATGCTCACGCTCTTTAATCGCGCTTCTAAGTATACGCCGAAACAACTAACAGCCAGTTTCAACAACCTATCTATCTTTGGTTTTTGTTTTCTGCTGGTAGTATCTGCCATTACTTTCATATAAAAATGACAAATACTTACCCACAGTAAGCAAAACCGAAGATAGTGGCTATTGAGAAGTCGTAAGTCATTATTTATTCCTTTATCCTATATCCATACAATGACTTTGTTGAAGGTTACCTAAAAGGTATATATTGACATGTTCATAGTAAATAGCAATGTTTGCAAGAGCTCAGAATTTTGACAAATTTCCATATTATATTTTCACTGCATTACAATCTTGTCTATAGATAAATCTATATAAGCCGAAACTGCACTAAATTTGAGATTTTGATTGTGTTCACGTTAACTTAACAGGCAACTCGGAATATTTATAATAACCAATTTATATAGAATGCTTATTTTATTACTACAGACTGTTCAAACTGAAATAAATGGATGCGTTGAACATTTTAGTGTTTTTATCCACTCCTGCTAAAAGGTTTAGCCAAATAGTTGATAAACAAAGTGGCTAATTCGTTCATGGTTTATAAAAATAGTACTTATTTTACTTGATTAGTTATCTAACTAAACTTTAGTTATATAAATCAAAGGTTCGTTCATTCAAATAAGCATAATCAAATCATCCAGTCTATTTCACTATTCAACTAAGAAATGAATTTATTAGGTTTTGGCCTAATGTATGAAGATGAATATTTAAGTTTTTAAAGTAGAACCTTCAAAGTGGTTACAGCATTTACTAAATCATTGTGTGGACTAGTTGAAATAAAACAAATAATCATGAAAATCTTGTATAATTAGACAGGTTAGGTAGGTATAATTTTAAAAGGTCCATGCGCACACTTGTATTTCTCATTGCCAAAATTTAAATCACTAATAAACTATCTGACTACTACGCTAATTTAAAAGATATAACTACAATATTATTTTATACTATAAACGGGGTACATACCATGATTCGTGGATTTCTGTGTTCATGGTAAACTTAAACAGTAATTAAAACGTTAAAGAGATGATAATTTAATAATAATGTTGCCCTACCATTAGTTTTCGAGTTGTATAATCACAGTATAATGGAAGTGAACATAGTCATTGTACAGCAAATATAATAGGAAGATGAAAAGACGACTTATTAACAGATTTAAAATAAAGTTAACTATCTTTTGTCACCAAGAAACGTAGTGTACGCACGGTTTAGGAAATACAGGACTAAAAACATTTGACTAATAAATTATTCTATAAGACAAGCTTATAAATATTATGACTTGCAACAATTAAATAGCATTTTATACATTTTATCCAATAAAATAACCAAACACAACCATTTTTATAAATAACATTCATTTAGCTATGAAACATAGTTACTATTAGACAATATTTAGATTAACTAATGGACTAATTTATACAACTAATTAAATAGGTACGCGGAATAAAATCTTAACAGTTAATAATTGAGCGTTATACGTAACATAGCTAGAATATTTAACAAAACAACTTTCAAGATTAAATTTTTGTACTTAAATTATGTATTTTTCATCTATTTATGGAAGGCGTTAAAAATCTGTTACAGAAACCAAATCACAGCTGAATAAATGTAACTATAATTATTTAAACTACATTTAATTCTTATACAAATCCAATACATTTTAATTCTCTCGTAGAAACTACATTAAAATTTAATATAAAATTTGTTTTTTAAAGTTACATTACACAGAGTCGATGCCATCTTCATACAAACTTATTCTTATCAATACCTTATTTGTAGTACTTAGGTAGTTAGGTACTCGTTTGATCTATTAATCATCTTTTTATTCAATTATTTATTATCTTATTCATAAAACGTGATATACATTCTATAGATGTAGAGGTTTTATGATAACTTTTGTGAATGAAACAGTAGCTAAAGAACTGCCTCCACGAGCGTGAGAAACGCGGCAATATTGTTTTTCCACGTATTTCTATTCACGTGGCTATGTTATCGCAAAGATACTGCGAGTGACGCCTCTATGTCTGTGAGTGACGCTGACAAGCTATAACCTGTCAGAATCGTCGCGATTCACTCGTGTAAGCGGTCCCTAAAGTCTGTACAAAGATGACTCAAGACTACCAATTCGTAATAGAAAACCGGGTAAAAATTCGAGTGTGGCAGTTTTCGTTTTATATGGTCAACATTATTGCTAGATTTAAGAGTTTACTAAAGTAGAGCCTATTCGTAATAATGTGCGCTAAAATGAGTAACAATATCGCTATGACTAGGTACCTAACTAGTATGTGATACTAAATCTACTAAAAATTGGTGATATCGAATACTTTAGGACATAATTCTATATCGTTTGAGCTTGGATTACAATGGATAAACATTTAAAAAGGTTTAGGGTAAAGATAGCAAAATCAAATATTGCTCAAAAAACTTACTGTTATAATAAAACTGGCGAAACAGGAGATTACAAAAAGGCGGAATTTGACAAAAGTTCAAAGAGATTCGTTTAAAAAATAATATCAATGGTGCTTTATTTTCAATGCTCAGTCTCAAATATCCTAAATTTAGGCGCTTTACTGGAAAAAGAGAACTAAGACAGATAAGTTATTCTACTTCACGAATGCCACTTGTTTCACATCTAAAGCAGCACAAAATTAAATACAAAAATTATTTTTAAATATCCACTTTTGACAAAATAATCGGTGAACATAGTGAAGTGGATGATAAATAGAATCACCTTCTTAAAATCGGTTGAACAATCTAAAGTGAGCTAACGTTTCAAAGTTATTTTAGTAAACACAATTAAACAAAGCTGAATGATTTTCGTGAAATAAAACAACTAAGCCTTACACCTGTAAACTTTACTTTACACATTGACCTGGTGTATGCTTAGCTTTACAATCTGCCCCACAAATTACCTTATTTTTGTAACGTAACAGGCTTTCTTGTGATATGTAGTTAAAGATCATAGCAGATTTATCTATCTACATACCACACAAAATATTTTAAACTAGATATTATTATGGAATCAAGATCGCGCGCATAAATAAAACTGCGTCATGTCACGGTTTGGACTTAACACGTTTAGTAGCCCTACCATCAGTTTTCGAGTTGTGTAGTTAACTATCCTCGCTAACGGGTCAAGTATTTCAAATGTATAAATTTTAGTTCATGCAAGTTACCGGGGGCGGCGCTGCGCTGGATTCTCATGAGAATCGACATCTAATCGTGCCAATTTTCGCAGGTCAGCTTATGTTGGTATACTTCCGAATTCAGTTTCCACCAACTTAAGCTGACCTGCGATTTGATGTCGAAATTTAGTTTTTCGTCCAGATTAGACCCCCTGAATGGGTCTTAACAGGTATCTTTAGATCCATTAGCAAGTCCCGCTATACTGAACCCTGCATTACCATTCGGCAGTACTGATTGCGGCCCGCCGAGGAATGAAGTGAAGGTGGTGTCTCGACTCATCGGTGGCTCTAATCCGTCTATTGGAATGCAGTCTAGCGTCGGTACTGTGTACTCCCTGGAAATAAATTATCCCCCGTTAATCATCGGACAAGGGATCTAAATATCCACCGTTATTCATCGGACAAGGGATCTAAAAGTTACATTAAGAAAAGAAATGTCTTACCGCACCCTGAGATACAGTAATGATCGTATTTTTTTTCAAAATGGATAAAACGTTACTTTAGGTAGAGTTCCTGGTGGAAAAGAGAGATGCTTAAAATTAAATTGTTCTCCTCTGTGACGCAGCGGGCGAAGGCCCGCCTAAGACGCGGAAGTAGCGGGTTCGATCCCCGCTACGGGACAAATGTTTGTATGTCAACAAAAAACAGACACGACACAAATATCTGCAGAGATATTTGTGTCGTGTCTGTTTTCTGTTGATTATAAGAACCGGGGGTTAGCTTACGTCAAAAGCAATTCATAATAGGACCTAAATCGCTTTTAACGGTCATAGGTACTGTTCACACTCACATAGATACATTGTCCTGCGAATGCGCCGAGTCGTGTACAAGTTGCGGCAGCGCGTCCGCCGGAGCGCGCCCCTCGCGGGTGTCGCGAGCAGAGAACAGGAACACGCCCACCACAGCAATACTCCCCTAATCACACTACATGTACACACTCACATAGAGACATTGTCCTGCGAATGCGCCGAGTCGTGTACAAGTTGCGGCAGCGCGTCCGCCGGAGCGGAGCGCGCCCCTCGCGGGTGTCGCGAGCAGAGAACAGGAACACGCCCACCACAGCAATACTCCCCTAATCACACTACATGTTCACACTCACATAGATACATTGTCCTGCGAATGCGCCGAGTCGTGTACAAGTTGCGGTAAGACGTCCGCCGGAGCGCGCCCCTCGCGGGTGTCGCGCGCTGAGAACAGGAACACGCCCACCACAGCAATACTCCCTAATCACACTACATGTTCACACTCACATAGAGACATTGTCCTGCGAATGCGCCGAGTCGTGTACAAGTTGCGGTAAGACGTCCGCCGGAGCGCGCCCCTCGCGGGTGTCGCGAGCAGAGAACAGGAACACGCCCACCACAGCAATACTCCCCTAATCACACTACATGTACACACTCACATAGAGACATTGTCCTGCGAATGCGCCGAGTCGTGTACAAGTTGCGGTAAGACGTCCGCCGGAGCGCGCCCCTCGCGGGTGTCGCGCGCTGAGAACAGGAACACGCCCACCACAGCAATACTCCCTAATCACACTACATGTTCACACTCACATAGAGACATTGTCCTGCGAATGCGCCGAGTCGTGTACAAGTTGCGGTAAGACGTCCGCCGGAGCGCGCCCCTCGCGGGTGTCGCGAGCAGAGAACAGGAACACGCCCACCACAGCAATACTCCCCTAATCACACTACATTGTACACTCACATAGAGACATTGTCCTGCGAATGCGCCGAGTCGTGTACAAGTTGCGGTAAGACGTCCGCCGGAGCGCGACCATAGCGGGTGTCGCGAGCAGAGAACAGGAACACGCCCACCACAGCAATACTCCCCTAATCACACTACATGTACACACTCACATAGAGACATTGTCCTGCGAATGCGCCGAGTCGTGTACAAGTTGCGGTAAGACGTCCGCCGGAGCGCGACCATAGCGGGTGTCGCGAGCAGAGAACAGGAACACGCCCACCACAGCAATACTCCCCTAATCACACTACATTGTACACTCACATAGAGACATTGTCCTGCGAATGTGCCGAGTCGTGTACAAGTTGCGGCAGCGCGTCCGCCGGAGCGCGCCCCTCGCGGGTGTCGCGCGCTGAGAACAGGAACACGCCCACCACAGCGAGCAGGTACGATAGGAAGTATAGGGCGTGGAACTGTGGATAATAAACATCTATAGGTTAATATACACTATAGAAGTAAACTCCAGACCATGATGTAAACTTTTCTCCCTCATAACTTAGCAACTTTAAAGCCGGGCCGACGACGGTTAAATGTGGACGATATAGATTACAATTCAACTGGTTATAAGATAAATTATCCTTATCTCTTCTAAACTTTCAGTAACGGGACAAAGTTTCGTACCAATTAATTTATTATATATTAAACTAGCAGCACCTCCCGGCTTTGCACGGCTGTACTAAGGAAACTACCGGGATAAAATATAGCCTATAACCATCCTGACAGTCCATTCTACACAGAGAAAGAATTTTTGCAATCGGCTGAGTAGTTTCGGAGATTATTCCTACCAAACTAACAAAAAAGCAAACAAGCAAACCAACATTACCTCTTTATAATATTAGTATAGGTAGACTTCAACTCACCTTAAACTGAAATATGTACATCCCAGCGATAAGCGTATAATAATCCGCTGACAAGAACGACAGATGCAGTATTATAGACCCAGCGTCTCTCAGCATAAAGCACTGCAATATCTGAAACACGGTCTGCACTGCACAGTAACTTCCCAACTGCACTATCGTCTCTATCTCGTACCAGTTGAAGGCTACAAGTTCATTGAACTCCATGAAGAATGTTTGGGTGCAAGAGACTATACTGCCGATAAAACCTAGGATTGCTAGGTAGTTGGAGCATGAGTGGGTAGAAAGCATCATCTCTTGAAGGACGGTGACTATTGCGAAGAGGAGTGAGCCGGCTAGGCAGAGCATGTCGCCAACTAGCTGGTTTTTACCTGAAACAATGGAAGTCTAGATTTATATAATACATACAAGTTTAGAGGTCAACAATGTCAGGGAGAACTATAAAATTGTAAATGGAAACATCTGTATAATGTCCATAGAATTGTTTGCGATATCAGCGGCGTTGTCGCATGCCATCAATGTTGGACTCAAAAAGGTGGTAATTCTGTCTGACAGCAGAAGCGCCTTGGAACATGTGGCTCGTTGCGCCTCTGGACACAGAGGTGCATCGATTGCCTATACTATTATTAGAAAAGTGCAACAGTTGATGGCGGCGGGAGCATCGCTGATGTTACAATGGGTTCCATCACATGTTGGTATACGAGGGAATGAAGAGGTGGACAGGCTGGCTCGAGAAGGGATATCAAATGGTATAGAGATCCATGGACGTATATAAGGGGGGGGTCCAGGGGGTCCGGACCCCCCCCTTAGCATACGGCGAAAAAAAAAATTGACAACAAAATGTGCAATGTGGTAACAATGAAATGTGCTAGGTAAGTCAAGAACATTAAATAAAAGAGTACTCAATCTGTTTTTAGAATGAGACTTCAATCTGAAAACAAAGAAGCACAAAAACAGCACATGTAAACGTTGGTACTTTTACTTTTTTTTCTAATGGAATTTGATTTGAAAGGTCTTTGGAGACCCTTAAACATAGAGGAAGCAGTAAGGGGAGGAGCCATCAGTTTTATTTTCTATGACGCTAAGAAGGTCATTTTCTGCGAGGGACGAGGAACTATCTGTCAATAAGTAAATGTCAATTTTTGTGTAAAAATCATAGTGCTTGAAGTTATCGATAGTTTATTATCGATGAAAGAAAGAAAGAAAGAAAAGAAAGAAAGAAAAATATTTATTTTGTCAAAAACGCGTTACACATAAGACACATTAAAATAAGTAGGACATTGACAAAATTGGCAACTACTCAGCGTATTGCTGCAACAGAAACCAGAGAATCTGTCGCAGCGCTGGTCTTCCGTAGCGCCGTAGGTTTATGTGTGTGCTGCGGCCCCGCAAAAAACACACATTTTAAAGTAATTTAAGGTAGGTTGTAAAAATAGAAACAAGAGAAGAGAACGATGAGTGCGGCCAATACGGTAGGTATTGGTTGTATGACAAATTTTAATGTTATTGACAAATTAAATCACAAATTGATTTGATTTTAAGCTATTGCATAGCTTCTATGGCGGGCCTTAGCGGGGTGACCGAATCCAGAAATTCTGTAACGAAAAATTCAAAACTGGCTTTGAACCCTCTTTTTTCTGATTTTTTTATACTTATATCAATATTTAAGCCTTTTCTGTCATCACAGCGTCTTTTGGCGTGGTTTTACGTGGTAGCCAAAGGAAAAATTTTATATTTGTTTCTTTAATTTTAGCTTAATTCGTAAATAATCGAAATACAGGCGAAATTATTTTTTATCTTGTTTTTTGAAGTTATTTATGTAAATGTTGATAATACGATGAAAATTGAGAGGTCCAAAGTTGTATAAAATCACAACAATTTTGGTTCTCATTCATTTTTGTAAAAATCTAATGTTCTAGTCGGATTGGTTGAGTTTTTCGATTAAGCTATAAACAACACCTATACAATCATTGGCGGAAAAAAAATCGTCCTTTAATCAATTTCAGGTTACCCCTCTACTGGTGAGCTAATCCGACTGGGCTGTAAGTCAATATCGATAAGTTATTTTGAACTGTCCCTTCACTAATTTCGCTGCAGTGACAAGCAGTGTGTCCAACTAAAAATACCTATTTCCGCGATATTGTGAGGATGGTAAATATTTTTTTAATAAAGTTTACCTATGATTTTAACAGAAGTTTAACAGCCAGAAGTTTAACTACCTACTTAACGTTCTGAAAGCTTACGTAGGTATATAATTAGTAAGTTGGAGGTATAGGGGTGGTATAGATACCTAATTTATTGTGCACCGATAATGATAAATCTAGATAAAAAGTAGTATTTTGTTATATGCACATTTTTCGATGCACGGGATGATTTGCAAATATTTTTTTTCAAGTGCATTGAAAAGTCTTTCTTCCGAGGTAAGCACTATCTACTAGTTTTGAAGTAGGTAGGTATGTAGGTGTTTTGTGTACCTACATACCTATTTGTTTGTTTTTTTACTCAATGCAGAAATATAATGCTTTTATCTATTATAACGAGTACGAGGAAATACAAAAAATTCTAGGAACTTTAATTCGTTTAATTAAACCGACTTGCAAATATTGACCAAGCAACAGAAGATAGAACAGCTACTTTTCAAATTAAAAAAAAGAATAAAATATAAATATAATATGCCACTAAGAGTATTATTTTTCATAATTCGGGATTCGTGCTAGATAACAAAATAAATAGGTAGCATGAATATGAGTGATGGAATAGTGCGGATTCAATCCTACGCCTTTCGGATCAAAGTCGAAGTAGCAATCCACTTGGCCAACTCGGCGGCATAGCAAAATACGCTAAAATGGAATCTGTTACGATTTGTTGGCAACATTATATAAATTTTAGTTTTATTCAAATTTAGTGCATAAATTGTTAATATTTAGAGGAATGAATACTTGCAGATGGAAAGTCACATCATCCTTTTGTAACCTGAAAGTTTCCAATATTTTAGGATATGCGAAAACTCTGCAATTTGGCATTTTATACTTATATCCTTCCGCGTGTACCGTGATTGACAAATGACGCGTAACCAGCGGCGCGCGGGGTTTTACATATGGAGAATGATTGTTGGTCCAAGGACCTTGGCTGCGGGGAAAGCATGTCAAAAATTGACAATGTCGTCTCCTTCTGAAGGAAGATAATTGCTCTGAGCCCTTAAAACTCCATCAGACAACCTCTACGTACTTAGTTGAGGCCGACATCTACTTTTGACTTCTATCAAAATAATAATAACGCGTTTTCGCTAGCGTCTTTTCTCGAAAAATAACGAACTAAATCGTTGCTTTTATCTTAAAAAATTTAGCTCGCTCCGCTCGCGTCGTTTTTGTAATAATAGGTAGGTAAGTACCGGTGGGTGGAAGAAAAAATAAGAACCGAATTAAAACTCTGCTTTTATGTAAAAAAAAAATTTCGCTCGCTTCGCTACTCTCGCGTCGTTTTTGTAATAATAGGTAGGTACCGGTGGAAGAAAAAATGAGAACCGAATTAAAACGCTGCTTTTAGGTAAAAAAAAATTTCGCTCGCTACGCTCGCGTCGTTTGTACTACGATAAATTAACCAGTCCTAAACCAAACAAAACAATCATGCCTACATTTACAAAAAATGTTAGCAAAAGTCGGGGAAAGGGGGGGGGGGGTAAGGTAACTTTGATGCCTTTGACCCCCCCCCATAGGAAAGCTATAGGTACGTCCATGTAGAGATCTATGTGAAAGCAGAATATTCAGAGTTTCTACCCAAATACAAAAGAAAGATCAAAGATATGTGGAAAGAATATTTTGATATTGTGTCTCGAGATAGAGGTATTTGGTACAAAACCATTCAATGCGAGCCACCATCCATTCCCTGGTTTAGCAACCTACCACGTAAGTTTAGTAGGAAGTTAATTGTAACAGCACATAGGTTGCGTTCTGGGCACATGCCACTAAATAGATTTAAGTATATGATGAAAATAGTAGAAAGCCCTATGTGTGCAACATGTGGTGTTGCTGAAGACTCATACCACTTCCTAGTGGAGTGTTCCCGGACCGTACCTATGAGGCAGGAGCTAATAAATAAATTTAAAATTAATGTGTATGACGTGGGCTTATTTCAGAGTATACTGGCTGCACCGACATCCGATGCAGCTATAATGCTTTATAAGCTCACTCATAAGATTCTCAATAATTGATTACCATAACTTTAGATATAACCATGGGACTGACATAGTTTCTGATTGTAAGACTCAAAGTCCCTAAATTAAAATAGAATAAAAAAAAATAAAAAAAAAGTTTAGAGGTATAGCAATAACATTGTGAACCTAAACATGTCTTTTGTTTGGACTCTAAACTTAAGTTATTAAAAGCACCTTTATTAATGCATAAGGCACATTATTTTATCATTGTGAATAGTAATAAATCCACTAAGTAATCTTTTAGATTTTATTTACCTTACCAAAAAGAAATGTAATTGACAGAGATTCAATATAAAACTGCTAAAATACAGTCATAAAATTACATTACAAACCAAACAACACCTATCAAGGTAGGTAGGTACTAACTGTAGTGACTATGAGATGATATGACTAGCCTATCACTCTGTCACACTTACCATCAGTGGGTGCTCCTTCCACATCAGCCCACACAACACAAACAACCGCCATCAGGCCCAACGTCGCCCCGGCAACATGCACCACGCCCAGCCTCTGTCCTCTCCAAGCCCCGCCGACCAACGCAGCTCCCACCCCACTGCACGCGAGCAGCCGATGTTAAGAGATGATATGACTAGCCTATCACTCTGTCACACTCACCATCAGTGGGTGCTCCTTCCACATCAGCCCATACAACACAAACAACCGCCATCAGGCCCAATGTCGCCCCGGCAACATGCACCACGCCCAGCCTCTGTCCTCTCCAAGCCCCGCCGACCAACGCAGCTCCTACCCCACTACATGCGAGCAGCTGATGTTAAGAGATGATATGACTAGCCTATCACTCTGTCACACTTACCATCAGTGGGTGCTCCTTCCACATCAGCCCACACAACACAAACAACCGCCATCAGGCCCAACGTCGCCCCGGCAACATGCACCACGCCCAGCCTCTGTCCTCTCCAAGCCCCGCCGACCAACGCAGCTCCCACCCCACTGCACGCGAGCAGCCGATGTTAAGAGATGATATGACTAGCCTATCACTCTGTCACACTCACCATCAGTGGGTGCTCCTTCCACATCAGCCCATACAACACAAACAACCGCCATCAGGCCCAATGTCGCCCCGGCAACATGCACCACGCCCAGCCTCTGTCCTCTCCAAGCCCCGCCGACCAACGCAGCTCCTACCCCACTACATGCGAGCAGCTGATGTTAAGAGATGATATGACTAGCCTATCACTCTGTCACACTTACCATCAGTGGGTGCTCCTTCCACATCAGCCCATACAACACAAACAACCGCCATCAGGCCCAATGTCGCCCCGGCAACATGCACCACGCCCAGCCTCTGTCCTCTCCAAGCCCCGCCGACCAACGCAGCGCCAACACCACTGCATGCGAGCAGCTGTCAGCTCAGCACGGAGGTGAAGCGTTGGGACATCACTAGTAGCCAGCATGCTTCCACGTCGAGTGCACATGCCAGTATTAGGACCCACCATCGTCTGGAAAGGTTTTGATTTATGAATTTTTGGAGTCTGGTCAAGTGATACATGATCCGAGGGCTGGCTCCTAGTTGACTCAAAGGATTAGCATTGCCATTCAGAGTGGTAATGCTTCCAGTGTCATGGGCACACTTCTTTTGTATTTATTTATTTCTTCTAGGTTTTTGTAATTTTGATATTATGTGAGCAAGAGTAAAACCAAGCATAGTATTGGAAAATAACATGAGAACAAA
This sequence comes from Xanthorhoe spadicearia, assembly GCA_947086425.1. Classification (NCBI taxonomy): domain Eukaryota; kingdom Metazoa; phylum Arthropoda; class Insecta; order Lepidoptera; family Geometridae; genus Xanthorhoe; species Xanthorhoe spadicearia. The sequence continues at coordinate 8,355,337 of OX352202.1, read as the reverse complement.
GCAGTACACTCTGACAAAAGTTATTTGCACACATGGAACAAATAGAGAAACTACCACTACATAAAATTAAGGCAATAAAAACTTCATGCACTTTAAAATTACAGAGAACTTACTTTGATAGTTCTTTTACACCATTACATAGTAGAGTTGGTGTATACAGCACAAATAGCATTAAATAGGGCACCACTAACTGCCCAGTCGTAGGAAACTGCCAAGTAGCACTTTGTAGCAAAGTCGTCAGAATACATTTCGTACTCAACAGCAACGATATTACTTGCCCCAGCAGTATACTTCGCCATACTTTCCTGCATTATGATAAACATCATTATATTATTGTGGTAAATAAACGGATAAAACAGATTGTACACAAAATACTAGCCATCGCCCAAGTTCGGAAAAATATGACTCCACTTTATCACTGAAACTTTCAGTTTCCATTATATTTTTTGGTGTATTTCAAATCCAATAACGACAAGTTCCTTTCTTATTTAGAATATCTGAATAGAGATCTAAAGAGTTCCACAAAATAGCGATATTTTTTCATGATGAGCTTTCGAGCTTTCCTGAAAATCTGTCATGTCTGACCACAGAGTACACTTGTATACTGAAATGTCTGACTGAAATTGAAATGCAAAACAATTTAAATAAAAAGACGTTTAGAAAATCGTTCAAAAGTAATAATCTGATGGATTCGTGTATCAAAGAATCATTTCTGAAAATAAATGTTTATATATGAAAACCCTGAGTCTAGTATATGTATATTTTGAGGTAGTTCATATCAGATAAAGTTTAGTGTAAAATTTTGAAGTTTACAATTTAATTTCAAGGATCAGAACTAAACAAAGATACTTAAGTTTATTTCTGAACGAAATATAGTGATGCGATTTTTGGCGTGCCATTTATTCATTCATTCGTTTAAAAGTAAAGTTCATTTATGTTTACATAATCTGTGATCTGGTGACTCATTCGTTCATTACTTTTACAAAGTTTGTTCATTCATTTCGTTTTGTAAACAAACTATAATAAATTCCCACAAAAATAGAAAATTGTTTTATTTTCTAAGCAATTCCGTCGCTGTTTATCCGAATTTAATCATGGGAGACGGTATGATCATTAATACTGTTATGCTAGACCTTTTAAATTTGACAAACATTTTGTTCAGGCTAAATTATCTTTTTGCAACAATTTTGATGATTTACAGAGGACGTGATTCGTAGACGACTCTTGATTGACGGAGATGGGACAGGAGACGATAGAAGACTGAATGTACTCCTAAAAACGTTAATTAAATGGTGTAATAGCTCTGATGACAAACCAGAAGAGAGGTTAGTTTTTCATACCAAAACACGCACTTATTTTTTTTTACTAACTACGGCCTTTTGGTGTTACTCACGCAGAGTCGCAGATAGTAACTGTACTTAGTGATGAAGAAACCTATAACCTTCTTCCGTCAACCTATACTCTCAAGGTGTGGTTTGACCAAGGTAAATGAAGATTCATGTTTAAAAAAATCTCTCTCATTGTTCCAGTAAGGCTACTCATGATCGGATGTTGGCGCAGCTAGCTCAATGTGAATTTGCAGTAACAAAATCGCAGCTTGCCTCAGAAATGATGTCCGCTGAACTCAAAAGCTATGAATCACTATCGAAAATTCTTGAATCAGGCATAGAAGCCGCCAAAGGCAACATAGAAAAGAGTAAAGCTGATCTTGCTCAAGCGAAAACTGTTCGTAAAAACAGAACTGAGTATGATGTACTAGCTAAAGTAATAAGTGAACAGCCCGATAGGAAAGAGACTTTAGAACAACTAAGCACTTTGAAAACCGAGCTGGGAAGCTTAGAAGGGACGAAACAGCAGTTGGAAAGTCGTTTAGGACTTAGAAAGAAACAGTTCCATGTCCTAGTAACATCTATTCACCAGTTACAAGCTTTATTGGATGAGCCGGATGATGTTGAGACAATAATAGATGATGTTGAGATGAAGGATGTTATAGAAGCGTAAGAAGGTAAAATAAATAATTAAATATCCTTAAAACATATGTACATTAAATTTTGATACAAGAATTAGAGTTAAGAATAAAATAAAAATATTAAAGAAACAGTTGATTAACAGTTTGAGTTCTGTTCAGTTTAATTCATGAAGCTATAGCAATTAGCTTGAGTTCAGTTTCAATCATAAAGAACGGGGCTCTGGATACAACTGTTTAAAATTAATTTGAAATATGTTTTGATTCTAAAAACTAATTCTTACTTCACTCAAATAAACTTTAAGTTGTAACTGTGAGAGACCGAGAAAATATTTTATATTTAAAATAACTTGGTTAAAGTAACTATTTAGATAAATAAATTTTGACAAACCTACCCTGTTTGAATTTAATTGCAACCTGATAGTAAATAGATATTTCAATAATAGTAAATAATGTAGTTTCTCCACCATTTATGTGAAATAAAATGTAGTAATACTAAAATAACCTTGCATGTAGACTATAAACATTAAAAGTCCCTTGTGTGTCATGTTACAAACAACAGTTGAATAGTATATTACATTTCTAACAAATACATACATACCTAATAACAATTAAAGTCTAAAATAGACCGAAGTCTAACATAGTAGGTAGTTAATTCCATAATTATAACACTCGTTTTATTCTTATTTCTATGAAAAATAACTTTACGTAGACATTTCTGATTAGCGTAGGTAATATACCTGCCTACACTTAGGTAAAACTTTTTAAACTATCATGGTTTTGAACATTATAAACTATTGATACGAGATAATCACCATGATTTGTGGTTGTTTGAGTTTCCCGATATTTCGGCACAGTTGCATGCGCCATGATCACGATCACAAACTCGCTAGAACTTTAAGTTTAACCGTGATCATGGCGCATGCAACTGTGCCGAAATATCGGGAAACTCAAAGAACCACAAATCATGGTAATTATCTCGTATCAAGTGTTTATAATACACTTAGGTACTCGCGTATTCACGCAAATGTGAATGATCGGCACAAAGAAAAGTAAATCAGATAACAGCAAGCCTGTAATAATTTAGCTGAAAGAACTTTATGTAAGTGGCCTTATAAAAATTGTAATCCCGTTAAGCATATCCAAGCATAAGCCTCGGTTTTATAAACCTCGCGTTTGCTTACGTAAGGTGCGATTAAACCATTCAGCTTGTGTTACTAACCACGGAATAATACTGACTAGATTTAAATTTGCTAGGAAAGACCATACACATACATAAAATCACGCCTCTTTCCCGTGGGGGTAGGCAGAGACCACGGATCTCTACTTGCTACGATCCTGACACCTCTTTCGCCTCATTCACTCTCTTTACATTCTTCTTTCACCAATTTGGTCCAAATATGTTCACCTAGCTCTTCCTCTTCCAGATGTCCCATCCGACTTTCATTCATCCTTGCTACATGCCCAAACCACCCTAACATGCCTTTCCTAATTCTTATCACTACATCATCTTTCACTCCACACTTCTCACACTATTTCTCACTCTATCTTTTAAACCCACATAAAAACGTAAAATACTACGCAACGCTCTCATTTAATAATAAATAAAAATAAATTTTATTCCACGAATTTCCAAGTTCCAACATTTACAACAGCACAAACATTGACCCGGCTAAGCTGAAATGTATTCAGGGCACTTAGATATGCATTTTGATTACGTCGTATGTGCCGACCTGTTATCAACGGTTACAAAGGCTCGCGTGCTTGGGAAATGTTAAGGAGAAAGTACCTTCCAAATGTTGAAAAGTCAATAAAGCTGCCTTTAATATTCACTAGGCACCTCAGACCAAATAAATTTTTTTTATTTTTATTTGGTCTGAGCTAGGCACCAAAAGCTTTGCTTATGTGTTTGTTTGGTACTAACACAGCCAGTTATGACACTTTTGAATATGAACACTATGAACAAGTTACATAATAGTACAAGTAGGTACATAGGTACTCGTACAACTTCACACCAACTTTCGAGTTTATACCACTTGGTCTTGACATAGGTATTATACCTAATGCTTAATCGAAACTTTGAAAACAACACAAACTTGCCACTATTCAGAGTGTGACCCGCGTACCGTCGCAGACAAAGTTTTCTTATTTAACTTACTGACAGGTACTAAATGCGGAACAAAGTTTGTATACTGTAGGCGGCTCTTAAATATATAATGAGTTTAGAGGCTGTGGCGTATCAGTGAAGCAAATGAGGTTCAATAGAACGTTTGTGGCTTGAATAAAACGATCACAATATATAAATTTTAATGTGGTTTCTATAACGTGAAGCATTTCTCTTGAAGTGCTTCCAATATTCAGAAACATTTATAGTTAGGTATACGTGAAATTTCATTTTATTTATGCATATTTTTCTTCCATCATCATCATTAAAAAAGCTAAAAGTAAAATAAAATAACACTGTAGTGATGGGTGTCTAAAGGTCACTCGATTTACGATCACTCGTTAGTTGAATATTAGGAACCGGGCGACAATTTTTATAAAACTGTTGACTACAACCATAATTTAGTATATGCTACAACTATCAAGCTATTTTGAATGACTAGCGCAATTTAGGTATTCACAGCTGCTACGAAACGCCATTGTCGTAGCACAATGCTACGAAAAGGCTACGAAAGTTCTGTATTCATTTAAAAAATACATAGTCTATCTAAAAGCTCCAACTATCAAAATTTCTGTTGTCGAATATACCTACCGCTTCTGAAAAAACAACGCGCAAGTCACATCCCAGTTTATAGCAAGTTGTCGGCATTCGAAGTTGGAAGCCGGGCCGCGCCGCACGCCGAATGACTCACGCGATACAATGCCATCTCTATGGGACTACCTCCACTTAAACCACAGCCACAACAAGAGGAATCTCGAAGAGGGTCTTTTCCAGATCGCATCGCAAACCTGTAACATATTAGTCAAAGTCAATAATACGAATAATATTAATTTGACGAGGAATAATAGTGACGAGTACGGGTGTGCTGGGCCCCCTAAAGGCAGAAGTTCTATGCAAATCTGCGTTCCGAAGTTCAGGAAGAACTCTATCACGTCAGGGTGCAACCCGGGACTTTCTGTGAGTAGTTTTGTATCAACTTTCTTTCATAAAAGTTTGTTTTATGTCAAAGACTCACAATCTATTTTTGTGCGGTTTAATTTGCTTATAATGAGTTGGTTTCAAGTACATTTGAACTTTATTTTAATAAGTGTATTTAAATGGAGAGAAAGTTACTTATGATTTTGATGACGTAGGTATTTAAAAAGCAAACTAATTAGTTTGAAGATTTACCGACATAATAAAGGATAGACTTACACAAAATAGTTGTGTTACTGCGGTACCAAAACTCCGACCTTCGACAAACAACAATCAATGCACTACAAAGAAAAGGGTTTTAAAGGTGTGCCTGGAACTTTTGCTAGTAACTGATACTTAGTTGATAGTAAGAAGTAAACCTATTGTTCGATCATCTAAAATTATTGTTTCTGTAAGGAAACAGAAACTAGCATATAATATCACTATGTAATATAGATAACTACATTTATTACTAAATTAAGGACGATCATCGTCCTTCCTGTAAGGATATAAAAGTAGGTACATATCTTATCATTTCGAAAGGATTCTTTCGATCGATAAATTAAAATATTGTGAACAGCATAATGCACTTACTATGTTTAAGAAAACGAGTATAGTTTTACTATCATCCATCACCATTCACAGCCCAATATCACCACACTATTACTTACTGCTTTTAATTTAAAATATTTTTATACTCATGAAAATTATATGAGAATATTATGAAAGTGCATTAAATTTAGAGCATGAAAGAAATGCCTTTAAATCTACTCAATAGATAATAACTAATGTATACCAATCTAATATATACATAAATCCGTAAAATATACGAAAGATTGAATAAACTGGCTAGAACTAGGTCATTTAAACATGAAAAGTGTCGGATGTGCCACCTGTCTGTTGGGTGAGGTTAGGGCGATTGCCACCCATACCGACCACGTCCTTGTTACAGTACACACTCACGTACTAACTTAAAGATGTATCGTGTATGTGCAAAATATAACATACGCTTTGAATACCAATTGTGATTTAACCAGTGCTGTGAACAAGAAGAATTCAAGCTGATTCATTTGGAGGTTAGTGTTTTGTTTTTAGATGCGATATCGTTGTATTATATCGATTTTATTGAAGGAAGACATCGCGGCCGCAGTAGACGTTGTCGCGTAACCTTGCTCTAATTTTATTATAAGTGACTTTGTAGCTGAATTTGTAGTAATTCAAAGTAACTGATTTGAGTAATCGCTTTCAAGTTCTTAGAATCACCACATTAGTGACAATGACACAGTCTGTTCGAGCTTGTAAAATTGTTCTTGGTTTATTGTTGTAGCTCATTCAGCATGGTCACGTAGACAGCTATGCATTACCAAGAGAAATACACTTTATACTCGTATGTCTTGACTTTTAAGTTAAGACGTTCGGCCTTAAAATTTCGTCTCTAGGAAAAGTTCTTTGTAATATCTCACCTGATTCATAAAAAAGGTCGCCATATTGTGGCTTTGATTATCCAGATACTGTCAAATCTAGAAGGATTTAGGAATATTTAGTCATCAGGGACTGAACCGCATCACAGATACACTACACTTGTTTTCGTTGTCAAAACATATAAAATTCCTTTCACAACTAATAAGTCGTAGAAAGGCTACGGCGTAGACTCGTAGACACACTCTACGACGTAGCAAAACGAATCAGCCGCGTTCCCATTGTGCAAATAGTTTGCATCACAAGTAAATATTAGCATTTTACTTTACCTATAGCAGATAACTATAAGCAATAGATCTTAGTAAGTTGAATATTGAAAACAGGTATGTCATCAACCGTCGCCAAAAGCAACTTGCAATCGCGATAATTTGAAACCATTTTGAACCACAGTTTTTGATATACCTAGCCTGCTCATACCATACATACATGTCACCACTATTAATAGGTCTTAAATTCCACGAATGTTGCACTTTTAACCAGAAAGGGAGTTGCCCACAACACGATTTATACACTCCGAGCACGTGAAGTTGCACTTAGTGGCTGTATTTATTATTAACATAATATATCGGAAAAGCTAGTACCTTGCCTACTCGCTCGCTCTCATTATTGACAACGTTCGTATTAGCAAGTTGTTAAATCTAGTGACGGAATGTTTAGGCTACATAAAGGCCTACAGGTTTTACAAACTCAAACTCAAAATGTCTTTATTCAATAAGATTTTATTACAAACACAGAGTCTTAGGTCGATTCAACTCTTGATCTAGAACTTTAGAGGAAGATAAAGACTGGTTTAGCTGAATTAGAATAATATTATAAAATGATAAAAATGTATTGTTTCAGACCTATTAAGCCCAGAAGGTTGGTTCGAATTCTGGTCGTGCATCAATTAATTTTACATTGGCCACTCAATTAAAAATTAGTTGATGCACCACCGGGATTAGACTAGATTATTTACAATTAAATAAATGAACATTATGAAAATAGATTTTAAGATAAGCTCAGCAGCTTAAATATTTAAAAGCTCAGAAACCAGGCTTTGTGCTCACAAATAACATATATGTAGAAATTGTCGAACCGTGCCCTAGTTCCCTAGTTTAGATTTATTAGATGTTATCGCAAACAAGACTATTGGCGAACTGACAAAAACTTAATTCTCTTGTTTGTTCAAAGACTGGAAGCAAAATGTAGTTACTCTAGAATAAGATACAGCATAGTTCATGTGGTTTTAAATAAAACAAAGTAGCATTACAAGTTAAGAGAATGGAGAATGAGAGAATCTATCAAAACCTCATATCCATAATTAAAATTAAATATCTTTTTATCTGTGCCTTTTGAAAAAATACACAAAAGGTAGTATTTTTTTAAGCTGGGTATCCTGACCTATCCTATTGATTACTATTACGTTGCTATTTAAGTATTCAGATTCATACCATAAAGCAATTTCGAACGGAAATACGCCTATGCATATAATTGTAGGTACGAAGGTAGCTCTAGCAATATTGGAGCAGTCGTATAAGCTTTTAGCGCAACCTGCCACTATTGGCAGGTTCCGTTTTAGTCGTGTTGGTTTTGTTAAGTATCCATTTTGAACTTAAAGCGAAAAAAAATATACTTATATATATTACTACTATATATTACTTAATAATAATAGTGTTTATAGATATCTACATCCAGGCAAATTTAGTGTTTTGAAATCTAGGTTATAACGTAATTAGGTGCGAAAAATCCTATAGGTAGGTCTTTTGCGGGGTAGCTGTCTTTCTCTTTAGGAGAGCAACTTAGGAAAGCAACTCTCCATCTCATATACTAACATTTTATTCCCTTCATAGATATTTTCTTCAGCTTTTGGACAAAAAATATCATCGAACCAATCTTCATTAACGATTAGGCCTCGTGTCATTAACATCAAGGTTTACGCGAGCTCTACGCACGGAAAACATTTTTCATTACTCATACACGGAAAGTACGCACGAAGTTGCCTGATTATAGGGTTCAAAGTAGCATTTTCTGTCCCTAGGGAAAACAAGTACTTTCCTGCCCTAGGGCAGGAAAGTAAATAACTGTCAAATGTCAACTTCATTTTTGACATTTCTTTTGTGGCATGTCGATGCATGCTAAGTGTTCAAGTTCTTCTAACTCAATCAGATGCTAGATATTATGTCTCTCTTGCACGAATTTGTGCTTCTCTAGCACTAATTATATTATATTTATTTATTTTATTTTATTTATTTAAATTTTTTCATCATCAAAAAAAACTACTGGTAGAATGCCTACTACTTTTATAGCCATTCTACCGGTCAGTATTTTTTTTTAAATCTGGAACGCAGCTATGGCATGCCATCGTTAGCTGCTTTTAGTCAATATTAAACTAGTCGATTTAAAAAAAAAAGCGAGACAGCTAATTTTCGTGTGTGAAATTTAAATTTTACATCAATTTTTTTGGTAATTTCCTCATATTCGTAATGAAAAGTAGAGTGCTTACCTCGGGGAAAAGGCTTTTCGATGCACTTGAACTATTATCGCACTCGCTGACGCTCGCGCGATAAACCATCTCGTGCACAGAAAAAATGCCTTTATCCCCTTGTATAGCAATCTACTATTCTGTCATTGGTGCGTGAATAGTCCTATCCTAGTAGCTATATAAACTACAGCAATAAACAGAAGTACCTACCTACTGTGCTGTGTTAAGAAACTAGTGAAACGCCCTTGACTTTAAGCATTTTGTCTATAACGCTAAAATAAAGTAAACCTGGTTTCCTCAAGATGTTTTCATTTATGTTTAGAGCTCAATAAATTAATAATAATAGTTAATATGCATTAACTTTTCGAATCGTCGAATCTATTGATGCACGTAGCGCTATATTTATCGGCCTAAAAGTCCTCTGACTTCGAAAAGAGAGTACCTAAATTCAGCAATAAATTCTAATTTGTTATACATTCCAATTCATACATTAGAATATTAAATGAAAATGATGACTGACTAATTTCAGTTAATTGTGGTCACAAAAGTTTGAGCTTTGTTTTAGAGATAGTTCCTTATGTTGACTGTCTGTTGTATATGTAGAGGGTAATGTAAGGGCGTAAGTAGGTCAAGAGCAATGTCAAGGCGAGTAGTACTATCAAATTTTATCGTGCCACGAGCTTTGTTGACCCATAGATCATTGCGCTTTACCTATTTATGCATAGGCCTTTATTTACGGACTGTTTCTCAACTCAAGTACCCTAAACCGGCAAGCATGTATGAAGAATGTAATGAGAGTGAGTGAGGCGAAAGAGGTATGTCAGGATCATAGCAAGTGGAGATCCGTGGTCTCTGCCTACCCCCATGGGAAAGAGGCGTGTTTATATGTATTGTTTCTCAAAATGTTGCCCAAGCGGGTGTGTTTCTTTCGATCCGAAGCGTGAGTTCGATTACCGACCGTGGATCATTATATTCGTAAAAACATATTTTGAAGCGTTTCTAACAACTCTTAGATATCGTCATAGGATCTTGTTTAGCGCTTATAAGTTTTCTGTAGGCTACACAGAAAACGCCGCAAAATAATCTCATAGACCTCTACTTATAATTCGGGGCATGTCAGAGTATTGCAATGATTTACTATCTGAAAATCCAGTGTCATTTTGTGCGTATTTTTTCAAAGTATAGCTTCTATCGCGGGCCTTGAGCGTGGAGACCGAACCCAGAAATTCCGTAACGAAAATAACCTAACGCTTGTCTCTTTAGTTCAGCAACTAGCCTCTAGGTGGCATGCAATAGCTTTACTGCGGCAGTCCCCGAGTGCCACCCGTCTTTTTATTTTACAACGACCTATATTAATGACTTTCAATCGGAAATGAATATATGAGCGATCGCGTGTCTGCCTGGGAGTTACTCTGTGAATATTTCGATAAGTGTAGGTCAAAGTAAAACCCATTAGGTTATGAAAAGCTTTTCACTAGAATTTTACATTATGACTAAGTAATTATGACTAACAATGTTTTGAAAACATGACGTTTTACCTTAAAAAAGAAATACCTACGTAAATATTTACGTATATTTCAGGAACCAATCTACAATTAATATAAGGTATACTTTTTCAAAAGTTTAATTTCATTATAAACAAAATACAGTCCATTCTGATAGTTTATACTCGGAAAATAAACCAATTTATTTTATGAGTACATATCATTGTGTAGCTTGTAAATTGTGAACAAAGTGTTACCTTACATTTTGAACGTGCAAGGAAAGATTGCGTAGGTAGCCAATTATTTTTAATTGTAAAATTGTTGATTAAAGAAACCTGAAAGTAAGTATTTACATAACAAATTGACGTAACTCCGACGCTTCTCGTGATTTTATTGAAGCGAAGTCGTATTAGGTACGCACTGTTTGATGTAGACCGAGCTACGCCGTAGCATTCGTAGTAGCCCTACGAATGCTACGGCGTAGCTGTTTCTACGTAATCAAAACACTGGAAAATATCATCCAACTACTTTCTGTGAAAAATGTTACACTTAAATATATCAACTTGATGTCTTTAGCTCACCGGAACGTTGTCTAGACGTCTAACGTCTAGTCTAGACAGGTTGTTACAAAGTGTCCTATCAATTTTATGGTATTTTTGTATCAGTCTGTTAAAAACAAGGAAGAAGAATTTTAATTTTACTAATTGATTCGCGACTTTCTTCACAACATAGTAATTATCTATCAAGTGAGCAAAGATCTGGTTGGGCGGTTTTGCGATTATTTGAGAAATAATTTGAATGTCACATTTGAATTTCGTTCTAGAACTAGAACTCACGATTTATAGCCTACATCAATCCAAATAAAATAGCGAAAACATTTTAGTCTCCTATCACAAAGAATAAGAGTATTGAAAGTTATTATTCAAATAATCAGATCTATACGAATTAGGAACCGACTATCGCATCTGATATTAAGGCACCGTAGCGCCCTCATTGCTAGATTTATTCCGAAGCCTGTCTTCCTAGGCACAGCACAGCTTTGCATTCGTAATGACACGCGACAGTTACAGCCCTTTTCTAATGAACTCGTGGTTTTTGCCTGATAATGTCACGCAATGTCAAGGCTAACTTTCAAGAAGTTCAGGAAAAGTCAAGTTTAAGGTACCTAATCTTAATTACGAGTAGAAAGTAATAATGTGAAAATAAACTTTATGCATAGACATAAGAATGGATTAAAGGGTGGTATTACACTTATCAAATATCTTTGTCCAATGTACATTTGATCAAAGAAATTGGACGACTTCATCAAATGTATTGGTTAAAATGTATTGGTTATCTCTCAAAAAAATTTGATCAAATATTGAACTGCAAACTTGGACAAAGATATTTGATAAGTGTAATACCACCCAAAGATGAAGAATAGTAGGTAATTGGCCTCGACTTATAGGTAAGTCGCCTATAAAGATAGAGAAGCCAGCTGTTGAAGCGCTCATGTTATTTGAAGTTAGTTGAAAAGAGTACCTACTCTACCACCTCTACAGAAGCCTCTTAGCATTTTATCATCTGAGTAGAGACACAGATAAAATAGGTAGAGACAAGAGAAAATGGGGTCCAACCGTGTTTTTTAAATTATTTCGTGTCCGTTTGGACGGAACGACCACCGACGCGTAATCCAGTACCTTCCTCTCCTCAGATTGGTACCTTCCTGACGGAAAGTGTGCACAGTGTCACGCGTCCAATTATAGGTAGAGAGACCTACCTACCATAAAACTTTTCTAATGTAATACAAATATGATAGAGCAGCCCTAAGCAGCATTTATCTTAGCGGTCATTGTCCCACATTGCTACCGGTAAAGGATATTTGTTTTCTCAACTTTGGTCTGAACTTTTGCGAAACATTTCTTAAGAAAATAGTAGCTATATAAACGTTCAATGACCCCGTCGGTTGAACGATCTCTCTTTTCTGAAATGTGTTTTTACTTTACGTAGATTACATTTTTATACTGAATATTTATAAGACTACCTACCTTGTTGCGGTCGCTGAGATACTGGTTAATTAGATACCTAATCATAATAAAAATGTTTCTCAGCTTACCACATAAATATAGCACAAAATAACTATAGTGAGGTAAACAAATTAATACTTGGTAGATAATATTTCTGAAATAAGTACCTACCTAACAATTTTAAATCACGTTGATACTTAGTAGGTGGCAAAAAACCTCATTTTACAAATTTTGATGTGATTGTAATGTTACAGTAAAAAGCTGAACGGTCACATCAAAAGCTGCAAAATATTTTATGATGATTGTGGTTAGACGTGACATTATGGACGATATAAACTGTTGATAGCCTAGCTAACCTACCTACCCTTTCAGTCGCTCTTTCAGACTTCAAAGGTCGTTTGCATTGAGAGATGAAATAAAATGTTTGTCCGATGTTTTTGTCTATATAGCTAGATCAATAATAACAACGAAATACCTACTAACCTACGTAGGTAGGTACTAGCGTTTCACTTGCCTCTCATCGTACCTAGGTAGTGTGTGTTAGGTACGATTCCGTCTTGTTTTTCAGGTTTTTGGTAAGTTGGTAAGTAGGTAGGCATCTATGTAAACTTACTGACATTATAAAATACTTAACAAATTAAATAATAGGTACGTAGGTAAGTAAGTACCTATTTTATTAAATTAAGCCGGCAGGTCGAGACGAACTAACATTATTTTTATTTTCAACTGTTCTTAAAATTCTCATATTTGGGGAAAAATTCACATCCAAATAGTTGCCCCTAATCTAATGAGACATTGTTGTAGTTACCCCCTAATTACCCAAGGTCAGAGTCACGGTCCACGCATATTTGCCTAATTTTGTTATTACCTCGTTGTCATAGCAACACAGAATGATTCGGTAACCACAGGTTTTTCGGCTATTCTATTCTAGGTAAGTACCCATTTTAGGTTTTGCATGCTACCTTGGATATTGAGCCGCCTTCATGAATATCACAAAACAATTTAGGTACAAAGTAATGTTTAGGTCAATCTTTTAAGGAGTTTAGGTGCTTTGGCACTCATACCCTTTATTATGTGCTCATAGTCATGCTGAGCTCATACTATAGGTACCTACTACGATAAGAATTGGGATGGAATTTCAAAGTATAGGTACCTACAACTATGCATTTTCTTTCAAGAGCCCTTGACTTACGATTTTTTATCTAGAAACTAAACTACTACCTAACTACCTATAAAAAATACGATACAATTATAGGTAGGTAGGTAGGTATCTCCACGTTTCCGTGTTAGCGCAAATTAAAAACATGCATAAAAATGTTATTTCACAGACAAAAGCAGCATTATAATTCACCGTATAACGGTTAGGTAGCTATCACAGTAATAACTATGCTGGAACTGAACTGTTGTGGTTGTGCCCTAAATAGTTGTACGGTTTGTACCACCCTAGTATTTAAAATGCACATGCACAATGCGGTGGTTGTCGACGTCATTTACATTGCAGTAATATTTTCGCTACTAATGCGCCTGCACGGCAGGAAGGAAAGGATATAGAAAAATGCGGTTTATTATGTGTGTGATTCGTGATTGTGTTTTAATAACTGAGTGCAGTGATCTTATTAATTTCAAATTGATAAAAATATTAGCACAGTGTTTGCCAAATATACGTCCACCTTTTCCTAAATGGTTAGTTGCACGATTCCGATCCGATTGTTCCGTTTTTTCCGATTTGTCAATATCAAATCGATTATTTCGATTACATTGTAAATCCCTCACCACTAAAACGCATCATCCTTTTCCGGTATTATGACATGATTTAAATGTCAGTGTCAACAAATGCTGTCATTTCATTTTTCTTTTTGCAATTTTGCAAAACGTAAACAAAGAACTCTCGAGCGGAGAGAAGAGAAGTGAATTTTTATTTAATTTCTTTGTTTTTCTTTGAAGATTTTGTTTTGTGTTATTTTGTTTCGGCTCAATGTGAATATGGGCTACCTTACACACATAACGAGGTATTTGGGTGAGAAAATAAAGGTAAACAAACATAATAACCTGGTCGTACATTAAAAAGAAAACCTAGCGAATTCAAGCGCAACCAATGACCTCATCTAATTCATATACGTGTAAATTAACAATCATATTTCTGTACATAAAGGTAGGCAATGGAAAGTCTTTAGATAACTAAGAATTTATATAAATTTATGCTTAGAACCAGTTTTACGCGCGGTTTACCCGGTATGAATATACACAAAAATACCGATATCATTCCTAGTTTTATAGCATCCTCAGTGTTGACAAAATATAGGTATTCAAGTGAAATATATGTCAGTTAAATAAGCGTACCTAAGTATGACCTACCTACCTATAGGGAGTTCGGTGATTTGGTTTTGTTCAAAATAAACACCATATTCTGTTCACAAGTAGTTAAAAAGTACCTACATAACTTTTTGTTATTTATTTAATTAATTTCTTATAGGTAGTTTATTTTTAATGCAACCTCCAAACCATTCTCAGTGTATCATTGTATAGATTGTATGTTGTAATTCTTAATCTATTCAAGGCATTTTTTTGCTGCTTCAACAGCTATTTACTTATTTATATTTAACACATAGCCTGTCAATTTTTATGGTAGCTATAACCCCAATAGAATACTGGCAAAGGAGTTTTAGACCTCCATTAAGCTTAATAACTAGAAGCCTTAAAATCCTGAAAGCTTTTAAGTGATAATTTAATGTGTCCGCTGAAGCACAGAAGCGATCAAATGTAACTGCCACTTGCAATCACCCATCCAAATTGTGATCGCTCAGTAACTTAACTACAACTATGAAGAAATAATAATAATATAGCTTTGCAACAAGCGCTTCAGATAATATAGCTTTGCAACAAGCGCTTCAGATGAATCATGAAATATGAGTACCTCCATGTATATAAAGAATGTCACAAGTACCTATCACTGGATAAGTAGCGTAATACAATGGTTTCATTACAGTATTGAACCTAGCATAACACAGACACTAGCAAAATTGTGACAGCAAAGTCACGGTCAAGGTAAGTATTTTAGTAGGTACCTACTTATTGTATGTTTGGCGCTGTCCTGCCATTGGTCGTGCAACCCTATGAAGCAATTAAATTTGTTTTGCATGATTGCACAACCTTAAAAGGACAGGACATTCATTAGATACTAGCTGTGACCCGCGGTGAATAGTTCCCGTTCCTCTGGGAATACCGGTATCAAAAGTAGCCTATGTGTTAATCCCAAATATAAGCTATCATTGTACCAAATTGGTATCAGGTACAAACATTCACTCACACTTACACATTTTCACACAAACTTACGCCTTTATAATATTAGTGTTGGCGGTCGTCACATTCGACGAAGAGTGGTGGGAATCGGGATGGTTGGAGGAGTTTGGGGGAGACCTTTGCCCAGCAGCGGGACGAAATAGGTTAAAAAATATATATATGAGTGTGATATTTGATAGCATGATCGCACGAGCGACGGCAATATGACATCTCCTCATGTTATGTATTTGTTGCAGACTGTGCTCGAGTCTGGCAGCGTGGGGAACGCATCCTCCTCTGATGAAGAGCTGGAGCAGTGGGAGCAAATCTTCATGATGAGAGACGAGAACGGAAACAGTTATAATGACAAGTCAGTTGGTAGTTACTATGAACGTGTGTCTTAACTCTTACCTTAGAAATGGGAAAGTTTGTAACTATGGATGGATGTCTTTGTATTTGTTACTCTTTCACGCTCTAATGTCTGTGTACGGATTTTAAAATCAGGTAGGTACCAGAATAGATGACCTACTTTTGGTACCAGATTTTAAAATATGAATAGAAACCGACCTAGCCTCGCTATGAGCATCATCATCAGCCATTTTTAACCCACTGCTGGGCATAGACCTCCGAGTAGAATCAAATGTCACACCATGACTCATTTGTCTTAAAAGTAAACAAACGAATTGAAAACCTCCACTTTTGAAGTCGGTAGAAAAATAAAATAAAACACCGCGGGTCGCAGCTAGTTTTTAAATATTCACAACAATGCCTATAATAACAATGAACACTAATCTTCTTCTTCTTCTTCTTTCGTATGAGCAAGTGGCCAATGAACACTAATGTAAAAAGTAAATAAAATGTATTTGTTCCAGAAGAAAGAAACGCAGTATATGGTGCCGGCCATCTTGCATCCCAGTGTCAATAGTCATAGTTTTAATAGTGCTAGTTGTTTTGGTACCTTTGCTCGACCAAGCGAACAACGCGCACAATAGTTCTACCGCTGCTCCAGTTAGGTTACAATGCTCAGATGAGTGTAGGTGAGTACCTAGAACCTAATTAAACAGAACCCAGAACTTCTTACTTAGAACCCAGAAGGCTGAACCCAAAACCCAGAAGCTTGAACCCAAAACCCAGAACATTGAACCTAGAATTTTTATTTTTTATCTTTGAACACTAAACCTAATCTAGACCTACTACAGGTAGGTAACAATGCTCATTTGTGTGTAGGTGAGTAGTGCCATTAAAAAGCAAATTCAATAGAAATAATGAAGAAAATAAAATCTGCATTTACTTTATAGTTAAATTCACTTTATTGGTTGAACTCGAAAATAAATTGAACATGCAATACAACTATTCACGTAATTGTTTGGGGTACACATTACCCCTGATTACACCAATTTTACAAACAACATAAATCACCATTTTGCATGTTTTCTAGCTAAATTTAACTTTGGCTCTACAGTTTTAGAGTTGACTTTGTAATATTGCTTAGCACTTGACAGTTTTATGGTCGTAAAGGTTAATGAATCAAAATTAATTACTGTTATTTCATAAATAATAGTCGAAGTGAAATTAAAAAAAAATGTGTTGTAAAAACACACATTCACATAGTTAGTGCCCGCGTTAAGAACTAAGTCGTCTAGCTATAATCATTGTTATCTCTCTTAATATTGTCTATCTCGCTCGCACTCATTGGCAGACTGAGCGTCATAAAGCTCACGAGGAAAAAAGAAAGAAAAAAACATTTAAGTATTTCGGTAGGAACTCAAAGATCACACCGATAGAAAGAAATTTAAATGATTACATTTTTCAGGTTATCATTAGTGGAAAGTATACCGGAGGGTCATATGTACCCAGTGAACGCCACACATACGCGTACGAAGAACGCGTGGCTAGACTTGATAGACGAAGCTCAAACATCTATTGAGATAGCATCATTTTATTGGTCTCTAAGGTTGAATGAAGATTACAATTATAATACCTCTATAGAGGTAATCATCAACTTTTTACTATAGCTTTGGGTTTATTGCTTGTGTCAATTTTTAAGCTTCATATTCATTTAATGTTTTAATTTCAGGGTGAACAAGTGTTCCAAGCTTTATATGCTGCCGGGTCAAAAAGAAATATTAATTTAAAAATTGCTCAAAACTGGCCCAGTAAATTATATCCTAATAGTGATACTGAATACTTAGTTAAGAAAAAAGCTGCACAGGTAAGTTATAATAGGGTATGAGAGACCCCTTTCAATGACTAAATAAATAACATTTTAAATTTGTTTTTACGATTTTTGGATAACGAAAGGACCATAACTTGTCATATCAATAGTCAATCCAGCCAGCGCCGGCCGTCTGAAACGTCTTTAAAGCCGAGCGGCTTTAAAGACGTTTCAGACGGCCGGCGCTTAAAAACACAGTTACCAAGGCCTATACGAAGTTGTTGACAACTTTGGTGCCTGAGTTTTTTAGTCGCCTAAAGGCCTCTGTCATAGCTTAACGAGAATAAACGTGCTGGAACTTACATATAAGTGTAACAACTCCTTAAAAACTTTACGATGTTTCCAAAAAAATATATTTACATTGCTTGGGGTACAAAATACCCCAAATATTTTGTAAGGGGGTATAAAAAACCCATTTTTTCAGGTGCGGAGTTTAAACTTCTCCAAATTACTTGGAGGTGGTGTGTTACACACCAAATTTTGGATCGTGGACAGAAAACACTTTTATATCGGCAGTGCCAATATGGATTGGCGGTCTCTTACACAGGTGACTTACTTTTAAAATACATAATTAAGTTTAATAAATTAGTTCTAAGTTTTAAGATTTGTTTGAAACCAGGGGTGCCTCACCTCGAACATTGAAATCACTCTTGTTTTTCTTCGGGCTATTTTTTGGTGTTTGATTTTTGCGGCGTCACCTAGCGGCGTTTGGGCATCCGACTGCATGAAACTTAGCACTAGATGGAGTTAGGTACCTACTTATTTTTGATTGCAGGCACCTCAATGTAATAACTAAAAGTTGCAATAACTAAAAGAAATATATTTTTTCATTGAAGATACAAATAAATATGATTGCGATATTAAATAAAATTTTGTTTTTAGGTGAAAGAAATGGGGATCGTGGCGATCAATTGTTCCTGTCTCGCTCAAGACCTAGGGAAGGTTTTCGACGTAAGTTGTGTTTGTATTAACCACAGATTACATAAGTACAGATACCTCATCTCAACATTGCATCACTCCTTGTTCGAGGTACCCCTGGTCTATTTCCGAATACCCCGAATGTTTAGTTATTCTGGAATAGACCGTTAGAGCACTTGGAACAATCTTCAAAATTGAGTATTTACTAGGACTAATTAAATGCAGGAATCATAAATAACTGGAATCATTAATTATAACTTCACAAAATCTTGTAACGACCTCGCCAGCCTTGAGTTTTAACGAGGTTTTTACTTAGAAATTGATAGATAGTTTCCTTCGTATTCATTTATTAGGGTCATTAATTTTCCAGCGCCTTTCGTTGAAGTTTAATTTCTATGGAATTCGGCAAATTCTATCGAAATCAAGAGTGTTTTTTTTTCATGTTTTTGTCGGGTTCACGCATAATATAAGGCTGTAACTAAGACTAAGCCTTAGATTTAGCTACTACATGCAGACAAGTTATAGAAACTCTGCAGGTTATTCTACAAAAGTTTACAAAATTCAAAAATAATAATGAAATGAAATATGATCATGACTGAATCCGAAGGAAGGAACGGTAGACAATACTTTCAGACCTTTATATAATTCTTTACAAAATGTATTCTTATAAATTTATCCTCACAATTTTAAATGTTTTTAAATACATTCCTAAAATGTTTTGCTCACTCCCAACAGATTGATTTCACGGATTATTGGAGTAGAGTTCTAAGTCACTTTCCAAGTTTTAAGCTATTACATAGCTTCTATCGCGG
Source organism: Xanthorhoe spadicearia (assembly GCA_947086425.1). Taxonomy (NCBI): domain Eukaryota; kingdom Metazoa; phylum Arthropoda; class Insecta; order Lepidoptera; family Geometridae; genus Xanthorhoe; species Xanthorhoe spadicearia. The sequence continues at coordinate 8,335,599 of OX352202.1, read as the reverse complement.
GCCTTGAGCGTGAAGACCGAATCCTGAAATTCCGTAACGAAAAAACCTAACGCTTGTCACTTTAGTTCAGCAACTCGCCTCTAGGTGGCATGCAATAGCTTTACTGCGGCAGTCCCCGAGTGCCACACGTCTTTTTATAAATATATTTTTTTAAACTTTCTAAGTAAGAAATAAACAAAATAATTACTGATATTTACTCCGAAAGTTTATAGAATGTTACGTGAACAATTGTATTTATATTTATACAGTTACGAAGCTAGGGGCGGCGTGCTAATTAGCACCCTTTGTTTAACTTAGCGGGCTTGCAGAATTGCACCTACGGGTTTACATATTACTACCTACTTCTTTTCCTGTGATAATTAGGTAGGTACTCAATGTTATGTAATAGTAATTATGTAAATATCCAAGAAACGCTATAGAAACGTGCATGAAAGTAATGCTAGAAAATAACTCAACGTGACTTATCAATTGAGCCTTAAATAATAGACTAATTTATAAGGAAATAGAGTAAATAGAGTAGAGCAAGTTTATTTGTCTCTTAATATTATTCCATATTTATTATAACACATGATCTTAGAGACCAATTATTTTATCCTTTTGAGTAATATACCTCCAATATGTTATATGTTATTTTAAATTGTTGTTTCGAAATGATATCGTGAGCGAATAATATATTTCCGTGTACAAGAAAGGACAACGCAAGCGGACCATTTTAATGACTCGTAACAAACATTGTACTAAAACTTGATGTCCATAATAAAATCAGCAGTCAGAATACCTATCAGTAACATAAATCACTTTCCAAAGCGCTATTAACGGCCCCTACCACCAGTTTACTGTAATTATACTATCCTCGATACCGAGTCAAGTATCACCTAATATATGAGAATCTAGCGCAGCGCCGCCGCGCCGCCCCCGTAACTTGCATGAACTAAGTAATAATTTCATACATTTACTTGACTTGCCGTATTTTCCAAATAACCATGCGCACGTCACGTCGTGGTTAATTTGAAAAAATCTATGGATTTCAGAAAAGAAAAGCTAGATAACGTGCAATCTACCGCGTCATGTTTTGAATGTCGACAAGACTGTACAACTCTAAAACTGATGGTAGGGCTACTAGACGTAACGACGCTGGCTTTCTTGATAAAGCGCTGTGATTGCGTGCAAATGTCAGAACTTAACGTAAATCAAATAGCTTTAAACGCTTCTAATGAAAAATGAATACTGCTGGGGGACAATATTAACATTTCATATTTTAATAAGTCTTGTTGGCCTTATGGGCTACCTTAACTTTCATTCCGAAGAAAGAAAGAAATAATCATTTATGTTTGTAAGACCTCCTGGATCATAATGAAATGCTAGGTGATTCTATTGCCTTAAAACGCGATTCCAAATAGATTTCGAAGGTTTAAATCGTAGTCATGGATCTAAATGAATTTAGGACAAACACAAACGGCGCATATGTTCGACCACAAAAGGGAATGCTACATTCCTTTGGCCGTGTCAGGTTGAAACTTTATGAAGTCTGCAGAGATATCTGTTTACATTACATGATCTGGCGCCTTATTCTCCAAATAACCATGTCTTAACGCGGCACGTCTCGGCGTTCTTATTTTGAAAAATTCTATGGATTTCAGAAAACAAAAGCTAGATAACGTGCAATCTCTTACCACGTCATGGTTTAAATGTCGTTCAAGAATCGAGCTCCTGGACGCCGAGACGTGCCGCGTTAAGACATGGTTATTTAGAGAATAAGGCGGCAGTTATGTTATTATCAGATTTACTAAACTACATCCAATAGTTTCACTACCATTTCAAGTATTTTTTGGGTACTTTCCTCATATTCGTAATAAAAAGCAGAGTGCTTACCTCGGAAGGAAAGCCTTTCGATGCACTCGAACTATTATCGCTCTCGTAAGCGTTTTGTAAAATTTCATTTTGTTAAAACAAAGTTGTTATAGTAATGGACTTACATCCGTAGTTATAGAATGCGGGCATAAGATAACATAAATAAATAAATAATAAATAAAATAAATAATAATAAATATCCTTGGACATTCAACACAGCGTCATCTAGTCCCAAGCTAAGCAACTTAATGCTTGTGTTATGGTAACCAGATGACTGATATATACATACATAGATACATATTTTTTTTGTAAATACATACATATTATAGATAGAAAACACCCAGACACGGAACAAATATCTGCAGAACATACAAATATATATATAATAACATAAATAGCATAAAATACACATATTAAAAGGGTTGCATGTAGTCTACTCAGCTAACAATGTCAGTGTCGATCTCGATTTCTCGAGGCTACATGACTCCATTACTATTTTTAGTGCACTGATGCATGCCACAACCTAATTAAATAACTTTGTCATGTGTGCATATCGTTTATTTTTCTGTAGCTTATTACGCTATGATTTTTAATTGTTGATTTTTCGAAACTGGGTCTATCAGATACTAATCCTACAAAATTATAAATGCAAAAGTTTGCGACTATGGCTAGATATCTAGCTAGATATCTAGATATCTAGCGGTTGAATGGTGAAAGAGTAACAAAGACACATATGTGTCTTTGTTACTCTTTCACCATTCAACCGCTGGATGGATTTGGATGAAATTTGGTACCAGGATAACTTATATCTTGGATTACATAGGCTGTTTTCGATCCCTGTATTGCCACAGGAACGGTAACTATACACTGCTTGTGTCACATAAATCTTTTATGATCATTACTACTATAATGTTATAGTTTGTTTAAACTTAGGAGTTTATTCATAAAAACTTGACAATTTAAAACAGGTTTTAAGAACTTTTTTTTTGTCACCCATATGTCAACGAAAGAGATAGCAACAGATTTAATATGCGTTTTAGCTAATACAGGTTTAATACAGGTTTTAGGTCGAATATGCATAATGGGGTTAAAGTTAAACTTAGTTTATCCGATACCCTTTACCGCTACTATCAGAGTCAACTATCGACAACTTAACTTACCAACTTATCCACATTAACCAAGTCTTTAAACGTTCGTTTAAAGCAGTCTCGCCTTTTCCATTAACTATACAAGTTTTGCTACAATAGCGTTCACAACTTGGATGGATGACCGCAAGTGGCATTAACAACTGAGCGCTTTCGTGCTTCAGAGGTCATGTAAAATTGTTGGTAGCGGCTTTTAAAGTCGTTAAGTCGTTATTAAGGCCAAAAAACTTATACAAACAGACAGACTGACTAGTTTGAAACTGTTTTATTTACTGTTCTAGCAGAGTTGTGAATGCCACTGAATAGATAGATAGATAATAATAATTTATTCACAAAAAGATATACATTTATACTTAGAATAGTAACTAACACTGCTGTCCTTGCAATACTAAAGTAAACCTCGATCAAAGAATATTTGTTCTGACGTTAAAAATAAAAAATCACACTTCTGACATATCACCACTTATCCAATGGTTAACTAATCTGTTGGTGAACATTGGTCTTAAACTTGTAACGTGCCTGCCACCAGCATAACATTGTCGTCAACTTAATTGTTAAAGTTAAACTGTTCGACGCTGGTCGCTGGCACACGGTGGTACGCCCACGAACAGAAAACTTTACCTTGAAGTTTGACAAGATTAAAGCTTGAGTTCGTATTAACTAGTCAAGATAGTGTGCTGTTTAGCTCGTTGGTATATCTTGTTGGCTTATGCCCGATTTCTATAACCAACTTACGGATGGCCGTAGGTCCATCACCATAGCAACTTTGTTTTTTCAACACAAAATGTATGAAACTTTTTGGCAGATAAAAACGTTGCCTTGGCGAAAGTAAGTAAAAGTAAAGGCCATCCGTAAGTTGGTTATAGGAACCTGGGGTTACTCAAAGTGATGACTCTTTGCTGTAGGTACCAGTATAACGTATCTGTCTTAGAGTGATTATGTTCTATAGCTGCTAACATTAAAATATCTCTTTATTTTAATGCTGAGTGTTTGAAATAAAAGTTTATTGTTATGAAAATCGATAACATAAACTGTTATTTCAAACACTTTAAAAAATAAATGAAGTGAAATAATAATTTGGCTTGATTCACTTTTTCATACTTTTACTCCATGGTAACCGTTGGTAATGACGCTGATATTTTTAGTGAAACTTTATGTCCAACTTTAATTCGAATAAGTTATGAAATTACTTATATCAAAAATGTCAAGGTAATCATAACTAAGCTACACGGCTATTTCCGCCGATTCAGAAGATTAAATGGTTGTGTGTTTTTCCATACTACAGTAATGTCATCGACCTTTTGACCCAAGGAAGTGTTTGGAGCGGGTTATAAATTACAACTGTAGGCATTTTGGCGCCCGAAAACAAAACGTGCAGGAAACACGTCCCCACATTGTTCTATTCAAACAGAATCTTATCTATGTTGATTGTTATTACCTATGCTAACTTAAACTGGTGGCTTTAAGTGGTACTTACAGATGTATAAAAAATAAATAAGTACTAACTTCTACTGGTGACTTTAGGTGGTACAGATGTATCAAAAATAAAATTAATATATGATCACGACCCCACTAGCTTTATTATGCCCCAACGGCTAAAAAGACGTTTTAGATGAATTAAGCTAAGGCCAAACCTGCGCGACCAAAGCGACTGCGAAGCGGGAGCGTCTACCGCGCGACGGATTAACCATATAACCCGTCCCGCGATGCGGTCGCGTAGGTATGCAAAGCGCCATAGATGTATATGGGTAGCGTCGGTAGACGCTCCCGCTTCGCAGTCGCTTTGGTCGCGCAGGTTTGGCCTTAGCTTTATAATCGATATGTAATTAACAAAAAGACACTTCAACCCGATCGACGATTAAAAACATAAGCTTGTGAAATTTAGAAACTAAACGAAAATGACTTTATTTGGACTATCTTCAATATAACATGTACTGAGCTCACAAGCCAATAAACTGGGATTGAAACTTCAGGTACGCCAATAAACTAAAGCCCAAATGAAGCTATCAAATTACGCCTTGTCAATTTTCTTTTATTTCTATCGTAAAAGTCAAGGCATAATGAATAGTTTTTGCGGTAGTAAGCAAGTTATTTGGTAGTTAAATTCGTTCTTGAAACTGGCTAAATCTGGTGGTATTACACAGCTCGGTGACTAGATGCGGCGGCTAGTCGACTAGTTTATATGTTTTATCAGGAAATAGGCTAGTATAGTAACAAGTGTAAATTTTCAGGTATACTGGACTCTGGGTGCGTCTGACGCATCGGTGCCTGACAGTTGGCCCAAGGAGCTAAACACGGGCATCAACATCGAGCATCCAGTCAACTTGAGCGATTCACAGCACTCATACGGCGCTTTTATTACTGTGAGTATCATACCAATATTATAAACTAGCTGCGCCCGTTCCCGCGTGAATATCAGTATAAAAAGTGTGAGAATGTATGTATGTTTGTTATTCATTCACGCAAAAACGGCTGGACCGATTTGGTTGAAATTTGGTATGTAGATAGGTGATACCCTGGATTAACACATAGGCTACTTTATCCCTATATTCCCGCGGGAACGGGATTCACGCGGGTGAAACCGCGGGGCGCAGCTAGTACTTTTCTAACTTTAACTTTAATGATTTTTTCAGTTTATTGAGGGTTTTAAGAATGTTTTATCTCGTTAGTTACTGGTATGCCGATAAAAAGAGATAAAGAAACTGTCTTCGTAAGCTTGCTAGCCCATTAACTGTCTCTAGCGTGTAGAAACAGTAGGTACTTGTGCGGCATGGGCACTGTACGAGTTAATTTGGGACAAGGGCATACCTAACTCATAAGACTATTACTATGACTATAAAACGTTATTCAAATTGATTGAAATTTTAGAATATTCCCTAGTACGTGGTATCGTATTGAAATTTCATTTTTATTCTTGTGCAAAATATATAAGACGTTCAAAACTGCAACTGAGAATAAAGCCGTATAAACTAGATTAGAGCATGCATCGAATAGTTGGAGTAGAAAGTAGAATTTCCCTAAGGCGCAGTACAAAGATTTCCAATTTATTTCCACTTCTGTGCCCCTCGTTCCTATATCTACGTTCAATCTTCACATGCAAATTACAAACGCGTAGCTTTGTACGGAATATTTCAACGTGAACTCTGAAAGAAAGAAAGAAAAATGTGTTTATTTCTGTAGGACCTCAGGGATCACTAAAAAATGTACAGTCTTATAAGCTAGGTGACTCTATTGTCTGTTTTCTCAAAACGTACCTAATTGTTACTTAAAAAGCCTATGGTTTAGTTTGCTTATATTAGTTGCAAGTTGCTTATCTTAGAACTAGATGACGCTGTGTGAAATGTCCAAGGATATTTATTATTCATTTATTTAACTTTATTTCTAACTCAAACCTTCCCCGCGGGGGGTCTTGCAGCCTTAACCATCGCGTCCTACATTCGAAGCATTCGCTAATGGAGAATGTCGTTTTAAAACCATGTCATAACATTTTTATCTGTCGTAAAAGCTAGGCGTAATGGCACCAGGGCGCTTTAAATTGGCAATACGAAAGTGCCTTGTGCCGTGTCGTTGGATTATAGTGGCTTAGATGTATAATAGGAATGGCATGTTCAGGGCAACCTTGAGTGGGGAGTAAACTCACTATTGCCCTTCAAATCTCGGCGTATTTGAGGTTATTTTCTTGTCTAATTTATGCGATTGTCAGCCACGAATTACTTCTAAGTATTATCACTATCACTACATAGTATAAAACAAAGTCGCTTTCTCTGCCCCTATGTATGCGTAAATCTTTAAAACTACGCAACAGATTTTGATGCGGTTTTTTTAATAAATAGAGTGATTCAAGAGGTAGGTTTATTTGTATAACTATTGGACCCGTGCGAAGGCGGGTCTAGAATTCTACAAATAGCATGAGACATATCGAGACAGCACTTTCACGTCGTTTATTTATGTTATTCCAAAGCACTCGCGTGAATTGGCTACGAGACCATCACCTCTGAGAATGTAATTGAACAAGCTAACGTGTCTAGACATTACTTATTCAGTGTCGCTTGACGCTGGCTGATAGATTAAAACAGTGTTATTTGTTATTGATTTGTTTAATGTGGTTTTAGTTTGTTTTAATAGATGGTAACTCTTTGGGAATTGTTTTGGAACAGGCAATAGAGTCAACTAGTTTTTAAGACTGTACGTTTTCGAGCGATCCTTGAGGTCCTATGAAATAAACATATTTTTCTTTCTTTCTTTCTTTCTTTGTTAGTTTGTAAACCTTGAATGGAAATGGAAAGTTTTATTTGAAAGTATTGTCGGTTTTTCTCAATCTCTGATGTTTTGGGGGATGTGAAGAGATTGCCGTAGACTTGAAACTGTAAGAACTGGGTAGGTATTGGATAGATTTTTTCGAGATTAAGATAGAAAAAGGGTTCGATGTAATGTCTCCAGCTTTTAGGGCTTTACTTCAACACAAAATCAAAATAATATTTTGGGCTACTTAAATTTCATATAAGTAAATAAATAGAATAAATAACCATCTGGAATTCACGATGATGTGCTTGTTATTTGATAATTATTTGATATTTGATAAATAATATAAAATAAACCCACAAAACCCAAACCCAAAACCCAAAAACCAACCAAGACCCAACGGTTGGTTGGGTTTTCGGGGTTTTGTTTTTTTTTTGGAAAATACAACATGACTGATAGCTTTTATAAGTAATTTCAGGTTAAAACTTCAACTGTGGTAAAAAAGTAAAACTCCCTAATGAATACAAACTACCCCGTAGCCCGTAGTTAGTCGACTCGAGTCGAAGGCTGTGTAGAGAACAGAAAAAGCAGTTCGAACACTTGGTTTAGTAACTAAGTGAAAAAAAAACTACATGAAAGAAAAAGAAATGAAATAAAACATAATTATAATAAGTGTTGATTGCGAGAGTAATAAATAAACACTGAAAATAATAAATATTGATCCTGACGCAGAATAAATCAATTTAACATTTTATCTGCATTTTATTATTTTAAATGCCGACAGAGATGTGATGCAAACTGCTAAGCAGTCCTATTTCTTTTGAACTTTTGCTGTTCATTGTACCAACTGTTGTGATCGAGCTGGTAGAAAAACATTACGACTTAATTGGAGTTTCGGTTCGTGCCACTAATTGTGACAGGTAGGGCTGCAGTTCAAAACGAACTGATATGGAACTATCAATCGCGGGTATTGTACACTTACAAACGAAAAACAATTCCACAATCTAATGAATGTGTGGCCTTTTATTTTACATATTCTTTACTAGATTATTATTTATGTAGCATTACTAATCATAGACTTTTTTAAAGTACATATAGTTAAGCCATGACGGAGGCCTTTAGGCCTAAAAACTCCATTTCCAGAGTTGGCCACTTGCTCATACGAACGAACGAAGCTCAACGGGACACTATAAGTACATAATAGTGCCTGGAACATCCATACTAATATTATAAATGGGAAAGTGTGTGTGTGTCTGTCTGTTTGTACTTTCTCTTGAAAATAAATCTCTTTTATGCTGGCAGTCGAGTAGAAATGATTATAAAGAACATTTAGGGCCATTTAGGCATTACAATAATGCCTACCTCTGGTCTTCCGGGTTCCGCTTCAATACTATTTCTTTGGACAAACTAACACACTGAGCCGGGCCATTAGTAGACAGTTGTTTCGAGCTCAAACCGTCACGTCACAACTTAAAAGCATTCTCATTAATCAAGTTAACACGAAACCAGTTCAAAGGGTCAATGCTTTGTCATACGAAAGGCTTTTCTGAATACCTATTATTCGAAGTTTGAAAACAGAACTTTGTGTCCAAATAAATGGAATGTTAGCGACTTTTAGTGGAAGGACAAACTAGACACGACTGACAGGTATTGTTTTGCTTGTGTTAGTAAAAATAGCATAAAATGTTTATGTTTATAATGTAATCCATTCAGGATGTCGATTTAACTGACAAATTCTACATTTATTTATTCTTCACGATGTAGGGCACAAACAATTTCAAAAAGTTTGGCATCTACGATCTAACCTTGAACAAAGAAAACCACCTCTATCCACCCTAAACGGACGGTTAAAAGTATCGTTATAAAATACTAGCAGCACGTCCCGGCTTTGCACGGGTGTACTAATGAAACTACCGAGAAAAAATATAGCCTATAACCATCCAGACAATCCATTCTACACATCAGTAAAATAATTTTTGAAATCGTCACGATGAATACGTCACGATCTCTAGCTTATGTTTTATCAATTGTAAGGTGTAGTAAGGCTGTTTATTACTCAATATTGGTGAACTTGAATCCTTGACCAAAGTTATGTATAGATTGGTCCTTGACCGAGCTACTAACCACACAAGCTTTAATATTTCATTTTTACGAATGAAATTATACAATCGCCCATGTCTACGAAGGTTTATACCTAGATGGATTTAGTTTACGTGTTAGCTTTAAAGCCTATTCCTCCTCCTCCTCGCGTCGATATCCTCATTGCTGAGGGTCGTGATCCCCTGAATCTGGAGTTGTTTTGCTTTTGACAATGCTGCGCCATTTGTCCAATTGACTGTTGTTTTTGTCTTTGGCATCGTGGAGCGCATCATGGAGCATCATGGAGCCTTAAGCTAACCTTTATATTGCTTCACATCTTAGGGCAACTTCCTTCCCATTTGAAGGAACCTACTTCCTTATTCAAGGCAAATTTGAAAAAAAAAATGCCAGAACTTCTTGGACCAAAAATGTTGATTGAAATGAATATGAAACTTTGGAAACAACTTTAAGCTCTCGATGCGTTGACTGTGTACCACTTATACTGTGTACCCTGGGTACAATATGCGAACGAACCACGGATAGTTCTTATAAGTTAACTTATTTTGATAGATAGATAGATAGATAAACATTTATTCAGCACACACGAAAGGTACAGTAGAGAAAAGACAATGACACAGAAGGACACAAAACAGGCAGGCATGTAGGTACAAAGAAGAAAAAAAACAAGCACAATTAAGACAAACATATAAACTAAAACTAGGTACCTTCCTGCACTGATAAGTCAACAAAAAATTAGCCCCTCCTGTGTAAGCAGTGTTGCCGAATGGGTCCAATCTCAGCGTGATCCTACTTCCAAACACAAAGTGAGGAAGTAGCGCTGGTTTTGATCATTCTATAAACAAGACTATATTCTGAAATATATTTTCCACAATAACAGATTAATTATTAACAAGTCTCTTTCCTTTTAATGAAGTCATGTGGTGCCAAGCTACACACAGGTGCCAAGTTAACCTCCGAACTCGGCCGTCTTAATAATGGACTCGATAAAACACGCTTTATTGGACCGGACTTATTTAGTGGAGTCTATATCATGTTTCTTTTTTATCAGTGAAGTCATTTTCGACATAAAATAAAGCCTAAGTACGAGCATATGTATCCTGAACGTCCATTAGGTATAGACATCGGCAGCCAAAACAACTCAGCCGATTTTAATCATTCTTTGTTTGAAATCGGCTGAGTAGTTTAAGTCTGAGATTACCTCCCTCAAACAAACAAACCAACTTTACCTCTATAATATTAGTGTAGATCCAAATATTGATAGTTAAATCTTATTCCAGAGCTCCCCGCCACCGTTCAGTCCTGTCGGTCGTACGAATGATGATGATGCTATTGTGGCCATTATCGCCGCAGCGGAGGAGTTTGTCTACATCTCTGTCATGGAGTATATGCCAGTCAGCCAGTTTACGCCAAAATTATCGTGAGTCTATGTCACATTTAAGAGTTTTAACGGGGGATGGTTTAAAAATATGATTAGAAAGTAAATCATGTTTATCGGATATTCAACGTGTTCTAATAGGAAAAGAGCAATCTTAGAATACTAGATTTTTTTAAGAAGACCGATTTTAAAAATCGTGTTATCATTTAATTTTGAAAGAGAACAGCTTTTCAGAGCAATTAAGAAAAATGCACCTAGAGAGTTTAGGAAATAGTTACACGAAAGCACAGATTTTATATAAAATCTCTGACGAAAATAAAGTCGATTTAATAAACATCATCATCATCTAATCTAATAAACATACATGCTTGTTACTTTGTGTTGATTGAAGTATACATAAGTGCCGTGAGAGTAAATTCATTATATCCACTTATTAATACCAGCTACATTACAGGTTCTGGCCGAGAATCGACGATGCACTTAGAAAAGCTGCGCTCGAGCAGAAAGTGAAAGTGAAGCTTCTAATCAGTTACTGGAAGCACTCTCATCCTTCCGAGGACTTCTTCTTGCGGTCACTGGCTGCGCTGTCCGGGTCTTATCCAAGGGTTGACTTGCAAGTGGTAAGGTTATTTTATTTTATTTTATTTTATTTTCACAGTCTTAGGGAAACTAACAGCTAGGTATCAAAATAGACAGCAGAATATGTATTATGTAGCCAGGACTACATAAGACGCGAAGGCTAATTACTAGTTCCCACATATTATAGGGAAATCATTATCTTTTAGTACCTAATTTTTATTTTTACTTTTTGAGGTTTCGTAATAAATGGTTTATGAAACTGCACATCTTGGTTATTGCTTTTTCTGTACTAATATTATAAAGAGGTAATGTTTTATTTGTTTAACGGAAGTAATCTCCGAAACTACTCAGCCGATTTCAAAAATTCTTTCACTGATATGTAGAATGGACTGTCGAGATGGTTATAGGCTATATTTTATCTGGGTAGTTTCATTAGTACATCCGTGCAAAGCCGAGACGTGCTGCTAGTTTGGCATAAAGAAACGTAATAATATTTTTGGGTAAATGCTGTGTACTTTTTGTCGCCTTTGACCTTAATTTCGTCCCTTTTCCAGAAACGCTTCGTAGTCCCATCAACACCAGACCAGGAAAAGATCCCTTACGCCAGAGTGAACCACAACAAATACATGGTAACAGAACGAACAGCTTACATCGGCACATCGAACTGGTCAGCTGATTACTTTATAGATACAGCCGGTGTTGCCTTCGTCTTTGAAGATGATGCTGTCAAGGAAAGTGATTTGAATTATACTAGAGATGTTAGGAGGGATTTGCAGGAGGTTTTTGAAAGGGACTGGAACTCACCATACGCTGTTCCGCTTTGGAAGATAGATAAGAAGAGATAGGGTTACGGTACGTAATTAGAAGTGGATGATGAATTTGTATGGCAAGGTTCAAATTAATTACTTACAATGAAATTGTATTTCTTTTTCTATATTGAGCTTTTTTGCCGACACTATTTTAAATTGAATATGAGCAGGGCCTATTGACAGTGATGCTGATTTTAGTAAAATGTGTGTTTTTTGTATAACGTACTTCATGTACATCAAACTGTTTTTTTATATCTATTATATTCCTGAGTCACAAAAATATCATCTACTTTTGATGTACCAATTTATAAGTACTTAATAAATCTTAAGATACAAGATTATAAGCTACTGGACGTACAAGTCTGGTAAGCTTTTGCATAGAAATTAGATTAGGAACAAAGGTATTGTAAAATTTCAACAGCACAAAAATATTTAGCAGAAATACTTGCCAAAATTGACTTTCATGCCACACCTAACCAGAAGTTAACTGGTTTTGTTCAAAATAAATCTTCCATAAACTATATGGATTTTAAGGATGTTTGATTTCTGTTGTTTATTCTCGAAAGGGAAGACATCATTGTTTATTTACTTGACTGTACTTTTAACACTTTATTTCTGTGTATAATTTGTACTTTTGAATTTAATCTTCGTGAAATTATATATTTACAAAAGATGTATTAATAATTTAACTGAAGAAAGTGTACGTGCGGTACGGCAGTCGATCAGCTTGGTCACCATGGATTGTCGTGCACCAGGTCCGCCGGTCGGATCTGTCGTCACGCCAGTCTTAACGACATCATCCGTCGAGCTCTTGTCGCCGCCAACGTACCAGCCGTTCTGGAACCGAGCGGTCTGATGCGTGATGACGGCAGGCGCCCCGACGGTATGACTCTTGTACCTTGGGAGAGAGGAAGGCCATTGGTGTGGGACGCAACTTGCGTCGATACCCTTGCGCATTCACATCTCCCGGGGACATCAGTTAGGCCTGGCGCGGCGGCAGATTCGGCTGAAGATCTCAAACGGCGCAAATATGTAAATCTGGATAGGGTTTACATATTTGAGCCATTTGGGGTGGAGACTCTGGGTCCATGGGGTACCGGGGCCCATCGCGTTTTTAAAATGCTTTCAGGGCGGCTGGTCGAAGCAACGCGTGATCCGAGGGCTGGCTCTTATTTGGCACAACGAATAAGCATTGCCATTCAACGTGGTAATGCGGCCAGTGTCTTGGGCACGCTTCCGACTGACAGTGGTTTGGATCAGTTGAGCTACCTATAGACCGTTTGCAACGGTCCTTAGGTGGCTCAACTGGTTCTATTTGTATTATGTACAATAATGTAAATATTTTTTTTTGTTTCTGTAAATAAAGTCTTAATTTATAAAAAAAAAAAAAAAAAAACTGAAGAATATCTAATTGAAGCATTGTCAATTGTTGTATGTTATATAATATTTTTTTGTGAAAGTTTTGGGAAATGTGCACAAATATTCTATGGAAGTTTGGATACATGGAAATTTTAGTTTCAATAATAATAATAATTGTAATCAGAGAAGTCAGTATTAAACCTAAGAACCTAGTAGTTTGAAAAACCGTATTTTATGGTGCTTGAATACTTCGCATCAAGTAAAAAGGACGCTGAGAGGAAACGCTGCGCAGTAGTAGATTTTTAGAAATCTTAGGTCCGATTGGTGGAGGGGTGACGCGGCGCACTTCATACCATTGATTTAGCGCGTGCTATTGGTTCGTCAGCGTATGTACCCAATTACCCATGCGCAAATATACTCCCGCCAATTCTCCTTAGCGTTATTTTTACTTGGTATTATATCGAAGTACGCTAGAACTGATAAAAACTTACTACGATGTACGGGAATGTGTGCTGTGTGCCTTCGAACTTCGTGTGACGGTGTTCGTTTTTCTGTGTGATTGTGAACGTAGATTTTGTATCCCCTTACTTACGACTAACGTTTCTTGACTAATTTAACTAGAGTTCGCTCATACCTACATATCAGTCTTACGTTTTGAAGTAACTCATTCTACTGTTTTTAATACTGAATAGTTAGAATTCGGCCAAGAAAGTGGTTTACCAGTTTTGACCAAAGTTTCTGTGTGATGAAGTTATAATGTTTTTGCAAGTGGAATAATCTACTTTATTGTTTCATGACGTTCATATGAAACTCAACCGTTGGGTGGTTGACGGCATTTTTGGCCAACTGTACCCTGTACCTACTGGTACTATTTACAAGATATAAACTTGTATAATAATGTCTTTGATAGGAATAAACATTTTTTAAATGCAATGTTACGTTTTGGGCTTGAATTAGAAATCCATTATTAACCTTTCAAGTTGTAAACCACATCAGTTTTAGATATAACATGATTTTGCCTGAAATGGCTCAGTATTTTCATTCGATTAGTGTAAGATTTTAAAAGCAATATGATTGATAATTGTTTTTTTTGCAAATAAAATTGTGAATGAAGATTTTATCTAATTAAATTTTAAAACACTATTTCGCTGTTTTTCTAGTATTATTTTTAAGTAATAGACAATAGATAGTATTAGTAGTAGTGTACCCAACACAGGTTAAAAGAGCGCTGAGGGGAAAAGCTGCGCAGTAGGCGATTTTAAAACAAAATCAGGTCAGCCGTCTGAAGATTATCGGCTCCTTTTAGTTTTAATATCGGAGTTTATTTAACTGGTATTCACGTGTAACGATGTTATATTTAAAAAAATAGAGGAATGTTATATTTCAAGTGAAGGACAAAACGAAATAGAATATAAAAACATTTTTATTCACGTCAGTTATTCGTAGTTTCCTTAGAACTTTAAAATTATCCTGTGATTAAAACCACAGATAATCTGTGTTAAAACTAATAGCTTAACCTTAAAATGCGAATTAAACTTTAAAGAAATCAAAAAAAATAACTTAAATACAAATCAGCTTATTTTTTTAGTAAACATACAAATAAAATAATCAAAACACAAGTCCCATCAATTACATTGTTGCTGAATTCATACCAGATGATAAGAAATTACAAAATAATAAAATTTTGTACTGGTAGAAAATGTCAGTATGAAAATTTAAAAGTTATTGAAACTCAAGTCAATTTAACATCATTTAAAACTACTTCTAATATTAAACTAAGTTCAAGTGGCATGAATATTCCTAACTAAAATAATGAAAAAAAAAATTATGTCACTTCAATTTTACTGCACTGGTTTGAAATGGATTTCTAAAGCCTTTTTTTTTGTTTTACAGTTACTGTTGTAGTCGTCTAAAATTCTTTGTTGAGATTTCGGGAGACATCCCATTAATTATTATAATAAATCACGCCAAAATACCAATATTACAATAATTTATCAATTACATATGCATCGCGCTATTTTCCACAAAATCTTTCCTCCTACATCAAAATTCCACGTACGACACTTCCTCAACGTAACTTCATAGAATTTATGATCGATTAACCGTATTTTTTTTCTGTTTACATTATACCACTGTTATTATGTCGTTAAAATGCCTAAACTATACTCAGAGGCACAATTAACCGCCCACCTTTTTTCTAGTTTTCTAGTTTGAAATTTACCCTAGTAATAAGATTACTGATTATAGGAAAAAATAAAGTTATGGGGGTACTTTTGAATGTTTTTTGTACCGAAATATCTTTCACACTTTGCTAATTTATGTTCCTAGCTTACAATTGCGATACTGCCGGTTCTTATAACCAACTTACGGATGGATGTCCGTAGGACTTTCGTCATAGCAACGTTGTTATCTGTCAAAGTTTCATACATTTTGTGTTGAAATAACAAAGTTGCTATGGTGCCATCACGATTGCAACTTTGTTATTTCAACTTTGTTTTTGGACCTACGAACATTCGTACGTTGGTAATAGAAATCGAGCGTAAAACGGGTGGGCGGTAATTTGTGCCGCTAAGTAATTTCTAAATAACTATATTTATTAATTTACGCGTGTGTAGCGCTATCTTCAACAAAGTCACGTGCTTCTTCCTGCGTGACACATTCCACGTGCGACACTTTGTTCTTGAACTTAACTCCGTAGAACTTATATCAAGTAACAATTTAATTTTTTTTAATTATATCACTGATATTATGACGTTATGACGTTTATGACGTTGAAATGCGTAAACTATTAATTTACGCGTGTGTAGCGCTATCTTCGACAAAGTCACGTGCTTCTTCCTGCGTGACACATTCCACGTGCGACACTTTGTTCCTGAACTTAACTCCGTAGAACTTATGTGCGTGCTCCAATAGCTCGGGTCGGAAGGTCGTTGTGATGAATTGTGCGGAGTCTGATAGCTCGTGGATCATGTTAGCTATTGCTTTACGATGCTGGGCGTCGAGAGCCTACAAATACAAGGTTAATAAACCATAAATAATGGGGACATAACCCAACCAGATGGTCTGATAAAGTAGAAGCATTATTCGAACAGAATAACAACGTGCAAATTAGGTGGTCTTAAAAATTACATCTTATTTACTAGAGCAGTATGTGGTCTAGTAAACTTACTTTAACTATAACAGCTATTAAATCTGTTGCTGTCTTCATTAACATAGAGTAAAAAGAAAATAAATATTCAAACCCTTATTAAATTGATAAATCTTTATCGTTCGTAAAAGTAAGTGGCCAACTCTGAAGACGTAATTTTTAGGCCGCCTAAATGCCTCAGTCGTGGCTTAACGATTTAAAAGCCGACACTGACAATTTTACGTTTAAATCTTTATGAATGGGTTATAAAGTGATGTCTAAAGCCGCGTATTCATGGTCAACATTGGCTTAGCAACAAAGTTGAATCAACGTGTTGCGGAGTTGCTGTCAAGATGTTGCTGGCAACACTGCGTGTTGCAGAGTTGATAGCGTCATGTTGATTGTAATTTTGTCATAGTTGCTAGCAACATTCTCGCCGCTCACCAACAATGTTGATGAACTGTTCCTAAACAAATGTTTACCATGAATACGGGGCTTAATAGATAGTATATTATTTACCTGATCGATTTCATCAAACAGATAGAACGGCGCGGGATCGCACTTCTGTATAGCGAAGATGAGCGCGAGAGCGACGAGAGACTTCTGTCCTCCCGATAGTTGGTTCATCTCCCGCATATCACCCTCGCCGCCGGTAAACGATACTTTTATACCGACGCCTGTGAACTGATCTGCGTTCGCGCGCTGAAATATAATTTACATATTTATTTAATCTTCAAAAAATACACAGATCCTAAGATCTACTCTAATAATGTTACTAAAATTTAAATCTTACATCCAATTACGGATTTACAATATATCCTACGCTATCCTTCCTACGGACTTATGGACTTACTTATGGACGACATAATTGCAGTACAGGGTAAGACCTGGTTGCAAAAGGCCCAAAGCAGAAGTGTTTGGCGTCCAGGGAAGGAGGCTTATGCCCAGCAGTGGGTTTTAACAGGCTGAGAATGATGATAATTCTTCCAATTATCCTACTATCATATCCTACTATATCCCACTAATATTATAAATGTGAAAGTTTGTGAGAATGTATGTCTGTCTGTATGTATGTTTGTTATTCTTTCACGCAAAAACGGCTGGACCGATTTGGTTGAAATTTGGTATGTAGGTAGGTGATACCCTGGATTAACACATAGGCTACTTTTTATCCCGGTAAACAATCCCAGTAAACAATCCCGGTAAACAATGTAGGAAAAAAAAGTTGTCTGGGAGCTTAAAACGAAAACGCTGCCTAAACCCTTTAAGATACAACAAAATAATGTATGGTGGAATTGTGTATCTTATATAGGTCTACAAAAAAGTCAGCGATAGCATATGTCTATCTCTTAAGGATAACATACTACATGCATTTTAATACTTAAACAAATGATCAATTTTATAGCGTTAACTTGGAAAGCTATTTACAAACATACAGTATTAATCCTTATCATTTTAAATAGGTTCGTTGGCAAGAGCATTTCATGTAGATTATTTTATCCTTTTACAGCATGCAAATCAAATAAATACTTTAGGAGATATCGCAAAATCAAAATAACGCGCAACAAAATTAATTTCGTGTTTGGCCCGCGCGGGCGGCGGGGGGGGGGACAAGTTCGCTCATCGCTGAGTGCGTTTTCGTACCTAACGTGAATTTACAAGGCACTATCAATTTTTTGAAAACGCATTGTAGGGTATCTATTAATGTAATATTGTGATTATAATAATTTTTACTTACCTACCTACCTACGTAGGTTACCTACGTAGGTAGATTAGTAAGTATTTGATTTTCTTTTTGGTAGGTATCTATTAATAATAATAAAGTTAACCATGCAATAAAACAACGAAAACGCTGCGGAGCTACCGTGATAAAATATAGCCTATAACCACCCGCACAGTCTATACACCCGTGAAAGAATTTTTGAAATCGGTTTAGTAGGTAGTTTCGGAGATTACCTCCGTCAAACAAACAAAGAAATTTTAACTCTTTATAACATTAGTATCTATCTATCTATAGATAGTAAGTATAGATAGATAGGATAACACCAGCAGCAGTGATATTGTTTTACAATTAGAATAGAAATAGGAATAGAAATAGAAAAAAAAAATATTTTCCAAAAATACACATTAAAGACATAGATAGACATTAACAATGGAGAGGTAAATATGGCAACCCCTCAGCATGTGCTTCAGCAGCACAATGGCTGATGAAGATGAGCATATTAAAATTAGGTATTGTATTGCTGTAATTTTAATTGAATAGGCAGGGGCAGATTTACCAATAGGCAGGAGTAGGCTGGAGCCCAGGGCGGCAGATTTGGTCCCAATTTTTTTATTTTACAGAGAGAAATAAAAAAATTACCTACAATTTTTTTTTTGTAATCTTCTAAAATGAAAATCAGTGTCAACCTTCTATGACTTATATTGTTAAAAAAATTTCGGCTCGCTTCGCTCGCATGATAACTTCTTCAATTTTCTGAAGTGAACACCAGTGTCAGCCTTCTATTTCAGCACAATGAGCAAAATCAAACCTTCCATGACTTATTTGTCTTACAAATTTCGGCTCGCTTCGCTCGCACGATTACTTCTTCAATTTTCTGAAGTGTACACCAGTGTCAGCCTGTTATTTCATCACAATGAGCAAAATCAAACCTTCCATGACTTATTTGTCTTAAAAATTTCGGCTCGCTTCGCTCGCCCCATACCTACTTCAATTTTCTGAAGTGAACACCAGTGTCAGCCTTTTATTTCAGCACAATGAGCAAAATCAAACCTTTCATGCCTTATTTGTCTTAAAAATTTCGGCTCGCTTCGCTCGCCCCATACCTTCTTCAATTTTCTGAGGTGAACACCAGTGTCAGCCTTTTATTTCAGCACAATGAGCAAAATCAAACCTTTCATGCCTTATTTGTCTTAAAAATTTCGGCTCGCTTCGCTCGCCCCATACCTTCTTCAATTTTCTGAAGTGAACACCAGTGTCAGCCTTTTATTTCAGCACAATGAGCAAAATCAAACCTTTCATGCCTTATTTGTCTTAAAAATTTCGGCTCGCTTCGCTCGCCCCATACCTTCTTCAATTTTCTGAAGTGAACACCAGTGTCAGCCTTTTATTTCAGCACAATGAGCAAAATCAAACCTTTCATGCCTTATTTGTCTTAAAAATTTCGGCTCGCTTCGCTCGCCCCATACCTTCTTCAATTTTCTGAAGTGAACACCAGTGTCAGCCTTTTATTTCAGCACAATGAGCAAAATCAAACAATTTTCTGAAGTGTACACCAGTGTCAGCCTGTTATTTCATCACAATGAGCAAAATCAAACCTTCCATGACTTATTTGTCCGAAAAATTTCGGCTCGCTTCGCTCGCCCCATACCTGCTTCAATTTTCTGAAGTGAACACCAGTGTCAGCCTTCTATTTCAGCACAATGAGCAAAATCAAACCCTTCATGCCTTATTTGTCTTAAAAATTTGGCTAAACGGATTTTTCTTATCTTGGTCTTGAAAAGTTCGTGGAGGTCTAGGAAAGGTGTAAAAGGTGAGAAAAAAATCGATCCCGACATTCCCGCGGGAACGGGACTTACGCGGGTGAAACCGCGGGGCGCAGCTAGTAATATTATAAATGTAAAAGTTTGTGAGAATGTATGTATGTTTGTTATTCTTCCACGCAAAAACGTCTGGACCGATTTGGTTGAAATTTGGTATGTAGATAGGTGATACCCTAGATTAACACATAGGCTTTTTATCCCGATATTCCCGCGGGAACGGGACTTACGCGGGTGAAACCGCGGGGCGCAGCTAGTGTAGTGATAAATAGAACAAATACTCACATCATTGATAACTTCAGGCGCGTCATCCGGCGCGACCCGCATAATAAGACTCCCCCGACCGTGAGGCACTAGTTTCTTGAAAACCTCCGTGAAATTCTTACTGACTTGCTTGAATGTGAACTGAATCGCTTCCAGTTTCCTGTGCTCTAGCGTCTCGATAAGCTCGCGGATTTTTTCACCTCTGTAATGAATAAATAAGTATGATTAGTATTGAAATTTTACATGGCGTTATCTAGTCACAAGCGAAGCAACATAATGCTTGTATTATGGTAACTTGATGACTCACAGTACTGACAGTACACACACATAAAAAATGTTTGAACAGAAAAATACTCAGACCCGAAACGATTAATATTTACAGCTATGAACTTAAACCTCCTACTTATATTATAATACGAAACTTGAAAGGGATGGATAGATAGATGTTCGTTTTTTACGCAAAACTACTAAAATATTAATTAAAAATTAACGCATATGCCCTAAATTAATAGTCAAAATTGAGGCGATAGACATCATTACGATAACATACTCTAGAAAAACTCATAGGTCAATAACAATGCGAGTAGCAAAAAAACTGATTAGGCTTGATGAGTTTCACACTTAAATAATAACAAAACTGCGCTTCGAAATCATTTGGTCTCGAAATGCGGAAGAGACAATGATCGTCTCAATAGTGTTACTAACACTGATTACTGGAGTTTTCGGGCTATGGAGCTCTATCTACAGTGGTTTCGCGAATCTTATGGGAGGATCATACGTAAACGTGGGACCAGAAGACGCTTATTTGTCCATCTACCAGTTAGCTGAGAAATATGGCTATCCACTTGAATCACACACAGTGGTCACTGAAGATGATTATATACTCAAAATGCATCGGATTCCAGTCGGAAGAAGAGAGAAAAGCAACGGGGTTCCTGTGTTTCTTATGCATGGAATTTGGGAGAGTTCTGATAGCTGGCTTTTACAAGGACCGGACAATGCTTTAGCTTATATTCTAGCCGACGAAGGATACGACGTTTGGATGGGAAATGCGAGAGGAAACAAACACACATTCGACCACATGTCATTGAACTCAAACTCGACTAGATTTTGGGAGTTCAGTTGGGAGGAGATTGGTATATATGATCTACCAGCTATGATCGATCATGTACTAAACATAACAGGACAAAGAAGTCTATACTTCATCGGATATTCGCAAGGTACGACAACATTTTTCGTGATGACGTCAATGCGGCCAGAATACAACAGAAAAGTGAAGCTAATGTTTGCATTAGCGCCGGAAGTTTTCATGAGCAACACCACAAGTCCTTTTCTGAAACTCTTTTCGCCGGCCGCGAACTATCTACCGTCTCTGGTATGGAATTGGAATGTTTTTACTCCTGATTTTCTAAACAAAATCAGTCCAATTATCTGTGTGATATCTCCGTTGAGTTGTGATAATTTTTTCATGGCTGTTATGGGGCCTAATAACGTGAGTGAAGCAATGTGGCCGATAGTGTTAGGGCATACGCCCACCGGATCTTCGCTGCTACAATTTCTGCATTACGGTCAATTGGTTGCGTCTAAAAGATTCTGTCGATATGATTTCGGTAGATACAAGAACGTAGAGAAATATGGGATGGAAATTCCACCAGATTATGACCTAGCTAATGTTGTCGCACCCGTGATATTGTTTTATAGTGATAGAGATGTTTTTTCGAATATGCGTGATGTGAGTTTGCTTAAAAGTCGCTTGACTAATATAAAACGGCAATATTACGTAAAGGATTTCACCCACGTTGATTATATGTACGCGGATCTTTCAAAGCCCTTTGTTTATATGTACATCGTTAAGAACATTCAGATGAGCTTGAATAGAATAAAATAGAATAATTTTAAACTTTGATATTATTGATAACATCCGAATTAAAATATGAGAAAACCTATAATGTTTTTACGTATGAAATTGCCGTTTTAGATAACAGAATTAAACGGTATTACCTATTTAATACCTATAATTCTATAACTGCTGAAAGGATCTGTCTAAAACATGGAATAAAGATAGATTATGAACTGTAATAATAACACATGGGCTACTTTTTGTCAAGGCACCACGCGCGCGAAACCGCGGGCGAGTAAGCTAGTTCTACAAATACGTACCCAATATCCAACTCTTCTTTCCGCTTGTACAGCTTTTCCTTCTGCTCGCTGAAACTAATGAATTGATCCAAAGCTTTCTTATTTACATGGTTGTATTTCTTCAGATGCTGATTTGCCTTTTCCAGTTCTTTGAATAGCTGTAAAATTAGAAAAGAAATAATCGATCACATTATTATAAGACAAATATACGTGACGTGTTTTATTGTATCGAAGTTGATCTAAAACTACAAGGCTATTGCTTTGCTTGATCGAGGTTTATCGCAATCACGATGAACGACGAAAATTACTTTCACTGTCAAATATGTAAAGAAATCTATGTTTACTGTCAAATCTGACAGTTTATTTCGCAATTTCCTGTCATATTTGACAGGTTTATTCGTGATAGCGATGCACTTTGAATTGTGAAGCGATGAACTATTGCCTATTACCTAACTTATTACCTTGTTAGTTATGTGTATGTGAACAAAGTTAGCTCTGCAAGCATTTTCTAGTTAGTCTGGGTGTTTTCTATCTATAATATGTATGTATTTACAAAAAAAAATGTATCTAAGTATTATATCAGTCATCTGGTTACCATAACACAAGCATTAAGTTGCTTAGCTTGGGACTAGATGACGCTGTGTGGAATGTCCAAAGATATTTATTTTATTATTTATTTATTTCGTAAATCCGATCAAAGCATACCTGTTTCAAAGACAACTTCTGATATTTAGAGTGCAACTCCGGTGCGTTCGGTAATGTGCCGAGCGCCGCTATCTTATCTAAGGATTCTTGAATCTTCTCCTGTAACAGTACTTCTTTGGACGCCATCTTCTCTAGACCTTTTACGTCTTCTTCCATTTTGTCTTGTGCTTCTTTTTCCTACAAAATTATTAAACACATCAGTTTTGACGTAAAAATAAGTTAATCATAGAAAATTATGTTTATTTTTATTTGTTTTATTTTGGATTAACTATTTTAGGAAAATTTACAGCT
The DNA here is from genome assembly GCA_947086425.1 of Xanthorhoe spadicearia. Classification (NCBI taxonomy): domain Eukaryota; kingdom Metazoa; phylum Arthropoda; class Insecta; order Lepidoptera; family Geometridae; genus Xanthorhoe; species Xanthorhoe spadicearia. The sequence goes on along the minus strand of OX352202.1, from coordinate 8,312,073 downwards.
AGGCATAAAAAAATACAGTTAAGTATATAATTACAATACGCAAAAGAAAAACATTGCGCATGAAGGTCAATTACAAATTTTCACAGATATGATTTACCTTATTCCGCCATTTATCCAATTCGAGTTTGAGTGCCTTTTCATTCTTAACTGCAGCTGTAACCTTACGCTCAACCTGTTGAATAAAGAACATTTACGACTAAATATTACTTTCTGATTCAAGGTATCAGAATATGACAAAATAAGAATCTTATCTATTCGTTCATATGAGCAAGTGGCCAACTCAAGTGACGGAGTTTTTAGGCCGCCTAAACGCCTCCGTTATGGCTCAACGACTTTAAAACGTGCCCTGCGAAGAGCGCTAAGCTGGTAATATCACTTGCGGTCATCCATTCAAGTTGTGACCGCTCAGAACGTTACTTAACTTCGCCGATCTATCAAGACCAAAGTAAAATATAAGTAATTTCCATTTTAAGATTTAAGTTTGATCCTGTACGCTTTATTGAACACTTTTCTTTACAACTTTACCTCACAACTATGTCTACCTTCAGCATAGTGATCCTAATAAAAGAAATGTATATTATTACCTCCTCCATTTCCTTATTGATCTGCTTGATCCGTTTCTCAGCGCTGGTGAGGTCCGAGCGGCTGTTCGCGAGACGACGTTTGCGATCTTCTACTGATATCTCTTGTAGAGCTTGCACCAACTCGTCTTTACGTCTGTTAACACATTCCTACCCTTAATTAGTTCGTATGAGCAAGTGGCCAACTCTGGTGACGCTAATAAATTTTTGAAATCCTCCGTGAAACAAACAAACCAATATTACCTATTTATAATATTAGCATAGATATTTTATTACCAACAGATCGCATCAGGAACAGTAAACTGCGCTCCCAAACACAAATCGCTGACGTTGGGCAGCAAGTTGGCAAATTGAAATGGGACTGGGCGGGCCACGTCTGCCGCATGTCGGATGAGTTGTGGGCACGGACCACCACCGAGTGGATCCCATGAGACAGGAAACGACTACGCGGCAGACCGCGGCGGCGGTGGAGAGATGAACTCGACTCATTCTGCCCACATTGGACCGCACTGGCTCTTGGTAGAGACGAGTGGAAGGAAGGAAGGGAGGCCTTTGCCCTGCAGTGGGACGCTACAGGCTCGTAATAAAAATAATAATTTTATTACCAAGGATCGGTTGGATTGGAAGAGTTTGGGGGAGACCTTTGCCCAGTAGTGGGACGAAATCTATACTAATGTTTAAAAGTTTGTTTGTTTGTTTGACGGAGGTAATCTCCGAAACTACTGAACCGATTTCAAAAATTCTTTCACTGATGTGTAGAATGGACTGTCTGGATGGATAAAGACTATATTTTATCCCGGTAGGTTCATTAGTACACCCGTGCGAAGCCGGGACGTGCCGCTAGTAGGTTATAAAAAAAAAGATATTTACCTAATCAGATTGTTGGTAAGCAAGTTCTCCAGTTTGTTCTTAGTGGCCTCTAAGTTCATCCTAGAGCTGAAAGCTTCCTTGTTCTCCTGCGTGAGACGACGGATCGCGTCGTTTAGCTCATCAACTTTACCTTGGTCTTGAGTTGAGAGCTGTTCCATTAGTTCCTGAAAAATTATAAAAAAATCATAGAGATTTGTCAATTGGTTTTGAGATAGTGTTTGCCTTGTACTCTTACTGCAATGCATTAGAGTTAGATCATTGCTGTAAGAGTACTAGTAGTTACAACTAGGTAATCTGTGGTACAACTTAGATGTCAAACGGTTGAGTTATATTATAACTCGTTTTATAAGTACGAAAACCGTGACATTTTGTATGAAATAGCTTCAGCCATTTCATATTTCAAGTTCCCGTGGGAATACCGGGATCAAAAATAGACTAGATATTATTATAAGCTATCCTAGTAAGTACAAAGTTTCATTCAAATCCCTCCAGCGGTTAGAGCTTGAAAGAGAAAGATCCACACATACATCCCATCTACATAACAGTTTTGCATCTATAATTTTAGAAGGATTTAGTAAAATGTAAAGGTGTGTTACCTGATGCAACTCAGACTCTAGGCCTTCCTTAGTGGCCTGCATAGCTTCGAGACTGGAGCGGCACTGAGCTAGCGAACGTTCCTTTGGTCCGCGGAATCTTTCAATCGAAGCTAATTCTTCCTTCATCAGCCGGATATCAGCCTTTACTTTGTCGAAAATGTCTCTGAAAGTTTAAATGATAAGTAAGAAATACAGAATGCTATGTAAAGATTTTTTTTTAGCTTGCTTAGACATAATGTACCACGTCAATAAAAAATATAAAGAAGTCGATGAAAAAGACATCAATAAATTCAGCAAGCAGCCTTCCGAGGTCAAGAGAAACTCCGGCCTGTGAACCGGCGATATTACTTACCTATCTATACTTCATTTCTTGAATCGAGCTAATAAGAAGAAAAATAATCGCACTTGATTGGTCGTCGAAAATCATTGGATTGGCTAGATTTGACAATTGACAATTGATTTGACAATCTAGCCAATCACGAGAAATACAATTATTTTCGACGACCAATCACGTGCGTTTATATTTGTTCCTATTAGCTCGCTTCAAGAAATGGAGTATAGACATTTCTTCTATAATAAACATGACAAATATCTTACGACAGTAAGCGAAAGCAACGACAGTTTATTGAGACTAGCTGCAATACCAGGGTACTGCAAGGATAAATACTATAATACTCTGAACAAACTCACTTAGCCTTCCCCTGTTTCGTCTCAGTCCTCTGCATCTCAGAGACAATAGTATTGATGCTTGTCTCAGTTTTATTCAGCTCCTGTCTTAGCGTGCCCAGCTCTTGTTCCAGCGTTGTGATCTGTTCCATCAGCTCTGAGCGGGTCTTCTGCATCTCAAGCCGAGAACGGGATTGGTTGAAGTATCCACCAGTTAGGGAACCTTTGGATGATACCTGGACAAAAGGATATTTTATGAAATGATAAATTCTTAACTATTTAGATTAAAATGAAAGAAAAAACATAATCACGCCTACATCCCAAGGAGCTTTCACTTACTTTACTTTCACGTGATTTAGAAACTCTTACCTGATCACCTTCAAGAGTGACACAATCGAGATGAAACTGCTTGCCGAGCTCCGTGGCGCACTCAAGATTACGGCAGATGAGTGTCTTGCCGAATATATACTTCATCGCTTTTGCGTACTTCGCGTCGTATTTCAACTTCTGCACCATAGCTATAGCATTCTGTAAATAAGATTTGAATTGATGTATTCAACAAAAAATGCTTATCTACACTATTATTATAAAAAGGTAATGTTGATTTGTTTGTTTCTTTGTTTGACGGAGGTAATATCCGAAACTACTCAGCCGATTTCAAAATTCAATGTGTAGAATGGATTTGGGATGGTTATAGGCTATATTTTATCCCGGTACTTTCATTAGTACACCCGTGCAAAGCCGGGACGTGCTGCTAGTCCAAAATAACTCTATTACTGTTACGCGTGTAAGTAGTTGAGCCAAAAACACAAAAAAATTTAGAAAGTATAAGTAGCTTACATTATCATTGGGATAGACCATATCCCTGACTTGCAGTCGATTCAGCGGCATGAAAGTGACCTCACCAGGTAGACTCTGTCTGTTCATTTCCTTCAGGATCTTTGTGCCGACTGTATCTGATTCCACAATGTGATGGAAAAGTCGGTTACCAGCTGTTACCTGAAAGTTTTTGATAATAAATAATGTACTCATTTATTCAGCTTATTATTTAAGTATTACAAGGTACCTACTTTTATTTTTACGATGTAAGTAATTTAATAAGCATGACTTTTTATTAATGTGATGTACAATTCAGATCAACATCAACAACAACAAGCAACATCTTTAGTTAGTTTAGTTTTAGTTTCGGCGACATCTAATTAGCTACTAGTTTTTTAACTCTTAAATAGATAAACAGGATTTTAATCTTCTTAAATTATTTCCCGACGTTTCGATTAAAGTCGCTCGATTTTGTGATCTATATAATTTGTAATGCAACGTTTTTAGAAATCTTTAATCCAATTTGTGTTTATTCACCCTAAATTATTTTTATAAGGTTTACCTCCACAGCAGTGTAAATAGTTTTGTCACAAGTGAAGTTCTCAATCACAGGTCCATAATACATAGTGGCTATTTTAGCCCACTCTCCCCCGCGTTCTTGGAATGTTTCCAGCACTTTTCGTACACTGTCACGTCCGTTCAGGATCGGCTGCGAGGGAAATTAGACTTTGAATGTAGAACTTAGAATACAACTGCACAAACAAGAAGCTAAAGCAATAATGCACGAAACTTTGTACTCAGATAAAATACAAAGTATAGTATAACTATTATACTATACGTACATAACTAACGCAATTTTTACCAGTTTCATCAACTAATTATCCAGCAGATACCAAATAAAATGCAAACGGTTTCAGATAACACATTAGACAAAACGATCTTACAACAATCTACGCTCTCGAACGCAGGAATAGCCAATAAATAATATGAAACATACTTTTCCAGCCATAGAGCGCAGCGCTTGGTCAGCCTTAGCCAGATCCTCTTTGAGAGAAGAAAGATTCTGCGTTAGAGAGGTTTCTTTGCGCCACAGTTCACTGAAACAGTCAATTGTCATTTGTTTTCTCTTACTTGATTCAATTCCTCCTGAGAATGTACCTTTACTTCATCATTATACTCACTTCCTAGCACTCTGCTCCTGATCCTTCCGTTTCTTACACTCATAATACTGTTTATTATGCTCATCGATGGCCACTCGTTGTCTCTCCATTTCCTTTGTCGTCTCCTCTATTCTCTTTTCCAGCTCTGTAAGTTTGTTCGCGTCGCGGCGCAAATCATCGCGCAGTTTCGTCTCGTGGTCTTTCTTATCCTTTATTTGTTTACTTAGGGACCTGTAGTGGAATAATGTATTTAATTTGGGAGATGTGCAAAGATTTATTCTTGTAGTTCGAAGACAACCTTCTTTATACTAATTACTAGCAGCACGTCCCGGCTTTGCACGGTTGTACTAATCAAAATACAAATATAATAAAGCCAATAACTATCCAGACAAACCATTCTACACATACGTGAAATAATTTTTGAAATTGGCTGAGTAGTTTCGGAGATTACCTCCGTCAAACAAACAAAACCATCATTACCTTTTTATTATATTAGTATAGATTTGGCGGTGTGGATACCACGACAAACTATACCAAATAAGATTTTCAATTAGAAAAGTTAGTGAGTTAGAAAAGTGGAAAATGGGAAGGGAGGCCTTTGCCCAGCAGTGGGATCCAGTGGGCTTATTAGATTAGATTATAGAGTTAGTAGAAAGATTACTTTAACTTACTTCAACTCCTTCTCAATCCACCTATCTCTGTCCTGTTTCGACGTGAACTGCGTCCCTCTCCCTTGCTTAGCGTACAGCTCCTGTCGCTTCTGTTGATTCAATGCGAGCGCCCGCGTACATTCCTCCTCGCGGGCTTTCATCTCTTCGTACTTAGGCTTGAGTTCTTCCAATTCGCGCTCCTTCTCAGATATTTGTTGGCGAAGACGCTCCAATTCTGCCTCGGCTCTTTCCTGTGGAATTAGGTTAAGAAAGATTGGTCATGTTGAACACAATCAGCCGCCTTATTATCCAAATAACCATATCTTGAAGTGGCACACGGCGTGGTTATTATGAATAATGCGATGAATTTCAGAAAACAAAAGCGTGCAATCTCTTACCGCGTCATGTTTTGAAAGTCGTCGATAATCGACGTCTAGAAAAAGTGTCAGTTTTTTTTTATAAAACCGACTTAAATTTCGTAACAAGAGAGCACCTTTCTGCACTCTAGTTGTAAGAGCATTTTTGTTCACAACTCTGTATTTTGTTTTAATAAAAAATGAATCATCAAAATCGGTCAGAGAATCTGTTGATGTTCTTCAGAGCTTTAAGCTAAGGCCAAACCTGCGCGACCAAAGCGACTGCGAAGCGGGAGCGTCTACCGCGCGGCGGACGCTACCCATATACATCTATGGCGCTTTGCATACCTACGCGACCGCATCTCGCATACAGGTACCGTCGCGCGGTAGACGCTTCCGCTTCGCAGTCGCTTTGGTCGCGCAGGTTTGGCCTTAGCTTAAAGCTAAGGCCAAACCTGCGCGACCAAAGCGACTGCGAAGCGGCCTTAGCTTTAAACAAAAACAAACATCAAGGGTGCAGAATATTACTCTTCTTACTTTAATTCAAGTAGATTTAACTTTTTTCTAATTTGTCACTAATGTTTACCTTAGACTTGTTATCGCCGTCGACATCGTCCGACAGATCTTTAATACCGAGCTCCAGCTTGGTCTTCTCTCGCAACAGCTGCTGTTGTTCCGTCGATAGAATGTCTTTCTCTTCGCGTGTCGCCGCGACCTCTTTGCGTGCGTCTTTCAATTTCCTATACGAATAAAAAGCCAAATTAAATAAATGATATTTAAATACAATTTTCCTGGGCCATTCCACACAGCGTCATCTAGTCCCAAGCTAAGCAACTTAATGCTTATGAAATATGATCACGGCTATAGATCGCGCCACGTAAAACGAACGCTGAGTAAAACTGAGAGTAAAACTGCGCAGTAGGTGATTTTAAGGAATCTTAGGTCCGATTGGTGGAGGTGTGAAGCGGCGCACTTCACACCATTGATGTAGCGCGTGCTATTGGTTCGTGAGCGAGTGACCCGTTGCAAACATACCCCTTCCCTTTCCCCTCATCGTTCTTTTTACGTAGCGCGAGTTATACAATTATTTGACATACAAATCTGCATGTAGCAATCGAATTTTTTTATAAATTTTCGCATTATTCTGAAAACTACACAAATAATCATCATCATCACCTGTTTGTTTCCCGCACATGTTCCTGAGCTTCTCGCACCAAATCAGCGTAATGTTGCTGCTCTTTTCCACTATTAGCTCTTACTTTCTCCAGCTGAACAGAAATATTAAGTTACTAGCTGCGACCCGCGGTTTCACCCGCGTAAGTCCCGTTCCCGCGGGAACATCGGGATAAAAAGTAGCCTATGTGTTAATCCAGGGTATCACCTATGTACATAATTTCAACCAAATCGGTAGCCGTAATATAATAATCGGTTCAACCAAATCGCTGCCAAAAAGCGAAAATAAGTTGAAAGAGGGACAAAATATGAGAGAACATTATCCATGTTTGTCCAATCACAAACAACTAAAACATATTATTTTTGTTAATTGTGTCTAAACACTTGAAGCGCTCGTGTCTCATAATAAAATTACATATTTACTTAAAAAAATAATATTGTAAGTAATAGGTATTATTTACCTCTTCCAATTTCCTCTTATTCTCCCGATGTTCCGTGTCGTATATTATGAACTCGAGAACTCGCCGCGAGCGATCCCACTTCTGATACTCCTTCAATTCTTCTTTCTCCTCTTCAAGAGTTTTCAGACGCTCTTCGATTGTTTGTAGGAATTCGTTGATTTTCTCAACCTGCAGATAAATTAATTAGATTAGTGGCTTGGATAGATCATTTGTAACAATACATTTGGCCTTTCAGCCGTTTCCACAACTAACTTTCGTAACCAGTTGCGTAAGCGGAAATATCATTCTTGGTGACCCTACTGGTTTAAATTATATTTAGACACATTTAAATATGTACGAATTAGTTTAGTTTTAGTAAAATGTTTCTTTCTTATTTATAGTCGACAAAGAAATAGGTAAATATCTAAGGTTGAATATCATTTGCACGTACAAAACATCAAGGGCTATTTTCGCTTGACAGATTGACCTGCTACGTCAGAATCTATCATTCAGTAATCCTTAGCGAATAATTATGTTACTGGGAGATGTCATCAAAAGTGGTAAACCAATTTCTTTGTCGACTATACAACAAATTACCTCCAAGGAGGTTTTGTCACTAAGTACACAAGTATTACTTCTTTATAACTCTGGCGTCATTTTGAGGTTTATGAACTATCAACATTGTATATACATGACATGAACATTGCTCAACAAATATGCTAGAAATAGAAACAATGAACAATAAATTACATTGGCTAAACAGCCTTCTAAACTAACAACTCAAATTATAATTTAATCAGGGGTAATAAAAGTGTGTGCTAATTAGAGATGTAACGGACAGTAGTTTGGCCGGATACCGGATATCCGGCAAGCTACTAGGCCGGAGCGCCGGATATCCGGCCCTTAATTACTTTGACGCGATCAGTTTGAATTAAATATTGGCGCGGTGAACGAGATCGGAAATATTCAGGCGCATTCGGGTCGCACGTAAGCTGAGATCGGGTCGACTCGGGGACGTTCAAGTGATATCGCGCGTGTCAGTTTGTGTTTGTTTCTCGGTTCGATTGTTGTTTATTTCATTGTTTATTATCACTTGTCGTCCTGATTTTAGGTTTAGGTTTAAAGATATTTATTCTCATAAAAGACACTGTCACTTACATGAGAACACTTAAAATAAAAATATTAGGTAAACAAAATTTGGTTGATCGCTCATCTCTAAATAAATAAAAGTAAGATAGTATAAGTAGGTGTACTCACTTTGTGCATTGCCCATGATTTAATGTCTAAAATCTGATAGATTAACAATAAATTATCATCATCAAAACACGATGGCAATATTTTATAAAATTAAACGGTGTCCATAACCTATTGGCTGTGTATGAGTGTATGATTTGCCTTGTGTAAAATAATAAGATTTTTAAAAATTTTACTATCCGGTATCCGGCCGGATAGGCCGGATACCGGATAGTTACCGGATATCCGTTACATCTCTAGTGCTAATATTAGCTTATAAAAGGGATTTTCAATCTATTAATAAAGTAGCTTATTGATAAAAACAGTGTCAATAAACATTTCATTCTGTATAGATACAATTTTGGCAGTTTAATGACCTTTTTTGAATCACTTGATAATTTCTACAACTGAAGCTCCTTGAAACATCATTCTTTTGTAAACTGACGAGTGGGAAATTTTTATATTGATGTAAATACATTTTAATTGTGATTTTGTATTTGAAAACAATGACTTAATATCATTAAACATTACAGTTAGTAGTAGAGAAACTTAAAGTCAGGACAAATATTTTAAAATAATGTTTGTTCTTTGTCTAGACTAGATGTTATTTTAATGTATTAACGGACAAATTTAAGAACAATATTATGTTATAGTATTAAATGTCCTAGTCGTCCTAAAAAAATCAGCCAAGTGAGAGTCTGACTCGCGCACGAAGGGTTCCGTATTTACCTATAATATATTTGACACTATTATAAATGGGAAAGTGTTGTCTGTCTGTTTGTCCATCTGTAACGGAAAAACGGAGTTACGAATTCACGTGATTTGAGTGACATAGGCTACTCTTTACCTTTCCCACAGTCTCTTTGAGAATGGTGACAGATTCCTCTCTTCTTTCATCATAGACTCGGGTGCCCGCCACTTCGCGGAGCAACTTCAGTCTATGGGAGTCAGGGGCTATGGCCATCTGATTGATCTGCGAACAATATGAATACCTATAGTTTTTATTGCATAGCTTCTATCACGGGCCTTGAGCGTAGAGCGAATCCAGAAATTCCGTAACGAAAAAACCTAACGCATGTCTCTTTAGTTCAGCAACTCGCCTCTAGGTGGCATGCAATATTTTATTATTATTATTATTATATACATGCATCCAGCATTTAATTAATTTCAACAAATACTTAAATAACTTTCTCTACTCACTTTTCCCTGCTTGACAATATAGTATGGATTGGAGTTAGACAGTCCAGCACTCTCTAGCAAGTTAAGAACCTCAGATCTTGGTACAACCTTCTTGTTGAGGAAGAATTGGTCTTTCTTCGAACCAATGACTCGTCGTAAGAATATCTCATCTTTTTCAATCTGAAAAAGAAATGTTTAATGTATTGTCATTCCATAACCATTTCCAAAATATTATAAGCAAAATTGCAGTTCAATAGTCAGTCTTTCAATAGAGAAATAAACAAACTCTATGTATAGTAACAATAGTAACAGAGATACTTATTGTTCATCCGCATGAAAGGTGCACAATGAGACCAACTCCAAAAATTAGAACCAATACAACATAAACATGTTTGAAATCTTCAGAAAACTCACAGGTATCCTATTGTCAGAATTGTCAAAAATAATCTCCACGAACGCTGATATAACGCGGGGTCCCGTTCCTTCATGAAGAAGCGCCAATCTCTGCTCGGGTCGAAGATGTGAAAACTCATCGCTCAATACAAATTGAATAGCTGAAAGACGGATAAGTTTAATTATAGATTTTAGACAGTTATATATTAAGTAAGACTCTTGTAATGGATCGTACAGCGAACGAAAGTTTTGAAAGTGAATTAGGGTTACATGCTAAGTTCTGATATTGCTTACCATGGAAGAAGTTACTTTTGCCGGAGCCGTTACGCCCAACAACTACATTGTGACGCTTATCAAAGGGCTCAACAACAATTTGTTCACGATAACTCTTGAAGCCCTGGATAATCACCTGAAAGCAAATAAACATACGAAAATACGTCAGCGTTGCAAGCTTCAGAACAACAATGTATAGTACCGTTACTGAAATACATCCCAGACTTTACAGTATAGTATTAAGTTGTACCTGCTTTATATGCATTTTCACAGTAATTTGAAGTCCAGTAACATTTAATCGACTTCTGGGACACTTCAAAACATTTGTTGTGTATTTTCATTCATCGCAAATCACAGAACAACCGCCATTTTCAATGTCAAAATGAATGAAAGATCTAAGTTGGTTGAATTGAACTGACTGAATGATTATAGTGAATGAACGAACGATCAATGACTTTCATCGGCTAATAGATGGGCCAATTTAAATTTAGCAGGCTCTATTGCGTTTTGTATTTACACTAATTTGTTGAAATGTTTGTAAGCTACCTATTGCATAGCTTCTATCGCGGGCCTTGAGCGTGGAGACCGAATCCAGAAATTCCGTAACGAAAAAACCTAACGCTTGTCACTTTATTTATTTTTCTAGGTCTTGCCGAATCCTATGAGTAAGAAATTATTAAATAGATAGGTACCTACGGATAATATTTTACTCAAAGGTACTGAGTTTTTACGAGTGCCTTAGTTATTGTGAAAATAATAAAATACAATTGAGTCTCTGTATATAGGTAGGTACCTATTCCATGATATTTTTAGGGTTCCATACAAAACATTAATAATATTAACAACATTGCAAAAATGAACAGAATGGTAGGTACAGCACCCTTCATGCGCGAGTCCAACAGGTTAATTATGATAGGGTACCTACAAACTATCAGAATTATTCATCATCATCATCCGCAGCCTGATCTCTCCCACTTCTGGGAATAGGCCTCCCTTTGTTTTTGCCATTGCTCACGGTCAGAATTATTATCATGCATTTATTGTTTAAAAGAACGTTTACCTATTTATACTAATTATCTAGGTATTATGAAAAAAGTCTCCTCTAATGTACTATCAGTTCTATTTATATGCCTACGCAGCTTAATTATTGTGTTCCGACTACATAAAATGTAAGTAGTGGGACAAGTTCATCTCATAACGATCTTGACATTGTTCAGTCGAAGGCTCGTACAAACGCCGCAAATCGTCACCAAAAATAGTGTTAATAAAAATAGTAGGTACCTACCGTGCATCGATACCAAAGTTAACTAATTTATAGTGTTCCAAATTTAAACAACATAAATCATACTAACTCATAAATTATAAAATGTCAAACCAAAAAGAAGAATGTGCTATTGGTAAATTGCAAAATTTTGGAACATTTCACACAATTCAATTCTTTTTAATATGTTTACCATTGCTTATGGTTTCAATGACTAACGTAAATTATATATTTGTAGCTGAGGATGTTGATTACCGGTAAGAAGTTTATAATTATTGATTGATAATTTGAATTCATTATCACTAAATGGAATACCTACATGCTTCATCTTATTTCTTTCGTTATTAGAGACGTAATTTATAGACAACTTTAGTTTGGTGTTAAAAATAGCTACCTATCCAAAATTCTGATCCGGTCTTTCAAGCTCTATAATAGAGCACTTGTTTACCAGAATATTTTGGATAGGTAGCTATTTTCAACACCAAACTAAAGTAAAATAATCCGGAGTTTTTAGGGCGTAGGGCTTTTTTAATTTTATTACCTGCTGCTACTTATATATTTAAGATATCTGATGAGTACCTAGTAGGTAGGTACCTATCTAATTTTTGTCAATGGTCAAAATTTGGTACTCAGGTACTTTTCATGACACCAAGTATAAATTAATGTAAGTACCTACCTACTTGATCGGTACCTATTCAGCTACATTGCGATTGAATTTCGTCATGGTATTTTAATTAGGTACATAAAACTCAGGCCATTACATGTTTACTAGATGATTTTATACAGGATCAAGAGGCAATCTTTGCTTACACTTAACGGGACACTGTAGTGCCTGGGACATTGTTGAGATAGAAAAGGCTTTTAATTACATAAGCGGCAATTACCTTTGATTTTTATTGTTTGTACCAACATCTTACAATGACTAGCTCATTAATGTTGTTTGCCCAAGGTCTAATTGATTTGTGTTTTGCACTCAATTCCTCTCACTCAAAACGAATATAATTAAGTACCTATCCCAACCTATTTATTTCAAATAAAAACCGTTTGACGGTGGCAATACTATTATGTAGCAGGTAGGTAGTGCATAATACGAGTATGTTCTAGTTACCATAATACTATGGGTTGCTATTAATCTTAGTCAAATCTCTATGCTAAAATCAAGTGTCTTGATTCGAACGATTCTTGAAGTTTTTCAACTGTACCTATTCTATCATCTCATCTTTCTCACCTTGTCTGTTGATTTTAGAGCTAAATAAACTAAAATAATTATTTTCCAGGTGTCTTGTACCCGAATGTGAATCAAATAGCCCAACAATCGACAAACCAGTATGGTGGCCAGATAATGTTGACACAAAATGCTCAAAACCAAATTTGAATACTAACATTCACGCCAATGATACTTGCAGCAATGATACATTCTATGAAGTAATCAGCGTTTGCGATGGATGGGTTTACGAGAACAACAACTCTATAGTTTCTGAAGTTGGTATAGTTATTGTTTTAAAATCCTTATTAGCTTTGACTTAAAATAGGTATAAAAAAAATAGAGTACCTACAATTTGGGAAACTAATAGCACAAACGAGCATTACCTACAACATTGAACAAAATAATGAATGAGCACGATATAGACCTATATTGATACCTAGCTTCTAAATTATTGATTGCTATCCCCATTACTTTTTTTATGAGGGTATTCTTTTTTTCCTTTTCAGCTCAATCTAGCCTGTCAATCTTGGAAATCTACACTTGTAGGAAGTGTGCACAACGCTGGCATGATAGTATCAATGCTTTTCACGGGATGGATAGGTGATAAGTAAGAAAAATAATGAAAAATATTGCTTGTAATGCGTCTGTGCTTATAATAAGTTGTCCTTACATTTAAATTTTAATGGATTTTACTTTACAGAATTGGAAGAAAACCAACAACGATTATTTGTTCCATTGGAGGATGTATTGGAGTTTTAAAAGTGTTTTTAACAAATTACTACGCTTACTTGACTGTCGAGTTTTTGGAGTCAGTGATGGCATCTGGCCTCTACACAGTGGCAGTGGTTTTGAGTAAGTGAAGCTTACCATTTTAGTCATCGCGATCAATAAGTACTTTTTATCCACTGTTATGTGTGATCTCTCTCTAATATTAATTTCTTATTGGTTATTTCGAGTCTTACAGATTGCTACAACCTTATTACAATTACAAAAGTAGGTACCAGGTACCTACTTTCGTAATTGTAATAATGTTGTAGCATATAAAAATAAAAATTCTAAGTAAAATCCACTTTATGTTCAACTTTTATTTATCTTTTACAGTGATTGAAGTTGGAGGGGAATCTAAGAGAGTATTGACGGGTGTCATCTTCTCATACGCAGTATATTTTGGTGAAGTTGCATTCGCTGTAATTGCTATGACCTTACAATACTGGAAATCAGTTGTATTGGTTGTGTATGCCCCATTAATTTTGTTTGTATCATATGGGATGATATTAAAAGAAAGCTCTCGGTGGCAAATATTGCGAGGTAAAACAAACGAAGCAAAGGATACGCTGAAGTTGGTTGCAAAATTAAACAAAATTAACATAACTGCTGCAGAAATAGATGACGTTGACCCTAAGGAACTGAGAGTAAAGTTCAACATCGAAGAACAAAACGAAAAGGAGAGTATGAAAGTCATATTCGAATCGAAAGAGATAATGATAAGACTTGCTGTAGCTTCATTTTGTTTCTTCACGTCTAGTTTTCTGTATTACGGATCTGTTGTACATTCTGTACTCTTACCAGGAAACAAGTATACAAACTTTGTTCTAGCAGCACTCACATCTTTTCCTGGTGATTTAATAGCTTACTTTACATTTGAAAAATATGGTCGCAAAATTACCTTACAATGCGGATACGTAGTTTCAGCTGTTTTTCTTATAGCACAGAACTTTGCACCGGAATGTAAGTATTACTTAATTGAGTAAAAAGAAAAAAAATTAAGTAGGTACCTACCTACTTTAATGTAAATATTAATCATGATTTATTTTTAGCGATAACCTGGTTGAAAGTGCTCTTGTTTTTGGTTGGGAAACTCGGAGTAGTCATCTGTTTCACTGGAATTTATACGTACAGCTTGGAGCTATTTCCCACAAGCGTTAGAGGTTCTCTTCTTGGTTGGGGAAACACAGCAGCAAGGATAGGCAGCATGCTGGCACCACTTACCCCACTATTGGTATGACATTTATTAACCAACTTACTTTATGACCATCTATTTGACCAGTAGGTAGGTATTATTATCTCGGGTTATTGATTGTTACATAAACTTTCTAAGGTTACCATGTATTGTTAGGTACGTTTTTAAATCTACATGAGTGCTGACAAAATTTTTGTACTTATTATATATACATATTATATACTTATATTATACATAACATAAAATACCTACTTTACAAATTGCTAATGGTATCATCACATCTTTTTGACACTAACTTCTCCGGGCTCCCCTTTTCGGCAAAAATGTACCTAGTACTATGTCATCAGTCATAGATGCCATGCCAATTAAACATTGCTAGAAGTAACCCACTTCCTAGTTCCTACAACCGCTCAATTATTAGACATAGACAGTGTAGGTACTTATTTAAAATGTAGTTAAAGTGGTGTATTTTTGTTTCAGATGGTGGAATTAAATGCATTACCTACTATTTTGTTTTCTTCCACCGCAGCAATTGCAGCTCTACTATTAACATTTACTCCGGAAACGAAAACTCTACCAATGTTTGACACAGTGGCGCAAATTGATGACTATAAGAAAAAGAATACTGCCGTTTAATACTTTTATCACATTAGCTAAGACTTACTTATTTATTTTACATTTTATTATAATATTACCTATAGTGCTTGACATCAGCAAAATGGTTTGTGAAATTATAAAAGAAGTCTATTAAAACGGCCCTTATTGCCTATCTGCAGGAGAAAGATGATTATACCTACACTATACACTATGGTATTATAGGTGTAGGTGCCAACTCAATTTAAAGTCTACCTATTGTAGGTACCTACCTACTTGAAAATTAAATAGGTAATTAAATAGGTTACCTACTGATTAAGTAGGTAGGTACAATATACTGAAAGTAGGTAGATAATAAGGTACCAACCTGTTTCAACAATGATTTAAATTGTTGCTTGTATAATTTGCTTAAATCAGGCGTTGATTGTCAAATTAATTATTGATTATAAAGATAAGACTCAATAAGTAAAATTAAATGAGAAAACTGCCTAATCCAATGTGTTAAATTAGGTATTTAAAACAAAATAACCCTTCTGTTTTATTTGTTCACTTTACTCTATCTTCTAAATATCATTCCATTCATTCGTTCAATTTTTAGAAGTTGACTAAGATCGCTTGGATGTCAATGTCATTGTCATCTCATTCATGTTTTTAGTAAGGCGTTCAATACATACGCTCTAGCCAAACTTAGTAATTTTAGGTCTTTTCGTTTTTCAGCAATTTTTAATATTGTTTTGGGTAGCAATAAGCAAAGCAAATTCATAAACTTTAGTATTCATAATCAATAAAAAAAAAATTTTTTATGACCTATTAAGTAAAAGATATAATAAAACAACCGCTTTATTTATCCTTAAACTAAACTTAATATTGTACCTTAGATCCTTTGTCTTGAACGCGCCGATTATATTCGCATTAATTCGCAAATAAAAAAAAAACATAACCTGAGAGGCCTGCTGCTGCTGCGCTTATTAATTTGATATTTTCCCAGTTGTTTTTATATAAAAATATACGCGGATATAAAAGTATAAATAACAGTGCTTCGAAGTAGGTATTTTCCAGTTAAACTGAACATTAGTGTGACTAAACGTCGACTATGGAGGGTTTTGAAATAAGAATTTCCAATAGCAAAAAGGTATGGTACCTCGTTTCCTGCACTTTATTGAACCTTTGGCAACAAATTTGAAAACAATGATGAAATTGTACCATTTTTAGGGCAAAGGGCTCTACGCTACGAAAGCGTTTCAGACTGGTGAAGTTATATTAGAAGAGGAACCGTTAATATCGTGTCAATTCGCCTGGAATGCTGCCTACAGATATCTAGCCTGTGATTTTTGCATGAGGTAAGTACCGGTATTTTCATAGGTGTTACCTTTCTTGTTAATATTCAATTGAAGGATAAATACCCGTTCATATAATTTACAAAATACATACTTAACCGATTTCAAAAATTCTTTCACCGATGTGTAGAATGGACTGTCGGGTGGTTATGTTTTTTTTTTTTTTTTTAACCTATACTTTCCCACTGCTGGGCAAAGGTCTCCCCCAATTGTTTCCATCTCTCTTCAGACTTTTTTTTTTTATGTTTTATGTATTATAAATTTACAGACCTCTAGAGACACCAGAGCAGAACGTCCGTAGGTTATCCTGTAAACCGGACATAGTACTTCCACACTCAAACTGCTACGAGTCCAACTTGGATAACATCACAAGCTGCAGTCAATGTGAAGTGATCTATTGTTCCGATGCTTGTAAACAATCCGCTTTTGTGAAGTATCACAGGACATTGTGCCATGATACTAGGGATGCTCAACATCCACTTATGATTCTGACTGAGGCATGGAAGTAAGTAGATAAATGAATAAGAACTTTATTGCAACAACATACAGAAAGTAGGTAACTAATACTATCTTAACTAGGTATAACAAAGGTTGTCTTATCGATTAAGCGATTTCTTCCAGACAACCTGCAAGTAGATAAATAGACACAGACCCAAAGACATATTTGATACAAGCCCCTAAAAATACTAACCTTGTTAAAATTACACTTTGTATTTGTATAATAAAATTATTAAAAGAAGTTTATTAGAAGATTGTTTAGTTGTTTGAGTAATCATCAATGCCTTTCCAGACAAATGCACTACCCACCGGAAACAACAAACATAATGCTACTTCTCCGCATACTAGCCTACATCAACCAGAGCTCAGACCCAGCGGCCGCCGCGGCACAGATCAAGCAGTTCTGTCATAGAACTGTCAATGAAGATGCTGAGTTAATGCACAAGCTACTGGGAGATCAGTTTGCTGATCAGTTGAACACGTTAAGAGAGATGACGGGAACTGCGATAAGTGGGGAGCATATACAAGAAGTAAGCATTACCTTATTTTAAGTCTTATTTATACATACACAACAGGCTATCCCACTGAGGCTTCTATATTACACTACTTTTGGCTCACTTTTGTACTTGAACTTTAAATCACTTAGCCAAGATAGAGACAGATTAGTACACATACACAATCAACAGTAGAGTGATCCGTACGATGCTGATTGGTGAATGCACTTGTGACTTTTTATACAAAGTCACAAGTACAAAATCTACAATCCCTTGATGAAGGGATGGAGAGGCTACTTTTATCCCGGCTTTTAAAAAGTCGTTAAGCCATGACGGAGGCCTTTAGGCGGCCTAAAAACTCCGTCACCAGAGCTGGCCACTTGCTCATACGAAGGAAGAAAGGAAGGATTCCGATAATCCCGCGAGAACGGGACTTACACGAGTAAAACTGCGCAGCTAGTCACCAATAAAAAATTATCCTGCTAGATACCTTCACCATTTATTATTTCCCTTTCAGTTCCTAACTCCGGAAGGTTTCTGCTCCCTAATGGCGCTGATAGGCACGAACGGTCAGGGTGTCGGTACCAGCCCGCTCGCTATGTGGGTGTCCGCCGCGCTAGATCTCACCATGTCGGACGATGAGCGGGAACAACTCGACTTGTTCATTGATAAACTGTACGAGTATGTTGAACAAGGTAAATGTTACTCCAGAATCGCGTAGGGTTGAGTTTCATTAACAGTTAAAAACTACAGACTGTCTGTGCTTTCTTTTTTACGGACTGTACTTTGTAACTTTACAAGCCCATTAACAGTTAAAAAAGTACAGACTTTTTTTTGTAAACGATATTACGTGATAATGTTGAAAGAAAACATTGTGGCTTAGGCTCTTGCTTCTATCACTTGTTCCATCTCGCTTGCACGCTTGGTTTAGGCGTAACTTGTAAATTTTTCGTGCGTGCAGGCGTTTATCGATTTATAAGACGTCAATTAGCTGCTAAATAAAGGTCACCCATGTCAGGCATAATATAATTTTCATACAAATCCAATCTATTTTTTCAGAATCCGGCACATTCTTAAACACAGAAGGCTCCGGTCTCTTCGTACTGCAAAGCGCTTGTAACCACAACTGTTCGCCAAACGCTGAATCATCCTTCCCCTTCGGAAACCATCGCTTGCAACTAAAGGCAAAGCGACCAATCGCGGTGGGCGATGAGATTTGTATCAGTTACTTGGATGAGTGCAGTCTACGTCGGTCTAGGCATTCTAGGCAGAAAGTAAGTTAAAACTGATATACTTATTCTATTATGCTTTCTATTGATCCAGAGATAAGAATAATTTAAAAAAAATATAATACTAATATTATAAAGGGGTAAAGTTTGGTTGACGACTTGAGACAAGTTGCGGGCAATTCCTGGCTTGGCATGGCACGGGACCGAGTATTGTGGCGTTTGCGAAGGGAGGCCTATACCCAGCAGTGGGTGCCTATGGGCTGTGGATGATGATGATGAAAGTTTGTTTGTTTGTTTGACGGAGGTAATTTCCAGAACTACTCAGCTGATTTCAAAAATTCTCTCCCAAGACCGGTCGTGGGTTCGAATCGAATCCTTTCTGTGGCCAAGTGTCCATCCCACTCGGCTCCAAAACGGCTCTTATCTAAATCAAGTATTTTTTATTTCTTCAACATTCACGATCACAATTCATATTTTTGAAATATTTATAAACACAGGTTTATATTTCTTATTACAGGAGCTAGCTCAAAACTACCTATTCGTTTGTTGGTGCGAACGCTGCACGGACCAAGCAGGCGAACCAGACTGTACTAGCGAAGAGGAAATGAGCGAGGATGAATTGGACGCGGATGACTGATGCTCCAATTGGCTGGCTTTCTGCCTACTCGGGCTTTGAGCCGGCAATGTACATCCAAGTTTGCGATAATGATTGTGAACTAACATTTTAGCAGTAGTGGAAGGTATGACTTTGACCCGGCAATGAATTTGTGAAAGTGTGATTTTGAATCAATAGATTGATGCTGTAATGGGCAGGTTTTCTGCCTTTTTGGGCTATGACCGGTAATGTATGTCGAAGTTTGCGTAACTGAATTTTATCATCTTCCATATTTCGGTTCTAAGCTAGCAATGTACAACGAAAATCGTAAAATTTTCGAATTAGAGCGGATAATGTACATCGAAGTTTGTGATAGTGCCGTAAATCAAGCTAGATGTAGAATAGAAATGATGTAGTGTTGTGTAATATTTAGTAAAGCTCAGGCCACACTCCGAGAGTCAAGGTTACTTATAAACAAGCTTTATCCATTGTCTAACGGCCGGTTCCTATAACCAACTTACGGATGGCCGTAGGACTTCCGCCATAGCAACGTTGTTCTGTCAAAAAGTTTCATACATTTTTTGTTGTATTAACAAAGCTGCTACGGTGATGGACCTACGGACATCCGTACGTTGATTATAGAATTGCACTTTAAATGAGTTTCGTATGGTGTAAGCTGCGCTCTAGTTGTAGTTAGTTCGTTTGTTTGTATGAGCAAGTGGCCAACTCTATTGACGGGGTTCATAATAAGAAATAATATCGATTTATTAATTTGTAGTGAACTTTGTGAACATAATATTAGAACTAATATACCGATTGTGGTACATATTTCGTTTACAAATTAAGTAAAGCGCCGGCGCTATAAATAAATAATGACAGCTGTAAGCTTTGCAACAACTACATACATTTTGTGTATGTCCAGCATTTAGTTAGGTAGGTCGGACCTAAGTCCGATTTTTTTTGGTTTAACATTTTTTTTCTAGTATTATTTAACCATTTCAAAATTAATAAGAAATATTATGTCAAACTATAGATTCATTAAGTATAAAAAAAAACTATTGATACTTATAATATTTGACAGTATTTGGCATCTTATGCGTAATTTCTATACCGCATTATAATTAAAACCAACTTTGGTACATTTTATTTCTCAATAACTTTTCTAATGACTAATCAAATGTGTAAATGAATAAAATACAATAATACATTTTTATTATTGCCTTAATTGTATTAGTACAGTAATGCAAATTCTCATTTTATATTGTTCAAACTTGTCAACTAACTAATAGCTAAAACGCTGTAAAGAAATTATGAATAGTGGATGTATTGTCAAAGGTATAAGGTTATAGTAGGCCTAATTATATTCATGTGAATATTTGAACCAGAATATAGATTTAGAATATTCTTAATGTCAAAATTATTCTAAAAATGGCTAAGTATAGGATATTTGTGTATGTTGATGTAGGTAAACGAAACTTAAAACAAGTTTTATGTCTTATGATAATAAGGTCCAAAGTAATACGAATGAAAGTAAGTAAACGAATTTCGTTGGTCTAAGAATGTCGGTCTAAATAGCTTATAATTAAGCACATTGTAATACAGTCAACTTAAAATGTTTACAACTTTATTTATGACTAACGCCACTGAAACGTCGAGGTAAATAATATGATTTCAATACGCGATTAAGTCCCGTTAATATTTATAAATATGCTTCCAAGTCGTGATAGTTTAAATTGAACTTTATTTATTTATCTAACTAAAGGCTTTCTTGGAAGTCTAAAGAATTACGTAAAGATCTATAAGAAATATTTACCGTTCCCTGGGATAACAGCCGTGATCATATTTCATTTTTTTTTCTAAAAAAAAATTGTTTCTTCAAAATTGTAATGATTCTATACAAAATTTTTGGCAAGAGCTTCTCAAATTGCTAATACAGTCTCAAATAATAAAGCAGCTTTTCAGTACGGGCGTATGAGTTTTTATTACGTACTAACTGCTCCATTTTTTTTACAACACTGGCTGGGAATTGGGTAGAATTCAACTTCCAAAGATTCCAACTGAACAATTTCTATTCAACCTTAGATTTTCTTTTGGTTTTGAGAGAAATAAAGAAAAGTGTTTAAAACATAGTGTTTTGGTGTTCATGGCACGATTCAATTCTCAAAATGTTTAACAGTTGACTGTACTTTGCACGATTAATAAAGTAGAAAGTAGGTGTAATAGAGGTAGAAATAGCAATAATAATATAATAAAGTATACACAGATTCTGGCAGAGCCGAGATAATAAATATATAGCTTTCGCTAGTTATACGCTAGTTTCGTAGATTTATTTCTTCCAAGTTTAAACCTACGATAAATTAAAACCATGCATAAAATGTAATTATAGTTATTGTAGCGTTCTAATAACGAACATGTGTCAATTCCATCAATTACTAGCTTGGCTTAATGCCGAAATTAAATTAATATATTCATTAATGATAGTACTAATTGCTAAGTACATTCTGAGAATAACATTTGAAGGACAATATATAATTTTCTTTATAAGTAAAGGCATGTCTTCATCGCGAGCTTTTGCGTTAAACAGAATAAATAATAGAACAAGTACCTACTAACAAATGCTTAAACTTGCTATTTAATTCTTATTTATGCTTGTATTACGTATTTACAAATATTAAACGTCACGAGTAGTTTACTCATGACCACGATGTCTGTAACGTCATCGAAACGTCGAGGTAAATAAAATGATTTCAATACTTACGCGATTAAGTCCCGATAATATTTGTAAATTATGTTTCCAAGTCGCGATATTTTGAAAAGCTTGTATTTGCTACAAAGTGCCAAATAATTAAACAAGATATTTTTCTAATATAATTGTATTATTTATGGTTAGTCACTTTTAAACCTGTTTTATGGTATGTTACAATAATATTTAGTAAGATCTTGCACACCATTTTCACCTTAATATTTAATCTTAAATGAATCTAGAATTCTAGATTAAAGTTCCACAGAAACTCTTAAGCATGTTACCATTTTCTGGCATTACAGTAACTTCTTATAAAGATTTTGTATTAAGTACCATATAAGAAGTTACTGTTATGCCGTTTTACCGATTGTAATTTGTTATAATCATACTTTCTTTTTAATTTTACTAAAAATTTAATTGGGATTCGAACCCGCGATGACAATTAGTTTTTTTGCGTAGTTTACTATTTGACCGTGTTTGTTGTATGTTGCACCTTAAAATGTATTTTATGGAGAGAATTACAACTTGAAATATAAATTAATAAGCATTAATCAATAAAGTTTGATGTCTTTATATTGTTTGTATATTTCATACATTCTCATTAGTTTATATTCCGGCTTAAAAACTAAGCAAAATAGAATACAGTCAACTTTCTCTTACAAAAAGTAAAGTTGGAAAATTGCGAACTGAACAAGGTACTTTTACTTCAAAATTAGTTAAGATTTGTAAGTAATTACGAAATTATACGCGCGAATTCATTATTTTAATGATCAACTTCGAAAACGACACAATATATTTTCATTAATTGCTCAAGTCGGGGCTATTTCTATGGGAGGGAGATTTCGTAATGAAGAGTGTTTCAAACTTTCCGATTTTACTTAATTTCAGTCCTTTTAAAACATTAGCTGCCTTTATACAAACGCGCTTTACCGCGCGTTATGAAGCAGATGTAAAAACATCTACCAAAAGAGGAAAAGGGAAAGGAGACGAAACTAATCGTCACCTTTCCCTTTTCCTCTTTTTGTATTAAGTATCTAAAAGGTTAGTGATACGTGTGATATTTAGTTATAGAGTTAAGTTTAAATTTAAGCAACAACCAGTTATTTATTAACCTCAGCCAGGCACTCGCCCGCTACAAGCAAATAAAGAAGTCTTTCTTCATTCACGCGTCAAATTGCGTACGTGTAAAGTCACTTGTAAATTCATAATGAATAAGATGAACGGTAAATATTATAAAGAGCTTTTTCTAAAAGTAGATCAGAAGGTAATTCGCTTTCATCCTCATATTACCTGAAAATGTTTTTAAAAATGCCAGTTTTGTGAAATAAATTATTGCGAAGCAGTTGGATAAATAAAAAAGAAATACTTAAAGGCATTAAAAATTTAGCATGACTTAGTGATGGAATAAGTGGAATTCATGGGGTGGGGTGGGTGAGTTATCTATCGACATGCCACAAAATAAATGTCAAAATTTAAAGCACGAATTTCAGATCTATATGCACGAAATATCGGGAAACTCATATAAATCCACAAATCATCATAAATATCTCGTTTCAAGTGTTTATAATGTTCAAAACCATGATAGTTTAAAAAGTTTTAATTTGGTAATCATGTCCTTAAAACTAGAGCATTCTATTGCCTTAGATTGCCTAAGTTTTCCTAGGTAAGTACTTACTTTGAATTATGATAACTTAAGGCTTAAGGTCAACTAACTTTCAATAACACATCGCGAATATATAGCCTAAGTTAATGTGTAGCCCGAGCATTATATCCAGACTCGAGAAAATCCTTTTACAAAATCAATCGAAAACCTTTAAGCTGTATCTGGTCTGACTTAATTAACTTAAGAGTTCTGAATAAGCCTTAATTATTGAGTTTTGGATAAGGTCACTCGATATCAAAGTACTTGAGCACTACAGATAATTTGATATTGAGCTATTGAGTGAACTACCTTGGCTAAATTGTTTTCTTGTTCAAGTGGATCTTGAGTAATTAATAATTTGAATTCTCTTAACAATTTAAAAGATTAATTGGCCATGGCATAGAGAAGATTGCTCTGAGGGCCATGGATACGAAAGTTGTTTAAATACAATCTTTTTTTAAAAAAGTTCGGTTTTCTAAAAAAAAGGTTCATTTTAAAAGTTCGGTTTGTTTTGGTGTGCTTAGTTAATTTATATGCGAATTTTTAATTTGTTATAGATCTGAAAGATCGTTTTGTTGAAATACCCTTACTGCGCCTTTTTTCTTAGTGGTTTCATTAGGCATGGCAAAAAAAACGAAGAAAAAATGCGTAGGTCGAAAAAAATAATAATCGCCAAGCGGTATACTGCGCTAAATTCAGACGTGCACCTGTTTTCTTCACACAAAAAAGCTACCTGCCTGTTGTAAACATAACAATCTGCTTCCATTATATTTCAGAAACTCAGAACTAGAGATAACAATAAGGTAACTTCAAAGAAAGGAAAACGAAATTTCAAAATCCCACTAAATAAATTCAATTACAAAAACAAACATTTCACCCTAGAAACGTTAAAACACTTTAACAATATTATCCCAAGACATCAAGTCACATTAAATTCCTTATTCATTTCATTTTTGCGGGATCACGGCCAGTGAACGACGCTATGTCTTTGATCTTAAACCAGGACAGAAAAATAAACGAAAATGCACTTTAGCTATCTTCATAAAGGGGGAAAAATATAATTTATTCACGAGATAATTTTCTCCCTCTTAGAATAGGTGGGTCTGAAGTAGGGTGGCCGAATGAATGTTTGCGAAGACTCTTTTACAGACGACTTGCCTATTCAGTGGTAAGTTCGCGTTTTCTGCGAAAGTGCGCCTTCTCATATAATTGGATGCTCCGTTTACGAACGCTACCGTTCTTAATATTCGCTTTTATGAACATTTTACCATCAAGATCCTATTCACTTTTTATTCGATCACAAACTGTACGGAGATAGGTGACTATTTACCTACTTTAAATTTATTTTCTAGATACTTATCTTATAGGTACACAGATCTGAAAGTTCACGACCTTTTAGATCTTTAGACATTGATATGAATTTTGGACACGTGTCCAAAATCAAGAATTTTAACCCTTTGAAATGTCGATGAAACTCCCAGGGGGTAAAATTTGTGACAATACCTTCTTTGATTTACGTCAGACACCCAATGCTACCGGAATTCGTGATTAATAATCGCTATGTGGTTTTCAAAGGCCCAGCCTAACTAGGATTCGGTTCACTGCTGATGCCAACTGATAGTTAGCGGAGATATAGTCCGAAATAGGGAAATTACACGAGTATGAATATGCCCTACTTTTGTTTTATTGAAAGGTTTCAAGACCGAAATAATTAGGTATGTTGAAGTGTAGGTGGAAGTTTTTATTTATTTTTGAAATAGTTACAAAATCTATAAAGCAATGAAAACATAATATGCACACATTCCTATAAAAATCTATACAAATTGTAAGTATTTTAATTATCAAAGCCATTCAAATGAAGCAAGCCCAGTAACATCATTTGTTACGTATTTTCACCCAAACCCCACGACATGGGACAGGCCGGTCTAAATTTAAATTAAAATCCTTCCCTTTGAAGAAATTGCCGAGGGATTTAATTGTGATCCGTTCGGAATATCGGTGTTCCACTAACGGGTGGCATAATTGGCGTATTTTATACTCAAATGCCTTTACCGTCAGTGGGTTACTCGAGCGTTCCAAGATCGAAAAATCGCTTTGAAGTGTTCAGTGGATGGAAAAGTTTTAGCAAGTGGGGTAGAAACGGGTTGTCTGTAACGATGTCTCTTATCTTTGTCTAGAAAGGGGATTGGGTCTAGATTATGCAATTGGTACGAGATGGGCAAGAAAGGCACGAGTGGGTTATTTCCGGCGACGACGCGCACTCTTTGAGAGTTTTGTTTACGTATTCCATACTTTTCTATTTTTGCTCTTTATTAGACTTAATGCACTCTAGACTTCTAGAGACTGTAAGCTGACGTATTCATAACAAATGAGTGAAAATACACCTACAGTGTTTTCAGGTACTTAAATTGAAATCATGTTGAAATGTATTTTTTATTTGTGTCATAATTTTAAATAAAATTAGATAAGACAAAAGCCTTTACTTATACAGCTGAGCTCCTCAATTCACAAATCTCAAACCGAATGCCGAATCGATCGAACAAATCGCCATTCAGACTTCCAAGGTTACACTTGCTATTCCAATTTCATCTTAGTTTCGAAAGCTATAGGGGTTGTATTACCAGATTTACGAGGCGTCTAAGTCTGTGTTTACATCGAATGATAGGTATTCGATAGGAGATTATCCCGATGCATTTGTGTCTTTGTTGATTTCCGGGATTGTCAAGATTGTGGCATAAAGGGGATTCAGATAATAGTCCTTATAACACGGTACGGGGAGTAGCTAGCTTACCTACTTACGAGTACATACCTATACATGTGTGTAGGTAAGTAAGTTGATTTTCAGGCTCTAAAGGTTTTTTGTTGCGGTTTTCATTCCACGATTAAGGTAGGTAAATGGTTATAAGAAATGTGGCATGATGATGAATGAAGAAGACGAGTGGATCCAATTTTTAAAAAAATTTATTTGAATTCAATAACAAAAAATCCACCAACTTATTTCATCTCTAGGAAACCTTCAGATTTTTCTCCCCGAAATGATTTTGCTAGTAGCTTCGTAGCTCTTTACCACGCATTCACACAAATCTTTTCAGTATCCCTTGAATCTTCAGGCTAAATATAGTAGATAAAGAAGCCGAAACTTACCTCGTAAATTGAAAACCACAGCCCGAAAGAAACGAAATAAAAACACAAACGAAATGAAAATAGGTTAAGCTCACCCCCGGGAGAAAGCTACTCGTAGCAGGATCGGTTTTTGTTATCAACACATACCACTTTGTAACTTACCCTAATAAAAATTTAGCAATGTATCGAATAGGAAGGGGTTTAAGTTTGTTACGTGACGAGCTTGCACAATTAGCTTGGTAACTTTATATGAGCCTTTTTGTAAGATGGTTACGATCGCAATATTCTACAAATAGGTACTTACCAAATGAATTTTATTCGAATCGGTAATTTTATCGGAAAACATCGTGAGCAAACCAGTTAATAGCGACGGTCGACGAGATTGTAACCGATTACATTCTATAAGTAATACCAACTTCTCTGCATTATTTCAAACTCAATTATTACCAATTATTTCATTAAAGTAGGTAGCTTTCTTCAGCTCTCTACAAAGGCTCTGTTTGATGTTCATAAATAATGATTTCAGGATGTTTACGATCACAGTTTATGAACTTTATGGCAAACCTATATAGTCTTTTGTTTTTAAAACTATTTCTCACAATGAAAAAAGCAGTATAAACAACTCCAGAATAAACGAAATAAAACCTGTAAATCCACGCTTCTCACCTACAAATTTGTGCACTAGAAAACCATCCCAAGCCTCAATTACGTGCATCCCTCATGTGGATGTAAAGGGGAAAATGTCTAAAAATATGTAGATTTGAAGCTAGAATCTGTGTCAAGATTCCACAGCGAAGTTCTTTTCTAAAGAAACCACTCTCGTACCGCCGCTACCTGGGATTATGTGATAGTTTTATACACTCTAAGTTTTATTGTGCTCGTTCTTATTTGAAAGGTAAAATATGGTTTTATAAAGCTATTGTGGTGACTTGGAAGTTCTGGAATAAACTTAAGTTTCTGAGGACTTGAACCAAATCAAGTCTCCTGAGATTTGATTACGATTTTTAACTTTAAATTTCTCGTATCAAATTAATTATCTTGCTATCGCTTCCTATGCCAACAGAATAATATTATTATTTTTAGTAAGTGTAAGTAGGTAATGTTTACAACTTATTTCTTATCTAGTCCCTAACCGAACATGTCTGTAAAATTTAAAAAAAAATGTATATTTTGGATAAAATCAAAGAAATAAAAGCGTTGATAGAAATAGAATACTCGTAGATACGAATCTTGTAACTTAGCTACGGGCTCAACGGCTCAACACGTCACTACTTCACAATAATTTGTTTTTTTTTAGATCAAAGTAATACAGTCGATGTTTTAAGATAAAAATAAAACAAAATAAACGGTTTTCTCAGACCTTTTAGCTGGAGTAAATAATAACGAGAAAACAGAAAATAAGGATTTATTTTTCTGTACAAACTATAAAATAAACTCTAAAGCCAATTTTCTTGCTTTAAGGATTTGTGTACAAAAGAAAGTAGGAGATGTTTATGAAAACCTAAATTTGGAAAGACAAAGTGCGAAACTTCGCGAAACTCGCGCCAAATCCTACCAAATCCTTTTCAGCCCATCGAAGTCCAAACAATCTGTCTGCCTACCCACGTATGCTCCACTTGTGATGTCAAGAAAAGTTAGGGTTGCCGTTAATTAGGGTCCCTTCGCTAAATAATGCCGATTTGGAGTGTCTGCTAAGCTTTGAACGCACTCAGACACAAAGTAGGTCGAGAAACTCATAAATACCAGCTTCATAGCCATAAGATCGCATACCAAAAAATTTTTTGCAAAATGTTGTTTTAAAAATATTATTTTTTTGATGAAAGGTGCAATGACACAAGTAGGTAAAACTAATTACTTTTGAACCTGATTTTCCACTGCTAGGTATTTCCCAGGTGTTTCTCTCTATAACCTAAATAACGGTATTTTTTGTCCTAATTCTGCTTTAGTAACGCAGGAGTGTGGATTCGATCTCCACGACTGGACATAATATACCTAGTTATTATGTTTGTATGTTGTAGATATTTGTTATATATCTTCTTCTTGGTCGTAGTCTTCATTACTGAAGGTCGTGCCCGTCCTGAAACGCTGTAACGGACTCGTTGACAAGCTTCTTCCACATAGCTCTATCCTGGGCTTGTCTTAGGGCAGAGGGAAAAGTAAGTCCTGTTATTGTTTTTATTTGGTCTGACCAGCGGGTAGGAGAACGCCCACGAGACCTATTTCCCTCCACCTTTCCAACTACAATTAGCTTGTCCAGATTATCCGGTCGTCTCCGGGCGATATGGCCGAAATAGCTCAGGACTCGTTGGTAGCAGATCGTGGACAATCGGGTTCTAATCTTGAGTTGGCTGAGAATGGATCTGTTAGTTCGTTTTGCTGTCCATGGTATGCGCAACATTCTCCGCCAACACCACATCTCAAAAGCATCAATCTTTTTCCGGTCTGCCGCGCGAATCGACCATGATTCGGAGCCATATAGGAAAATGGAGAACACCAAGGACCGTACGAGCCTTGTCTTGGTACTATTGGAGACCTTTCTGTCCTGCCAAATTCTCGTCATATTTCCCATTGCAGCTTTGGCCATTTGTGTGCGTCTTCGGTCTTCGGACTTGTTATATATAAAAATCTATAAATCTGTGTAAGATTTCCATGGTCCAATATCATTGTTGTTGTTTTGTTTGAATTTTGCAAATTAGCAAATAA
This sequence comes from Xanthorhoe spadicearia, assembly GCA_947086425.1. Classification (NCBI taxonomy): domain Eukaryota; kingdom Metazoa; phylum Arthropoda; class Insecta; order Lepidoptera; family Geometridae; genus Xanthorhoe; species Xanthorhoe spadicearia. Next base: position 8,282,298 of record OX352202.1, on the reverse strand, counting down.
AAGTTATCACAACTTTCAGTGTGAATGCGTCTATAAAAGCTCTCAGTAATTCGGCCTTCACTAATCTACGGCCCAAGGAACCCGAGGCTTAAAATTGAGGCCTTAATCCGTCAAACGTATTGTCTGGTTACGCGCATTAATATCTAGTGGATTAGGTTTTGGGCCTCGCGGAAGTTTTGTCGGGATAAATTACGCTGTTTCGGCAAAACTATGAAGATTAAGTAGAAACGTTTTCTCTATCTTGGTAACTAAAGCCTATGCTTTAAGGTAGGAAAGTTGTAGTTTAATTAGAAAGTGTAAGGTTAAGTTATTGAGTAGTTTCAACCAAATTAAAAAAAAAATAAAGAGTAAAGACAACATAGTCTCATATTACAGGAAAACTACTCAATATAAAATTGTCGTTCATTTCTGAACCTACCTATCAGATTCTTTTTTGAAAGTGACAAATTATTATCATTTATCTTCTAATTAAACAGCCGGGAAAGCGTGGCAAAAGATCGCACAGGACCGAACTGAGTGGCATCATAAAGAGATGGCCTATACCCAGCAGTGGGTGCAACTGGGCTGATATGATGATGATGATGATATCTTCTAATATCTAATTAGTAGCCTAATTCTAGCTAATTTGAAAATACAGTGATTATATTACTCTCATTTGCATATCGACTGGTCAAACCTCTCAACCACCAAATAAACAGCTACCATTATACAAAATTGGATAGCTATTTATGTTCCATAATCCAGGGATCCCGAGTCCAGCAGGCTGCCTAGCAACCATCCATCTTGATCAGGCCCGCATAATCACAGAATCCTTACCGTGGATTACCGCCCTATTTTTAAGCGGAGTGCCCACTATAGATTTATTGCGGTATACCAACTTCGTAGGCGGGTTTTTGAAGTATTTCTGTTGACCTCTTTTATGTATCAAAATAAACCATCCATAGAAATATAAAAAATGTTAAAATAACTTTGTCTGTTTCCTTTTTACGCCCACACCTCTGAACAAATTACGCATGAGTATGGGCTGCCTACTCTTATATATTTAAGAGTGGTTTTAGAAACACTCTTAAATAAATTATTTAAGTATTTTATTTATTTAAATAAAATATTAATTATGTAATAGATACGAGTATACATACAGTTTTGACGAAGTATCAATTCACGATAAATAAAAATCACTAACAAAAACCGCTACAAAAATCACTTAATTTATTTACGAACAACTTAAACTATTATCAAATTACAAAGCCCTTGTCCCAATATATTCGTACAATTTGTATGGGGTAAGATAGTATCAAGGAATGTGCTAATAACGAGATCGAAAAACCCTGCCAAGATAAAGACGGGTCCGAGGGGTGAATTTTAATTAAATGCGTCTACGGACATTAACGGGATGAAACTGAACTTGGGCCCTTTAATCGTGATTTGTTTGTCCTGCGCTCGAGGGCATGAGCACAGTATAGGTAATACTTACTTCAATCAGTAACTACACTTTAACCTTTCATCAGTGGATACAGAAACGACATACCTACAGTGAAAACGCGGCGCAGGCATCATGCCGCCGTGCTTTATCACTAGTACACCGTTTCTGTGTAATTTGCGTCTAGAAAAGCTTATCTTCTGGTATCTGCATAAAAGGAAGGGTCGCATATTACATTATTTATTATTTATTTATTTGGCTTAGAGAAAATAATACGACGCTTTAGAGAATTATATTAAGTCTTTTCTTTTTCTACTTATCAATTTTTATTCATTATTTTTTGCTTAATGAAAAAGATAAATTATTCCTTCTGTGAATGAATCATTTCTGTGATCAAAGGGATCAAATAGCGATGAATCTCCCAAATCTTCTGAGAAGTGAATTGAAAGTCATCTTGTTACCAAATTGGATACCATGGCAATGCCCCTTGTATGTAAAATTAATTCTCATCGCTTAGAAACGGGTAGATTTAGGTACATATCTATAGTCATAGAACTTATATTTATGCCATGACTAAATTGATCTGTAGCAAAATTATATATTTTTATAGTGTTAAACCACACTTAGGCATTTCGTTTATAAATGAAAAATCTTACTCAAAGTTTGGGGCTTAGACGGGCTTCGAACCCGCGAGATACAAGCGATCGTCCTCAAGCTGGACTGCCATTACCACTCGGCCACAATGTCGTAGCTCGAAACTATCAGTAGGATCATATTTTCGGTTAAAGCACCGACTAGCGCCATCTAATCTAATACATATTTACATAACTGTACAAAATACAAATAGAGTCACCTAAGGACCGTTGCAAACTTGTTATTTAAAATATTGAGGGAAATATTTTTGAGAAAGAAAGATGTAGATTACACGGGAGCTTAAGATTAAGAAATAAAGTCGTTGGTATAAAAAAACTAGACCATTAAAAAGAAAAACAACACCTCCAAGTGAGATTACTATAAAATATTCAAGGAGTGGTTTTAAGTGGTAACTCCGGACGCATCAAATTTTCACGAGCTCGACCCAAAAAACACTATAGATCGGCCCATAGAGAAGTCACTTAAGTACACGATAGTTCATTCCTACTTGATATACTCGTAATAACTCTTGGTGAGTCATTCATCGTAATTCATGAAATATAAATACGAGTAGTATCCCGTGTCTTTTTAATTTTAACCCATTATATGTAACTAAACGAAGTTTCCATCAATTTCGGGGTCATCAGAACAAAATGACTTCATTTACTATTTAACGACTACACACTACGATCTTTTCAAAGTAGAGTCGATGTTACTTCAACATTGTGCCGTAGTGTCCTACGTTTGACAAAACGATGTCATCCTACAGCGTCTTAAAAGGATTTCGTACTTTGTATCCCAAAGGAACAATAAACCTATTTCTTTTTGTTTTATCTATCACTTCACTAGTATTTTCGAAGAATGATGTTCGGGGTCGAGTCGGTCTTATTGTATTTGTTTTGTGATATACGATTAGGTCCCGGAAAGCGGATGTTTGCCCGCCCGTCACTCGGGTAAACTTTGAACTGGTTTCTTTCAAAGTTTTGTATGCCCCTTGTAAGGTCTGATGGAATACTCAATTTGTACGCAATCAGACTTACATTGTTTGGAGTTGTTGGCACTTGGAATCAATTGGAAATAGCTTTTCTTTGATTATTTAGATAGAATTTCTGTTGAAGTTTAATAGATTTAAGATTAATGGTGATGACACACACAGGTACGTACACAAATGTACAAAACTAGCGATTTGCAGCTTCGCCCAAGGAATATTAATATAGCCTACGACACTACGGGATTCTGCAGCTTACCTCCTACATCCATTTACCTCTTTAAAACATGAAGGTAAAGATTTCACGTTCTATCTCAAGCACTTGACCTGTTATTTCAGAAACGATTCGCGTTTTGCTCCACAGCCAATCTAGGTTGAGTGAACTGTAAACCAACAAAATGTTCAAGTATTTCGTTCCGCAAAAATCCTCTGAATATTCTCCAAAATGGCCGCAAATTATTAGTTGCTGGCAACCGCAATCCATGCATACATTGCGATGCCAATGCAATATAGATGCATATTCGTGATATGGGTCACTAGTTCCTCGTTAACCTATTTCCATAAAGTTCAAAGCATGTCCGAGACCAGTGATGCAGGAGAATTGAATATCTTGTACCCCAAGATTACCTTTTGACTCGCATCCTTAGCATTCATGGAATAGAGCTTACATTTGCATATCGCAATTCAGGCATACCTACTGGCATGTCAATTTGAATGGACAAGAACGTTGTATGTTGGAATCTGCTTCTATGAGAAATTGTAGTAGAATAGAAATTGAAGATGAAACATAAAATTGATTTGCTGAATTCCATCGGGACTCGCGAACTGCGACTAGAAAAAGTATTTCAGTATTTCTTGCAAAAAAAATTACAAACATTGTTTTGTGATTTTTATCTATTTTGTAACCTACAAGCTAAAATGATTCTCATTTCAAGGGACCAAATTAGTTAAACCACATCAGTCCCAAAGTTTTAATTAAAATAAAATTGTTACAAGTACAGGCTGGTATAATTGTACTTTTTGAATATGCAGATTCTATTCAAAATAGAACTATTCCCAAATAGTCAATCCTTTAAAGCCCCAATAATCGTTCACCATCTCAAGACTATTTGTAAGCTATAAATAATGCAATTGGGGAATCCAATTTGGTGAACAAAGGTTCCTTCAAATATGCATCAGGGTTTGAAAAAAATTGCTGCAGTGTCTAAAGGGGATGACTGAAGTGAGGGGTCGTTTTACCCCGCCAGGGTTGCAATAAAAACTGGAATTTATTGTTTAATTTCATCAATACATTACGCTGAGGCTGGCAAGAAAATTTAAAGATTTTAGGGTAATGGTTTCTGTGAATTATGAAGGTTCAAAAATTTTCATCACTCGGGCTTTACTTTGCCACTTAATGGATAATATGAAAAAAGACTTAAAAGAGTATGCTCCTACCTATACTCGTATAGGTATACATTATACGAGTCATATCGTGATTTTTTATTATTTTGAATAAATATTTTTGTTCGAGAATATAAACGAAGACAAAGAAACTGCCACGTCTTGTATTTTGTAAATTTTCGGCCTAATCCTATAGTGCTTCTGTGAAAAATAATGTAATCTGGAAATTTTCTGAGATAACTAAGTAAAAACTCGGAAAATGATCAACATATTATGTTTCTAAGGGAATTCTTAAATATGTATATTCACTTCCGTTATTTTAAGATTTCTTTGAAATCTGAATAACAGTCCTACATAACGGATCCAGTGAAAAGACGAAATACATCAATTCAATTTCGTCCAACTAGAAATAAGGTTCATCTAATCCTATCTATGGATAGGCATAACTCAGTTTACCACAAACCTCTTAAACCGTCATTGTCCTCGCCAGGTGGCGTGGAGATCAATACCACTGGCCGCTAATCCAATTAAGCATTCCACTGTAATGGTTTTGTCCCTTATTTCGATTTGAATTAAGCATAATTGACACGGAACTTGGCGTGACACAATTTCGTCGCAGTTATCCAGGTTGTCTCAGACAGGTAGACAAACTAGTAGTGATAACTGCGGGTAGTTTAATAAATAAATAAATATCCTTGGACATTCCACACAGTTTAGAATTAACTATTAAGTTACAATTATGTTCTGAAAAGCTTAAAAAAAATGAATCGATCATTAAGGTTTTTTTAGCCTACGAAAAAAGAAGGACTCATTTCAATGTTCGAGATGAGGTATCTGTACTTATGTAATCTGTGCTAGTGCCTAGTAAATATGTAAAGAGTGGCCAACTCTGTTGACGGAGTTTTCAGGCCGCTTTAAGGCCTCCGTCATGGCTTGACGACTTTAGAAGCCGGGACCGACAATTTAACGTGCTCTCCGAAAAGTCTGAAAATTAGAAGTACTTTTGTAACTAAAGCTACTTCAATATTGGTCGGGCTGTAGATAAGTACCTTCTTAACTTTAATTAAATCGTCATTTAGTCCATTAGATAATGAAAAAAACGATGTCTCTTTCAAAGAAATGTTTATATTAATTTTGTTTACGGCAAATTTATTTCCTTGCTTTTGAGATCAGCTGTTGTTTGTTTTCTTTGAAGATTTGTAAATTACTTTAACTTATAATGTTTTATTTATATTTATCGAAGCAGTAGACATTTTGATCAAATAATGGACAAATTATAATAAAAATCCAAGGATGATATTAGAACCTACTCGTACAAGCTTTAAATATCTCTTGGCTTACACAGCCAACATGGCTTTTCTCTTAATGCTCGTACTATGTCTAATAGTTGTAAAACCTATCTAATCTTTATAACTTCCTATCTTATGTTCTTTATAAAATTCATTCCATTCTAAGGTTTTCTGGAAGAGATCGCTTCTTAGCGAAAAGAACGCCCATTGTACAATTATTTTGTACAATTATTAATTCCTTGTAAGTGTGCAACTAAGTATTTTCATTAATTCATTCATTGATGTCTTTGTATTACTTAGACAATGTATTGTCTCTGTAAAACATAGGCAATATTTTGACGTAGAAACGTTAGAAACATAAACGTCGTAACTAGCGTCGCAATTGCTACGAGTAACGTAGCACCAAAACCATAGCATTTTCGTAGCGCCGTAGCAGGGGCCTACGAGCCGTCATAAGGCTTCAACGGTTATGCATGGACACACGTTTGTGTTTGGCAGGGATGGATTTTGAACACTGGATAGCAAAATGTTAGTTAAAAAGTAACAATTGCTTTAATTATCAACATGTAAAGTGTATCGAAGTTCAGAGGTACAGTGTAAGTTCCTTTGATCCTTAGTACAGTTGCAAGCGCCATGATCACGGTCAAACTGTTTGTTTGGCCGTGATCATGGCGCATACAACTGTGGCGAAGTATCGTAAAATTAATCTACGAATCATGGTAAATATCCCGTTTTAAGTGTTCACAAACAATAAATATCAACATAATAGTATCAAATGTAATGTTATCAAGTTAAGGCAAGTCCCGTGAAAGTTTCATTACATCTCATACAACATCATTCAACACATTTCGAATGCTTTTTGATGATAGTTTTTTCAGGGTAATTTTACTTCAATTTGTTATATTCTCTATGTGCATCGGAAACAGTTTCCCTGAGTACGTCCACTTATCAGATCTGGTTTTGTGACGTGCTTGGTGTAACGTGCGACGCCCGTTAGCCTTAACTCCGGCCTAAATTATTCCACTGTGATAAGCCTCCACTAAAAGTGAGACAGATTTAGTGGTTAAGTAAGGACATAAATTACAAATTCATAGACTAAAAGCTTTGGTCATAGGACATAATGCGAAATGTCAAAGATTATAAAGATTAATAACATTAGCTCTTATGGTTTAAAGTCGAGCCATAACGACAGTCTTTTGGTGGCCTTTTCACCATAGTTAGCCACTTGCTTATTAGAACTTGCTTACTACGTCAAAACAAAATAAGTGAGGCTTTTTACTTATAAACATTCTGAGTAGTTATAAAAGCTCCCACTATTTTAAGTATAAACACGTGTAAATAGTTAAACCTACCCTTGTATTTTATCATGTACTGGTACGTAAAAACTTGTTTTAGCAAAGCGAAGTCTTCTAATTTGGGCCCGTGCCGTAAACAAGGCAAGTTATAGCGGTTCAAAATGTACCGAGTTTATGGTACAGTCGTGTTTGTACCATAGGCTTGATGCACACATTTACATGGAGATTTGTGGTTTGTTTTGTCTTTGATGTTTGCCGCTGTATTTTGGCGATATACACTGAACATTTTAGTAAATTGCTAACTTTTAGATCTGTGTGTTGAAGTACCTACCTTGATGAATCAAGCAAATCTGGTATCAAAATTAGAACAACGACACAAGCAAAGTCTGGGACGTAAGGCGCAGTTTCCAGTTACAGACCGAACACTTGTTCATCACAAGGTATTGTGTTAAGTGGGAGCAACTATAATATAAGGGAGAGAATGATTGCATTCTGATTGTAAAATGAAATGAAAAAAAATGCAATCATTCTCTCTCTTTATATTATAGTTGCTCCATTCTGATAGTATAGAAATTAAATAATTACATGTATTTATCGGTGGCTTGTGTCCAATACAAGACACAAAAGTGTCCACATTTGCGCTCTGCCTTTATCAACAGGGCTCCCAGAAAATCATGTGAAATAATACTACCAATACTACACCAAGTTACGGGTTCTGTTGGGACGAAAATAAACCTGAATTACATAAGTCTTATCACATGTTCTAAAACGCCATATCACAGGCATAAACGGAAAGCTGTTAAAAACATAGGCATATACAAACATTACATAACACATTTGAACAAAAACAAGAACGTGTTTTCATAATAAACATTACCACAGTCTTACTCATGGCTCTGCACCATCAACAGTAAATTCAACCTTATTTATACTTCCCAGGACTCAAAATGTAATGATGGTTCACTGTGTAATCAAAACTCAAATTGTATCTTAGCCTTACAACTTAAGACTCAAAATGCGTTGTTTGGTTTCAGTAAATGTTACGACCTCAGACGCCTATAACTTAGGAAGCTTTATGGTTAAGCATCACAGCCAGGTCTAAATATTTAGGAAATAATTATATAAGTATATGTACGTGAGTGTACTTGTGAGTACTAGGCGTGTGGGGTTGTAATGATCCTATTTGTGTTTACGGCAGGCTCTTCTGGACCTTAATAACATGGTATAAGGTTGTCCAAAAATCGATTCAGTCCATGATTTCTTTCAGTTGGTTCTAATAGACAATAATGCTTATGGTTTGATAATTTTTTATTTCAACAATTTGTCATTCTTTTTGATCTCAAAACAAGCACAAGTTATTGATAAACTTGCTCTTTCCAATCCATTTTTCAGTGTTAAAAAACGAGTAGAGATTAAAGCCCCGACACTGACCGAGCGCTCACTAATCGTTCACTAGTTGCTTCCAAGACTTTAGCTTTTTAACTTTTAAATTATACTTTTTTAAAAAGAAATTTAAAACTTAAATCCTTTTCATCTATTTAATTTTCACTTCGAACAGTTTTCGAACTCGACATCTTTGCAAATTAAATTCTTTGGATAGAAGTTGAATATCGTGCACGATTTTAATTTGAATACGAATTGCTCTTGAATTTATCATGAAATTATTAAAATGTTCATAAAATATTCACAGTATCTTCTGAAAATTCAATGTACATCATGCGTTAATTAAATTCTCGAATTATTTAGGAGTTATGTTACGAGTAAAATGAAATATTAAAAAGTAAGCAGGTGGTCATTATTCACGAACCTACTAATTATTTTGAACGACAATTGAGTGCAATGACTTTTGGTTTATGGCTAACATGTTGTGGCCACGTAACAAGCGTGTGGTTTCACACCAACCAATGTGGCTTGACAGTAAGCACTGTAAAAAATACTAGAGGCCAACACCAACGTCGAATCAAGATAACATAATTATTTTCATAAATAAATATTTTTGATTTACTGAAGTCAACCGGTTTCTCCGGAATAGTGTAGTGTAAGTGCCTCGAGTGATTATCCAAAGATCAAGGGTTTGAATATCAGCCTGTTAGTTGATTTGGTAGTTGTTACGTTGTAAGTTATTCTCGTTGAGTCCACCGATATCAATGATATCGGAAGTTATCGAGAACTGTCGGACTACTACTACTAAGCTGAGACCTATCCTTTTTTGGGGCCACACCTACGCAGACGTAAAACGCTGTCTCCTTTTAGCCTGTAAGCCTTTTTTATTTTACTACTCTAGTGTACCTACTTCTTTTATAATGTTCGTCTGTGCTGTTAGTTTTCAAAATAAATTTCTATTCTGTTCTATTCTATTCTATTCAACTACTAACATCGTTGTTCACCAACGTTATTTCAAAACGACCACCTCTAATATTATCGCATGTTTCATACATGCATTGGTCAGTTCACGTCCGCACTAAACACGTACACGACATGTCTGTCAGCTGGCGAACACGAATCATGCTTTATTTCCTTCACTGTGCATCAACAATAATATTTGCGGACGTTTTCAAAAAACGCGGATATTTTCAGTGTGGAATAAAAGTTTGTTGGTATAGCAGACTTTTGCTTATAGTTATTAGGTTTAGAATGAAATAGTATTTTTGTGAACTAACTATTGTTATTTATTTACGTTCGTTGTACAACTAATCGGCAAATATCATCCCAAATCCACTTATTGACTTATTATCCTGTTAGTTTTTACTTTTATTAAAGTATTTTAATCTTAAAACTGGCTGACAGTTGCTTGTATCAGTTAAACTACTTATAAATTGTTTGTTGCTCAACTGTTTTTAATTTTGTATAGTTATGTTTAAAACGATGTCTTGTTAGTGGGCAATACAAAGATCAGTCCAGCGCAGAATTATGTTGGTTGCCACAAACTTAGGGGGTTCAGCGATGGGTGAAGTCGATTATGGATAATGATAATGAAGTTTCTGCCTAAAATCTCAGTATATTAACATGACTAAGCCTTCCATAAGCAAAAAGCTTTTCCTCCTGAAACTCGTATTCAGGTAAAGTCTTCGTGTTTCCTAAGATACGAATGAGCTGACCTCTGGGATTACAAATAGAGACTCGTTAGCTCGGAGCAGCGTTCATTTGTCATTACTGGTTTATTCTTGGCCACGTTGTACAAGATGCCTTTAGTTGCAGAACATCCACTCCAACCAATTAAATTGACAAAATGAAACGGAGCAACAACTTTTGGTACTACGTTATACTTTTTTAGTTATTTTGATTGGAATACTATACCTACTAAAATACTTCTAAGTATTTTATTAATATAGAGTTCATAAAGAAACAGGTTTACATAGAAGGTCTTTTATTAGCCAAGAAAGTCATGAATCTTCGTACTTTCATTTGATGAAGGTGAAAAGGTAAAAATAATAAAATAAAATAAATTCCCTAATTCGGATCGGATCGGATGAGGATTTTCGGAATTATGAACAAAAATCACCTCGAGCGTGCATGAAATGGCTCTCTTCTTATGAAATCAGTATTATAACTCTTATAGTTTACCTATTTTCTTAACAATATCAAAATCACAAAAGAATACTGAAAAATATGATAACATAACACAATAATACTATCTATAATAGATAGCTTAATTTACCCACACAAAACCACTGACTTTTTACGTTTTCGTATTCTGAAGAACCCATTTCGTTTTATCTCTAAGAACCCTCGGAATGTAAGGATACCTACACCTGCCAATCTACTTCCACTAATCACTCGTGACTTTCTCTAAGCTTTACATGTCTAAGAATCGACGGCCGTTAGGAAATAATGTGGATCTTCATTATCATCATTATCCAGAGCGCGAATTCAGCCACTGCAAGGCAAAGGCGTAATGTTAGGTCGATGATGGTACATAAGCTCCCTGATTGTCTAACTTGTATCAAATTGTTGCCAATCAAAAATCAGTAATCCGCCGCCGCGCTGCCGCCCCGCTGCCCACAAGGTTCAAGGCAGATGCCTTATTGTAATATTCACACGCGTTTTTCTGTCGTGGTACGAATCCGGACAAAAAGTAGCCTATTTGTCTATCCTGGATATAAGCCATCCTGGTACCACACCTCAATCAAATCCGTGCAATCGTTGAGGAGTGAAGGAATAAGAAACATTCACACACTTTCACCTTCACTGTGAAGTATGATTAATAGGATAGGATTTCATAATTACTTTCTTCAAGAACTTGTTTAATTTAACTGAAACAATGTGTGAAACCAGTCGCTAATATACACGTATATGTAGTAGGTTCTTGAGAAACGTGAGCTCCTCAGTAAATTGTGTTAGGGTCCCTAATTAAGGATCTCTAGAATACGTAAGCTGTTCTTGGCCGAGAAGGTTCCTTTATTTATTGGAACCAGAGAGATAGATTTAAAAGCGTTGGTTTTTGTACAAAAATAGTTTTATTTTTATAACACGTTACATTGTTTCCATTTAAATTAAATACATCAAATTGATATGACTAGTATTATTCAGATTAAGTCTTTGAGTCTTTAAGATCCCTTGAAGATTTCTAAGAGAAGTACTGATTACTCTTTGACATAATTATTGTTCAAATGTATTTTATATGCGACTAGTAGCACGTCCCGGCTTCGCACGGGTGTACTAATGGGCTACTGGGATAAAATATAGCCTATAACCTCCCGGACAGTCCATTCTACACAACCGTGAAAGAAGTTTTTGAAATCGGTCCAGTAGTTTCGGAGATTACCTCCGTCAAACAAACAAATAAATTTTACCTCTTTATAATATTAGTATAGAAGTATAGATAGTATAAATATAGATATAGAAAGGTATCAAGCCCATCACCGATATTAAAGATAATATTCACCGCTGAGAACTCGTCATTGTTAAAAATCTATTGCCGGTGCTCAAACCCTCACTAAGCAAACACAGCTCGTTACAATATTTATGTATTTTTATTTCATTTTAACCTTAATTCGTTGGACAAAATTCAATAAAAATGTATTTTTATTTACTTTTATTGTTCGACCTCAAATAATTGTTCAAAGCTGAGTGATTGTTCAGAATCTTGGTAAAAACAAATAATATGATTAGCGGTATAACCGTTTAACCTCAAAAGCCTATTTTTCTATCAAAGGGAGAGCTCAAGTGGAGTGAAAGAAATTTCATCTATTTATTTTGGGCGGTTCAGCCGAATCACTCGTTGTAGGCTTTCGCGGCCGTATTCACAAATGTTTATCATCATTGTAATCATGGCTACTTATAATGTTTTTGAACAAGATAGGTATTATGTGAGATACGAGAATAAAAACGTTAAATATTTTGATTTTAGACAACTATTGATTTATTTTAACTAGAAAAACGCATTTAAATGTGACAATTATATTCACTGCCACTTAGCTGTTCGTTACTTATTCAATTCAATATTCGTAGAAAAAATCTGAAATAATGACCAGAGTAATCGTCCTTTTAGAATACAGAGGCCAGTGCTTCAGCGTAAGTGGACAGCCAAGTACTGTTTGGTCAGAAGGGATTTCACCTTTGCTCTCTTCGCTTGACCCTACCTCAGATAATCTACCACTCAATCAGAGGCTTAGCTCTCAATGCTTTGTATTTTTGAGGCGCACTCATCCCAGTCTTTTACAGTTATATTGAAGAACACAGACTCCTAGACTAGATAAGCACTCTGGTACTTCAGTTTAAATCTAAGAGTATTGGGGTATCTTTCGTTTATTTAGTGTCTTATTCAAACTTTAACAGTTTAATGCTCAAATATGGGAGCGCTTAACTATTTAAAATGTTCTTTCTTCTTAGTTCTACAATAGGAATTCTTCTATCTCTCTGTCCTTCAACACCAATATTACTGTATTGTTGGAGTACTACCATCATTTTCCACAACAGCGACAAAATAAAATATTACATTTGAAACAGACCCACGTACTTCAAGTAGTAAACAATGTAAGACCTTCACTTCAATATAAATATTTACGTCTAAGTGTTCTAAAGTATCACTTACAGGTACCATTACGGCTTACCGTCATAAGAGCATCGGGTTCCGTATCCCACCTTTCCCTTCAATTGTTTCTGAATGACCATCAAATTATCGCCGCAAAACGTGACGATACCCTTTTAAAAGGGTTTCACTATGATATTTTATGAAACGGGTTATTTTAAGATAGAAAAGTATTGTGACAGTTTTTAGTATCACAAAAGGCTTTCACGACTTCATTGCTTTTAGTCATTGAAAAGTAAAAATAGGAACTATCAAAGAAGTTCAGAATCAGATCTGAAATGTCATTATAAAACACTAATAAATCACAAATAATAATCATAATAATCATAATAATCATAATTTATTGACACTTTGTCAATAAATTATGTTTTAGCTGCCTACTGTAGTATTTGTTTATTGCCCTTGGCTGGAGTCGCTATTTTTGGGTGACACAATTGGAGTTGGGGGTCTTAAAATAACCCCCATAGAGTTTTACTGGATATTATCAAAATAAACAATATATTGGCCCCAATTCTGTAACGACCAAACTAAACTAAAATCCGACTAAAATCGACTAAAATTAGCTTTAGACAGTTTACCCTATTCAGAGGGCACCAAACTAAACTATAATTCTTAAAATGACTTAAATTTTAGTTAGTTACTCAACTTAGACCAATTAGTCAATGTGCTATTCGGATGTCACAGTTTTACGACGTTTACGTCATTTTACGCAATTTTACGCTTAAATTTAGATAATTTCTAAATTTTAGTGAGCATGTCTGGAGGTGTTGACTAAATTTAGTATGGACCGACTAAGATTTCTGATGTGAAACTGAAAGCTATTTCATTGAAAAATCGAAGTAAATAAATGATAAATTGGAAAATAAAATGAAATGAAATATTATCACGACTGTATCCCAGGAGCGGTAGACATTTTCTTTCAGATCTTATTCAATTTTTAAGATCATTTGAAGATGTCTAATGGGGTAGTCAGAGGTATGTCCTAAAACATGTCATGTTTGGTACAAACCCACTTTTTGCAGAAGTAAACTTTCTAAACGTGACAGGTTGCAAGCCCATCGACGCTGCTGGAAAGCTAACTTGTTTCCACACGATGTTTTCCTTTACCGTTTAAAGCTGGTGTTAGAGCGCATACCTATACATTTTTCGACACAAAAAGTTCATTGATGCACGGCCGGATTCGATCCCACAACCTTCGGAATGAAAGTCGAGGTATGAATCCACTTGGCCAACACGGGTTTTTTCATTAAATACCTAGGAACAAACATTAATTATTAATATAGTGGTGTTTAGTTAAAAGTGTTGTTTTTGTGTTATAAAATACCTACTGAACTAGAAATACCTATACCTACCTACATGGTGATAGGTACCTAGGTTGTTGACATTGTGGTGGCTGTCTGTGATTCCTGTAGATAGGTAGGTACCTGCCTAATGGATTTTTCGGATAGGTTTGTGTTGCTATTGGTAAGTTACTTACTTACTAGGTGTAGGTATCTAAGTCCCTAGGAATAGTAAGTACCTAGGTCAAAGTAAGTAAGTAGATAAGTACTTACATAGGTAGGTACGTAAATACCTAAGTACCTATATGAGTCTTGCTTGTTGATTTGTCTCAGGTGTAGGTACCTACTTAATAGGTAGGTATAGTGGGGATCCTCTCCACATTAGAACCTACCTACCTATTTATACTTATCTTATATGCTATAGGTAAGTACCTACTTATTATAATAAATAGGTATATTTCATTCATCATAGGTACCTACCTACATTCACGTGTTAGACGTGTTTGTTATTCTTTCACGCAAAAACGGCTGGACCGATTTGGTTAAAATTTGGTACCTATGTACCTACCTAGTACCTACCTAGGAAGATGGGTGATACCTACCCTGGTTTAACACATAGGCTACTTTTTCTTATAAATGTGAAAGTCTGTGAGAATGTATGTACCTACCCAGGTACCTACTATGTTTGTTATTTTTTCACGCAAAAACGGCTGGACCGATTTGGTTGAAATTTGGTAGGTAGGTAGGTACGTATGTAGATAGGTGATACCCTGGATTAACACATAGGCTACTTTTTATCCCGATATTCCCGCGGGAACGGGACTAACGCGGGTGAAACCGCGGGGCACAGGTACCTACCTACCTGGTCTATTATTTGGATTAAATATTTTAAGTTTAGGTTAGACTAGCTGCGCCCCGCGGTTTCACCCGCGTTAGTCCCGTTCCCGCGGGAATATCGGGATAAAAAGTAGCCTATGTGTTAATCCAGGGTATCACCTATCTACATCTACCTACCTACATGAATGCATCACGCACGAATTCTCGATCATGTCATGCCGCACGCAGGTCATTCCCCCCGCGCCGCGCTCGTCGCGCGCCTCGCCTCGCCATTTTGGCTACCGGTTCCATCTGTATTCTGCTGTGCTACCGGGCGCGGCGGCCGGCGGCGCGGGGGGGGGGCGCGGCGCGGCGCAGCGCAGCGCAGTTAGTCTGATTCTTACGCAAAAGCAAAAGTACATATTTAATAATCGAACGAAAATATTTTGTAAATTGTGATTTGTTTAATTAATAACTTGTAAAACTGTTTCGTGCTTGTAATAACCCGCGGTGCATTCACCCTGCCGCCTGCGCCCTAGTCCCTTGCGTTCCCCGCACGTAGGCCACCCGCGCTCCCGCGCCGCGCGCCTACCGGCTGGTGATCGAATCTGTTTCCCGCGTAAAAGTTCATTTGCCGTGAAAATTATTGTAAATTGTGTTTTGTGTAGGTAAAGGTAAATCGAACTGATTTAAACTGTGCTTTGTAAATAGGTATATACCTATTGTGTGTGACTATAATTATCTAAGTACCTACTCTCTGTGCTGTGCAATTCTCATAAACTTAAATAACTGTACCTACATACCTGAATCTGTGTAGGTAGGTACCTACATAATAGTGTTGGACATTAAACTTTACGTGAGTTCCTACAGGACTTGACTGGTTTCTTCCGTCTTCAATCAACAAACACCTAGGTTGCCACCTTCAAAGGTAATTAAGTAGGTACCTACTGATAATGTGCTAAATTACCTGCCCCCCGATTGTCTGACAAAACGGTCAGATTATACGCGAAATATGTAAGTTACTTTAGTACCTAAGTAGTTTACATACTTACCTAATTACCTACCTACTATCATTATTTCTGTTGTTTTAGCGGTTTACTGTTATTATTGATTCACAACAATTTAATAGCCTAACCTACATGTTAGACAGTCGAGGGGCTGGTGTAGGTAGGTACTACCACCTACTTATGACAATTTTCAAATCATGGTTACCTATTGCAGATACCTACAATGTGGAAGACTAAAGCCATAGAAGTTGAAAAGACAATTTAATGTTCAAGAAGACAAACAAACAGAATCATATTGAAAAAAGGAAGCTTTCCTGATTTCCCTAAAAGTATTAAACATTTCTTGTTAGAAAAGATTAAAACTAGTAATTTTACTTTTAATGTTGTTTCTATTTATTAAACACCATAATATGAATAGGAAAATAGCATCAAATTAGTGAAATTCATACAATTTCATTTAGGTACTTAATTGATTATGCAAGCAAGGATTGATTTATTATAGGTACCTGAGAAACTTAGTTACATGGTGTTAAATAATAGTTAGTCATCTATCATGCTATTGCAATCACGGCTGAAATTCACAAGGTAAAGTTACACATTGGTCAATATCACTTTGTCTTGTTACTACTGTCATGGAAGTTGTAAGTGTTCAAATGTTGGCCACCTTCTACGGTGAGGTAAACTCCTGGTTCTCCAGCTTTATGAGGTTTCTCTTGTGGCAAAGGTAGATCCTACAAAAACAAATTTATTAAATGTAACTTGTAGTTACTCTATGAACTAACAAATAACTAAGTCGGTATGTGGTTAGAGACTCCCATCTACTGAGGCAGTTCACACAGAATCTTGTTGCTAATAAATTGTAATTTAAAGCACTTGGGGTGTACTCTGCCTGTCCTTTGAGGTGAGGATCTGTATTTTGTATGCGTTTTTATCACCCAGTAATTCCAAATCTATTAAATTAAAACGTAGGTAAGTTATCACACTAATATTATAAAGGTGAAAGTTTGTGTGCTTCACGCTGAAACGGCTGGATGAATTTGAGTGAAATTTGGTACCATGATAGCTTATATCCTGACTTAACACAGTCTACCTGTTTAATTCCAGTATTCCCACGGGAACGGGTACTATTCACCGGGTAACACTGCGGGGCCCAGCTAGTAATAAAATAAATGTGAAAGAAACTGGGGTGTATGTATACCTATTTTATTCTTATAAAAAGAGGTACCTGAGTCTGTTTTGTCTTATATAATATATGTCAGTAAGACATTCATAATGTGTGCCCTTCTGCTGTAGGTACAGGCATAACCATTTTAAAAGACAAGTGATTTTATTTCGGCTTTAGTTTGAATAAGTACCTGAAACAAAATCATTTCAAATTCCACCGTAAGTCCGGCTCTATTCATAAATAGAGCCGGACTTGAGGTGGAGATCTGTTGCAGAAGTCAAAGTTTAGTTTTCACACGACAAAATCCATTTACAAAGGTCTTTTAATTTCTTTGATAGGTATCAAGGTACTGAAAGAGCTAAAGTTCTAGATTTGTGCCTTCTTTACGTAATACTTACTAGTCGCTGTCTTACTTTGAGGGTTGGAAGAAAATCAACAACTTTCACTAACCTCTGGAAATTATCATGAAGCCAGAATTAGGATGAAATGTTTTTGTAGTATCTGATCTATCTACCTACTTTGCTTCAAATTGAATATTTCAATGCTCTTTCAATATTTTTACACAAAAACAGAAGAAACAATAGCAGAAACAAATCGACTTTGTTTACATGGTTGTTTTGAATTTTGACGACTGATGAGCCTGCCAAATGCCAAAATTATATTAGTCAACGTCAAAATATCAAATCATTCGTTCAACTGACCAAACTGACTGGAAAACTGAAGGCAACCATCATTAAACTGGCAACACCACGAATTCAATTTAGTATAAGAATTAGACATGTCAAATCGTTTCTAAGTTAAGTAAATTGCACTGGCCGAATACCATGTTAACTTAACTTAAACATAGGAATTATAGTTAGTGATTATAGTTAGAAATTTTAATCAATTCTACCGAATCACCACCATTATGTATTTATATTTTCATTTATTAATAATTAACTTATTTACTACATATTAATCAACTCTATTAATGTTTTTACTATATATTTTACTTTCTAACCAATTAAACTCTTTATTAGTATTTTTATAAATATTTAACAAACATCAACCTTTGAAATCGGTATTTATTAGAAAAAATAAAAATTAACATAAAAACTTTGCTTATTATAGCTTTCTTATATATTCTAAATAACAAAAATCAGGAACTTCTTCTGAGATCAACTAAAACTAAAAAGATGACATCCTATAACAAAACCCCTATAAAACCCTAAGAAATATTTTTGTATTAGTCTAACAGTTGGCACATGTGATGTTTTTGGCAGTATGGTCTTTACATATAATCGAGGAGTCGGTGTTTCCATCTGTTTCTAATTCATCTTCTTCGGAACAGATGAGTTCTTCAGCTTCCTCACAGTTGCTGATCACTTCCTCATCACAAAGTCGAATTGTGTCAGCAGGAACAGATTCCGAGTCAGAATTATCACCTTCATCCGCCAACAGTTGTGCGATATAATCATCGTCCAAAACACCAGCCATAACTTTAATAATTTACTGAAAAAAACAATAAAACATTATAAAACGGATTAACAATAAAACATACGTTCCCGGAGTCGGGGGTCATTTTTTAACCCCAGTATGTACGTACCTCCTTTCCTATAAATGTTACAGTGACGCACGTCTGTCACCCGCCGCACCCCGCGACGTAATGAGATTACTAAGAAGCGCGTGAGTGTAGGACCTTAAACTGCAAAGTTGTGATGCGAAATATGAATCGGCGGGGTGTTTTTTGACCCCCGACTCCAGCTAAGGGTTAAAACTATCAAACCATTTCGCAATCGCTTATTTGTTTTGTTTTGAAGTCAGGATAAACTTCTTAAAACATCAGACCTGTTTCCACCTTAAATAACAAACCCTACAATAAAATTGTGTACCCAAAAATACAAAAACAGATGGGTATCCGGAGTTACTCAGAAGAAATCGATACTTGGATCTGGCGGAATCTTTTAGTATGCAGGCCGCGTGTCAGCCATGTTACGCTCTCCTCGAACGAAAAGGTACTCTATAATTTTATTTTGAAACCTAAACGTAGTTACCAAAGTAACCGATACTTCTTTTGAGGTGTTTTCGAACCGTGTTTGAGGTAAACAGGTTGTTATTAAGTTTGTTTCTTTTGAGGTTAAAATGAAGTAATGGATGAAAATGTAAATGACTGTAATTTTATACTTTACCTTGTTTTTATTAGTTTTGAAGTTTAACATAATTTTGAGATATTACTGAAAGTTTAAATTGGTCATTGATCTCATTTATCGGTCATTGATAATCAAGCGATGTTCACTATTAACCACTTCTTTGAAGACTTACTCCAGTGTTCGTTATTCAACGTTCAAATTAGTATGGCCTAAGGCATTTTTAGCTTGCAAAATGTCAGTCATTAATTTTGCAGACAATGGAGTAATACCTAATTGACAACACTTTTGAAATCAATTAAAATTTAGTCCATAAAAACTTTAACACACTAAAATAATACATATTTATATACAAATTAAAACCAGTTGAGCCACCTAAGGATCGTTACAAGCGATCTATAAGTAGCTCAACTCATTCAACCACCAAACAGTATCGTGCCCAAGACACTGGCCGCATTGCCTCGTTTTAAATTCAAAAATTAGTAATTATCTGTTGCAATTGTATTTAAATATGTACAGTAAATAAAGGTAAAATGGGTATAGGTATGTTAAACAATGAATAATTGAATAAATCGTTCCGCCAGATTGGACCTGAACCGACAAGTAATCACTTCCATGTGGTTTCATTCGTTAAAAAATTAAAAGCCCTGAAATTTTCATTTGCATGATTAATTACTATTTTTAACTGGCCGGTAGAAAAATTGCTCATTATGTACTTGTGTGTTTCATATAAAAAATAATAATAAAATCTAACCTATAGACCGTTTGAAACGGTCCTTAGGTAGCTCAACTATAATACTTAAAATAATAAGTGAAAATGTTACTTATTAGTTTAGTTTTTGTAAATAAATGTAAGTAATTGTAAATAAATAATATTAAATGAGGAACTTGTTATAAGATAAAATTTTATTGTTGGTCTCTTTAATCCAGAAATTTGAGTACCTACGAAGAAATAGAAGGCAAAATCAGCTGGGAAAATATTATAGGAATTTTACATTTTAAACTTTCGTGATCAACATACATATTAAATGTTTATAAACGGGACTTTATCGCGTCATTACCTTATTTTATTTGTTTCCCAAGGTTTCGAAAGCGTTACAGCTTTCGTGGTCACGGGCAGACTGAACACAAGAACAAAAGAAATGTTGTGATTACTTTGTTTGGTACAAAAATATCTCAGTTTCACAAGATCTTAGATATCTAGCGCATAAGCCCCAACTTATATCCTCTGCACGTATCACGTAACTTTTACGTTACATACGGTCTACAATATACGTAAAGCCTTAGTAAATGCTACATTATAATGTACCCGTTCTCAGTACCCACAGATAATTATCTGTGGGTACTGAGAACGCACTATACGACCGGTGTTGGTTGCTTCGAAATAACACGTACCATACGGCACAATTCAGACGAGCAACTTAGTTGCTTAATGTTGTGATGACGACCCCTGCGGAAAAAAATAGGAATGAAAAGGAATGAAAAAATGGAGATCAGATTTTGAGCACCCAAATCTAGTGTTTTAGTGACCTTGATCTCGCAGTGAGCATTGGCCTATCAATTATAACTGTTCGTTTCCCGCCACGAGGGAAAGTTTGTGTCGGGTCTAGGTAAGTTTTATTTAAAAACAGCATTTTATCTCAATTATAAATTTCCCTTGAGGAATCCACAAGCTCTGACTACTTTAAAGCTAGATGTCGCTGTGTGAAATGTTATATTATCTATCAACAAAACAGTTGCCCGTTTGCACATTCCCATAGAATAAATCGAACATGGCTGGGCCGCGGCTTACGCTTGATGTAATGTTGGTCGGAATCAATTCATTGCCGCGCGCCGCCGATTTACGGCTACAGCGGGTGTCCTGCAATTAAACGAACAGGTTAATGGACATTCTACGTTAGATCTATGTGTGTTTTCTCTAGAATATTTAGATTAAAAGGTATTTACTGGGTGATTTATACAGCGTCAGGAGGCGATCTTTGCCTACACTGAAGGGGACAGCCGTAGTGCCTGGGACATGGTTGAGAATAGGTTTGACCATCACCTAAACCATCCTCAGAGCTTAACCGGCCATATGCACAGGAAAGACGTCAATACGTGTGGGGATAATTTATTTTTTCGTTTTTCAAATGTAAAATACATTTTCCAGAAAATATCCAACGTCTAGGCGACTATAATGTCCAACCATTCAAAAATGCCTTCACAAAGTCTAAAAGTTTCTGCAGACGGCATAAAAACCTGAACTTTCCTCATTTCCTTGCTCGAATCATGTGCTCATTAACAAACTAAATGGAATTAAAATTACTGAAACTTCTAAGTAAGCAGTCTAAAGAGGTGTGAAGTACGAGTAAAGAAAGTTTTAGTTAATGATAATGAGAAAAAGATTGAAATTCAAATAGAGACTTATGTATTTTCAGAAGGTAGCAACTTGATTAATTTTGCAAAACTTAAGTTCCTTAAGTTTACTAAAAAGAAACATAAGCTTAATAAACTGTTTCTATTGCATTATTTTATTGAATTATCTTTCACTTTACTATTACAAATAATATATTTTGTAATTTTAAATAAATAGTATAAAGAAGGAATAAAAATAAATTGTGAATAAACAAAACATTCACGTTACACTTAATAGAAAATATATTTTTCAATTGTTACATATTTCTCTACAAATTTTCAATTTTCTACACACAACAATTTTCTGCAAATTAAACTGGAGCTAAACGTCAGCGTAGCATTTGCTACGACACGCTACGGCGCTACGGCGTAGCCTTAAGGCGCTGTTACACTGTTACTAGATTAGTGAGAACGTGGCATCTTGACCTATTTAAGGCTCGACACGTTGGGACTAGTTAAGTGCGACGCTAACGACCTAAAACTTGTTATATCATACGTGAGTAAATGAACGCTTACTTGATTTTATGTTTTGCTCGTTACTGTCTGTTGAATAAAGTTGGATACTTATAATGGAATATTCTTAGTTTTCGCTTAAAAACTTGTATAAGTAGGTACTTTTGTTCAATACACACATTCGCAAATATGTTTTATTTTTTGAAATTATAACTTTCTGGTTGTCTGTTCTTACAGCCATTGTTAATATAGATATCCTTTTTTTATTCCATTGTTTCGTTTTTTAAACTTTCGTTTTAGGTAGTGTTTTGAAAATATTTTCATAAAGTACAGTATTATAACCAAGTATCACTTTGTATTCAGTTAGTGAAAAGTATAATGAATGAAAATATAGTTTAAAAATACTTCGCATGAACGGAAAAGTTCAAGCAAACCAAACCAATTACATTTCAACTATTCACGTACACTACAATTTAAAATATTTAAAAACAATTATCCATACTGATAAGAATAAAACCCGGTTATTTCCTTTTGACTTGTTTGAAACCTAATAATTAGTCCCTGGGTAACAACCCTTAATTATAAAAGGCTGATGTGAAGAGTTGGGTTTACTAACGACTTTACCAACAGCCAGTCTATATACGATATGGACGACCTCTGTGGCGCAGTTGTGTTAACGCCCGGCTGAGATGCGGAGGTTGCGGGTTCGATCCCCGCTACGGGACAAATGTTTGCATGTTCTGCAGATATTTGTTTCGTGTCTGGGTGTTTTCTATCTATAATATGTATGTATTTACAAAAAAAATGTATCTAAGTATTATATCAGTCATCTGGTTACCATAACACAAGCATTAAGTTGCTTAGCTTGGGACTAGATGACGCTGCGTGGAATGTCCAAGGATATTATTATTATATTATATAACCTATCTATCTTTGGTTTAGCTTACTCTGGGTAGATATTTATCATTTTTCCATCCATTCTTCCAAAGTCAAATAGTAGACAGTAAATATTTAGGACTGTCACGAGCATTGTCAGTTTGAATAAATAAACTTTCGAACCAAAGCTCGCTTGGATCACGGTCGTGCATCAATGAATAGAGATATTTGACATAACTTCCATGCTGAAAATGGTAATTTCCAACCACAGTAAGCAAAAACAAAGATAGATTTGATATTGAAACTGAGTAAGCAAGCTTCACTATGAACGCATCAAGCAAAGCCATGTACAATACAAAATATATTTGTTACATACAATGTGAACTAACTTACTTACTTAGTCAAATGTAATCAAGTTTGTATATTACTGATATACAAACATGATTACATTTGTTTCGTAAAAACATTACAGTGGATTTACAATGTTTAGCCAGAAAACCAATACAGCTAAATAAATATCGAATTCAAACACAAAATTTCCTATAAAAGTTACGTTAAAAACTGAAATGAAATTTGTAACGCTGAAATTACGGAGGCTTTAGCGCTCACACGGCTGGCGAGGCACTAGGTGCGGCGTGAACTGCCGAATGCACGCACTCTGAGGGTTTATAACTGGATAATAATATCTTTACCATTTGAAAGAAAACATGACAATAAAACCAGTACAAATATGGCTTAGAACAAGTCTGAAAATGTGAGGCCTTTCATTCTTCGGGAAACAGTTTCAGTAGTAGACATTTTTAAGTTTTTTAAGGGATTTAGAAAATAGCCAAAACTCCTTACTTGGGGTTTATAATAAGGTTTCCAACAACACTCTCGGCTCTTGCTCTTATCCCACGCTAAATTAATAAATTTATAAGGTAACTTAAAGCACACTATGTACTTAAAGTTAATTAAGAGTTTTGTCCAAAGAATACATAAACACACAAGTTTCCTCAAGTAGTCTCATAGTATCGCCCGAATGACGATACCTCGACACTAATCAAGTGCATAGTAGAAATGGAATAACTATAAAAACTCCCAAACCTGAATGTACCAAGCTCCGAACTCTACGCCGCTAATTACTTGAAAACTCCTAGGCTGTTTCTGAAATGCAAAAAGGCAAAATTGCATTTGGTGGTTGCGTTTCTGTTCCGTTTAAATTAGATTGTTTGAACTGTCGCTTGCAATGTTTTGCAACATTGTACTTGAGGAGTCAACAGTTTACTGTATGAACAGCATAGTTAGGCGCAAACTCGTGTTTTTGGATCTGACTTGCTTTACATGGATGAATTAATTAATATAAATCTATACCTCCATTATTAAAATACTGCCACATTAAAACGAAGTTTGCGTTGCTGGTTCAAAACTAATTTGGCTATTTAAGAAGAAATCAATTAACAAATTACAGTAAGTAAACTAACAAACTTTTTAATCAACTTGATAAAATACCTATATCCAGTCCAAAAGTGGTAAGCACTTTTAGCGAAACAATAAAATCGTGTATGCTCATTGTGCTTTAATTCGATGAAAGGTTCCGTCCTGTTCAGACAGTCGTGAAATGCACAGATGTGCCGGACATCTGCCCGTTCATTAAGGCAAAGGACACACTCAGATTCACATTTTTTGACGGACTTTCAGATCTGTAGATATATAATTTATTTAAGCAAAACTCTGCGCTTGTGTTGAAGTAGGTTGAACGGGTTTAACTTAAGTTTCAACGATGCCTATAAACTTATTCCTAGATATTTCATCAGAAAAGGACGATCGCTCATATCACCGCAGCTTTGAATCCTGCCGGAGTCGTAACATTTATTAAGATTTTTTAATTATTCCTAACAATAAACTAAGATGTATACTCAAAAGCTATAAACGCATTTCCATTGTAACACATCGCAAAGTGCACTCGCCAACGTCACAAATAGGTTGATTGTTCATTAATGACCAGCACAACTTCGGGTTATTATACATCATCATCTCATCAACTGATGAGTTTACGGTTAAAATAAGCCTCAACTTGCTGTCCCTTATATGAATAAGGATGTCTTTGAATATTCATCTTAAAAATACAGGAGGAAGGTATCACTTTACAAGTTAACTATTCCACCATCAAGTTCGCACATGGCCTTCAGGTTTTTATTTCTACTACTGACGATCTTCTGAAGTCAGTTAATTACAGCACTAGTATATAAACCATAGTAAAAGTTTCAAAGTGTTGCGACTGATGAGACCCAGACCGATTTAAAAACAATTAAAGGTATAAGTAATTATTGGATCACTCCATTAACCCCTACGTGAAGGGTTGCGCTACGGACGCTGAATCGAGCAGCGCACGTGATCGGGTTAAGAGAATGTGGCTTCCTATGAATGAATAATCTTTTTAATGTTTTAAGCTCTTGGAAGCACTTGCAGTGCTTACATCTGGGTTCTATACTATGTTGAGGAAGTTTTAAAGTCGGTTAATAACACCAAACACTTCTTGATTATTAGCTGCACACACATAATATAGTATATCATGCGCAGGGAGTGGATGATTTAATACTAGTTCGATGAGGTCAAATATTTATCGGTTACGTGTCCGACAAAAAGGGCAAACTGTTTGTACAATGTACACCCTTAGAAGACAAACCTACCATCTTTGTAAGCATTGAACACTTTTACAGTAAAAAATATTCTAATCCATTCTATTCTTGTCCAAAAACTCCCAAAAACGACTAGTTTAACGTGCCCGCAAAGCACATAAGCGATCAGCTAATAACGCCATTTGCTACCAGTCTAAAATATGACCGCTCAGAACGTTGCAACATCAACGATATATTAAGAGTGTCTAGTAATGCCTCGAGCTTCAGTTAACAAACTCAACACTAGTTTAATAAACTCCTTTGAAATGTCATCGAGGTGTGTATTCAAGACTTATCTTTGAAGCTTACTAGCTATTTACGAGCTGTAATTAAACGCGAGACTTGTGTAGGATTAAAATTATATGTTTAGCGAAACATAAACTGCTTTTGAAATGTGAAGGTAAGATATAGGCAACACGAGAACTTTAAACAACTATAAGTCTGTAACATTAGCAAATAATTATGCAACGGTACAGAATACCTAGTCTATTTTGATTTTAACTATGTTCAATTGACCTGAATATTTTAATTCAGGGAAATTAAATTGCAGGTATGACTATCTCTCACATTATCAAATAGTAACGCGTACAGCGCATAACATGATAAGAGTATAATGATTGATGAATTTGGGACTAGATGACGCTGTGTGGAATGTTCAAGGATATTTATTCACCATTGTTTATACAAACTTTTAAAAAACATATAAAGGTAATGAATTCGATTTCAATTTGAAATATATTTAACAACGTTTCATTAGACATGAGCAGGATTGTAGAAGTATGATCAGTTAGCGGTGAGTGTCGGTGAGACGCTGGTCTGCGGTCGGGCTGCGCGTGACACTAGCGTCACTCCAGCTGCGGTACATGGAACCCGGCAATATCATGACCAAGGATGTTTATTTATTTATCATTGATTAAAGGTACAACAGTAAAATGTCTATAGGAGGTAAAAATAACTTTGATATTCATCATCATCATCCGCAGCCTGATCTCTCTCACTGCTGGGAATAGGCCTCCCTTTTTTTTTGCCATTGCTCACGGTCCCGCGCTTGCCTGATCCACTC
Organism: Xanthorhoe spadicearia; assembly: GCA_947086425.1. Taxonomy (NCBI): domain Eukaryota; kingdom Metazoa; phylum Arthropoda; class Insecta; order Lepidoptera; family Geometridae; genus Xanthorhoe; species Xanthorhoe spadicearia. The sequence continues at coordinate 8,255,419 of OX352202.1, read as the reverse complement.
CCGGTGATATTATAAAGCCACAATTGTGATTTGCCAAGTAACGGCTTACTATAGCAACGTTAAAATAAACAAAAGTATTAACTGTTAACGTTTAATAATATTCAGATGGTTATTATTGTTTTGATTAGTCACACAGAAACGGTTGAGGATATGTCAGAAAAGAAACACGAATAATTAATTTGTTGTCTGTAACAATTAACTAAAAATTTTAGTCATGTAACGATACGTTATATCAATTTTAATCCGAAAATTTTACTTACCGGTATTACTTCTCAACTGATCACCCTTAAATATGAACTACAATAATATTACAGTTGAATCGGAAAAATCAGTCAAGCCAAGCCATCTCGAAAGCCGTAACAAAGACAGTCTGTTCTCATTGAGAACTTCTATTTTTTTTTTTTTTTTTTTTTTTTTTTTTTTTTATTGAAGAAACCAACAGCTACAAAAGTAAAACAGGTAAACTTAATTATAAGATATGATAGATACAGCCAATAATAGGTTTCTCTTGATATTACATATAAGATAACAACTTAATCCTACAAAACTTTGTATTATGTAACACTTATCTGTCCAAAACCTTTTCTTGTATTGTTACCTAATTGAGTAGGTAGTGTAGGTACTCGTATCTACACACTAGAAGGGCTATCATTTACTAATTAAACCCACTTGTCAGGTTTGTTCTCGGATGCCTTTGTTGCATTTTTCATCTCGGAATTTGCATTTCATTTTAATTGGCTCAGCCTTTTGTTGTCGCCTAGTCTTTATTAGCGCCTTTACTAGCTGCGGATTGAATACCAAATGTAGGTGTTATTTTTCATTGATAAACCTGAAATGGTAGATTAACGAAGTGCTGGTAGGGTGAAGTGTAGCTGGAGTTTTTTGTCAGCTTGTGTTTGTTGTGAAGTCAGCTGTGACTGTGTAGTATTCAGTTTAAACATTCAGCTTTCTAATGCCCGTAGATCTATTGTATACTTAGCTAGTTTTTTCATATGGTACAACGAAAAAGGCTACAATTATCAGTCTGGTTGCGCAGCACGTTGACGTTTGTCTTTTTCTTTCTACTTTTTGTTTTGTCAGAATCCGTACGCCTTGGACAGTTGTCTTCGCATTAGAACTAACATTCTATTCCTATTTCAATATCATTTAATGTTACTGTAAGTCAAATCCTATTAAATGAACATTGATATCCCATCCACGGGCGGGTTCATTGGCACAGTAATTCTCATAAGCATTAGTACGTCATCAAGAATTCATCATACGCAAATAAGCTATAGTATCGCGAATATTCTAATTTCCCAAGAGCAAATACAGGCTCTTCGCTCAGTTGTGCCTAATTGATCGCTTCATACGTGTTGCAGGCTTAGTTGGAAAGAAGGTAATGAGAGTTGACTTTTCAATTAAAATATTTAGTTTTTAGTTAAAAAGGCTTTAAAGTATTTTCAAGTGTTAAGTTGCCAATCAAGAAATTTTGTCAAGGAATTGTGTGAGTTGTGTGTATTGTGTGTGGTCGTACTTCTTACTAGTCATTACATCTTGCAATACGGGCCACTTAATTAGGTAGGCACTCCTGGGAACTTCATTTTTTAGTATACAGGATATTGATATAGATAATATAGGACATTATCGTGTTTCAACACAGGATTTTATCGTGTTTTATTTGGTACAGTAGTTATTTTCTACTTGACATTGCAACCTAGCCCATCGTTGCCTGTAAGAATAATTATTATGAGTTAGTAAAATCACTTTACACCGATTTAACTTTACGACTGCAACATAGACCCCACGAACGGGCACTGAGTACTGTGTGCAATGTAAACGTGAAGTTATTGAAGTGAATTTATGATAGCGTCTCCTCAGTGTCTGCCAGAGTTCATAGGATTATTGGTTTTGAAATAAATTGGGCTTGAGCTAATATGATAATGTACTTGTTTATTCTGTTTCTAATTCTTTCTTCAAAAAAAGTTTCATGTTTCATTGTATGTATTTTTCTTAATGTATGATCCGCGATTATTGTACCGTTTTTGAAAATTGTTTTTGTTTGAAAGAGTAAACTGGCTCGGGTCCCATTCGAAACTTGAGGGAGATCTATTATTGTGGTGGCATAATGGTTCTGAAAAATATAATAAAGAGTTTTATAATAGTTATAAAATACCAATGCGATAATCCATTGCAATATACACACATACATTATAATCACACCTCTTTCCCATAGAGGTAGTCAGAGCCCAGGGACCTCCACTTGCTACGAACCGGACACATCTCTTCAGCAACATTATATTTGTAAAATTTTGTGTTTTATATGAAGCATCTTTGGATCCTCTGGATTTATAATATAAAATACTAAAAAGCTTATTTGTATTTTTGAATTGCTTTTAGTTCATCCATAAATTATTCGCTTCACTATTAACTGTAATAACATTTTAAAACTTTCTTATTTTAGAGCTAAAAGAAACATGTTGTTTAATTTACTTCGTTTAAATTTTAATTTGATAGAAATTTATTATAAAAGTTTAGGTTTTACGGGTTTTAAACTTCAGTACTTATACTTTTCAGTTTTATTTTACTTGCAACTTACGTATGTATATTATGCTAATTCCTATAAAATGGGTATGAAGTAATTTTTGATTTCACCAAGCAAAAAAGGGTAATTTATACAATTTTTTTTAAACTGTTCCACTATATTGAAGGAATAATCTGTAAACACACCAAAAAATATTGTATCTAATTACAAAACCTCCTGTTTTGAAGTCGGCTAAAAACAAAACGATTTAGATTCTTCGGACGTTATTGTGCCGAGGTTTCCTTATAAAGCAGTAAATCCATTAAAAGGGAGAGAATAACATCATAAAAGTTCCTTGGAAAAGTCTAAAGAAAGTTAATAAGACAGTTCTCATTGCAGAACTGCCAGGACTCATTCCAGAACTTTTTCGCATTCATTCTACCTTTTAGAGTTCCGTATTTGAATTCAATTCAAGAAACAAAACCATTTTTTAGTTTTTTAGTTGGCCTATGTTGTACCACTGCTGGGCAAAGGCCTCCTCCAATTTCTACCAATACTTGCGATGACTCGCCACTTCCTACTAGCTCTTCCGAAAAGTATCGAGGTTGTCACGCCAACGTTTCCTCAGCCTGCCCCGGCTGGGTCGCCCATCTGCAGGCACACAATTGTGTGATGGCTGTTCGTCTATATTTTTGCCTGAATCACCATAATTTCTAAACTTGAAATTATACGACTTAACAATTGCCATACTAACTATTAGAGATACATACATAATTATGGATGTCTTTTATACAATAGAGATACAAAAAAAACAAGAGACAAATTATGTTATGTAAGACCTCAAGTATAGACTATACTTAAAAATGTATAGTCTAATAGCTATAAGCTCGGTGACTCTATTGCCTGTTCCATTCCAACGCAACTCCCTATACCATATAGAAAAGTTATGTAAGAACTCGTACTAAAAGAGTCGGACTCACTCTTGGCCTGCCTAATGGAGTCACCTGCGGCGTAACACCTTAGAATTATGAAGACTTTCTGCGTGAGTTCCAGCGGAGTGAATAAAAGTGTAAGATGTCTTACTATTTTGACTTTTCTCCGAATTAAAAACCTAAACTAATATCAAAGTGTGACCGTAAAAAAGTGCTAAAAATCTGTAAAAACCTTAACTACAAGCAGTGCATCAGTGAAAAGTTATTGACAAAAACTTATTTCAATAAACGGTTACGACGCCATACAACGAAACTCGAGCAGTGCGCATAGGAGTGACTCACCGCGAAACGGCAACAGCTGACCGGCCGATACCGACGCGCTAAGCACATCGCAGCGATAATATCCACATTATCTACCTAAATAATTGAAAAATGAACTGCGGAGCTTGTAAACTTCGTATAGGAAGAGGTGAATTACTATCTTGTTGCTCATGCAATACGCCATTCCACTACAAATGTGTGAGTATGACTACAGCGCATTATATAGAAAATAAACACCTACATTTGAGTTCCTGGATATGCCAAAACTGTACTTGCCAAACTAGACGAAACAGAAACGATAGCACACCCGTTCGAAAACAACAGCAACAGTTGCTAGATGAAACAACAATGTCGGTCGATGACTACATGTTACATGACAGAAGTATACACGGGAATACACCACCCACAACCACAAGCCCAGGGTTGTTAATAAACTCAGGAAATACAATGAACGAAGAAAGTATTACACTTTCTCAATTTAGAAATCTACTGGACTCTAAGTTAGAAGAAAAATTAGAAACCCAAAAACAATTCATTATATCAGATTTAAGAAGCGCGTTTAAAATAGAAATAAATAATGCAGTACATAATCTCAAACAAGAACTGACACAGACCACTGATGCCCTATATATAGAACAGACAGATATTAAAAATAACATAGATACACTTAACCAAAAAATAGAAAAATTAGAAACAGAACGAGACCAACTACAAACAGAGATAAAAGCCCTCCTAAACACGACAAGAACTACTTCAGATATACATAAGGAGGAGAATAAGACTCTAATAATTTACGGACTTAATGAATACTATGATGAGCATGAACTAGACCTGGAACAGAGACTTCTACACGCTTTTTACTCAGTGATGAATATTGACCTCACTGGGTACATTGAGGAAATACGAAGAATAGGAAAAAGGGGTAATCGAAGACCAATCCAAATGGAACTTATAAGTAAACGCATGACTAAATATATTCTCAACAACGTGAAAAAATTTAAATCAACGGGCCTGTATGTAGCGGAGTTTATGGATCAAAAAACACTACAAGAAAGAAGACAACAGCGAGGTAAAAAGTACTCGACGAGTTCTGATGAGAAACGGCCTGCCGCCAGTGGAACACACGAGGCGCCCACCACATCGACCACTCCACATCGGCATAGTTACCAGGACAACGGCCATAGCCCGAACCACAGCCAGTCCGATGAAACAGCAAATACCTACACAAGAACTAGCCAACAATCGAAACCAAACAACATGAACAAAATAAGTGGTACATTTCGATTTTAGGCTATTGGTGCAAAATACACAAAGCATGAAAAACAAACTTCACATAATTGAAAACTTATTGAACGAAAAACCCAACTACCACGCAGTATGCATAAACGAGACCTGGATCCACGACTCCCAAAAAGACCTGACTAATATTGATGGCTACGAGTTTGCTGCAGCCTTCTACCGTAAACTACACAAAGGCGGTGGAGTGGCAATCTTGATACGAAACGGTATAAAATATCAAGAATTGCCGGACTACATGAACTTATCAGTTGAATATATCGTGGAATGCTGTGCAGTGTCTATTGACTCACAAAACACAATAATAATTAATGTATATAGACTTGACCGTGACATTGAAACTTTTTTCTCATTTATTGATAAACTATTAGAGTTAGTCAATTACAATAACCATGGAAAACGCATTATAATAACAGGTGACTTTAACATAAACATGCTGACAAATTGTAAAATATATAGACGACTAGTCGATACCATGCTCGAATATAACTTTCATCAGGCAGTAAAATCACCAACCCGTGTCACGACTACATCTTCTAAATGTATTGACCTATTGTTTACCAACCATAAAAAATTTACGCTATCTGTCAACAACAAAGGTATCTCGGACCACTTTAGTCTTACATACGAACAAACTATGATCAAACAAAAACACCATACAAGAATAACATATACAACTAAAAGAACATTTAACGAAAAAAACCTGAAATCATTTCAATCATCCCTAAGCAATATTATATGGAACGACATAATACTAGAAAATCAAGATATAAATTCAAACTACGATTCATTTCATAATACTATCCAAAAACTCTTAGATCAAAACATTCCAAAAAAACGTATTAAAACTAGAATAAATCACAAAAATACTTACATAACAAAAGGCATAAAAACATCATGTCAAAACAAACGATTACTAAAAATTCTGTCACTTCAGCTAAAAAGCGAACTGTTCTCTAAATACTGCTCAACATACGACAAAACGTTAAAAAAATGCGTCAAACACTCTAAAAGACTAACCTACATAAATAATATGAACAAATCAAAAAATAAAATAAAAACTATGTGGAACACGATCAAAACAATCACTAATAAAACAAATGAGCATCAACTACACAAAACAATAACCTTAAACATTAATGATAAAAAGATTAAAAATCCAGACTTAGTGGCAAATACATTAAATAACTACTTTGCATCGATAGGCGAGTGTCATACGAATAACAACAATCCCACGGCGAGCGCTCACTCAATGCCTGCACATCAAACTAACTCAATGTACCTAGAACCGGTTTCCGAGAGCGAAATATATGCTATTATAAGATTGATGAGTAGTAAACGTAGCTATGGACAAGACGAAATACCACCTATTCTAATAAAAAAATGTATAACGGAATTAACACCACCACTCACTCAGCTGATAAATCAGTCTTTTAATGAAGGCTGTTTTCCAGATAAGCTTAAAATCGCCAAAATTCGGCCCTTATTTAAAAAAGGCGGAAATATGGAAAACCCAAGTAGCTACCGTCCAATTGCACTCTTACCATCAGCTTCAAAAATATTTGAGAAAGCAATGTCTAACCGCGTGTATAAATATTTAGAAAAATTTGACCTATTCAATACAAACCAATACGGATTTAGGAAAAAATGTTCAACCACATTAGCAGTTTACAAATACGTTCAAGAAATATATAAATGTATAAACGAGAAAAGATATGCAATAGGCCTTTTCCTTGACATGACAAAAGCGTACGACAAAGTATCCCACCGCATTCTTTTACAAAAAATCTACGACTTAGGTATCAGAGGACCAGTATATAAATGGTTTAAATCGTACCTAAAAGATAGATCTCAATATGTTCAAATAGAAAACTACATTGAAAAAAATTGCGAACTAGATTACATAGACTCAGATATAAAAATTATTAATAATTCTATCCCACAAGGCAGCGTGCTTGGATGTTTATTGTTTTTACTGTACATTAACGACCTACCTAGTGCGATAGATACTACATGCATACTGTTTGCCGATGACGTGTCCCTACTCTTTCGGAGTTCAGAAGTGATTGATATTAACTTTATTAGTAACGTTTTTGAAACTACCAAAAAATGGCTTCACAACCATAACCTGGAAATAAACCTGACTAAAACTAAACTCATGCAATTTAAAACATACCAAAGAACCCCCCTAAACTTGACTAGCCTGACGAATAATATCAACATTAAAGAAACTCACGAATTTAAATTATTAGGAATAATACTCGATACCCATTTAAATTGGAAAAACTATATAGATACACTAAAAACTAAAATTGCTAGATTTACATACGCCCTAAGCATAAAACGTAATACAAACTTTGAAACTGCACTTTCAGCATATTATGCTAACGCCTACGCCTGGTTCAACTATTCTATAATTCTTTGGGGTGATAGTGTAGATTTTAACGACCTATTTATAAAACAGAAAAAACTAATCCGAATACTTGTTAATATAAAGCAAAGAATAAGCTGTAAACCATACTTTAAAGAAAATAAATTGTTAACATTGCCATGTATCTACATACTACAAATGTCACTGTTTGTAAGAAAATATAGAACTTTGTTCCTATCAAAACAAGAAATAAACATCACTTATAACAGACGCAACAAAGACAAACTAGTTCAACCGCTTACAAAGCTAAAATTACTCCACAAAAGCCCCGAATTCAGACTAATTGAAATCTATAATAAAATTCCCTTTGACATAAAAAACGAACCAAAAGATACCATCTTCCATAATAAATTAAAAACCCTCCTAATCAATAAATGTTATTATTCCGTTGAACAATTTCTAGATGACAAATTTACAGATTTCGTTTAATTCTAAGCCCACCCTACATATGACTACCAATAAACATGACTTACGATTATTATTATTTTTTACGACATACAATCTTTAATTATTTACTTTGACCTATCAGCTTGACATTTATTTAACTCATCGATATTTTAATCTGTGACAATCTTACCGAGCAATTATTATTATGATTATTTTATGCATGTTTACAATAAATTCAATTATTTTTAATATGTAAAATCAAATTGCAGCGCCCAACAGGGTGTATGTACCCACTATACCTAGCTCACTTTAGACCTAAGCTACACAAAATGTACATACAAGCAATTAATAAATGATTATGATTATGATTATGATTATGATTTTACAAAAACTTGTAGTACCTATTTTAAATTAAAAAAGACTATTTTCTAATTTCAGACTGGAGATTGTGGATTAAAACCCTGGGCTGCCGTCCTATGTTTATAAAGCCGTTAAGTGACAAACCCAAAATTTTGGGTACGAGCAAAAACGTGAAAAATGTTGTTTCTCGACTTTGTGAAGACTTACAGTTTACATTGATATTCCAAAAAAAAGGTAAATTCTTGAACTATTTTTGGAATTTAACATACGAACATTAAACTAAACGAGTGGTGTTTTATTTTAGTTTTTGTGTTTTAGTCATGGATTTCTACTTCACAATGTAAGAATATACTAAGCTAGAAAACAGTCAGCTGAAGCGCAGTCGCGTTTTAGTGTTGTATTTTATGGTAAATGCATGATGGTTTGCAGATTCCACCGTTAAATCCTTTAGCCGTCTTTTTGCATTGTATTTTCGTCAAATTGGAGGAATTTTCCTTTTTTAAAACACCGTTACAAGCCTTTTACTGTTAATTTACTGTTTCAAAACTAAAATAATCACATTTATTCTAGACTTAAACACAGTATTGTAGTGATCAATTTTAGAAAACTGCTTTATAACGTTGACAATGCTAACTATAAATTCATGACATCATGTTAATTTAACGGCTAAGTGTAAACTCATAACTCTTTTTTATCATAATTAATGGAACATTTTGTTTAAATTAAACAAAATTTGGCATTATTATGATATTGCAAAGAAGGAGATAAGAATGAAAAATATTCTAGATCATCATTGTTGTATTTATTGTTATTAATTGAGTTTTAGATCGTTGAATAATTATTTAATCAATAATTGTTTGCGCTTAAGACTGTCTCTGATGAAAGTTAAAAGGTTAGAAAGTCAGCCAACAACGCACTATATGGTTTAATGCCTATTAGGTTTAGGATCAAAAAATGTTTATTTCTCATAAAAGAAACAAAAGTAAAAGCAAATGTGGATGTTTTAAATGGTGGTGGTAGGTCTCTTCCGTTGTGTTTACCTACTTATTAAAAAAATTAGATTAGTAATACAAACTCCAGAGAATATTGTGCAAGCTTTAATTAGCATGCATTTAATGAGACATTATGTTGTACCCTATGACTCTTAGTTGTTTATGCTCACCTTCGTGTAGCATGTAATGTGCCTGCCCGATACTGTATCAAGTGACTATGTAGGCACAAGCAGGTGGAGCACTGTAAACTCGCTTTGCACGAGTGTACCTACTAATAAAACCCGGAATTAAAATATAGCCTAAGTTCATTCAGAAAGTCTATTCTTTAAACATCAGTCAAATAATTTTAGAAGTTGGATGTTCGGTTTCTGAGATTACGCTCAAAAAACCAACCAATTTTACCTCTTTATGATATTAAGCGAGATATCTTCATGAGCAATGCGGGTAGATACGGGAGCTCTTAGCTAGATACGTGTGGTAACCGTGGACGAGCCGTACACACTTGTAGGTGGATACAGTATCTTATACATGCATTACAATGATACATGGCTAGGTGAGTACCCTGGTTGTTTTAGGTACTTACCTAAACCTACTAAAACTAGGTGCGTTCTGTTTGCTTTACTTTTGCGAAGGATAAATTAGTATGAAGTAAGTTATCTTTTAATTATATAATTAATTTACTGACTCGATAGATGAAATTGGTATTTTATTATAGCAAACGCATTGGCAACTTATAGTAGAAGATAGTAGTAGTTTGTGAACACGTACAGTAAGAACTTCTTCTCGATCGCTGACTTCAATTCTGAAGGGCGTGCCCTTGAAAGAATTTAATTGCCTTGTGTGTTATCTTTCTCCATCTTGTCCTATTTTCGGCTTCTCTCAGGGATTTTGTCACAGAGAGTCCAGTGTGACTGGTAACTTGGTCACACCATCGGCTGGGTAAGTGGCCACGGAGTCTTTTTCCTTCAACCTTATCAACAAAGTGTAGCTTGCGAGATTATCTGGTTGGCGGCGGGCAATGTGACCGAAATACCCAAGAACACGTTGGTAACATACGCTCGACAGTGTGGTTTTATGCCTAGCTGCTCCAAAATGGACTTATTTGTTTGTTTGGCAATCCACGGTATTCGGAGCATTCTACGACATCACCACATCTCGAAAGTAACAGTAAAAATATTGCAAAGCAATTAAGTATCTTTTTCGATCTGGCAAAGTTGATCCTTGAGATTGATTTCATGAGAGAAGTTGAGCGGGTCCTTTTACTTTTACAAAATTTACCCAATTGTATGTTGCAATATGTTTTCTTTGCAAGTATGACTTCAATAGTAACCCCAAACGGTAGATTTTGCGCAAACACGTTAGTGTACTATATAATTGATCATCTATGGCTCAAGATAGAAGAAATTGCGACTAAAAAAAAATACATAAAGGTGGAGCAGGTAGACGTTTTTTAGCTTTGAAATGTAGCTTAACGGTCTTATTATGTTGTTATTAAATGAAGTAATGTCATCATATCCTATGACTAAAACACAGTAACTGTCTTTAAGCATTGTAATTGCTTAATACTGTATTTTAGACTTCATAGATAATCATCCAGTTGGCTGCGTATAAAAAGCTAAAACACAGTTAAGGTCACATTACGGTTCATAAGTATTGTTTTTACATGTAACCGTTTTCTAAACTTGTTTCAGTGATGAAATTATATTCTCAAGTACAGGGTTGGAGGTGTTTAGCGGTATTATAGCATTGTAATACTAGGTAACCGTGTTTAAGAATAGGAAAAGTCGGAAAATGATGCACTTAGCGGTGTACGTGGTGTTAATATCTCAGCCATTATAAACAATTGAGCCATGAGACCCAGATTGGAAGATAGAGCAAAATTTACGTTTTCGCGCCATGTAGAAAAGTCAATTTTGCCCAAATGTTACTTAACGGCCTTATAACCATAGGACGGCAGTGGGTATGAATGAACTATAGATGCATTTTTCGTTAGTAAAAATATTATGTGCATTCTTACTACTGCATCACTGCATCACAGTTTTTTTAACTTTCTCAGTCTCATCGTTTAAGATATTTATTGTGCACTCTGTATTTTTTGTACTGAATAAAAAACTTTTATACTTTTTATTCTTACTTTTAAGCCGTATTTTTTATGCAATTATGCTTATAACATTGCGTAAAAGATATTATAAATAGGTATAACACAAAATGAAAATACTCGAGAATTATTTACGTGAAAATAAAACCCAAAGATCTGCGAAAATGTATGTTCCACATTTCGCTTAAAGCTTGAGCAATGTTCTACATACCAACTCAAAACAGGCTACAAACATTTTGAACACATACAAATATAAAAATTCTTGAATTCTTGGTATGCAGCGAACCTCGCATGCATTCTACCCCTGTGAATACAAACGATCACATCCCAGTGGAATAGGCGCAGTATAATATTACAAGGAAGTTTAATATCTTAAAATGTTCGCCTATATTTTTTGCAAAACAAAAAAGTATGAAATAGGGAGAAATAAGGTGGATTGTAGTAAATTTTGTTCTTACAATCTGGTTCTGTTTCTGATTATAAATTCATTATTTATATTAATTTTTCATTATTTTAAAATAAAAAGTTAGACCACCGGCTAGATATAGATATGGATTATATGGATGACATACTCGTAGTTGTCGTACAAGGTAAATGCCAAATGTCCAAATAAACAATACAAACGAAGCCAAAATTAGTTTCAGCTAAAAACAATTCAACAATTTTCTTTATAATTGGATTTTTGTTTCTCTTCGTATTGAACTTTCGGGCTTAGAAGAATTAAATTGTTTATTGTTAATTATCTATTGTACGAGACTACAATAGAGCAAGACTTTATTTCAAAGAAAAATAAATAATTAATAAATAAAGAAAAACAATCAGCAAAATAAATACCAATAAAAATTAAACTTTAATTAAACTTATTGATACAAATTACGGGATAATGGATCTCAATCAGATAGAAAAGCTCAAAGGTATATTTAAAATGTTTTCAAGAAATCTTGAGGTATCTCTTCTCTTTGATTAGCTGGAGGGTAAGAGCACCCTAAGAAGTAAGGGTTGTGTCTTTGCAAAAAAAGCCGGATATAAGTGAATGAATACATAACATCTTCCGACTTACTTCTGTCTTGTAACTGAAAAGACGGATAAAAATGTAACGATAGGTAACATCGACTATGTTTTGTGGTTTTAAACTGTTTTGAATAGAGCGATTATGACTGGTCCTTACATACAATATTTGGTTTATGTAAACCTACTATCTCTTAAAATGTAGGTTTTGAAAATGTATAAAATATTTATGTACAAAATGATGTACCTACATTCGTAATTCTAAGCAAAAGCGTCCTTTCCTGTTTTCAGTGAAGAGCGTAATTTAGCTTTTAAAGTTCAGCGAATATTCCCCTTATCTTTTTAGACTAACGCGACTTATAAACATATTTATAAATATAATAATACGCGATTATATTCATAAACATGTCATATTCCCCATATCCTAGTACTTTAGTGCTCGATTCAGAAACCCATTAACATAATAACACACCATCCGGCCTTTCGAACGGGCACATCAAGGCCGGACGTCGGCACCTCACTCGAGGTGGATTTCATTCAAATTGATGACTTCATTGGTTTAACCCCAAAGGTAAGCAGGAGATTAGGCAGGAAGTTTGCGTAACACGGCGTAAGTGAATTGTTCCCATCGATTCTGGGAGTTAGAGGTAAGCCGGGTATTTGGGAGTCATGGGCCATTGTATCGTGAACTCGCTTTAGAAACTGAATTAGTGATTTGACTGTATGTTAGGTAAAAATCGTGGCCAGGATGTCGATTCTCGATGAATTTCAAAACAGGCGCGGTAAGAGATTGCACGTTATCTAGCTTTTGTTTTTGACTGACGGACTGATGGACTAATGATTGACTGGATTGGTAGACTGAGTGTAGATTTAATAATGATATTGAAAATAAAAAATTATTCAGCACACACAAATACACACTAAGAAGAAAAAAAGACAATATCAGAGATGAACACAAAACAGGTAAGTAGGCAAGTAGTGTACCTACCTGCCTACTTACCAAATAATAGGATAACAAGCAAAAAAAACGTACCCGTCCCTCAGTCGTAACATGGTGTAATTTGATTTAAAATCATTTTTAACTGACTTCAAGAAGACGGTTAAAAATGATTGCTCACTTATTCAATTACCAAGTTAGCTCGCCGACTACATTTCGTCCACACCTACATACCGATATTACAGGCTAAATGGCTGGATAAGTACCCTGCTTTAAGTATCAAAAATCAACCAGGAAACATGATTCTGTATCGCTATTCCAATTTGTTTAGTTTTAAATACTGTTACTGCCTGCCAATGTAGGCTTGGAGCTTGCTCCCTATTTTTCCAGCGACCCTAACCGCTAATAATGCAGTACGGTCCATTTCCTCCGGCTCACAACAACGAAAACCTACCTATTCTGGAAAACCCACTATGCTACATCGACATTGTAGCATCGTATTTTTTTAACATTACATAAGAAAGTGTATTTGTAGCTAAATCTCAAAAAGTCTACCTGGGCCCATAACCTCAAATAAAACACTCTTGTTATCAGTAAACGAACGAATTGTCTATTTAGAATAGCTATTTTTTGTTTAAACAATCAATCAAACAATAGCTATTCTATATAGAATATCTATTACATCTATCATAAGACCACAAGTAGTATCTCTTATGTATATTGGTAAGAAAATAGTAGTGAAGCCATTCACCAACCGCTAATAAAATACTGACCCAAATAAAAAGTCCACTTTCATTAGGAGATCGTGTCCTATTTACAGAGTACGTCTATTCGACTAATGAGTTTTAACCCTTTCAATCACTTCTCTCATGTAAAAAAGATCAACCCTTCTGAGCGCACTTCACTGATTAATTACTGACTTCCTTCATTCACTGGGTACAGTTGGCATTGGATTTTAATTACCATCTAATGTAAAAGTATCTGATAACCTGCAGAGGAATAGGTGTCTTAAGAATTATTAAGATCGTCTTAATATGCTTTTAATAAGTTTTTCATTTATAATTTTTTGTTGAAACATAAATAGGATGCTTAAACTAAAAAATTACAGTTATTTTCAAACTCTGCAAAGACGCAAAGACTTAAATCTTTGGGATGATGAGTAATTTTCGTATGTCGACTATTATATCAAAGTGTAACATTAGTATTAGTAACATTCCAAACTGTTGTATTATCTCTCAAGCACATTCCAATCCAATCCAGCGCACCAAATGAGCAAGATAAGGTCCATGTATGTAACTCAGTACAATTCTACAGAATAGAGACGTGGTTGTGCGTGTTTGGTGATAAACAAAAAGATCTATAATGTAATTTTGTAGAATGAACTAAATTTATGTTTTACAATCGTCTCAATTATTTATCATTCAAAACTTTCCTGAACTTTCTGCCTTTTATTTCTATGCGACTAACCGCCCTCAGAAACATTTAGTAATACATAATAATTATGTATCCTTCGTAAGGATTATAAAAGATAAGGAACAATTTTGTATTTTAAATAAATAAATGACATTTTAATACAAAGATTAAGAGGTACCATACCCATTGTTTTTTGCTTGAGAATACCAAGCTTGGTATTTTTAATTTTTTAAGGACAAGTATATCACTTAAGTCAAGCTTGAGGTGCCAGAGACCTATTATATTCCTCTTCTTTGTAATACAGTCGTGATATATTTATTTATATTA
This sequence comes from Xanthorhoe spadicearia, assembly GCA_947086425.1. Taxonomy (NCBI): domain Eukaryota; kingdom Metazoa; phylum Arthropoda; class Insecta; order Lepidoptera; family Geometridae; genus Xanthorhoe; species Xanthorhoe spadicearia. The sequence continues at coordinate 8,240,414 of OX352202.1, read as the reverse complement.
GTTCAAGTTACTATTAAGTCTTACAAAACTTAGGTCAACTCTAGTGTCTAGCTGAGACAGATATTCTGCACTAGTGATTTCCCCCGGGCACCGTTACTCAATAATTCAAGCGGTCCCATGTCCAAGAATTGGGATACCGATACCGAATAATTAATAATGAAACTTTGCCCGACTTACTTTACTCTTACAGAGTATTTGCCTTGTTTTCTCTTAATAATTGTCTAATTTGATAGGCCCTATGATAATAGAAAGTTAACTTTATTATTATTGTAAAAGTCAAGAATCGGAGTAACATAATAGTAGCATTATTGATAGGAAATAAATAATGAATAGGTAATAAGCAAGGACGATATTGTCCTTCGTAATAGAGAATTTATTTAAATAACCTTTATGTTCGGTGATATTTGATATTGTTAAACAACTTATGAACTGAGACATATCTACATTTGCACCTTGTAAACGTGCAAATCTAAATAATGTTTAATGTGTTTCAACTGTCTTGTTTCATGCATATTTTGTATGTACCTACGTATTTTCAACAAAAAAATACATCTATATATATATATATATTAGCTGTGATATTAGTCACCTGGTTACCATAACACAAGCATTAAATTGCTTAGCTTAAGACTAGATGACGCTGTGTGGAATGTCCAAGGATATCTATGTTTATGTATTATTTATTTGTTGAAAAATTATTATCACTCAGTACGGCTACCATTGCTGTTAAATAGGTCACGATGAGAGTCTCCAAAGCATTTATCTCTTAATATTCACGAATTATAAATCCAAATTACTGGTTAAAGTTTCAAGAACATAATTTCCATTTCTCGATGAAAGATTAAATAGGCATGCGAAATTGATCGGGGATCAAAACAATTTCAAAGTAAATTTAAATACATTCGTTATAAATAATAATCAACTGGTTATAACGTTTTGAAATTGGTACAAATTTTAATACCATGTTGAGTTAAAATGATTTCTAATGAATTACTTAGCCTGGTTCTCATTATTATTTAATTATTTATTAAAAACAATTTTAACAAAACTAACTTTTAATTTAAAACATTTTTTAATATGAAGTGTTATGATGACATGAATGTAGAATGAGTGTGGAGCTTGCACGTGCGTGGAACATCAACATTTTAAAAGCAATTAAACTTAGAATTGACTATCTATGTGGCGCAGTGGGTGAAAGTCCGCTTGGGACGCGGAGGTTGCGGTTCGATCTTCGCCATGGGACAAATGTTTGTATGTTTTGCATATATTAAGTCATGTTTGTTTTTGAATTTCTAAGTCCTAAAGAAAACCTAATACAATCGACGCATTCAACATCGATTTCATGATTATGAGAAATATGATAATATTTATTTTACTGTGGAAAAAATTCTTCGGAAAAAGGAGAATAAAAATGTTATGCTTTTTAATGAGATATGGACAAGCATGACTCTCTCCTTTAAAGTTCACGAATTTCAAAATATCCAAAAGTCTTCATAACATTTTGACTTGCATGAAATATAAAACACGTCCCAAATAAAGCCGGTTTACACGTTCAAGCTCCAAACTAAGCTTGTTATATCTCTGTCCTAAAATAAAAGCAGGTCTTTCAAACCCGAGCTTCGCATACTTAAACAGAACACTGGACAGTAATTTGGGTACCTCCTAATTTTAAACGAACATTTTCGTCTACGTGTGGGTGTAAAAATTCAAATATATTCTCGTTCTTCTAAAAATGTGTTTGTATAATTCTGCTGTTTTAAAGGTTACAGTTGTGTTAAGCTAATTATACAGTTATAAAGATATTCTTATTAGATATTCTTAAAAAGCCTTCTGTGGAGCTGAGGACTTCGTAATCACTTTTTAGTCTTTATTGTAGTACAAAGTCTTTAATCGTTGTTCGCTAAAAATCTCCTTTGGATTTTAGATTGAATTGACTAAAATAATACTACAAGAAAAGGGCAAGTTATGTTGATAAGTTGAGAGCAACTAGATTAATTTAGCTAATTATTAATTTAAAGGTGCATAAAAATAAAAAATGAGGTAGTTTTTAAGCAGCTTGATGGTCTATTGCCATGCCGTAAATAGATATTATATTACGTCGCTTCATTTTTCAGATATAAAACATCACTGTAGTCCTCTTAACTTGCTGGCAACCTCGCACTTTTAAAGTATAAGAAAATAATTGTGGGTAGGCAGGTACAGACGGATAGCGAACGCTGCTCAGAAACTCGTCATTCTTTTTTCGTGCGAGGCAACAAGCACTACGCTTCTTGAGAAATACCTATTAAAGTTTTTTCAAGATGCCTAAAAGAAAAACAAGTGACAGGATCGAATATTATAATTCGAAAATTCGAAAATTACAAAAGTACAAGCCATAAAAATTCTATCTGATTGTTGTCGGATTTTAACTGATCTACATTACACTGAAACACAAGTCAGGACAAAACTTGTAACTCCGGGCTTAGAAAAATCATTTCTCACGTTGATTCAAGACCAAGAAAGAGATGAGACTCTCTTCGGCACTAAATTGTCAGAAAAAATCAAGGCCTCAAAAGCGATTGAGAAGCAAGGGCTACAGATAAAAAAAGCATTAACTTCGAAGCCTTCTACATCAAATGCTGCACCGTCGACATCTCGTTACCAGAACCAGGGAAACTGGTCAGGCGCCTCTCGCTACTCGACGTCGAGGAGGGGGGGGCGAACCAACTCCTACAAGGGGCCGCAAGCGACCCGCCGATCGACGTGGACGGCGCCAGCTGCAGCCCAGGCTCAGCGCTCCAAGTCCACCAGCTTCAACAAACATGCCCCTTCGAAGCAGTAAATCAGGTACACGCCGGTAGACTTCAACATTACTATGAATGTTGGCTTACTATTACCGATAACCCAGTTGTACTCAGCTGGATTCGTGATGGTTACCAAATACCTTTTGCATACAAAAACATAGAACAAAAGACCATTCCCCATAACACCCTTTCACAAAAAGAAAAACAGGATATGGCAATAGCTATCAATAACTTAATTGATTTAGGAGCTATAAAACGATGCAAACCTCATAAAAAACAGTTTCTTTCGAGCATTTTTTTAACACCTAAGTCTAGTGGTGGTCATAGATTTATTTTAAATCTTAAAAAACTAAACAAGTTTGTGTCTAATGACCATTTTAAAATGGAAGATTATAGAACGGCGTCTAAAATGGTATCACACCATTGCTACATGGCAACTATTGACCTAAAGGAATCGTACCTACTTGTCCCTGTAGCTGAATTGCATCGCAAATATTTGAGATTTGAATTTGAAAATGAACGTTCTCAAAAAATTATGTACGAATTCATTTCCATGCCATACGGATTATCCTCAGCTCCCCGGACATTCACAAAAATAATGAGAGAAGTAGTGAGCTTTCTGAGACTTCGTGGATTTAAATCGGTTATATATCTCGATGACTGGCTTTGCTTAGGCGATAATTTTGAAGAGTGTCAAAATAACGTCACCGAATCGCTCAAGTTACTAAAATGTTTAGGGTTCGTAATAAATTTTAATAAAAGTAGCTTACACCCGCAACAACACTGCAAGTTCTTGGGGTTTATTTATAACTCATTAGATATGTCGATATCATTGCCAATAGATAAACGAACTAAAATATCGCAATTAGCTCAGAAGTATATCCGGTTACCAGTTTGCACTGTCAGAGATTTTGCCCGGTTTTTGGGGGTTCTCACTGCAGCTTGTCCCGCTGTTAAATATGGTTGGCTCTATACGAAAACACTAGAGAGAGAGAAATATTTAGCCTTAAAACATCAATCATATGATGACAAATTTAAGCCATCGGATATCATCTTACCAGATCTGAGATGGTGGGTAGAAAATATAAATTTAACCTCGAATTTTCTCGAAGCACCAAACTTTGCCTTAGAAATCTTTTCTGATGCATCAAATACAGGCTGGGGTGCATATTGCGACAACGAACGTGTAAATGGTTCGTGGAAAGACAACGAACGAAACCATCACATAAATTATCGCGAACTTCTCGCAGCTTTCTTAGCTTTAAAATGTTTTGTTCGTAATAACTTTAATGATTGTCATATTCTTTTACGTATAGATAATACAACTGCTGTGAGCTACGTAAATAGAATGGGAGGTATACAATTTCCACATTTGACTGACTTAACGAAAGACATATGGCAGTGGTGCGAAAAGCGAAACATCTACCTGTTTGCTTCATACATTAACACTAAGGATAACGTAGAAGCAGACCAGGAGTCTAGAAGGATCAATCCCGACATTGAGCTGTCTCTTTCAAACAATGAATACCAAAAAATAGTAAGGATTTTTGGAAAGCCAGTGATTGATCTTTTCGCTTCTCGCACCAACGCCAAATGCGACACCTATGTGTCGTGGCGTCCTGACCCAGATGCAGTAACAGTAGACGCATTTACTTTGAGCTGGAAATCGTTATACTTCTATGCATTCCCTCCATTCTCGCTCATCTTAAAATGCATACAAAAGATAATTAGGGATAGGGCAGAAGGTATATTTATTTTTCCACATTGGCCATCTCAGCCTTGGTTTCCTATTCTTAAAAGAATAACTCGTTCTGAAATTATATTTCTGGCGCCTAATTCAGTAATTATGTCCTCTTCCAGGACAACTCCACAAGCTCGGAAGCCGTTTACCCTGGCAGCAGCAGTGCTCTCCGGACGGCCTTCAAAACAAGAGGATCCCCGGATCAGGCACTAGAACTAATCATGGCCTCACTTTCTAGAAATACCTTAGAGCAGTACAGCGTGACTTACAAACTTTGGTGGCATTTCTGTAATGTTAAAAATATTAATCCTTTCTTAGGCTCAAGTTCAAACGTAATGTTATTTTTAACTGAACTATTTGATCAGGGTGCTTCATATGGTTCCATAAACAGCCATCGTTCGGCTATTACTTTATTGTTAGGAAATAAAGTCACATCTGACGATATGGTCAAAAGATTGCTTAAAGGTGTCTACAAATTGAGACCCGCATCCCCAAAATATACCTATACCTGGAACCCACAAACTGTTTTAAATTACATTTCTAGTTGGTTACCTAATAACGAACTTACTTTAGAAAAAATTACGAAAAAATTAGTCGTTCTCCTTGCGTTGTGTACCGCACATCGCGTGCAGACGCTCAGTCTAATCAAGTTGGACAATATTATCGTTAACTCGTCTGGCATTCAAATAGGAATCCCAGATGTGATTAAAACGTCCGCTGCCGGACGTGAACAACCGGTACTATCCCTACCGTATTTTGATGAGAACAGAGCAATCTGTCCAGCCACCACTTTAGAAAATTATATTTTCCGTACTCGTGAAATTAGATCGGAGACGTCTAAGAATCTAATATTAACATTTAAAAAACCAAATAAACCAGCCACTGCTCAATCCATCAGCAGGTGGATTAAGCAGGTGCTGGCCGAAAGTGGTGTGGATGTGGCGACGTTCAGCGCGCACAGCACGAGGCACGCCGCCACATCCGCAGCACGGGCGTCCGGCCTTTCACTAGATGTTATCAGGAAGGCGGCTGGTTGGACAAGCTCATCTCAGTCTTTTGCGAGGTTTTACAATCGTCCAGTTGTAACGCAAGATGACTTTGCAAGGTCTATCCTACAACATAACGTTACAGAATAAAATATGTTTATGATTTAATCTAACATGTTAAAATATACTAGTTACCTAAGTGTACTTACCTTTTCTAAGCTAAACTGTTTAATTTACAAAATACCTATGTCTATGATATTAATAATTAAAGATAGAGAATAATAAAACCTAATTAGTTGAACTTTGTTATTGGCTGGTTTTACTTACGTTACCCAAAAATTTTCTACTATCTCTAAACATCTACAGTGATGTTTTATATCTGAAAAATGAAGCGACGTAATATAATATATGATCAAACGATCTCACAGAGTGAAGTTCGATCGATATTATATAAGTACGCTTCATTTGAAGATATATACTCCCACCCATCCCAAATAAATCCCATAAAATTTTTGTGTGGGTAGGTCTATCTCTAAAAAGAATGACGAGTTTCTGAGCAGCGTTCGCTATCCGTCTGTACCTGCCTACCCACAATTATTTTCTTATACTTTAAAAGTGCGAGGTTGCCAGCAAGTTAAGAGGACTACAGTGATGTTTTATATCTTCAAATGAAGCGTACTTATATAATATCGATCGAACTTCACTCTGTGAGATCGTTTGATCATATAAAATATGATAGTGTAAACCTATCCTTATATCTCAGGTGCAGCCTTGCACAAGCACTCACTGCGTGCAAATATCTCTTTGATCGTAAAGAATATTCAAATTTACCATCGTATGTGGAAATTTTACGCCCCCTGATTTTATAACGGTTTGAGCACAAACAATGTACTTCGGACAAATCTTCGGGATTTCTATGTCTGCTGTTTTAGAAGAAAGAAAAGAATAGATGATGATTTTTATCTGTTTAATTTAGCAAAAATCAATAGATCAATTTAGGTGAAAAAGGTTCTCCAAGAATAGGCACTCAGTAAATAGGTACTCATACTTCCATACTCGTATCTCGTACCTCGCATCTGTGGCTACCGTTCTTTCTAAAAGCTTTTCCAAAGCCCTATAGATAGCCGACAGATCTTTCCCAATAAAATGGCAGAGGTCACATTAATTGTTATATAAAAGAGCCATTAAAGGCCATTAACCCCGCGTGTGTACAAAAAACAAGCAATAAATAAGCGAACCGCAGCTATATGTCTTCCGCCCTCGTAGTAAATTTCATTGCGTACTGACGTGTGGCTTTATTACTGGTAGTCTTGACGGTCGCTGTATTGAAGTGAAGTAAAACAGAGTTGTACAAAACACCTACTTATTTTTATAAAAAGTTATGATTGTTGAGTTCAGGATTACTTAAGTTATCATAACTTTCAACCCATTAATTTGTACCCTTTTAATATAACATTAACAAAACTATACAAATTGAATAGCGGCAAGTTTAGTTAGAATAGTCATTCAAAGTCATAGTACATTAGAGATTTAGTTAGTAGTTTTGTTCCTTATACGAGTACAGTAAATGTTTTTCGTAGCAATGTCTACGGCTACGACGCGTAGAGGTGGGCTGGAGTACCGAAGTTAAAAGATTGGTAATAAAAATAATGTTTATTAATATTTTAAAGAGGAATTTAAATGTGAGTTTAGAAGACATAACTGTCTGACTGTTTTGCGCATAAGTCACATGTTAAGTGAGGTGCCGCAAATTCATTTTGTATTTTTTTCATTTAAACTCAAACTCGAAATTTATTTTCATCTTTCTTCTCTGAGGCGAAAGGGGTGTGTCAGAATCATACCAAGTGAATGTGGTCTCTGCCTACTCTTATAGGAAAGAAGCGTGGTAACACATATGAAATATTATTACAATAATAATATTTGGTAAAAATAGAAATAGTAAAATTCATATTGCTAGGAAAGTATGGCGAATACAACTTCCTTTACGTAACTTCCCCGTAAGTTTATGTGATTCGATTTGTCTGCTTATGAATAAACGGTACATTCGGCCCCCTACACTGCAACGGGATGGGTACGACCCGAGACTAATAAGATATCTGGTTTGAATCTTAACGAGGACAAAAACAAAAAGGTAACGGAAAACATCACAGTCTAAACAGTTAGTTTAATTTTGGTGATTAATTAGAGAGTTTTTAATACCGTATCCTATTGTTTGACTATCCACAAATTATACATTTTGAAAATCAAGTGTGTATTGCTAAAATATTTCAATTTCTTTTTAGAAAGAAACAAAATATTTTGAACAAAGATATTAAAAAAAAATGTACAAAAGCGAGCTTAACCCTTCAATAGTTTTCTAACAGCAGACCATAGTTTTTCTAACTTAGTTCTCTCGGCTCCATCCTGTCACATATGAACACCCCAAATGGCCGTGACATCGTCGAATTTATTCAATAGCCTACCGATAACGTATTGTAATGTAATGGTTATTGCAAACATAACTGACGAGAACGTTACGACGTACTTCGTCTTGTGTTACGTGGAGCATTGTGGGGTAATAGGAGTAGTTATGGTATTGCTATAATAAGGCCCTACTAAATTAAACGAATTGACAGTTTAAGACCGAAAATACTGAACAATCAGGCTATAATTTTTTCTGATCATCATCGGAGCTGAAAATCGATAATTGATCTTAATGATAGTTTCGTCCCCGGGAATCAGGGATTCGTGGCTGAGTGGCCTAAGGCAGTCCGCGTTAAGGACGAACGCTTGTTTCATCGCAGGTTCGAATCCTGCCAGAGTCATAACTTTTATTAAGATTTTTAAATTTTTTCTGATCACCAGTAAATTTCTCATGTTATTTTTTATTTTCTTTCCCTAAGTCAATGGTTACCTACAAAACAACTACTGTTTAGCGGGTTATTTATTACTGGTAACTGCTTAGCGTAGGTGTGTACTAGCCGTACCCGACGAGCCTACGTACTGATACAGTATCAGATACATTACATGTTATACGGCTGAGTGAGTACCCTGCTTTTGAAAACATAGTTGATACAAGTCGAGATACATACATACAAGTTTACGTAAGTTATGAGTTTCCCCCAGCGGCGCGCTCTACTTCGTATCGTATGCAGCAAGATAGTCTGGTTGTGTGAAGGCTCCCTAGACAAGTAATATTACAATATACTTCTACATCATTCACGACCGGTTCCTATAACCAACGGATGTCCGTAGGACTTTTGCCATAGCAACGTTGTTATCTGTCAAAAAGTTTCATATATTTTATATTGTAAAAACAAAGTTGCTATGGTGATGCACCTACGGAAATCCGAACTTCATTCTTAATCATGTTGTAGGTATTTTTCAGTCGCGTAACTTTCCGCGTGTGATAACTAATAAGACACCGAACAATTTTTTCGTCAGCTTCTATTAATGCACAGATAGCCATGCTTGCAATCCAATCCTTTTCAAAAAGCTTAATTTCTTAACATAATTAAGGCAATTAAGTTAGGTTTAAGAACAAAGTGAGCTAATAACGTTGTAATCAAGTACTAGTCGATAATTGAGTTGAACTCTGAGTGTCAGATCGCGGGACGTAAACAGATTACCGCCTGTTATTTTTGATCACCTTAACGATATCTTTTGACACTTTGACGCCTACGAGCCCTTTTGAAACTTTTTACAGCAATTAATGAGAAATTTGATATTTTGCAGTTGCCAGAAATTTATCAGTTTCCCGTAATGATACTAGCATTGACCGCGGCTTTGCTCGTACCTGATATATAAAAGTAGATGGATGTCAAATATTGCTTTAATTTAATTAATTGCAACTGTCAAGAAAATGGCATCATGTTACGTACATGATGCCATTTTCTTGACAGTTGGTATGACAATGGTACTTAAAAGTTTTAATTGGTGACCCAACTAATTATCTACACGAAATTCGTAGTAAACACCTGTTTACACAGTCAAAATTAACAACCCAGAATTTAATATCTGCTTTCAAAGGAGTGGTGTACAATCGTTCAGTTAATTACTCCATGTCCCTAAGGGCCACGTATCGGAGGGCTTCGGCCAATTATAAACTTTACACGACCGTGCCCAAACTAGCCTGGTCTCCCCCACCCCTCTCATAACCCACAAATCAGGACCAAATATAGCAGCATGCAAAAATACGGTGGCTCTTGCTTAACTGGTAGACACCTTGTTTGCGTTTAGGTGCAAACTAGATCTGAAACTTTGTCCTAAACAGCCGTCCGGTTCAAGGGTGTTTTAGTTGTAGTTTTGTAATTTGTGAATTTGTAAACATGATGGTTTGAATTAACTTTTCTGTCTTTACCTGTGTTATTTTCAACACAGGTTTAAAAAAATGTTTGCTAGTAATTGACGAGCGTCACACTGAAGCTTCAATATTTAGATTTAAGTGGATAGCCACGAGGGTTTTGAATGAAAATATGTCACAGTGCCTTGGTTACTTGCTACATAAAATAGTGATTATATTATTTTTCTTTCTGCCTTAATTTATTGCCTTTTAACGCTTTAACAACAAGACCTATAACTAGATTTCATATAAATTTACCTATTTTGTTCATGAATGTATAAGTGTAACCTTGTGTTGGGTTTCCATAATAAAAAAGTAAATAAATAAATGATAGACTCTTCATTTGAATAGTACAATTTAAACTTTCGCGATCATTAGACATAACTTATATGAAAATTACGAGACTTTATCACGTATTTACCTTATTATTTTATATATATATTTCCCGACGTTTCGAGTGCGTTGCAGCGCTCGTGGTCACGGGTAGACTCTCTTCATTTGAGTTTCTACTCTGCATCTGCAGATTGGCGAATCGTGGCCACACTGTCATTTCGGTAGTGATGAAACAAATAGAAGCTATAAAAAATATCTACTTCTCATGAAATAGCTCATAAAAAGCTCTATTTGCTTACATTTTAAGCTAACCCACAAAATACTCAACTGTTCGTGACTCCGGCAGATTAGGGCGCCTTCCTCCTTGTTTTCCGAGTAGTCTACGCTAATTTAAAACCTGGAATCTCAAAGCGAGACAGCTTGACATGAATAGCGTGTCCTAAAGCCGGCATACTTATTCCGAAACACGACTTTATATTTTCAATGATGGAACAGCTGCTGAAATAATTGGTAGGAAGTTAGAAGGTTTTTAGAGAATTTCATTTTAAAAACGTAAAATGGACATTCACATTTTGTTTGAAGTTACCCGCTCTTTTAGATATATTGTGAGAAGTCTGCCTGAGTATATGACAGGATGTCTAGTTCGATAATGTTTAGGGTTCACTAACTGTCACTAATTGGACACACAGGATGGCGTAGATTTTATTTTTCGGATTTTATTTTGATAATCCAGTTGACAATAAGAGCGAAATTATGTAGTTCACCCGTTTCTTTAAATTTTTTATATACTAAGGCTCATCGTTAGTATGTTTCTAATTGTAGTAGCACTTTAGAAAAATCTATGGAGTTTGCTAATAAAGAAATGAAAAAATTAAAAACACACTTCTACTCCTTTACTCTTAATTCTTTATACCTAGTAGTTATAATTAAGAAAGAAACAGAAATAAATAGAATTAGCCCGTAAGTAAACCAAGGTATTTTGCTGTACAATGAAACTGACAGAAGTTGAGACGTAGTTTTGATGAGAAGCAATTGCGAAAGACTTTTGAATACTAAATTAAACCTTTAAATGCCATATAACAAGAAATCGCTTTAACTTAAATCGCTTGACAAAGTTTGACTTGACAGATGATAAAAACTGATTTTGATCAAATTAATATTCTTCATACAAAATTGACTGTCTGTTTCACTGATTGAATTATGTGCCAACAAATCTATTTACTACTCTTCGATCACGCCTTTCACCAATTCTCTAGATTTCTTCGGAGAATCAGAAATACTTTGATTACAAAGTATTTGAAATTCTCCGGGTTCCTCCTGATTCGGTAAAGCTCTATCGATTTTTAAATCGACTATAATTTTATCTTATTCTCGGCAATAACGTCAAATACTGAATTCTGAAATCAAAAATGAAATATAATCACGACTGTATCTCAATACAGTTGTGATTATATTTCATTATTATTAATATTATATTTCTCAGAGAGCGGTAGACATTTCTTTATTCACTGAATTATGTAGTATATCAACAACGTTTCTCAACGTTTCTCTCACCATGAACGCAAACTGAATCTCGTACAAAGACCATGCAAAGCTAGACTTTTAATCAGTCCACAGTCAGACGCGCCAGCGGCTATATTCAGTTGTACATACACCGTGACCGGTCTTAAATTTCCTTACACGAAGCTCTTTGCAGTTGACAGTCTGAAAGGGAAGGGCGGGGTTTGTGATTTTAGGATACTACAGGACGTATGCAATTTTTCATTTAATTAATACTTTTAAATCAAATATTACAGTCATTAATAAAATTGGTAGCAAAGTCAAAGTGGTAAAGTCTAAGCTAAGTTATAGAATTTTATCGCTCTCTTCAATGATAACTTAAAAAAAATCATCAGAGTAAATTGGAACTCCTATCGTCCTATCCTATACCTCGTATGGAAATCATTTTTGCTGTGGAAAGCAAAACTAATAAAATAAGGAGTTATTACTTGAGTAATTACTTTATAGCGCGGACTGACTGTGAGAAGCAATAAATAAAATATACAAAACTTGCTTTCATGTAACTAGTATCCGTTCTCGTATCCGTCCCGTCACGTTCTAAATACAAGTTTCTAGGGGAAGTTGTTGCCGTTTGCAAATATCGTGCCTAAATTAAAGTTCTGGCCTCGGCTTGAACTTGTTAGCTGAAGAGCAAGGCTTGTAGAGCAAGGTCCTTTTTATTACGATCACTTTATATTCAAAGTCTAGCCCTGTGCCCTTGTAGCATGCAAAGATATGCTAGAAAATTTATAGTGCTGATCGCGATATAATGTAGGATACCGGTACTACTAAGTAATGTCGCTATGAAATATTAGAAGGTAAAAAATAAAACACTGGGCTTTATCCAACCATTAATGGTCATGAGACAGAAGTTGATAGGTGATTTCTGGATAAGTTCGCTTTATCCTCAATTCTTTATGAATAACTAGCGATCCGTCCCGGCTTTGTACGGGTTCAATAATTATACATAACCTACCTCTTGAATCACTCTATCTTCTAAAAAAACAGCATCAAAATATGTTGCGTAGTTTTAGAGATTTAAGCATACATAGGGACATAGGGATATGGAGACAGAGAAAGCGACTTTGTTTTATACGAGTACTATGTGTAGTAGTTATTATCAATATTATCTGTTATTTGTCTGTGGTTTAGGTAAGGTTGACTGTGACTAAAAGTTTGTACGTAATGAATTTTGTTTACAAGTTTATTCAAAACAGAATTAGTTCTCGGCTCGGTATATTTCAATTTACTTGTTTTAATTAAGCCGACAAGGCACCTGGAATATCTTCAATGTATTCCATAAATTGGAACACTGAGATAAACTTTAAATGAGACTTTTTGTAACAAAGCTTTTCATTAGAAAAAGTATTACGTTTATAAAAAGTAATGATGGCCAATTGACGTTTTTATTATTTAACTAGCTGCTCCCCGCGGTTTCACCCGCGTAAGTCCCGTTCCCGCGGGAATATCGGGATAAAAAGTAGCCTATGTTACTCGTGGATAATGTAGCTTTCGAATGGTGAAAGAATTTTTAAAATCGGTCCAGTAGTTTTTAAGCCTATTCATTACAACCAAACAAACAAACAAACAAACAAACAAACAAAGTTTTCCTCTTTATAATATTATAAGTGTAGATAGTGTAGATTATTTTTTTTGTAGCGTTTAGAGATCTTAGAGCAGGCAACAACTGTGAAATGGATACGAACATGACATTTTCTTCTTAAAATAAGGCCGCACGCGTTAAGAGGCAAAAAATGTAACACCTCTTTTTCTCTTGTTTAGAATGAATGAATGGGATAAGGGCAGGGAGATGATGATGATGAATGCATTACATAAACATTACATGTCCAGCATTATATAATCATATTTCTATCTTCTCCAAACTCTTGCCAAATATAATTTTGACTAATGTGGTAAAAAAATACACACAGTAAAATATAGAACCTCCTCTTTTTTTGTCGGTTAAAAATCTACGATAAATATTCTGACTACCAAAGTGTTTCTCTACAACATTTAGCTTGGTGTATGTTTGTTATGCCTACAAGGCTTTTACAACATAGTGCAGTTAATTAAGGCACAGTAAGCCAACGGGCCGGGAGCGAAATGGGAAATAGGTAATTATGAAGTTGCGTACTGGCTTGCAACTTGAAACCGCTTTAATTGGCTGAGATGTAAACTGAAGCGTTGTTCTAATATTATAAATGCGAAAGTTTGTAAGTATGGATGTATGTTTGTTCCTCTTTCACGAAAAAAACTACAAAACCGATTGAGATGAAATTTGAAATATAGGTAGCCTAAGACCTGGAATAACACATAGGCTACTTTTTATTGCCGCGGTAAATAGTTTTCATCCTCGTTTGACTCAAATTTCATTCAGATCTGTCGTAATACGAATCAAATTCGATTTGTCATAGAAAATTGTTTTTTTAAGCAATGCAAAAACTTAGGATTTTATTTGGTAAGTTACTCTGGGAAAAGTGTTGCTGGTGGGAAATAGATCAACTTTAGGAAGGTAGACACACACAAGACAAATTTTACCCATCCTGTATACCGCTAAATTCTCAAAAATTTCAAAAATGCACCCAATTGACAATTTACAATAACAGTTAACCCACAAATAATTCGTTTTTAAATCCCGTTTTGTCTTATGTGTTACACCACACAGTAAAATCTAGCTCTGTGGAGCTACACGAAATTAAAATGTGGGTCTAGTTCATTCACTCTGGTTTATACTTTTGGCTGTAAGCGCATTGTACTGTGTAATTAGTTATTTGTGTTTGTGGTTTTACTTCGCAGTTTTTTTGCAAATGGATAAATATTTTTGTTTAATGAACGGAACAAATAATCAAAGTAAATTGATGAATGAACGAATGAATGGAAATTCTTTATTGTAGCGGCTAGCTACAATGCCAAGCGTCAAACATCGGTCAAAGAATATATGAAATCGGGTGAGTAGTTTACCTCCGATTTATAAACCTTTCGTTTTATAAATACGAAGTCACATTTTATTATTTTGGTCCCTAAAAAAAATTGTTGTTACTTTATAAGAAAGTTAATTTTATATTTACGCACTTTAAGTATGATTTTTAGAATGAAAGCAATTCGAAATTAGCTGTAGAATAAATGAAAGCTATCACGCACAACAGTAAGCTTCGTATCTCACATACTAAAGGCAAATTCACATTGACACTAAGCTTTGTTGAAAGATATTTTATGCCTAATAGTGAGTAAATAGAGGTCTTTTATTTTTAGTGTTATTCCATGAAAACATCTATGTATCAAAGGAGAAACTTCTATTACAGTAAATGAAAATAAAATTCTTATGATTATTTTTGACGCATTATAAAAATAAAATTTGAAAAAAAATCAATAAGCATTGTTTATAATATGTGTTTTTTTCTATCTACGAGTATAATTTAGCTATATAGAGTAGAATTAAAGGCCGTTTTACATTAATGTTTTTTATTGGCCCCGGGGATTCACTAGACCTCTTGGCAGACCACCTGCCAGATGGATGGACGACATAGTTGCTGTACAGGGTAAGACCTGGATGCAAAAGGCCTAAAGCAGAAGTGTTTGGCGTTCAGGGATGGAGGCTTATGCCCAGCAGTGGGTTCTAACAGGCTGAGAATGATGAATGATGATAATGACGTTGTTACTGCAACTCACTTAGCTGGCGCTAGTAACCACCAGCGACTGCATGTAAATAAGCGAACAGTTTATACCGATGCGTTACGTTGCGGCGCAGGATGCTCCAGCGTGCACAGACCTTTATGTAACTGGAGGGCTGATTCTGAAGTAATTACGTCTGCAGCGATGTAAAGCGATTGCCTTGAGGCTTAAACGGAAATAGCTAATTACCAACTCGAGCGATCATGTTAGTTATTTAGCGGAATTATTTAGTAGAAGTTAGATGGAATTCGTTATTGGTAAACCGACAAGCTCTCTCACGGGGATATATCGTTATGTCTCTTTATCTTATATTATACAGAAGTCCATATTTATTCCATACTAGAAGCACGTCCCGGCTTTGCATGTGTGTACTATGAAAAAACGCCTTTGTACATGCTTACAATTTGTATTTCTATTGTGAGCAATAAATAGTTAAGAACCTTGTACCCTTGACGCTGTGAATAAATGTCTGAGGATTCTATGCTTGTGTTATGGTAACCAGATTACCTACAGCTATAACTCTATTGTTTTATTTTTTTGCTCACCTATGCGTTTATAGATGTGAAACAAAAATCTGCAGAACATTCTAAAAATTATCACACGGCTAATTTCGTACCTGCAATCTCTGCGTCTCAAGCGCCACAAAGATCGTCAAGTTCTTTAGAAATGGCCAACATTTTGCAAAACTTTCAACGTAGATCAAAGCTTACTAGACTACTTACTGCTGGTCGGTTCTTGAACTACATTTAAAACATGACGCGGTAAGAGATTGCACGTTATCTAGCTTTTGTTTTCTGAAATCCATAGCAATTTTCAAAATAACGTGACGTGCCGCGTTAAGACATGGTTATTTGGAGAATAAGGTGCCTGGTTTCCAGAAAATTGTTTCTTTCCTCGTTCCTACAATTCACATGAAGATTAAAAAATAACTACAAAGTAAAGTAACAAAGTCTCATAACTATTATGTTATAAGCTTTTCTGTAAGCTCCAAAAGTACCTCTACAGATGTGTCACAAGCAAGTGGCTAAACACAGAGATACGAAAATATGTATCTCACCTTTCATAGAGATGTATTGAGCAGGATACTCACGTAGTCGTGTAGCATGTAATGTATCTGATACTGTGTCAAGTGAGGACGTTGGTGTGGACGAGCCACAGTACTCACTTGATACAGTATCAGAAACATTACGTGCTAGACGACTAGGTGAGTACTCTGCTTCAGATGTTGCTAGCAGTTTTTATTATCAGTAAATGTAACTTCACACTAGAAATTGGTTTAAAAAAAAAAACGTAAAATAGTATACAATCCGTATATTATATACTTAAATTATTTTGTTAAAACGTAATAGTTTCGACTTTTAGAGTTTAGAAGACTACAGGAGAGATGATGGCTAGTCACCACAGGGTCCAATTTTATATAAAACGAGCTGCGCCCCGCGGTTTCACCCGCGTAAGTCCCGTTCCCGCGGGAATATCGGGATAAAAAGTAGCCTATGTGTTTATCCAGGGTAACACCTATCTACATACCAAATCGGTCTAGCCGTTTTTGTGTGAAAGAATAACAAACATACATACATTCTCACAAACTTTCATATTTATAATATTATAAGTAGGATAGGATAGGATACGAAGTAGGATTAGGAGGAAATAGGATTGGTATTGGCTATTGGTGTTTCTATGATCCAAGCTCTACGGCAGTCAAGTGCCTTTGAAGGCTTTGCAGTGTAAATGTCACTCTATATGGTAATCAGTGATGTGAACGCTCTCTGAAAGACAGTAAGACGTTACCGGGACTCAAGGGAATATTTTATGGAAGACATTAATGAAAGGAACTTCAGCGTTCCCGATTTTCTTCAGGAAATTCTTTTAAGAAATATGTTGCGAGTTTCAGCATATTTGCAATTTAGAAATAAAGAGTGAAACATGATTAGTTATATATAAGTTTAGTTTTTGGAAACTTTATTTTATGAATCTGCATTGCACTGAAGTTATTAGATCGTCAAAAAACGTTATTAGCTTTTGTTTTCTGAAATCAATAGCATTTTTCGAATTAACGCCGTCGTGTCGTGCCACGTTAAGACATGGTTATTTGGAGAATAAGGCGGCTGGACTGTTACAGTCTAGCTAGTGGGACACCATTTATTCAATGTATCGATTTTATTGTTCTACGTTCCTTTTAAGGTCAATCATGGTCATGATATTTCACGGCATAGTTAACAATGACCTTTAGAAATAAAAAGACTCGTTTAAATTTTTTACCTGTGTTCCTTTTAGTACCAGTTGTAGCACAAATTACATTTTCCATTAGAAAAACTTTAATAGTTTCTTCCTGCAAAATCAAAGAAGCGAATGAAATCCCAGAAGGGGAAGTTAAAAGGTTCTAAAGAACGTAGAATAATTCCTTTGAGAGTTGTGACGTGTTTGTATCCCAATTTTACGCTTTGCAAACTCGAAGCAGCTGGAAAATAAATTCCACCATCGGAGGTATTTAGTTGGCACAGGAAGAAAAGTTTATAATGGTTTAGTTTTGTTTGTAAAAGAAGAAATGAAAACTTTGATTTGTATGTTTTGGGCATTACTGCAAATTTTAAAGTGATGCGTGAAATTTATGACGATTTTGAGTCACATAGCTTATTTTTTAATGTGAAAAAGTCTTACTGAAATTTTATAACGATGCAAAAAAATCAATATCTCAATGAAATGGAAATAAATCGGTACAAAACCAAATTGTGATGACAAATGAATACGTGTATAAGACCTCAAGCTCTTTCAGTTTACTTATGTTACTAACTTTTTTTATATTACAAAGCGAACTTACCAATTTTTTAACTATTCATAAGAAAAGTAGTAATGAAGTACTAAAATTCTAGAACTGCCACATTAGAATACAAGTCTAGAAATTCAACTGAAATAATCTCTTTAAAAACCAGCTCAGCACATCCCACAATTTAATAAGAGCAGAAGCAACCATAACAATACTCATTCTCCTTTAATAATGACGATACAATGCCTCGGAAGAGACGGAAGAACTCGGTACGGCCGAGAAATGACCGCCATACTGCATCTCAACTTATTGCACCTTAACAGCTAAAATGAGATAAACTAAACCTTATTCTTATAGCACTTAGAGTAAGGTATATGAATGAATAAGTTGGTAATGTATAATCCAAATGAAACGTTGACACTGAGCCCCCAGCGACCGACGACGGCAAGAAAATTGTAAGATCAAATTAGGTTTCGGTTTAAAGTCTTCACAATAATAAGAATGGCTCGAAAATGAAATGTTCGGTTTATTTTGAAGTTTGGAAATTGTAATTTGTATTATTTTTATTTGCAGTATTGTAATGACTATATGCAGGTTCTTATAAAACAAATAAAGAAATTGTGAAGCAATAAGATTAACTGGGTTGCATTTTGTACATTTCTGACGCCAACATTGAGATAATTAAAAAGAAATAGCGAAAATAGATAATTTATATGACTTAGAAATAAAACAAGTAAACTAGTTTTATTTCACTTTTATTGCATTCTTATCTCGAAATTGTTATTTAGCGCTCTTCCTCTTTGAGTTAGATCAAAAATACTAATATAGCATGTCAGACGTTTCCATAATTATGAATCGAGATCTTTATGTTGTTAATCACCGACGAAATGAGCGGTATTATGAGTTTATTTGAGTTTTGTTTATAACAATAACAGAGGTCTGAGGAACGTAGCTCCTCGACGGATGAACTGATTTTGATTTTTTCTTAGTTCTTAAGCTGTGGACGTATGTCTACGATGTAGTACCGGACACTGTGTATCGACACGGGTGCCGTGTCTGGCGTAAAACATAAAGGAGATCGATTCTTGAACACATTTAAAACATGACGCGGTAAGAGATTGCTCGTTATCTAGCTTTTGTTTTTTGAAATCCATATAATTTTTCAAAATAAGAACGCCGAGACGTGCCGCGTTAAGACATGGTTATTTGGAGAATAAGGCTGATAATAATAATATGTACCGCGAAATACGTAATTGTGCTCCTGTCGCTGTTGAGACGACGAATGAAGAAAAACAAAATTTAATTAGGACACTAAAAATACTTATCAGTCTTTAAATTGTACTAAACTTCTTATATTGAAAGCAATAAAAACGGCACTACTTTAAACGGAACCTAACTGATAGATTGAGCATCGACTTCCAAAGGAAACCTGAACAAAATCCATTAAGAGTCCCGAAGGAGACGACGACGTCTTCCGTTTCGGAAATTACATTAAAAGCAATACTCCTACCCAATAACTAAAAATAAGGTTAAAAATGCAAAGAGAATTCATAAGTTTGGGTTATTGAAGAAACGGCGACCGCTTCATTGATTCCGTTATTATTTTTAAAACTACATCTTTCCACTGCTGCGCATAGGTGAAATGTAAGAAATAAACAGAGCATAGAATGCATATACTGCTATTCTTGCAAATTTTAAAAGTCTTTGTAATAGTTCGACGCTTTAGTTAAAAAATACTAAAAAACAGCCAAATTGAGAAAGAAATTACAAATCTTATATATCAATCGGTATCGCGTTATATGCGTAAAAACATAAATTACTTCGTATTTCTTAAATTATGGTCACCGGCTTTTGGAAACTTTAGTTTAAAATTGTTGAGCGCTTTTAACCCACATCAAAAGTTTTCCAGGATCGAGACTTGCATTTATTCTGACTGTTTATTTACTCTAGTTCTTAACATAAAAGTAGTTTAACTGTCAATGTACTAATAATTTCAATGGTTTTTTTTCTAAATATGTTTAACTAGGTAATATTATTCCAAATATTAATATGTATAATATTGTTTTCTTTTTTAGAGATGAAGTTAAAGTTTAAAATAATATGACAATAAAACTGCGCGCCGCTCCTTCAAACTTGGTGTGAATGAATGAACATTACTATCCTCACAGACACGTTTATTCTACAGAGATCCCTAAATGACTGAAAAGCAAGGTCTACTAATCCTTGAAGATTATCGTAGATATGTTTCGTTTTCGCATTGCAGGGGCAGTTAATGAAAATAATTGAGATAGAGGATGTAACAGTAAGAATATGGCACTTGGGAATAAGTCCCGTAATCTCTAAGTAGGGTAATGTGCATTCGCGCGTAAAATAGGAAAAAAACAGAACGAATCCTCTTTGTATGGCTGATGTAGGAAAAACTGAGGTGGTAATGCATTAAAAATAAAGGTAACTTGAGTACTTAGGTAGTTTATCAATAGACACGATAGCCAAGGTGGTGCTTGGACTTCTGATTCAAAGGTTTGAGCCAGGCTATGCACCAATGTATTTTTTACTTTTCAAGCACTTCCAAGTACCAACTCACCAACACGTCCAACTAACTACCAGTTAATAAATACCAGGGCAACAGGATCGTAAAGGAGCAGAGAAATGTATTCTGATATTTGCCGTATCAAAGTATTCTTTCTCGTGCAGACAGGAAACCGCCATACGGCAAGAACTGGTGGAAAGGCATATCCGATATTGGTCCTTCGGAGGTTATTGCTTCTGCTCTCTTTGTTCGACTGAGTCCAAGTTTTTCCAGTCCAACGTACCTAATTATATTTACTTTGACTTGGATAGGATTGGGCGGATATCGGAGATCTTTATGACCAAGTTGCAGTTTCAGCATGTATGGTGAATTCGTTTTGATACATATTTTAAATTTACAATTTGCTACCGGTTCAAATATAATTGCTAAATCTTCAAGGAGTTCTGATGACATTACATTTTATGAAAACTAACTTTGTCATTGGTTGATTTAAATGCCGACGATTTTTGTTTTCTTATTTTGAAACAATGTCGATATTTTATGTAATGTACACACAACAATAGTTTAAAAGTGAGTATATGATTACAAGATAAGATTTTTCTCTGCAATATAGGTAGAGATTACTATGGAGTGAATGCCTAATTATGTTAAATTTCTGTAAATAAATATTGAGCGAAACAAATTCATAAATACTCAACAGCGCAAAATCTTAGTATCTCAAAGTACCAGGACATCAGAACTGTTGAGGAGCAGACTACAATGCTTAACAAACAAGGTGGATAATTCGTCGTTAATCGCTGGGTTCTCGCAGACGGTAAGCAATTTAGTCAGGATTAAACCCTGATTCTCTTGCAGTATTCACCCTAGAGCGAAAGCAAATAGCATTTACTAGAAGTGCCTGGTGGATTATACATGCTTTTTATTCATTGGTATGGTAGGTATGATATTCACAAGCAATAGACCTATTACAGGTTTAAAGAATATTTTTTCTTGTCACTCCTATAGCAAAGAATAGAGATAGCAACAACTTTAATATCAATATTAGCTAATATGGGTTTACTGGTCGAATATGCATAAAAGAGCTAGTTTGTAAGACAATATCGAAGTGATCCTTTGGGGTCGAACCGAAATAAATACATAGGTTCTTTCTTTTTTTGCAATAATAATCGTTGTCTAATCCAGTCCTATTTAAGTACTCCACAGCAAACAGATTTATTTGTACTGAACTTGCTAGTCAGTCTGTAATCGAATAATGGCCATTGAGGGATGTGGCAGACTTGTTTGAAGTGGAAAATTAAATTGAGTTTTGTGAAGCGTGTAGCTCAAATAGTCAAACTATCTGAGACGTTCCTGATTAAGTTGCAAATGGCGGAAAGGATTTTGGTAGTACGGTCTGGTAAATTACAACTGATGTTTGCTGTGTTGTGTGGAGATGCACAAAGCTGTGTGTGCTGTGTAGACGAATTCTGAAAACTGGAACGAATATACAGACCATGATTATGTTAGCTTATATATTAGGATTTATCTAATTTTGTTATGTTGGACGTCCAGTTAACGTTATAGTTAAGGACTAAGTGGTTTAAATACTGACTCATTATTTTTGTGATTTTGATCCTTGTTTTGTAATTTAAGTAGTAATTTAGTAGTAGAAATATTAGATGTTTAACCACTTGACAAAGTAGTTAAAGTCATCGAACAAATAAATATTATTAAAGTTATATTTCAGAGTAGTTAAAAACAATATGCCTAAAACTAAATATTATTGTAGTGCATCGTAAAAATACGACTACATACGAATAATCAATTTATGTTTTTTATATTATTTGTATTTATTTATTTGTTATTTGTATGTTTTTGTATTGTCATGTGTATACTTCTTAGGTTCCTTTGTGGAAATGGAACCCCCAACATACAGCGAAAATCCCAGATTCACTACCAACTGAGCTGTAAAAGCCAACAGCAGGAAATATAATCAAGGCTAAGTAAAACTTTTCAGAAACCTTAATTTCGGCTATCTTTATCGAGGTCGTAAATAAAAACTAATTCAAATAAAGTACTTCTTATGTATCTAAATAGAACCAGTCAAGGTAGTAAAGTGATATCGGCATTGTAAAACACCTTGTATGAGTATATAAGATGACGCGAAAGTATTATATTACCGTATTTGTGATACCTTCACAATGAATACATCTTTGGTAAGTTAACATTTCCAATTTATAATGACTAAATGCCTATTTAAAAATCAATATCTAGCTCATTTTCGAATAGTGAATCGGTAGTTAAAAATATGTAATAAAATAACGTAATTTTTGAGACGTTCAGTTCGTTAACGTTTATTTAATTTTAATAGGTTTTTAAAATTTGTACAGACAAGCGTGAACTAATGGCAACTGACTGACATATAAATAAAATGAGAGGCTGATATAAGTTTGATCACTTTGTGTCCCTGTATCACTGTTTGTGGCATCGTAGTCATTCAACAGAAGAACCGATTTGAAGTGTTTTAATACTATTTAAACTATCGCGACTTGGAAACATATTTAAGTTATATTGAATATAACATATTGAGTAATATTGTTATATTTAAGTTTTATTGAAGTGTTTTACTCGAAAGCAGAGTATTAGCGATGTTTCTGGCATGTTATTAAAATCAATTCAGCCGTTTCAAGGCCATCAGCCTCTTTCGTTAATGTATGTATAGATTCAAGGTTTTTAAACTTTTATTACTTTTCTTCCAGGTCCTCCTCTGTCTAGTTATAGCCTTCGCGGCTACAGAAGCTTATCCCGGAATGCGCAACAATGGCGCCAGTGGTGATATTGCCTACCTCGATCCATTCAACCCTGCAAACAACGCGGCTTTCGCGAAATCTAAATCCACTGGAGATAACGCCTTTAGTGCGACTTTCACGCAGGAGAAAGAGGGAAGCAAGTTTGCCTATGCCCGTGCTTCAAACACTGGTGGAGGACCAGTTATTACTGCTGCTAGAGCTTAGAATAAAATAGGTTTGGTTTTGGGTTTTTGATTAAAGTTTTTTTTAAAATTTATTAGGATTTTTTTAGGAAACAACAGACTTATTTTAAAATTGGATAATAACATCGATGTAAATAAAATGATTTTATTAAGCAATTAAGTACTGATAATATTTATTTATAATGTGTTGTTGAAATTTGAAATGGGACGTAGTTGTAAAAGTGCTGACGCCGTAAATATTTATTGACCGTCTTTTCAACACTCGTAGATAATAATTTGTAGCAACAAACGGATAAATATAACGAAAACAAATGAACACTCTAAGGATCCTTCAGAAACTGTCAAAGGCAATAATGTCTAAGGACTTATCTTTATAACATTTCATAAAAACCCTTCAGCCGAAATATCAACACACACTTAGACGTGGGTACAAGCAATAATATGCAGAGTGTTTCCTCAACCCATATTACGAGCATAGGTACGAGTATAATGCTGAAAAGCCTCCAAGTATCCTTTTGTTATTCAATAGCGAATAGCAGTGTGACAACATTAAACAATCCAAATCTACAAATCCTCTCCTCGTATCTCAAGACGGTTTCCTTACAACCGAGCTTCCTTATTTATCCTTCAAATGTCCGGTCCTTGCTAAGGGTATTTTCATATTGTGATATACATTTTCTTGGTGCTCTAGAATTATTTCATGGAATTGCTTACGCTGGTATTTTTACATAAAGCAGTTTTACAAATTATATAAAACTGACTTCAATTTCGTAAGAGAGATAAATATTCTTGCAACTTCGAGGTGTAATTATGTTTATAACTCCAATGATTTTGAGAATTCCTCATTTTTTTTATTGACTAACAGCGGAAGTTTACTTTTAAAACAAAAAAAAAAACAAAATCTATTCACTACTTGGCGGAATACTTTAAAAAAAATTTTCACTAATTCCAGCAATCATTATAATCAACAAATTTATTTGCTAAATATTACAAAAAAATCCCTCCATTATGAACACACCGTTACCATACCTCAGGTTGTTACGGGATAAGTTTAACGAGCCTGACCCATGTCACAAAAGAATGTTGTGTCACCGGCTACGGTAGCCCACATAATTTCTACGGAAAATCTTGCGATAAAGATGTTCCTCTAAAGTTACGTTTTTGCTTATAAGATTTTTTATCGCTGAAGCTGAAGGCCTTGCGGTTGTAAAAAAAGAAAGGTATAGAGCGTTCTGAAAAATAAGGAAAAAGGTAAAGGTACTGAAAGATCTAGACTACATACTATAGAAATTGGTAGGTAGAGAATGAGATCGAAGGTTTAGGCTTGTATTCAGACCTAACCAAGCGTAAATCTTGTCTTAAACGGTGGTGCAGTAGTTTCTATAGAGAACTGTCAAAATACTCGAGCGCAGACTCAGTCTGAGTGTAGACTTTAAATACGTGCTGAGTAGGCGACTCCCAAAATAAAAGAGACTATCATTCAGCATTGATTAAAATATGATAGTTAGATGGATATTAATTTAACTTTAACAACTATCGTGAAATGTCCTAGACATTGTACACAATATACTCGTATTATGGTGACAATAACACAACTGGAAGTTATTACGAATATGATTTAGATACCGACAATGATTCGAATCTTCCGGAGAATTTCATCTGGGTATGAGTATGGTCAATCATCGGAACACATCGTACTGCAAAAATACACGAAGTTTCATAGCAGTTCTCTCACCGTCAGCAAAGCCACTTGCTCATACGAACGAACGAATGATTGTAGTTCTATTGTAGTAAAATACTTATTCCATAATCTAAGGAAAAATAAAAATATCTTATATCTATAAAATAGACCTATATCTTAGATTCAACTACTGCCAATCGTTCAGAAAGCTTGCCATAAAATTTTACTACCAAAACAACTCTTCATTCCATTTTGCACTGTCAAGTAAAACCCGAAACTAAATAGAAATCACTTTTACTACCTGGGTTGGCATAATAAACCTTTATAGAGAACCTGCGATTACCTAAAATGTGACCACCGTTATTGGAATAAAGCAGTGGTTAGAAAACTCATTTGTTAAACTACGAATATTTTGTAATCTTGCTGTCATATTCACATATTATAGCTTCCTACAGATCTGATCAGACTATATTCATAAAAACATTTTAATTTAGTTTTTTACCAACTCAGCACATAGAAGATAACAAATAATTTCAAATAAATATACTAATGTACCTACGTAAGTAATTACAGTAAAGCCTAATGGACCTCCAGCAATTGTTTTTTTATAAACGATTAGTCACGTTTTTGTAATTATTTTTTTTTTTATAAGTAATGAACAAAGAATAATTTAACTATTTTAGATTTGTTTAACTTGCCCATTCCGTTTTGCTTTTCATCAGAACCTGTATTTTGTATTCACATAGTGCCTAGGAGGTGACGTTGAGGCTGCTACACAGTTTGTTAACTTTGCAGTTTTCTTTGTTACTTTTGTAACCTGTTTAGTGTATGAATAAATAAATAAAAAAAATTGTAAAGTTTACAAAATCTATCGGTGACCGGCACACAGAGACCCAAAGCATCATAGTACCGTTATGGACCACAGACATCCGAACTTGCGATTCGGCTCACGTACGTTTCACCCGAGACGGAAAACTATGCGCTTAATGAAAATAATCCTACACTATTAATGGTTGGTTCTTACGTGATGGACCTTGGATTCTTTCATCAGTTTTTGCTGATGATGATGCTCATACGAACGAACGAATGATTGTAGTTCTATTGTAGTAAAATACTTATTCCATAATCTAAGGAAAAATAAAAATATCTTATATCTATAAAATAGACCTATATCTTAGATTCAACTACTGCCAATCGTTCAGAAAGCTTGCCATAAAATTTTACTACCAAAACAACTCTTCATTCCATTTTGCACTGTCAAGTAAAACCCGAAACTAAATAGAAATCACTTTTACTACCTGGGTTGGCATAATAAACCTTTATAGAGAACCTGCGATTACCTAAAATGTGACCACCGTTATTGGAATAAAGCAGTGGTTAGAAAAAAAAGTTTGAATTGCTTGTTTTAAAAGAAGAACTTGTTAGTTTAAAAATCAGTCAAGAGTCGTACCTGTCAGTTTTTCCGGGATTTTCATTTCCTAAATACCCAAAGAGAATATAATACTATAGGTAAATACCTATATTTCAAGTTTATTATTGGGAGTATTTGTATTTGTTGAAAATGATTGGTTCATGTGCATTATTTTGCTTTTTTTATACAAGGCGCAAAGTATAAACTTGAATCACTTTGAACACCAAATCTTTTTTTTTGCTGTACCAAACTACTGTTTTTGACAAGTCACGTTCTTAAAACTATAATTGCCTGGGAATTTAATTGCCTGTTCCAACAAGACTTCCTACACCAGGGGAAGAGGCAGGCAAGAACCTGGTGGTGTGAACCTAGCTTTTTTTCAGTGGTCTAATCTTGAAAGTTAGGTAGTTATCAAAATAAGTTTCTATCACAAAAAACATATCCACTACTTTTTTGCAAAAAGTTTTATCTTCCTAGTACTGGCCAGGAGGAACTCTTTCCCGAAATAAATATTTGCAAATTAGCTTTTATCCCGTAACAAAATATAGCAAATTTCTTTTTCGATGTAAATTTCCTTAGTCCTTGTTTATAGTAGCCCGGCCGCCGTTACACTAATTTAAACTGGCATATGTCACAGCGTATATACGGTAGCTGGTATACTTTGTAGAGATATCTGTTAGTACGAAAGTACTTTTCTGTTTGCTAACTTTCGTCAATTGGCACAGGTGTGACTATACGTGAGTTTCTTGCTTCCTCTCTATATCTCTCTCTTCGTCTATATGAAATGAAGATAATTCTGATAAATATATTGTAATTATACTAAAATTGGATACAAATTATGATTGACTAAACCGTGCTCTGGTCCAATTCAGTTAATAACAACTTAAACTGGTTCTGAAGTTTACGCTGGCAGCTGCAGGCAAGTAACAAAGTCGTTCTAAATAAGCTGTACCTAAGAGTCTATATTGGAAATTCCAGTATCTTGTCTCGGACCAAATTGGAGTTGTAATTTCGCTTGTTGATTATTTCTTCGTTTTATAGTTTTAGCAGTCAAATTACTAACCTGATTAAATTAAACTTGAATTCAATTTTTATTAGAATAAAAATCATACTACCTACTTACTACTTACCAGGTACACATAAAAAGGTGACGTGAACAACTCAAAAATGTTTATTCTGGCAAGCTGAAAATTATTGAAGTAGAGAAAAAACATTTCAATTAATTAAAATTTGAATTCATTTGAATCTGCAGTGTGCACAGTTGTGCTGCAGTTTAGGAAAATTTACCTACTTCTGTGAAATATTAGTATTTTATTTTATTTATTTATTTGAGGAAAACTTACAGCTAAACAAACATTATAGATATACTATAATAGTATATACTAGTATATCCTCTAATTTCCCTCATAATGTTAGAAATAATCTCAAATAGGTACCTAAAAATCTATGAAAATTACTATATTCTAAGGATAAACTTGTTCCTACTCATGTTTTGCCCAAGCGTGCGTGTCCCTCCTCTATCTCAAAAAGTTCTAAAATCAGAGAAGATTCGTCAACATAAGGCGGGGTGCAGACTGGCAACAAGCGTTGCCTCGCGCGGAATACCGATGACCCCCCGTGGTCGCATGCATTATGTATCGCCCTAAGTCCGCGCAAATGAATGCAAGAAAAAACAACATGATACAAGACAACATGATAGAGTCACATGGAAGTGACAATTCATTTTTTAAGTAAACAAGTTTTATAAAAACAACAATATCCTGTTATGTGGATGTACTTATTAAATCAGCAAACTTATTAGAACAAAGACTATTCTTATGGTATTTTCACGGCAGAACAGTGATGGTCGTTGAATGTTTGTTGAAAACTGTTCATCAATTTGAATCGGAAAAAATAAATAGTTGTGTCGAGTCAGGGTGTATTCTATGGTACCTAACCATTACATTACTAAGTATTTAAAAAAAAATATCTGTGTACCATATCAGTCATCTGGTTACCATAACACAATAATTGCTAAGCTTCGACTAGATGGCGCTGTACTGAATGTCCAAGAATATTTGTTAATTTTATATGAGTTAAATAAATAAATATAAATATCCTTGGACATTCCACACAGCGTCTTATAGTCCCAAGCTAAGCAACTTAATGCTTGTGTTTTGGCAACTAGATGACTGATGAGTTCAGACAAATTGCTAAAATTCTAGAAAATCGCCTCTAGTTTACCTAATTCCTCAGTTCATTGTCCCTTACCTCTGTCTCCGCGTGCATTCGTATCTAAACGACGGAAATAAAACTCTTATAAATATTGAACAACCATATTTTTCTCACTTTGTCGAGTCGAGTGCCGTGTTCGTGTTGTCGCCTTCTATGGTAGCGGTAAGGATGTTTACTCACTATACACCATTAGTTTTGCACTTGATGTTGAGTTCAAAAGAATCGTAATAATGAGACAAAAATACGTTGAGGGAGGCATAGTAAGGACTTTGGCGAGTTTCTGAAGTCGGTTATTAAAAAAGTTTTATCGATTCAACCTTATTGTAATAAGTAACAGTGATGGTGATAGCAGAGAAGAATTTAGGAGTTATTGCCCGGTTTTATTTTGCATTAAAAGTCGCCTATTACCTATTTCACTATGTTTCACAAAATGATAGTTATGAGTCTATAACTTTGTCTTTTTTTTTTTTTTTTTAACCTATACTTTCCCACTGCTGGGCAAAGGTCTCCCCCAATTGTTTCCATCTCTCTCGATCTTTTCCTTGTTCCCACCAACCCTCTTGAAAGGTGTCGAGGTCATCTCGCCACCGTTTCCTCGGCCTGCCCCGGCTTCGTTGCCCATCTGCAGGCACCCATGGCGTGACGATCCCTGCCCACCTATCACCGTCCATACGACTCACATGGCCCGCCCAGTTCCATTTAAGAATGGCAGTTTTTTCGCCGACGTCCACGATAACTTTGTCTTATCTATGAGTAATCTTTTGCATTTCTGATCCTATTTAGAAAATTATAGAGATAATCCTATCTCTACTGACTAGGCCTAGCTTTTGCCTACCAACCAATTTAAAAATACACCGAAAAAAACCCCGGTGCGCATTTTAACTCTATAAAATAACAAGTCTATGAGACATGCCGTGCCGACACAAGAACAAAGGACAATACATAAATTCTGGCTTTATTGTGTTTTCTTGCGTTTTTTTCCACGTGTGTAGAACCACCCTAAGAAGTTTCATCTATGCACCGCACATATTGAGGCTTTGAATCCGTTTTAGGGCACGGAGGGGACTGCGTTAGCTTTATAGCCGATCATTTTTGGAGGATCAACGGAAAATTGCTTACATGCACTGAGTATAAAGTAGATTTCGAATTTGGATAGATATGAAACTCCAAAATGTTTCGTCTCACTGCTGGGCCAATGTCCAACCAATGTCTCCCCCAAACTCTTCCAACCATCCCGATCCTTGGCTCAGTCCCACCGCTCTTCATCGAAGGTGAAACTCTTATGTCTATGAATTATGACCTCTTCATTTGAAACTAAAAACTCAGAATCTATCAATTTTTTCATCGTTTTATTCATCTGTTGTTCCTGAAGTATTATTGAGTATTGCCAACATTAAAATAAACTACAATATTTTCGGCCTGTTTCTCAAATGCGGATCATCTAGAAAACTAGCTTAACAATGGTCAAACCACGTAACAAATGTCCAATTTGTGCCTAGTATTACATTTGTCAAAGAAGTTTTACCAAATTCACTCAGAATATTATTAGAGATGTCTTGCCATCTTATCTTGCCCCTGAACACAACCAATAAACTATTCTTAGAGCATCAAGTTACGCTTCTAAAAAATATTAACATTGCTAAAATGGCACGAACGAATCGCCATATTTCTCAATACAGTGTAATCTAAAGATGTCAGGTGTGATAGGGATGGATATTTTGTTTGTATTGCGTGTAGCGGAGCTTCACATATTGATCTATACTCATCCTTTGTTGAGTCTGAGTGGCACATTTGGCTAGGGAATACTCTCGAAGTCTAACTTAGGCCTTTACACATGATCTTTATAGACTCTTTAAAAGTAGAGTTATAATCACAACATTTAAGCTCTATACTAGTTTGCGACCACGTGACAACTCATGATGTCTTCCGTCACCATCGATATCTTAAGGGTCGGTACATATCTGACGGAAGATGCGTCACGTATTATCGGTCGCGAAACGCCAAAACAAACAAATATATAATAAAACATCCATCCTTTCACACCTAACCGATGATGCGTTAGTGCGTTGAGCGTACAGCGTCTGTGTATCGATGATACGCTCGACGCATTTTCCGTCAGATGTGTACCGACCCTTAGACAAGATTTCCAGTTTGTTGGATACTAGTGAGTACTGAGATTTTACTTATTTATCAACCTTAACATTCACGAACGAAGGTCATCGTTAGTAAACCATTATTACGAACCCTGCTCAAGTCATTCCAACTAAAATAACTTCGGTTTGTATTTCAGTTCATGCTAATGATGAAAGAGAATACAAGTCTTTTTGTTTGACGTGTAACGTACAGAGTAATTTTTTAATTTAAATATTAGTGGCGATACTGTCGCCGCCAAAACTAAACAAACTAATAATTTTATTATGCCATCCTTTTTATTTTGACCGTAATGAAAGGCTTACGGTCTTTTTAGCTAATTTAGGTTTAGCTTTGGTGAAATCTGTGAAAATTCTCTTTCATCATTAGCATGAACTTAAATACAAGCCGGTCTAAATAGATCTAGAATTGTTGATACATCGTTATGAAGAAGATTAGGCCCACCAACAGCTCTTCCAATAGGAAGTAAAGTATTTGATAGATATTTTGCAGGCACCACATTATACACGTTCCTTATTTGTAGATATTATCGGAATAAACAATAAATAAGCTAGCCACTGGTGGTCGTATGATAAACTTGTCTTGCGGATTACGAAGTAAATTGGAAGTCAGATTGTGAGAGATAGTGGCCATGAGGATGGAAAAAGTTGGGATAAATTGTACTTTTTTATTTAATCTTAAAGATAAAAAAAATAAATAAGATAAGAAATTAGACATAATATAGAGTTTAATAATAACGTGATAACAGAAAGGAAAGTTTCGTTTTCAATAAATAATTTTTGAAGTACAGTAAGTATTATTGTAGTTTTATTAAATGTTTTTAGGTTAAGAAATCAATAACAAATCTGTAAGACTTTATAATTTTCTCTATTTTTTAAATTACGAATTTCGAAGTGACTGATAGGTATTATATTATAGACATGACAACAGAATGGAATAACCTGATGAATGAACCTATTTAAATATTTTAACCAAAATTAAAATAACTTTATCCTTAAAGTTGGTGAATCTAGCCATTACGGCCTCTATTTGTCTAGGCACGTATTTAGCTATTTACAGGTTGTGTAGCCAATCAAAGAAGAGGACGTTCCCAATAAATTCAGAAAACATGGCCACCACACCTCCTCAGCGGTAGTCCAGTAAACATTACGACTTAATCTCAGCTAAATTGCTAGTTATCTGCTTTGTAGCGGCCGCGTGCATAATTGCAACTTCGCCTCGGAAAGTCACAACCGGTTGCTTTTTGCATTTCATTACCAATCCTTTGAAAGATAAGGGTTTGATTTTTTTTGACCATGCTTTGTTTCGAGTAGTACAGAGTTATTTATTGATATCCAACAATCCCTTATATGTTATAAACGCGAAAGCTTGTATGAATGTTTGTTACTCTTTCACGCAACAACTAGTTAGGTACCTAGGTACTAAACTAATTATTCTGAAACTTGAAATCTAACTTGGAATAACATATAGGCTAATTTTTTAATAGCTAGGTGGCTGGCACTGAGTTGAAACTGTGACCGAGTAATTAGACATAAAGCCTTAAATCTAAAATGACGTATAAATCTATGCAATAGGCATTGAAAAATGTATGTTACGTTTATATACTTAATATGGTTCTTAATATACGAGTTCAAAATTTCAGAAGTAATAAACACCACTATTAGTTAGTAGTAATGCGAACTTTTATTAAGAGATCTACAGAATACTCATACAATTTTTGTTCTTCGCAGAAAAGAGAAAAATAAATAAAGTGAATTCCCGAACGTGTCCCCGGCTTATATTCACTAAACTTAGATAAGTTGCGGCAGTTAGCACTATTTACTAGCACGTTGTTCATGATTATTGCCAACGTCGTGGGCCGGCAGTGGATCAGGCAAGCGCAGGACCGTAAGAAATGGCAAAAACAAAGGGCCTCCCTTTGTTTTTGCCATTTCTTACGGTCCCAGTAGTGGGAGAGTTCAGGTTGCGGATGATGATGATGATGATGTTCATGTATACCTACTTGGTGATCCTGACTACTGCCGCCTTACTCTCCAAATTTCTTCTTCTCGTTCGTTAACTTCAATTCTGAAGGTCGTGCCCTTGAAAGGATTTCATTGCCTTGTGTGTTATCTCTCTCCATCTTGTCCTGTTTTCAGCTTCTCTCAGGGCTTTTGCTACAGAGAGTCCAGTGTGACTGGTAACTTGGTCACACCATCGGCTGGGTGAACGGCCACGGGGTCGTTTTCCTTCCACCCTGCCAACAACGACTAGCTTGTCGAGATTATCTGGAAGTTTTTCTATGTAAGTACTCATATTTCTATGCTTTGCTTATGTCTTATAACTAGTGCTAAGCACCTCTTCCAATACTATTCTTAGTCAACCCGTAAAAAGCGCTTGCAAATCCTAGTAGCCTCTCCGAGTGTTGGCAAAATAGTCGAACAGAGTATGTGATAGCTTAGACGAAACTTCCTCTTTTAGGAACTATTTTGTTCACAAAGGACAAATAAAATATCGACTGTTCCGAGAGTTTTGTAGAAAAATGGTGACCGTTTGGTATCTCGTTTTAAAAATGCGTTCTTTGTTGTTTGGTCCAGTTTGCGAAATAGCAGAGCTGAAATAAAATAGAGGTAGTATCGTTGTGATACTGTGTTTGACCTGTTAAATTACCACTGTAGTTTTTTTATTAAACCCAAAAAACTACTACTCGTTTATTTCTCTAAAACTTTTAAGATTATTTGTTTATTTGTCTAAAACTCTTTTGTCGATTTGAACAACCCGAAATGCATTGAGAATTAAATGTGGGATTGCTATGGGCAATGCTCTGAAATATTGAGAAACCACTTACGTTTTCATATTTACTTTTCGAACGAGTTACTACTTGCTCGATTGCTTTGAGAATAGTCACCTTTGCCCCAAAGGAGTCCACTTTCATACCGTTTGCTATTTACTGCCTTCGTCTACCGAATCAATATTGCATGTCGCAGATGCCGGGAAACAGTTTATTTTTAAAATAAAATTCGGCTGCGAGCTTCCTAGGGTCCGGTTGGTGCCATCGATTCGAAAGTAATGAACTAAAGAGATTAGATTGCACTAGGTTTCTTTTTTTTTTTTCAAATTTATATTCAGCCAAATAGGCATGTGTAGGTACTTACTCAGATATTATAGTTACCTTTATTTTCTGTAAATGAAAACTCGTTACCTATTGTAGTAAATTCTAAACAAAAAAATTCACGACTTGATTCCATCTCTATACTGTGCACTGTGAACACGTTATAAAAATATTATCGGGACATGCGCGTTTTGTAATAATTCTATAATTTACCTCTACATTTTGGACGACGTTACAGTGACCATAATCAGTAGTAGACTCAAGACGTACTAACCCATAACGTGTCGAAGTAAATATAATAATTTAATACGCGATAGTCTCCATAATGTTTTAGTAAATATTAATTAGAACAATAGAATTTGTAGACAAAATGAGTCTATGCGTTTAAGGTTTAATGTACTCACATTGCTTTGTAGCTTTTGTATGCTAAATAGAAATTAATTTACCTGATGTTAACCAGCTAGGTTAATTACTTGAAGAGTGAACAATAGGTTAAGTTACGCACGTTTTGAAATTGTATTAAGAGAATTGTGCTGATAAAGGACGCCCTTGACTTTCTGTTCGAGTCCGGTAGCAGGATCTTTCGTTTTGCAAAATTAGATGTTGAGGCCTTTAGATGGCATAAAAACTCCGTCAAAGCTGGCCATTAACTCGTATGAATTTACTTTCATTATTGTCCAAAAAATACAAGTGTCACATACGTTTATTACTTACTATTCAACTATAAAAAGAGCATGAAATATTTACCCCCTCAGGGTTGGCTACTTGCTCATACAAACTTTCTTAGCTTGGACTAGATGACGCTGTGTGAAATGTCCAAGGATATTTATTTATTTTTTATATATTCACTTTCTATACTGACCCTGAAAATACGTTTATGTATTCATATAAAATAACTTTACCATTGCCATGTTCCATTGCATGCAGTGTAGAATAATAGGTGTTTTGACAAGAAACCAATAGAGGTGGTGTCAGGGTGTGTCTGGATCCCGTAGGCGGAATAAATAAAGCCTAGTGCAGACAACCTGTGAATATTGATTTGTTGTGAGGTAAGAGCAATCGTGTTTAGACTATAGTGCCTGTGTTAAGATGTCAGTCAACGGTAGTTGATGATGTATGAAAAGAATCAGTTCTTGGAGTTATGTGCGTCACCACGCGGTGTTGTTCACTGTTGCCATTAACTTTCATTTACCTGACACCATGTCACATTCCGCATGCCTAGCATTTTTGCTACATAACCGCCTATGGTTTCATGGTCCAATGCGCTTTGTGCCTTACGATTTTCCATTTTGTATTCTACAGATTTCATAACTTTGGAATCCTTTTTGTGATTAACAGACGTGTTTGATATATCGTTGATAAGTGATGTAGTCAAGTTAAGTGATGACGATTTTAAGCTGTCTTTATTTTTTTTAATTGGTTGGCAACTGTCGTTGGCCCTGTTCTTCGGAAGCCACGTTACATTTTCTGGATTTAGTCGATGTAGTCTTTTAAAAGCCAAGACAAAGGCATGTGAGTAACTTAAAAACTCCGTTAATAGATTGGTCCGCTTACTAATACAAACTTATTTCATTGACAGGTTTTAAATGAGTCAGCTCAAGTAATCAATCAACTTTAGGTATGATCATTCGTATTCGCGGTTCATACTTCCAAGCATTGTTTAATATTTTCTGTCTCCTTACACCTGTATATTGGAGAATTTGAACGTGTTGTGAGAAATATTGTTGGCGTCGGTGTTCATATTGAAGTTTGTTTGTACTTTGTAAAAACTATGATTAAGTTTCGAAGCATCTTTGCAAATTATGGAAAAACTTTTGTACGTACTTACATTAAACAAACTTAATAAAAACAAAATACTTATTAAAGTCCATAGAAAACAGGCTGAACATTTATGTTTATCGCTTAAGTTTTATTAATGACTATAATTTTACTGTTAAATATGTAAAGTAAAGACAGAGTTCACATTAATTTTTTTAAGTATTCTTAAAAAAAAAAAATGTGTATGTGTATGTGTAGAATTTTAAATCAAATTTAAACTCAAACCCTCTGATGCATATTGGACCAGTTAACCTATCTGAAACCTATTTTAAATCGACGAATCTTTATGAATAAGACCATAAATAATATCTGGATCTGTTTTATAAGCACCTAAAAGTGTTTTCGGTCATCCCAGTGTTTTGCGAAGTCCGACTGAGTCTAGACGGAGCCGTAAAAGTTTCAAATCTAAATTTAATTCCGTCAGAACGTTGCAAAAACTATCGTCTGCACTTATCGTGATGCTATCCATACCCATCTCTTCCATACTGTAAGTAACATTCTTTTTTTGTTATTGGAAACTTACAGTTGCACTGCGTATGAATGTATTTTTAATATTTTAGACAACAGCGGGAATGATTTGCTCATCTCTTGCACTATTATTTAATGACGGAGGCCGTAAAAACTCCGTCACCAGAGTTGGCCACTTTCCCATACGAACGAACGTACGAACAAACTATGAAATTTAGTAAAAGACAGCCCAGGTCAACTACCGGATAAGTCAGGAGGATGTAAAAGATATTGTGCATTCCCGATGCGACCCAAAAGCACTTTCCCCAACGTTTATGAAATCGTCAGGTGTCACTCAGTGGAAACGAGTATCGGATTCCGATATAAAACCGATAACTCGGCACGCGGTATTCATATAAATGCCGCTTTACATTTTACTTGTTTTGCTACTGTTCTTTTCAGTGTAGTGTATTGTTTTCCGATGGCCTTCAATCAATGTGGTTCCACGATCATCTATGACACTTGTCCAACACGACTCCGTAGTATGTGTATGTAGATTGTAGGTATATCATTTCAGAGAAATGTATTTGCTGACGAATACCCTTATAGGAGCGTTACGCGTAACAAAAAAATTTCTTTGTTTTGGGTAAAAAAGGATTATTCCCACTAGATTAGATCAATCCGTCTAACACCGTAGCAAAACTGTTTTTCAAACTTTAGGTAAAAGTTTTGGGCTTCGACGGGATTCGAACCCGCGAGATACAAGCGATCGTCCTCAAGCCGGACTGCCTTGCCTTGAAATTTCAGAAAGTCTACAAAGATGTAATAACGGTCTGTTTGAAGTAGGAATATATTTTCATCATCACCTGCAGTCCGTTTCTTCTCACTGCTGGGTATAGGCTTTCCTCCGTTCTCGCCATTTTCCTGCCCGGTCCCGTCCTTGCGTCATCCACAGCCGCGACGGTGTTAGTATTGTCGATCCATCGTCCTTCTGAACGTCCGACGCTTCTCTTGCCAGTCCAACCTCGGCAACGATTTTTCACCATCTCTCATTGACACTGACCTAAAATCGAATACAAGTCTTTGTCAAATCGCCCCTGACAAAATTATACAATGACCTAAAATTATCGTTTGACATGCCCTATATTTTCTTTAATTATACGTTCTAATTATTGCGTTAATTAATGCTTAAAACACACAGATTATTTGTAATGAACTGTTATTTTATCTAAATAGATAAAGTAAACGAAGAGTTTTAATGAGCTTGTAATTTACCTCGTGTTCTTTATTTATTCAGTGTAATACTTGTGGTGTTTGTGCATATTATTATAAGAAGTTTTACAAATAAACTTCAACACAACACGCTTGTAATAACTACAAAGTGGTAAACAATGCAGGATGTATTCCCTAAGCACTGAAACGAAAACTATAACTCTTAAATATTGAGAGTTTAGTCGTAATGTTATATTTGACATTATATAGGTTATGGAATAAACCTTGATAACTTGTACTGGGTGAATTTTTAATATGCACCCGATATTGATACGTACGACCCATATATGACCCATATATGTTTTAAAATAATACTTGTACATTTATTTACACAAACTAAACTAATACATATTTACATAACTGTACATTGCAAACGGACCGTTGCAAACGGTCTATAGGTAGCTCGACTGATCCAAACCACTGCCGGACGGAAGCTTGCTGTTATGTTTCATACTTCGGCAAGATTCAAAATTTTTCATCAATCATTCATGATTTCGAAGTAAAGGTCAATTCGCTAGTATACCAGGTTTTCCATTTTATTGAGCAAGCCCCTATGCTATCAGTCTGTTACGTCACTCAAATAGACGTGGTCATGTTAAATTTGCATTTTGATTAAAAAGAGGCGTCTGATTCGTGTCTGCTTTAGAAAAGGTTGCGTACGTAAAAATCTACTATAAGAAAGTTTTTATTTTTGTTAGCTGGGAATATATCCAGATCGTATTTTTAAAAAGCATCGAATAAAAATATTTATTAGTAATTCCAAACAAATCCGTTTATTAGTATTTGCGAATAGTAAAAAATATCATAGAAGCACTTTCAATATCGGGTGCATATTAAAAATACACGCAATACAAGTTATCAAGGTCTATTTCATAATAACAGACAATTTCAAAGTTATTTGAAGCATG
The DNA here is from genome assembly GCA_947086425.1 of Xanthorhoe spadicearia. NCBI lineage: Eukaryota > Metazoa > Arthropoda > Insecta > Lepidoptera > Geometridae > Xanthorhoe > Xanthorhoe spadicearia. The sequence goes on along the minus strand of OX352202.1, from coordinate 8,201,781 downwards.
GTTGAATGTAGCCATAAATAGCTTTAATGGTGGATTTAAATTGTAATAACTGCCTTCCTGTCTATAAAGACCTGGGTAATGAAAATTTAGGTGATAGTTTTGATAACAGAACTCATAAAATGATTGTAGCGTACCTATTACCATTGCCGAATATTCTATTCAGAACTATACGTAGCCATAGCCTACAGTCAATTCTACTCATCGGTGAAAGAATTTTTTAAAATCGACTGAGTAATTTTAGAGATTAACTCCGTCAAACAAACAAAAAAATCAACATCATTTCATATAGGTATCATCGTTTTCATCCTGTTTCTATGAGTGAAGGAATGGTCATTGCAATAATTTCTTCCCCTATGATTGATGCTGATGCCATTTTCAGTTTTCAAAATTAAATTACCGATCATTTTGTTTGAAAATTTTACACCAGAATATGACAATGGGAAATCAACTTATTATTTTTCGATTCAGCTTAATGGGCATGTAATGGTAGCCTTTAATATTGAAATTTAAACCTTATACGAGAAATATAGGGGCTAAAATTGTATGGTTTATTTATTGTATTCATATCACGAGTAAAGTGCATTTATGAGCTTTACCAAGGGCTGTCGTAGAAGAGTATAAAATAAAAACAAAAAGGTATTGACAGACGTAATGAGGTGAAATCGAATACGGCGCAGAAATAATGGAGAGATGCGAGTCACAATAATGTGTATAGTTTTTCAGTTCACTATAATATTGTTTATTTCTAACTTGCTTTGCCCCGTATTAGCATTCCTGGAAGAATGGGATCAAAAGAAGTCTATGTGTAATTCAGGATATCTATCCAGGTACCAAAACATTGAGGCGTGTTGGCCAAGTGGATTAGTACCACCACTTTTATAGGGCCTGAAGCTTTTTTTTAAAGCTAAAACTAATAGGACCAGACTCAGAGAACAACATTCTAACACCATTTCACAAAATCACAGCTGTTATTTTTCAAATGAACGTTCATTTTCAAACATGGCAATTCGGTTTGTGAATTGAATAGCGATTTGGAGGATTTGACTCACCACGATATCATGGCATCCCTAAGCTTTTGTTTGCCCGTTCACCCTTTCTCATATTGTTCCATACGAGTGGGTCTGCCTGTGTTTGCTCAATCTAATTGCGATTCAGTCACGGGCATTCATCTGTGCCGAATCATATTGCCGTTGGACCTAAGGTATTAAATTTTGTATCATTGTTTCATGAAACAGTATGCGTGAATGTTTAATTAAATGATATCAAATGAGAAAATATTGTGAAATATTGATTCATTTTTAGGATTTCGAATGTATAACGTACATAGATGCAGACGGTTTATAAGTATGACGATACCACACTGAAAATCAGTTGCATCTAATACAATCTGTTGGTAACTTTTTGTTTGATTATCAGATGGAAATAACCCTGATTAACTATACTGAAGTCTTGCTGCTTCTTACCAAAACGACAGCTTCCTAGTATCGGTCGGGATAAGATAAGAACAACCTTTGAATCGAAAATCGACGCACTACATTACACACATGACCTCATCATAATATTATGTAATAATACCTGTCTGCATCCGACATTATAATCTTGTTTGACGTTTTCCATTTAATTTAGTAAATCTAATTTCAAAGATTTTAATAATACTGAAGCGACATCACAATTCATGTCATCGCCACTTAATTCAGCACCTTATTACTAGTGTGAACAAAGCGTAGAATGGTTTATAAGAATATTCTTATCACTGACATTATGCAAACGTGTCGGCTACAAGGATTATGCTCGGTTCGGCATCAATACTGCTTATAGATACTAACTATGCCCCGCCAATATGCTTCTTTCGTATTCAAGCTGCGAACATAAAAACTGTGGAGTGGATCTATAAGCAAATATATTTAAATATGTTAAAATCAATAATGACAAGAATATTGTTGACACAAATTGCTCAAGTGTCTATATTTTTGGTGGACATGTTTTTTCATTTTTTCAAACTTAAAGCAGTAATGAGTTGACTATAATAAAAAAAAAGAAAAAAAGGAATACAAAAAAAAAAGAATTATAATCTTTGAAGATGTACCTATGCAATCATCTGTCTGAAATGAAACGCAAAGTGACTGTCATGACATGACTAACTCAAAACTTTTAATCAGTATCTCCACATATTTCCCTGTCACTATTTCCATTTGCTCGTTCCGTGTTATCTTTATCCTCTAGTACAGTTTAATTTAATATGCAGTTACAAACTGGGTTACTGGAATACAGACTAACTCAACTAAAGCTTTTAAACTCTTAGAAATTAAATTAAAAAGGAAAAAGGAAGATGGGCTATTTGGCACCTTAAGTGGTACCACGAAACTAGGCTAATTAGCACACTTCAACTCAGATAAGGCTCTGTTTGCACTTTGACGTGTGTTTCTGTCAAAAAAGTAGTATCTACGCCTTGGACAGTTTTTGACTTCGTATTAGTACTGAAATAACCTATTTCCATTTCAATATCATTGCCTCTTAGATTTTAATTGAATTAATTTTTATCTCCATTTGAATAATTGATTCACATAGCTTTAAAGTCATTTAAAGCTACAGCCATATCATCCACATCAAAAACTCTACGTGGATAAAACAAAAACGAAGTTTCGTGACTATTTTAGGTTTTAAATTACACTTTTACTTAAAGTCTAAGGGTTATTCCAATGTTTAGTCCTAGAAGCTTCTAGTAACAGTTGTGATTTTGTTTTAGCCAGTAATCTATTTATTCATTTTTATAAATGGAACTGCTTTGGTGTGTCGTACTATGGAATACACGAAACTAAATAATGCTGATCGCTTATTGAATCTGTGCAGAGGCAATCTACATGTTTTACACTGATAAATGTGCCCATTTCTAGTGATAGGACACGGAATTTAGGCTTAAACTGGATTTTCTTTCTGAATTTCCAAGTCTTTTCCTTTAAGTTTTAGAAACACATACTGCGGGCTTACCATGACCGTTTATAGCGATTCAGTTTAGGTCCAACTACGAACCAGTTTTGACGTAAAGTAAGGGGCTGACGTAAAGTTTTGACAGTAAGGCAGAACCTAAACTGAATCGCTAACACCTCATGGTACGGCTCCTGATACGACTAAAGGTCAAAGATACATTTTTATGATGACAATCTTGGCTATCAGTCCGCCTTTTTTGAAAATTTCGTCTATGAAATCGTATTTACCAGTATACTAACAAAAGTCCAAGTAATGATAGAAGCGTAATACGTAAACGTAGCTGTGTAGAAATGCACAAGTAATTACATAGAGTTGTTGGCAGTGTCAACAAAATTCAATTAAATTTGAGAATGCTGTTTGTGTGATGCAAATTAATATTATGAAATAGCTGGCGAGTTAATTAATGCTTCAGGAAACGAAACAGTTATACTTGATCGTTGTTTGTTATGAGATGAGTTAGATGGATGGATTTTGGAGACATATTTGAACGAAACTAACATTCAATTACAATAAAATTATACATGAGCAAAGTAGTAACAATATGCATTCACTAGTAAACATTGGTTTGTAAACCTTTTTACATGACATGTGACATTTTAGTATACTGGTTTATTAGCATAAAAATATAGGAAAAAACATTGCTTTGCATCTCAGAATTGACTGAGAAACAAAGCCATGCTGAAAATAAAACTAATTTTACATTCCTAATTTATCATCGTCACCATTGCAGCATCGATACGAGGAGAAGAAAAAGACTATAAATCGATGTTAATTCATAAAGTTTTTATCCTGAAACTGCTCTGGAAATTAATAAACGGGACAGTATGAATAATTTTACTAGGGTTGTCCAAATAAGTGCAGAGTGTGTTCCGCAGTGGACTCTTTGTATGGTAATAGCTCGTGTTTTAATGTTAATAGGGCTGTCTCATTTTCAAAAATGATGTGCAACTGCGAACGTTATTATTTGTTCCGTTCCGATATCCGGAATCCATATTGAGTCAAGCCTCTGTCTTTTAGCGTAACTTCCGCCTAGTTAGTTCCTCCCTTCTACCACCGGCGCCACTGTTCACCTCGTTTTTTGCAGCAAACAAGTTTACGACCGAAGTGCGGGTAGATATTTTTCTTCATTATAGCGTCGTTTTACCTAGCGTTAACACGTCTCCGCAGTAAAACTAAATTACTTAAATATCATTTTGATATTTTATCGAAGTATTAAATTGTTTTAAATTAAAATTTAATTCCTCCCTTCGTTATGGAGAACGAGGACGAAAGTCGTGATCACGTGGAAGTACAAAAAAGTGACAGTGAAAGTGAAAACGACCACGTGTCGCGAAAAAGGAGTCGTTCTCCAAGTTCGTGGAGTATTTCGTCGGAAGATTTACAGGATGAAAGGAAATCGAAGAGATCTAAACGTGTAAGTGATTTGAAATTTGAATTCTTATCCCAACAAGTGGCCCTTTTAACGAATCTCAAATCACAAAAGCATTATGAACCAGCGAACGCTTCACGTTCAACTGAGGTTTCCAAAGAGCCAATGAATCCCCCTGAGGACGGTTTAGGGCTGCGGCCGCCGCCGAGTGCTAGCGATAATGATCAGCAACAACTTCAATTGTCAGAGTTGTCAACGATTTTGAAAGACCCGCCCTTTCCTAAATCTAACGATAAGCATTTAGAAAAGATAATCAAATTGCAAAGATTTCAGTGTAACGATTGGTATGCTATTCGTTTTTCGGAGGCTCAGAAAAAATATTTATCTACCCCCGGTTTTGTAGAACTCAGTGTGAACGATGAATTACGACGTTTTCATGCGTCTGGTTCCAATGATGATCGCTCTTACTTGCTGGAGAGAACCTACGCGGCATTATCGGGTGCAGTTTTGACCCAAAAAGATGAATTGCGTAACGCCTTGCAAACACTAGTAGATTGGTCTAATGATAAAAATACCACACTTACACCGAAATCTCTTTTTGATAAAATTGAACAAACATTTAGTGCAGACTCGAACTACACCAAGGTGTCTGATGATATTTTGCAAATGTCTTGCGGTAGGCGCGCTGACTGCATCAATTCTCGTAGAGAGGCTATTATAAAGCAGATTTCCGAAGAATATCATTGCGGTGCCTTGCAGAAAATTCCACCCAGTGCTGAGAATTTGTTTGATAGTGACATGCTTGCCACTTACCTTCAAAAAATAGGGGGGGCCGAGAAACTAACTGGTTGCTTTCAGCGTTCACAGAATACAGCAACAGCCGCGACGTCCGCCTCAAAGCGTACTTACAGTGCCAAGCCGAAGCCGTCAACAAGCAAACAATCGAATGATAATTTTCGGAGGAACAATTTCAAGGATAACTCCAAAGGTCAGTCGAAGGCATCAGGAAGCAATGATAACAAACCTACCAATGCGAGGAACAAGCAACGCTATCACAAAGGTAAGAAACCACGTTCTCGCTCGCAGAATAGACACGATCGCTTATGACTCTCAAATTTCACAACCATTTCGAGGGGGCTGTCTAAAGCTATATCTGGATGCATGGAAAAGTCTGGGAGCGCCCGACTACATATGCAAGCTTTTAATGGGAGCACGCATCCCTTTTGTTTTGAAGCCACCCCTTATCTATCCAAGACAAACTATCATGAACAATTTTGCGACAAAGAAAAGTTATCACATGACACAGCAGATCGAAAATATGTTGAAGACACACGTATTAGAAAAAGCCGAGATGAGTCCCAGCTACCTCTCAACATTTTTTCTAGTACCGAAAGCAGATGGCACGTTTCGACCCATCTTCAATCTGAAGCGTTTAAACTGTTTTGTGAAACTAAAAGGTTTTCAGCTTTTCAGTCACTTTCGAATGCCAAGTTTCTTACAAGACCAAGACTGGATGGTGAAAATGGACCTGAGCCAGGCATACTTCCACTTGCCAATAGCCAGGCAACACAGGCGGTTCCTGAGACTGAGCTACAACGGCCAGCTCCTACAGATGACCTGCCTACCATTCGGCCTCTCGTCAGCACCGAGAACCTTCACGTCCCTGACGAACTGGATCGCCGAATACTTGAGAAGCCAGAACATAAGGTGCGTAGTCTATCTAGACGATTTTTTGCTGGTAAATCAGTCCCGAGAGGTTTTACAAGATCACATAGCCCTTACAATAAACCTAATGCATCATCTCGGTTGGACTGTCAACATGGACAAATCTGTACTGGTTCCGACTCGCCGTCTAGAATTTCTGGGCATCACCTGGGACACACAACTCAACACGAAGTCCCTGTCGGAACCAAAGTGCCATACGCTACGCAGTGCACTTACAGTTCAAATGTCCAAAGGCAGTTGGTCCCTCAGACAGGCCCAGTCCCTAATGGGGAGACTCAACTTCGCCTCGTATGTGATACGCAGAGGAAGGTTGCATTGTCGCACTCTACAATTCCACAGCCGATTCCTTCCAAAAGAACATCCATACCTACAAATGCCGATACCAGAGGCGGTTACGGTGGAAATGAAGTGGTGGTTAAAAGCAGTCCAGGGCTCACTACCAATACATACAGATCCGTTCTCTCACCTTCTAACTACAGATGCATCGGACTTCGGATGGGGAGCGCAGCTCGGAGATCTCACAATGTCAGGACGGTGGACGAGACAACAACTGTCGTGGCATGTGAATCTCAAGGAATTGTACGCAGTACATGCAGCGATCCGACAACAACACAGGTACCTTCACAATGCTCACATTTTATTGCAAACCGACAACCGCACCGTTGTTGCCTATATCAACAAGGAAGGTGGAACCAAATCGAAAAGACTACTGAACCGAACACACAAACTACTAGCAATTTTGGACAAGGTAAACATTCTTTTGACAGCACAGTACTTGCCCGGCCGATTCAACTGCGAGGTGGATGCCCTGTCCCGTGGCAAAGTCTGCCCAGAGTGGCACCTGACGCCGGTAGCAACGAGAGACATCTTCAGGATGTGGGGCACTCCAGAGGCGGACCTATTCGCTTCCAAGACAGCTCATGTGGTTCAGAAATATGTCTCACTAGATCCACAAGATCAAGATGCACTATCCTGCAATGCGTTCCTACATCAATGGACCTACACACTGGCGTGGTTGTTCCCACCACCGAACCTGGTACCTCAAGTATTGACCCAACTGAACGAAGCTCAAGGTCAGTACATTTTGATTGCCCCGAGGTGGCACAAGGTGTTTTGGCGAGCAGATCTTCAAGCCCGATCCAGCCACAAACCGTATGTCATACCGAACCTTCAACAAGTACTAATCGACACGAGAACCGGAACACATCCGCCGGAGATCCAGGACATATGTTTGGAAGCATGGCTGATTTCGGGTGGACGGAAACAATCAAGGATTGGTCGGTAGGAGAAAAAACACTTCTGTTGTCTAGTTGGCGAAAATCCACTCTAAACACCTACAGACCTGCATGGAACAAATGGAAAACTTGGTGTGATTCCCAAAATATCTCTTATAAGGACCCGAATCCGGAACAAGTAGCTCGTTATCTAGCCTATCTACACAACAACGAAGGTTTGGCCTTTAGAACGATATTAGTTCACAAATCGGTGATTGCTACTTTTACAAATTTTTCTAGTGGTAAAGATTTGTCATCTAACTTTTTTATTAAACATATGCTTAAAGCTATTTCTGTAGCAAAGGATAAGAAAATGAAACCACCAATTTGGAATGTTAAACATGTATTACAATTTCTCGATAACCATTCACCAGATGAAAATAATTTGTATCAAGTTTCCAGGCGTTCAGCAATTCTCCTACTGCTAGCTTCAGGTCGCAGGGTCCATGACCTTACACTGCTGAGAATTGATGACGATAAATACATAGACGAGGGCGATGCAATTGTATTCTGGCCCAGTTTTGGATCGAAAACCGATGATGTCAACTACAGACAATCTGGCTGGAGAATAAAAGTACACCCGAAGAGAAACTTGGACTGTGTACATTGGGTTCGTCAACTAATTAGAACTTCACGGGATCGTCGAAATACAGGTACCTTACTTTCCGAACTTTTCATAACTGCTAGAGGTGATCCCAAGCCAGCGTCTAGAACAGTCATAGGAGGTTGGATCAAGTCTGTACTTCAAGAGGCAGGTGTCGAAGCCTCGCCAGGCTCGGTAAGATCCGCCGTAGCGTCTCTTAACTGGCTAGAAAAATTTCCAATTGACCAAATTCTTGAAACTAGCAACTGGAAGCAAGAACATACCTTTAGGAAATATTACCAGAAAGAAATAGTTAATCAATCAACACTTGCTGATTCTGTTTCGTTATCGAAATTCTTTAAACCAGTGCGGTAAAGTTTAATTCAAGTACATACCTAAATTTCTTAATTAAGATATTGATTTATACATTGTCTGAATTCTGTATTGATTTTATGAATATTGTTAAACAAATTATGATTTATTATGTGATAATAATACATTAATTTTCATTTTGTTAAACATGGACTTTTACTTACCTATCAAACACATTATAGCATCATGACCTACATTTGGCTACCAGGAGATAACAAACACATCACTCAATATGGATTCCGGATATCGGAACGGAACAAATAATAGAGGGTTTTAACTAACAATAAAACTTACCTATTATTTTTCCAAACGATATCCGGAATCCAGGCAATGCCTACCTGGTAAATCGTGAGTATAATGAAGAAAAATATCTACCCGCACTTCGGTCGTAAACTTGTTTGCTGCAAAAAACGAGGTGAACAGTGGCGCCGGTGGTAGAAGGGAGGAACTAACTAGGCGGAAGTTACGCTAAAAGACAGAGGCTTGACTCAATATGGATTCCGGATATCGTTTGGAAAAATAATAGGTAAGTTTTATTGTTAGTTAAAACCCTCTATTTTGCATTCAGTTTTATTGGACTTTTTGCGCGTTTTACATTTTGACTTGAAAACGAACAGAACCGATTCTATTGGTACTTCTAGTGTGGACCACGAGTGGATTCGGTAGCTTTTATTGGATAGTGTAAGTGGATTACTTTGCTGTCGGAGTATTAAACTATTTAAGTGCACCCGTCATCGTATAACAACTTTTGATACTTAAATGACGATATGATTTCAAGAAGTCAAGTCTTTTTTTATGGTGCCTCTCTGATTAGCGAAGGTTGGCAGTCTGTTACCATTCTTAGATGCGTTTTTTTTAATACAAACACATTATAAAATGAACAAATATCTGCAGTACATACAAACATTTGCGCCGATACGCGGGGATCGAACCCGCAACTACTACTACGAGTAGATAGGTCTGTTCAATTAATGTTTCAAGTATGTCTAGACCAACCAGTTACGAGTATAAGTTTCATAACTAGATTTGCTTAAATTACAATGTGTATTGGGAATAAGTTATTGAACTATGCCTAACGATATTGCGGTATACGTAAGCCTGGTCGTAAACCAGTCCAATCAAATCTCAACAGACCTTTGTTTCCGAGTTATGAACAGGTAGGATTTATCCCTCATATGAAGTTCTAGGGACACATACCTGCCAGGGATTATTCTATAGTAGAACCTAATTTTATCATTGAACTGATTAGGTATCTAGAGAACAGCTACTAGCTCATACGAACGTAGGGTAAGTATTTACATTTTAAGACACTAGCAGCACGGCCCTGGCTTTGTACGGGTGCACTAATGAAATTACCGGGATAAAATATAGCCTATAATCATCCCGACAGCCAGAACCATTCTAAAGTCGCTAAACCGCGACGGAGGCCTATATAAGCGGCGTCAAACCTCCGCCTACAGAGCTGAACACTTGCTCATAATAAACACATGTGTTTGACAAAAATTAACTATCGAAATAGAATTAGGTACACATAATTTAAAATGATTCAAAACATACTACCTTACGCAAGTGGCCTGCGCGTGCGAGTTGCAAGCTACATGCAACTTGACTGGTTGAAAGACAAAGTCAAAAAGGTCATAATTAACAAGAACTTTGAAACGGATACGTCTCTTTGATATAATTAGATAGGCAGCTAACACTTTATCACCAAAATTATCTAAATGACAAATAAAATTATATTTGTCAGTCCATAATCATAACGCGTCAAAATAAATTATAAGCAAGATAATAGTCTCATGTGCCTACTGATTTTACGATACCGAATAATTGCATTGCAACGTTTTGAGCGGTCACAACTTGGATAGGTGACCAAGTGGCATTAACTACAGCTCTTCCGTGCTTCGGAGAGCACGTTCCCTCCTTTCAAGGTCGTTTAGCCATGGCGAAGGCCTTAAGAAGGCCTAAAAACTCCGTCCCTAGATTTGGCCACTTGCTCATACGAACGAACGAAGTTAGATACGTATCTGAATATATAAATTCAGATAATAGAAGCCAGCCACGTACCTAATCAAATTAATCACGTTTGATAGTGTTATATGTGATTTAAAGGGTATCCATGAACGTGATCGGAATAGATTGTAATTAGACTTTAGATTCACTAGCTGTTCACGTAGGAGATATATGTTAGGAATAGAAGATGCGAAGTACCTGATACATGACCGGCTTGAAGATTTGTAGACTGCAACGCCTAGAATATTTTGGTGAAGCTAAATTTCGAATGCATCGTGAGTTGAATCTTTACTTGTGATATGACCGAGGGTACTGAGTTTGTACCCTCCTGTATTTATTTTTATAAGCTTTTATTTAGCTTGCAATGTATGTAAGAATGTCAGCTTGGGTTGAATCTTGCAATTAAATTTTGAAGACGAGATCTTCAACCGATGGAGCTGCACGTTTAGTTTAGATGACAATATTGTTATTTCCATTTAGCCTCAAAGAAGCAGGTTAAATATTTGTATGTTCATTACATTTACATGAGTACTGAAATTTGAAAAAAGAACGAAATAAAAATTGAAGGTTGAATTGAATTGAATTGAAGGTGATTTTCACATTCCACGAACGCAAAGGACTTCAAAATGTGCACCGCAACATTACAAACCTCCGCCAATTTGACGGCAGATTGATTCAATTGATTCCTGATATTTCCATCCTGCATACAACTGGATAAATATTTCAAACGGTTCTTAAACCAGACCACCAGACTAAGTTGATACCCCGACTCTGAAACTTTCCTATTACTACAACGTGGGCTGAAATAGCCACGTTAATTTGTAAGGGTCTAGCTTAATTGGTCTCTGTGATGTCTCCTGACATTTGAGGAAGCGAAAATCGCCTGGAGCGGACCCCTTTTTAGGGCGTGAAATTGAATCTTGTTGCGGGCGAAGGGTGCAGTGAAAACTTTAAATATTTAAGGGCGCTCTGGCAATTCAGAGGTGAGGTATTAATTTTACGAGAGCCATTGTACTCGTAAGGGGATATGTAGTCGTTATCTTCTAATTCGGAGGCAGGTTGACTTGAGACTCGGGTTCTGCAGTTCGTATTAATTAAAATTAGCAGCGCGTGTCTCCCCTGAGCCGAGGTTGTGTGGTGTCGTAAAAAGTTAGCACCAGATTTGATTGTAAGTTTCGAAAGTTTCGCTTTTACAACGCGAAGGTTTTATTCTAAGCCTATAAAAGATTTTTAGATAGTGAACTGGTATAAAAGACGGTATTCCATTTTTTTTTACTTCGTGAATATTATGTAGAATTTCTACAGTAGTCCTGTAGACTTCGATCTGTCCATCAGGCTATTATTGCTGAGTTTTATAAAAGTTCTTTACGGTAAAACTGCAGAAAACGTTCAAACTTAAAATTTAATCTTCATCAAATATTGACGAGCATATCATATTCCCTTTGTCAATATCTATTAAACTCATTATTTCTTGCAACTTGAAAATTTAAAGCCGTTAATTTAGTACAGTATCGATACCTTTGTTTCCAAGTTTGGAACAATGTGACCGCAAGCTAGGGGTCACGTGGTATCTCTTAGAAATAGCTGTGCAAACATTGTTTCAATATACCTTTACACTCAGCATACATTTATTATTAGCATACAAAATAAATTATTAGTGATGGAAACGTAATTATAACGTATTTTTTGTTTAGCAGTTTACTGAGTTTTTTTTTTTAAACTGACATTATTTTTAATGTTTCCGACTTTTTTTTTTCATATATTTAGCGTTTATACAACAATAAATCTTAGAAGGTAAATTAGTATCTAAAAACCACTAAGGTTTAGCCTGACACTTAGTAAGCTTTGGTCAGTAAGCTTTCAGTAAGGTTCTTACTTTTTACTTATTTGAAGCTTCACATAGGACCTTTTCTTTACCTTAGGTAGGTACTTACCTCTTTTTCTTTCCTAATTTCTTTCATATTGAAAGAAAGATTGATTTCTATACCAACATCGATTGCTTCTCACTTAACAGATTTTAAGTAGATGTGAAAATGTTAGTCTAATGTGAATTTTGAAATCTAGTTGAGTAAGTCTCTCAGCGAAGAGTGTAGGTAAATGAAAAAAATATATCATCCAAGTATCCCAGGGAGCAGTAGACATTTCTTTTCAGATCTGTTTTATTATTTTATGAAAATGACTAAGGGAGTGGAAAAAAGGGAGTCCAAAATACTACTGCAAATATTTGTCTCGAGTCTGGGTGTTACTATGTATAATAATGTACGGATTGACAAATTTTCAGTAAATGTTTCACAAGTTAAGTGTGCAGGTGATTTTGTATAGTCAGTTGCTTTAGTTGTTCAGCCTTTTCTGATTGCGTTTATACGAAGCAAGGGGTCCGGGCCCCAGGGAAGTCAATTTCATTAATACTGCGGTTCCTGAAACGCCTTCTTTAGGGGGAACACTACATTTTTAAATGTATTAACCTTAATTGAATACCTTCTGTTTTTCCGCAGTGAATTGAGATTAAGATGTCTGGGGTATGCACTTTGGTAATTTGTTTCTCTTTAGGGAGTTTTATTGGAGGTGTAAATCATGGTTGTATTTTTCTTAAGCCTGGAGCGGTTTTGAGATTTTGAAATGTATCATAATTAATTAAAGTACATAGAATTCTTGTTTAGTTCAGAGGTATAACGTATTATTCAGAGCTCACGAGATTATCTTGTCATGTCGTAATTAAAAAAAACTTTTCCGAGACAAGCCAATTGTCTTCTTTATGAATATAAAATCAAGTTTTTTAGTCTAAATAGTGGATTGATTTTTTTAAATCATAGTTTAGAAAAGTAAAATGATGTCATGTGTGTAAATAAGTATACGTGTTCATACTGTTCATTGTATTTGACTTGAAAGTCACGCTAAGATAATTAGATATGGTTACTCACCAATACTATTTATACGAATAAAGCAAGAATTCAGCACAAAGACATTGTTTTTTTACTGGCCCTATTTAAAAGAAATTCTGCAGAGTTATTCATTATACCCTAAAATCTTAAAAATGTATTTCTTGTCAGAAAAGTTAATAAGTTTCGTTGTTTATTATTCTAGCGAGCAGCGGGGCGAACTCCAACCACCAAAACACATTTTTTGCATAAAGAAAATATGAAGGCTTAAAGAGTTTCAGTTTTTTGTGATGTAATCTTAAGGGATTACCTTGAAATACTTTTAAAGGGGAAAACTCGAGGGAGAGAGAACAATTATTATTTTATAACATACTTTTAAAATCAGAAATGATTAACAAAGATTATTCATATCTCTTTCTTATCAGAATATTCGTATTATATCTACCGATATTGGTTGCGTATCAAAGTGGAACATAATTTAGTCAGCTTTGTACACTCTTTGAGGTTGGACGTCATGGCGGCATCATATCTGTTATTTGCTATTGCGTGCTTCTTCGCTCTACACGTCAACGGACTCGAAACCGTCAATGGAAGAATCAAGATCACCGTTCAAACGACTTCTGGGTGTGGTGACACAGTAAATTTTGTAGCACTGCAGCTCGCACCAACATATGCGCTGTACAATGAATCTTTAGATATAGAGTTCGTTCCATGGGGGCGTGCGACCAGAAATAGCAATGGCGTTCTAATATGTCAGTTCCGGGAGAGAGACTGCTGGGCTAACCGCCTTCATAGATGTGCTTTGAACTTGCTGAAAGATAACCAAGATGCGCAGGTAGAATACATGAAATGTGAATTTCCTTATCCTCGTACAACCCCGCGTCCAGGCTACGATCAAGGCAGCTATTATTGCGCTAACGAAGCGGGTCTCAGCTTGGTCGATGTGGATTACTGTGTCAACAATCCAGGCGATGAGCTTGATACAGCTGCCGAAATAAAAGGTACCGAACTCACTGAAAAAATTGATTTCATTCCTTCTATAGTCTTCAATGATGATATAGATAAAGATGCCCATACCGAAGGATATTTGAGGCTAAGAAGTACGATATGTTTCGCACTTGCCTCTGATCCCAATACTGGGGTTACCGACTGCGAGGTTTAAATGCTCGAACGAAGACAGTCTGGTGCAATGATTTGCGAAGTTTTTATCTTAAATTCCCTGAGCTCTGAGACTTGTGCCATAATTGGGAAACTTCTGGACAATTATTGCGCGAAGATTTGGATAATCGTAGCATAGTTTTAAACGATGTGTCAGTTGATACCCGTTTGCACCAGTTAAGATACCTCCATCATGATATATTAAAGTGTTAAAAGAATTTTGGTAATTTTATTAACCTCTTCTGTTTTTGTATTATTTAAGTAATAAGAAGAAAAAATACAATTTAGTCTGAGATTATTGTGTAGGTACCCCTTGAAGGTATGGTCGTGCTCTTATTTTGTTTTATCAGTGTTGAATCATTTAATATTAAAAGATCATGGAGAGGTCATATTCATAGGCCTTGGTTGGCCTATGAATATGACCTCTCCATGCACGATTCCCGGCGTGAACCTGAAACTGTCAACAATCCACACTCTCAGGGATTTGAAAATATCGTTCGCGTTCCTTTATCGCTTGACAAAATTCCGACCAAAACAGGGATGAAGTGCGGATCTATGCGATTGCTATCGGTTTTGCGAATAATCAATCAATCAAAAATATTTTTATTTTCTCACAACAAACCTTCTAAGGAGAGGCTATCATAATACTGAATAGAATAAATAATAATAGCATACTAATAATTATTAGCACAGTTATTAGGAAACATCCGTAACACAATGTTATTGGAATGTAGTAGTGTATAATTCGGTGTTTTGTTCGCAACTATACCAAATGATGCAAATGACCAAAGCACCATTGAACCTATTTGTTGTCGGTGTATTGTGTACTTGAATATTAGGGTGACTATGTTTATTTCAACATTTTCATCAAAGCGCTCTTTTTAGTGTGAACTCGTTGCTGGTGCTCACTCTGATGAAGGACATATTCCTTTATCAGAGTGAGTCTTTGTCAAGGCAACAACTAATCAGGACCAACGTCGATGGGCTGCACAGTGTGCGGGCTCCCATACAATGTTATTAAGTTTAACTGGCTGCAGTAGCCAAGCTGCTTAGACCTCGAGGTGCCTAAGTGTTGTCTCCGAAGCATAAAAGCGATCAGCTGGCACTTGCAACCACCCATTAAAACTGTGACCTGCCAGAAGATCGATAAACTCCTTAATAATAGCCAAGATTGACTAAGTAAACTGTACGAGCATTTGTTTAGTTAAATTTTAAGTTAAATGACTTTATGAAAGGGCTCAATTTGTTAGGATAATCTGTTTGTGCCATTATTCCATTCCTGGTCCAAACCCCAAGCCCGTGTTCGAAGGAGACGACCATCGCAGGCCAATGTACGTTTTAATGGTATTTATTATACGTATTACTCTAATTACGAGGTTTTTCGTTCTTATTATAGTTTAAAATAATGTTTCGATAAAAAACAAGCATATCATGTTTTAGACATTATGATATAGAATTTTGATTTTATAAGATATAATATAAATATCTAAATTTATAATTAAAATACGGCCGGGAGCCCACGACCTTTAAACATTGAGATAGGTACATCTCACTCAGGCTAAATACGGCACTTATGGAAAATATTAATATCTATTTAATGATTCTGCTTATTCATAAATTATGGAGACCCTAAGACATTATTCCGTTATGGACGGCCTCATGAGCCAATAATGCTGGGCCATTAAGCGATTGAAAAATGTCACAGGCCACTTTGCAACGCCAATGCGCTACATTAACCACGGTCCGGCCACAGAGCTGGTACAGATATGGCAATGTATAAGTATGATTACGATTGATTCTTAAGGTACACAAAATTATGGCATAGATTCAAAAGTATATAAAACACACTATACAAGTTACAAGAAAATTTAGCAAGACCATTTCAAAGTTTTTTAACAATTATGTCCTTGTGTTCCCGAAGATACATTTTGTGGACGTTGTAGGCATTTATAATCTTTGTGTAATACATCAATTAAACTTTTTGTCAGAAATATAATCAGGTATCCAAGATATTTTGCAGAAGTTAATATTCTATTCTTGACCGTTTGCTTAAAGAAATCTTCTCACCATGTTTTTCTCTCGCCCTAAAATAGCTCGTGTTAATGCATTCATCATCATCATCATCATCCGCAGCCTGATTTCTCCCACTGCTGGGAATAGGCCTCCCTTTGTTTCTGCCATTTCTCACGGTCCTGCATTCATAATTTCATTAAATCACAAATAAGTAAAAATCTATGGAAGCTTGACATAACATACATTTTTTAACTCGCAACGTGACCTATTTGGTAAGTGCATTAAGTGCAAACAACTCTAGTCGTTAAATGAAATAATAACTATTTCTACAATGAAATAAAGAGCATTTTACAGACGACGTAGTTGGAATTTCCCTTCTATGCACCTAATCTATGACTTAGAAAAGGGCGCATACAATATTGAAACCGCTGACTTATGGTGCAAGCGCTTTAGGGGGAAATTTGGTTATTTTCAAAGTGAATTTGAATGTGCTTTTGACTGAGTATTTTCTAAGGCGAGAAAATTTCATGTCAAACTCAAAATAAATCAATGAGAAGCAAGCAGACCTCTGCTTATGTACAGTCAACGACAGAAATGTTTTAGGTTCGCGGCCACGTATTCTAAATTGTATAAACAGAATGTTATTTTTTAATATAATATCTACAGTCATATTCTGGCCGACTTTTTGAATTCGATTATAAATTTTAAAGGTTTGTTTCACTAAAACAATACCAAATTTTAGATTTCTAGAGCAACAATGAGTCAGTTAGGCTTATAATTATAGGTTAGGATAAATATTTGTACGAACCACAACTACGTGCAATTTCCACCTCGCATGCAATACTAATTCAACTTTATGAACTCGTAAATAGAAAGCCTGTGCCAATTGGCGACGAGACTATAGTGGATACAAATTGTATGCAGTACGTAAGCGTAGGTATTACCATGGTATTATGTAGATGTAATACATTTCGGGCTTATGGGAGTACTCTGTACCTACTGTGTTAAATGTCATAGTCAATTTACTAATACCTAAAGAGAATATACCATTGCGGTATGATATGCTTGTCCGATATACGTTTGAGAACTATTTGACACAACATTATCTAATAATTCTAATAGCAGCCGCTTTATTCTCCAAATAACTATGTCTTGGCACGGCGTGGTTTTTTTAAATGCGATGGATTTCAGAAAAACAAAAACTAAATAACGTTCAATTTCTTACCGCGTCGTAGAATCAAGTAATCTGATTACCATAATACAAGCATTTAATTGCTTAGATTGGAATATGACGCTGTAGAACGTCCAAGGATATTGTAAGCATTTTGCGAGTAAATTTTCACAGTAAAGGTGGTAAAGGTAAGTGTGCAGGTGAAACGTTTACTGACTAGTGCTAGTGCCTTCATATGCAGTTTGCTGCTATTGGCATTATAGCAGAGTTTAATGGCATCTATAGTAACGATGTAGGAACCAAGACTGTATAAGCACTAAGATTAGGTCATTGAGAAGCTTGCGAATATATAGTAGAATGTTGTTTGCAGACGTTATTGTATTACCATGATCTACACCAGGTTTTTACACTATCTCATTGAAAATTATAACAAATAAGTTAACAGTTAGTTTTGTAAACTCGGATAATCTACAAATGAGCTCAAAAAAACAAAATAGCATACAAACATTCGAAAAAAATGAATTTTTAAAACTTCCAGTATCGTCAAGGGTGAATACCAGAACAGGAATATTTTGTGCTGTAAAAATGGAAGGGTACTCTCCGGTGAGTCGAATGTTGCAAACTGTAGCTATCATTCAAGGTAGAAATGACTTTGTTTTCTTGCTAAGCAACTTTAAGCATTGTATAGGCGCAAAATATATTTTTTATGGCAAAGTTTGGAAGTTCAAGGATTTCAATTTTCAATAAAACGTTGGTAAAAAATAGTGAAGTCTCAAGCCGATGCGCAAAGGTAAAATGATTATTGTGATTTCACAGTTTTGTTTGAAACAATGATTTTTTTTTGTTGATTATTTAATCAACAAAAAAAAAATCATTGTTTCAAACAAAACTGACTAAAATGTTGCAAGGAGAGCAATTTTTTGCATTTTAGAGGTATACTTCTACTCAGTTTTTATGGAAGCAAATCGGGAGTAGGATCTCAATTGGCGGAGAAACCTCCTCTCTTGTTGCTTAAAAACTATTCGTATCTCATGTTTCAGACATCTACCTCCATAAAACTCTCGTCTATCCCGTAGAAGACGTGAATAATTGAAGAAGTATGGTCCCCAACGTCCGCCCGATCGATATTACTGAACTCGCCGAACAACAAGCGTTCGATGCAGTTTCAAATGTACTCTGGTCTTTACATCTCTTTTAGATGATTTTTTTTTACAGCCGGAGGCAGTCTTTGCCTACACTTACGGGACACTGTAGTGCCTTGGACATTTGTCAAGATGGAATAAGCTTGCCCAGCACCTAAACCATCCTCTCAGCTTAACCGGCCATATCCACAGGAAAGACAATGGTCAATATGTGTGGGGCTGACTCGCTGCGGGTTTCCACTCGATGTTTTCCTTCACCGTTTAAAGCCATTATGTGTAATATGCAGAATTCATAATACTTTATTCATTCCGCCAACAAAAGTCAAAGTTATTTCATAAACTGTAACAGTTTGAAGCAAACAAAACTTATAGAGCATTGTTAAGATTTTCCATAGTTCGTGAAAACTTCCGCTCCTTTCAAGTATTCATACCATGTCGAAGATTATACAAGTACCAAGTTTATAACTTGAGCGAAGCCACGCACTATCCTAGTTTATTATTCTTTGAGGAAGTTTGCTGCTCTAATATTTATAGTTGACCTGAAATGCGTTTCACTTTTGCAATACTCTTGCCGGGTCAAAGATACGTGAAGGGTTCAAGGCGTCTCGTTCATTTCATATGAGTATTTTTGAGTTATTTAAGGTGTTTCATTTGAGGTATTTCTGTTAAAATCTATAAAGGTTTATAAATGAAACATCAACTAGTTTAGTAGTAAGATGTTTAATTTTTAATTAAATCAAGTGTTGTTTAACACTATAAGTACTAAAGATATGTTAACATTCAAATTTTGTGTAGGTATGGCCATTGATTCAGACGTCCAGCAGCATGATGGGTCGTCGATATTATCCATGCCTCGTGGGAAGGCTGTGGATCGTGCAAGTGCAGGACCGTGAAAAATGGCAAGAACCAAGGGAAAAAAGGGAGCTCAGGGGGAAAGATCAGGCTGCGGATGATGATGATGATGCCATTGATATAAAACCAGAGTCCAACTCTGACTTACAAAATTCCAAGTCTCGCCGTACCATTTTCCTCAATTTTCCATGCCAATAACCGTTTGCTCCGGTGTTCCACAACGTATTAACAATGTCTTCCGCATGGTCGGCGCCGCGGGATCTGCTAATTAGGGACGTGGAAACCGATCAAAAGAGAGCCTTTGATGCGGAGCTGGAAGGTGACTGAGTCAGCGGAGCGTACCGCATCGATATTTCGACGAATTTGTATCGATATTGGGCACATATTGGGCGTGTGAAGGGAGATTAGTACTTTCAAAATCGATATAAATATTGATCATGAAAGGCGTGAGGTTAGAACACGTCTTGCGCTTGTTCTCTATAGAACCAATGTGAAAACCATTTAATACGGTTTTACCGACAAAGTAAGATCTAAATGAACCATTGTTTATGCAACAAACGGCAAATAATGTCATAGATAAGAACCACTTACTTAAGTAGTATTGTTTTAATATTCGGGCGTAAGTCTTATTTAAATATATTTATATATCTATTCATATTTATTTGAAAACAGACGTGAGCACATACGTAGTTTGTTCTATATCTTGTTGTTTATCAAATCAAAATGTTGGATTAATTAGATAACAGGTAACTAGATAAGGTGATTAGGTAATAATCTAATCAACCAATTAATAGTGATTGTGGCATGAAGGCAATTAATTTAATCAGGACACGTTCTCGAGGTATTGCTAAGTTGCCAATGGAAGAATTGGATTTTGAAAACTTTTTTTCTTTCAATCATAAAAAATTTGAAAAACAAATTGATAAACTATAAACTTAATACATTTTATCATTGGAAATTCCACACAGCGTCTAGTCCCAAGTTAAGCAATTTACTGCTTATTTTATGATAACCAAATAAAAAATATTTGTTTCTGTAATTACACGTATTTTCACATAGAAAAACAAGTAGGTAGTAGTTATAGTAGTTTAGGCGACCTTTGTAACGCAGTGGGTAAATTCTCATCTAATACGCGGAGGTTGCATTTTCGATCCCGACGCGGGACAAAATTATGTTTGTATGTTCTGCAGATATTTGTTTTTCCAATAGGGCTACTAAAACTATCAATATTATTTTTACATATAACAAAGTATATCTAACCCACTATTATAATTAAATATGATTCACACTATAATGAGTATAACGGGAATTACTCACGTTAAAATATTGTCGATTTAGATACCGACAATGTTTCGACAATATTTTAACGTGAGTAATTCCCGTTATACTCATTATAATGTCTAGTACAACTCACGATAGTTTTGAAAGTGAAATGATTCACACTGGCAACAAAGGTTTAACATAAAAAATTACAAAGGAGTGGTTTACTCATCAATGTATCGACTGCTATGACGTACAAGAATGTGTTTGAAAAAATAACTACAAACACGACTATTATCAACTTCTTTTGAAATGTTCAATATCACAATGCAAATAGAAAAAAAAATCATTTACTTCGCACCTATACAAACATTCCGCAAACCGGATGCATAGACACGTGACGTCACTACTGAACAGTGCTGTGACTAATGACGTTGATAGTCAGGACTGCGTGTGTATCTCACATATTTTGAACTTCAATTTGAACAAACTAAAAAAAGTAGTTTTCGTGCTGTAATGTTCAATATCTTGAACATGACTGCACGAAAACTACAAAAATAAAAAATTGCCTCAATTTTATTAGAAGTTTCTTTTTTGAGAATTTAAAGGTTAAACAAAACTAAAAACAAAAGCTATAAACACAAAAAATTTGGGTATTTTAATGACCTTTCAGTTATTTTCCACTACCTTTATTTATTGAGGAATATTGACAAACAGCAAAACTAGGCGACCTCACTAGCACACAATATAATACCCAATGGGCAACGCAATATTTGTCAGAATTTGGCGTGAACGTTGTCAGAATGGTTATTTCGGCAGTTCTGAAGATAGTAAATAGTGCAGTGAAAAATGTCGGACACGAATCGATTTCAATAAGCGATAACTTCTGCATGGCCACGCGTGGCGAAGTTTGCGGGCGATGATCAAAGGGATATGAATTACATTTTTATCGATATTAGTGACGTACCTCGGTATTTAGAAAAGTTAAGAGAAAGTTTTATTTGAATAGATAATATTCCTGAAGAGACTACTTGCGTTACTTTATTCTATGTTTTAAAGTAAGGACATTGAGTTACAAGCACTTTTTACAACAAGTGACAGGGTAACAAACACAAATATCAAACATACTTAAATTTTGCAAATGTCAAACCGTTTTAAATTTTATAAGAAGATAACAATTTCCTGCAATCTCGAAAGATCTCTCCGAAGATCCTCATTTTAAAATGAAAACCATTGAAAACCAAATCAAATTGTTTTACCATTTAAAAACAAATCGTCTAAAAAATAAACCTAGTCAAAACCTAATTTAGTATTACTCTATTTTTAGACCTAAATTTTTTGATTAGTATGCATTATTATTCAGAATGTATAATGAACTAGTACTGAGCTGTATACTAAATTAATAATTTTTAAAGAATAAGGACTAGACGTCCCAAAGTAGACATAAATCTTTTTAAACATAATCCTCTTGTTTAACTTAAAAATAATTTGGTATCCAAAAAAAATACACAGAAATTTTAAAGCCACCCTCTGGAATGCATAAGTTAGAAAAATAATGGAGCTTTCTCGTAAGCAAATTACGAAGTTTTGCAGAGGGTACATTGTACACAGGGTGCCCCGAATACGTTTATTAACTGGTTTGCGAGTTAGTACGAATCATTAAGTATTTTTCAGAATGTATTTCATTTATCAAAGCGCTTTTAAACCGCTAAATGTTCTTGATATATCGTAAGTTAATGTCTAAATACACTATGTCGAGTGTACGCATTCGTAGTTTTCAGCAGCGGATTTCAAGTTCGACGTATATGGCTTATTTGTTACTTAAATTAAAAATACGTTACTGAAATTCAGTTGCGCAACTTGCATGCCTTGAATTTGAACCGAACTTGAATGGCGTATAATGATTGTGCTCCTTACCGCTGAATAGCGCCCGACCAAATATCGTCTGAAAGCAATAACACAACGTAATATCAGGAAATTACAAGTTTTATTTCACGAATCACTCTCTATAAAAAAGATACCCATACAAAAGTAGTAGAAAAAAGACCTCCTAACAGATATTCATATTTTACGCTTTTGACAGATGTGTCTCCCCTTAAAAGATTTATCGTAAGGGAAACGTGAAGTAACGTGTTTTCTTGAAGGATTCTTCGTTGTTTTTGAAAGAGTGATATTAAAATGTTATTCGTATGTAACGGTGACTCTTTGTTGAACATAAATAAATGCTTTTAGATATTGTTGTGTATTGTGGTGATTCACAAGAAACGGTAAACTGGCTTACGTGACGTTTGAACAGAATTTCAATACAAAACATTTCAGTGATTATTTTAACACAAATTCTTGCAAGTCCATTTGACTTTCTGTTTGTTCGACCTTTTCTCTTATAATAAAACATAAATAAAGTTTGGTGAAAATGCTAAACAATTCATGAAATTAATACATTTCATGAATTGTTAGCACAAATACTCGAAACGGCCTTTTAAGCCCCCCAGATGAAGATTCTCCGGATGAATCGAATTATTATAATCTAATATATCGGCATCTAAACCGACGATATTTTTACAGGAGTAATTTTCCGTTAATTGTACTTATAATGCGTAATATAGTAGATTTTTTTTACAAACTACTATAGTAGAAAAAAAGAAATGAAAATGTTAAAAAAATCAGACTAATAACTATTCAGGTCTATGAAAGCGGAACGTTTTTAGACGAATAAAGCCAGATTTAAATCTCCGAGTTCGGGTAATATCGCTTTAAATAACACTGCTCCCAACGGGCCAAGTTCGCTCGTCCGTGCATAGTTTTCTAGTGAAAAGTATTTATTATCCGTTGAAAGTTTCCCGCCATCTTTCAAAACTATATCGACCGTTAAAGATCTATCATCCAAGTTTCCGGGCGCGGGAGCAAACTGTAGTATATTTACGTTATAGAGTTAAAAAAATCAAATTCAACTGATTATAACAACTTCTTTGGAAGAAGAAGGGTTCCCAACCCTTGTATAAACAACTTGTGTAACATAATAAAAGATTTAGATTTTTTTTTGGAATATTTTTATTAGTGATGTTGCGGTTCCCGAAGTACAAGAACACACAACCTACAAAATAGACATAGGTAATTATATTATTTCGTATCTTTAGGCATTATTTTAATTATTTATTTATACAATTTGACGAAGAAATCAGAAATGAGTTGTGGCAAATGTCTCCATTTTGCAGATTTTTTTAAATTATTTTTGACGTACTTATTGTTTTGAGTATGATCATAAGTCATAACACATTGTCGTGAAAACAAAATCTCAAAAAATTGTCGTGAAAAAGACTGCAGATAAATCTACCTAAAGCCGCGTTGACACGATCAGAGCCAGCTCGGACCGAGTGAACTCGGATATCTACTCGGACGCAACTCGGAATGTAGCAACCTCTAATCCGAGCCCACTCGGACGACGGCGTCCGATCTAAGTAGACTCGGGCCGTGTTCTACTCATCCGAGCTAGCTCGTATACGAGTTGGAAAACAAAATGGCGGCTAATAACAACAACCGGCGTAGAATCCACGAGCGAGTCCAAATTCTTTTCCTTTTGCGAGATGCCTTATCTCTTTCCCGTCTTAGCTCCTCTATCAGCAAGTCTGCGACAATTCCGATACCACTTCGCACTAAATCCGTCGTTTTTCGATGTTGACTGTTAAAAATAATTGGAATAATGACGAAAATGATCCGAGTGAACTATGATAATTTCAACAGCTATCCTAGTACACTCTTATGAAGCTACTCCTACGAGTCCACTCGGTCCGAGCTTGGTCCGAGCTGGCTCTGATCGTGTCAACGCGGCTTAAACCTTAAACCAAAATTTACTAAACACAAAGTAGAATTCCTTATTTAAAAAAACTTGATAAAACCATCATCACATAAACATTTGCCGGATGGCTTACCGACTACTTTCATGTCGGATAAATTGTTCAGAATAGTTGTTTTGTTGAGATGCAACAACTAAATTTGTCATGTACTTAGACTGAATAACTTGAGGTTTTCTGAGGGGTTTTAAGTGAGCTTTATTTAATTTTAACTTAGATTTGAATTATAAACCTTAAGGGTCTTATTCATAAAAACTTGTCAATTTAACACAGGTTTAAAGAACGTTTTTTTCTTGTCACCCGTATGTCAACGAAAAGAGATAGCAACAGATTTAATATGCGTTTTAGCTAATACAGGTTTACTGATCGAATATGCATAAGGGGGTAATTTTTTACTCGGTCTATTATTCGTAGGTTTACCTATCACTATTAATAAAGTTGGTGGGGACTTTGAAACGTTGTGAAATTGATTCATGAACACTACTCTTCGTTAGTTCCAGACGTCTACCTAATAAGAAAACTTTTCCTTTAAACTAATTTAAAGAGTCCATAGGAAAGCAGCGAAATTGAATTTTTGCTGCGTTAAGTATTGCATATTACAAGTTTTTTTTATATTTCTTTCATGATTTTTATTATAAGAATTTAATTAGCTTTAAAAGTTGGGTTTGGTTATTTTAAAAGTCTTCACTTGAGTAAAATCAAAGTGATTATTTTCGTAAAAGTAATTAGTACTTTTACGATAATAATTACTTTGATTTATCTTTGAATACGGATGGTAGCCTTAGCAGCCCTAAATAAAACCACGGAGTCCAGCTTCTAAAGGGTACTTCATCTCAATCATCTCTAATTATTATGGCTAAGAATTTATTCCAAAGTTGCTTATTTTAATAATAACACCAAAACTGTATCAGGTTGTTATTATGAATCCTTTTGAAGAACACTGCCTCATTCTAAAAATACCAACAAACCCTCACAGTGAAAACTATATTGCATTTAAGTGCATTCCTTTTTCTGTGATTATTTAAACCAACTTTTTTATTTGTATATTTTACAAAGCACTAACCTTTTTATGAAAATTGTAATTTCAAAAGCGAAAGCGCTCCTGCAATAAAATAAAAAGTGTTTCTGAAACTTTACGTCTACAGAGACAGCAAAATGCTTTCAAAATAATGAAAAACAAACGGCAAAATGGCGGTTTTCTTTACAAATTTAGTGACGAGCCCGCTTGTACCTTCATACATGCCTATCACAAACATCCTATCTATTTGAAAAAGTTTGTTTGTTTTATTTGAAAAATATTATCCGATGCTAAAATAATGTTAAAATTTTATGCTCGTCTTGTCATTCGGATTATTAAATGCACGTGTAGAACATTTCTAGGGTTTTCTTAACATTCTAGAAGGTTCTTTGAAAAACATGGAAATAGTAAAACTAAACGAAAATGGCCTAAACTGTTTCTAGAATAGGATGGTAGGTTTTTTTTTCTCGACTTGGCAAGGTCAAAGTCAAAGTCAAAATATCTTTCAATAAGGTATAAATGTATCACTTTTAAAAGTCACATTTTAAAACTCTAGCTGCTATTGCCTATTCTCTGTTCTAACGGATAAAAACAAAACCAAAAGCTTTGGAACTGCTTATAACAAAGTTCAAGAAAAAAACAAGTGAAACCATCCGCGTCTACTAACATAATATATGCACATATTTTGGGGTAGAATTGGCAACCCCTGTCACCTGGACTTTCATGAATTATACACGACAATTTGTTGGCGCACTTATAAGGCGTTTGTGTCCGAATAGAAAAGTCTATTGTACTTGTTTAGGAAAATTCTAAATGGTACCGGAAAAGTATTCTTTTTAAATATCTTTCTTAGAATTTTAACAAAGTTTACTCAACATTGCGCTACCTATCTGAAGCAAAAAGAAAGATGGCGGATGTAACCAGCCCCCCATTTGCCCGACTTGTATCAAATTGCATCGAATCAAAATACAGTAATCATACTCGTAGTTCTATCAAAGAGCTTTTTACAGCCGTCTCTCACTTACATAAAGTCATTTAACTCTGTATTGATATCTTCATTGATCAATAATTCCATTAAAGTAAAGTCCATAGAAAAGGATGTAATCTGAAAAGCAATAGTTATGGGCATTGAAAGAAATATCATTATACAAATGTTCTAAGATGAGTGAGAGATTCAATATCTATGAAAGGGTTCGGTCCGACTATGAATTGAAATGGGTTTTCTATCGATATATTCTCTGAAATAATTTTATGAACAGAATAAACGTTTATTTGAAATATTCATAGTATTTTTTGCATTACTGAAGGTTTATACACCTGATACTGGGTATTAAATGGAAGCCTTGAATGGAAGGGTCAGGCGGTGACGGAATCTATAGATATTTATGTTTCATCTCTATTATCGATATAATAAGTTCAAAGGATTTGTAATCGACTTCCTATATGCAATGTATTTTAGTAATTTTATCAAGCTCCGCTCGCGAATTAATTCTTTAAAACACAATATCCTAAGTTTAAGCAAACTTTCAAAACTACAAAAGGGTCTTCGGATATTTTATAAAAAATATTTCAAAACAAAGGAAAAACAAATACTTTTACAAATAAAGTTTTTCTTTATAAAGGGACGCGTCAGCTGCCCCTGAAAGCTTAAGGCGATTACGCGTCTTTCTTCAAGTTTAATAAAAGTCTAAAAGATAACGGTTTAAGTAGACACTTTGTTGTACTTGTGGGTTATTAAAGTTACCTGTATTGTAAGTTCCTAAGCTTACAGAATTTGTGTTTATAAATGTAATTACCACAGGACCTAACAAAGCAATATTCCTGTCAAAATAATAATTTATTACGAACATTGATTTGGAATGTATATTTTTTTGATGGTCACGAATTCTTGTATCACATAATCCTATTGTACGCTGGCAACACAATCTAGGTATTTGGTGTTTAAATATATGGTAGGTAAGCACTTATTGAAGTTTTTCAACTTACTTTATAAGAGTAAAGTTTCTTATGTCGTAATATATACCTTGCAATATTGTTCAATTTTTTAAATTTTAGATAGAATACAGAGTTGTTTAGGTTAAAAAGTGTACCTAGTATTTTTTGCTTGTGTTTGTTTTTTTTTGTTTCCAATTAAATTAAATCTTTGTTCAGTGTGTAAAAATATATAGTACATACCTACTATACATGTTTTATCAGTTTTGGCATTATTTACTTTACGTAAAAAATCGCTCAAAGCAGACAATGTAACAATGTAACAGTTGGCATTTGGCAGGCATTGCAAGGGGGAGTGCAACTTGCCTAAGTGAAAGTTAATATTTACAAACTTCTTTAAATTTTACTAGCTTTCGCACGCAGCTTCACTCATATTTTTATAGAAAACAACGTACTGACTATATTCTCTGATTTGATTGTCTCTTTTGGTTTCGCTACAATCCACTACTAGATTACAGTAGTATGTAGGTAAACCTTGTTCAATTACTTATTCTGAGGTGATAAAAACAATTTAAAAACATTATTTTAATAATTAAGCTTAGGTACAGTTCAATAATTACAAAAAATACCATTTGTATTAGTTTAACACAATTAGTTTTTGTATGAGTTCAAATTCGGTCGTCATCTTGGTCATCTATATAAGTACCTACTGTACTGACCAGGTATGATTGAACTAATTAAATGTGAAAATTGCGAAAGTGATTAATTGCGTCTATTATAAATTACAGACAGACATTCAAACATATTTCATATTTCTATATAAGAATATCATGAAGGGGAGCGTGTCAAATGCATTCGTGCTTTGATTCGAGGAAATGTTGAATCGATGAAATGTCCCCAAAATATACAATGGTTCGAACACGAGAAATAATTCTACAATACACACTTTTGTATACTGTATTAATATTTAGACTGTGTTTTCTGTAAGAAGTTACAAACACGTTTTGTTATTTAGTTTTGAAGATTTTTTTGTGTAACATTATCACAGTAAGCAAAACTATACTTTACATAGAAATATAATATATATGTAGGTTATTGAGACTGGCAATTAGACTCGTCTCAAAACCAAAGGATTCCAGCGCCAGTAAGACTTGATAGAAACTGGCATTAACTGTTCAAGTCCAAGTTTGACTGGGTTGTACCATTTTTAATTTATTTCAAGAATTATACAAAAATTAGACAAGAAAATTACAGCAAATAATACGAGTACCTATTATTTTCAGGCAATTATCTCAGATTTTCTTTGCATAATTTAAGTTTCTGAAATTGCTTAGTTATGTTAACAAGTTTTCTTACTTAGATCACACGCTGGTCCCATTAATGAGAATGTTCAACAAAAATTGAGTAAATGTTTTCCAAAGATTGATAATTTCACATGAAAAGATATATTTTATTTTGCAAAAAAGAAGTCCTAAATTTGTCAAAATAACTAACGGTTTCAATTTCAATTTTATTTATTTTAATTAACACTTTCGAGAAGCTTTTATGACATTTTGGTTAATTTGAAAATCACACAAATGCAAAAAAGTGTATAATTTTTGTATTGATTTCGTTTATTTTTTGCATTCATCCATACATTTTGATTAACATACGAAGTAACTTTTTTAGAATAAGTGCCTCCATTTCATATTTAAATAAACACGCTTCATTATTCATTCTTCCCAACGTTTTAACAAAATGTGCCTAGATTCTGAATACTCCCACAAAATTAACGAACCCTCTGTTATTCTAAGACGCGAACTTCATAAAAGGGGAAAATAAACGGAAAATAATATGCGTGATACACTCCCGATTTAATCGCGCCACGTAATTTATTCGCTTCCGAAAGCTCACGGCTCGAATAGCCGGTTAATAACCCGAAAATGAGCTTTCATAGGTTTAGGGTTATGCTTTTAGTTTTAGGAGTTTGCGGGTTATATTGCAAGCAAACGTTAAAAAAATCCCGATATTCATTATTCTAAAACTCCAACGTATGCTAGACTCTCATAATAGAATTTTAGGGTCTTCTGAAAATTAGTTTTAAAGTACTAACAGACTTGTGCAGGACCGTAGTGGATGGCATAAGCTTAGGGAGGCCTTAGTTGGTAAAATTGGTAAAGTTGGATGATGATAATGATGAACAGACTCGCTCACTTTTTACAGAATTTTTCTGTTGCATTCGATTACAATAACTGACCATTCTTCACTCACACAGTAGGTTTACTCGCAATGTATTCTTGTACTGTCAAAAGCTTGTAAAGGTACTACAATTATGGTATTTCAAGTTGAGCCTATTGAATCACGACCGAGTCTCCATCCCACAGGCTTTAGATTTAAGGTCGAAAATCATTTACCATAGTCTAACTGCCCAATACTAAATAACAAAATAATGCAAGTTGTTACTCAAAAATTAAATCATCCACATTAATTCACACCCTTTTTAAAAACAAAACAAACTATCATATGATAATCCCTTTAGGCAAGCATGTCAGCCCGGACATGGCCACCATTTGTCGCCTCGAAGTTGCTCGAAGGGGAAAAAATAAATATTTCACAGCCCTTGCTGGAATCACGCGTCGCTAGCGCAAGATGGATCATTGGCGCGCGACAATGGGACGTGCAGACGAGCGACAGGTCTATTTGCGATCTGCAATAATTTGTACAATAAAATTGCGCGGCTATTGCGTTACTAATTGCTAGACGTTAAAAAACAGTAACACGAAGACCGATTGTTATTGATCTTAGGCTGAAGCCACATTGGGCTAACTCAGTCTCAATAGCTTTCAACATGACATTGTAGTTTAAATCAATGACACAAATCCATCTCATTCAGCATTCCAACAATAAACACCATCTTTACACAATAAAGCTGTATCACTTCAACCATCCTCCAAAACCAGTACAGAAGTATTTAAGAACTTTAGTTAGCTACTGAAATTATATAATGTTTGCGTCACAGTAAAATCGTCAGTCTGTAAGCCCCAGCGCCCTCGAAGATGGATCATCGAGCGGCGGGGGGCGATCGCGATAACGTGCGATATGGAAAACTTCAAGGGCTAAGGTACATGATGAACTGTACGAATCACTGGAAAGCCCTGGCGGCCAGAAAACCTATACCGTTTAGCTAGAGAGAGAGAAAAGAATGCAAGGGATATCACTCACGTGAAATGCATAAAAGATGACGGAGGAAAGGTTTTGACGAATGATAATGAAATAAAAGTGCGATGGAAGCAGTATTTTGAAAAGTTGATGAATGAAGAGAATGATTGGAGTGGAGTGGTAGAAAGTGTGCCGTTAAATTTGGGTATGGTGAATGAGATTAGTATGGAAGAAGTCAGAATGGCAGTGCAAAAGATGAAGAATGGTAAAGCAGTGGGACCTGATAGTATCCCAGTAGAAGTATGGAAGTTTTTGAAAGTTGACGGATGGAGGTGGCTAACTCTATTCTTCAATAAGTTGTTGCAAGAAGAGGCGATCCCGGACGAATGGTGCAACAGTTCGCTGGTGCCCATTTTCAAAAACAAGGGTGATGTACAGGTCTGCAACAACTATAGAGGTATAAAGCTTATGTCACACAGTATGAAAGTTTGGGAGAAAGTGTTAGAGAGAAGATTGAGAGATGAGAGTGAGGTATCACAGAACCAATTTGGGTTTATGCCAGGTCGCGGAACAACTGATGCCATATTCGCCTTGCGCCAACTGTGCGAGAAGTACCGAAGTGCACATAAAAACTTGCATATGGTATTCATCGACCTGGAGAAAGCGTATGATAGGGTACCCCGTATGGTTCTGTGGTGGGCGATGAAAGAGAAAAGAATACCTGGGAAGTATGTAGAGCTTATTCGGGCAATGTACAGTCGAGCTTGTACGCGTGTTCGGTCCGAAGCTGGCGTCACTGACGAGTTTGATGTGGCTGTAGGCCTGCACCAGGGATCGGCGTTAAGCCCGTATTTGTTCCTCCTGGTAATGGATGCCCTGACATTAAACATACAGGAGGAGGCACCCTGGTGCATGCTGTTCGCCGACGACATTGTGCTTGTTGGTGAAGACGCAGCAGAGGTACAGAGCAGGTTGGGAAAATGGCAGGACAAATTGGAGAGTGTCGGATTGAAGATCAGCAGAACCAAAACGGAGCACCTGTTCTGCGACTTCGGTGGTCCCTCCAATTTTGTCCATATTGCCTTAGACGGTGTATCCCTACCAGCCTGCTCCGATTTTCGGTACCTCGGCTCTATCATACAGAATGATGGTGAGATAGACAGGGATGTAAGAAGTAGGATAAATGCGGGATGGATGAAATGGCGACAGGTCTCCGGAACAACGTGCGATTCACGTATGCCCCTTAAACTCAAGGGGAAAATTTACAAATCAATCGTTAGACCTGTCGTAATGTATGGATCTGAATGTTGGGCTATGAAAGGGACTCATGAACGAAAAATACATGCGGCTGAGATGCGAATGTTAAGGTGGATGTGTGGAGTGACGCGAATGGACAGGATAAGGAATGAGTACATAAGAGGAAGTGTGAAAGTGGCTCCAGTGAATGAAAAGATGAGTAGTAGTAGATTAGCTTGGTATGGTCATGTTATGAGGAGGGAAGAATGTCATGTTACTAGGAGAGTACTAGATATGAATGTGGATGGATATAGGTCTAGGGGAAGACCAAAGAAAAGATGGATGGATTGTGTGAGGGATGACATGAGTAAGAAAGGTGTGAGTGCTGAGATGACGTCTGATAGAGGAAAATGGAAGAGGAACACGTGTTGTGCCGACCCCACATAGGGATGAGGGCAGGAAAATGATGATGAAATGATGATGATGGAAAACTGCGGAATGCAACCCATTGTGCCGGCATGTACGGTATAAGCGCCCTGTATGCGACTTGTGGATGTTACGTGACATTTCTGGGGAAATAACATTTTAAAGTGCTAAAGTTTCTAGTAGAAATGTTTGTAGAAACATGCACTTAAACTGTTTTTGGTAAAATATATTATTCGATGGCAGATCTTTTTTTGTTTTATTTACAGAAACTAAACTGAAACATATTTACATGACTGTAAAAAATACAATTTAGATACAGTTGAGCTACCTATAGGCCGTTTGTTACGATCCTTTGGAAGCTGATTGGAACATTGAAAAATACCTACCTACTAACTATTAAACATATTTTACCTTTTAGGTACGTACAACTTATAATAATTAAGTCCTAAATTTATTTAAGTTTTGTAAGGAATTTATACAGAAAGATTATTTTATGTAAGTACTCAAAATTTAAATTGTAAGTAGCTTGTTGGCAAGGAACTCGCTTTTAGACCAAAGAATAGACCAACCCTTATAACTTTACATAACCTATGAGACAGTACAATCTATGACAACATTCAATATTCTAAAGTAAACTTGGCAACAAAACTTTTATTTAAAAATCTTACGTATAACAGAATTAGATACAGAAGCAACAAAATATCACAGTTTTAGCAAAAACAAATCGATAAATCAATCCAAACCGACATTCTGTACAATATAAGAGGCTTACTTAAGGCACCATTACGATTTCCAGCAACTATCCCATTCATCATTGTTGTTATTTTGACATGTGTAACGGAGGCAAAAACAGTCGGATCTGAGGGTGCGGTAGGGAGAGAGGTTCTTGTACACGACTGAGCAATAGGTACAGAGAACTTTCGCATTCTTTTAGACACATAATTTAAAAGAAATGAACATTGCATTTTTGGGTTGTATGTTTATTAAACGACTTTAAAAAGGAGAAGGTTCTTTGCTTGTCAGTTGTTGTCCCATAAAGACAATTTGAGGATCTGATGAGTATATTCGGAGTTTTTCACGGGTAGGTTATGTATAGTAAAGATTTGTGACTTGTCACAATATTCTTTACAAATCCTTTTTTTATTATCATTTTCGTACAAAGTATAAAAAGTGTTTTTTTGTAATGTCAGACGACTGTCATTAAAACTGACAAGCTTGTACATAAAACTAAGTGGCAGGGTTTTATAATAATGATAAGCACGGTAGCATGCCGTGTACCACATCATGTGCAAACACAGGGGTCGTAAGTGAGACGTCAGGGGTCGATGAAAATTGATTTTCCGCCATCAGTCATAATGTGCACGTACACACAACACCCATCTTTTACGAATATCACTGATTTTTTTTGAAACCCTCCTGAATTTTTAACTTGCTAATCATCATCCGCAGCCTGATCTCTCCTACTGGTGGGAGTAGGCCTCCTCTAGTTAAAGTTTGTTAAGTTTGTCAACTAGCACAATCTACCTAGTTCGAATCTACACGGTTTTAGAACCGCAAGGCATCCACTACGTCATTGGTTCCTACACAATAGCTACCTTTGTGGGCACCAGTGACTTTTCAACGTTATTTTAGACAATAGATTTTGTAAAAATGCTGCATGTGCCAGTAACGAACTGGATTGAATGGAACACTTCGCGTGGAATGGATGAAGATTGAATAAAAATCGCTTTGTTTTTGCAGTTCTATGTATTGGGAATGTGGTTTTTGAAAGTTCAAAAGGCTTTGGAAATGATGGTTTGAATTTCTCTACTGCCAGTGACTGTTAACGAATTGCAAAAAAAAATTAAAAGTGCATAATATTTTATGTTATTTATCTAAAAATAATATTTATTTTAAATTCCCAACTCGTACAACCGAGTACGAGATAATCGGGTACGAGCTGGGACTAGGTCTATAAATTCAGTATCCACCAGCATTAGCTGATCCCGAAAATTAGCACGAAACTTTGTTTACGCTGATCAAGTAGTGCTTCTGAGCGTGTGCTGTGAAAGCGTTACCGATTGTGTCTGTCAAAGTGCAACAATCATGAAGCTAAGCTGTTCTATGACACGCTCAAGCTACGATACCAACAAAAATCTCCAAGGAAACAGACTTTAAGGTGAAAGCGTACGTGTGTCCGTCGAAATTTGCGTTATTTTTTGTAATTTGCATGACATTAGTATCAGATTATATCTAGATCAAAATAAAATTAGATGGAATAAACCTTTGAAATTATTTACATAAGAATCATCGATCTCGAACTTATATTTGTTCGACTATTGTTTCGCATTCTTATGCCTAGATTTGGGTGTGTACTAACCTTACCTAAGTTATGAAAATGTAGGTATTGGTAGTTCTCAACTTAATAACTAGTAGTTCGCCTCGAACGAGATCTCGCTCGCCGGTGGTTGTGTATGTATATTCGTTTTTATCTGTGTTTGAAAGAATTTACTTCAGAGGTCTACTAAAAAGTATTGAGGATCTAATGAGAACTAAGTACCTAAAGCCGATTATAGTAAGTAAAGCGATTTTGAGTGTGCATTATTTACAATACAGGTTTTGATTAAAAACTCTTTGAATTTAGAGTCAAACCTTAGGCTCTAAACCTATTTTATATTCAGTATGTCATGTTGGTTTGATCCTCTGACCAACAATCAAATGGACTTGCCCTAAAGATGTACTTTTCCTGCATACCTAAGTAAACAAATCGGGATACTAAAATGGCGGATTAGGGATGTATACAACTGCGTTTAGTCGATAACTTAGTTATCGATAAATGCAGTGAATGATTTAAGTATCGATATTTTTTTACATTCCTATCTTGGTTGCAAAAATTAATTTAATATAGGTAATTATAATATATAATAAATGTAGGAACATTACACTTACAAGAATCGAACCCGGGACCTTCAGCGCATTAATCAGTGTACTAACCACAGCACCTTTCGGTTGTCATTATGAAAAGTAATACATCAAAATTAAAAGAATAAACCAGTTTTGAGAAATATGTAGTTTAATTTATTATAAGAAACAAAGTAAGGCATACAAACCAAGTAACAGAATGAATGATTCATATTACAAAAAATCATATTTTTTAAATATGGATCATTCATTCCGAAATAGAACAATCTTATTAAAATAATTCCGAAAAGAAATTTTTTCAGTTGTTTTTTTCCCAAAGTACCTAAATCTAATATCTAGATATGTTTTGATAGCAGATTTGACTAATAAAAGCTGGTGATTTGAGTCATGTTCGTTGGAGTCCGAAGTGAAAATTTTCGAGCATTCTTCAAAATTCTCCAATAGGAAAGAAAATATATATAGATAATATTTATCACTATCGGATTTTTTCAAATTGCCTTTGAGTATTTTTTCCGTTTTAAGGCACAAATTTTCCAATTGTTTCGATGGATAAATAAGGCCTCCGTGTGTTTTGTAGGCAATCAGTGATTTTGAATACTGATTAGGGTCCCCGCGCAACATTGATTCACAGACAGAACATTTTAAATTGCGAGAAAGTTTTCTTGCTACAAACCCTGCAATGTATGTGACAACCGACTCGGAATATTTCGAAATGTTAGTATTAAGACAGTCTAAATATTCATCAAATAGATCACTGTCGTCCTCTTGAACTTCAACTAATTTGTTTTTATCTGTAAGGTCATTTAAGGTGGTGACAGGATCAGTGTTACTAGAACAGGTTAAAATGTTAACCTGTTCTAATGGGATACAGTTCCCAACTCCACAATCACGTATCTCAGCTCTTATTAGGAGACGCTTAAATGCTGCTCTGAATTGCACAGCGTTCGGATTATTATTAAAGCCTCCGCGAGCTCTGATTGCTGAGAAAAACAATTCTATATGGTCTTGACTGAATTTATAAATTGGTAAGTACACCAGAATGGAATTTTCAACTACCAAATTTAAAAATAATTCTATCGCACTTTTCATATCAATGATAATTCCGATGAACCCGGTCTTTCTTTGCGATTCTATCACCAAGGTCCCGTCTGAAAATTTCAATGTGCTGATATATTTCGCAGCTTTTTCAAAAAGTGCCTCTATGAGACCAAAGTTATTCATACAAATAGCTTTCTTCCATCCTGGAGGCCTTACTGAATAACTGTTTAAGACATCGAAAACATTATTTAGTAATCTAATAAAGATTATGGTTCCCTCGCAGTCTTCAAAACCCACCATTCTCAATTCTTTGCTGCAATATTCTAGAGCATCGGCTACTGACTCGCTTAGAAGTTGCGTCGCTAAACGGACCTTCATTTTTTGTTTATGAAAATATATATGGGCTTTCGTTATTTTCGTGGCCAAATGTAAGTGTTCCTTTTCCTGTAAATCCACTAATTTTTCTAGTAGATTGAAATCTATCTTCGCTCCGAACGAATCATATAAAATCTTATAATCCCCAAAAGCATTTCTCACCAGTTTCACAGCATGACATGGGTCTATGAACGCGTAAATTTTATGACCTTCAAAATGAAAAAATGTCTTATCCAATTGTAATAAATTACACCCCATACATTTAAACATGGAAAAATTTGAAGCAGGTCCATCACATGTCACGCTGACAACTTTAACGCCAGTGGAAAAACATTTATTCAAACATGTGAGCAATAGAGCAGCTTTCTGTTCACCACTTAAACTTGTTATGAGAAAATAAGCTATGGGAAGTTTCCATTTTCCGTTAACACAGTTTAGTAGGAAAACCAAACTTTGGTTGGCCACCTCTTGACTGTCGTTATCGAAGTCAGAACCCATGTTGACCCGACCATGGTATTTTTTTGTCTGTGGATCCCAAATGAGCGATTTGCGTATTGACATCTCGTCTATTACAAGGGCACAGATGACTGGCTCTTTACTTGTCTTTACTTTTGCTTCAAGCGTGGCAAATGCCTCTTCACAAAACCCGGGTGCAGCATCTATATTCTGGTACCATTTGCTTAAGGTACGTGGATGTGGTAAACAATCTTCATATGTTCTTCGGATGAAATCGTACGCTTTTGGTGAGTAAAAATGAAGCGTCAGGGCAAACTTCCTTATTTCCTCTGAGTATTTTTTCGGTAGAGGCAACCCTTTAGATTTTAATATTTGCCTGTTTAAAAAATCTTTTGATCCAGCACATTGTTCCTGTAAGACCATGGATGTCTCATTGTTTATTAAATTATGCTCCTTTAGCTCAATTATAATATTTTTGAAGTTTGTCACTTTAATCTTTTGATACCTGACCTTTTCATTTAAGCATTTAATTTTCTTTTTTTGGTGCTTGACTTTTTCTTCAAGGTTTTTTAATTCCTCAAGTGCTGTAATCTGGAAGAATAAAAAGGGAAAAATATTTATTTAGGTATATCCTTTTATCTAGATCCTCTTTTTAGGGTTCTGTACCTTTTGGCCGTACCTTTTACCCACTTGGCCGTTTTTTTTTGTAAATCAGATCAAATTAAATCCAAATTATTCTATGTTATATAAGAAATTCTTACCAATTCAAGTTGACTCGCATCTTGTGAATATGAATCAAATGAGCTGGTGGACGGTTGTGGACAACCCATCACATTCTCTCTGGTAGGGCATGATTCTTGTGGCAATGCATTTGTCTGAAAGAGAAAAGGATGTGAAAAGTATAAAAGTTACAGCCGTAAACAATACGACAAGGTCTTTAGTAAAAAAAAAAATATTCATGTTCTACTGATCCAATTAAACACTTAATTTAAAACAATTCAATGTAATTTAATAAATTCTCACCGATTCAAGTTGACTCTTTGCATCTTGTGAATATGAATCACATGAGCTGGTGGATGGTTGTGGACAACCCATAACATTCTCTATGCTCAACAATGAGGGGTGTGCTGTGCTGGAGCGAGGGCTTGCAACCAATGCTGGTTGGGAGGAATGATTTTGCTGAAAGAGAAAATAAAATGTAATGTAATAGAACACTTACAGCAGTTAAAATAAACTAACTTCTCTGAAGATAGTAAAATATCTGGATTATGATCTTAATTCTACTAATAAACCCAAGTAAGTTTGTGTAAAGTTCATTCAATCATACTTGGCACAAAAGGTAAACAATGTTAGTGTGTCTTTTTATTGAAATTTATTTTTAAACTAAGTTTTATAATATAATTTATGTGTCTATATTTTAGATGAGGCGCGGAATAATCAATAATTATTGTCAGTACGATTTATGAACCAATGAAATACTAACTAGTAATAATGGCTTTTTTAAGAATTAAACCATTTATTGTAGCTATGGTGTATTTATTTTATACACAAAGACTTATCTTGGATTCACTATAGATATATTTTTTCTTTAATTATTACAATTGGTATAATCAAAAACATCATACTGTATGATGTAAGTTAAGTAGAGCTTACCTTAGTAAATATTGTTGGTACTGCATCATCTCTCAATCTGACAATGTTGAGGGTCTTGTTGAATGCATGGTCTGCAAAGTGCAACGAGCAGACATAAAATATCTTTAGTGCCTGGTCTAATATTTTCACGACCAATATTTTCCAACCATTTCTTTTGTTTGGATTTGTTTCTTGGTAAACTAAAACCAGGAAAAATTTGTTATTTAATTAACAGTGATAACTTATGAAAAAAAATATCGATATGACAAGGCCCAACACTAGCGACAATATTTAGACTCCCGATGTGAATGTAAAATCGAGGTAATTGGGGCATTTAAAACGCAGGATTTATAGTATTCAAAGTACATGGGTTTCTTACACTTAATAATAAGGTTTAGATACGATATTTTGAGCACATTCAATAATGTTACAACTTACCGATGAAATGTAAGGTTCGGCCTGTTTTTGCTTTGGCATAGCCTACAATTTCTTACGGAACACTTCATAGCACAGTCTAACAATGTTTTTCGTTTTAACACACAGTTTTAAACAGCAATTCCAACTAAAAATCTTAAAATTACGTAAAAATCTGACATTCGCGAACGTAAACAAACGGGAGACCAAAATGGCGTCCTAGGCAGGAAAGGTACATCTACAATATTGAAGATGGCGCTGATATACTGAATGTTGACCTGTTTTCGCTAACGTAAAAACTCGCTTGCGAGAAAGAGACTGAATTATGTATGTTCTTTCTGTGTCAATTGAATTGTTTATGGCAATTCCATAGGGTTCCTTTTTCTGAGGTTTGATCCTGTTATGGCACTACTTTCGATGACAAATGTGTTGCCCCGGGCAACCGCGGGCAACTTGCCCGCGGTTATTTCAAACATTTGTCAAAAATCATTTTGCATTAATTTACTTATATTTCTATAAAAAATACTTGATGGTATATGTAAGAGCATAAGTTTTAACGAGGGTGTTTCGACTTAAAACATTTTGGTATTTTGTTCGGTTGTGAAGTGGCAGTAACATTGGTTCAAGGAAACTATTTAGTAAGTTGAATTCTTTTTCCATTAAAACGTCGTTAGGTTCGTCAAAAAGAGTTAGGAGTTAGAAACACCAACCAAAATAACAAAGAAGAAGAAGAACGATTTTCTGAGCTGCGATTTCACCAAAACTTATAGAAATGGGAGCTCAGGATATAGCAGTCATGTTTTTTTTACATTTATCGAAGTTATTCAAAAACTTTACATCTTAGAATAAAAAGTAAAACCATTTTGGAATGTATAAACAAAGCCCTTTCATATGACACCCCACTCAATGTATTTGAACAACTTTTATTTTTTTTCATCCCCTTCGGAACCAAATATCTTTACAACCCCTTGACCGATTCAGCTCATTAGGTTACTGGCTTACCGGCTTACCACTACCTATGTACCTACCAAGTTTCATGAAGATTGGATTAACGATTCGACAGTTATGCCGGAACATACAAACAAACAAATGAACACAACATACAAAGCAAAATTACCCCACTTGCCACTAAGATCTTCGTTCGCTTCGCTCACTCGATCGATTAATACATTGAATTGATTTGATGAATCTTATCTATCAAGATCCAATCCAAAATTGTCCTGCAAAATTCAAATAACAATGTCGCGGGCTACCCGTACGCTTCTATCTTGTAGCTATCAAAGTGTTTCACACAAATTTCTAGCTGAAACTTCTTCAAAGACAGCCTAACATCCAAGTTAGTGACTCACAAACATAGTTATCATCCCCTAGTTAGCCATGGAGTATACAAGTTAGGACGTGCATTACAACAGGGGTGCACTTAGCTTTGTGTTTTGGGGGACGGACGCAGGATGCAATGCAAAATACTGAACTACATACTTAATAAGATTTCTGATGCTATGAAAGTGTTCTATCGCAATCTCTTTTAAAATGTTGATGAAGTTGCACACTGTGTTCACAGGTAAATCGAAAGTCAGTGCAAGGATGTTTGGTTTTCTACGCCAAATTTGTTGTAAAAGTTTGTCAAGTGGCATCCATTATATATAACATTTCAAAGTATAGCAAGTAATGCAAGGCTAAAATAATAGCAAGTAATGCAAGGCTAAAATAATATTCAACTCGACTTGCCCCTTCATCATCATCATCATCATCATGTGCAGCCCGTCTCATCTGCTGGGCATAGGCCTCTCTTCGCTTGTGACAACCCTCCCTATCTTGTGTCAGTCTGACGACCTGCTGTTTTAACAATGACAACCCTCCCTATCTTGTGGCAGTCTGACCCATGAACGACCTGCAGTTTTGACTATGTCGTCGACTTGCCCCTTATCCCTCCCTTATTCCTCCTCTGCAGAAATGGAAGCCTCGCTAATGGCTAAGCACACAAAGTAATAGGCTATCCAATTGATTTATGATTTCAATGCGTGCTGCAAACCCGGCGATTGGAACGATCCGCTTTGATTACGTTGAGTATTTTACTAGCCTTGTGTCAGCTGATATCGACTTTCAGGGTAAAATGGGCTGTATTAGCTCGATCTTTAATGTTTTCTGCGAATAAATTTCCTGAATGGCTCTATTGAGATATCATAAAAAGTATTTTGGCCTACGTCAATTGTATTGTATTGTATACCTTCGAAACCTTCACCATTTCTATCAAATTGACTCAAATTAGTTATCTTCGTGAGTCAAGTTACATACTATGATGAAAACGCTATTCCTTTGAATTGATACTTTTGAAGAAATAGCGATGATAGACAGATAATATTATAGACAACGGGATATTTACCATGATACGTGGATTTATGAGTTTCCCGATATTTCGGCACAGTTGCATGCGCCATGATCACGTAAGTACCTAAGTGTTTATAATGTTCAAAACCATGATAGTTTAATAAGAAAGATCCTCATGCACGTGGTGTGGAACCAAATAGTGCTGAATTAAATGCCTCTTATTATAACAATGCATGGTATATGTATGTCGTCTCATCACATTAGGTTATTGAATTGATCAGCAGATGCTGTTTGACTGAAGTGAGCCAATATTAGTTGCATAACAATATGCAAGTGAAGCTTCTACAAACCAGTACTGCTATTTGAGCTGTATTCGAGTGTTTTACATTGAATTAACGTTGTTGTTGAATAAATATTTGTTTTCATTTCCATTTTCCGACTGCTCAACTGCAGCGTAATTGATATGGATTGGTTCGTTTGTTTGAAACTTTGTCACGATGTGAAATTTAATTTGATAGGCTTTTGTTTACATTAACGCTCATAATTAAAATGAGGTAAGTAGGTAAGTAATGGGCTTGATTGGCGCGAGACAAGGACGAGTGGCGGAAACGAAGAGAGGTTTATGACCAGTTGTGGGATTACAAAGACTGATAATGATGATAAAGTAGGTAGCTCGATGAGACAGAGTTGTCAGTATAATTCACATTAACTAATCAGAATTTGATTATTAATTATAATTTTTAAAATGCACTTCAAATGATTCCATAAAGTTAACAACTTCAGAAAAATAAACGTTGAACTTATAAAAAATTTGAAAATGGTAGGTTAGTGATTTTAACATTTTCTATTCACGAACGCTGTTTGTTGTATGAAAACAACCCTTCAATTGTGCGAACATTCACCGAAAAGCGAACTTTTTACAAAAAAAACGTCGGACAAAAGCGGCGGTTCGTGCTAATAGCCGCTATGCAAAGTGAATGCAGTCTCATTGATTTACGATTGAAAAGCACGCTCCCTGCTGGTGGTATAGAAACACTCATAGTTGTAACTGAATATTTCACTAGTACGTAGGTTGTAAAAAGTATCTCTATGACTATTGTAACGTAGTCGAAACGTCGGGAATAAATAAGGTAATTGAAGCGATAAAAACCTGTGTTTACATATTTCAAATGACTATTTGACCGTAAATGTCATCGTATGACATTTTTCAAGCTTTTGATTTTCTTCTTGGTTACAGAAATAAGTTTAGTAAAATCACGAATTAGAAAAGTTCCTTCTTCAAATTATTGAATCTAATTCCATAAACAAAAGACCTACTTTTCACTAACGGTCGATCTACAGTGGTGCAGTCATGTATGTGTTTTACGAAGGTACTTTTGTTATGGTTTTTACTGGTCAATTTATTAGAGAGAATAAAGCTCTTTGGTCAAAGCTCAAATGATTTAATCTTCAGTCAGAATGCTAGTTAACCCTAAATAAAATTCATGCATTGAGTACCTATACTTGATATTTCTGGGGTTAATTATTTTGCCTTTTAACTTAATAAGCCTTTTACTAAATGTATATAGATTCGTTTGAGCTTTATAACTATCATAAATGATTTGCAGGTTATTTTCATTTGTACGTCCTATTTTCAGCAATTTTATGCCCAATTATATTTATTTTTCATTTCAAATGTAATATCTAAAAATGTTAATGCAAAAAATATAACTGCATACGTAAGTGTCGCAATAAAAGACGTAAATGATTTCATTGAAGCAAAGTGTGGAATCCAATTACCTAGCTATTCGCGGAGTACGTGTCATCATTACCATAGTAAAATTGTACTAGCTGTTATAACAAAAGCAATCTTCACACGTTCTGGACATAATTGTACTTTTTTCATCCTAAATCTTATTAGGAACCAAACACAATATTCTTCTAGATTTCTAGAATCTGGCAATTATAATTAAAACTGAATAGTCTGTTCTTTAACCAAATGTATACCCCACCATAGCTCCGATCACTCCTTAGACATTTTTCAAAAGATCTAAAAGTTACATAAAAGATCTGATAGGAATGTCTATGACGGCCGCTCCCTGGGTTACAGCCGTGATCATATTTCCATTTCTTTCAACTCTTACGAGTTTGACGCACTACCTTGAATAAAAAAAGACATGCAGAAAATCTGAAACGGTGCGTTGGAGTTGAGATACCGTTTCACTGCAATATTGTCAATGAATAGCGTGTGGAGGAATCCGACCGAGACATCGACAGAAGCTTTACAACTCGCGTTAAATCTCATCCCCCCATAAAACTGTTATAAATCGATTCCGCCAGGTTAAGGAATTAAATGGCACGTAAAAATTAATAGGAGTCGTTGCTTCGTCGGTATTTTAAGAATTGCTCTGACTTGAGATTTAAAACAGATACTTCCTGTAATATTGTTTTTCAAAAACAATCAAAGCTGGAAACAGAAACGTTGGCAGTCCGGCTGCAAGATGGGCAGTTTAGGTACTAGACATATTTTTACTTGTTAGTCTTTCTAGTAAGACAAATTTTTCACGCGGTTGCGCAAAGCTAGAATGTTCCTAGAGACCGAATGGACAGTTAATAACTATAAGTACCTACCTATTTGTAAATGAATTGAATGTAATGTTGTTTGTCAATTTGTCAGAGTTTAAACACATTATAGCCGGAAAACAAATTGCTTGTAGAAATTTCTCAGTTTATGAATTACTTGGCAAAGTTTGATGGCTTTGTCATTTTCGTTGGTCTTTTTCGCGCGTCACGTGGTGTGGACGGATGCGAAATTGGATTTTTTGTTGGGGTGACTGGAACGTAATTGTTTTGATTCGGTCGCCGATTTTATTTCAAACTTTGTCAAGATTTTGAATTCTTAGAACATAATGGTGATTTAATAGTTGAGTACGATAAAATCTCAATTAGGAGCTTATCCAAAAATTAAAATATTGGTAAATTGAATAAAAAAGGGCAATTTACGGTAAATAAGTTTTTTTGGCTATCACTTATAGTACTGTTTAGATAATGAACTTGCATCTCTCACGTCTTAACAAGCTGATCGCCCGTACCGTTACATTACGTCATCCAACAAAAAGAAATAAATAAAAAGAAAA
Organism: Xanthorhoe spadicearia; assembly: GCA_947086425.1. Taxonomy (NCBI): domain Eukaryota; kingdom Metazoa; phylum Arthropoda; class Insecta; order Lepidoptera; family Geometridae; genus Xanthorhoe; species Xanthorhoe spadicearia. The sequence continues at coordinate 8,157,124 of OX352202.1, read as the reverse complement.
CACATCAGAACCGACCTTTGTAGTATGCACTCAACCGACCTCCTGTGGATATCTGCACGCCTGGTACTACTGAAACGGCGAATGAAATATTTTTAACATTCAAAACATGAGAAAATTCAATCTGAATTTATTCACAGAAATATTTTATAGCGAATGCTCTTGTTGCAGTAGAAATTATTTCTAAAAGAGAACGGTTTGTGTAGAGTTGGTAAACCAAACTTTTGTTGAAAACCTTTTGATAGGTACAGAAAAAGCTTGAAATTCCGGAGGAAAAAAAGGCCCGCCATTCTATTCCATTTTTGAATTATCTTAAATTTGAGGTTATTTTGTAGTCACAGTCAGTGATAGGAACTAGATGACCTAAAACGGGTTTAACAAAGATCACGGTTTGGCCCTACATAACTCTTAATACACACGACTTTTCTTACATCAGCCTTGTCAACATACGAGCTGCTAACAGCTTACAGAATAACCCCTGAATAACATAGACAAAACAAATCTGTAAAGTAAGAATGTCTCAATAATCCGATTTCAAAAGCATTTTAGTATAAAGACGAAAGACTTCTAAACCGTATAAATCATAGATATTAATCTCAAAATTTCATCTCATAACCCGTGTCCATTCCCATACCGAAAGCGTAACAAATAAGTAACGCTACAATAAGACCGGTGTCAGGACCTATCCTAAAATGGTGACCACGAAAGGAGGCGTGCGCAGGGGCATGCCGTAGGCTGTCCCATAAAACAGTGTGTGGTACGAAACGGATGGTCTCTCGGTCACGATCTTCACCTTGCCAGGGCATAGCGAAATAGATGAATTTTGTTTATGTTGCGAAACGGCGCTTCTATAGAAGCTTCAATCGTAATCAAAAGAGGACACTAAGTTTACCGAGTCATGAAAATAGGTGGACGGCTTGCTAAGTTGGCCGTAAGCTAACAAATCTTTTTGACTATTATGAATCGATCAAAAAACACAGTCACTGATTTGAAAGTTTGATTCTTACATGCCCACGACAAACCTTCTCGTTGTTGACAAAATTATCTCTCCTGCTCTAAAATAGTTCGTTAGAGCAGTTTAGCGTAATCGAGATATGTATTTCATTTTCCTAGACGCGTTGCGGAATGTACTACTGTGTAGGGAGTTGTGTAATAGCGGGCAATAATATCAACTAACTTGTAAAACAAAGTCGAGGTATCCAAATAACTGTTTTTTCTGAACTGATCTGTCCGTACCTACTCAAGCATGAACAGTGTCTCAAGCGGTGATCCATCACTCAGTTTCCATAGAGAACTGTCCAAATATAATTATGCAAACTCTAAATATGAGCCTTAAATAAAAAGATTTATTAAACGTTGTCTACCACTTGTAGCGATAATCCTTTCGTTTAAATACTTGATAATTTATTTATATTACCAAGAACTAGGTAAATCTATGGCAATATTAATGACCACTTAAAAACTACGACCATTAATAAAGTCCGCGTTCGTATTGAGGTTAGTTCCTATAATTGCATAAAACGCCGTTAATTGTATATTATTATTACAATCACATGGATTTGTTGGTTGAAACAGCTATTTGTGGTATAGTTACAGTTTTTAATTAAAATGGTGTTGCCAACAGTTAAATTGTAATAGCTGTACGGATTATTCATAGGATTTCTGATGATAAATAATATGTAGGTTTGTGGCATGTCTTGGTTCCAAACTCCCCACATTAAATTTTAGTACTTATATTTTAAACTTAGGCTAAGTTGAATGTAGGGATATTAAAATTAAATGTTTATTTGTAGTTAAATGATTCTTTGAATTTGAACGAATAAAATAGAGTTAAAGAATTCTACAAATGGTTTTACAAATTCAAAATATTTTGTCTCATTTTGAAATACTCTAATAATTCAATGTAACTTTTGGTACATTTCTCTCTCGTTACTTTTGCTCGGTTATTTAAAAAATTCCGGTAATCCAAATTTGACATTGTCCTTTGAATTCCTAAGCCGACTTTAATAATTCCTTCATTTATGTTTAAGTCAGGCTCAAGACGGTAAAAAGTAGACGCAGCCTTCGGATGAGCTGTTTAAATAATTTACACCTAAAGACGTCGAAAATACTGTTTTTAATAGAACCTACCACTTTAAAGCGTTTACAGAAGGTTGAGTTTCCGTTATCATTCCTTTTCTTGTTGTTTTGGCATTCTCGCTGTCACAGGTATCTGGTATCCATGTCAGTTTTTGTTTGGTATGTCCTTTTTGCTGTTTCGATATAAAATCTTCATGTCTTCACAGATAAAATAATACTATGTACAGATTGTCCATCTAGAACATTAATTTCACTCCTGTTTTTCTTCGGGCTATTTTTTTGTGTTTGATTTTGCGGCGCCCCTAGCAGTGTTTAGGTCTTGTCTGCAATCAAAAATATATAAGCAAGCAAGACCTAAACACTGCTAGGGGCGCCGCAAAATCAAACACAAAAAATAGCCCGAAGAAAAACAGGAGTGAAATTAATGTTCTAGATGGACAATCTGTACATAGTATTATTTTATCTGTGATGTCTTATTAACTTACGGGTGTTCTGTTAATATGGAAGGTTGACAAGCGTAGATGATTCAAATGCGGGACAGATATAATGAGGATTTTAATACGATGGGACTTAAGGTGGATCAGGTAAAATGGAATTAAAACTGTTTTGGACACTGATGGTGTGAAGTGCTTAGTTGTGATGCGAAAACTGAGCTTGTACAGAATATAATACCCTGGTATTCATAAAGATTAATCAATTCAATTTGGTTTCTACGTGATTCTATGTGATATATTATGTAAAAAATGATAATAACAAATGCGTTCATGCACCAGATTTAATAGACGTTAGAGTATGTTTACTGCACCATTATGAATAAGATCGTTAACTTTTTGTTGGGTATGTCATTGCAAAAAAATCTGCGTATTTGAAGTGTAATAAATAACAATCGGTATGTGACTAAATACGTCTATCAAAACCACAGGTGTTCTCCAAATACAAAAAAAAATAACCATAGTAGATAGGTCAGTACATAATTACTATGTACTTACTATGGTTATTAAACACGAGTAACCTGTAGGTACGTATGGGGTGATCATTTAAAAATCGGCCAAATGCGAGTTAGACTCGCGCACGAAAGGTTCAGTACCATTGTGTGAAAATTTAGAATTAGAATTAGAAAATTTAGAATTACATGACATACCTGCGAAGACACATGAAACAGATTGACGGACTGAGGAGTCTTAGTAATATGGTTTCAATCCTACTCTTTGGGTACGAAACCCTAATAAAGAAAAGGATAGTCAGAGACAAGAAATAAATATTTTAAAATGAGCATCCGTTCAACACAATTTAAAGGCTCATTATCGTGAACAAAGCTTCTTCATTTATCAACAAAAAGAAACCCATCGCGTCGTCCCGTCCACGCGAGTAATTACCAAAGTCGAAATGCCTTGGAGTTATTATCTATGGACTACACTATTTTTCGATTCATTATTTTCTCATCCTTGTTTTTTCCAGATCAGTGACAGTAACTGGATCTTTAAATAACTAAAATACAAAGTATAGTTAATTTTTAAAATAATTTTAAAAGCGTAACTAAATTGTTATCATGTACTCGTACCACAATTTTATCTGATAAACCTGACCAGGATGTTTTGTAATCAATTCAAGATGTGAGTTGAACTCTTCTTACAAAAATGATTTCGTTTTACATCAAAAAAATAGTAAATTAGAAGTAAATAAAAATTTTAAACAGGTATTTATAAATGCAAGAGATGTAAAAATTACAGCATACTATCAATAACGATGTCACGCGACCGTGGCGAACATTGAAACCCTTTTAGTCTATTGACACTCGAATGTTGAAACACTAATTAAATATTTGGGACGTGATTAACTGTTTAAAAAGCTCTTGTATTTCATATTTGTATGGTTAATACATCAAAGATCAGTACTATCAGGCCTTTGCATCTTTACTAGATAATTTATACAGCGTCAGGAGGCAATCTTTGCCTACACATAACGAGACACTGTAGTGCATGGGACATTGTTGAGATGGAATAAGCTTGCCCAGCCTAAACCACCTTCTCAGCTTACCCGGCCATATCCTCAGGAAAGTCAATACGCGTGGGGCTGACTAGCCGCGGGTTTCCTTACGATATTTTCCTTCACTGTTATCTAGCTTTTGTTTTCTGAAATCCATAGAATTTTTCAAAATAAGCACGCCGTGACGTGTCGCGTTAAGACATGGTTATTTGGAGAATAAGGCGGCTGGTCACCCAAGTGTATAATAGCGTTCATTCTGGCGTCTGTCTAATGTATGCTCCAAGAGCGACATCGATGCGGGCGTAAAATTTCATTACTGTCAACTTGGCAATATCCATCAATCTGGTATGAGTGATCACTTGTTGAGGCCTGTTTGTTAAACATTGGTGATACTGATCTGGACCTAAATGAGCCCATTATCTTATGGAGTCTTGAGAGGCGCCACACACGGCGATTTTACTCAGCTCAGAGCTACGTTTTTCGTTTGATCACTGCGCGATTTTTATATTGCCTTGTCATTATTGTCAGTAAATAAGGTAAAGAAATATCTACTCAACTAAATCTCTGACACAAGTTACTACATAAGTTTGTTTTAATAGGAATATTAAAACTATAAATCTACCTCTATACTTTGAAATAAGTCATTCCAAGTTTGAGGATAATCTTTATTATGACTTATTTTACTAGAATGACTCTACCGACGTATTACAAAACATGTATTCAGTACCTAAATGTAATAATTGTGTACAGTCGCGGAATAAAATTTTCACCACCTTAAGATCTGTTATTGCTTGCTAGGTTTGATAACCAATTTGACACATAAAATGCCTCATGTCTTTGCTAGTAATATATTAAAACTTTATAAAATAGTTATTTCTATTTTTTACGACCTCTGTGGCGCAGTGGGCGAAAGCCCGGCTGAGACGCGGAGGTTGCGGTTCGATCCCCGCTACGAGACAAATGTCGGTTGTCATACTACGGTTGCAATTTCTAAGAAACCAAACATAACTAGATAATCTCTCCATAGATAATCTCTTATACTAAACTACAATATTCTATAAATTATAGTCAAGCCTGTTTTACATACAAATGGGTCGTTAGTAGACTGACCTCATAATAATTGTGTTGTTTTAAACCCTCATACGGATTACAATGCAAGTAATAACAATAAAGAGAACATGTGCAATAGTTATTTACATAGAAGTGAGACTCAATGATGTGAAATGATTGAATTATAACTTATAATATTGTGGAGTTTTAAAGCCTTATACGCGATGTACTCACTTTGTTACACTAAATTATTAATAGAATACCTATTCTCAATCATAAGCCATTATTTTTTCTCAACTTTGAGTTATTAAAAATATGTAATAGTTTAAGCGATTAGTTATTTACTAATAAGTAACACAAAGTTCTCTACAAATCAATGTGTTATCCGTTAATGTTTAATTTTATTTTATCGAGTTGCGTAACTATCTGTGCAAATAATACTATTACATTGAAACAATGCAATGTGTTGTGCTTATTATCATAATTAAAGTATTTGTGTAATTGTTGATTAACTTTTATTAGAGGTGAAAACAAAATAATTTAATTATCTGGAAATATTTTAATTGATCGCGAAAGTTTAAATTGTACTATTTTAATTATGATTGACTAGTGCAGTATTAGGAAGTTACAATGATAATTTTTTATTCATTTTTTATAATCAAAACTCATCGATGGGCTTGCAACTTATCACGTAATGAATATTAACTTCTTTAAAATATGGGCATGTACCAATTTGTGTATCTGGACATACCTCTGACATTGCATTTAAGATCCGAATGAATATGTTCGTAATCAATTTTCTTTTCATGAATAGAAAATACTCACGCCCGAATACCGAAACATTAATTAAACTAAGTGGTGCTTATCTTTGTCTTTTTTTGACATGTCCTTACAAATCAAGAAATAAGTCCCGTAATATGCTTTTGAGTCGGGCATCAGACTCAAGACAAATATTTGTTGACCTTACAAACATTTGTCCCGCATTCTGATGGAACCCTACATACCTACTAAGGCTAGTACATCTAATGCGGGTACAAACGATAGATCACTGCAGTTGTACACGCAGCAAGCGATTCAGCCGGAAAGTGATAACGGACTGTTATTTACTGCCTTCGTTTAGGTTTGCGGTGAATTTTTGGCTTAAAATACACAATAGAAATTACTTTTGTTGTTTTTATTCGGATAAAGTTTTAGTTAGACTCTATGCTTTTTTGAATAATTAAATGAAACTGTATTCCAGGGAGTGGTAGACATTTGTTTCAGATCTTTATTTCCTTGTATGTGTTGTGTATGTTTAACTACCCTCATTTAATGTCAGAAATAACTATAAGGTCCAGTTTTTTAATCTTTACGTTTTGATGGTAAATCATGACGGTTGTAGGTTTCACGAAACGAATGCATTTAGAATTAAACGAATGAAAACGTTCCGTGCCATATCAAAAGAGCATTCCTTTTTGCTTCTTTTCATCAGGAAATAGTGCTTCAGTCGCTCATAATTTGTGCGAGTTGTTGCGAAAAATTGCAACGAATGCCGTTCGTTTTGCGTTTACGGAAGTTGATTCTGAATTTTAAGTTAGTTTTATGAAAATGTTTCAGTATTATGCATACTGGGTTCACTGATTCGTAAAATATTTCATCTTTGAAACAAAGATAGGCTGTCGTATTGTTCAAATACGTTGATAAGGCTCTGCTTGATTTGTTAATTTTTTTTGCGAGTAACAGAACAGAGTTACAATAAAATTGTGTTAACTTTATGGATATTGTTTTATTGTGTGAGTAGCATAAATAATCCTCAAATTATAGCCATTATGTGATAAGACGCTACGTACGTAGGTACTCAAAGAAAGCATGTCACTTTTGTCATTAAAAAGAAACTTTGTCATATGAATTTAAATTAACAATCTGCCTAAAGTATACATATCTATATCTGTTGTTTATAGGCATTACATAAAAGGCGGCAAAAAAGTTTTATAACTTAACCACATTGCCAGTTTTTACAATACAGCAAAATTAAATCGAGCGGAGAAACCATAATTCAATAACCAAGAACTCGAAGTTCAGTTCAATAGTAAAGAAATCGACTAAAAATTTGGGAACCCTTGAAAGAAATGCAGCCCGAGACTGTGGGCCGAGTCGGAGTTTTACTAAATGTGTGTTTTTTTTTACGGAAAAAACTAATAAATACCTACTGGCACGAGCTTTAAATTGGGTTGAATAGTAAAAATGTTATGTCAATGTTTTAAATGGCAAACATACAGATGGCAAAAATTACGTCGATCAACCGTTTTCAGTCAAATTAAATTTGGTTAAATAATAATAGATCATAAAAATGTGACCGTATTATAGTTTACTTGGTTTTTATACAAAAAACTTATGGAATTTGATAGTGATAATATTTAAAACGTGGAAGATCAACATCATTACAGTTTTAGAGAAAATGTACTTCTGTTCAAAATTATACGAGAGCTCTGGAAAAATATCTGTTTTATTTTATTACGTCTGAGTTTTACTATGCGTATAGATCGCCGTAGATTAGAAGTATGCATAGTAGTAAAACTCATACTCAGCGTTCAGGGGAGGCATCTTACAAATAAAGGGAGAAATCCTCATTGTATAGAACCTTCAAAACCAGACGTCCTAATCGACCCTTTTGAAATTCCAACTAACGGGAAACTCGTATTTCCATAACAATAAAAATGTGATCCGAACATCTAGAAATGCCTGAGCGATATTCACGGATCATAAAATCGCACTCGGTCTTTGAATAAAGCACGACTGATTTAATTTGACCCCTCGAGTCCCAAACACGCTCGCGTATTTACACCTATTAGTTGAGGGTATGAGGTATCAGTGTTGCTTGGTTTTCTGTGGAGTGGCAGTTTTCGCTCATGTCGGCCGATGCTGTTTTGTGGATGGTTTTGATGTACAGAATGTCTGGGGATAATGCTGTTATTTCTGGTCGTTTAATTTTACGACTGAAGCCATTTTTTTACAGTCTGTTGTAGCGGATATGGTAAAGAAGTCGTAAAAATGTAATAATGATCCATTACATTTTAGAAATAAATGGAAAATTGTTAGTTAGATAATTTTCGGCTTTGACAATGGTGATTTTAGTGTCCCTTATGAAAATAATATAACGTGCAAATTATTGATACTACAGACGACAAAATATCGCCAAAAACGAATGCTAAAGGCACAAGTTTATTACCTGCTCTAGGGAGCCATCCACCACAGCTATCAGTGCCCAAAAGACCAATTAGTTTCCTGGTTATAAACTTTCTATCTGTCATTTATACATATGAGGGAATTCGCGTGGCAAAAATTTTACACCCTGTACCCTTTGTTCTTTTACGAGTAGGGTTAATTATTAATTTTGTTATTTGTTAATTAGTTTGCTAACTTTGCCGTAGACCCTTCATCAAAAAATAGTGACTGAATTTTTAAGTTAACGGGCCATTATCTACTTGAATAAAATAAGAGATGTTTGGTTAAACTTACTGTCAGGTTAGATCCATTTTTTATTATTGAGCTTTTCCAGACGTTCAATCACCCTGGTTTATTCGTTCATAGTATTTTCATGTAATAAATATCTATCTAGCAGGACTCTCAAACCTTTTTATAATTCTCTAAGTAAATCATTATCACGCCTTTTCAAGATTAGAAATTATGCTGTGCAGCAACATAGATGCAGCTTAGTGATAATAAATGATTATTTGATTATAGTTTCTCAGAAACTTACCCGGTATCATAACCAGCGTTGCATTTTCTAGCAATATAGACTTTAATATCTAATTTCCTCGATACGATAGCTTCTTATAGGAAACTATAACTTCCGGACACGAATTTATTTAAATTATCAACTTCTTACTTATGATTAGATGTCAGTCATGAGAGAACGATTTGTCGCAGCTAGTACGGCATGGGCATTGAACCCGCTAACAAACGCTTTACAATGTTGTATTTTATCACCATAGTTAGAAACGAGACCGTTCAGTTGTGAAAGAAGAGTTAAAATTCTTCTGCGACAACCAGTTGAGGATAAAGAATTACATTTCCGTTTTTGCAACTGGCTACGGACATTAGTTTCAGAAACCGGAAGAAGTTTTGGAAGCTGTTTTGACCTTTAATTTATGATTGATTAAAAACTCTCAAAGTAAATTGTTGAATCTTTGATTGATTACAAAACTATAAAAGTTGTACAATATAGATGCGTCCTGTCTCTTAAGTCCTAGACTATACTCGGACTTCAAAAGTCAGGCTACTGTGTCTGGCGATACGCCAAACGAGAAACTAGTCTTTTTGTATTTAGAGCTCTTAAGTTTGATGTAGTGGGCCAACTTATAGGGTCCTGAGATAAAAACTATTTAGTTTTTAGTTCACTAAGAGGTTTAGTGCAAATTGGTTTGGGAAATTGAGCTGGCTTTAAATTTATTTCTAGTTTGAAAACTGGCAATATATTTAGTAAGATACTCGTAGTAATGAAAGGTTTAGTTCATAAAAATAGACAAATGAAACTCGTAATATTTTAGTGTAAGTAAAGTGTATTATTTCTAATACAAACATAAAGTAATTTATAGTCCAAGTATTTATATCCACTCCAGCTACAAACATTTGCACGAATACGCGAGCATTTAAAAGTAGGGTATGACTTTTGATTT